>JADLSH010000367.1:2516666-3775000 GCA_016169945.1 Trachythela sp. YZ-2020 | reverse complement strand
CGTCTAAACCTGGACATTTACATCTTCCACATTTCTCCTCACATGCCAAACATTTGTCAACTCTTTTTCCAATATGTGGGTACATTCCCAATTTGCGGTGGTAACTCATTATTGCAATTCGATGTTGCCAAACTTGTTCCAGAAAAGATAGAGATACTGGTCCAAAGACTTGCCTGCATAAAGGGGAATTATGGTGGTCCTCAACCGATTTACCTCTTTCGTTAACAAAACACAACAACGAGCGAATAGCATATGAGGATGTGTTATGAACTAAAAACCGAATGCGTTCAAGTTCTGGTAATGCGGAGATGGTCGTACCAATATGGGTGTGTGAGGTATCCATAGCCATAGGAACGGTCTTGGAAAGCATTTGTTTTCTGTGCTTTTGGATCTCTTTACTTTCAGCATTGGTTGTATGCCCTCTCTGCGTAAGAAATTGTTGCGGTTTCGTAAATATGTGCTTCTTTGGCTTAACTTCAACCGGTAATGGGTCTTTAGTAAACAGACATCTCTTTACTGTATTTACTTTGTCTGTGTTGGTAATATTTACGACAGACGATTCACAGGCACTGTTATTACCAGTTTTGTTAATTTGTAAAGCGGGGTGGTTGTACTTTTCTATTTTGTCCATTCGAGTTTGACCTTCACATGGAATTCTATTCACTTCTGCCATAGTGGTTCCTCTATGTCTGAGACTGATATGTTTATCCAACCGTTTGTAAAATTTGCCATGTTTCGAACACAATTTTACCCGGCAAATACCGCCTTTTCCCTAAATGAATTAGAAACAACATAAGTTTACCAAATGTATTTAAATACTTGACTGTATTATTAAAACAAATGTATTAAAACATTTAAAGTATAAACTAGAGTACCATAATCTCTTTAAGATGCTCCCTCTCAAATAAGACTCTCCCCCCTTTCAGATGAAGGAATTTAGTAAGCCCCATTCCCTTTCCAATAACCCCCCCAGGGCCGGATTAAGGCAGCGCGGGGCCTGTGGCATTTTTTTCGCACAGGGCCCCTTTGGCTTTTCCCGACTGATCTATAACCTGAAAAAATTAAGGCGTTGCAAGGTGCCTGACCCCCTCCTGCTATTAATAACATTACAATATTAAGTAAAGTGCTAAACACCTGCACAGAGAGAATTCTGGAAGAACCTTGAGATAATTTCTTATCACAAGCTCCTTGAAGACTTCAGTACTTGACTTTTCCGCACACAACTGGAAAGCAGCCTTTATGCTTGCATTGTAAAATCAACAATAATAAAATATAATACACAAGGGATGCAAATAGATAGTCTGGTCATTCCATGCATGGCCAACATGGCCAAGTTAGAACCATTAAAACAGAGTGGGGAGTAGCTTATCCTGTCTATATAGCGAGTGATTAGTATTCAAAATGGCGTCGCGTGCGCATGGTAGTAATTAGTATGCAAGCCGCCATCTTGGAAAGTGACGTAACCTCTGAGGTTGCGTAACCTAGAGGTTGGAAGTAAGAATAATAATGAGGTGACGTAACGTAAAGCGTTGCGTAACATAAAGCGTTGCGTAACATAAAACGTTGCGTAACGTTTAAATATTAATAGCGTTGCGTAACATAAAGCGTTGCGTAACATAAAGCGTTGCGTAACATAAAGCGTTGCGTAACCTCCAGGGTTGAACTTGGAATCTCTTGTGAAATATCAATATTACACATTTACAACGTTTGATCATTTCCAATAATGTATTTAAAAACAAAAAGAACAATACATGGTAAATTTTAATATAGATTAATGGTTTAACTGTTTATAATGTACAATATTTCAATTCTGCTGAGATGTTTTAAATGTTTATAATGTTCAACAATTCTGCTGAGAGTCGGGATAGAAGCTTTTGAAGAACATCGGGATGAAAGGTTCTTCAACGCTGGATACGTTTGTTGGTTCTTCAGGTGCCCATTGAAAATAATCACACCGAGTTTCGTTGGAACAGCAAAAGAACTTTCGACCTTTGTTAGGACCTTCCTTTTTCACTTTTTTCATGGAGCTCGGCTGGCCGTGATAACAGTTCGGTTTCTCAATTTGATTCTCGTCAGCCCACATCCAGAGGGAACACGGATTTTCACGTTCTGCACAGGTAAAGTAAGGTCTGCCAAAGCTTTCTTTCATCAAATCTTTGACCACGCGAAACTTTGCAGGCTTGTGGTGTTCTTGACATATAGGTTGTTTTAAATCGATGGCTCTCCAGGCTGCCAGGGCTTTTTGAAATAGGTGACCATCGTCTTCCGTACAAATGAAACCACAGCTTGGTTTTTGCCCACAAAACCAGAAGGAACCATTTTTCGTGGTTGAACAAGAAGCAGGTTTTCCATGCAAACATTCCATTTTACTAGCTTAAGTTGCGTATGTATTGTGAGAAGTTTGCTTGGTTCTTCCCAATTTATACTCTCAGCTCGTTCATGTTCAGACACGGCCAACCAATCAAAACCGTAACATAAAGCGTTGCGTTACGTTTAAATACTAATAGCGTTGCATAACGTTTAAATACTAATAGCGTTGCGTAACGTTTAAATACTAATAGCGTTGCGTAACGTAAAGCGTTGCGTAACGTGAAGCGTTGCGTAACATAAAGCGTTGCGTAACATTACAAATGTGACGTCACAATGCATAGGGTATATAATAACCTAAGGATTTACGATACATATGTATCGAACACTCAACATGTATTGTCAACCAATTGATGTCGTGGCAGTCATGGACATGGACGGATACACTGTAGCGAACAGATTTTTATGTAAGGAGCTGGGTCTAATGAAGGTCGGAAACGTAGAAGCCAGGTCCTTCTTTTTCGACATAGGTATGAGTTGGGACGACCTCACCCAAAAAGACAGGAAGACCTGTAGCTTTGTTCAAAGACGTATCCATAAGCTACCGTTTGGAGTGCCGCGAGGCACCAAAGCATTCCCTATTTCGGATTTGAAGGCAATTGTAGAGAGTTTTTACAGGGAAGTAGGCGTAAACTCAAACTCTACAATTGCCTACAAAGGGGGTCATTTTGAGAGGGATTTGCTGGCAAACCTCAAAATCCCTTCCGTAAATTTGGAATGCTTCGGCTGTCCCAAAGCCGAAAAACTTTTTGATCAGCTGATCTGGTTGGAAACATGTGGCAACCACCTCGAAGCCAATGCGTACCATCACTGTGCAAAAGTCGAAGTGGAAGCATATGCCTTATGGATGCAGGAGAATCTTTAGAGACAAGATAAAAAAAACCCGGTTCTTTTAAGAACCACCACATTTACAAAAGAATATAGAACGCATTGTTTGATATCCCTAAGCCGTACCAATAATGAGGTTACGTACCCGTTGAATAATAATGAGGTTACGTACCCTTTGAATAATAATGGGGTTACATACCCTTTGAATAATAATGAGTTACGTACCCTTTGAATAATAATGAGGTTACGTACCCTTTGAATAATTAAAACTCGTTGTAGATATTTTGTATTCTTTCAATGAAAACAAAATAAAAACAATCTTCCAGACCGGTGACCTAAGAATATCAAGCGCAACATTCCCCTAAACGATATTCATTCATCATGGATAAGAAACAGCGTCAAGCGAAAAAGTCAAGTGATTTTAGAAGAAAGAGGAAAGATGAATTTGACGATTACAAAGCACTCTACAAATACATATCTGAAGAACACCCTGAAGCAATGAAAAAGTTTAAATAAAAAAATAAAAAAAGTTCACTTCAAGTCATGCCTACACCGCAAGACAATCGTTCTCCTCCACAGTTAACGTTCCCAGACAACTTTTCTCCCCCAAATCAGCCAACTTTCCAAGACAACCGTTCAACTTCTGCTCAAGTCATGCCTATGCTTGATTTTTCCTACAACCTTTCTCCCCCTCCTCAGCCAGCGCTCCAAGACAGCCTTTCTCATCCTCTCCTCCAAGACAACCTTTCTCAGCCGACGTCTCGTATCAACATCTTTCTTCAGCCGACGCTGCAAGACGACCCTCCTCCCGATGATCTCATAGACCAATTTTACACTACTCCTCCACAGTCAACACTAGATAACAACCTTTTTCATCCTCTCCTCCAAGACAGCTTTTCCCCTCCACAGTTTCAAGACATTCCCAATCTGTTCTGGATGGACGAGCCTCCAAACCTGGATCTGTCTCTATTCGTGTAAATAATTCAAAACAAACCGGCTCTTTTAAGAGCCACCACATAATAAAAAGAATCTGAGCGAAATATTCGATCCAGATTTTATTTCTACGCATACACATGCAAAGATAAATATGAGTGTTCGTGCAGAAGTTTATAGGCAAACAAACCAGTTTCAATGAATGCAAATTTAGCGTTTTGCAGAAGAAATCTTTCAGCTTAGATCCGTAAGTCAGTGAACTTAAAACCATCCTTCGTCTATGTCCACATTTATATTTTACTAAATTATGACCATACCGCATTGCACACGTCCGCAGTATGACCAGATTTTTCAGCGGTTATTACCAAAGATGGAGCCCAAACTTGCCCAAATTTAAGGTGAAGGTCAAAACGTTTATTTATATAAAAAAGAGCTTCGTTACTATGGTAACATGGCATTGCGTACGTACGCATAGAATTTATAACAGTGCTTCCACCTCTACTAAGATAATAATCACCACCGTTTTGAGAATAATTTATAGCGAGTAATTAAATATTCAAAATGGCGTCGCGTGCGCACGTGCGTACGTGCGCACGTGCTTACGGTAGTAATTAGTATTCAAAATGGCGGGGTGTGCGCACGGGCGTGCGCACGCGAGTGACGTTGTACTTGCTTATGATTGGTTTAGGGTGTTTGGTGGAGAGTATAAATTGAGGAGATGAGGGGAATTTATCATTATGTGCATAATTTTTATGAAGAGAACTTGTCAAAAATGAAGTGTTTACATGGAGAACCAGCTGCTCATTCAACAACTCAAAACGGTTCCTTTTGGTTCTGTGGTCAAAATCCAAGTTGTAATTTCTTTTGCTCAGAGGATGATGGTTATCTATTTGAAAAAGCCATAACAGCCTGGAGATGTACGGAGCAGCCTCATCCTCGGTGCGATGAACATCATAAGCTTGCAAAAATGCGTGTGGTCAAAGATTTAATGAAAGAGAGTTACGGAAGACCGTTTTTCGTGTGTTCTGACAAAAAGAGTCCATGTTCATTTTGGGTATGGGGTGATGTGTTACCGGCAACGAGACCGACTTGTCATCACAGACTCCCGTGTGCATCCCGAAAAGTCAAAAAAGAAGGTGTCAACAAGGATCGTATGTTTTTCTGCTGTCCTAACGACAAGGAAAACTCGTGTCGGTTTTTCGAGTGGGTGCCTGAGGAGCAGAGTCATGAATCTTTTCATCCTGTGAACTTTGTGAAATCATCGTTAAGGAAGCCGGATGAACAATACCTAGCAAGTGTTGAAGTCCAGAATGAAGGGGATCAAGAGTTGTTTCTTTCCACTGGATATTGTACAAGAAATCCAGATGGGACATGTGATGGAGACCCTAGTGGGCATTCGCACCCATTTTGAACAGCAGTTGAACTTCCAGACAAATTGTTAACGAGCTAATTAATATGTTTTTGTATGGTGTAACAATTTTTTATAAATATTAAAGAGTGATTGTTTGGTCGCAATAAATTATGTGTGAAAATTATTTTGAGGTGCTTAGTATTCAGTAAAGGGGGGTGCCTTTAGTCCGCTCTTTACTATATAACTTGGAAGAACTGTTCCATCCTGTTTCGATTCTTAAGTAATTAGAAGTATAATCATGAAATGTGCGCAAAGTGGTTTAGGATAAATGGGGCTATACGAATACGTAATCGTACTGATTTTTAGAGAAAAATATTGTTGCTAGGACACCGCTTTATGCATGCATAAATTAACACAGACATGGATTAACGTTCTATTAACAATTTATTTTTAATGTATAACGATGTTACATTAAGTAACAAACTATTTAAATATATTGTCCAGCTTTTACAGTATTCTCTAGCTTAGATCGTTTGACTTTGTAAATGTTCCGTCTTCCGCTAGCACAAGTTTACGTTTTTGTCCTTTATGCTCCATTGGTTTGACGTACAGGACTTTAAACACTTTGCGTTTATTGCGCACTGGCAACAGTGGTACTTTCTCGTAGTCCAGTACACCAATTAATATGTTAACCATTCTTTATGTTCTTTCTTTGTTTCCCCAGAGTTAGAATGTTTACTGTACTGTCCATGCTTTAATTTGGCGGATCGTAAGTAAACATTAAATTTTCCTTCCATCTCTTCTTGTCGCTTTAATAATTTTTCGACACTTTCCTCCATATTGAATTCCTTTGGTTCTTCATTCTGTCGAGGTACACATATTCCTATCTTACTCCACTTTAACCACTTCTTGCGTTCTTCTGTGTCCATGCTATGTACTTGATCGAGATGATTTGCTAGTCTAGCAAGATTTGTACTACCGCAACCAAAAACAGGACAGTTCCTACGTGTACGACCCATGTTTGCTCAACGAGTTCCTAATAATAACTGACTCATTTTTACGTGTGCTAGATATTTTATTTTGCCCGTTCACGCCCGATTTGGCCCTATAAGGCACTATGCGGCCCGATGGCCCAATTACTGACTAGACGTCCTAACCTGGGCAAGCCCGGGAATGACCGACTCCTCTATTGTGACGTCATGATAAAAGCTTGCAGAAAAGCGTGTTAAGTAAAGCGTTCTATTCCACATTTTCTCATTCTGTGTTACAACTTCGTGCTGTGAACATCTCTCTTAAAATCTACAAGTCATCTTGGCAATATGCAACCCTTGGTCTTTTTTCTCGACGTGCTATTCTTGGTCGATCCAACAAGAGTACTGTTGTTTTGGAGAAAATTGTTAAAGAAAATTCGCTGAACAGAACTGGTACTATCGACTTTAACAAGTATGGAAAGCAGGACGGTGTTGGTTTCTCGCCATGCAGTGACAAGATAGTGGATAGGTTTTCGCTCTATGTCTACGTGCCGGATTATTTTGTGACGCCTAAGAAAACCTACACGGAAGTCGGTCATGTTAACAAACATATTCGAGATATGCTAACTCGTTTTGGATTTGGTAAATGCAAAGTCAAAGCCATCGCCTTGTCACCGTTAAAGGAACAACCGAAAGCAGACGAATTGGACAAAGTGTATGGGAGGCTCGCATCGAAAGAGACTGTCGAAACTGTCTACTACGTGCAGGAATTTATGATCACCTGTGCAGATGAGGAATACTCCAATGTTCTCGAGTTCCTTAGGACCGACGAACTCAAGATTAGGAATATCTTCCTAAAAGATATCGATGTGACCATAGATTACTCTGGCAGCTTTGACAAAGACGAAGTTATCCAGCATTTGACGACATACGAAGGGTTTCGTATGCAAGGATGTACAACAGACGCGGACAGAACAATTCTAGATAATGCCAACCAAGTCGGAAACAACTGTCTTACGTACATGGAGACCGTGGACGGTTTGACAACCCGTTGTAAGATTTACAACAAAATGGTGCAAATGCTAGAGAGCAAAGCGTACGAGAAACCGTTGGTCATCATTGGAAGGATTGGGTATGTCAGCTACGTTTGGCCAAGGCTCGCGATTTGGCTAAAGATCGTGGATTGACTCGGGCAGAGGTGACATTTTATTGCAAAGATAATGTTCCTAATGACAACGTCATGGAGGACACCCTTATGCGTATAGCACGATACGTAACGCCTTCGTTGGTCTACTCTACTCCATTTGCAGACACCTGGAGAGCTTACTGTGACTCCATGTTACATAGTTTGGTTGTCATCGACAGAACACGCGATGTCGGACTACTAGTCTGCACGTACAACGAAATGACAAAGAACATAAGCGGACAGTTTGTAGAAAAATGGTCAGAGAAAGAAAAGTGGTGTCTTGCCAACCTTACACTCAGTGCCAATCTGCCCGTGGACATCATCGAGGTATGTGATCGGAGTAAAGCTAGAAGTGGTAAAACCAAAGATACGTTCGTAGACATTTCTGGAGCTCGTTATTTTAAAAGCCGAAAAGACGACAGCACAGATTTTCCCAATTTTTTGGTGTCCAACGGCTACTGGTACGAAAAAAGCAAAGAAGAAGAACATTTACAGCAGTTAGAGAAAGCAGGATTCGTTCCCCACAAACACTGCACACCTCTTTTTGCATACTTACAAAGTCATGGGAGCCGTCAAGAAGAGATAAAGTTACATCGAGCAGATATTTTGGAAGTCAAAGTACCGAGAAAGCAAAGTCGTGCCACCAAGAAGGAACAAAACGAGCAATGGAAAGATGTGGCTGAGCAAGCGGCAAGAGAAATCCGAGAACGTCGAAAGCCGTTCGAGGATGCCATAACAGAGAAAAGGAACAAATTGCACCTTTTAGATAACTGTTGTCACGCCTTCTACCGCAAGACCCAGGCATCGGGATCCTACGAAGCGGTGGTGATGCGAGAGAAATTCCACGCTGCTAAGAAACTACGAGAAGACGTCACGAAGGAGATGCAGAAGGAGAGAGCAAAGATGAGAACGGCATGTGAAGACTGGATCAAGCCCACGGCATCTTTACCTGCTCTAGCAGGAGAAGACGTGTTGCCCTACAAACATATGAAAAATCTGGCAGAGTTTCCGCATGGTTCGACTCACACACCCGTGGCAATGGGGTGCATCGAGCATTATGGGCAAGAGAAACTAGTTGTCAAGCTGAAGGATGGAAAACGTACCAGGCAGGAGAGCTTAAAACAGCAAAAGGAACAGTTGAAGGTTGGTTGTAAGATTCTGATATTCAGTTCGCCAACAAAGAAAAAGTTTCCCATCTGTAAAGTGGTACAACGTGGGGAGTGGGCTAACGTTCTCCACTACGAGAAAGTACCGCTTTTGCAACCACGAAAGAAACGAGACTCATTGAAAGTCCTGGATGTCAAGCCCGTGGAGCATAATGGGCAAAAACGCAAACTCCTGCTAACGGAAGATGGAACTGTGTACAAAGTCAAACGATCCAAGCTCGAGGACATTGTTAGAATCGGACAATATGTTTAAGAACTTTGTGTAAAATTGTTATACTTAAAGAAATAAATTGTTTAAAACGTTAACCCGTGTGTTAATTATTTATGCATACAGTCAAGCGGCGGTAATTACTAAATATTCACACGGTCTACCCCATAAAACTAATAAATATTGAGCAAACGCTAAACATTACAATTTTAATGCATTTGCAAACGTCAGTGCCAAGAACAGGAAAAATAACATCTTTAATTGGTGTTGATGACTGTATGAGTCGCTGTCGTCGTAAATCCCGTTATGTATTTTCCCGCGAAAATTATTTCGCTGTCACCCTCGCCCAAATATGTTCCATGATGCCAGTTGTCATCTGTATAAAGTAATACGTTTTTAAAATGTGTCTTCAGTTTGCAACATGCCTGGGAAGAGTAAACACTGTTCCCGTAAGAGATCGTCAAAGAGAAACGTTTTTGGCTCGTTACGTGCTAGATCAGTTAGACCAACGGTTCGAAAAAGAAAGAGCCAAAGGAAAAATGTGACGCGTCAGAATAAAACCACATTGCGCAGAAAGGTGGAATCCTTACGCAAGCCTTCTAAGGTGTTCAAACGATCCAAAGTGGTGATTGTTCGTGATCGGAAAGCAGGAAAGACGTCTTGGTGTAAAAGGATCGTAAAAGAACTTCTTATACTAAAACATTAAATGAACATTGTGTACAAATGTAACAATCTACCAAATCCCTATAAAAACACGGTACCATGTATGATTTTGATCACAATCGCTCGACAACATGACTATCGACATACTGTTCATGGCTGAGAATCAACTTGTGCTTCGTGTCAATATGTGTTTCTCTAATTTTGAGAATAAAATCTTAGATGAACTGACAGAGGAAGAGAAATGGGTTCCTATTTTTGACGATGATAAAACATTTACTAACAAAGAGTTTATGGAAAGGGTTTGGTACGCGTGTGTTCGTCACGGATACATTTCGGAAGATTATGATATCCTGGGAAAGTTTCTCGACAAAATGAAAGTTATTCTATGAGAAAAAATGTGACAAAAACCTATAAAAACAAGACAGCAGCTCTGATTTTGATCATAATCGTTCGACAACGTCAAGTGCAAGTATGTCTTGGAGGGATATTGTAACCAACTGGCTTTCGAGCAGAAAAAATCTAGTGATCTTGGATTTGCTACGACATTTGGTACAAGCGAATATGATACCAGCAACGCTCATCGACAATCAGACGTTACAGTCAATTTTGTTAACGCAAGTCATATTAGAAACATTAGATGGTCTAACGGTGCCCCCAGCCCCTCAGGGGAGAAACTTTACTTACCACAGGAACGCCAAAGAAATAATGATGTGGGACCTTAATCAAAAGAATGCAAATCAGATCAAACAGCTGGAAGAACAGACGGGGGTGAATTTGGATCATTACCATAAACTGGATATTGAAAATAGATACACTTAGAACATTTCAAACGATTTATTTTAAACTGTATGAACAACTTTTTTAATTAGATAAATAGCCATAAAATGGCGTAAACGTCATAATATAGTTTTAAAATCCATAAGGTAATGTTTTGTATTCATCAATAATAACTCGTTTGTTATAAACAATACGGTAGTCCTTTTTCATGCGTTTTGTTTCGATGTTTTTGGTCTTCACATTCCGAGTAATCTTGTACGGAATGTCTACAGTAACTTGACGGGTCTCGTTACACACTGCGTGACGATACACCAGTTCACGTATAACGTCAAAGTTCACCGTTTGTCTTGCAGTACAATCCAGGGTGATGCCTCGTATCTTGGTCTCGACTTTATCCGTATTGGTCCGGTAGCAATAATTTTTGGGTCCTCCCGAGATGAAGGTGGTAATGTGATCCCCTCCTAACTCGTCGGTTAAATCACCAAGATAAGGACCTATCGGGGGCTCTGGATCACCGGGTTTGCTGACATAAATTATCGAATCCGTATCGTAATACAATACTCTTTCCTGCAATTGGTCCAACACATCATAGAGTTTGAGACGGGCATAAGCGGTGGTGAAAGCGGCGATGATTACATTGGTTTTGGCGTTTGGTTCGATAAAATTTTCGGTATACTCATAACGAATCTCTATCATCTCGTCGCTCACCAAACTAACATCAAGCACGTTAATTTCGTCGGAGGAAAGGTAGTCAAAATACACTTCGGGATCTCGAATCTGTAACGTTTTCACCATGTTGGGTCGTTGCGCGAATTTACCAAAACGAATTCAGCATCAATTTTGCTAGGGCGCGCAATCCAGGATTATGCTCAATTTTGCTTCGATCCAACTGTATTCCTTCGTGTTCGTAGTACTCGTCCACATATCGCTGTTTTTGTTCTTCGGCGATGCAGTCCTTCGGGTACCCGCTCGCCTCCTGCTTGATTTTCATGAAGGTGTTCATGTAGTCTTTAAACAGCTCATCAGAGGTTTCAGGAAAATGCCACACTTCGTGGAGTTGTAGGATTTGATAACCTTTCTCTAGGGCTTTCTCCAACTCTACGTGGCACCAGGTTCCTTGGATAGCTCTTTCGTTATCGGAATGGGTACAGGGGGTCTGGTTACATGTATCTGCGCAGGTTTTGCACAGAGGGAACATCAACTTACCCTGGGTACGATAGGGAAGGACAGGATGGAAAAGACCTCGAGGTGGTAATACCGTGCACTTGATCATACCAAAATAAGTGGAAATGTCGTCGAAATTCTCGGTGATAATACGAGGACAACCAACGACTGTCTTTGTCATTTTGTTGGACCAGGGATAGAGGCTAGTGAAATCTAGGTAGTTTATTTTCTCACCATCCTCGCACTCATGGTAAAGTTTGGCGGCGTTGGTTCGACCCCATAAAACCATCTCGAGGCTCCAAAGGATCCACCAAATCATAGTTGTCAAAGTATGTTTTCATGTCCTCATCACGTTCCAGCTCTTTCTTTATATCGCATTCCCATACTTCAACGAGATTGAAACCGCGTTCTTCAAGGTAAAGAGCTTTTGTACTGTGGCTTCGTAAAGATCATGCATTGTTTTTTCACTTACTGGGTTGACTGTATCACGGGCATAGCAATTCAAACATCCATGCCAAAAACATCCATGGAACTCATAAGCCGTGTTAGTCTCTTCGTGATATCCATCCAGGAAATATCTATGCACGCTCTTTTCTCCACCATTTCGTTTATGTTGAATATGGATATCATTCTTTTCTGCCGTATAGGAAAGCCATTTCAAGGCGATATTGGATTGTTTGGTTTTCGGATGGTACCCGTGTGGAGGAATGATGGCAATGGTATTTTCTCGGAGGTAATTGGTTCGGTATACCAAATTACAAGCCGAGGCGATGGTCAGGCATTTCTCAAAGGGATCGATATCAGTAACGTCACGGAACAACTCGCGGAAATCAAGACAACAGCGGCGGAGAATATCGACGTCAGAGCGACAGTAGGCGAGGATTTCTTGCTGGAAGTCGAACACATAATCGTTCTCTTTCAATTCAGTGTGCCATTCTAAAAACTTTTCCTTCTCGGCAGGACTCATTCCGTCAGGATTGTAGGATAAACTGGGAGGTATGGGTCCGACATAATTCTCGTTCTCTTTCTTGTTAAACAGTCGAGGAAATAGCCTTTCGCAAGTTCGTCGATACCAAAGGTTTTAGGAAAATCAGCCAATCTCATCGGGATAAAACTCAAGGAGTCGATAAATTTGATTTTGAACATAGGTACAGAAAGGGTAAGGACCTTGGCACCGCGCATAATCACATCATACTTGACATCGTTCTCGCGTAGGTATTGGAGAATAAAATAACTATCATACCCTTGGAAGTTGTGCGCCATCACAACACATCCTTCATGTTCCTCGGTAAATAACCATTCGCAGAATTCGTTTCGTGTATTATCCCCTTGAAACGACCATTCGTCACCGGCTTCGTTCTGAATCACGCATAAATTAGGTTCGTGATTTCCGTTTTCTTGACGACATTCAAAATCAAAGAAAAGCAATTGATCGTATCCGCTTTGGGATGTATCATCGTCCGACACGTTGTCGTCTCGTTTCTTTTCAGGTTGTATATAACAGTAGTGGTCACCGGGTCGAGTATACTCTTTACATATACGACATTTTGTCATGCCACAATGATGCTTGTCCGCATTCTTCTGGGTTCGTCTGACAGTAGTGTTGCAATCAGGGCATTTGACTAAATCAGAACAAATCGATTTTGATTTTCCCATCGATTGTTTATGTCTATCGAAACATTCTTGGCTTTTAAAAAGGCGATTACATTTGTCACAATGCATCCAGGACACGATGGGACAGTCTGGAAAACGGCAACATTTACACGCGTTGGGACATAAATGATCTCTCTGGTTACTGTAAGCTTTCTTACATACGTGACAATAGTAACTCCGAGCCATAAAGCCGGGCATCTTGGTGATGACATCGTAATGGTTATCATGTAAATAAAGGTAAATCTTTTTCTCTTTCTCAGGACCGGTATAGATGAAACTGCTTTGATGCTCTTTAGATATAATATTGATTTGGTAATCGGAAAGATACGTTTGGAACCGTTTAACTTCATCCATGCCACAAGGTCCAAGGGGAACGTCCGCTTTTTGATGCAATTCACGCGCTAAACGGGTTTGTAGTGGCCATCGATGATCAACTATACTTTTATACTGTTTATCGTTTTCATTTTTGGCTTTGGCAACAACAAGGGCTCTTGCTAAACATAATTCATCCTTGTTTTGAATTCTAATAATTGATCTCTTCTTGATCAAATGCTTCTCTAAATTAATCTCACTTCGCTTCGAACCCTTGCCACCATGAGGCATTTCTACATGAACCATATTAACACTAACCGTATCATTCAGTCGAAATTTCTTATTAGATTGGATGACACGTTCAATTTCAGCTAACACGCGTTCGGTCGTCAAACGTTGACGGGGCATGAAAGGAAGAGAAATGGGGGGATCGAGCACAGGCGATCGTAATACAAAACGGACTTGATCGTGTTCAGGAATATCTTGGGCGATGGTATTCAACAAGTTCTCGAATATTTCATGTAAGCGATCATGAAATTTGGAAAGTTCCAAATGTGCAAACATGTCCGTAAACTGAATAGCATAATCCGTACCGGTAGTCTTAAACTTCTTCACTTTCACTTGTTTAACATCGGTCACAGTAAAAAAGTTATCGCTAACCTCGTCAGATGTCCCGGTCATGTATTGTTCTTTAACCCCATCAACTTGGAGTACCCAGCTTCCACTAATGAGTAAAGTTGCCTGGTGTTAGACAGAGTAAAATACTCTGCACATTGCAAGCAAAAGGGTTAATACATATTTGTACAATAGGATCTGTTGTGATAAATAGTGAAAATAATATAACAAATTGGGACATTAGGAAAAAGACATGTATGCAGAGATTTTGTGCTTAGATGTATTTATGTGAAAGCTCTGCAGGTCCAGTAAGCAAGACAGCCAACTAAGCAAAATACTAATATGAAGCTATTTTCATATAGCATAAAGGAATTGGCACCCGGGCAGGTACAGCTATTTCACTTATCGGACCACCCTTCTTCCCTGCAGTCAAGGTTTTACAGCCTTAATCACAGGTTTTACAGCCTTAAATACCACCTTTATCACAGGTGGTGGTATATTATAAATAAGGAAGAATGGGGCAACGTTTATCATATACTTTATATTTATAATTATTAGGCTTGTTTACAAGCTCTAAAAAAATACAAGAAAAATACATATATGTTATTTACCGGCTGGGAGGTCCGTACTGGAAAAATATTTTCCCGAAGTCTCAGAAGCGGCCCGAGACCGAAGGTCGAGCTCTGAGACTGAGAAAATATTTTTCCAGTACGGACCGACCAGAACGGTAAATAACGTGTTTATTTTTTCGTGTTTATTTCTTCACTCCTTTGTTTGTTTTGGCGCGAAAAGTTGCGAGAGGTCCGTACTGGTGTGATACGGACCTCGTACTCAGCCAATCAAAAGGCTCTATTTTAGTTACGGACCTGAGTTACGGACCTCAAAAAAAATAAATACAATAAACAATACAAAGATAACTACAATACTACTTTTATTACGGCTGCACAATATATTAAATATGTCACTATATCATGAATATTTGATTTTTATGGCAGCACAGATTAATATTCACTTCATGCATATTCATTTAAATAACATTACCTTGGAAGGAAACGGTTTCCTATATCGCCTCATTCAATACAAGCAGATTCAACATCAAATCCTTCAAATGTAGTATAATGTATGAATTATAATACAAGCGCGCTATCTATTATAGTATTTTTGCACTCCTCGTTTCAGTTGTTTGTATCTATTCGCTTCCATCGAATTTCGCGGTCACGTACCATTCGCTTCCATCGAATTTCGCGGTATATTTCTTCACCATTTCCCGCGCAAATGGCGAGGTACTTCCACTGGGTAGGGTACTTCATGCAAACCATACTAAATTATCTTTTCCTTTCAACTGCTATACCCCTCTAGGAATGGCCCAAATATGTGCCCAATTTCTATTTCAGCGGGTTTTATAGATATTATGAAAATAATTTTGGGTACAATTTCACAGACATGCTATAAAACTACTATACCCCTCTAGCAATGGCCTAAATATGTGCCCAATTTCTATTTCAGCGGGTTTTATAGATATTATGAAAATAATTTTGGGTACAATTTCACAGACATGCCATAAAGCTACTATAACCCTCCAGCAATGGCCCAAATATGTGCCCAATTTCTATTTCAGCGGGTTTTATAGAGTATTATGAAAATAATTTTGGGTACAATTTCACAGACATGCCATAAAGCTACTATACCCCTCCAGCAATGGCCCAAATATGCGCCCAATTTCTATTTCAGCGGGTTTTATAGATATTATGAAAATAATTTTGGGTACAATTTCACAGACATGCTATAAAACTACTATACCCCTCCAGCAATGGCCCAAATATGTGCCCAATTTCTATTTCAGCGGGTTTTATAGATATTATGAAAATAATTTTGGGTACAATTTCACAGACACGCGATAAAACTACTATACCCCTCCAGCAATGGCCCAAATATGTGCCCAATTTCTATTTCAGCGGGTTTTATAGATATTATGAAAATAATTTTGGGTACAATTTCACAGACATGCCGATAAAACTACTATACCCCTCCAGCAATGGCCCAAATATGTGCCCAATTTCTATTTCAGCGGGTTTTATAGATATTATGAAAATAATTTTGGGTACAATTTCACAGACATGCCATAAAGCTACTATAACCCTCTAGCAATGGCCCAAATATGTGCCCAATTTCTATTTCAGCGGGTTTTATAGATATTATGAAAATAATTTTGGGTACAATTTCACAGACATGCCATAAAGCTACTATAACCCTCCAGCAATGGCCCAAATACGTGCCCAATTTCTATTTCAGCGGGTTTTATAGATATTATGAAGATAATTTTGGATACAATTTCACAGACATGCTATAAAACTACTATAAACCTCCAGCAATGGCCCAAATATGTGCCCAATTTCTATTTCAGCGGGTTTTATAGATATTATGAAAATAATTTTGGGTACAATTTCACAGACATGCCATAAAGCTACTATAACCCTCTAGCAATGGCCCAAATATGTGCCCAATTTCTATTTCAGCGGGTTTTATAGATATTATGAAAATAATTTTGGGTACAATTTCACAGACATGCCATGCATAAAGCTACTATAACCCTCCAGCAATGGCCCAAATACGTGCCCAATTTCTATTTCAGCGGGTTTTATAGATATTATGAAGATAATTTTGGATATAATTTCACAGACATGCTATAAAACTACTATAAACCTCCAGCAATGGCCCAAATATGTGCCCAATTTCTATTTCAGCGGGTTTTATAGATATTATGAAAATAATTTTGGGTACAATTTCACAGACATGCCATAAAGCTACTATATAACCCTCCAGCAATGGCCCAAATACGTGCCCAATTTCTATTTCAGCGGGTTTTATAGATATTATGAAGATAATTTTGGATATAATTTCACAGACATGCTATAAAACTACTATAAACCTCCAGCAATGGCCCAAATATGTGCCCAATTTCTATTTCAGCGGGTTTTATAGATATTATGAAAATAATTTTGGGTACAATTTCACAGACATGCCATAAAGCTACTATATAACCCTCCAGCAATGGCCCAAATATGTGCCCAATTTCTATTTCAGCGGGTTTTATAGATATTATGAAAATGATTTTGGGTACAATTTCACAGACATGCTATAAAACTACTATAACCCTCCAGCAATGGCCCAAATATGCGCCCAATTTCTATTTCAGCGGGTTTTATAGATATTATGAAAATGATTTTGGGTACAATTTCACAGACATGCTATAAAGCTACTATAACCCTGAGTTTCACTTGTATAATAGGGGAATGCTGTGAACAGACTATATCCTTATTATTTGAATTTCTTTAAGACAAAATGGAATTAAAAACATAGATAATTATTAATATATACGTGCAAATTATTATAAATACTAACATCTCATTCTTCACTCCTATTATAATTTCCCCCTATATTCTTATATACATGTATATATATAATAACAATAATATTGTTTGAATTTTATAGTGTAGAAAGAGCTAGTGCTCAATGCCAAAATAACAGAGTCGTGACTCAATTTTGAGTAAAGAAACTATATATAGGAATATAATCACTGCATTTTAACGTTTCGACTTATGTCTTTTTCGATTGAAGATTACTGATAAATTTTGATTCCACTCAGTGGAATAATTACATGCAAGGCTTGTCAAAAAAGGCAATAATAAATACGGTTCAGACACCAAAGACGCTTTTTCGTCAACATTTTTCAGCAATAAAGCATAATGGTTAAATGAATAATTGTGAAATTGTTTTAATTAAAAAAGTCGTTCCAGCGGAACCAACCAGTCGGCAAGCGTTTAGGATAAGTAAACTTAATGCATCCTTCAAGATTAAATTTGGAAAATGTATTGGAAATGTGCGGTCTTTCAAACATAAATGTCATTAATTATAATATGAAATATTTTTTGAATATTAAGCTATTCTTAGTAGGGTATAAAAGTAGTTTAAATATACTTGCGACCTTATTTTGAAGAATGCGATAAAAGTCGAAACGTTGAAATGCAGTTGATTAACTTACAATTATGGCCAATGCACATGGCTTTACACCTAATGCGTGATTATACCTTATCATCCCTATTATTACTTACATATATTTCACTTTCTACCTTGTGAGGATATATACTCTAGTTGTACTTAAATATATAATCCATCTAACCATGCCTCATTAATACTAGATAGTGCCCGTGCATGAGAATGTGCCTGAAAAAGGCATCGTAATTTAGGGTTTTTAACCAAAATACCGTTGAAAGGTCAGAATATAAAAAAAAACAAGGCAGGTTATATGTTATTGGTGATATAGATTCATGTCTCACTGTTTATGGGTTGGTAAGGGCCACCATTTAGGGCTACGATTAAAGTTAGCAACTCAAAAACAGCGAGATATGAATCTACTAACCCTGTCAGAGAACTATTTTTGAGCGTGTTATGGCAGCAAATATATGATTATTAGAAGGCTGATTGTTTTTGCTCAGTTCTATAATTTAAACTCTAAATTCCACCCCGACAAATATTACTCAATACGACCTCAGGGGCTCTTCTACCTCGCTGCAGTTGCCTCAACCAAAAACTGAAAAGTTAAAGAAAAGTTTCTCATACGATGGAGCTAGAGTTTGGAATTCTCTACCTGCAGATGTGCGTAATTCGGATACATTGACAATATTCAAAAACGGAATTCGTGCTCATACCTCCTAAAAAATTTTTTTCTAAATTAAATTCTATTCTTCTGTAATTTCAATTTTTTAATTTATGCATGCCTTATTTGTCATACTTGTGTTCAGTATAGCGTATCGTAGATGTGGTTCATTGTACTATATATGTTCTTAAATAAGTTATTCACACGCCCCTCATGGAAACCAGCTTTAAAGTTGACGAGGCTAGCGTGTGACTTTTAAATAAAGTTTTACTACTACTACTACTACTTACAGTTAGCAATTCTGAATTTCTGAACACTAGATATTATTTATGCTATTATATAGCCACTAGAACGTTTGCGCAACAAGCTAATCTGACGCTCCCATATAAGAATTTCCTTTCAAGTGCATGGATTTATATCATATTTTTATAATCTGTAGCTTTGCATACTATTCCTGTTAAAGAAAAAAGCTAACTATAGTGCAGCCATACAGCGCGTATACCCGTTTATACTTTCTACTCTCGCAAATGCATTTTCTCGCGCGGTTTGCACAAGCCGGCAAGGAGTGTGCCGAAATTTCGTGTTTTTACTCCGATGTAAACAATAACATCATGATTTTATGAACTAATAACTTGATTAGCGATGCGATCTGTTAGTATAAACTGGAATTAGCTAGAAAAATGGTATGAAAACTGTTTATGACCTTCATGAGTTTGGACGTCAATTGCCGCCATCTTTGGCTTCACTTGGCCTATTGGCCGAACATTAGAAGTTCTTACTCCAGATATATATGGAGCTCACTGCTACAAGCTTGTTGGTGTTCAATTTCAAAATGGATATTCGAGACGAATATATTATCGAAGAATCCTGCTGTGTTTTAAACAGTGGAGAAGCAATAGAGAGTGAAATTGAAAAAGATGATCTTGATTTGTTAGTGGATGCTTTGGATAAAGATTTAGACTATTTTTTTGACAATGAGGAATTCGCGAACGACGTGAGTGATGCGGTCGACGAGATTGAAATTCGCCCAGAATATCCCTGTCCAAACTGCGAGAAAACATGTAAATCGAAAGGTGGTCTTACCCGCCATATACGTGCAAAACATGAACAAAAACTGAACGAAAGTACAACGCAGTTTTTGACTATGAAAGATGTTGAGAATGTTTACGAAAGCTATCGCCAAAATTACTGAGGACCTTTACGGAGAAACGGCATGCATTTGTACGAACCTGAAACCTTCTCAATTATGCCTCGACCACATGGATAAACTTTGTCGCCAGTTTATGAAGAAATCAGACCAGGATTGTCTTGTACATAGACTATACAAACTCCTGGCGGACGAACCATTGAAACTCGTCATCGTATCGTCCACAAAGGATCACAAGTGGTCACAATTGCAAATTGTAACTGCTGTAAATCTGCTTTTCATTCACATACCTGAACTACTCGTAGCTGCGTGCAAGGATAAGCTAGGACGAGAGAGCAAAGCACCTGAAGCTGAGATTACTGAGAAGGAATATGGCCCTCTTTCATACTTAATGGGATCGGTCATTTCAAAGATGTTTAGAACCAATAAATATAAAACGAATTCTCGATCTGGTGATGAAAATAATGAGTTTTATTACAATCCTTAAAGGTACCAGATAATGAGTACATTAAATCGCTGTCAAGAGGAGGACTTTGGACACCATGCGAAAATTTGATAGCCATTGGTTTTGAAGCAGAAAAAAAATTTCGATGTGAGACGGCAACCTTCAATGTTACTAAAGCCATTCCAGTTGGTTAACTAAGAACTAGAATTTTCAGTTTGCCAAAAGTAAAACGTTTGTGGCATAACATTGTAGAAGCAAATCCCTACCCAGTTTCTCACGATTGCTCAAAAATATGCTTGGAAAATATTATCTTTTTGTACCTGAAAATTAGAGCATTTTCCTTGGCCAAAGATGTCATTAATAAATACAAAAAGCAAAATGCAGCACGCAGTAAAAAGGCATTGCGAAAAGCCTTGAAACAAGAATCAGAAAACAGCATCAATACTCCTGAATGATATCTTATATCACCATAAGGACATACTAATTTGTATATTTTGTGGGAAAACACCATGTTTATTTTTCTGGCATAGCTTTCCATCTGTATGCCTGGATGAGTGCAAAATAATATGACATCCAGGCTTGCACATTAAAAGCTTTACCAAATGAATAAACTTGGTATTATGCTTGGATTAACCATGAGGAATTCTTTTTAACCCAATAAAGTTGTGAAAAGAAGGTGTATAATCAATGAAGCACACGAACACGATTATTACTCCTTTTTTCTTTTATTTGCCTTTTTGAGAAGTGGCTCATTAATAATATCAATCCAGTTAGACTTAGTTTTATTGTTTCGTCCTCCAACATTACCAGATTTAATTGGAACAATATTTTGTTGTACATCAAGAGCTCTGTCATTGTATGCAAACTGAAGAGCATCTGGGTTATCAGATCTTCTTCCTCGTTGTCGCTGATTACCAAAATATTCCTCCAGGATCCTGCTGAAAGCGTTCTGTTAGAACACTGTTGAGACCATGTGAAAGAAGGAACTTTACAACCTCCACTGTTGAATGGGCTGTAATTTGGAGTCCTTCATGTGTTTGCTGAGAAATAAACATCTTAGCTTGAGCTGTCGCTGTGTATTGTCCGGGACGAGTACTGATATTTTCTTTCCAACCATAGAAATATTGAAGGAATGTGTTTAAAAGCCAAGTAAACCTTGTATCATCCTGGGATTTGTATGGAGCAAGAAATGCATTTCGCTTATGAATTCCTTCATCATATGATCGGACATTACAACAGTCAAAAAACTTGTTCATTAATTCACAAAAATTAGCAGCCTCATTTGCTTCTCCTTCAGGGTAGCTCGACGAAGGGCACATGCTGTGCTGTTACTAAGGACCTGATCAAATTAAAAGAATAAATTATAAGGGAAAAAATTAAAGTTCGACTATTATGCAATTATGACATACATGACACTATTATTACATCTGGGCTTGATCTAGGTCTAGGTATTGTTAATTATAATGGCATTGGCAAAATATTGTTGCAAAAATAGTTTCCCAGAATATTTGTCCAGAAACATTCGCATGTAAATTATCAGATCAGAGACGGATTTTCAGATTTTGCTCTGGGGAGGGGTGCCAAAAATTCGGGGTTGCCTAAAATTCAGGTGGTACCAAAATTCAAACTACTGTAATTTAAACCAATGTTTTAAAATTTTTGGTGGGTGGACCCCCCCCCCCCCCTGCACCCCCTGAAAATCCGTCTATGATCAGAGTAAATTGTCACTTACAAGAAATGACGACATGTCTATACATACATGTTTTTATGTTTAGGTTGAAATGTCCTAAATTTGTTGAAAAACATTTTTGATTCCCAGAAAGGAATCTTGTTTCCTCAACAATGTTTTCAAAGTTTGGGCAAACATGGAAACATTTCAAGTAATTAGACATAGGTTTTCAGATGCTTTGTCCACAAAGTTTCCCAGTTTGTCCTAACTTTGGTTTGTCCAAGACAGTACGGCCAACTCAAATTAATAAAACAACAAACCTACCTGGGCAGCAAGATTAATTTGGAATATGGAGTTAAGACAATATGTTCTGTGGTCAACTTAGGTAGTTGGTGTAACCCTAGCTCTAAATCAGAGTAATACAGGTCTGAAATGTGTTTCCATAATAAAAACTGACCATTGTTCCACATTAATCTTGAATTAATACCAGAGCCAGAATTGAGCAAACAGTTTCTTGATGTCTTAAGTAAATGAGGTGCATCGGCAAAAAACCAATGAGACAACATTACGTGTGAAGAAGTATCCGAGCATGAATTGCAGTTTTGTAGTAATGCCTCTAACATAGAATGCTAGGACATGTGAAGCCGGTTGAATTTCATCAAATGTTGCATAGTTAACTTGTGGATCTCCAAGATCCACAAATCCAATTAACTTTTCAGAATGCTTGTCAAATACCAAATTGCATTTGATCTTCATTTCATCAAACATTACAACAACCCATCTTTCTAGATCTGTAAAGGATTTAGTCCTGGAAATCAGAGAAGCTATGTTATCTGGTAAATATCCAGCACCAGGCTGAAAGCTGTTTCTATAAGAACGCAAAGTTCTAGCACTAGGTAGTTGCAATGTTCCCGAGTCTCTTAGCTCTCTGTAGACACTAGGCGACTTGGAATACAATGACAAACTAAACCGAATAAAGTGGGGGTGCCATCTATGGCCATTCTTTGATTGTTGGTTGAGAGCTTTCTTCTGCTGTTCCCACACAAGCTTCATATGCGGAGTTGCTTCTAGAGATGTTCCTGTGATTATGCTGGTTAGTTCATCCTCAAGAGCTGATTCCAATCTAATACCATGTTCAAATTGCTGTGATGACGATAAAAATAATCCAGATGAAGGTAGTGGGAATGCCAAAAGAATTCAGAAAGAAACCAACCCTGTAAATGATAGATGTATTTCAACCTGTATGGTTGCAAAGTCTATATTTTTCTAATAAATTCAATTCAATTATCTCACTCTGCATTCTTTTTATTCTGCTTTCAAGCTGGTTGCACTTTAACTTCGCTTCCTTTAAGTTAACACGTGTGTCTTTCAAAGTAGCAACTAGTTTTTCCTTTGTTAGGCATGATAGTGGTGCCTTCGCTTTAGCTGGGGTAGCACTGCTATTGACAGAATTTCTGCTTGACTCACAAATACATATGTCACATAGTTGAAAATCATTTGATGTGGATGAAAACAAAACACGACAAGCTATGTGGCGACAATATTCAATTGTATAATAAGGACAAGAATCTTTTGGAATCAGTGGTACAACATGATTTTTCCACACTTTCAAATCTGGCTGTTCAGAAACAATTCCTTTGCAAATATTTTGTGACATGATTTTGCCACAAAGTGTCTTAAAGCTACAGTACTGCATGGATCGCCCATTCGAAGTGTAGATGTCATGATCATCTGGCAGTGCCCAACCATAAACAAGAACAGTGTATTTTAAACTGTCGTCAACGACTCAACAAGTACCGAGAATTTTGCAATTAAAAATCCACTTTCTTTAAACTCTATAACAGTTGTGTTTGATACCTTGTGCCATCCCCAACCACTAAAATAAGGATACCCACCAGCTTTTTTCAAGTAGCTATCGAGGTTAACAAGAGAAGAATAAACCACTCGTTCAGTAACATGCTTTTCAGCAGGTTCCTTCCTGGATGTATTTATAGCATTTGAACTTGCACCAATATTATCTAAGCTTTTCTTTGGTAGGTTTTCCGTCGGTATTGAGCCCGTTTCAAGGGATTTTCTTTTAGCAAAACGTTCAATATACTCATCCTTAAAATGAATTTCGCAAATATATATACTGTTGTTTTCAATTTGCTTTTTTAAATCGGCATCCAGCTGTCTTGTACGCAATATGGCGTCTATCCAAGCCTTTCTCGCTTCTTGCTTTCTTTGCGAAGTAAACTCGCTATCTGAAGAACGAGGCACAGGAATTTGAAATAAACTTACATCTTTATACCGTCTACTATGAAAGCAACTGTAAAAAGCGCAATTTGGCATAAAATTTATAGTTCTTTTAATAAACACGCATGAATGAACACTACAAATTTACATATATTCGCGAAAACACTGTAGTCGTTCGTCGTCACGTGACCGTAAAATTTATACTCGCAACATAATCATTACGTCATCTAAAAATAATTAGAAGTTTCCAAACCATCCCACTCCATTAACTTTGATAATAGCAGAGATAATATCTCGTATAATAATCATGTATAAAATCAACATCTTGATGTTAGGAAATGTACATCTTGATCTTGTTTACATGTACAATCAACAGATTGTAAATAATATAAATAGTATATACTCTTGTATGTTATATTTATAATCTGTTGTTTGATTGAAGGTCAAGATGTAACAAATTATAAGTTTTTAATAGCATGTTTTCCTTAGTTATTGTCGTGTTCAAGCACTACTCATCTAGTCATCTAATATTGTTTGTGGCATTTCTATTTCAGATGTTGTTAACATGGACCTGAGAAAAAGCAAGCTTGAACACAGTGACTGACATGAACATTAAAATTTAGGAATTTAGTCTTTTACAACATAGTTTATATTTGAACTGAGTATCTATTAACATGTAATTTGCAACTCATGAATGAAGGCAAGCTCATGTTTAGTGTGATTATCTAGCTTTTTTTGCCATGGTAGGTTCTACCATCAGTACCATGTGGGCCTCCAACCTAGATATATTCTACAAGTAAACCAAACAAAACTTCACTGACCAGTAATCATTATTGTCCAACAATTTCCCCTTGACAAGAAAAATTATCTCGGTTCAGACCAAGGGAAATAACAAAGGAGGGAACATTGAGACTAATGGATTACCAGGAACATGAGCAGATACTCTGGTCAACCCAATTATTTATGGCTAATACTGGTTAGCTAACTAGTATTAAAAGTCAATAGCTGACCAAGTATCCTAGCTTGCTAATGCTGCAGTATACATATGCATTTGTTCACCAATACACCCTTCTTGTTTCAGAGCTAAGGTGCAAGACAGATAAATCACAGCATAGTTTTGCTTTTCTTATAATTTTGGGAAATGTTGGGAGATTTTGATCTCTGTATTCAGTCAGCTAACCAGCTAAGTGCCCCCAACTTTGCATGCCTCTCTTTCATTATGGATGTTTTGAGTTTCATTTATTTGTTTCTTCAATAAAATATTTACAATTTATGGTAAAAATTATAGTTTAAGATTCATATTGTATATTTGTAATGATAATATAGTTTGGTATTTACATAACATATCCCTGTTACTTTCATTGTCATGTTAAAATGAGTATTATTCTGTATATTGTAAGTCTTGTAATTGTTCTAAATAGATATATAATATAGTTACATACTATTTTCAATTGTTGATGGCTCTTGGAACATATAATGTGGTTACTAGCATTCAAGTACCCAAAATGTGCAGTCAGGAGGAAAGAACACAGCTTAGCCTATCCTTATGGGCACCTCTCCAATATGGACACCTCTCTATAATATGGACAGTTTTCAATATCCAGAAGTAAAATATATTAAATTTCAAAAAACCCTCTATGAAAAGGACACCTAATGCAAACACTTTGCTGTGTTCCTATATTGTCCATATTAGAGGGGTTGGACTGTATACGAATGAGCTAGTAATGGCAAATCTATGATAAGAGTACATCACATAGGTCGTTTGCACAGTGTGGGCATTGAGGTTGTGATGATCAGCATGTCACCTTCCATTACACATTGATTCCTTAAAAATATAATTATCAAGAGTTGTTGTTGTAACATATTTGGTGACTACAGTATTTGAATAACAGAAACAGATATCACTCCAAAGCATGCATCAAAACAGAGAATGAAAATAGCAATGTGCTGCATATGGAAAACAGAATAAAATTTTGCTCAGAAATATAGAACACACCACTGATCGAGTTTTGCTCTATATTATAATCTTTATGAAGGACTGAAACACTCTGAGACAGCTAGAGCAAATTTAGAGTAGCATGTGAAAATAAAACTGAACTGAAGTCATCTTACCTTTATAAAATATAAAATAAATACCGGCTCGGGAATGCATTATTACTGGGACCATTAGAATTCGGTAGCTGTTTCCAATCATATAATTGCAACACTTGAATACAGAATACTGTCAGTCTTGTTTGAAGCCCAAATAAATATCGCACATCGTTCATCGTCTTAACATGTCAACAAATACGATCAATAAAGTTTAGAAACCAAAGCATTTTGAAGAATCGAAGGTGGACATGTATATTCAACCGACTTATTAAATATGATTTCGTAAAATTTGTTCAAACTTTGAGAAATAGATAAATAATATAACAAAACATTAAAAGAACAATACCAAGAAAACCGTAAGTGCGGGCGCTGATTCCAGTCAGCAACAGATATGTTGCCGCTATTGCGCATGCGATAAATGTCCAAGAATCTTGGACATTTTTGCCAAGTTGTCCAGGGTCTTGTACTCTTGTCCGTTCACCGCGGTCACCATCAAGACCCTGGGGACGAGGTTGCGTTTACAAATCTACGAGTAGGAGGTTACATAGGCCTAACTTAGAAAAAATACCTATATCGTCCATGTCGTTGACCAAGTGTCAATTATTTTCAGGTTAATCATGTCGTTTTAATATTTTGTTGGCATGTGCTCGTCAGGGCCGTTGCCACGATGTTAACATTGGCGCAACTAATTTTTTCGAAGCCAAAAGTCCGAGAATCTGTATAGGGTTGAACATATGAGGGTTCTAAAAGGGTATTTCGTGCATTCTGAGACCACTCTGATACCCAGATAATATACATTCAAAATCGCGTACACTCATTGCCATGGTTCAGATTATCAGTTACTAAATAATCATTCAGTCTAATTCTTAAAGAAAAAAATTATTTTCTGTGAAATAATTGGTGCGACAAATGTCACTCGCATTTTCCGAACGAAATCGGATTGGATTCGGATCGGATTTGCACACCTCTAGTGTCCACGGTCACCAAGGCGAACGGAAAACCCTCTCGGCAAGTCATCTCGAGCTCAGCGCATCTAAAACTTGTTTGCTCGTCTTGCTCGGACGAAGCGACCGTAATTGAAAACGACCAAGCATATCCAGCTTGAAAATCTAGACCTAACATGATTACATGAAAATATGCCTGAAAAGTAAACTAACAATGTTTAATAATGATTATCTATAACTCGAAAGGAGTATATGTGAAGCAGTCAGTAAAAGTCTTTAATGATGTTTGCAATTTTACTTTATGGAATCCAATATAGTATTCAAGTATGCAGATGACACTACTGAAGCGCATACGCAGAGGTAGCTAAACTTGCTCTGCGAAATATTTCTTCAATGTCGTTAACAGTAAAACTGTTTTCATCAGCTGAAACTGGAACATGATATAATGATTTGGCTGAGGGGACTTGTACAGGCATCAACCAATGAAAACATTGTAACGATGGCAATGAATCTGATTGAATGTACTTTTGAAATACTTGAATAATTCGTTTTTCCTTTGCATCATCAACCACGGTCATTTCACCGCTTTTCATGCCCGACGAATGATGGACATAAAAAACGCAATTGCTCCAAGCTGCGATGGTTTTTAAATTGAGATTTTCTCCCACATCAACTTGAGCACTTTCAGTGAATATTCTCCACGCTTCTCCAACATAGCCACATTGATTCTTCAACCATTCTAAAACTACAATGGCTACGCTATATTCTCCACTATCTTCACGTGTTAGCTTTTCCACTTGTATATTCAAATCTTTGAAAAATTGCTGTGTGAAAGAATCGCTTGACTTGAGGGCATTTTCTGTCAAGGCATCTAGTGGGGAACTGAATTTAATCGTTGTATCTTCAAGTTTCCTTGACAACTTTTGTTTCAGCTGTACTGCGTGTCTCGCGTAAATATCAGCGTACAGGTCAAGAACATCAGTAGCTATTTTTCCATTCAAAAACAAAGAAACTCCGTACAGTAGGTATTCGGGAAGAGGCAAGTGGAAAAATACTTGAGGCTTGTCACATTGCGAAATTGTGGCAAATAAAGGTAACAAGGTGCGCAACATTTCTATAAACGTTGCTTCGTACAGGTGAATGCCATCAATGGTTTCAAAGCTAACAATCTGGTTGTCTACAGAGTTCGCTGAAGTAATTTCTACCTTGTTATTGTTGGCGTCAAGGGCAAGGAGATTGGGACGCAAGCACATCCCTGTAAGAATTTTCTTGGCTATATATTGTCGTACGAGGCTTTTGCTATCTTCTGCAGTGCTTGAACTATGTGATATATTTAAGTACGCACCACCAATTTTCTGGTTGTTGTTGTAGAAAACAAAAGGTTGGAAAACGAGGGGACGACCTTTTGTTGGAATGATTAACGAAATCTGATGCTCGCTCGTTACACATGTTTTAACTTCGTACTCACCATGCTGAATAGAATGGACTGCCGCACCACGTTTCTCAAAATGTTTGCAAATTTCAACAATAAGCTTTCGTTTTTCTTTCTTAAAGCTCTTTTTTGTTGCAAGAGGATTGGTATTATTTAAGTTATTCCACAGTATTAACTCTGATCCACCGATAGATAGCTGGTAGTTTGATTGAGATTTAGAGATTTGTAGCATTTCAATACCACGACGACTATCGTCAAAAGAAATAATCTCAATACCATGAGGAAATGAGCGCACATGGCCGTTCATCCTTTCGTATTCCAGCTCCGAATTCTGTAAAAAGACAAAATTAAGACCTACAATTTAAATTGTCATTCCTTCAATAGGGCAATTAATAGAGTATACAATTTGCAAGATACTATAAAATTCATGTCTCGCTGCACGTGCTTGCCTCGTTCCCTGATTGCGCACTCTCATTCCCTTCTGGTCCGCTGCCTACTTATGGTCAGCGGTTAGGGTCAGCGGTTAGGGTCAGCAACAGTGGTTAGCAAAAAGCAATCAATAAACAGCATGAATCTATACCCCAAAATTCTAATTAGCAAACCGTTGGCGGGAAAAACGTGTTTACCAGATAAGAGTGTAAGGTTTGTCACGAAGGTCAAATTCATGCTTTATTGGACAAATTGGTCACCCGGGATGGAGACTTTACATGGACAAATTTCAGCGCGGCTGACTGGGCGCCCCGTTTGACTCAAGTGAGATCCCAGCTAAACGGGCTGGCCCTGTTTTCATGTAAATGAAATTGTTTTGTAAAGGAAATTAGTATGTAGCCGGGCGCCCCGTTTAACCGGGCCAGTCCGAGGAATCGGGCTCATGTAAACAGCATTACATTCTGTAAGATGTGCGCGGGAAGCAGATAATTTTTGCTCGTCTATGTCTTTGGTTATGTATAATTGTAGCAGTTTCCTTTACGTTATCTTAATATAAATATCTCATGCTTAGTCAGCATTTAAAGCCTTTAACTCGGCATTTGTGCCCTGTTATGTGAGCAGAATTCCAGACGAGTGGCCACGTTGGTCAATGCGTCGGACGTCAGTGTTTTTAAGCCGTCACTCAGTGTGAGTGACCATGATGAGTGATTTGGTCAAAGATAGTTCATGACTTTTTAATTGCAGACAGCAGCGGTTATCATACTCGATGTTCAATTACGCTGTAGCGCTTTAAACAGCCTCTGCGGAGGAGAGAGATAGATATAGGAGACATAGATTGCTGACTCGGCTCAGGAGGCGTGCCAAAACTGAAAATCCAATATGGCGGCTCAACCGAAGGGTGTAATATAGAAACTATATTATTAGTAAACTGATTTTGGGTTTAGTGTACTTGATAAACCAAATTTGTAGCTTTCATGGCTAAATATGTATACTTCCTCGTTGGAAGCAGCTAATTAGACAGAAAAGGTACTTTGGAATCATGTGTAGCGTATAAAACAGCAAAATTTAACGAGGGAAATCTATGGGCGCTACGCGTTTGCCCTGTACCAAGTAAGTTTTCTACTTCGAATCTGACTGAAAACGTCTTACAATCTAAAATAAAAGGGTTTTGTATAGTTAGATATTTATTGGACTGCAAATTTTCTCTTGCACTATGTGCATAGTTACATAAGTAACATAACAAGGCGTACTAGATTGAATAAACATGAGTAGTAATATACAGGCCGTTAGACCTGGATTTTTTAGGGTGAGCAGGGGGGCGCAAGGGGGGGCGCATCATTAAATATTCAAACATCATTAGCCATAGAGCAACACAAATATTGGATGATACTTGCGAGACTCGGCGATAAAAAGCAAACAAGACGGCAAAATATGGCTGAAATCGTGTTTTGGTGGGGGGTAAGTGAAATAAAATGTATTATATTTAAACAAAACAATGTCAATCCTTATGAAATCTACAATAATTATATTAAATTAAGCATAGTTTTTCATCCCATGATAAAAATTGTTAGGAAATAGGAAAATTTAATCTCTGCCAGGTATATTAGTTATTTCATGGATAATTAGCAGTTGACCTGGGGTGGTGCATGGTCATTTTCTTGTAAAATATTATACTTAGACAAATTTTTCCTTCCAATAACTACCCCTAAAAGCAACCTTCTAAACACTATAAGCACTTCAGAAAGGCTGTCGCTTCTGCTTTTCGGAAGTTAGAGCTATGTCGGCACTGCCGTTTCAGGGCGGGGTCATTTTCAGGACTTTCGTCCCGGATTCAGGTTTTGGCACATATGCCATGTTGACCGCCATGGTCATTTTACCCTAAAACAGTTGAGATTGCCTGTGCTAAATGAAACGCATACAAACTCCTATACAGGTCCTAGACTAAATGTTGTTCTATAATTTATGAAGTTACATTTCCGCCAAAATTCAAGTTCCGTATATATGAGCTATTAGTTTGTATATTTGCCGATTTTGCAAGTTTGTCACATAAAACATTCAACTTTTCGGTGTAAAACGGTCAACTACGTACTAAAATGCTTGCAAACTTTCCACGATAGACTATTGAACTTTCCCCGTGTAAAACACACAACATCGCAGTGTATACAACGTTCATATTTACTACATAAAACATCCAAGTGCGCTGTACCGTTGAAAATATTTCGTATGTAAAACATTCAACTTCGTCATGCAAAACTTTGTAATAATGTCGTATAGAACTTCCAACTTTGTCGCGTAAAACGTTCGACTTTGCCGTATAAAACGTCCAACCGCAATCCAGTTGGAACGGTGGTACGTTGGCTCGTTAGCAAATGCGATCGATGCTCCAGTAGTATACAGATCAGTGGAGCTTCTCACTTCCGGCCACTTCCATCACTGATCTGAATATATAGGCTGGATAACGCATCTCTTGTCAAAAGTGAATCCGGAAGTCAAGCGGCCGATCAGTACCGCCACCCGATTCTGAGGCCCTACTTTATTATAGATAGTATTACAGAATCCTAGTTTTTTCGCTTTTTTTTTGCCTTTTAAACGTTACTGGCCGGGTCAGTTTTACTATCACAAAGATAGAAGCACACGAGAAGAAATTTGAGCAAAAAAATTGGAGTATTACTGCTTTATAACGCCGTGAAACTGGATTTACAAGTTCGAAGGAGTGAACAGCCACTGAGCCACATGTTCGCGATGTTTTGTTTATGATATTTCAATTCAAAATCCACTCCAAATATAGAATTACTGCTACTGGACGAAGACACTCAAGGAATTTGATGAAATGAACCAGTTCAGCTGCAGTATGAACAAAAGCGTGAATGTGGTAAGTTTTTAAAACAGGAATTATGCATGAGTCAATTCCATGAGTAACCATCCCCCCCCCGGGAATATGCCGGGAATTTGCTTGGCACGCCATCCCCGGGGGTTGGGAATTTGATCGCAGATTGGTGCACCGGGGCCGGACATTGTATGACGGTTAAAAGACCCCCGGACATATGACACTATCTTAAATCCGCAAAGGACTTTGGGACTTAAAGCTTTCCTCTACAGCTCCTCGTGTTCTAGCCTGTGGTTCTAGGTTTCTAGCTGTACTTTTAATACTACGTTTTCATATGAATGAGTTTTAAGGAAAATAACAATGTTTTGTAAGCGATTGGCTACGGGAAAACAATCTTCACAAGTTGGTGGATGTTTTTGAACGTATTTATTGTGCAAAATATTAAATAATATAGTTCGAAGTACCTTGTCCTTCAGAAAATTTGTACATTCCGAGCCACATTTTTGCTCCCCGGGGTGGGACATTATCCACCTAACCATTGCCCGGGGCAGGACATTTGCCCTCAAGCTGTTGCCCCGCAGCAGGGAATTTGCCCTTTCTATACAAAAAATAGCTAATGTCCGGGTGTATTCCCGGGGGGGGAATGGTTACTCATGGATTTGACTCATGCATTAGGAACAGTGCTACACTGGTTCAATATTCACGTACTGAAATGAACACATATTAAGTTAATATTATTCAACAATCAAATATACTTGATTACTATATATCAAGTATTCAAGTTACTTGAATACTTGATATATAGTAATTGTAACTAATATAGTAGTAATTATATGATTGGTGGTCAAAGAAAGAGAAGTTTTTCTTCAAGTGTTGTGTGGCTTCTTCATTTCTTGTCCTGGGAGTGCAATTTTGTTAACATTTCCATTTGATGAAGTTGTGGATATAATTGTCTTAAACTGTTGTGGCATGCATATGATTGTCTGTTTAGTTCCAACCATAACCATGATTAAGTTATGACAGGAACAGTGGCCTACTAATCTATGCCCGGGTATGCCCAGATATGCCCGAGATATGCCCGGGTATGCCCGAGATATGCCCGGGATATGCCCGGGACCGCGAAATGGCAAATAAGTTTAACATTATTGTTAGAATTAGATGTTAGACGAAAATATACGTATTCTTTAGCAATACTTTAGTTATTTTCCAACCGAACCGGACTGTTCACTTCATTGATTCTGTAGTAAATCTAATAGTGTTGTTAAAAAGCATTTGTTAAACATCGCTGTATGGTAAATGTTTTGTCTTTATGTTAAAGCAAATACATAGGAGAGCGCAAGGGGCGAGCGCGAGAACCAGGGCGACAAGTACTTTTCTCGTTCCCGCTTGCGCCCTGGCCTCTCGCGCTACGAAAAATGTGTACGTCACGTCCGTGTTGAAAAGAACCAATGGAATTAGGCAACGCGTTGTTTTTCTCATGATAATTACTTTGATGACATAACCGTAATCAGTTTGAAGATGACGTGTTTATCGGACTATATTCGTAAGAAGTCACGTGTGACTTCGTTTGTTTCAACGCGTCGCGTAAATTGCAGAAATACTGACCAGTTGAACGTTCAAAGTATTTGATCTGATTTCACACTTCGCGGAAGCGAAGTAGATTAAAATTCGCAAAAATCCATTGACTAAAAAAACAAAAGAGCTACGCGTGGGGAACAAGATGCCGCTAAGTACTTTTTAAGTGGTTCGGATTCAGTTTCATCTTTGTTCCGAATTTCTATTAGTAAACCGAGTACCTTCAACCGTTGTTGTATCCGATGAGAGCAGCAAGAATTCCACAGCAGGCAGTACTAAACCTGAATCTCCACGTGCATCCACTCCAAAGAAGGTATGTATATCCTGGCACCTGACGCGCATACGCACACGCACACACACGCTAACTTGCAATTGATTTTGTTATTTACACAGAAAGCATCCAATCCTCTACGGAAACTCCCAGTATCCCCAGTCAGCCCCAACTTCGACCAACCATCGCCAGTCAGCCCGAACTCCGACCAACCATCGCCAGTATCCTCAGTCAGCCCCAACTTCGACCTACCATCCCCAGTCAGCCCCAACTTCGACCTACCATCGCCAGTCAGCCCGAACTCCGACCAACCATCGCCAGTATCCCCAGTCAGCCCCAACTTCGACCTACCATCCCCAGTCAGCCCCAACTTCGACCTACCATCCCCAGTCAGCCCCAACTTCGACCTACCATCGCCAGTCAGCCCGAACTCCGACCAACCATCGCCAGTATCCCCAGTCAGCCCCAACTTCGACCAATAAAACAATGTCAGCCCCAACTTCGACCTACCATCGCCAGTCAGCCCGAACTCCGACCAACCATCGCCAGTATCCCCAGTCAGCCCCAACTTCGACCTACCATCCCCAGTCAGCCCCAACTTCGACCTACCATCCCCAGTCAGCCCCAACTTCGACCTACCATCGCCAGTCAGCCCGAACTCCGACCAACCATCGCCAGTATCCCCAGTCAGCCCCAACTTCGACCAATAAAACAATGCTTTCCATCATCCCACCATCTGCTCTGTACAAGACATTTGCAAGAAAACGTACGCAAGTACTTGTCAGATAAGGTTGGAGCTAACACTAAAACACAAAAGAAAATTCTTAAAGATATATTTAGTGAGAAAGGTTTGGCTTCTTGCACTAAGGAAACTGATTTTGAAGTAGAGGCCATAAAACTAGCGGACGAGTACAGTATTTTGATACCGACCTTTGTCAAATACTTCAATTTAATTGTGGAGAAGATCCGCCACGGTATTCTCCTTCCGCGACAAGAAAATAAATGGATCCCAGTTGACTGGAAGAACAACTCTTGTGAGTCAATGAATCATATAATAAAACTTTCGGCAAACTGGAAGAGCATGAAGATACCTGACCTTATTGAGCGCTTGTATAAAATAGTTAGATTACAACAAGTGGATACGAGGCGGGCATTGTACGGACAAGGGAACTACGAGCTTGCTCCATGGGTGGCCAGATTTCAAGTGAGACATGTGGACTGGGTTCGGAAAACTGACAAGGAAAAGGAAGAACTGTACCGGAAATTTAAGAAGGAAACAAAAAACAAATAAAATTGTCTCAACAGATGGGAAACTTACTGTGCCTCGGACTCCAAAGACGGCAAAAAAACCCGGCCAGCGAAAAAGAGTAAGGCGGGCAAAGACAACAACAATCAAACGACATTAATAGTGCTATTGAAGATGAGATGAACGTATTGTATGAGTATATTTGGCCAGCGTGTGTACATAATTTTTTGCACAACAGAACGTTTTTACTGTTTTTAGCATTCTGCTTGATAATTTAAATGTTTCAATTGTATTATATATTGTGTATTACATCTGAATGTATGTCAACTTACTTTCCTTATACATTACACAACTTGACTTTACAAAGTCTTGTAATTGTCAATAAAAAATTATTTCTGGTCAGCATTTCTGGATTTCAGCATTTTCTGAGTTAGATTTGATATCATATTTTCAATATTTCTATGATCATCGGCACAGTGGTACATATTGGGGTTGGGAACACAGCCACAACGTACAGCGATGTTTAACAAATGCTTTTTAACAACACTATTAGATTTACTACAGAATCAATGAAGTGAACAGTCCGGTTCGGTTGGAAAATAACTAAAGTATTGCTAAAGAATACGTATATTTTCTTCTAACATCTAATTCTAACAATAATGTTCAACTTATTTGCCATTTCGCGGTCCCGGGCATATCCCGGGCATATCTCGGGCATACCCGGGCATATCTCGGGCATAAATTAGTAGGACCCCGTTTAAAAGGCAAAAAAAAGCGAAAAAACTAGGATTCTGTAATACTATCTATAATAAAGTAGGGCCTCAGAATCGGGTGGCAGTACTGATCGGCCGCTTGACTTCCGGCTTCACTTTTGACAAGAGATGCGTTATCCAGCCTATATTCAGATCAGTGATGGAAGTGGCCGGAAGTGAGAAGCTCCACTGATCTGTATACTACTGGAGCATCGATCGCATTTGCTAACGAGCCAACGTACCACCGTTCCAACTGGATTGCGGTTGGACGTTTTATACGGCAAAGTCGAACGTTTTACGCGACAAAGTCGGAAGTTCTATACGACATTATTACAAAGTTTTGCATGACGAAGTTGAATGTTTTACATACGAAATATTTTCAACGGTACAGCGCACTTGGATGTTTTATGTAGTAAATATGAACGTTGTATACACTGCGATGTTGTGTGTTTTACACGGGGAAAGTTCAATAGTCTATCGTGGAAAGTTTGCAAGCATTTTATACGATAGTACGTAGTTGACCGTTTTACACCGAAAAGTTGAATGTTTTATGTGACAAACTTGCAAAATCGGCAAATATACAAACTAATAGTATACTATTTCTTAACACTCGCATTCATGCTCAGTTGAATTAAGGTATGGAAATATTGATCAGCGTCCTAAGCCAAGCTGATACAGCTTGGCTTAGAGTTGTGGCGCACGGCTCACCCGAATTTGGGGTGGGTGGGTGGGTCGTTTGCCACAAGCTTCTCAACTGGAACTGAACAAGAATGGAGTTTCTGGGTGTTGTCCTTGTAATTTATAGCTCTGCTAATCACCCATGCGCATAATATATTCCAAACATCCCAAATAACTGTTGTTTTCGTCTTTAATTGTCTTCGCATATTATTATGAGTGTTAAGAATAGTATACTATTTCTTAACACTCGCATTCATGCTCAGTTGAATTAAGGTATGGAAATATTGATCAGCGTCACCGCTTAAAGTGCTTATGAACGCAAAATGGGTTTTTATTGATTCGGATAAGGCGTGAAAAGTTAGTTAGTAAGTTCTAGATTAGTTTTTGGCTTAGACTTTTAGTTTCGGAGATATAAAGGCTCAAACAGGCAAATTTTGCCATTTTCTGAAAAAAAGTAGCGCGACCAAAATATCACCAAGGGGCCTGGATCCCAGGAACCCAACTTTGATAAACAACTAAGAAATATATGGCGAAGATATCGATATCTTGTGTTTTTTTGCATATTTTGTCTAAACGATGTTTCGTTTGTGCGTGATCTTACACAGAAAGTACCAACAGTAATATATCTAGCTATCTGACACCTTTTTTGGATGATAAATCACCTATTGCGGTTTTAAACCGATAGAAAAGAGGGCACCGAAACTCATCGATCTGAGACATTTGGTGGCAAATACAGGCCATAGTTATCGACCTATAAACAAAGACAAATGTACCCAGTTGTCCCAACATAGGACAGGAATCAACATACAGGTAAGCTGTGATTTTAACAAATGCAATGGTGTCTATTCGCGCGTATGAACTGTGGATATTTAACGTTGAATCATGTCACCTAAATGTGCATATTATTTGCTTAGTATACAATGTCATTGACTCATTGAAGCCAGTATGGATGAAAGGTTCTGCGCCGGTGTGACGCGAAATCTCTGACCTGCAAAATCTCTGACTTTTGTATTTCTGCTCATGCGCAAAGATATGCATGATTGATTTTTGCTCATAAATTTCGCAAGTGTTCAAGCTACAGAGAAGCGTGCGTCTTAAAAGCTTTCTTTACAAGTTTAATCGTCGTTAAATGCTAATTTTACAACCGAGACTGATACTGCCTGTGTCAACATTGCATCGACAAAGCCTACAACAAAGATGAATAAACACAAGGTATGTAGAACTTTGAATTTTATAGCGATGAGATTGTTGGTATTTATATATCAGTTGTGTCGAACAGATGACAGTCAGGACACTTTGCATTTTATTTTCTTTCGTATTTTGAATGCCAAGGAGAAAGATCATTTACTAGCAGTGTTAACATGGTTAGTTTATTAAAAAATGTTCTTGGTATGTCATAAAAATAGGTTTCTTTGCAAGATGTTCTCGAGTTCCTGAAGTCAGGACGCCAGATACCTGCACACTTAGAAAATTTGAGCAAAATTAACCTTGGGGGTAGGGTGCAGCATAGTCAAATAATGTAATTTTTTTGTTATAGTGGACGAAATGCAGGTGTCAGCAAAATCTGCAGGAAAGATGATGGGGATGACTGGCTGGGTTGTGACCGATGTGGTCAATTTTTCCATGCAAACTGCATTGGTGTAGACTTTGCAACTGCCCTTGCAGAAAACTTTTATTGTAATAGACAATATTAGTTATTATAAAGTGAATTGTGGTTCACAAAATGTCAGAGAGTGCTCAAATAAATATCATAAAGATAGAGCAAATATAACAAGGTTACAGGAACTTCCTGTGTTATGTTTGCCTGAAGATTCTATTTTATATTTATCTCTATCTTCATGATATTGAACACTCTCCGACTTTTCGATGAACCACAATTACCAATACCCTTTAATTGTAAATAAGTAAATATCTCAAAACGTGCAGTGCCAGTGTGGGTAGGGTATAGCAAATACGGCGGTTGACTGTTGTGTAAAACTACCTGAAAAATACAATGAGAACTTCGACGTTTCGAGGAAGGTCCTTCGTCTGGAAGTTAGTAGAATGGGTCGGGAAAACATGTGCTTTTATAGTGAATACAAAAGCGATCACGTGATAAAAAATAAACCAATCAGATGGATTTAATCAAAACAAACTATAAACAAAATATGGAAATCACATCACAAAATATATTAGCATGCGCATATAAGGAGCAGCGAACAAAGATAACAAAGCAAGAATGACAAAAAACAAGGAACGAAATATTAGATAACATGAGATGTAGAGTATCTGCTGATGGCAGGCATAAACAGATAGGAGTTAAATGTAAGAGAGGCGCTCATTAATGCCGAGAGGATGAATGGTGCCAAGTTGGGAAATGAGACGCATTTCTTGGCTTTTGTAAATAAAAAAAGTAAATAACTAACCTCTGGATGTAAATATATGTAAATAATTATGTAAATGTTGCAAGAAATTAAGAAAATAATGAGGTTAAATATTTATTTAATGAACTGAATTGGCTTTGTCTTCTTTGTTATTTTTAAAGTATTAATAAATACCATCAAATGTTGGGAAATTAGAGTTATAATCCCCCTGTAAGCCAATGGAGGTTTGTGAAAGTTGCAAAACTGTAGGGTGATGCCAGGCCCAACCCAACTCAAGGCTTAATGTGGTGATATTTAATTACTAATTTCTCATACCATGGCTAAGAAAATAGTGCCATGGCTGTAGGACAGCATGCCCTTTTCCTTCAGTGTGGCAATGGACATGGCTCACTAGGTCATGGCACCGCATAGTACTGTATCATAAATGCCCTGAATAGCATATCACTTGATTGTTGTTGTCAGACAACCTGGTGTTCTGTGTGTTACCAAAGAACAATATTAATGAGACAAGGGTGAAGACAAGCATTTGGTATTTTCCCATCTGTTATGGGACTTTAATATCTCAATATATCATTTTTATGACTTATGAGTCAAAAGTTGTCGATAACAGGGTACAAGCCAAGGTTCTGTTGGTCGATAACTGGATATAGAGCATGTACATGCACCAACACATGTTGTCCACACATATCGACAAACCTATGTGGAGTTGTGGACAATGATATAGGGTTATTTAGGTATAGTGTCACATATTAATGTGGCAGTGCACACATGACCTGTCATATAGGTGGCCATACTTGATACTGACAGAAACATATTTGCAATTTCAAACATAAATTTGCTAAAAGTGATTCTAAAGTCTCGTTTTCCTATATTTACTATACCAAAGCTAGAAATTAACGTTTCTTACCGTGGATTTGTGTTAAGAATGAAGTAATAAACCCACGGGAATCTTTCAGAATGTGAAATAAATTATATAAAAATATTTCTGAGCTCTGTCCAGTCACCAGTGCGCCATTGCTAAAATATATTAAATGCCGAAGACTTTTACTGTAGTTTATGCCCTAAATAACTTCAGGTTTTAAGCATTTATTCTTCGATAACGATATCAAATTGAATCCAGTTTCGAAATACTTTTATAAAGACCTTTAATATTATTTATAAATATAAAATACTATTATTCGGTCGAGTCAGAAATTTCGCGGAGGTCAGAGATTTCGCGTCCAGACGCGCGAAATCTCTGACCAGTCACGCGAGGTCAGAGATTTCGCAGAGGTCAGAGATTTCGCTTGACACCGGACATGTCCGGTGTACAACGGGGATTTTTGACGCACAAATCGATCGAAGTGCTTCTACCTCTGAGAGATTACATACTGCTGTTATAGAATAATATATCATATATGTTTCAATGTGGAAATTATCACAACTTTAATGCCTTTATGGTATTTAACTAATATAAATTAATAGGCCATTCTACTTTTAGACTTCAACCTACTTTATATGTGGACTTTCAGTGTCTTGTATTATCCTACACATGTGGTCAATGTCACATGTTTTATATGACAGTGAGATACTGATGATATATGTTTAATTGATACATGTATTTGGCACAAAGTTGATCACCAAGTGCTGCACTGTCCCACTAGTGGAACCACCTTAACCTGAGTATCAGGCATTTCTGCGGTTAGGCCTTGGTCCCTAAGCCACCTATGCTGAAGAACCTTAGGGAGGCTAACAGAAAATTCCCTAAATAGCGAGATACACTTCAACATTGTATAGCCCATTAAACTATTTGTTTATGATTTCATCTAGATTATCAGTGAAGTAAACTGGAACCATCAGTGAAAGATGAATTAACATTTTTAATTAAATATTTATTAAACATCTTTATCAATATTTGTTGCAGTGTGACTCTATTGTCTCTTGGGGGCAGGTTCAGCCCCTTGATCGATTGGATTGGCTTAACCCATTAATTGGCAAATTTTACTCATCAGTGGTAGAGTACTGCCAATTAATGGGTTAACTGCGCTTGATTGGATCGGCTAAACTTTAGCTGCTTTTTGGGTAATGGGTTACCTAGAAAAGAACCATACTCCCACTATGGAGGAACTTTACCCATCTGGAAGGAGAGATTCCACTTCTAAAATGTGCAAGGACATCTGGTAGGGGAGGGGGTCAACATCCATTTTCCTCCATGGGGAGGAAGTCGGTTTACCTGCACAGAGAAGCACCTTTCCGAGTTACTTAAATCAGCTATGTGGGCATGCCAAGAAAGTTGGATGTGTGTACACTATGAGTAAAGCATACATCACTCTCACACCACACATCTTACATCTAATGTGAAAGTTGAAGCATGTTTGCTCTGCCCACACAGGCAAAGCTTCTGTAATAGAAAGTATGAAGTTTTACAGATCACATACTGGCCTTATGGCTTATTAAATTAGATATGTTTCCCCCACTAAAACATTCTCAAAAGATGAATATTATTCTAAGCCTACTCATGTGGCAATTAATGTTTAGTGTCGTCACAATAATTCCATATATATATATCTATATATCCAGTTTATGATATCCGTGTATTGATCATCTTTCAGTTACATGGACAAAGATGACAATCTGCCAACCAATCTTTCTATGAAAGGTTCTGTGAGAATATACATGGGGGCCAATTTCATTAGATTGTGGGTTGGCCAGTTGCAGTTAACCAGTTACTATTCTTGAAAATGTCCAAATTTTGGGCAAATTTGAATGTAAAATTTGTAGGGAAACAAGCTTCCTTGCTAAAGTGAGAACCAACTTTAAAGCAGGTGTAGAAATGAAATGCAACCGATTCCCATGTCCATGAAGGCATGAAGACTATAAAATGCAGTAAAAGGTTTAAGTTCCATTCCAACAAACGTTTAACCCTTGCATTCGTTCATTTATTTCTTCTTTCGAAAGAATTTTATAAGCAAGAGGCATCTATGTCCCAGAATTTATAGACATAAGTTACTGTCATCAAGTGTCATGGTCGTCTCCACGATCGACTTTGAAATCGCATTTAAATCCATTCCTTCGTCTATATTCCACGATTGACGATACAAACCACTAGAAGGGTTACTTTACACACTCAAAAATGTGTTTGAGTTCAAAAATGTGTTTTTTTCCTCAAGAAATAGCCGACTTTTCAAGATGATTTATCCAAATGTAATTGTTTTTATAGTAAAATTAAATACACACGTTCCTGGGACCCAGTCCCCCGGAAGACGCTACTTTTTTTCCAAAATAGCGACTTTGAGCCTTTATATCTCCGAAACTAAAAGTCTAAGCCAAAAACTAATCTAGAACTTATTAACTAACTTTTTATGTTCTATCCGAATCAATAAAAACCCATTTTGCGTTCATAAGCACTTTAATCTGATCTCTCAGGCTTTTCCTACTACCATCCTATTCTCTCCTAATAACAAGCCCAACACTCATAACTCATTGTTCCCAACACTCATAATTCATTGTTCCCAACCCTCATCCCTTAATTTCCATCCTCCTACTTCCCAATGTATACCCATCCAATTCGCCCGGATTAATCCGCGCAACGATCGATATCATGTCAAAATTCAAGTCAATATCCACGCAAACGCATGAAAATACGGATATACAACCCTGAAACTGATTCAAACACACATCGCATTACATTAGGCGCCCGTCCTAAGACGCACCAATATGGTCTGCTCAATAAAATCATGAAATTGATCGCAAGTCTTATTGTTTGGGAACACTTTGCGAGGTGGCCGGTCGGAATCATAAGCCTGTTGATATTTTCCGTTTTGGCGGCTTGAACAAGTTGTCTGTCAAATTCTGCACTATTCACAGCTTTTTTAAGTATAATTATCTAAAACGGAAAACGTGCGTATAAGCAACCCCGCTAAGTCGGCAAGAATATGATCGCCATGACCCCGCGAACGCAGGGAGGGTTGATTTAGATACCCTTTTTCAAAGCTATCATACCTGACGACTTAACCGAGATTAGAAACATGATACTCATGTAGACAAATTAGCCACAATATTGCCAATTTTTCTTTTATTTTATAGTTAATATAATTATATAGTCACATAATGTTACGGTCCACAATATGATATCATGACATAATTGTTAATATCATGAGAAATGTTTTTCAACACACATTTTACGCTAATAATACAATAATTAATCTATTTGTCCTTTTCTTGTGTAATAGTAGAAGTTTCCATTCTTTGCTGTCCATCGTCCCTTTTCTTTTGTATGCACTGCGCTTGGATGTGTCCAAACTGCTGACAATAAAAGCATCTACCGACATTACGACGATATGGAAAATGTCTATTTCCAATACGTCCACTAGCACTCTGACCAAAAGCATGAGTGCGGCGCTGATATCTCTTTTCCACCTTTGTTACTATATCAAATACTCGCTCATGGTTTTTGTCGCCCAGCAGACGCAAAAGCAAACAACAAAACTGGTCAGACGAGACGGACATCTTGCCTCGTAAAGTTTGGTACACCATGCGATGATACGAGAGTTTGGGGTGCTTTTGTTCCTGTGACACATTGCTTAAATTCTCAACCATTTCTAACGCTTCGTATTTATTAAATTCGGAGACTGGACGAGCAGCATAGTTCATAATTTTGGTAATGACACTCTCTACCGAAGCTTTAGTGAGTAGGTCGACACTCTGTCGCAAAGTCTTTAATTCTGCTTTCAAATTCGAATGAAATTAAATAGAAAAATAGAATATAGCTTAGCCACGAAGCTCAAACCCACACAACCGTTCAAGACTATTATACTGGTGATTTCAATACCATATCGATATGTGAATTAATAATCATATGACATAGGCAATTATTAAATGCCCATTTTCCCTGCAGTCATTAATACCTCATTAATCAACACTGCATGCCTGTCATATATACATGACTGCGTATGTATTATAAGATTATGCATGTGTTAGATATTTTTCAGTTCAACAGTGCCAACTCGGCGCTCTACTGTTGACGAACTCTCGTCCCTTGCGACACCTCGCCCTTGCTGTACTCACCCTGTTGACGAATTCTCGATCGTCCCTGGCGATACAGTGCAGTGCTCTACATTTTATATCCACTTCAGTTAGTGAAATCTCACTCAAGAACTGACGAAATCTCGTCCCTGGCGAAACCTCGCCCTTGCTTTATAACTATTTCAGTTAGTGAAACCTCACTCAACAACTGACGAAATCTCGTCCTGGCGAAACCTCGCCCTTGCTTTATAACTATTTCAGTTAGTGAAACCTCACTCAAGAACTGACGAAATCTCGTCCCTGGCGAAACCTCGCCCTTGCTTTATAACTATTTCAGTTAGTGAAAACCTCACTCAACAACTGACGAAATCTCGTCCCTGGCGAAACCTCGCCCTCGCTTTATAACTATTTCAGTTAGTGAAACCTCACTCAACAACTGACGAAATCTCGTCCCTGGCGAAACCTCGCCCTCGCTTTATATCTGTTTCAGTTAGTGAAACTTCATTCCGCCAGTGACGAAAATCTCGTCCCTGGCGAAACCTCGCCATATATATACTCACCCAATATGCAGTTGACGAAATGTCGTCCTGGCGAAAAAAACCTCGCCCCCATTCTAAATATGTTAACGAGTGTACCATACATAATGATATACCTATAGACAAAACTCATCCATAATCAGAGCCTAAATATATCTATATTTGAATAGAACTAGCTGAAGTGTAGCGATAAAAACCCATCCCCAAACGATGACCTAGCTTGTAGTTGTATTTTAAACAAACAAATTAGCCAAGACCCAAAACAAGTGGATCGACGATCAATTTAGATATTCTATATTGTTATCGAACTCACACATTTAAAAATCCTCGCAATATTGCGAGCTGATGAGTAACGTTCAGAACTGTATAGCGAACTCTCATCTCGATGTAGTCGATGTAGGCCGGGCACGTTTATCACAATATAACACAGTTATAGTTCCTTAGGATATACACCATACACTTGTTCAGTCGGTCCACGCATCGTAATACTGGTCTAGGCCTGAACCGGGACATAAATGACTACGAACTATAGAACCACACATAAAATGAACAAGTAAATAATTATATATATACCTCCAAGTCATTGCCTTGTATATTTTGATTCAATGGGTCATCTGCCACCGGTTCTGGCGGCGCTTCGACATTCATCTGTTCTGGAGGGGCTAGTACTTCCACTGGAAACTGTTCGTTGTCCTCGGCCATTTGCGAAAAATAAATTCGGGTGAGTCGTGCTAATTCATCGTTTGCCACAAGCTTCTCAACTGGAACTGAACAAGAATGGAGTTTCTGGGTGTTGTCCTTGTAATTTATAGCTCTGCTAATCACCCATGCGCATAATATATTCCAAACATCCCAAATAACTGTTGTTTTCGTCTTTAATTGTCTTCGCATATTATTATGAGTGTTAAGAATAGCTCATATATACGGAACTTGAATTTTGGCGGAAATGTAACTTCATAGGGCTGGCGTCATATTACCGCCAATATTCATGATTGCCATCATTCAACATGTGAGAAACTGGAGAGAGACTTTTTTCATATGAAGCAAGATTTGTATATTTGCAGTGTCTATATTCCACCGCAAAACTCTCCTAGAGAACTGAGACTAGACTGTGATCATTTTGAGTTGTTACAAGAGAATATTTATAAGTTTTCAAAATTAGGAAACATTATGTTATGTGGAGATTTTAATGCTAGATTAGGTACTCTAGAGGACTTTGTAGATGAAATAGGTGTACCTTCTCCAATGACAGCCTTTACTAGTTCAATTGAACCGCGTAAGTCGAGGGACATTCATGTTAACACCTATGGGAAATCATTAGCTGAGTTATGCTGTGGGAATGAGTTGATCATATTAAACTGTAGAACGAAAGGGGATTATATAGGTCAATTCACTTGTCATACATATAATGGGGCTAGTGTGGTCGATTATACAATTGTATCCTCACTATTCCTCAGAGATTTTGCAATCAATTACTGTCGTTCCAATTGCAGTGTTCCTCAAATATTGATTCGATACCAGTGCTCTCACAACTGAATTTAAGAATTCCTTAGATTGCGCAAAAAAATTCGCAAAATTCCCCAGATATCCGTAAAATTCCTTAGATGAACGTAGCATGGTAACATGAAGTATTTCATTAATATTACATCATTTGCGTGGAAAATAAATTTTGAACATTTTAAATTAATGATATGTAAATATGTTATAAACATAAATATTGTATATACATGTGCATGAATCGACTGAATATGAGAATGTCTGTCACATGTAATCAAAATTATCATATTCAAACCCAGAATCAACACAAGGTAAACAAAATGTGCACAAAAACAGTCGAAAGATCAGTTCCATTCACTTCGACCACTATTTAAAAAAATTCCCCGTTTTGGGGAAATTTCCCCAAAAGTGAGAGCGCTGTTCGATACATTACCTCGCGCAGACCAATTCATTTGTTCAAGTTCATCGAGATATTCATACACTTCCTGTGAAAGTTGACCAATCACATCCGTATGTGATTTGAATACGAATCAACTGACCAATGAGGAACTGATCCTGCACGTTTAATTGAAATATTGCTTCAATTGTTGAAGATTTTATAAATGGTTTAGAACCAGAATTGAATAAATATGCAAAGCCGTTGCGAGATCAAGGTATTACTTCAACAAATATAACAAATGAATATTTTATTTTTAGAAACTAAGCGATCAAACGTGGGGGTTTTCGATTCTAATCTGTATTTTAAAGGAAAATGTCACTTTCATCTGTTTACAATATATTTTTCCCGTTAACTCTTTTAGTACAGTAAAGTGTATGACAAAAATGACAGGCGTAATTTTATAGTGCAGTAAATGTCAGTGGCAAATTTTGGTTTATAGACCAAATAATTTATTGTAAAGATACGAAGAAAGTTTTTCTAACTTTCAAATTTGTTCTCTGTATGAAATTGTAACAAACTTTACTGTAATATAGTTAAGACATTTAAAGTTCTGTAAACGTATCTTAGGGGTCCATTCTAAATCTAGTAATCTACCAATGTAGCAGTGTTGACTGAACTAGGCAGAATGCCGATGATTGTGCAAGTTTCAACCTTAGTTATCAAATAGTGGCTAAGAGTTAATAGTTCAGTTTACGAAAGTCAATTAGTAGGAAAGGCAGCTCATGTGTGCCTTCAATCGAAGCAACAGGGTGTGAAATTCTCTGATTGCTTGTTGGATATGTTATAGTTTCCATTTTGGTCTTCCTCACCACTAATTGTAATTCAAGTTTTTTATTTCAAATTTACGGTACCGTGAACTAAAGTTTTTACGTCTTGGTCCTGTCGTTTTCTATTTTATAAGGTACGCATGCATACAGTAAATAGCGCGTGAGAAATCTCTTTATTTCGTGCGCCAGAAACGGACTCGCACTATATATACCTTGGTTTGAAACCACTGTTTGAAACTAACACGGCGAATCTGATATTTTTCCTTGTGTCTGTACCGGGGGGTGATGGGAATTATGTTAATTAATATTGGCGGACATCTCACGCAATGATCTATCGCCGCCAATATTCAACTTCTCATATTCATGTGTTGATTAATTTTCAACATATTTCGAACATTCAACTTCTGATGAGTGCTGAATAATCGGTATGTTCAATGTCCGATTTAACTTCAATGTCGAAAATGTGTTGAATAATAAACAACTTCAATGCCCAAAATAACTTCAATGTCGGAAACATGTTGAATGATAGTGGCAATCATTTATATTGGCGGTAATATGACGCGGCTGGCGTGTTCATATGGAATATTTTTCATCCCGCCTACCTATGATCTCGGCTCTCACAGGCGAGATCGATCTCGCCAAGCGGGCCAGTCCGCTTTCTCATATGAACACGATGTAAATTTTTATAGTAATTTCTTCTATTGACAATTTTTCTATCGTTTATTATACGTTTTTTTAGACAGGATGTTTCGGACCAACTCGGACCGAATTAAGTAGTGTAATTTTACATTTTGCGCCCCTGCACACTTGCTTCGTCGGCCCACACCATCCTAATACTAGCATGAATCTTGACCTTAACTTATTACGAACTAGAGAACCACACATAAAATATAAACAACTATTAAATACCTCCAGGTCATTGTCTTCTTGCACATTTGGATCATCCGCCGCCGGTCGCTGTTCTTGTGGAGCTTCGACATTCATCTGTTCTGGAACAACTTCAACAGGAAACTGTTCGTCTACCGCTTCGGCCATCTGCAAAATTCTGGGGTGAGTCGTGCGATGCTGCTCTTCGTTTGCCACACGCTTCTCAACTGGAACTGAACAAGAATGGAGTTCTTGGGGTGCCACCCATGCACGTAATATATACCATTTATTATATACGCAAGCTCTGGATATAAGGTATTCTGCGATCTGATTGGTTCTCTACTAGCAGGATAATAGCTCATATCCTGCTAGTAGAGAAAAGTAGAAAAATGGCTCGCAGATTTGGACAATTAAATGAAGAGGAAATTCAATATATCAGCTCATATACGACTTTTCGGTGTTTCAAATCACTATAATAAACTCCTTCTCGTGTATGATATATTACGTAAACAACTATTGTTTTGCCTTGTTGTATCTTCGCATATCATTAAGAGTGTTAAGAATAGTACTCCACTCTCTCTTGACTGGGAAGGTCTTATTTTTATAATATTACTGAAAATCGATTTAATTCTCAAGTGAATACAATGTAAAATTTCTGTGTCAGTAATAATTCTATACCTTTTAGTGTAAATATTAACTACAGTACAGCCAGTATTAACCCCAGTGTCCAACGCCAGAGTATTTTATTCTGTCTAACGCCAGACGATTTTACTCGATTGTGAGTGCTAGGGTACTGCCAGTTAATGGCTAACAAAACTAACTGCCAATATCTCTTGTTACCCCCATTCATGAGGACCCGCACGATGTGTGAAAAAATTAAGGCAAAAGGTGTTCGTTTCCAAGGCATCCGAAAGGCAGGCGTTTGAGGGTTGAAATGTATTAATTGAATTTACTCACTTCGTAACCAGATGCAGATGTAATTTAATCAAAGAGTCTGCGCTTGGTTTAAATATTGATAACTCATGTAATAGTTCAACACGATCTCCAAATGAGATCATGAAATGTTAAACGCAAATGAATTCGTGATAAACACGAATCTCATGCATGCGCAGATGACATTAAAGTTAGATAGATATGCGCATTACAAAACATATCTGTTTCACCAGTGTTGCCAGCCATGGGGTTTTTCTGCCAGATCTGGGATTTTTGACAATTTTCTGGGGTTATGGGGTTTTGGTTCAAAAGTCTGGGGCATTTTGCCCGAAAACGCAAGTGAAATTCCTGGTTTCGAAAACGCACACGACTTTGTTTAAAACCTGTCTAAATATGGATATCCTTACCGTATAAGGTCACGAAAACAATCTCTTTAGAGCTAATTAGGAATATAATTATAGTAAACCTACTAAACCCACAAGTTCAAAATCCAAGTTAGGCAGGCAGGCTAAGTATTAGTTCAGCACGTGCTGTACATGCACCGTGGTGCACGTGGACATTTTTTGCACATCTTTTCGTCGCAAATATCGCAATGCATGTGCAATGTGCATGGGTGGCAAAGTACAAAGGGCACAAAATATATTATCAATTCATCAATCGCCATGTTAATCGATTCGATTTGACCATAGATATTATTTGACAATATATATACATAGCGTTAATTAGAGGGCCTGGATCCTATAATCAGTGTGACCAGATTTGGTAAATTAATTTACTTTTGGTAAAATTTGGTAAATTTTGACAAAGTTTTGGTAAAATAAAATTTTGGTAAATTTTTTGGTAAAATTTCTCAAAAATAGAGAAATTTTGTACTTTCTTGGTAAAATCTAGTTTGCTTAAAGTTTGCTGTTATTTCACTGATACCTCGTAATTTAAAGTCACTCCCGGATGTCTAGCCTGAAATCCCCAATTTCAGGCATGCACCTAAAATAGGTCATTTGTGGGTATTTCGGGTATATTCAGTTTTTTTGACATGTTCATATTCAGTGGTCGCATTCTTTATGCTAATTACAGTCAAACCGTATGTTCTCTTGCGAGCAACATTGCAATATTGTCAGGCAATATTGCAATTTTGATGTGGAGATTGCTCTGAGCAATTTGCAACCGGTGCGAACAAATTGCAAACTGAAATTCACAACCAATTTTGTAAACAAAGCCTCTGATTGGCTACTAGCAAAAAGGAAGCTCCAATCCAATTGCTCGGAGCATTTGATTGGTTTCTTCTTTTGCTAGAAGCCAATCAGAGGCTTTGTTTACACACCTGTTGGTGAATTTCAATTTGCAATTTGTTTGCACCAGTTGCAAATTCCTCAGAGCAATGTCCAAATCAAAATAGCAATATTGCGTGACAATATTGCAATGTTGCTCGCAAGAGAACATCCGGTTTGACTGTAAAACTGATTTGTTACGATATAATATCGCTCTGAGTGGGAGTTGAAGCCAGAATTTTTGAAATGGTTAAGCGAAAGTGATTCAACGGAATATTTTGCGTTTTACAAAGTATGTCGATGTCAAATTCAAGCTCGTTTGGTGTAACCATTCGTTACCAAAAAGGGTAAAACCGTGCTTAACACGTGTTTGGTAAAAAAAATCCAATTTGGTAAAATTTCAGCATGTCATTTGGTAAATACCGCTGACAAAATCTGGTCACACTGCCTATAATTATTAAATATTAATCAATTTGGTAAAATTACATAGGTGATTATTGAAAATTCTCAACGCTGATTGGTTGCGCTACCTCGGATTAATACGCGATAATCACCTAAAGCGTTTTTAAGCCGCTTTTATCGTAAATATTCAATTAAAATATTATTGAAATGTGCATTTTCTATTCTTTTCCAAATAATCACCTATGTAATTTATTAAACATTATTCGTTCAGGCTCGGTGAATATCGGTGAATAAAACCTCGACTTCGTCTCGGTTTTTATTCACCGATATTCACCTCGCCTTCGGCGAATAATTGTTAATTAATATAATGTTTACGGTATTTCGTGGACTGCAGTGGCCGAAAGTATCATTTTCAAGCTCTTCAGTAGCCTACGCGTCCCTAATCAGAGCCAAACAGCGTTATTGGTCACCACATCCAGCTTGTTTGTTTGACCTGGGGTATTTTTTATGAAATCTGAATCTTTTTGGTCGAATCTGGGGTTTGGTGAAATTTCGGAGTGGTCACACTGTGTTTCACTGCCCATCGCGCTTATGAGGAATATTATTTTTATTTTTGGTCTTCTTTTTGTTGTGTGAAGTTTGGTGTAGCTTCATAGTAGATATATGCGTGCAGTATGTCGTCACGTTCGCGAAAACAGAAAAAAACGACCACTGAAGAGGCATTACAACGCGTAAAAGAGCTTTGTGAACAACACTCGAAGTTGAAAAAGAAGAGGAAACCAGTTCGATTTGAAATAAACACCGATCCAAAGACAGGTCTTCGTGATTTCAAGGGAGCGCAATTCCTTTATTTTATAGCCACAAGTGCAAGCGAGGGGTTCTTGACGCTTGAAGATTAGAAGTAAAACAGACAGAACACTTGCGGATTGCCTAATGTAGATAATTTAACTGTTTGCAAATGCCGCGGCCGTTGTTTAAAAGAAACGCTTCGTGCCGAAGCTTGAATACGTTTTGTTCGAGTACGTGTCATGGCGAAGACCTCGGCGAAGACTGTGGTTCTACTTGTATGAACAACATAAGGGCCCAAGAGAGCGATAGCGACAATACGGTAATAACTTTTACTAGTTTTACATTTTTTCCTCTATTAATGAAAATTTGGCGCATGAATATAAAACAGGCAGGACTTTCTTTGTGCTTTACAATTCATTTACATATGTAAACTCGTAATGTCAAATTCTGAAATTCATGTCTACTTCCGATCTTGCATTAAGTTTTCTTCAATAGAACGGGCCTTGCACGTGCACGATGGACTATATTTGCTATGATATTATAATTTCTATAAAGCACATAAGTGAATTTGGTACGAGACGTATTAATGATTTTATAATTTCACTTCATGATAGTTGATAATTAACAATTATTGGATGAGGTTTTTGTGATATCCGGAATTATCAAGGTCAAGGTAAGTGTTATATTTAAATTATCAAGGTCAAGGTAAGTGTTAGATTTAAATTCTGTCGCACAAAACAACGTTTGGTTCTAAAATATTGGGGTAAAAACCAATTATAAAAATAAAACAAGAACGACAAAATATTAGAAATCTAATTTACTTACTATAGTTCTGATAAAAGTTTGAAAGAGTGTATTTTTTATGCAAAAACTTTCAAAAAGACATCGTTTATATTCATGTTGTTTTTTCTTGTTTTTATTCTTGTATGTATACAGCTGCCGCTCGGTAAAAAAGTATGTACTGCTGGCTCAACCTACAGATAACTGAGTTATCTGCTAGCAGATAACTCAGTTATCTGTAGGTTGTGTGATTCCCATATTTAACTGTAAGCAATTAGCCAATCAGAAGACACACAGTGACTACAATGTATAATAATACTTGATATTAGTAAGTGTTAATAACTTCTGCTTGATCAGCGGGCAGAAGTGTCAGCAGGTCTTCAACAATATACTTCTAGCTTGGATATCACAACTGCCTAATAAATTAACTTGTATACCATTGGAAAATTTGGCCCTTTGCTCATGTATTCTCTCTTGTTGTTTTAGGATTCTGATTTTTCTGTCCAAGACAGAGATCGAGAGGATGGATGATAGTGAAGGAAGCGAGAAAAGGCAGACTAGAGGGAGAGGTAAAGGTCGGGGAAGAGGAAAAAGTGGAGAAAAGAACACAACAGAAAAGGGGGCTAAAGGACAAGGAAGAGGCACACAGACGAGGTGCAAGGGGAGGACGAGGTGCAAGGGGAGGTGGGCAAAATACAAGGGGAGGAGTTGGACGAAGACAATTGCAGGAAGAACCTAATGCTACTGCAACCAAGCTAATCACAAACAACTAGTGGTAAGCAAACTAGTTGTTATACACCTCATTGTAATTTGCTTTCAAAATTTTAATTTGACTCCGGTTCATATATGCAGCCTATACATACTGTATGTATGCATACATCAAGTTGCCTACACACAGCAAGTTTCAAGTGTTTGCATGCATATCTTTCTAAACTTGAATTTATCAATTTTTGTCCTCTTTTACCTGGCTTAAATCAGGGTTATAATTTGATGACAGTAACAGTAGCTAAAATTGCTTTAGAATATTGAAAATGCACAGTATTACCTGGTCAGAATCGAAAATGTGCAATGCATGCTATCCTAGAATGTTTTACTATAACTGATATTCAATAAACAGTTCACATCTTAATTTTCTATTTCATATTAACTGATAACAACAATTGGTTGTCTTCTATGAAGCATAGACTTTTTATTACAAAAATTGGCATGCAAACAAATACCATTATTAACAATCTTCCTGTGCGATATATAATTTATCTGTTCATATTGATCAACCCCTAAATGTACAGTGTATTCAACCATCATTGTGGTATATTCACCCATTAAGGTGCAAGAATTTCCCCTTGACAAGTAAAATTGTCTGGCATTAGACAGAGTCGGATAACAAACTCGGGTACATATTACCCTATTTGGTTAATAACCCATTAAGCTGCAAGGAGGCGAACTGTTTTCGTTTGCTCTAATTAATGCCAGACAATTTTACTCAGCAAGAAGTGTCTTGTGAATTAATTAGTTAACTATCTGCAATTTGCCCTACTTCATTCTTTTACCCTTTCTAATGCCAGAGTTCATATTTCACCTATTTGTGATTGATTTACCAATGATACCCATATCGACTTTTCAGAACCTAGTGGAAGATATGAATGTTCTTGTCTTATGTAGGTTGGCCTTGGAATTACTATGTAGACAGCCAGCCACATTTGCTGATATAGTAAATGGAGAACTGGCAGGAGGGAATGGAGCTCCGGAACCAAACCCTGATCCTGATAATACTCCTCAGTGGTGCAACTGTGGTCACTGTATAGCAATGCCCACTCAGGAGGAGAATAAATGCTGTGCCAGAACAAGAAGACCATGCATTTCAAGAACACCACTTTTCCAACAAATTGTCCTTGATGGAAATATTTTGGATATTGCCATGAGGTACAGAGAAGATGTTCTGGTCCTAAATAACAACAGAAACAATGAAAATTTTCACCATGTTTTAAAGTAACCAACCAATGGAGGCACTAAAATGTAAGGAAAACAATTATATTCCTTATTGCATTCTAAAATATTTGCACTAATGGCTATGAAGGCAAACAACAAGAAGACTTTTTCTCTGTGTACAGGTAGGCTTCTCAAATAACCCAGCCTCTTATTATGAAAGATGTTTAAGGCCCTCCTCTATTCCCCCTTCCTCCCTCTCTCTCTCTGCAACAAAGTCAAAGAGACATATGTGTACTGTTTACATTTATCGATTGGGCTGGAATTTCATATAAGTTTACTTCATTGCCTACTTGACGAGTTTATTCAACTTAATTCATATACGGTAGATTGCAATAGAGTATTAATGTCTAATAATTCAATAATCCCCATCAAAGGTGCTTGGAATGGTCGTCCCCTGTCCCTGGGTAGCCTAATAGAAGAGCTTAATCAACCTAAATACCTGATAGTGTATATTTCAAAAGTTAAACCATTAGCACCTAACACTACCTCCTTAACTAACCAACCAGTAAAACCATTTCAAGTTCTATATATAATAGGTCATAGTAAATTAGTAAAACAAAGTACAGTAAGGCCCAATATTGTAGCTTAAATACAATCATCAAATCTATAGTGATTTTCACTATAAACAACAGTATAAAATACAATCAGAAAAACACATCCCTTCCTAAATTTCTTTATCACAATTACTAAAATTTTGTTTGTTTACTCGCAGAATATGATAATTGCCAAATATGGCCTCACACGACATTTACAGATAGAAAATTACTATATTCACTTACCAAGAATGATGTTTTGGCCGTTTAATACATTCTTCTTGCATTTAAACGTATTCTTTAATCCATATTTCGTCAATGCCGACTTTCTCTTGCTCGACGACATACGAAGGCTCACTTTCAAATTCAATTTTGAGGTCGTTTTGTATGTTTCACCCTTGATTTTGTATTCTACGCAATCGCAGGAACATTTTTCGGCACTGGAGAACGAGTTTGAGCTAGACAAACAGACTTCTCTTTCAAATATTCGCATTTTAGTAAGTAACAGAAGCAAAATGTAATATATAAATTTCTAGTGTTTGTTTACAGTCGCGTTCCTGAGTCCCAGTCCCCCAAGCAACGCGGCAATTTTTGAAAATTGGGGTCATATATGACCCCAGAGGAGGTTGGACAGCTGTCGCGTGAATTTCTCGACCAATGAAATCGCGCTATTTTCCATCGTGTTTGTGAAGATTTTAGGCTGCCTAATTTGCATTGGCCGCAGAAACACTTTAAAAATACATACTAATATTTTAAAAATTCTATAAAAAGCAAGCGTGGCCTTAATATTATACAAGAACTTGTGGTATCTGTAAAAAATTCTGAGGTAAGTATTATTGTTTAAACTTATTTTCATGATTAAAGTTCATCGTGTCATTGCAACGTGATGACTTGAGGCCGCGTCTGTTTACAACTTTCAAACTAAAATATCTGGAGTTCCCATGGTTCGATTTTCGTAATTTTTGCCAAAAAATCAAGATAAATGTATATACTAAAAATCTGCTGGAGGGATCCCGGGGATCCCCCGGCAATTTTCGAGATATTAGGCATTGAAGTGACCATAGTCATTTCGACGTTTGCCAAAGTGGCGTCTAATAGTTTAGGAAGATATTGCGCCACCAAAGCTTGTTTTTCCCAATGAATCTTGAAACTTCTTTAATATAAAGAGCGTTATTCTTTAGAGTAAGCGTTAAAGTACTTTTGAATGAATTTTAGGAGATTTAGGAGTTATTTGCGTGTTTAGAGATTTTATATCTGGGCTAGTGTCTGGCTCTGTCTGCAATTTTGTTGTCTGACGGCCCACTCGACTCGCAAATATCGAATATTTTGTCATTGTTATTCAATTTTTTCCCTGGAATGCATCCATGCTATTTCAATAACTATTGATCTACCTTATGTGAGCAGTATTTTGTAGCGTAAACGTTATTTTGATCTTTTATGTAGGCTGTACGTTGTCATATTGTATTAATCCGATGCCATTTCTCAATTTCTGTCAACAATCATTGAAGTTGAACATCTCGAATTTCCACAATTGACGCAGTGATTGCTCGTATTTTTCTGAAGAAGTGGACTTTACTGTTTAAAATAAGTGCTGAGTTTTAGAAGCAAATTTTAGAAGAAAATTTTAGAAGTAAAATTTTAGAAGTAATTTTTTTTGTTTATTTACAGATTTGTATTTTGGTTTGAATTCATCATTGTATTGTTAATTTGCCTTCTTGTGAATATTTGCTTTCTTTAATATTTCTTTATATATGTAGAGAATGAGCAGAGATATTATATTTTATGCATGTGCTATGTATTTTCAATAAAAATGGAACTGTATATTACTCATGTAAAGTTTGTTTTGTCTACATTTCAACAGTAATTTCTGTTTCAAAAGTATATGTTTAAGCTGAGGAATAGAAGTTCTTTGACGACCCCAATATGGGGGTTTTCAGTAGTCACAATGTGCTATTGGGATAAATAAATAACTAAATATAATACATACATATAATACATAAATATAATACATATTAAAAGTCGAATCCTTTGACGCCAGCCGAATCAATCTGGCCAATAAATATTTAGTTAACTGTCTGTACTACATTCCTCACTAGTTGCACAATATACATTACAAATACAGACGATCGAGGCAGTGGGTCAGCTTATGAAATCATTTACTTAAGTATATAAATTGCAACACGTGCAACACTGAACAAAGTGTCCACAAATTACATAATAGAATTATCAACAAATGAACATTTATATTGACCACAAGACCAGTTGATCACACGCAGCCTTTGAGATTTCTGCACAAATAAATCCATTAAACGGACTCAAAGAGTCTTGTTATACATCCATACACAAACACTAAACACATCCATAATGATGGCATTGAGTCTCTGGATCAATAGCGTCCATTTTCGCAGAATTTGCTACGGCCAGAGATGTTGACTTCACGGCAGTCAACGCATAAATGAGGCCGCACGTGGAAACATACGCTCGTTACCCATGATGCTTTGCGGCCTGCTGTCCAACCTCCTCTGATATGACCCCAATACATCAATTCCCCACTACAGTTACAGTCAAACCGGATATTGTGTTCCCCTGAGTATTGCAACATACCTGTCAATTTCGTAATGTTCATTGGATAATTGTCCCGCGCAATTTGCTCGTGCAAGTTGCAACTCTCTTCCGGCCATATTGCAATTTGCTCATGCTTGTTGACAATGGCAAACAAATTTCAAATTGTTGTATCGTATTTAGGCGGACGTTATGCGTGTTTTTTTACAGAGAAACCTATTGAATTTCACTATGACTTAATTTACAAGATAAAGGAAGCGGTTCCTTACATTCGGAACGTACCAAATGAGAAAATAAGAACTGCTTATAAAGATACAAATCTTGGTGTGTTCATCGCAATTCCCCCCGATGACGATCTGGTTCTTCGCGAGGCATTTAGAAATGCGTACGATTGTGGCGCTGAAACATTTAAACGACTGGAGCTTGAGATAAGAGAGATAGATTCACCTTTCGTGGCGAAAAGCAGGCGTGAGAACCTCGGCAGTTGCGGAGAAAGTACGACTACACGAAAGTGTGAAACAAACACACATTCTGCTGAGCAAGCACGCTTGACAACACCCTCAGTAATGACAAGACAGAACGCACAGAACAGACTTTTTGAGAGCGAATCTGAAGACGAGGAAGACGAAGTAGCGAGTAAATGGAAGAAGACAAAAGTGGAGAGTATGAATGTTGAATTTCAAAAGATTGAAGACGAGCTTTTGGCTGTTGATTCCCAACTTGAAGAGCTGTCAAGAAATGTGACCGAACCGCTACAAGAAGGACAGTACAGAAGTATAATCTGTGGAAATTGCCACCTAAGAGGTCATCGCGCAGACGGAAACAAAAACAAATCTACTTGCAAAAACCCACCATGTGTTCTCTACGTCTCGTGCGGGCAACGAAGGAAACATCCTGAACATTTTGAACAAATTAAAAAATTAACAAAGCGTCGTAAAAAACTAAAAGAGGACCTTGATATTTTAGACAAGAATAAGAAAAACTTAGCCGCCTTTGAATCAAAGACTATCTCGGCTTTTACGACCGCAGTTACTGGTCGATTAGTGAAGGCGTTTCCAGACCGTTATAATACGAGAACTGCCACGGGTAAGATCAAACTACAGAAAGATATAGCTGCCATTCGCATTGCGTGTGACAACAAGGTTCCTGCTGTATCAACTAACGACAGATCATTGTTCCTTTATCTCCTGGGAAAACAACAACAGGACTTTGACAGAACTGACTCTCTCGACCACGTCACAATGAACAAAAACGTAGATGCACAAAACGTTTTTAGTAATGTATATTCAGTTGCACCAATTGTAAAGAATGTCAATATTTCTTCGCCCGTGGCTGTGAAAAAGTCAAAGAAAAAGCGTCGCAGAAGTCGTTCTCGTTCAAGTAGTTCACTTGGTAGCAGCTCTTCGAGCCGAGCTTCGAGCGATTCAGACGAATATGTTCGACGAAGACATAAGCACTCACGTAGTGACAAACGGAAACGTAACGCCAAGCCGAAAAAGCGCAAGAGTAGAAAGTCAGAGAGTCGACGGGAGGTACGTGCAAACACTTATTTTGAAAGGGAAAAAAATCTCTCGGAACTGAATACAAATTCTATACATATGTCAACTGAGCCTGAGGTAGCTGTAAACGAAAAGCAGCAAATATGGAGGCCGTTTCAGCCTCAACTGTCTGCTGCAACTGGGCAGTGTGAGACCTCTGTTTTTGCACAGCCTGATGTAAGTTTTAGGCAACAGGATAAATTCCCACATATGCCACTGGCAATGCCATCATTTTCAGAAGTAGGAGAACAGGCAAATATGCCACACAATTTGACGTTGAACGATCTGGCAGACATCGCAATGTTACATAGAAGTTAGACTTTTGAAAAACAAACTTGTATATTTTACATTGATAAACTGTTTAGTTTCACACAGTTGTGTTTCACAAGTCACATAAAACTCTATATTTTAATAGCTATATGTACTTGTATATGTTTTTAGTTATAAAATTTCAGTCTTTTACAGTTGCAAAGGTAGCTAGGGAGAGCAAGTAGTTACAGTAATACGATATGCAAATTGTAATATTTGCATTATAGTAATATTCAAACAAACAATACAGTTGAGAGGTGTATTGTTTTTTTTTGTCTTATATACTAGGTGTAGGTTCACTTGGCATGGCATGGCCACTTGCCAATTCCTATCTTTGCAACTGATTTTGTGCTGAAGTTGTAACTGTTTATTTCACGTTAATATTTAGGGTAATTCATATTACACTGTAAAATTAAATTCAACATTTTGCGTTACATGTTTACAGTAAAACATAATAGCCTACGCTGTTTTGTTTACTAATTTATATACAAAGTTTGGTTTAAACTAAGAATCCACAGTGATGGAAAAACCTGCGACACATCTCTGGTGTTAATTCTTCTAATCCACGCAATATTGCTACTTCAGTAAAATTTATTGATAAATGCTCGTGTTTTCTCAAGTATTGTTTAAGAACTCTAAAGCTAAACTCACAAGTGTTGAATTCTGGGGAATATGGGGGCTGAAATACCAAAGTTACTCCTCTTTCACCTAAAATTCGCCGTAATTCTGCTTCAGCAAATCGGCCGTGATGGAAGCCACAATTATCCATCACAACAACATCTCCATTTGATAATACGGGATTCCCATAAATTGGATCAACAATCTGTAAGCTTTCATTAAAAAAATGGAGCATTTCCAGGCCATTCGATGCTCCTTCTAAAATTCCAAAGTGACTGATACCAAACACACTTTGTAGTAGATTTACAGTATAGTTGCAATTGGAAGCATATCGCTTGATCTCTATGGCAGGCTTTCCTTTTCGCGCGTGACCATAAATGCGATTTCCAGTCGTTGTTTTGACTGAGCATTCATCGAAAAAATGAACTTTATTCGGATCAGCTTCACTCATTTGCATTATATAATTTATCATTCGTACTTGATTTGCCTCTGTGCAAGATTCTTCAGGTACTACATGCAATTTTTTGTAAGTATATTGCAAATCCTTACGTAAAATGTCACTTATCGTTGAACTGGCGGGAAGGTTTTCAGGCGTACATACTCCATCGCGTACTAGAGCAGCTTGTAATTCTACTGTAGTCGTGCTCGGTTTATCAAATTTTTGATACTCAATATGTTCAACTACATTGGGATTGGCAATCTGCCTCTCCTTTCCCCCAGGTTTTAATGCTAGTAAATGTTCCCTTTCCGCAACATTTGTTACGATATTCGACGCTGTTCTGTTCGATATTCCTAATTTAGAAGCAATACTCTTAAAGCTTTCACCTTGCGCCCATAATGCTACAACACGTTCTCGATTTGGTAAAGAAATCGTTTTATTTTTTTGTGTGAACGCCATAAAATGTTTTGAGCAAGTGAGGAACCTACGAATTTACGAATTGCAATTTGAATCTTCGAATTGCAAATTGCGCGGGGCAATTAGCCAATGAACATTACGAAATTGACAGGTATGTTGCAATACACAGGGGAACACAACATCCGGTTTGACTGTAATATATTTATTTATACAAAATAGTAACAGGTGGGCAATTTGTCTGAGCATGCGCAAGGATGCGCTAGTTTATGAGCGAAACTTAGCGCAATCCCTGGGGCGAGTTGAAGAAATTCAATATGGCGACGCATCGAAGGAGACTTGCAGCTAGCGACAGGAATTGCGGCGGGCGTTCATTGGTCAATATTCTTCGTTCTTTAAATGACTAGAAAGGCGGTATATTTAGCATTATATATAGTGGTTTATTGCAATTGCATTCAGCGAGCTAGTCGGTGGCGTAGTGGTTTAGGGCGTGCGCTGGCTACAGTTTCTTAGAGCGGCTGGTCAATCCCGGCCAAAACTTTTTTCTCACTTAAACTATTTTTTCTTTCAAATAATTTTTTCCGACTTGTTTTAACCCCAAAATTCCTTTTCAGACATTTCTGGTTAGGGTTAGGTTAAGGGTTGGAGGTGGGAAAGGTTTATTTTATAAGTATTTGACTTAACTATAGTCAGGCAAATGCCCGCCGCAATTCCTATCGCTAGCTGCAAGTCGAAGGAGTGTTTCGTAGATTTATCCGCTTTTCAAGTTGATAAAACAGCATTGCAATCAAAGGAAACTTTGCAAAAATTAATGGAAAACATTTAGCAATGCTTCCCAAAGGTTTTAAAATGTTAAAGAAGTCATTTTGCTCCGTTTTTTCTCTTTTTATGCTTTGAAAACAGGCAAGCTCACTCTTTTTGAGAAAGCCATCAATATTCGCCAAGTTACTTCCCCATCATTTGTTTAAATTAAACAGAAACAGATTTAAAAATACTTAGCTATATAAGGAATAATAATATTCTTCACTGATCTGAAAGATTCCAGTATTTTAGTGCTCATTTGAGCAAAGGAATTAGATGTAATTTAATTAAATCTAAATATGCATATCAAGAACAAAAATTATACAACATGTTTGTCGACTTTTCAATACTTTTTTAATCATTTTATAAGGCTGATATATAAATACAGGATTACTTCTGTTAAACACATGGTATAAATACAATAAAAGTCAAATTTACTTAAATTATTATTCTAAAGTTTGTAAACACACCAGGTCTAATTCACATAACTGCTGTTAGTTTCTCAAAACAATTTGTATAATCATGAATTTGGCTAACATTACCAAGTGCACTATGAGTGACTGATAGTAAGCACTGACATAATGACCTCAGAACACTGTTTTGAATAAAGTAAGCACAATCGCCATACAAAATGTCAATGTGTAACCATTTCCTCATCATTGAGAGCTTACATAAAAGAGCACATTATGTGAATATTATATTTCCAAAAGACCCAAGATGATTAATAAGAGCCTTCTACAAGACTTGACAGTGTTATATCAACAACATGGAAGAATTTATCTGCAAGAAAAAACATAAATAATACTAAATCTTTGCAGAAATGGCCAAAAACAGGGGAATTGTAAGGCAAATGTAGGCCAATAATGCCCAAGGTGTATTTAAAATCCATGCCAAAATAGAAAATGATATGCCAGTTACTCTACCAATAATTTTGTAAACACAAAACAGTAACATATGAATCAATACCAAATTGCTATAACATTTTCTTAAGGGGGCTGCAGTTGGTGAAGGCTGACACACCCATATTCCGAGCTAAAAATTTATATCGCGCGCATTTTTCATGGTCAAATAACTGGCTTTGCTACAAAACCAGGTAAAAAAGCAATTAGTAAAATATGGTTTTGAGTGACGAGCATAGTCAAATTCTTGATTTATTAAATTTTCAAAGTTTTTCCAGATAAACAGATTCATCATTGAAATAAGCTCTATTCGGGACCTCATACAATCCGAAATATTGTTGATGGACCAGATTTTTTTCAATTTTCTGTGATTTACAGAACACTAGTTATAATTTAAGGATCAACCAGTATTGTTGAAGACATATTTTCCTTCCAGAACACCTTTTCAAAATACTAACCCAAACATGTCAAAAATAGTGTACATTTACAAGGGCAATTTCAACCCTTTGGCGCATTTTTCCCATGAATAATTTTAATTCTAATAAAAATACTATAGATAAAACTTTGATTTAAACCTAATTTCAAGTGATGAGCATACCCTAACTTTCAAGCTATACTTCAAAGAAGATGGATCAATTCAACATAAACATTGAAATATGGGTATACTGACAGCTCTGTCACCCGTTTAGTTTGGCATTAGGAGACCTTCTGAAACATTTTAATGAAAGTATAATTCACAAAGTTCACATTTTCACTTACTTTTTAACATCTGTTTAAATCCAACTAGCTCTGTAGCCATGGGCAAAATCTTGTGATTGATGTCAGCATCCATTTATTTCATGTTTCCCCGGTGAAAATATATTCTATTCCAAAGCCGATTTCGACGTACTTTAGCTTTTCAGAAACCGTTGGCCTTCCTCAGTAAGATTATCAACTGTTTGATAACCATATTTGATAGTAAACAGCTAAAATATTCTCCGAAAGTTTATACTTTTCACTTTTGCTCTTCGGCGCGAAAATGGCAACTCAAAGAAGAAATGAGCCCGCTGTTTTCGGTCAGCGTCGACAAATTGCCCACCTGAGCCACAGAGTAGACACTATACAGAGGTCTCACAGAGGCAAAATGCGTAACCGGACGCTATTCTGTCTGATGATGACTTTAAAATAGAGTGGAAAATTCACAGTCTCTCAAACTCGTCTTGTTTTATTCCTATTTTGAATTTCCAAATGACATTATTCTCTGGAATTTGTTTTTTTTTCTTTATTTTCTTAAATTATCGGCCGGCAGCCATGTTCCTAGCCAGTGCGGTAACGAGAGGCCTTCACCCCCCCGAACAAGATGGCGGCCGATATTTTCGGAAAATAACCGGCATAAGAAACCCTTGTTACTTTCTTTATAACGGTTTACCTTGACTGAAGTTGTGATTAACAACATTAAATAGTTAACTCGAATTTTTGCGGTACTTTTACGTCTAAAAATGCCCTCCATTTTGAATGTTTTCGGGGGGGTGAGAGCCTCTCCTTTGCGCACTGGCTAAGCATCGGTTACGCTCAAAACATTAGGATTTGATACACAGTGAAACCTCTTTATAGTGTCTACTCTGTGCCTCTGCCCACCTGTTCAAAATAGTTACTCTTTTAACCCAGAGTCCCATATATGACCCCTTAAATGGTAGAGATCTGGGGCCGAGATAATTAAACACGTCAGCAAAATTTTATAACAAAGATGGCGGATTTCGCCAGCTAACACATGAGGAAAAATGAAGGTTTTTAACTCGTAATCCAGCCTTGTGTGAATAAGTTCTGCCGATATGAAGGGATAAATTCAAAGGTTTAAATCTCAGGGAATCATTTGAGAATATTTTCAAGTTGTTACTGTGGAATTTAGCTGAATTAAAAAGTTTTTAAAATCGATGGGTCATATATGACCCTCTGGGTCATTATGATGAGGTATAAAGTGTCACTAAGTGATTTTACTACTTAAGTAACACATGTAACCATTTGTTTTTTATGAATGATAAACCTAGCTATAGCTTATAGATCAATTTTATGTTGTGTTTGTGTATTTCTGGTTCACTTTTTTTTATATTATCAAAATGCAGTGTATATTTTACATCAAAGTTGTCAGTCAAACCCAATCACTAGTACCCAATGGGTCATATATGACCCGATGGCTAATTTTGTGGCGGATACATCAAATTCTCCAAAAATAGCATTTTTGTGTTTACCAGGTCCAATATGCTTGTCTTTAATTAAAAAAAAATTTTTTCAACTGGGAAAGGACATGTTGGGATCTCCAGGGTTAAACAATGACCTTTCCTGCGCAAAAATGGGCATGGGATAAGATGTTTAGGGGTTGTAGCATTGTAATTGTTTCTTTGAAGGATATTTGTTGAACTATTATTATTTATATGAAGGCTGGTCGGTTGCTTTCCGATTATTGACCCCATGAGTGATTACTTGACTTTGGGGAATATTTGATGAATTCTTGTACGGAGGTCGGTCGGATACTTCTCCATTATTATCGTCATGAGTGGCTAATTGACTTTCAGGTAATGTAGTTGTTACGGGATCATAATTTTGTGTCAAATCTACTCTCTGAGGAAAATTATTTTCCCCTCGACCTCTTTGAGAATCATAATTGTAATTGTAGGAATGTTTAGAGTATTCGGTGAATTTATACTGGTTGTGATTAGCCGAATCGTGTTCTAAGCGTCGGATATCAATTAGGAGCTTCGCCTTCTCATCATGCATACCTTTAAGTTGCGTATTTAAATCAGATACTTTGAAGGGAAATACGCGACATATGAGACTGCGAGGCACATGCACTTTTGTCAGCGTGTCAAGTATCGCGCATGAGTAATTGAAATGTTTTGTGATATACGATCCGGTGGTTAATCGATATCCCGCGGCTTTCGTCTGGCCTTCGATTTCATTAGGATTGCCCAAAACCCGATAATTCAGCGGCAAATATATCTAATATGGTCTTCAAACCATGATATTTTTCAACAAGTAGATCACAAGCTTCAATTTGATGCGGCATAAACAGTAATACCGCAGAATCATGCAGAGTTATGGCAATTCTAAAACGCAAAGATTCTATGTGTATACCCGAGTCGTTTCTGGTCATTATTACTCTTTCTAAAATACAACAAAGAAAGGACAAGCCAAACGTAAGGCAGAATTCCCAGTGTCACTACAACTAGGCCGTCAGCTAGTGCACCAAAACGTTTAGTTTCATTGGACACCTCGCTAAGCTAAAATAACTTTACATATTCTTATAGATTAAAACACGCTGAATCCAAATCTAAAAAGTTCTTGTCGAGATACCCTGCAGTTTTTTTGTATTTCTCGATTGAAATCTTAAAAAATTCACTGTTTTGAACTACGTTTATTAGCAATTCCGTGCAAACTCATCGTTCAAAAAGCGTTTCGTAAGAATCGGACCAATAGCCTGCATACCGCTAGTCTAGGACCTGTAAAGGAGTTTGTATGCATTTCATTTAGGACAGATTATCTCAACTGTTTTAGGGTAAAAGGACCATGGCGGTCAACATGACATATGTGCCAAAACCCGAATCCGGGGCGAAAGTCCTGAAAATGACCACGCCCAGAAACGGCACTGTCGGCATAGCTCTAAATCCTGAACCGCCAAAGCTACAGCCTTTTTGAATTGCTTATAGTGTTTAGAATGGTTGCTTTTATGGGTAGTCACTGGAGGGTGAAATTTGTCTAGGTATCATATTTTACAAGAAAATGACTATGCATCATCCCAGGTCAACTGCTAATTATGCATCAAATTACTCATTCACCTGGCAAAGTCTATGTTTTCTTATTTCCCAAACATTTTTGTCATAGGATGAAAAAATATGCTTATTTTAATATAATTATTATAAATTTCATAAGGAATGATATTGTTTTGTTGAGATATAACACATTTCATTTCACTTACCCCCCGCCAGAACACGATTTCAGCCATATTTTGCCGATTTGTTTGCTTTTTATCGCCGAGCCTCGCAAGTATCATCCAAATGTTCTACTTTAACACAATGATAGTTGACTAAAGAATAATTCAACCAAGTTTCGTCGGGTTTTGGAGTAGTGCCATGTATTTATATTCGATTTTGTGTCCTTCGACATTTCCTCAATTATGTAGCCATTGCAATGTCTCGCAGCTTCTCTGCCCGATAAATGCCACTTCTTCGTACACATCTGTATTTATATTACAGTATCCAAAAATAATTGATTGTAGAATAGTCCCACTCGAAAATTACTCCCATTACTCCCATTTGGGAGTGAAAAACCTTCCCTCGTTCATCAAGAACGAGAATCTAAAACAAAAGGTTCAAAATAATTTGAAAGTCTCGCGCAATCTTCACGAAAACCGCTCGTGGGCAACATTACAGGGGGGGGCAACATTTTCACGAATACGTTTGTTCGCGATCACAGCAACCCAAACTCCCAAAGTAAAGTTCGTGTGTTTAACTGTTTATATGTTTTATGACAAAATAAACAAATATTCGCGTAATTTTGTATTTTTCTGGTTTCCTTTAGCTATAAAAAAGAAACCAGAGATTTACGCAATCACCAAACGTATTCGTGAAAATGTTTCCCCTGTAATGTTGCCCACGAGGAGTTTTCGTGAAGATTGCGCGAGACTTTCAAATTATTTGAACCTTTGTTTTAGATTCTCGTTCTTGATGAACGAGGGAAGGTTTTTCACTCCCAAATGGGAGTAATGAGTAATTTTCGATTGGGACTATTCTACAATCAATTATTTTTGGATACTGTAATATAAATACAGATGTGTACGAAGAAGTGGCATTTATCGGGCAGAGAAGCTGCGAGACATTGCAATGGCTACATAATTGAGGAAATGTCGAAGGACACAAAATCGAATATAAAATACATGGCACTACTCCAAAACCCGACGAAACTTGGTTGAATTATTCTTTAGTCAACTAGCATTGTGTTAAAGTAGAACATTTGGATGATACTTGCGAGGCTCGGCGATAAAAAGCAAACAAATCGGCAAAATATGGCTGAAATCGTGTTCTGGCGGGGGGTAAGTGAAATGAAATGTGTTATATCTCAACAAAACAATATCATTCCTTATGAAATTTATAATAATTATATTAAAATAAGCATATTTTTTCATCCTATGACAAAAATGTTTGGGAAATAAGAAAACATGGACTTTGCCAGGTGAATGAGTAATTTGATGCATAATTAGCAGTTGACCTGGGATGGTGCATAGTCATTTTCTTGTAAAATATGATACCTAGACAAATTTCACCCTCCAGTGACTACCCATAAAAGCAACCATTCTAAACACTATAAGCAATTCAAAAAGGCTGTAGCTTTGGCGGTTCAGGATTTAGAGCTATGCCGACAGTGCCGTTTCTGGGCGTGGTCATTTTCAGGACTTTCGCCCCGGATTCGGGTTTTGGCACATATGCCATGTTGACCGCCATGGTCATTTTACCCTAAAACAGTTGAGATAATCTGTCCTAAATGAAATGCATACAAACTCCTTTACAGGTCCTAGACTACGCCTACAACTCGGGCATATCTCGGGTCATTTTAAGATATACAAAATAGTGATGTACAAAACATTTTGTAAACAAAATGTTACGTATTTAATTCATATCAGGTTTCCGATAAAAATAAGCTTTTTTCTGATCATTTGAATGTTTTTTTTTGACAGCGATGAAGCGTAATATAGAAACAGTAGAGCTTCGTGAAGATATGGAGGGCTTTGTAAGGCATATTGACAATGGATAATGTAGTTTTCGACGGGGAAACGAAGGCCAACACGAGGATACTTTCCTGACATTAGCGTTTGCCGGTTTGCCCTACTTCGAATACGAAGATCCGTTTAACTTTCAGGTATCTATGGCTATTGCCCAATTTTCTGATGCGCTAAAAAAATTGACGGAGAGAAGTTATTTCCTTGTAGTTTGTGCGACAAAATCTGCGAAGGACGGCCTATAACAAGGTCAACAAGGTCTGACAAAACACATAACGAATTGACTAAAGCTTGGCTTATATATCTTCTAGTTTAATAAATATCATTGCTTCAATAAACGATGCAATTGTGTTTTGGCAAAGCACAAGAATACTATAAATAATCTGAAGACTCGATATCTGCCATCTTAAATGAACGTTCTTGAGAAATGAACAATACCAGACAATATTGCAATTTTGTTTCAATTGGAATTGTTTTATTTACAATTAATAATCAGTACTTACTACTTACAAAATACATTACATTATTACACCCTATCATTGTTTTGTTTATGTAAAATACCTCGTTTATTTTCTCTACAAGGCTTTCGACCTGTAAACCCTGATCTATATCTGTGCAATTATATTGTTTTGCAGTATTTGCACTGATGTATATGTGGCTGATTGAAGGCCTTGCCAAAATTAAGGTTTGCTTTTCTATTGCTGCTTAACAAGTTAACAAGTTAACAAGAGGCATAATAGATGGGGTAGTCTACCCATTATAAAATTATATTATGAATCTGCCTCACAATTAGGCACTTTGGTTTGCTATGCCATCTCAAAATTCTGAATACAGCAATCATATGCCCCAGCCACACAACAATGTAGCAACTGATGGTACAAGACACCTGGGTACAAGACACCTGCAGCTAGAGAGTTCAAGGGCTGTTCTTGATGAGGTCTTGGTGGTGCAGAAGATACAAATCTAGGGGCAAGGCTGCAAAACTGTTTCCAAGGGCATGTCAAGAAGCAGTCAGGGTCACAAAATTGACCAAATAGATATTAAAAACAAAGAAATTTAGGGGATAGATTAGGAGTATAAAAATTGTTTATATCAAAGCACATCCCAGGTGTGCTAAAACGTTTACATTGAGAAATCTCAGGTGCAGCATTGACCAATTCTGCAGTCTGGACAGAACAGGTGTAGTAAATGTGCTTTGAGGAATAGTGGGCTGACATCCAATGCTCAAATGCATCTCCTTTCATTTATATTTTACTCCAGGAGTGTTTACTGTACAGTACAATCTTAATTAAACTACTAACAAATATGAATCTACATAGTAGCAAGACTTTTGGGATCTTAAAAATACACAAAACAAATATGCTCTATAATTTAGAACTAATAAATACTGTGTATGTATATTGCAGTGAACAATGAGGAATATAAATAATATATATAGACATAGTGTTTAGACAAAGCGCAAGTGTATAATATTATAAAGATAAAAACTTGCGCCAAATGTACACAATGGCTTTAAATGAAGGTAGAACAGCAAGATATTGTCATTATTCTTGACCTCAAGAGCAGCAGAACCATTCTTTAGTTAAAAGCTTTTCGTTTGCGCTGGTATCTTGAAAGCTAACTTCCTTCGCGTTGTCTACTTGTTGAGCAGCCATAAAACCATTATTTTGTCCTGTCATAACTTAAAACTATCGCTTAAATGTAGATAATACAATGGAACACATCTGAAATTCGAAGTTTAGGTGAAACAGGCAGAATAACCGAAGATATGCAATATGATCTTTCTCGCACATTGACAAACCATAAGAAAATAAAAAACACATGCCTCAAACAGCTGTCGCCTGTAAGTCGAATAGAAACCGGTGTCACAGTGATATGTGTATCCCCGTGTTTTGTGTATCCCCATACTCATATCACTAGGGATATATGTATCCCCGGTGGGGATACTCAAAACACTGAGCTCGAGCGAACCTGTGCACGTGGAGCGAACGAAGCGAATGAGGATTTTAACCACTGATCTCATGATTTTAACAGAAAACCAAGGCAAATCTCCGGTAGGTGGATACTTTTTTCGTTCTTCAACAAATATTTGTAAAAGATTTACAGTAAGATGGAAAGACATTGCCTAAATTTAGTCCATTTTATGAGGTTATAATTTATACGCAGTACTGCATCACCGTTTTCAGGTTAGTAAGTGTGTGCTCTATAATTTAGTGTACATGTAAATATATATGAATTATGAACAAACTAGTTCAAACTAAGCAATCTTGTCGACAATTTTTCTTGTACGAGTTCACTCTTTCGCATCCGTCAGGAGGAGAAAATATCCACCAAATAAAATTGTTAGGGGGAGGGGATGTTTGTTTTGAGGGGGCATTTAGTCGCATGTTACAAGGGGTTAGGGAGTATAACAAAGCACTGCCACATGACAGAGAGATGAGAATTTATAATTGTGTAATCCATACCACGAAAAACAATGTATTGGAACTGGCATGAATTATTTTCATATCCCAAAGCTCAATCCAAAAACATGAATTGATTCTAGCCTGTTGCGAATTATTAAAATGGCAGGAAACCACTGAAATAAATCGTGCCGCTTGTGAGAAAAATAAAGTTGCACTTGCCCTTTTCTGTGTGGGGAGGGTAGCTCAGAGTCACATAATTTCTGATAGGGAAATACCAACAGTCAGTTTGTCGCAGGAGTGGGAAGTCAAAAATCAGCAACAGAGTGTCACATATTTTGTGCATGGCCCTTAGTGTGAACCAGAGTGTCAAACAATTTTTGATAACAGGTTTTGTGGTATACAAGGATCAGGAATTTGAGGCTCAAATTCATAAGTATCATGCAACACTGTTATCCAGATAATGCACTGTAAAATGCATGTGACAAATGCATGTGACAGAAAAACAAAATGTGAAAAACGATGTTCCATATGTATGATACAGTATCTTAGATACACTTGAATGAATAGTTGACAGGTTTTGTAGATGGAAATGATCAGTGGAAAATTTATATACATTTATTATATAAATGTATTCAGAACAACTCTCTAACCAACTGAGCTAAAGAGTCCAGTTGCTGAGCTCTAACCACAAGTTCATGTATATAAAATTGAAATGGAAATAATCGAAGTTTCCACTCGATCATTTCCATCTACAAAACGTATCTTAGATAGTGTGAATAATTATAGAATGGCAAGACTGTACAATATATATTTCACAAATTACAAATGGTACATAAACCAAATGCTCATACAAAATATTTTTCAACAACATATGATATTGTAATATAATGTAATACAATATACTGTATAATATCAATCGTTCATGATCTGTAAAATGTTTTCTTTCATTACTTTACAGTGCATTTTGGGCTGCATTTCCAACTCATATCTTTTCTCTTGAAAACCTTCTCTGGGACATCTAGACACTTTCTGTGGTACCACCTGTGGCAACTGACACACTCAACCATATCATCCTCTTGGCTGACATATGGAAGGCGACACTTGCAATAGATTGGTACAAGAAGCCTCTTGCAAGGATGTACAACTGACTGACTTGGAACAGATGGAAACATATCTATTTGTCCATTGGTGAAACAATTCCACAAGTGACTCCGGATGTTACGTCTTTGGAAAGTCAGTGTGGTTGGATCCTGCCCATAACACAAAGAAGCAGCGAAAGCAATGGCAAACACACCACAGTCAGATCCATTTGCCTGCTGTGTGACTGGCTCAATAGAGATTTCTGATTACATCTGCAGACTGAATATGTAAAAGACTAGCAATTTGGCTCTTAGTGAAACTATTAACCGGAATACATGCTGTCATAGAGTTTAACAGCATTAATTTGATTGCAATAAATGTTACTGATACAAATAACGAGTTTGATTTTGCCTCGTATTCAAACTTTTTAGCGAATCTTTGCAAGACTGTTTTTTCTTGTTTGGTAAAACACGAAGGATACACGCGATTGTTTACATATTCAAGTAGATTTCCATATTTTATTGGATCCATGGTGACTTTAACTGCTTTAATTTCACGATTTCCCGCAAATTTTGTTTCCCGCCAAATTCTGCCCTCATTTCCTATTCTCGTCGCCGGTGGAAATTTTTCACTAAACTTTTCCCGTGAAAATTGAAATGGCAAACCATGGGGAAACCAATATCACTAGGGATCTGGGAATGTAGGGAGGTCAGGTAGGGATACTCAAAACACGGCCGCCATATTTGCTGGGGATACATATATCCCTAGTGATATGAGTATGGGGATACACAAAACACGGGGATACACATATCACTGTGACACCGGCAGATAATCAGCGCATGTTCGTACAGGAAGTATGATTTTTGAAAGATGTATTTTCGCGAAACTGCTAATAAACATAATCACGCGACAGTGAATTTTTAAGATTTCAATCGAAAAATACAAAAAAACTGCAGGGTATATCGACAAGAACTTTTTAGATTTGGATTCAGCGTGTTTTAATCTATAAGAATATGTAAAGTTCTTTTAGCTTAGCGAGGTGTCCAATGAAATTCGTTTTCTAGCCATCTTTTGGTGCACTAGCTCACGGCCTAAACAGGAATTCCCAGACATTCTATATATGAACTACACTTTCGCATGTTTGATAATGTACATGCTTCGACTTCACGAAGCAATACGTTTACATTGGCTACAATTTCAGCTTCGCACAACTTCATTCTTCGACATTACGCAAGCGCCTCTACTTTCCCCCTGCCAGATTTACCATGACATTCACGCTCAGCAAGATATGCGAGGTCGGCTATTCTTTCTCCAATTCATTAGTTTGTTTTAAGACAAACGGTAGTGGTTGAGTTGCTTGTAAGAGATCGACGAACGTCGAACGACACGCCGTTTACCTTACTTTTCAAACCATGCCAGCATATTAGCATTTCTTGCGGAATAAATAAAATAACAAAAGTTTGTCTGATAGCGATTGTTTTGCATAGTTGAGATCCGAATTTGTATTAGAATACTGAATCTCTGACTTAAATTTTTGCTTCTGTAGGATGCTTAATACTCAGACATTTTTGAGTATTGCAGTTGGCGCGTTATTTAAATTTCGTGGGAAAATGAGGCATCCCGCTGTTTGAAGGCTCACAAACATGAAGCCACACAACGGTTTGGTCAGTGGCGAATATATATTATTTTATGCGCCGAACATAAACAAAACAACATGGAGACTATAATTTTGAAAACGAGCTTTAATTTGGTCTTCAAAGTATTGAAATACCCCAAATATTCGAGAATATTTGCTCCTTTAGCGGAGGATTTGTGAACGCTTTCGTGTGCGTTGAAATATATTTTACGAGGGACAAACGGGAATAACATAAGCGAACAAAATATTTATATATCACGATACTACTACTAGACAACTTCGAGTCACAACTTCAAGTTTCGTTTGTAAATTTTGTCCGTCCATTTCATTTTTTTCGGCTGTTTTATAATCACTGCTGTCTATTTGACATGCATTATTACAGTCACGGCCTTATAGAAAACTGAATTTCATAAAATTCGCAGGGGACAAGTCGCGATTTGTAGTATACGATAACTATTTAGTGGATAATATTCTCCGATATTTACTCTATAAAGTCTTGCTTTCGTTTGTTGCGATTCACAAACAGTTTAGCTAATTGCGTTCGACGAAGGAGAACGCTTCCTAATCGTGTGGTTCGAGATTTGCGATGTAACATTTGCCTCGTTCTGGTCTTCAAATGTCGTCATAGCGACTCGAAGACCATGTGCTCGCTCTCTTCCATTTCTCTCCGCGATTGTCGTGGTTTTTGCTGTTTTTTTGGGGAAGTAAGTGAAGTTTTTGTATATAAATTTTTTCTTTCAGTATTTGATATGATTTAAGATTATTATAAGAGTGTTAAGAATCTGAGTTGCGATGTTTTATCGATATTTGATTTTGAATTTGCAGAGTTGTTTTGTTCAAAAATATGAGTTTCAAAGCATGTATTATTTATTTATTTTGATCCTAAATATCGTGTTTATAATCATGAATACACAAATCCCAGTTATTTGGCTGGGTTGCCTTCGGGCACAATGACCATGTCTATAGCAGGTGGTCACACAAATCAACACACAAATCTCAGTTATTTTGTGGGCACAGTGAACCTGGAATAATCAGTGCCAGTGATTATAAACCAGCAGAGCAAAGTTGTACTGAAGAATTCCAGCAATTTAAGCTATCATGAAGAGATATTGCCAATGCTAGTGATCAGCACAGTATTAGTAAATTACTATATCCTTTGTACCATGCCAGTGATCAGCACAGTATTAGTAAATTACTATATCCTTTGTACCATGCCAGTGATCAGCACAGTGACACAGTGTTAGTAAATTACTATATTCTTTGATTAGTAAATTACTATATCCCTCGTACCTTAAAGGGTACCTTACTTAAGTGGCATTTATAATTATTCATGTAATTTTACATGGTGGTATGTATTCACCAAGTAATGATCCCAATTTGTCCTGGAGTGTTTTGGAAATATAGAAGTTAGCTTTAATAGGTCAGAGTGCCATATGATATCGAAGTTCAGCATCTTTAGGAGGCATAGACTGGTTTATTGTATTACTGTCCATTTTGCGGCCACGCTATTAATCGCATATATTGTTATCTTTAGAATGTTAAGGTTTTATTAACGAATGTTAACAAAAAGTAACACATTCCGAACGCACATCACTAATCTGTGATTACACTAGTATTTTAAATAATTGTGCTTTTCTAATACAATTCCATATAAAAAAATTTTAATTGAAAACAATCGGATACGTGCGCTCGAGGTGTTGCGCAATCGCATGTCGCGTTTTTCATGCGCAATCGCATGTGCTTTATTTTTATCCTTTAGAAAGCTATTCTCCAACGCTCTAACGGCTCTAAACAGACGGGTATCGAAGTGTTCAATGACAATTTATTGTTTACTTCTAAGGGGGCTCAGATATGGATGAAAAACCTGGGCTGTTTCAGCGCTGATCGCCAGCTCCGGTAATATGCGGGATGAATTTGTCTTGTGTTTATATGAGACAATTTCTCTCTACCCCCGGCAGGCGGGACATTTTGTTATTGTTTTGACCTTTGACATTGTTCTTTGACAGTTCTAAAATAGGTACGCAAAGCGTACATGTATCTACGCATGTGTATTTGCATAGATGTCAATGCACGAGGTCAATATCACTCAGATGGTGGATGAACGATTTATGTTGCTTTTAAAAAACTGTGCATAAAGGGACGAAGGCCTATAGCCCACAGGAGCAATTTTTAAACAATTGTGAAACCTTAAAGATTTAGTCTTTTATACTTGAGAATAAAGGTTATGTTAGCAGCACTATTTACATACCACATATAAATGTACATACCATCAACTCATTTTAGTCGCCTAGTCACAACAGTTTTGGGAAAAAGGGAAATGCCAAACTGTGCTTATATCTTTATACCAATTAAAAAATCTCAAAGTATAAGGTGATGTTGACTATCGAATGACAATTCGGTTGACTTGATTTTGACACAAATAGTGTTGAGAATAAATATAAGCATTAATTTAACACTTTTATAGGTGGAACTTTGTGAAATAGAGCTCGAATAATGCAGGATATTCGTACAATATTTAAAAGACACACCACATATAAATAATTTTTATACCATCAACTATTTTCGTCCCTCTAGTCACAGCAGTTTGGGAAATAAATACCAAACTGTGCTTATATCTTTATACCAATTAAAAATCTTAAAGTATAAGGTGATAGCTATTGACTATCAAATGACAATTCGATTCGACGATTTTACAATCAGTGCAAACAATTTTCGAGTGCGGGTCCGGTACGAAAATTTGCGCGTTTAATTTTTTCCTTCATATCAAATGCATTGACATTTCATTGAGCGTGTGCGTGCAAAATGTCCCGTTTGCGCGGCGACAGCGGCGATATGCCATTAGGGACCATCATTGCCACTTTGCGTTGCAATTGTTTAGGAAGGTATGTAAGTTATTAAATGTCTATATTCAGCAACCAGGTGGTGGTTAAAGGAAGGTATATCAGTTATTAAATGTCTATATAGAGCAACCAGGTGGTGGTTTAGGAAGGTATATCAGTTATTAAATGTCTATATTCCAGGGCATTTTTTAAGAAATCGTTAGTGGGGGTGCCATAATCGAAAGGGGACGTAACAAATTTCTGTATTCTTGAGTCTCTGTGGCTTCATTTCCTGCATTTTCAGAGACAATTTTTGATATATCCCATCTAAATGGAGCCAGGACTGAAAATACCATAACTTTCTTCTAAACTCAGTTTTTTCCCCTTTTTTGCTTATATTTTGGACAAAAGGGACCTTCACTGGGAGAGGCAAAATAGCACTGGAGGGCCAACATGGGGACCAGGGAGGCATTTGGCCCTCCAGCGTATCCGTTAAAAAAGGCCCTGCTATATTCAGCAACCAGGTGGTGGTTTAGGAAGGTATATCAGTTATTAAATGTCTATATTCAAACTAAGCGTTAAAACACAATACCACATAACTATATATCTAATCCACCAACCATCAGCTAACATTTCTCTTCACAAGCATGGTCGACCCAAGACTCTGTGAGATGTATGATATAGCTCTAATGCCATCACAGCATCTTCCATTCTCTCTCTATATATATACATATTATTGTTTTTCGAATCAGTTATCGCATATTTCACCCCCATATGTTTTCTGTTTTTAATACATATGTATAAATAATTTACATTATAGTTCATGAAACGACTATTACGCTGCCTAGACTATAAATTTTACTTATACTTCACAGAACAGTCTATTTACCAACAATACACAATCTATAAGACCTGATATTTAAATCTGTATGATACAGGTTATTCACATGCCTTTTAGACTTCCTACAGCACCTGCCATGGTCTAGACCCTCGTGTAGCCATTTATACCATTAATTATATAATATCGTACATACATGGATACACAATTACATAAATGACATAGCATACCAATTATTTAATGCCAGTGGAGGTTCTATTACCTACTCTTATAATACAATAAGAAAAAGCAAATATGTATATCAATTTAAGTATAAGCTTATTTTGCAAATCAATTATCACTATCAAGGGTAGTGCTGGACTGCTGGAGGGGTGGGGGCTACAACCCTGCCAGCCCATTAGCCATTTAGCCCCTTATCAGGAAAAAAATTGTATTTCATTGGGGAAGACTCTACGGTATGTCTTGTAACAAGTGTAACAATTCTATGTTACCGCAAAGTACCCTCAATAAAAAAGATACAGGAAATATAGTGTCAGAGATTTGAAATTCTAATATTTTCTCCGGGGCGTATGATTCTGAACACAGAACACCCCTAGGTTGAATTTCTGGCGCCACCCCTGATCACTATTATGATCATTCTATTTATACAATTATGCTTATTATTGTTATTATTGTAAAGTGCAGCTAATCTGTTGTAAATCTGGATGTAATAACCAGTCTATAAGTTATATCAATAATCCTCAGTCACTGTCCAGTCTGTCCTCCACTGATAGCCATAAGTCATTATTAAGAATTTGTAGCACATTCCGAGGGGTGTATCACTCCAAAAAAGCGTACGATATTTTTGGGATTTTGAAAATCCCGTGGGTTTTGGGGGGGGGGGAGGATTTTTTCGAGATTTTTGTGGGACTTGTGGATTTTTTCGAGTTTTTTGGGGATTTGTAGGGATTTCATAGATTTTCTAGGATTTTTAGTGATTTCATAGAGATTTTTTTAGGGATTTTCAGGGATTTTATAGAGATTTTTAAGGATTTTGTTTCGAGGTGTACGAGATTTTTTGGAGTGAATACACCCCTCGGCACATTCTACGGCAGAGATGGTCAGATTTCTCAATGCCAAATTTCTATTCGCTAAGCCCACCAAATCGGAAGTAAACTTCATTAAATGCGGCACGTGGGGCGCCTTTGCAACTATAATGTTATTGTTGTCTGCAGCGCTGCCAGCGCATTGAATTCGCGGTTAGTGTCGCGTGCCTTTCTCAGTTTCGCGAACGTTTAATTCTCGAGTCGCGCGCGCTTTCCTGCGCCCTTCTCACGTGCGCATTTACCGCACGTTCAGGCTTTGCTGCGCGCTCGCGCTTGAAATATTGCGCAATATCTTTACAGGCGCGGCGCATTACGAAATTGCGCGGCGGATAAGGAAAATTTCAAAATTTGCGCGTCCTGACGCACATTTTGTTCGAAATTGCGCGACCTAGATCTAGGTCGCGCAATACAAACTTTACAATCTGGAGTAATTCAGCGATCTCAGTATCCATGGCTTTTAGCTGCGATAACTTGTACTTTAATTCAGATTCCAAAGACTTGAGCTTTTTTAACAACCCCATATTTCCTCCTTCGATCTTTTCGATTATATGAGTGTATGAGTGATTATAATTCCTTGACCGTATTCCAACAAATGAATGTAAATTCCCCTGGTAAACGATAATTTTATGGATTTATTTCCGATACAAAGGTTCCAAATACAAAGAAGACAATAACATGTGTACGATCTCTCTCGCTTTTGCAGGAAAACACGCGGGATAAACTCCACGCGCGAAATTAACTATCAATGTACATAAATGTATTTTCCAATCCCTAACAAGTATTAAGAAGGTACGGCGATCTTGGACAAAAGGAAGAAATGTAAGCACGAGATGGGACAAATTTGGAATCGTGCCCAAATCCATCCGGTTCCGTTTGTTCACACGAGAATTCGTCCGGTTTCATGCGTTCCGTGGGAACGAGAAACGTTGCAAATTTAAGAACCGTATGTTTCGAATTCATCCGGTCCCGCGTGAACGGAGTTAAAAACTGTTGTTTTGTCATTATGCAGCGTTGATTCCCCACCTCCCTCATACATCAATGTTGGTACTAGGTCATTAGGCAAGGTCATGAAGATCGTACTCAGCTAATAGCCAGAATGGGACTAGTGAAAAAGCTCAATCTTATTAGATATTATCGGCCGAGGGTTTTATTAAAGACAGCTTTTATTATTATTACTGTATTACGTCTATCATATTTACAGTGTATGAAAAAAAATAGCGAAAAATTAGCAAGAATAATTGAGAGAATAATTAAACATTTTTCCTATCGTCCAGAAATATCAATCATGAGGCTGCGGTATTCTACAAAAAATAGATGACTATATACACAAACCGATGCACGCTATAACAGAAATACTATAATTAGAGAGGGTCTCCCAGGGGGGTCTGTGTTCCCTTCAAAATGTTCGCTTTGTTCCCTTGTTCCCTTAAAAAAACATCGTGTTCCCCTTTTCCCCCAAAATTTCCTCGCTGTTATTTATTATGCATACGTTTTCTTTAACTAAATCGAATACAAATGTACAAAATTATGGACTTATATAGCTGTCGCCAGTTTAGAAATACAATGTAAAATATAGGTCTTGACTTTGTGAAAGACCTATAATTATCTATTATATTGACACTACGCTCATTTTCTATTTACAATACGTTAGTTCATAATGGAATTCGTATTCTTTCCTGGAAATTGGCTTTGTTCCCCAATATTTTCTCGTGTTTCCGTGTTCCTACTACAAAATATACTGTGTTCCCTTGTTCCCAAAAAAACCTGGGAGACCCTCGTTAGACCGCGTGATTGATTAAAGCCTTGATTGACGGACGAGTTTCACAGCAAATTCTTCATACGATCTAAACAAAAATAACGAAAACGGTTAAGCCTTAAGATCGAGATTAACCAAAACCATGCACGCACCTATGGTTGAACTAGTCGAAACATTGAATTGTAGGTATATCATGAGAAAATAGAGAGCTTAGGCAAGCAGCGTTTTGGACAACACGGACGCCACACGTATACAAGATCTAGCCTCCTCCGCAGGTAACTCTTGGCCTTGGGTTTTTATATAGAAATTTACAATTATCTCGAGTTACTTCGAGGCGAGGGTTGAGGAAGTGTAAATTCCCTATAAAAACCACTGATAAAAAACCTAAGAGTTGCCTGCGGAGGAGGCTATACAAGATCAATTCGTTAACGATGCCGATGGCCGTTCTTGCTTGAAATCACAAACGTGAAAGCGATGAAATTGCATAAATTGCCAATCATTTCAAACAAGAACTGCTAACGCCATTATTAACGACTGAATTATGTGAGCATGACATCCGTGTCGTCAAAAACTGTTAACATTAAGTAATACTTCAAGTTATATAGAGTAAATCGGTTCATATTGTTTAACATAAATTAAGGAAGCATGATGCTACAGTTAGTATATATAGTACATCGGACACGTGATCATATGGCGTGAGTTGAACGTTTTTATCCGCCATTATCAGTAGTTGTTGATTCGTCTCGAACGAAAACCTATATTTTGTAAACGTTTCTTTTTCCAAATAAACTGCATAATCTAACAAAAACGTCGGTTGCGTAAGCCTTCTAATTATACAGTAGCTCCTAACGGACATCCCTCTAATACGGACATCTTTCTTATCCCTCTAATACAGACAACGGACCCTACCGTTTTCACATATCATTTCACACGTTAAATTATGTGTGGAATTGGAACATTTCACATGTGAAATTCAGATTTAATATGAAATAATTCAGATTCAATGTGAAATTCAAATTAATTAGCTCGTATAAACAGTATACATAAACTTTAACGCCATTAATTAATCCCTTAATCCTGTAGTTCCACGAAGACATTTCATAATGTTTAAAAAGCCTACATTCCGATCCTTTTTCCGACCAACCAAAAGAACATTTATGCGGTGGAGGGGTTCAAATTAGATTGTGTGAAGCAGAATAGCAGTAACACACTTTTATCATGTTTTATGTTCGATAAGTATGAAAAAGTCTAGTTATTCCTAGAAATCATCTGTTTAAATATATTCGTGAATGTCAGGAAGCTGTTTTGAAACTACTGCTTTATCACTAATGCATGCATGTATATTGATAATATAACTCATTAGAATTTAATTTCTCTGTGGAATCTATATATTAGAACGGATGCAATCCAGAAATCTTTTGGATTATTTATGATTAAAAGGATAATCAGTCGATCTATTTGTAGTCTCCTGCATTGGCAGCGGTTGGTAGGGTCAAACGGTGGAATGAAGACTAGTTATGTGCTGTAAGTACCTTTACAAGAATGTTGTTATTCTTGTTTTTCAACTTTTTCTGATGTTTTGCATTCAACTCTTTGATCTTAGCTTCCAGGATTTTCTTGTGTTTCAACAAACTACTGTCTTCTTCTAGTGCCTGCATCGGACAAACAGATACTGGCTTGCATACAGGTTCTCCAATAATGTACAGCACAAGTTCTGTTAACTGTGACGGCAGCGAGAAAGACTTCTTGGTCCTTATTAAGCAGGGAATATCGAGGTCGGATAAGAAATCCATGTAGACTGGGACGAACTTTGTTGTTGGGCAATTGGCAAGGAGTTCAGATCGAATGAGGTTCTGTTGGTAAATAAAGTTCCTTGCTATAAATGAAACAAAATATATATTTTCATATATTTTTTTAACCAGCAAATTTCAATGTAATAATAATGACTGTCAAATATATAATCGTAATTCTCATAAAAATTCTACGTAATTTTGCCTGTAAAATTCTGCACTATGTATTCATCTAGTATCTTAACGTGTCGCACAAAGACGTAATGAATAATGAGTGAAAGTGTTCCTGATCCCTTTCATTTCCGAGAGTTATCCCTTTAGGGAGTAAATCGTCTAATGTAAGGCAAATTTTCACAACAACCTTAAGAATGAAAGGGTTCACTTTTTTTATATGCATTCAATCAGCCCACAACCGTACTACAACGATTAATGTTCTTCATCTGTGCTAGGAACAACCGAACAAGAACAAATGCCTAAATGCGATATTATGTTAGTAGTTATAAAAGAGGAACCTATGTCCTGGTTGACTTTGTTCGATGAACTTACTAACCCTTTATGGTATCTTCGCATTCGTGATTTTCGTTGACGGTAAACAACACGATGACTTTTGGACGTTTCGCAATTTGATTTTCATATTATTGAGTCATCCCCGGTGACCATTCCTTTGGTAATGAACATAAATCAAGGAAACACTTGCAATGTCCTGTCATGTTAAGATAGGTTGCCACAGAAAGCACAGCATCTTCACAATCCTTGCAATGGCTGCCATGAGCGATGAAAACTTCTGTCACTGAAATGAAATAAATTAAACGCAAATTAGACTAACTCTACACCATGATCAGTTAATAGATCAAGGTTCATGTTCCAAATGTTAGATCATGTTCCAAATCGTAACATGTAAATTACCCAAAATCGTTGTTTTAGCTCATTTGCATTAGATTCGGCACATGAAATAAGCCTAATATGATCTTTCCGTGTTTTTGATTAATTCGAATATATAACGGCTTTTACTGTTTTAGTTACTCCAACATGGAGCTGGACGATAGGCACAAACTCTTCAAAAAAGATACTAAGATTACTGGCCCTTTTTTATTGCATGTAGACAATTGATTCATCCAAGGGGCGTGACCATTGGTGAGACACACCACTGCCCCATGTTTAACAATTGCAATTTTGTAAGGCAAATTTTGCCAGGTGGTCGGGCAAAAATATGTTCAAGTCATGTTGAGTGAGAACAAAAAACCTTGAAGATCAGTTTGGGCAATTTAAAAATTTGCTAATCCAATATACAACATTTTCTGACCATCAAAATTCTATAAAATCGTCCCTCCAACATGCATGAGATGGCGTTTCCGAGACTCTACATTTCAAAATTTTCTGGAGGAGCATGCCCCCATACCTCTCAGCATTGTACCTGCAGCACTCAATCCCAAAAACCTTTTTGGTTTTGGCCGGCCCCTTTACGTTATCCACTGACCATGCCCTTTCGTCGGGCAAAATGAACCACACACCCCTAATGTTTAGACCTAAGTTACGCCCCTGGATTCATCTCGATTGACAAATTTTGATATGGCATCAGACAGAATTATCAGGAAAGTAATAGTAAATATGTTAATTCCTATGAAGAATCCGTGAATAGATTTCTCTGACAAATGCAGCATCTTGAAATATGCGGTTTCATCTCTAGTATGTATATAAGTCGGGATGATCACTAGAATAAGGGACCGTTCATTTTTTATCTGGAAGGGGGGGTTTAGTGGAATTTAGTGTGCCCTCTTAAATCTTTAGCATGGCCCACCCGTTCATACTCAACTTTTCCCCAGTGGTCCACCCTAAATAATGATATTTTTTTCAGATGAACCCCCCCCCCCCCCACCCTTCAAATGAACGGTCCTTAAGATAAAACTATAGTTAATTATCATTGTCATGTTAACTGACAAAATTATGTTTCTACAGTATATACGAACATTAAATGGTATGTATAAAATAGATCATATCAGATGTAAAAGATTAAACATGCAATGCTATCTTCTCACCGGTTCATTAAAATAATTGTTAATTAATAATAATAAATTAAACGACCATCAACAACTAATATGTTACCACTTATGTAAAATGTACTAACTTTAATGTAAAATTCTTTTTTGAGATACGAAAGAAAATACCGATCGACGAAGGAAAATTTAAATTCTCCCGGCCAAGAAAATTCACCCTTTAAACATGTCTTTAGACGCGTAAACTCCATAATCATATACCTGGCCTTCCCATTGGAATTGTCTCAGATTCTTTGCTTTTCTCAAATGCTGTTAAATTAAAAAGGAGTATGAAGGTAAGTCAAAATTACTGCTGTCTAATTTTTAGAAAATGAACAGATACATATGTAGGGAGAAAACTGTCTGAGGGTATCATTTTTGAAGCTCAGTCAAAATTTTATTACAGTGATCATCATGAATAATCATTTTTCTAATTAATTAATTCCATATAACAAAAATCTTCAATATATTTTCCATTTCTTACCACGCTTCTTTTTCCGAATAACTATAACCACAGATAAGAAAACTGAAAAGACAAGAACAGCCACCACGACAACTACAGCTTTAAACAAATTATTCAAAGGTTGTTTGTTGATATGGTGTATCTCTGGATAAAATAGAAAAAGAGATCATCAGTATTTTTTGGGACACTGTACTGTATGTTGCAATTAAAACACGCGTATAGTCGAATACTGTATTTAAGTGGCGAGTTTATTGAGCACTAATTGTTTTCACCAAAGTGGGTATAGCTGCCTCCGTATATTCATTCCTTTTTTGCTTTACAGTTGATTTCGAATACGCCTATAGATTTTGGTTTAAAAACTCACCTGACGTTTCGATGATTGTCATCCGGAAAAAATATGACTTGGAAGATTTTCCTTTCTTAGAAGAATCATCACAAGTGCGCGGACACTTCTTACAGTCGTTCTCAGTTAACTTAGGTGTGACCTATATATAAAACAAAAAAGTGCAAATTAATTATATATATATAATGATTAGACAATCATGACAATTAAATAATCATACTATAACTATATTACTAAAAAGAAAATCAAACTTTTGGTTATATATGGTCGTTGCTAAAATATTCCACTTGTTTCATAGTAATCTATTTCCCAAACCTGGACGCGCATCGCCGTCGCAACCTATAAGTCGGGGGCAATTTGTATTTATTTCATTTCCCTATATGCCATGGTTTGGTATTTTTCAAAGAGGAAGCAAATTATGTTGTATGAACCGAAAAATCATGTTAGAATAAAGGGATTTGGAGTGGTTGAACGACAATCAGTTTAATCGAAATTACGCAACATGCTGTATAAAAAGTCTCTTAATCAGCATTAATAAACCACCGATCATAATCTGCAGCTCGGATAGCCGCCTTCTAAAGTCTAAACTGCCCTGCTATGTGTCTTATTCAATAATTCCCACCTCAAAAAGGCGGTATCGATCCGTGCTTACCAAAATATATATTTCAAAATTATGGTCGAGCATGGGCACCTTTTCTGACTTTAGTGGCTACACACTCTAAAAAGGGTGTGTTCAATTTACACACCTTTTTGTCCAAAATTTGACACGTCTTTAGATGTGTTTACACACCTTTGAAGTGTGTTTAACACACCTTAAGGTGTGTAATTAGTATGTAGACGAGGGATTTTGCCTGCATGGCTTAATATAATTATTGTATTAGTTGAATTGTAATTTAAGAATGTACCTGCTTTAATCTTCACTGTAACAATATATACCAACGATTTACCTGAAAAGTATAATTCTGGCATAGTGGTCGAAGGTCATGAACCATTATGTGTGATTTGTTTAGAGCATCCTATAGGTGAGCAAAATATTAAGACATCAGACATATTAGTAGTAATATACAGGCCGATCACGCCGGATTTTTGTGGTGACGAGTGGTGGTGTGTGGTGGTGGAACTCATTATGTGTGGTGGTGTGTGGTGGTGGAACTCATTATGTATGCATTGACGTTATAATGATATGCAAGTCGACTTTGGGCGCGTTTGGGCCTGCGGATTAACAGACAAACAAAAATTGCTGATAGCGCATTTTCGCAACAAAAGGTGACGCTTGTTATATAATTATGTGATATTTTCCTGTCTCAAAAGGGAGATAAACTGATAAAGGGGGTTTGACGAGTACGAAAATGCATACATATTTTGAGCAAAACATGGAAATGAGGCTTATTATTCGGACGCCGCGCCGCTTCACTACATGCATAAATTAACTTTGACAAACACACAGATATTAATGTTTTTTTGTAATTTATTAGAGTAATATCGAGTAATATAGTCATAGACTATAGTCATAGTCGTGGACTATAGTCATAGACTATAGTCTACGACTATGACTATAGTCTATGACTATAGTCCGTGACTATGACTATAGTCATAATCGATATTACTCTAATAAATTACAAAAAAACATTAATATCTTTGTGTTTGTCAAAGTTAATTTATGCATGTAGTGAAGCTGCGAGGCGTCCTAATTATAAGCCTCGTTTCCATGTTTTGCTCAAAAAATGTATACATTTTCGTACTCGTCAAACCCATTTTATCTCCCTTTTGAAATTTTGTAAGGTTTAAATCCCTGTAAGAACTATGTCTATCTTTTTATTAAGTGGCTATTTTGGTCGACTCAGAAAGCCGTTTCAATCAATCAATCAAGAAATTTATTCAAGGTACCTTAATACATTAAATCTAAGATATATGAACTATAATATAATAAAGAAAAAGTATCAAGGTCCTTGCTGGAGAATCTAGAGGTTAACCCTATAATAAGATCCCCCAAAATATATAAAAAACTATTGACTAATATATACAAAGTTAAGAAAATTAATGTTACTATAATAATTTAATGATTAATTAAAACAAGTTCATGTGCAGTTTTTTGCTGACCCTTAAACTTAGCAAGATTTTCAGCTTCCGCAACATGACTAGGCAAAGCGTTCCATGGTTGAACAACTCTTACAAAGAATGAGTATTTATAGCAATTTATTCTTGGCAATTTAGTGTACAACGTATACTTATGGTTAACTCTAGTCTTGTTCAAGGGTTTATACTCAAAGATCTCCGCAAATGGTATACCATTAAGACCAAATATCGATTTATAGCATTCAACAAGAGATAGAAAGACTCTACGCTTTTCAAGAGTCTTCCATCTCAAAAGTATACACCGTTGTTCATATGGCATTTCTCCACGCTTCTGCTTAAGTGCTAATCTCGATGCCCTTCTTTGAATGACCTCTAGAGCTTTTACATCTTTCATTTGATGAGGGGACCATACGGGAGAAGCATACTCTAATATAGGTCGCACCAGGGCTAAATATAACTTTGCAAAAACAACTGTATTAGAGGAGCCAACTGTACGTTTAATTAGACCTAGGATTCAATTTGCTTTGCTAACGTATGTAGCCCGCGTGACTAAAACGCCTCTGCGGTGGACTCGGATGTTTATCTGCGTATAATTATGTAGAACTCGTGATTGCATAATTGCTTCCCACGTAACGGGAAGTTACTATATAATTATAGACATCCAAGGGCAACATCAAAGAAATCAGAAATGTCGGAGATAAACAGTGTTTTAACCTAGAGTCTGGATTGGTGTTCTTATAAGTAAGCTATACGAATCGCTTATAAGTAACTCGGCATGTTACAATTATATATGATATAAGGTAGGTTTATGATAATTTATAAATATTTGTATTCTGAGCCATGCATTATATGACATAATCACAGATACGCGTTCAGTCAAAGAATCTAAAGCCAGTTCGAAGCAGCTCATAGATCCGAATCATCCGATAGTTAACCCGTTTTTAACTGCATTGAGTAAACATTTAATTTCGCTTCTTCGACTTCGGTTCTATAAACACTATATGCCGTGTCTGGCTGTCAGCCATCCTTGTCATAATATAACCTCCACCGCAGGCAACTCTGTGGCTTCCATGATGGCGAAATTTCGGTAAATCTCGCTACAAAATACAAATTTCGGTCAAGGAGCAGGATGGGTCAGCAAGGGCCAAGGGAATTGGGTGCTGGTGAGGGGAAGGGTTCGACTAAATCGTGTTCGTTCACTGTTCGACTCGACCGCTCCCCTTTCTACCCTTGTACATTTCAATATAAAAACAAACTCGTGTCCGTCATGTGATATAAAATAAACCAATAACAATTTAGCATGCAACTGATCCCCGAGCCACGAACGCGAGCGGAGTGCAAAGTCGTCCGCCATTTTTTTTTGTCATGGACGTTGGACCACTGATCTGAAAATATAGTACCTGGATCGAGCTTCTATACCCATTGAACTATAAATAAACTGGAACGCTAACTCAAGGGGGGAAATTGAAGCCATATGAAGCCAGTTTTTCTGAGGTTTGAGTTGAAATACTTAACGCCGAACATTGGGCTGTATATGAAATTGAAGCTATTAAAAAGTTATATTTGATATAAAAACCTCAAGATTTTAGGTAAAAAGGAAATACTTAAAACTTTGAGGGAAAATTTGCCGTATTTTACAAAATTGTGGTTGTTTTTGTATTTTTTAAGTATTTCCATTTTACCTAAAGTCTTGAAGTTTTTATATCAAATATGACTTTTTAATAGCTTCAATTTCATATACAGCCCAATGTTCGGCGTTAAGTATTTCAGCTCAAACGAAAAACTAGCTTGGCTTCAACGAATCATACGACTTGATCATAGGAGTTAGCGTTCCAGTTTACTTAGAGTTCACTGTCTATACCATAGATATAATAAACCTAGATTGCTGACTCATACGTAGCCGATGCGTGACCTGCATGATAAATCCAAGATGGCCGCCATTCAGGGCAAAAAGACTATAAACTCTACGGGGAAAACCATATTTTTTGCATTTTGCGTCGTCCCAGTGTTTCGAATTCACTTCGATCAAACTTTTTTGGCAATAACTACTTATCGTGAAGGTTTTAGACGCAAACTGGACAGCTGGGGATGAATTGATGTAAAAATATCGCTCGCCGAAATTTGTACGAAATCGTCACTTGGTCAGTTTGAGTGAATTACTCTGGTTTAGAGTATTTTATAAAGGACATTTGTGGTTTTCAAGGCCAAAGGCGTATACCTTGAAGGTTTTGGATGCAGAATGGACCGTTTGGGATGAATTATATTAAAATGTCGCTCGCCGAAGCTTGACATGAAAATGTCACTTGCTCAGCTCGAGTCATTTACTGCAGACAAGTACTTTAAATGTACTTGGTTTAATACATTTAGTCATTAGATATTTTGAGGAATATTCGGAACATTACTTAGAGGATAAAAGCAGTATTTAAAAGTTAAGCCACTGTTAACTGATGCCAAATATCACCTAGAGGTAAAATTTGACACACAGACATGGTATGTGTGCAATGCAGCCTATTTGAACTCACTGTATGAAATGGCAGGTCTACAGCATTACTCATGAAAGGAAGAATTCTGAACATTATATTGATTAGGCTTTTCCCGGGGAGATCATGAGACCAGACTGGGTAATATATGGCAGATTTCGACAAGGAAACATTTATGCAGCAGGGAAAAATTCAAGTGTGACAGTGTGTAGTGTGCAAAATTGTGGCAATTGAGTGTTGTTTCTGATTTTCAGTATTGTTTTAAAACATTTAACTTAACATTTAACAATACAGTAACAGTGTGCAACCTGTTCATGTACTGAAAAATATCAAGTATGCATCGGCCAGACTTTCCATGGTGGTCGTGAAATATAAACCTCTATAAAATAAATTCAGTTCATTAAACTTAACAGTTTCATGTATGCTTGGATGAAATCTGTACATTGTTATACTACTATTAATTATCATGTCTATAGTAAAAATATATTAATCCTTCAAGTAATTAATGGCAAATTTTCCTACTTTGTTGAACCTCAATAAAATGCATGTCCAAAACTAAATTTCTTGACATGTCATCTAGTGAGAATGAATGTCCAGATTAGCAATATGTTAGTGTTTTCTATTTATGGTTCTTTTTAACACGACATTTAGTAAGCTATATTTTCCAAGGCTGCCCAGGAGGAATTGCTCGATGAGCCCCAGATTTAAGTGAGCCCCAAAAATACTACAAAGGAAACAAAAACTGGGAAAGAAGTCAGAGGGTTGTAAGAGGTGGGGGAGGGACCATAATCTCATTTTCCATTCCCAATTTTAATTGCTATTTTTATTGCTTTTTTGTAATCCCAGTCGTCTCAGCAAGTAAAGCCTGTTACAGACATTACTTTTATCCTCTAAGTAATGTTCCGAATATTCCTCAAAATATCTAATGACTAAATGTATTAAACCAAGTACATTTAAAGTACTTGTCTGCAGTAAATGACTCGAGCTGAGCAAGTGACATTTTCATGTCAAGCTTCGGCGAGCGATATTTTAATATAATTCATCCCAAACGGTCCATTCTGCATCCAAAACCTTCAAGGTATACGCCTTTGGTCTTGAAAACCACAAATGTCCTTTATAAAATACTCTAAACCAGAGTAATTCACTCAAACTGACCAAGTGACGATTTCGTACAAATTTCGGCGAGCGATATTTTTACAGGAATTCATCCCCAGCTGTCCAGTTTGCGTCTAAAACCTTCACGATAAGTAGTTATTGCCAAAAAAGTTTGATCGAAGTGAATTCGAAACACTGGGACGACGCAAAATGCAAAAAATATGGATTTCCCCGTAGAGTTTATAGTCTTTTTGCCCTGAATGGCGGCCATCTTGGATTTATCATGCAGGTCACGCATCGGCTACGTATGAGCAGTGAACTCAATTTGGTTACCTGGAACGATAACTGGCGGTGAAAAGTCACTGAGCTTAATATATCTGGAGGACGTGCCGCTAATGTCCAGTGAGCTCCATATATATATCTGGAGTAAGAACTTCTAATGTTCGGCCAATAGGCCAAGTGAAGCCAAAGATGGCGGCAATTGACGTCCAAACTCATGAAGGTCATAAACAGTTTTCATACCATTTTTCTAGCTAATCAAGTTATCGCTAATCATATCGCTAATCAAGTTATTAGTTCATAAAATCATGATGTTATTGTTTACATCGGAGTAAAAACACGAAATTTCGGCACACTCCTTGCCGGCTTGTGCAAACCGCGCGGTCGAAAACAATAGAAAGGGATTGGCACTGGACGTCAATTTCCGCCATCTTTGGCTTCACTTTTTGGACATAAGTTCTCACTCCAGATATATATATATAGAGCTCATTGCTAATGTCAGCCTGGCAGAAAAGTGTCCGCAAAAACATGGCGGATTTTGGCATTTGCTGACGCCAATTGGTTCCTTTTGGCCATGGTATTGCCACTGACCAACCGCGATCCTAAGTTTTAAACAAAGTTCTTTGCCCCCCTGGTTTTTGCACAAGTATTTTGAATTTTTTTAAAGCTAAAAATCTTGTTTTTTTCTGATTTTCTCCTACTTGTATTGATTGTCTTACAACGTCAAGGTCAAAGTTCCTTTCATTCCGCTCGTGGATGCAACAATTCACTATAAAGGAAGAATATTTCTTCTCACAATCTCACAGGTAGGATTCGTGAATTTGTTTTTATTTTCCGTCTGAAAATATAATTATTTTAGGCAAGCAAATTCTGATTTTACAAGAGATATAGTTCTCCATTGTGATTCAACAATGAATATCACAATAACAAAGCTCTCCTGGGAGCTTTAACAAAGTTTTGCCAGTCAGAAAAACGTAAACAAGGCAAGAGATCTACAACAGTCGATAAATAAAACTGACTGATTCATCTGATTGACTAAAAATTGTGCAGATAAGCTTTTATTATCAGTTTCACCACTCGCTTTTATGTTCTGTATGTTTTAAAGTTTAGCAGTTTATATAAATTTATATTTGTGGTTTTATACATATTTATGGTGCCAAATTGATATCCTTACCATAGGTTTTGTGCCTTTGTATATAATATTGTTGACATTTATAATATTAAGCCCATGTGGCTTATATTATAGACAAGTCTTGCCCAGGGGCATAACTTGCGAAAAACATTGGGTGGTGTAGATCATGTTGCCCGACGAAAGGGTGTGGTCAGGCCTGATAACGTAAAGGGGCCGAGAAAAATCAAAAAGGTTATGCGTACCTCATGCCGCTAGTGGGAATGCAAAGGTATCGAGTGCTGAAAGCAATAGGCCACTAGGCGGTATGGGGGCAGGCTCCCCCAGAAAATGTTGAAATGTAGAGGCTCTGAAACACCATTTCATGCACTTTGAGGAATATTTTATAGGATTCTGATGGTCAGAAAATGTTCTATATTAGATTAGCAAATTTTTAAAATTGGCCGAACTGGATCTTCAAGGCTTTTATACCACCAAGTGTTGCAGACTGAGTTGCTTACTGTGTAGCTAGTTAAGGCAATTCACTACCCTCACAAAAACTAAGTATCAACCAATGCATACAGGCATACCCAAATTTGTATGATTTATGACACTTTTGACTAGGAGTTCAAGCGCTGGTATGGAGCAACCCCTTTAAGAATCTGTAGGCTGTCTGTCACATATGTGCCTATAACACAGTAAATGTGATGTTGATATCTTCAAAATAATGAAAGCCAGCACAAGCAGTGATGGATCATTCCACAAAATATCCACACCTCCCTCATGGAGGAAATTAGTAGCTAATTTATACCCCTCTCCTTTAGACATCTGCCTTCACCACCTGAACTGCAGAAATTTCCTATCATGTGTTGGGAGTCTAGTGATCTTTTCTATATTGACCCACAGTGTATCTCCACAGTGTCCTCACAATTATAAGCTAGTATAGATATAATGGATGAATAATCTGTTATAGGTACAACAAGAAATGGCACAAGTGACCAAAGTATAGAACAGCCAAAGCAAAGTTGTAGCACATGGAGCATGAAGTTACAATAATATCATAATAATTTGATTATAAAGTTTAGTTTTTAGAATATTTACTGCTAATTAATTAATAGTTATTCTTTGAAGAAATTAAATAAAAAACACCACTGTGGCAGTACTGCATCATTGTTGGATAATTCTGCAATAAAAGAATAGATATAGGTTATTCAAAAAATATTGTAAGCCAGGGACACTGGAACTTTTGGCACACTGGGGGTATTTACACCTGGTATGGTGATACCTTTCACTCATAGAGATGATGCACAAAGGCCAAAGGGTGAACAAGTTAGTGACCTTTTCAAGATTGTTGCATATTTAAGTGATATTTATTGAAAAACCTTATCCTATTTGCAGGCTTGGATGTATGATACAACAATGTATGGTACAAAATAGGAACAAACTTCCATGTTTTGAGCATAGACCCTTTGTTGGGCAGACTAAAAGGCCCGACCTTTGCTTGAAATGTTGAAGTTTGTTCTAATTTTTTAGGTAGTTGCACGATTCATCTAAGTCTGCAAATCCTACAATAACATAACCCAAACTATAAAAGTATTAAACTTTGCAAAAAATTCCCAGGTGATAATTGGCCAGAACACTACAAAGTGTTCACATCCCTGGCATGCATTTAGTGGGGGGACTGTTGAACTTTTTCATGGGTGCGAGACTGTGGGGGGCATCAACTGATTTGCCCTGGGTCAGTTACTAGGTCTTGCCAGGCTTGCTTTAATACATTTCAGGAATACAATCCTAGTTCTTCAAAATCCTCAACCTAAAGACATCTTTGGCCAGAAAGCTAGGTAGAAATTGTGTGCAATTCCGACACCCCTAGCATATACATAAATTGTAGTTACAGAACACCAAACCCTAATTCTATATTATCCTAATTCCCTACTTTAAAGATAGTAGCACATATATAGCTTTATGTCTTAAAATCAGTCCTCAGGATTCTTGAGAGAATCAAGATATTCTGATATTTGTAAAATACATGGCTTCATACTACTGACAGAAAATTATAATTTTCTAAATGGCAAAATACATACAACCTATTCAGAACATCAAATATTGATAAAACAGTATGAAATTATAGATGTGGATAATTTTCAACCCTTTATATAAGGACAAGGTAGACCATTTCAATAAAATAAAACAAAGTTTATGTATTTTTTACAACCAAACTTCAAATTCTCGTTGGTAAAATATCAAATACATTGTACTGTACATTTATTCCCACCAAGTGTTTTAATAATGAAACATTATATAAACTATTATCATTTATAGTATGTGAACTGCAAAAATATATTAATTACCTGCTAGTTCTGGTTTCAAAAATCGTCTTTGACCACATTTTCGAGGTTTTACTATCTGTTTGTTGGCTTTTGCGGACGAGAATAACTTGTGCGACTTGCATTTTATTCGCGGAAGTGCTCCAAGGTCGAAAAATATGTGGAAAATATTGAAAACAACGAGAATTTACTGCAAAAATTCAAAAAGCTAAAATATATTTTGCAAAAACCAGGGGGGTGTGATGTTGTAGCGGGCTCAGAATTGAGCCTGGTCAGTGGTAACTACCATGGGCAAAAGGAACCAGTCGTCATGGTAATGGCGTAAGCAAAGGCCAAAATCCGCCATGTTTTTGCGGACACTTTTTTCTGCCGAGCACGTCCTCCAGTAATATAGTATAGCTCAGTGTGAAAAGTGAAGCCAAAATAACAGTGCCTACGCCATCAAACGTGATTGATTTCACAACGGCCAAGTTCAAAATAAGTTCACGAAAATAGAAAAAAAACTTGGAAAGCTGTTAAAACCTGCACGATAGCTTATCTTATCCCATATTTTTATAGCTTTCATAAACTTTTTGCACAAACTAGCTTATACGCCTTATACGACTGACAAAAAACAAAATATTTTCGCTGTTTGAACAAAAACACTGAGAAAACTAACTTACTTCAGTCACTCAGTGACAAAGATATGTTTTCTCCTAGTTTTCCTTCTGTAATCTTTTAGCCAGTTACAAAGTGAAACTACTTCGATTTGCAAAACTGTTGTTTTTTTCAAAAAATAACACAAAAATAGAGTTTACGTACGGACCGCGCAAGTAAGTTGTGGGGACTGAAACTGACGTACGGACCGCGTGAAATTGACTTTTGAGGACTGAAACTGACGTACGGACCGCGTAAAAGGACTGGGATTTAGGCTTCACTTTTTTCCGCCTGAATGATTGAATGTTATCGTTCCAGATATTAGAAATTTATGGAGTTCACTGCGTATGAGTCAGCAATCTAGGTTTATTATATCTATGGTCTATACCTATGAAAATTGAAGCCAGTTTTGGATCAGTGAATCGAACTCCATAAATTTCTAATATCTGGAACGATAACATTCAATCATTCAGGCGGAAAAAAGTGAAGCCTAAATCCCAGTCCTTTTACGCGGTCCGTACGTCAGTTTCAGTCCCTCAAAAGTCAATTTCACGCGGTCCGTACGTCAGTTTCAGTCCCCCACAACTTATTTACTGCGCGGTCCGTACGTAAACTCTATTTTTGTGTTATTTTTTGGAAAAAAAACAACAGTTTTTTTGCAAATCGAAGTAGTTTCTACTTTGTAACTGGCTAAAAAAGATTACAGAAGGAAAACTAGGAGGAAAACATATCTTTGTCACTGAGTGACTGAAGTAAGTTAGTTTTCTCAGTGTTTTTGTTCAAACAGAGAAAATATTTTGTTTTTTGTCAGTGGTATAAGGCGCGTATAAGTTAGTTTGTGCAAAAAGTTTATGAAAGCCATAAAAATATGGGATAAGATAAGCTATCGTGCAGGTTTTAACAGCTTTCCAAGTTTTTTTTCTATTTTCGTGAACTTATTTTGAACTTGGCCGTTGTGAAATCAATCACGTTTGATGGCGTAGGCACTGTTATTTCGGCTTCACTTTTCAGTGCCAGTTATCGTTCCAGGTAACCAAATTGAGTTCACTGGTTTTGGATTTGGCGGCCATATTGGAGTGACCACCAATGGCCGTCTTAAGTTGAAGCAACTTGAAGGAAGTATTTTCAATTTGCGCTGTGTTGGGCGATGGAATTATTGAAATTTAATTGGAAATATGTAAAGGAGTTTGTATATTGTTAAAAGTCACCGATTTGGTTTGATTTCGGGCGTTTCTCGGCGAAAAAACTGTTCGCGCGTGTATGTTGTTGTCAGCCATGAGTGAGCATATTCACGTGAAAATTTTGGAATAAATCGCCGTACTGTGTCTCTCGACGTAGTAATCAAAGAAATTACAAGAAAGGAGACAGTTCCACATGTGAAAGTAATACTGGGCAAATAGTGATGGTGAAAGATCGGCCTTAAAACGGGTTTTTGTGACGATTAAAGTCGACGAACTTTGCGTGTTGTAGCTACAATATGTTGCCTTCCGCAGTAATAGACTAATAGTAAATCAAGAAACGAGACAGGACGTCTTGTGGAAGTAATATTGCGCGTATAAATAATGAGGAATCACTGATTCAGGCTGAAAACGAATGTGTTAACAGAAACTTTACGCGTAAGTGGCCGTGATGCACTGTCGCCATATAGGACATATAGAATTTATAGTGCTTGTAAATAATAGTATACTTAATACTTTCTATGCTCAGTTGCTTCAAATTTAGTATTATGTTTGTAGTGAAGTCATAAACTATTTTAATTTTTATACTGTATATTTCTTGTAAAAGTATGTTTTAAATTTCTGTGAAAGATTTTACCTGTCTGAAACTTCTGTATCTTGTGAAGAATTTTGCAAAAAACTGTATGCAATAAATCAGCATACCATGATAATTGGCCAATGCTATTGTAAAATTTCTCATTGACAAATGTTTTTATTAATTCAAATTTATTTTTAATATGTCTTTAAACTAGATTTATACCATTAGGTTCCTAATCTACTTGTCAACTATGGTGTCAATTCCTTGGCACAGGAAAGAACAGGGGCTAAATATATTAGGCCATCCTTTTAAGGCAAGGTCTGAAATTTGCAGTATCCCGATATCCACTGCAAGATACTAAAATTTGGTGTTGAATACTAAACTGTGAATGACTTGTATCCTGACTGGATACTACAAAGCTTCAAACATTGGTATAACATTAAGTATCTTAATTGATCAACATTCAAGACAGATGTACAGAAGTTTGCTTAAGGTTTATATGCATCTTAGTGTATCATGATACCAACTTATTTAGTGTCTAGTTGTTGACTGTTGTGTCTTATGTTGTTATTGTTACTTGTAACAGTGAGATGGGTCAGGAATGAGTAACTCAGTTGGAATGGATACTGAAAAATAATTTAAATTTCAGATTCTGGAAAGGGAGTCGATTAATTTTTGAACCAAGACTTAATGCTCAAACATAGTAACTGAATATGACAATCCCTGATATATTGGTGTATTTCCCCAATGGAGCCTGGGGTTCCCAACAGAGCATGTATTCCCCACTAGCACCACCCTTGCTTCCTCTGCACAGATTCAAGCTTAAAATGCATGTTGTAAATAAATTGTTCACTTAATTTATAAGGAAACTCCGAAACTAAATGCCACGGCATGATGTTTTATATATAGATGGCCTGTAATCAATCTCTTGAGACACAATAGACAAATTTGTAGTGAGTGGTACATTCTGACAAATTGTCAATCTGACCAGTATAATTTAGTAAATACATAAGTACTTTTTATTTATTGTGCTTCAGCAAACAATGAACTATTTTCTTGGACCTGTTAAATATACTGTCGTATTTGATACAAGTATGAACAACGTCTCTTCGCCGGGCAACAACAATCAACTATTGGGCTATTACATTTAATATCCGCACCCCCCCTGTCGAGGACCTCCGTATTTCACTGTTTTTACCCCTCTGGAAACTGGAAAAAATGGTTTTCCCCCCTTGGAAATTTCGTCTCAAAACCCCCTAGGAAAGATGTTTTGCCCCCTCTGGAATAGTGTTTAGCCCCTCCCTTGGAAAAAAAATGTCCTCGACCCTGTCCGATCAAGGGCAGTGCAGACCATTGGTGCAGACATCCCCTTTGGAAACAAGAAATAACCCTTTGGAAATATTATCCAACCACCACCCTGGAAATGCCTTACAACCCCTCTGGAAATACCTCACACCCCCTCTGGAAATGCACTTTTTAACACTGTGAAAAACTTTTACCCCTCTGGAAATACCCTTATTACTCTTTTACCTGTCTGGAAATAATTTTTCACCCCACTGGAATTTTTTTCTAACTTTATAGCCCCTCTGGAAAGGTAATGATGAGGACCCTTCTGGAAAAACACAGATGTAAAACCCCTCTGGAAACGGAGGTCCTCGACAGGGGGGGTGCGGGTATTAAATGTAATAGCCCATTAATTGTTGTAGCTACAACACGCAAAGTTCGTCGACTTTAATCGTCACAAAAACCCGTTTTAAGGTCGATCTTCGAAAACGTAGCCGAAGTCGAAGGCGGGAAAATAACACAAAACCTGTTGAGTCAAGCGTAAACGAGTCACTGACAAAAATCCTTGAAAATATAGCCGATATGAAGACAGATTTCGCGGCTTGGACCACAAGAGTTAGCAATATAGAGACTCAGCTGAATCAAACCTCGCCTGTTCGGCAATCAAACATCGACGAAGATTGTTTATCAGTTCACCCGACTTCGCCGCGTGGTTCGGACGAGGGTGATGATAGATTGTCGCAAGACAACAGCGCCATTGAGGCACCTTTAGCTGGCCCTGAGCCACCTTTAGCCGACATTGTCTCGGATTATAGCCACAGTACTGTGTCCAAAGGAAAGTCAGATCCTATTCAGGAACAGTCTTGTGAATTCTTTGATCCAGAAAATACTTCACTTCGAAAATGGTCTCCCTCGGAGCCCTTTCGTATTTTCCTCGAGAAAAACCTTAAACGACGCTTGACAATCGAGCAGGTCAATGAAATTGTAGGGGAAAACTCCCTTCCTGAGACTGAGGCATGTGTTGCACCATATTTAGACAAACAAATTCTCAATTACGTCCCGAACGGCCGCCGTAAGTCGGTTGAAAATCGAGACAAAGATTTGAATCTCATTCAACGCGCCTTGTTAAACTCGGCCGCACCACTTTGTTGCTTACATGACCGCCTTGAACGAAAGGACACTTTGTCAAATGACGAATTATTAACCATTTTACAGCAATCCTTATGCCTATTAGGCTTAGCCTTCCAGGCGGCAAGCAGGCTAATTAGGCTCAGCTAGCCACATAACTACAATAACTCGTAGAAAGAAGGTCTTGGGCGCTATTAACCCAGACAAAATTCAGTTAGCCGACAACGAGTTTCCCAATGCGGGAAAAATGCTGTTTGGTGACGATTTACCACCATTAGCAGCCAAACAGTCCGAACTTTCTCGCAGCCTTTCAAAAAATCTGCAGAAACCACAATATAACCAGCAACAACCTAAACAAAACCCAAAGCAAGTGCCACATACAGCACAAAGATATAACTATCACCCAGCTCAATCTAGGCGGCCCTTTCGTGGCTCATATGGGCAAAGACCCTCGAAGCCAGAGCAAAATAGCAACTCGAATTTTCGGAACCAGCGGGCCCAGCAGAACAACAGTTGGTCCCGCCAATAAACAATACTGCAGCCAGGCTACCATTGTTCCTTTCTCAATGGCAAAAGATTACAAAAGACCCAGTTATAATAAATATAGTTCGCGGCTATCAAATAGATTTTCTCGCGAAACCTGCCCAGATGCACATTCCGCAAACTTCAGCGGGGGGCAAAGATTTAATGAAACAAGAAATAGAAAAACTGAAAACAAAGGGGGCCATAGTTCCCGCCAAATCCACACCCACAGGGTTTTACAGTCGTTTATTCCTCGTGCGGAAAAAAGGAGGCTCATTTCGCCCAGTCATCGACTTTTAGTCACCTAAACAAGTTCATAGCGAACGAACATTTCCAAATGGAAAACCTAATGTGCATAAAGCATCTTTTAAATCCAAACGATTATATGGTCAAATTGGACCTGAAAGACGCTTATCTAACCGTGGGGGTTCACCCAAACTCACAAAAGTTCCTTCGATTTGTTTGGCAAGGACAAATTTATCAGTTTCGTGCCCTGCCGTTCGGACTCAACACAGCGCCACGCATATTTACAAAACTGCTAAAACCTGTGGTAGCGTTCCTTCGCACTCGAAATATCCGTCTTCTAATTTATCTAGACGACATACTAATCATAGGTTCATCAGTGAAAATTCTACAGGAACATACATCCCTAGTAATAGAGTTGTTAGAAAACCTAGGATTCGTAATCAACTACGAGAAGTCGATGTTGACACCTTCTCCAGTGCTCGAATTCCTGGGGTTCTTGATAAACCTCCAAACAATGAAATTCTACCTGCCTCAGGGAAAGATGGCAAAAGTGCTAAGTCTGTGCAAATCGCTAATGAGGGCGAAGCCGACTTCCTTACACCTTCTCTCCCAACTCCAGGGTTTTCTAGAGTCTTGCCGTCCAGCGGTTTGGCAAGCCCCTCTACACTTCAGATATCTACAAAACTGCCTAATAAGGCAAGTAGCGTTGAACAATGGGTCGTATCAGGGCACAGTCCTCCTAGACCCCCTAACTCTGGGGGAACTCCAGTGGTGGATCACCAACATCAAGCGGGTGAATGGGAGCCCGATCTACCCTCCGACGACCGAGATGATGATAACCTCGGACGCCTCCAAAATGGGATGGGGTGCCACATGCGGCAACAGGTCAACGAACGGACGTTGGTCATATCAAGAAAGTCTGCTTCATATCAATGTATTGGAGCTAAAAGCTACCTTTTTAGCAGTACAAACTTTCCTGAAACATCAGACAAATATGTCAGTAAAACTCCGCCTCGACAACACAACGGCGGTTGCTTATATAAACAACCAAGGGGGTACTCGTTCACCCAGTCTCATGACACTAACGCTCGAACTGTGGAACTGGTGTCTCCAACACAACATCCTGATCACTGCAGAACACCTTCCAGGTGTTCTGAATGTTCAGGCAGACAGAGAGTCACGAACGTTTGTCGACTTGAGCGATTGGAGACTACAACCACGAATAATACAACCTTTTCTCAAGGACAGAGAGATAGATCTCTTTGCCACAAGATTAACCAACCAGTTACATCAGTATGTGAGCTGGCGTCCAGACCCACATGCGGTGGCCACGGATGCATTTTCAGTCGATTGGAATCAACTGAAAGGGTACGCCTTTCCACCGTTCAATCTCATCCCAAGAACTTTAATGAAAGTGATAAGCGACAGGGCAAACCTACTAATAGTAGCGCCAGTATGGCAAGCTCAACATTGGTGGCCACTTTTACTTCAACTCACGGTCAAGCACCCAGTTCTGCTTCCCGTATTTCCAACTCTCCTAGAAGACCCATCGAATCCGAAAGCAGTCCATCCAATGCACCCGAGGCTCCGATTAGCCGTTTGGACTATTTCCAACAGCGCTGCACAACAGAAGGCCTTTCGGACACGGTTACCCGTCTTCTGTCCTCGGCTACACGCCAATCCACCAACAAAACATACGACTCTGCATGGGCAAAATGGAATTATGCTTCACAAACTTCGGTCGAAATATATGGGAATACAAATGGTAGATTTTAACGCAAATATGCTACCAGTAGAACTTTAACAAATTTTTAATTCAAATATGAGTGGAACACGAATTCCATGTAAATATCAATATTTTAACAAGTAAGAACTGTTTTCGCATAAGTGTCATCAATAATAGGTTTATAGTAAAAACGTTGAAATGTTGAGGGTGACGTCCAGTCACCCATCTTAAGAATGTTATCTAGCGGTAGATGTTGCTTCGCTGCTGCGGATGTTGAAGCTGCTCTAGTCGAGTGAGCTTTGAACAACGTAGAGTTTATACCAGCAGCTAACAGTACATCGCACAACCATCTCGTTATAGTAGCTTTCGCCACAGGGCGATGCAGTCGTTGAAACGATAGAAAGAGCTTGTTACTTTCTTCACTTGAACGGAATTTCTCCGTAGATTTTAAATAAGTTTCCAGACAATCACATGGACAGAGTTTTAAATCTTCTAAGAAACATGGAAATGTTACTGTAGCTAGTGACATGGGATCACCAGACTTTCGAGGTTTTGTAAGCGTAAATATGACACCATCTGGCTGCTTTTTCAGGTATCTTATGTCTAATTCCCAAAGAACTGATGATCGTTCGGGCGATACCAGAGCAAATAACATTAATAATTTCTTTGTCAAAATTTTAAGCGATAATGTTTTGTTTTCTCCCAGAGCAGAAAGGTATGATGTAACTTTTGACACATCCCAGGTTGTAGTATACCTGGGTTTTGGGGGTCTTTCGTTTGCAATTCCCTTCATTAAGCGAGTGACAAGAGGGTGTTGACCTACTGGTTTACCATCAATCCATGGGTGTATCGACGATATAGCTGATCGATGAACATTTACAGTACGGTATTGTAAGTCATTGTCGAACTGGTCGCTCAGAAAGGTCAAAATGTCTTTGACATTGGCTGAAATTGGATTAACTTTCCTTCTATTACACCAGCAATTCGAATTACACAAAGGCCAAGGGCCTGTTAGTGTAATTATGATTATGCAAGCAAACGGAGGGAGAAATATATGGGCCCACCCTGAACTCTTAAGTTCTTTTCTCCCGACCCTTCTTTAACTTGTCGGTGTGTTTGTAGCACGTTAAAAATAGCCGATGAGGCATTAGGGTCCGGCGGTATTATTGGTTGAGGGTCATCACGGGACCGGATGTGTGGTTTCTCTTTATTTCCGGTTCCGGAGCGTTTAAACGTGGGCAAAAGCCTAGGAATGGCAAGCCATACCATTTGTATTCCCATATATTTCTCCCTCCGTTTGCTTGCATAATCATAATTACACTAACAGGCCCTTGGCCTTTGTGTAATTCGAATTATCGTTGTTTTTTCGACTTTTTTTTTTACCTTTGACAATTTGTTCAAAGATTTGCAAGTCGTACACGTTGTTCTCGTCCTTTAAAGGCGGCAAACAAACACAAAAACTTCAAAAATGTGGGCAAAGTGCCAAAGATGATATTTGAAACCAGAGCGAGTAGGTATTAAAAAATTCCGTAAATATTTTATTTCACTTACTATTTATATTATTTCATGAAAACATTTTTCGAAATACATGATAGAATATACTATATGGTACAATTTTGGATTGTGTATGCTTGTACAGTATATTATTTTAGCCACAGTGTGGTTGTAGAAAATAGATATATTTAACAATCACAATGTCAGTTTCTAACGTTTCTTCCCTCAAAGCTAAGCAATGGAGTACTTTGTAATTCCACATTTTAGTTTCATACTATTTTGCGATGTTCTGAATAAGCTGTATGTATTTAGCATTTGGAAAATTATCTCTGTGAGCAGTATGAAGCCATGCATTTTGCAAATATCATATCTGGATTCTCTGAAGAATCCTAAGGACTGGTTATATATGAAGACATGACACTATGTGCTACTTTAAGAGGAAATTAGGATATCAAAGAATCAGAGCTTTGTGTTATGTGCCAATCTATACATAAGCTAAGTGGTGCCAGAAGAAGGTCAGGGTGGTGGGGACAGGCCCGTAACAGCAGGGGGGCCTAGGGGGGAAAGGGCCCCCCTACCGAGAATTTGTGCCCCCCCTAGAAAAATTGTGCCCCCCCCAAAAAAAAACACAATACAATTTTCGGTGTGAAATATGGTAATGGTTCTAGTTTCCGTAAAAAATAAAAGAAAAATAGAAGTTTTATTAGTGAAAAGTAAAAGTGCCCCCCCCCAAGAAATGAGGGCCAGCTACGGGCTTGGGTGGGGGCAGTTGATTTTGGAAATGCGATTTCTACCTAGATTTCTGGTCAGATTTCTTAGGTTGGGCTGGGGATACATTCCATATTTGTTCTCTGACAGGTTTTGACCATCACTTTGAATGAGCAACATGCCAACATATCCTTAAAAGGCCACTACAGTAGCTTATAAACCCTCCACTACCCCAATAAAAAAGTATTGGGGTAACTTCCCCCATTCCCCCCATAATTCGGGTGTTCCTAGCTTAAAGCGCAGGAGTTAGGGCACAATGTTTTGTTTTTCTCTTGTTCCCACGTCCGTACTGAAAACTTTGCAACGACATTTGCATATTACATATACATCATTGCAGAATTTATCCCAAAATAACACAGTCCTTTCTGTAATTGGTGAAACATGCAACATGTTTGGAAATCGAAGACACAAAAGCATAATAAATTTTATTTTAATTTGACGTTTTCAAAGAATAATTAATAATTAGCAGTACTGTAAATAATTTTAAGAACCAAACTGTATAATCAAGTTATTATGGTATTATCAGTGGCATACTTAGCGGGGAAGTATAGAGGGTGTTACACCCACTTTTTAAAGAATCTGTCAGTAACTTGACCTTGGTCTGTTGAAACATAAAATCTTAAAGTAACTTGGTGAAACAACCAAAATGAGCAACAGACTAGTAACATAATTGTACACTCACTAGCAAGCAACACTACATCCGTTTTTATTCTTTTTTGCCCTGTGTCGTTGGTAAATTTTGGAATGGGCACCCCCTAGTGGAAATGTTGGAACACGGTATGCCACTGGGTATTGCTATAACTTTGTATCCTACTGGTCTATGACTTTGCTCTGCCTGTTCAGCATTTTGATGCCTTGTGGTACCTATAACAGATGATTCCTGCAAAATCGAAGAGAATAGTCATACCATATTATTATACATCCTTATACCACAATAATATCATATACATGTATGTTAACTATGCATGATACAATACATGACCTGTTAAGAATACTTTTTGCTCGAATTAGTTATTTGTATATCATAGTTGTAGTCTGTAATGGAAATGAGAAACAATAAAGTTACTTTGGTTGTTTGTAAACAATGGTGTGAGAAACAATTGCTTACTAGGGTTGCACCAGAACTTAGTTCCAAGTTCTGGCCAGAGCCCCATTTTTGACAGTTTCATTTCTGGCCAGATCAAAATTTTCTCTGGTGCACCACTATACACCATTATTTCTGCTATTTGAACATTATAATATTTTATATGGTTTTGATGCAGTACAATCCATTCACACGTCTCAGATTAGTAACTCATTGGTAATAATAACCCATTAGCATTGTAATGCACCCAGATGCGCCCTACTTTAGCATTTTACTCTGTCTATAAATGCCAGATTATTCTACTTGTCATTGGGTCACTCCAGAAAAGATCCAGACTACCACTATGGAGGAATTTCTGCCATCCTGAGAGGAAAGTGGGTAAATCTATTTTTATATAACTAATAATTATAGTAAAATGCATTAAAATGTCTATTTCCTCCGGATATATATAGACTCTTTCGATAATTACGTCATTTGGCCTGGGAGCCTCACTCCCACGAAGAGTGGGCCAATCACGTTTCGTCTTGATGCACGAAAGCGAGGATCCCAGGCCAAATAGGCGGATGTGACGTAATTATCGAAAGAGTCTATTGTTTGGTTCTAATGGGCGAGGGGATTCTTCATGAATGTATTTCTAGTTACTTAATATATTAGTTCTAACATAAACGTCATAACAAGCGGAAGTGGGCGAGTTGCCTGCCAAAAATCGACATGGTCTGTCAGTCCTCCCCCAATTTTCCTCTCAAACTTTATCATACCAAATGCCTCATAATCCCCTCTCACCAACTCCAAATCTCCATATTGTCCCCTGTTACCACCCAATTCTGCTAAATGATATAATAAATATTGCGTTCATGCGTTGTTTATTATACGAAATTTCGCCGTCTTCCATGGAAGCCACAGAGTTAACTGCGGGCGAGGCTAGTGGTAATATAATATCGCGCGCACCTTGTGAAAGTTGTTGAAGATCCGACAGAGAAGTTGAAGTTAACTAGCTGTAGTCCTAGCTGTCTTCTCCTGTCCTGTCCTGTCCTGTCCTGTCCTGTCCTGTCCTGTCCTGTCCTGTCATCTCCTCTCCTGTCCTGTCATCTCCTCTCCTGTCCTGTCCTGTCTTGCACTGCACTGTACTGATTTGCATTGAACTTCCCTGCAGTGTAGTGCAGTGCACTCAACAAAGCCCGGTGTAGGACCTATAACTATAACCACGGCGTATAATTTACACTAAACAATGTTTGGACACTTGGCTTCCATAATAATCACATATATAACCTGATATTCATTGAATGACACCTGTATTCATATAGGTTGGTCGAGAAGTCCTGTTTACTAATAAACAAAACTCATCATGGGTATGGGAGGATATTTATGGATCGTCAATGCCACTAGCAAAACTCTCAAGGTGACTTATCAGCATAGTTACCAAATGAACAATTGGAGTTTTAAGAATATATCTCAACAGTCAATGGAGAGGTTTTACATCGAGTACAATCAAAACATATTCAAAAGCCATGGTGATGATGCAGGAGAAGCTACTTTTCAACTTGATGGCACAAGTGACCATTTCCAGTTGCAAGTCCGATACCCTTATAATAGCGGAGAATGCGGTCTAAAGGTTGATTGGAGTGGACTAAGATCTGGTGCTAGATATGCAGTGTTTCCACCTCAAGGCCAAACCATTGGTGAATTAGGCTGGTTCCATGATGGGTCCTTGTCTCTCCTTATAATGGAGAAGATAGTTAGAAGTAATGTGTCAACTGTTCTCCCTGGAAGTAACTCCATTGTTGGTCGACAAGACACCTTGCCATATCCCCTGACATTTCTGTATAAGAACTGGATGGACTATTACAGTGATGTCTTAGGAAAGCTTACTCTAACAGAAATGACCCTTCCTGGCACACATGACTCGGGGACATATCATCCAGGTGTAGGTGCTGTGTGGATCCGAACACAATCTCTTCCTCTTATCCAACAACTGCAATTTGGTGTACGTGTTTTGGACTTACGTATTGGGCAAACCTCACCAGGAAATTATCTCATCGTTCACGACATTTGGCGTACAAGTTATACTCTTGCTGCAGCACTCAAAGAAGTCACCGATTTCGTGGATACCACGAACAAAGAGATTATTATTCTAGATTTCCATCGGTTTGTCAATCTTGGTGATGGAAATTATGATTATGACAAACTCAAAGCTCAGATAAGGTCTCACCTAAATGACTACCTTCTTTCTGTTCAAAATGGGCAAGGGAAACCTCTCCAAGAAATATGGCCGACTTGTGGCAAAAAGAGAGTAGTTGTTGCGTGGAACACAAGTAATCCTGATAGCTATATGTGGCCAGGAGTGAATCAACGCTGGTATGAAGATGCTGATAGTAAAATAAAGTTATACAATGCAATCAAGAAAGATATGCAGAATCCTCCTTCTGGTTTGTGGGCTGCTTGTTCATTCATGAAAAGCAGTTTCGTTCATCCTCCCAACCAAAATGCCATTGATACTGATCCTACTATTACAATGTGGTATTTCGGTGGGTCCACTTTCTGTGAGAAAGCCAACATAATTTCTGTCGATTTCTTTCGTGAACATAGTAATGTTGTTCAGGCTTCAATTGCCGGCAGTCTCCTGAAAGCAGGAGCAAAGTAAATGATCACAGGACATATGAATTGATTGATAATTCTAGATTTAGTATTGCAGTGATTAATATACATGTACAGGGGCGTAACTTGGGTCCAAACATTGGGAATGTGCAGTGGCGTAACGCTCATAAGGTAGAGTTAGGGCGAGAACTAATGGCCCCCGACAGTTGACCCACCTCCAGCTTGCTGCTGCCCGTCCCCGCCAAAACTAGAATAGAGTATTATAACGACTAAACATAAAAAATGCAGGTTAACATCGAGATGCGAGCCTGTTGACGTTTATTAGATGAAGTTCCTGAACCTACCATTTGATGAATGCAAACCACTGACCTGATTCAAAATAGAATGTCTGCCACTACTGCCAGTGGAAAACGGCACTACAAATCTGATGCGCAAAAGAGGGCACAAAAATCTCTTCATCTAAAAACACATGTGTTAAATAAAACGCTAATACAGGCAGCTTTCAAACAAATCCAATAATCCGTGGCAGCAGTGGCGTGCTGGCAGGGGGGGCCGGGGGGCCATGGCCCCCCCAGCGAATATTTTTTAGGGGCACCAAAACATAAATGGGGCGCCGAAATTGCACAAAATCACACAAAAGCGCTAGTCCAAATTGGAATTTTGTCAGATCCGATGAGCCAACGAGAGAAAATTAGAGTTTGGGATTGTTAATGATTGACACAGTGTTGTTTATCTGATAAAACTTTATCCGATAAATATTAGTGATTTCCGATATGTCAGGTTTTCTTGGCAATGTTTACTATCGCTATATCGCATTATTTACTATCACACTGCCGCAAGCACTGTTCAAAGTGCTAGTACGTGCGCTTAATTTGAGTTCTGTTATTCGGAATACGACTTATACGAGGATTAAAAATTAACCAGCCTACCTACAACTACAAGCATTACTGTCCAGTCTGTAATATCTCAAAGGATGTAAATTGTTAATTGTGAAATGTGAAGTGATTTGGCTTACGATAACTGGTAAGTTTGCCGTCAACTTCACGAATGTTCGCCGTCTACTTTTCTTTGTTTAAGAAACAAAAACTAAGTCCTTCTATGAATTATATATTTATTCAAACTCCTGAATGTGTTGTTTCTTGCGCATTTTTATTTTATACGATGTTTTATAATTCTCAGAATTCCGTCAAATCGCCTCCCAAAACGCAAGAAATGGCATTTCAGGGGCTCTAAGTTTCAAAAATTTTCCGGGGGGCTTGCCCCCTGACCCCCCTAGAGGGGGCGCCAAATTTCCAGCTGGCCTCCCCTGGCGAACACAAGCCAGCACGCCACTGCGTGGCAGTCAAATCATGGGTCCCGTCAAATATGCCTAAGGACCCCGTCTTTCTTCGTTACGCCACTGGGGGTGCATGTGTTGATCATTTTGCCCGACGAAAGGGCGTGGCCAAGACATAATGTAAAGAGGCTGGCAAAAGCCACAAAGGTTTATGTGGGCACTCATGCTGCTGGCGGGAATGCACAGGTATCGAGTGATGAAAGCACGAGGCCACTAGGGGTATGGGGGCATGATGGGAGAAATGTAGAGTCTCTGAAATGCCATTTTATGTACTTTGGGGGACGATTTTAATCATTTTATAGAATTCTGATGATATAATTCAAAGGCTTTTGTTCTTACTCAACAGGCCTTGAATGTATTTCTGCCCGACCAACATGGCAAAATTTGCCTTACAAAGTTACAATTGTTAAACATTGAGGGGGGGTGGGGTGACTCACCCCCAAGCCCCCACTAGTAACACCCCTGTACATGTATGTGTATGTAGTGCATAAATTAAAAGTGCATATAACCACTAAGGCTGAAAAAAAACAAATTTGATGTAATATTATAGTAAAGGTTTGTTCAATTCTTAATGCTATATACAGCTATTTCAATTAAGGTTGTCACAGTCAATAGTCAAATGAACAATCCAAGCGCGAATAGCAAGATGGGTATACCTAATTTTAATAGTTTAATGGTATCCTATAAAGTAGCCTATGACTATAGCTTCTTTTTGTTTTGGCAATTCCCAGCGGTATGCATGCATACTTTTCTGCGACAAACTAATTACAAATTAGCGACAAACGGTTGAAGTTTGTAAGTAAAAACTTTCACTTCCAATCCTATTATAATTTCTGTCCATCGTAGATCTTGTCTGTAAGCCTACGCATATAGGATAATGTTTGCTATATTAAGCGATTGATTTAGAGAGCTGTATTACTTGTAAATATATAATATCAATTAATATGCAAATATGATAAATGCTCACCACTTTCTTATCCCACGAGTCGATTTATAATACATTTTAGCCTGTTAGATATCTCATTCCCATTATACTCTTCGCGCTTGGATTGTACATGCATTTGACTATTGCTTATGACAACCATAAAGGGAAAGGTTCCCCTGTTGGCCTGTTACTCGATTATTATTAGTTGTGCTTGGAACTGGACCAGCTGGTTGCCAGAAATCATTATGTTATAATGCTGATAACATTAAAGATTCTAGAGTGCTCCTTTAATTTCAATGACTGGTCTGGGTAATATAATATATACAGAATATGAAGTAATTGTTGAACTTTTCAATGACTGGTCTGGGTAATATAATATATACAGAATATGAAGTAATTGTTGAACTTTTTAACCGTATTTTTACAGATTTAATAATGATATACATCGAATATGAACTTGAAGTAAAAACTTTTCAATTTCAAAAAATGTAATTGTTACGCTATCATATACTCATTAAAAATTGTGCTATAGAAATTAGGATATTATAAACTAATTGTATTAATTAGATTGCTGTATGTGTGCGTTTTAACGAGCAAGTTTTTCTCTTTCAAATGAGGGTCAAACGAAGTATTATTCTACATATATAAGCTCTGATTCTATAATTATATATATGACATGATGCTTGCCCGGGTATTTCCTTGGGCTATACTCATGGGGACATACATGCACATGTTGAATTGCAGGGCATAGAAACCAGTAGCCTATATATGACTTCAATAAAAAAACTCTATTTTCAACGTTTCGGGGCCCGGCTCCTTTAATTGTGTGTTTCTTGACAAAAGGGCCGGATCCCGAAACGTTGAAAATGAAGTTTTTTAAAGTAGAACTGGATTTTCCATCGAAACTTTAGGTACAACCAACCGCTTCGGTTAAAAATCAATTTCTCTATTTTGTTGTGTTTACTCCGTGGCTCTCTATTAATACAGACACTTTATATTCTGTCGCTATACTTAACAAGCACAAACATATTAAGAATGTTCACTATGTTATCGACTCAATATTAGAGATATAAGCTGTTTCTTGCTGAAAAATCGAAAAGGTTAATCAAGACGAAACTGCATCCGATTTACAGATATATGACATGTCCGTTTCTATATAATATATATAATTATATAGATTTATTTGACTCATTTAGTTGGAAGATAGTTGGAATTGAGTTGGAATATATCATTGTTGCTTAAAGGACATGGGCAACGAAAATTTTTATTGGCTTATATATTTAATCTTACTAGTCGACCACCTAACTATGAAAATGTTACTAATTTCTTCTGAAACATTTTTGTTTGCTCGTAAAATGCAAGTAAAGTTTGATCAAATTTGCTCATCGGCCGCCATCTTGAAAAAAAATATCTTTGGGGTCAATGACAGGGTTGGTAGGCTTCAGCGCATGCTCGGAGCCAAATACCATGCAAAAAGTAGCCAAAATTTACCAAAAGAGGCCAAACATCGTTCGGTCAAAAAGAAGCCAAATTCGGATGATTGGTTATGGTTTATCAACCTTACACTGAATTGGCCGAATTTCATCAATTCTGATCAACTAGAATTACAACCAGGTTCTTTCTGACAATGATGCAATCGATTTTCATACAATCAATGTTTTATACTTAAGAATCAATAAAATTTTCACAAAATTCTTGCAAACTGTGAAGAGGCCAAAAAGAAGCCAAACTTTTTTTTCGCGGCCAAAAAAATATTTTGAAGCCAAATTCGAGTTATTTGGCCTCCAAGAGGCCAACTACCAACCCTGGTCAATGACCTTTGTGACGTCATTAGCAGGGTTGCCTTCAAAACAATGTATAGAGATTAACATTGCTGATTGCGCGAAGTTATGTTAACTAAAAATATGTTGTTTTGAGGCGTTAATAATGAACAGAAATTCTCATAACCAGGCAAGGAAACTAGGGAAGTGCTATACTATCAGATGAAACCATATTAAGCAAGTGAGAAGGCAAGGAATGGCGGATATTACAACAATTCTGCACTACAGCGTGGATTAGTCTGGCGCGTTTGAGAATGACTGGGTATTAGCGATTGACGAAGTGACCGAAACAGCCGGCAGCCGGCTATTTTATAGTAAAACTGCCGGCTATTTTACAGTCAAGATTTGATAAGTGGTTACGGTGTGCGACTACGAGATGTTTTTTTCAAGCATAGATTTTGTGTAAATTGAAATTTAATGAGAAAGCTAGGTAAATGGTCATATACTCTGGAAAAGTTTAAAGTACCATGTGTTGTAGTTAGAATACACTTTTAAAACGAAGACACAAGAAGAGATGGATGAAATGTTATATTAACTCGAGACATCTGTGCAGAATTGTTGAATAGTACACAGCAAGGAAAAGCATTTACACATAAAAGTGTGAAGGGTAAATTACTCTGAAAAAGCGTACGAAGATTCTTGGGATTAAAAAATCCCTGCAATTTTTCTCGGGATTCTGGGATTTTTTTTGCCAAATTTTCAGGGATTTTGGGATTTTTTTCAAGATTTTTTCGAAATATTTCCCCGTTTTTTTTATCAGTGCTCGAAATCTCTATAAAGCACTTACTATACTTTATATAATAATACGCGATAATCACATAAGTGTTTTAAGCCGCTTTTATCGTAAATATTCAATTAAAATATTTTTGAAATGTGCATATATTTTTTTCTCCAAATAATCACCTATATGTAATTTTACTAAAACAATTATTCACCTCAGGCGAGGTGAATATCGGTAAAATTACATAGGTGATTATTGAAAATTCTCAACGCGCGCTGATTGGTTGCGCTACCTCGGATTAATACGCGATAATCACCTAAAGCGTTTTTAAGCCGCTTTTATCGTAAATATTCAATTAAAATATTTTTGTACATTTTTTATTTTTTTCCAAATAATCACCTATGTAATTTTACTAAAACAATTATTCGCCTCAGGCTCGGTGAATATCGGCGAATAAAAACCTCGACTTCGTCTCGAGAGCGGTGTTTGATCAGTTCTATACATACTTGGTCGACAACGATTTGCTGAACAAATATCAATTACGTTTCAGGCCACTGCATTCCACAGTTACGGCTTTGCTGGATATTAATTACAAATAAATGGTTTATTAACATTGACAATGGTTTACTAAATGCTGTTTTAATTCTAGATCTTAAAAAGGTATTTGATACCATTAATCATTCAATCTTGATATCTAAAATGAAGCTGTATGGTATGATGCCTAATACTCTTTCCTGGTTTTCCAACTACTTGTCTGAACGAACACAAAAAATTATGGTGAATGGCTCTGATTCTAAGTTAATCAGGTGTCGCATTCCCCCTTGTTATTTCTATTGTACATTAATGATTTGCCAAATTCAGAACTGGTCTCAAATGTACGCATGTACGCTGATGATATTACCCTTACTATGCTGCAAGAGACCAGGATGAGTTGACGTGGATCATTAATAGCGATCTATGCAATGTTTATGAGTGGCTTAATGCGAACAAACTCAGTTTGAATATTATGAAAACCAATGTATGTTTTTGGGTACGCGAAATAGCCTCAAATAGTTATTAATAGTTGTCAAATAGATAGAGTAAATTCATTCAAACTTCTGGGCGTGCATGTTGATGAGATTCTTACGTGGGATTCGCATATTGATAATATTTCTAAAAAAGTGCATGGCCAAGGGACTCGGCGTCTTGAGAAGATTCCGATCCTATGTGCCGCAAAATATCCTCTTCACTATATATAACTCTCTAATCGTTCCTCATTTCGACTATTGTAGCACTGTTTGGGGTTCAATAGGAAAGGGTTTATCTGAAAAAGTTCAAAAACTACAAAATAGGGCGGCTCGAATTATTACTTATTCAAGTTACGATGTAAGATCAAGATATTCAAGTTACGATGAGATATCCTAAATGGTCTTGGTTTGGAAGGTCTTGTCCTTTATACATCAAAATACATGTTGTTTTTAAATAGCTTTAGGTAACGCTTTCATAAAAACATTACTGTATATAAACAATCATAGGTAGAAATAACATTAAATAAGCGAATAAATATGCAAAACTTAATACCCAAACACGTGTTTGTCGTCATTTTTCTCCCGATCCTCATTGATAAAAAAATTTCTTACATGAAGTATTGGAATGAACAAACATTGAACATGGAGATTTCAAGAGTAACGGATATAAGGGCATTTTTCCCCTTCTCCCCCCTTTTTTCCCCTTCCTCCCCCTTTTTTCCCTTCCTCTCCCTCTTTCCCTCCCCCTTCTTTCCCTTTCCTCCCCCTTCTCCCCCATTTTTTCTCCCCCCCAGAAAGCCTGATACTCAGGCTAATTCCGTGGGAGATTTTTCAAAATTTGATGGGTTTCTCGATTTTGCGATGATTTTGAGGTTTTTATTGGTTTTTCCGAGTATTTTATGAAATTTTCAGAGATTTTTTGGGATTTTTGGATTCTGGGATTTTTATTAAAATTAGTAAGATTTTGGGATTTTTTTAAAGATTTTTTGGGATTTTTGACGAAGTGTACGAATATTTTCAGAGTAATTTGCCGCTCGGAAAAGTGTAGGCTCGATCCAGCCGCTGTGTGAGCCCACGGTCCCTTGGCAAGGGACCGTGGGCTCACACAGCGGCTGGATCGAGCCTAGGAAAAGTGTTGCTTGAACTAGAACTAAAAAGTTGAAACGGGTACAGTAGTTATAAATTATTTTTGTGGCGTTGATTTGGAATTACAAACTGGAAATCAAAATAAACTAGATTAAATGTAGCGGGTACATTGTTTGTTTGTACGGGGATGTATCGAGCACTTCGTGCAAAATTATCAATTACACAAGTTTAGACCAAAAATATAAGCAAATTCCTATATCACTCTGAGTAGGCTATATCATATACAAGTTTAATTAATGTTTACGCAAAAAATTTTCATGCTACGCAAAAAAAGATATGGACAAAAAATGGCTCCGTATGAGCATTTTTTGCACGATAAATTTATCGCCAGTCATCTTTGTTAATTTTTTTAATTTAATTTTTAATTTAACAACTTTATTGGATAAGTAACAAAAATCCAAGCGGAAAGAATGCGAACGGGACTCGAAGACCCATGCGAGGCATTCTCCCGTTTCAATTAAATTACACAAAAATAATAATTAATATATCAGATCAATGCCAATTGCTTAACAGAACTACACACCACTAAGCACAAATATGTGACATAGTTAAAATATTCACGATAAAACTAACCATATAAAAGCTGCTGTTTAGAGACAATGCTCAATAGACAACAAAGAATATTACAAACATTAGAGTGTTACAAAAATATAATGTCTACAATTCTACACCGTCAAAAGTATCCGCGAAGGTGAAGTATCGTATAGTTAAGCAATTGGCTATGTTTTCTTATAAAACTAATTATGATGGCACGAACAACTACGATAGAATGACCAAGTACAGGTCATATTAACATCAAAACTAGAAGTCAATAAATGTGAATATGTCCGCGACAAAAGTTGTTTAAACGAAGCCAGACTGCGGAGGTCATCAGATGAAGCAACTTTACACACACCATTCCAGAGAGGGACAATTCGGTTAAAGTAGGAAGACTGAAAAGTACTTGTTTTACACGACGGAACTCTTAGCATAAGAGAAGGATTGTTACAATTACGGGTACGACTGTGACTGACAAATGACACAAAATTATTAACATCTAAATCATAAAAACCATTCAATATTTTAAAGAAAAAAATTAGGTCCTTTATCTCTCGATCGTACGCTAAAGGTAAACGTTTCAGGGCTACTAATCGTTCATGATCATTGTAAGGCATGCCACCTTTCTTCGTTTGAAGGATCCACCTTGTAGCACGCTTTGGTTCATTTTCTTGCGCTATACTATTTCTTGAACTTGTGAACTATAATTATTTCTAGTTTTTAAGTTGAAACATTCATTATTTCGCTCACAATTTTATAGCAAAGACACACGAGTAAAGCACTTCTTTTGATGGTCATTTTGAGTGGGGAGGGACAGGGGGGGCCTGGAGAATAAGGGCGGGAGGTGGGCGGGAAGCAGGAGGAGGCGGAGCGGGATGCGGGAGTCATGCGAGGGCGGGAGGCGGGAGAAGAATGAGGGACGTTAAGTTTTTTAATGACTTTTTAGTCCCTTTTTAAAAACCATCAAAAATCAGAACCAAACAATGTTGACTATTCACTATTTTAACTGGCATTAAACTTTATCGTCAGTCATGACAGTCATCGGAGGCATTTTTTAGTCCTTTTTAATGTCTATAAATGGCATTCGACTTACATCCGCAGGTGGTTGGAGTTCTGTCGGTGTGTTTCCACATTCAAGGAAATTTCCTTTTTTAAGGATATTTTGACCGAAAAAAGGAGTTTCAAGGAGGGAAAAAGGACGAAAAAAGGAATCAAGGAAATCTAAGGAATTTTTGAGTAACTGAATTGTACTGAATTGTTTTGAAGATTCTTTGTATAAAAAACTCTTTTGCAGCCTATGAGCAAGTCAGTAGGATCTACAATGACTACAATGAACAATTAACTTGCTCTGGTAACTGTGTTTCCTTTTGGGTCCTTTTGAAGTTGACCACCAAGCGCTAAATGTACCACGTGACTATGTGCCATGTACCACGACCGCGGCAAAGCGTGGCAGTGCTAGTAAATACTCATTAAATGTCCTTAAGACAAAGAAGAGAAAGCTACAAAACGTGATATTACAAAATCAATAGGTTACAAAATTGCCACAAAATTTCGGCGTATTAGCTGTTAAACCGAAACTCGATCCCAGTCATGAGCAAAATTAGATAGGACGGCTTAATATAGCAACATAGCCAAGTTAGTAGAAAAAGGGTGGGAGGCGGGAGACAATTCGCAAAAAGGTACGGGAGGCAGAAGAGGAGGTACGGGAGGCGGGAGATGTTGACCCCCCTGTCCCCCCCCCACTTTTGAGTCTTCGCCCCACCGGAATTCACCGGAATATTCGCCAGGTAAATTTCAGTCAAGTTGGCGCATGCGCAGACGTTTTCCCACGCTGTTATCCCAGATGGGCCTGGGGACTAGTTTGAGATATTAAGACTACTTCTAAAGAGTTTTTTTTACAAGTTGTAGTCTGAACTTCTTTCCAATCTCCAAGCTTCCCATGCGGAGAAAGAAGGCTACACGACTATATGGCTTACTATATACAAGCACAGCCGAAAACGGACTCAAGTTCTTACTTCCTATTAAAACGTTTAGTTAGGTTAAACATTCTAGAAGGCATGATGAATAAATATGTTAATAAGTAGCGCTTGATTAACAAAGTTCCTAACTTTTTATCGAGCAAGGTATATATATAGCTGTTCAGTATGTTCTTGTACGATACATAAATAAAGCAACAATTTTCGGCCAAATTAGTATATTTTATAATAAAATCCATAAATTTAAGTTTCCTGGACAGACAGACAGACAGACAGACAGACAGACAGACAGACAGACAGACAGACAGACAAACAGACAGACAGACAGACAGACAGACAGACAGACAGACAGACAGACAGACAGACAGACAGACAGACAGACAGACAGACAGACAGACAGACAGACAGACAGACAGACAGACAGACAGACAGACAGACAGACAGACAGACAGACAGACGTAACTGATAATTCTAGATCAGAAGGGCAGTAAGCATATACCATTCCTACAATACATTTACCTGACATTGATTTTGTACAATCATGATTTTGTGATCTAATTAAATATATATCTACTGTTTTTCAACAATAACAGCATATTATCATAATCATTGACATCATTAGACATATATTCATTGTTATACAGTATATACAGGCAAGTACGGTATTCTTGTAGAACTTCTATATTAAAAGGCCGGTTTACAGTTCGCGAGAATTGGTCGCGCGAAGGAGCGAATTTGTCACTGAGCATGCGCGAGGGCAAATTTCGTCATTCTACTTGAATCGCAGCGACTGGCGAAAGAGTTGAAAATTTTCAACTTTTTCGCCAGTCGCCAGCGAACGAATTAAAGTTTAGCCAATCAAGAGCCAGGATTTTTGCAAGTTTGCAAATTTTCGAGCGAATTTTAAAATGTGTAAACCCAATTCGCTATATTCGCGCGAATAATTCTCCAGTTCGCGCGACGTATTCGCGCGAACTGTAAACCGGCCTTAAGGCGCAGTCTAGGATGATCACGAACCGATTAATTTGCATGTTAGGTGTATGTCATTGTAAGTTCAATAATGACTATTGTTCAGATTACAATGCTTATAGTTATAGCAGTTAGTCTTTTGTAGTCGTACCTATAGGCATTTACAACACATCACATACTAATCGTGTTTTAGATACCACAAACAGTCTTCTTAATGTCATTTTTAAATTATTATACTTTATATTTTTGGTAGCCCACCCCATTTTGTCTGGATTCCCCCCTTCCCCCCCTTAGTAGTCCATACATTTTTCATGGCTCCTCCAAATATCTTCCTCCCCACCACCCTCCATTAATAATGACTGCTCCCTAAGAAGGTACGACGATCTTGGACAAAAGGAAGAAATGTAAGCACGAGATGGGACAAATTTGGAACCTTGCCCAAATCCATCCGGTTCCGTTTGTTGACACGAGATTCGTCCGGTTTCATGCGTCCGGTGGGAACTAGAAATGTTGCAAATGTTTCGAATGTTTCGAATTCATCCGGTCCCGCGTGAATGGAGTTAAAAACTGTTGTTTTGTCATTATGCAGTGTTGAACTACATACATCAATGTTGGTAGTAGGTCATTAGTCAAGGTCATGATGATCGTAATTGAGTTTTACTCAGCTAATGGCCAGAATGGGACTAGTGAAAAAGCTCAATCTTATTAGATATTATCGGCCGAGGGTTTTATTAAAGACAGCTTTTATTATTATTACTGTATTACGTCTATCATATTTACAGTGTATGAGAAAAAATAGCGAAAAATTAGCAAGAATAATTGAGAGAGTAATTAAACGTTTTTCCTGTCGTCCAGAAATATCAATCATGAGGCATATTCTACAAAAAATAGATGACTATATACACAAACCGATGCACGCTACAACAGAAATACTATAATTAGAGAGGATCTCCCAGGGGGGTCTGTGTTCTTGTGTTCCCTTCAAAATTTTCGCTTTGTTCCCTTAAAAAAACATCGTGTTCCCTTTTCCTCCAAGATTTCCTCGCTGTTATTTATTATGCATACGTTCTCTTTAACTAAATCGAATACAAATGTACAATCATAGACCTATAGCTGTTGCCCGTTTAGAAATACAATTTTGAAGAATATAATGTATAAAATATAGGTCTTTTGACTTTGTGAAAGACCTATGATTATCTATTATATTCACACTACGCTCATTTTCTATTTACAATACGTTAGTTGGCTTTGTTCCCCTGTTCCCCAATATTTTCTCGTGTTTCCGTGTTCCTACTACAAAATACACTGTGTTCCCTTGTTCCCAAAAAAACCCTGGGAGACCCTCATTAGACCGTGTAGTTGATTAAAGCCTTGATTGACGGACGAGTTTCTCAGCAAATTCTTCATACGATCTAAACAAAAATAACGAAAACGTTAAGCCTTAAGATCGAGATTAACCAAAACCATGCACGCACAGTGGCGTGCTGGCTTGTGTTCGCCAGGGGAGGCCAGCTGGAAATTTGGCGCCCCCTCTAGGGGGGTCAAGGGGCATCTCTTCTCTCTCTTAATTTACTGTTCTTTCTATTCTTTCTTCTTTTTCCTATTCTATACTTCTGTTGTTCTGTTTGTACTGTCATGTCCAATGGCGAGCACCATGTATGGGACCTGGTCTCGTTTGTGCTTCACCACTTTTGGCACCTTCTTACATAGTGTTATGTTTCTATATTAGTCTGTGTTAGTTATGTACAATAATGAGTAGTTAAATTTGTGTGCCAAATAGAGCCGTTTAATTTAAAGCATGATATCCCTGTCGTCAAAAACGTCGGTTGCATAAGCCTTCTAATAATACAGTCGCTCCTTACGGACATCCCTCTAATACGGACATCTTTCTTATCCTTCTAATACAGACAACGGTCCCTACCGTTTTCACATATCATTTCACACGTTAAATTATGTGTGGAATTGGAACATTTCACATGTGAAAATGCACATTTCAAATGTGAAATTCAGAATATACACATGTGAAATTATGTGTGGAATTGGAACATTTCCCATGTGAAATTCAGAATTTTCACATGTGAAGTTATGTGTGGAATTGGAACATTTCACATGTGAAATTCAGAATTTTCACATGTGAAATTATGTGTGGAATTGGAACATTTCCCATGTGAAATTCACATGCGAAATTATGTGTGGAATTGGAACATTTCACATGTGAAATTCAGAATTTTCACATGTGAAATTATGTGTGGAATTGGAACATTTCACATGTGAAATTCAGAATTTTCACGTGTGAAATTATGTGTGGAATTGGAACATTTCACATGTGAAATTCAGAATTTTCACATGTGAAATTATGTGTGGAATTGGAACATTTCACATGTGAAATTCAGAATTTTCATATATGAAATTCGAGTTTCGCATATATTCTTTCATATATAAAAGTGAAGATTCATTTCACATGTGAAATTATTATTTCTTGTGTGAAATTGGAACAGTTCACGGTTCACACGTGAAAAGAGGGTTTACCCTCTTTGTGTATGTTATACAATTGCCTAGGTGCATAAATGCGTTTTTTTCCGTTACGGAACACTTAAAATTTCAGCGGAGACTTAGGCCCCGTTTACACTATACCGGATACGCATGGTCACGACATCAAATTTAGCCATATCAAAGCGAGTTTAGGCCGCAAAATTATAATTCAACAAAATCAGCTAACTGGCAAAAGCCTAGTGTCAGGGATGCCGTAAAACGGCTTAAATTGATGTCGTGACGATGCGGATCCGGTATAGTGTAAACGGGGCCTTAAATTGCCGTCGGCGTCGCCGTTGCAACTTCTGTAAAACGGTGTCCTTATAATCAGTGGTGTAGAAGAGGCGGAGCCCCCTTCTTTTTTTGCAAGAATGGTTGAGAATATGTCATTTTTCCATAGTTTTCATTCTCCAAGCATCACTTATGACTATTTCAGGCATGAATATCGTAAAAAAACATGTTATCATGGGATTGGGGGTAACGTGCTCTTCTAGAGAGCCCCCTACTTATGAATTTAGTTCTACAGCACTGCTTATAAGCTAGAGAGGTACGGCTGTCGTTATATAAGGTAAATAATTTATCATCATTCATTAATTAGCCCGTATAAACAGTATACATAAACTTTAACGCCATTAATTACTCCCTTAATCCTGTAGTTCTACGAAAACATTTCATAATGTTTAAAAAGCCTACATTCCGATCCTTTTTCCGAACAATCAAAAGAACATTTATGGGGTGGAGGGGTTCAAATTAGATTGTGTGGAGCAGAATAGCAGTAACACACTTTTATCATGTTTTATGTTCGATAAGTATGAAAAATTATAGTTATTCCTAGAAATAATCTGTTTAAATATATTCGTGAATGTCAGGAAGCTGTTTTGAAACTACTGCTTTATCACTAATGCATGCATGTATATTGATAATATAACTCATTAGAATTTCATTTCTCTGTGGAATCTATATATTAGAACGGATGCAATCCAGAAATCTTTTGGATTATTTATGATTAAAAGGATAATCAGTCGATCTATTTGTAGTCTCCTGCATGGGCAGCGGTTGGTAGGGTCAAACGGTGGAAAGAAGACTAGTTATGTGCTGTACTTACCTTTACAAGAATGTTGTTATTCTTGTTTTTCAACTTTTTCTGATGTTTTGCATTCAACTCTTTGATCTTAGCTTCCAGGATTTTCTTGTGTTTCAACAAACTACTGTCTTCTTCTAGTGCCTGCATTGGACAAACCGATACTGGCTTGCATACAGGTTCTCCAATAATGTACAGCACAAGTTCTGTTAACTGTGATGGCAGCGAGAACGACTTCTTGTTCCTTATGAAGCAGGGAATATCGAGGTCGGATAAGAAATCCATGTAGACTGGGACGAACTTTGTTGTTGGGCAATTGGCAAGGAGTTCCGATCGAATGAGGTTCTGTTGGTAAATAAAGTTCCTTGCTATAAATGAAACAAAATATATATTTTCATTAATTTTTTTAACCAGCAAATTTCAATATAATGACTGTCAAATATATAATCGTAATTCTCACAAAAATTCTACGTAATTCTGCCTTGGAAAATTCTGCACTATGTATTCATCTAGTATCTTAACGTGTCGCACAAAGACGTAATGAATAATGAGTGAAAGTGTTCCTGATCCCTTTCATTTATGAATTTCCGAGAATTATCCCTTTAGAGAGTAAATCGTCTAATGTAAGGCAAATTTTCACAACAACCTTAAGAATGAAAGGGTTCATTTTTTTATATGCATTCAATCAGTCCACAACCGTACTACAACGATTAATGTTCTTCATCTGTGCTAGGAGCAAGAAAAAATGCCTAAAAATTAACCGTCGATAAGCGCACTATATTATGTTAGTAGTTATAAAAGAGGAACCTATGTCCTGGTTGACTTTGTTCGATGAACTTACTAACCCTTTATGGTATCTTCGCATTCGTGATTTTCGTTGACGGTAAACAACACGATGACTTTTGGACGTTTTGCAATTTGATTTTCATAGTATTGAGTCATCCCCGGTGACCATTCCTTTGGTAATGAACATAAATCAAGGAAACACTTGCAATGTCCTGTCATGTTAAGATAGGTTGCCACAGAAAGCACAGCATCTTCACAATCCTTGCAATGGCTGCCATGAGCGATGAAAACTTCTGTCACTGAAATGAAATAAATTAAACGCAAATTAGACTAACTCTACACCATGATCAGTTAATAGATCAAGGTTCATGTTCCAAATGTTAGATCATGTTCCAAATCGTAACATGTAAATTACCCCAAATCGTTGTTTTAGCTCATTTGCATTAGATTCGGCACATTAAATAAGCCTAATATGATCTTTCCGTGTTTTTGATTAATTCGAATATATATATAACGGCTTTTACTGTTTTAGTTACTCCAACATGGAGCTGGACGATAGGCACAAACTCTTCAAAAAAGATACTAAGATTACTGGCCATTTTTTATTGCATGTAGACAATTGATTCATCCAAGGGGCGTGACCATTGGTGAGACACACCACTGCCCCATGTTTAACAATTGCAATTTTGTGAGGCAAATTTTGCCAGGTGGTCGGGCAAAAATATGTTCAAGTCATGTTGAGTAAGAACAAAACACCTTGAAGATCAGTTTGGGCAATTTAAAAATTTGCTAATCCAATATACAACATTTTCTGACCATCAAAATTCTATAAAATCGTCCCTCCAACATGCATGAGATGGCGTTTCCGAGACTCTACATTTCAAAATTTTCTGGGGGAGCATGCCCCCACACTTCCCAGTGGCCTTGTGCCTGCAGCACTCCATCCCAAAAACCATTTTGGTTTTGGCCGGCCCCTTTACGTTATCCCCTGACCATGCCCTTTCGTCGGGCAAAATGAACCACACCCCTAATGTTTAGACCTAAGTTACGCCCCTGGATTCATCTCGATTGACAAATTTTGATATGGCATCAGACAGAATTATCAGGAAAGTAACAGTAAATATGTTAATTCCTATGAAGAATCCGTGAACAGATTTCTCTGACAAATGCAGCATCTTGAAATATGCGGTTTCATCTCTAGTACGTATATAAGTCGGGATAATCACTAGAATAAGGGACTATTCATTTTTTATCTGGGAGGGGGGTTTGTGGAATTTAGTGTGCCCTCTTAAATCTTTAGCATAGCCCACCCCTTCATACTCAACTTTTTCCCAGTGGTCCACCCCTAAATAATGATATTTTTTCAGATGAACCCCCATCCACCCTTTCTCCTAAAAATTCGAAAGTACATCTAACCTTAACAACTCGTTTTTGTGAGCAAAAAGCTTTGTAATCATTGGCTGGCATTTAATACTGTTAATATATATTTTCAAGTTACACCTATAAACTGATAGAACAAGTTGTAACTATGGTGTAAATACCTTGCTCAAGAAGTGTAGGATTTATTTAAGCAGCAGTTGCAATGCTGAGACCAATTACATAGTCATACTATGCATGCGACCACGGAAAATTTTGAATTTTAGTAGCCCAGAATGGCCATTTTGTGCGCTTTCAGGGTGACATTCTTGCAACAGAACAACAAAACATTGCATCATTTTTTCCGTGCCCCGCCCACCTCCCTTTTTGCCAATATTTTTTTGCGTGGCCCACCCTTTTACGACCATCTTTTTTTGGATGGCCCACACCCGGCCCTAATTCCACCAGCCCCCCTCCAAGATAAAAAATGAACGGTCCCTAAGATAACACTAGTTAATTATCATTGTCATGTTAACTGACAAAATTATGTTTCTACAGTATATACGAACATTAAATGGTACGTATAAAATAGATCATATCAGATGTAAAAGATTAAACATGCAATTCTATCTTCTTACCGGTTCATTAAAATAATTGTTAATTAATAATAATAAACGACCATCAACAACTAATATGTTACCACTTATGTAAAATGTACTAACTTTAATGTAAAATTCTTTTTTGAGATACGAAAGAAAATACGGATCGACGAAGGAAAATTTAAATTCTCCCGGCCAAGAAAATTCATCCTTTAAACATGCCTTTAAACGTGAAGCGTAAACTCCATAATCATATACCTGGCCTTCCCATTGGAATTGTCTCAGATTCTTTGCTTTTCTCAAATGCTGTTAAATTAAAAAGGAGTATGAAGGTAAGTCAAAATTAATAGTGTAGGAACTTGTCTTGAATTTTCTATGACAATCGTATAAAGTATAGAGGAAAGCTACTTAAAATTAGGCACTCATTATTGGTGAACTCTGCGAAATATTAAACTAAAGTTGCTTAACTTTCTTTTTATTGTCAACTGTTTTAGGTGCGATTGTGGAACAAATATGGAAAAAATCGGTAAAGTAGCTAGATAAATCAGGTTTAATATTATAACGTAAGGAACTGTTAGGAACATACTTGTTTTTATTTTAGTTGACGTCAAGCAAATCTCGGGTAAAATAGAACTGATAAATTTAACTTGAACAAAGCTTGTCAGTATTTTGAGACAATTAAATTTCTGGTCGTTTCGGCCTATCACAAAAGTGTCAGCGCGAGCGAAATTGAAAATATTATTGTTGAAAATATTGCTATTTTTGATAATTGCATCGATATCATACATTGCGATGCTGCTGACCAGAATTCATATTCACAGGCTCATACCCGTTCTCAACCTGGGTTTTCTTATTTTTCGTACTGCTGTCTAATTTTTATGCAGTGTTACGTAGTTTATGTAGCATTTGCATGAAAACCAGATTTTATAGAAAATGAACAGATACATATGTATGGAGATAACAGTCTGATGGTATAAGATCAGTCAAAAAAATTTTAAGTGATCATCATGAATAATCATTTTTCTAATTAATTAATTCCATATAACAAAAATCTTCAATAAATTTTCCATTTCTTACCACGCTTCTTTTTCCGAATAACTATAACCACAGATAAGAAAACTGAAAAGACAAGAACAGCCACCACGACAACTACAGCTTTAAACAAATTATTCAAAGGTTGTTTGTTGACACGGTGTATTTCTGGATAAAATAGAAAAAGAGATCATCAGTATTTTTTGGGACACTGTACTGTATGTTATAGAATACTGTATATAGCCGAATACTGCCTCTGATGTATATTCATTCCTTTTTTGCTTTACAGTTGATTTCGAATACGCCTATAGATTTTGGTTTAAAAACTCACCTGACGTTTCGATGATTGTCATTCGGAAAAAATATGACTTGGAAGATTTTCCTTTCTTAGAAGAATCATCACAAGTGCGCGGACACTTCTTACAGTCGTTCTCAGTTAGCTTAGGTGTGACCTATATATAAAACAAAAAAGTGCAAATTAATTATATATATATAATAATTAGACAATCATGACAATTAAATAATCATACTATAACTATATTACTAAAAAGAAAATCAAACTTTTGGTTATATATGGTCGTTGCTAAAATATTCCACATTTATTCATAGTAGTCTATTTCCCAAACCTGGACGCGTATCGCCGTCGCAACCTATAAGTCGGGGGCAATTTGTATTTATTTCATTTCCCTATATGGTTTGGTATTTTTCAAAGAGGAAGCAAATTATGTTGTATGAACCGAAAAATCATGTTAGAATAAAGTGATTTGGAGTGGTTCGTCGTTAATACTTTAATCGAAATTACGCAACATGCTGTATAAAAAGTCTCTTAATCAGCATTAATAAACCACCGATCATAATCTGCAGCTCGGATAGCCGCCTTCTAAAGTCTAAACTGCCCTGCTATGTGTCGTATTCAATAATTCCCACCTCAAAAATGTGGTATCGATCCGTGCTTACCAAAATATATATTTCAAAATTATGGTCGAGCATGGGCGTTTCCTTTACAGTACACTTTTTCTGACTTTAGTGGCTACACACTCTAAAAAGGGTGTGTTCAATTTACACACATTTTTGTCCAAAATTTGACACGTCTTTAGATGTGTTTACATACCTTTGAAGTGTGTTTAACACACCTTAAGGTGTGTAATTAGTATGTAGGCGAGGGATTTTGCCTGGCTTAATATAATTATTGTATTAGTTGAATTGTAATAAAAGAATGTACCTGCTTTAATCTTCACTGTAACAATATATACCAACGATTTACCTGAAAAGTATAATTCTGGCATAGTGGTCGAAGGTCATGAACCATTATGTGTGATTTGTTTAGAGCATCCTATAGGTGAGCAAAATATTAAGACATCAGACATATTAGTAGTAATATACAGGCCGATCAGGCCGGATTTTTGTGGTGGCGAGTGGTGGTGTGTGGTGGTGGAACTCATTATGTGTGGTGGTGTGTGGTGGTGGAACTCATTATGTATGCATTGACGTTATAATGATATGCAAGTCGACTTTGGGCGCGTTTCGGCCTACGGATTAACAGACAAACAAAAATTGCTGATAGCGCATTTTCGCAACAAAAGGTGACGCTTGTTATATAATTATGTGATATTTTCCTGTCTCAAAAGGGAGATAAACTGATAAAGGGGGTTTGACGAGTACGAAAATGCATACATATTTTGAGCAAAACATGGAAATGAGGCTTATTATTCGGACGCCGCGCCGCTTCACTACATGCATAAATTAACTTTGACAAACACACAGATATTAATGTTTTTTTGTAATTTATTAGAGTAATATCGAGTAATATAGTCATAGACTATAGTCATAGTCGTGGACTATAGTCATAGACTATAGTCCACGACTATGACTATAGTCTATGACTATAGTCTATGACTATAGTCTATGACTATAATCGATATTACTCTAATACTACAAAAAACATTAATATCTTTGTGTTTGTCAAAGTCTATGCATAGTGAAGTATGCGCAGGCGTCTAATTATAAGCCATGTTCCATGTTTGCTGAGTCAAAAAGTTATATTTTCTATGTCAAACCCATTTTATCTCCTTTTGACTTTTGTCTTTAAATTATTAAGAACTATGACTCTATAGTCTATGACTATAGTCTATGACTATAAAGCCGCTTCAATTTTGGTCGACTCAGAAAGCCGTTTCAATCAATCAATATGACTATAATCTACTATAGTCTAAATATCAAATCTAATAGTCTAATATAGTCTATAACTATAATCTATGACTATAGTCTATGACTAAGAAAATTAATGTATAATAATCGATAATATATAAAAACTAAAAACTATTGACTAATATATACAAAGTTAAGAAAATTAATGTTACTATAATAATTTAATGATTAATTAAAACAAGTTCATGTGCAGTTTTTTGCTGACCCTTAAACTTAGCAAGATTTTCAGCTTCCGCAACATGACTAGGCAAAGCGTTCCATGGTTGAACAAATCTTACAAAGAATGAGTATTTATAGCAATTTATTCTTGGCAATTTAGTGTACAACGTAGCTATACTTATGGTTAACTCTAGTCTTGTTCAAGGGTTTATACTCAAAGATCTCCGCAAATGGTATACCATTAAGACCAAATATCGATTTATAGCATTCAACAAGAGATAGAAAGACTCTACGCTTTTCAAGAGTGTCCCATTTCAAAAGTATACACCGTTGTTCATATGCATGGCGTTTTTCCACGCTTCTGCTAAAGTGCTAATCTCGATGCTCTTCTTTGAATGACCTCTAGAGCTTTTACATCTTTCATTTGATGAGGGGACCATACGGGAGAAGCATACTCTAATATAGGTCGCACCAGGGCTAAATATAACTTTGCAAAAACAACTGTATTAGAGGAGCCGACTGTACGTTTAATTAGACCTAGGATTCGATTTGCTTTGTTAACGGTTGAGTTGGCTTGTTCACACCACTTCAGATTGTTAGACATAATTATTCCTAGATCTTTGAAATTTTTCGTAACTTTGAGTGATTTTCCAAAGAGGTGGTACGTTGGTACTGTTTGTTTCGCATAAGGCAATAATAGTTTACTGCGTCGCTATATTGTTGTCTAAGAGACACTTCACTAGATACGAATTTATTAGTAATGAGTTTATAAATCTCGTGACAACAAAGCCATATTTCTGCACACAAAATATGCTGAACTCAGCAAATTTATTGTTTGTTCGCCCAAACTTGCCTGGTCTTGTTCTGTAACGTCATGCATACCACCACCCACCACCACCACCACACATAATGAGTCCCACCACCACACACACCACCCACCACCACAAAAATCCGGCCTGATCGGCCTGTATATTACTGCTCATATTTGAACTGAGCTGTTAAAAACCATCATCAGACCAACAATTGCAACTATAAAGCAGAGTTTTCCATATTGTAGAACAAGGCGTCAATACTGGGGGATGAGAGGACACATCGTTTCAACTTTTTAGACAGGGGGATAAACGAATAAAATAGTTTCAATAAGAAATTGTGTCAATTTGCAGCATCTGCCCCCACATTCTAAAAAGAATTGTCGCTCTTGTTTTAGAATGATAGATCTTACAAAACAAGGTTTGAAAATTTACGAAAGTCATTCCCACTGGCCTATATACTTTGACTGAGAACTTTTATTCCTATCTCTTAGCCGCGTAACATAATTTATACAACTAGGAGTTACTATAGCAAGAAAAGTGCTGCCTCAAATCGACGTTCTCAATATGTTGAATACTTGAATGGGGAACACATTGCGTTATTCGTGTTGTCAGTTTAATATTTAAAGCACCAATAACGCCATGAAGGGGCGCTGCTTTCTCGTGAAATTAACGCGCTCGTGGCCTTCATGATGAAACTTGTTATATATTTACCTCAAAACTCTTTTCGAACGATCCTTCATGACATACATCGTTCATGTATGCTGAGTTGAATTTGACAACAAAACCAGACAGAAATGTTGAATTCATGCTGGAATTTGTCAAATCTGGCCACGATAACATCGCACTGGTTGCATCCATTTGTTTCACAACAATATTTCTAGCCTCGTCTTATAGAGAATGAATAAAAGGACAATAGGTAAAATAAATAATGAAACGGTATGTCAGTAAAGATGTGGATAATGTCAAATAAAAATTGAATAATCACGTGCGTGCGTTAAAATAATTTAAATTGCTAATATTAAAGAAATATGTTATCAGGGATTATTTTAGGGTGCAAGGATAACCAATTTGTGCGATGATAAATCAGATTTGTGCAGTGATAAACGAGATTGTGTGCAGTAATAGATTTTAATCCGATTTGTGCCGATTACGTAATAACATTGCTTTTATAATATTGCTTTTCTTAATATGAATGAATTAAATTGTGCCTAAATATGCAGGAAATCAAGCTCCTACAGAGTTTCAAAAATACGAAAATTCTCCCCCGCCCTCCTCCCCCCCAGCCCACACACAAGTTTGTTCACTTCCGTTTCATCACCTAGTAGGTAGGTTTGTTGGGATCCTTAACCCCCCCCCCCCCCCCCCAATTGACCAATTCGTTAAAAACTGCTCTGTATTGGACTCATTAATTCAATTTTCAGGTAGTTCAGAACTTCACTGAACAACAGATAAGCTACAGGGTTACTCAGTGCTCGATGCCTCCACTGCCATGTTCAACATTCCGCCAAATTTAAATGTTATCCCTTTTCTCTTTGTGCAGTGATAAAATTTCCTTAAAATAATCCCTGTATATTATATAAAAGTGTAAGCAACTCATCCACTGGTGAATTCAGGAAATAGTTCTATATGTCTAATGCGGGCTAATTCCTTATCAAGAAGGCATCTGCCTCATATGTGGTTTACTATAGTTGCTTCAGAATATATCAGCATCACATATTCAGTGGGTGTCAGCAGTTATTCAAAGCAACGACGAAGTCATGCACTTATAACGTACTGGGGACATAAACAACACTCTATCAGGTTATTTAGCTTTCCGATTGGAATGTATCAGCAACTCAACTTGGCCTTCCTGCTTCTTCCAGCATGACCGTTTAAGTACGCTTAGCCCTGTACAACTTATGCGCGATGGGCTAGTAACGTTGTGCGCTCGGTTTAGTGACTAACATCGCTTTCTTGTCCTGCATCATCGGTAAATTTTCGGTGAATTTCAGCCCCCCAATCCGAAAAAGCTTCCTACGGCACTGCTCCTGCAAGTTCTGCGCTCATCCCGAACGGGCCTTAGTCTTTAAATTAATGCCACACTGGAATGGTAACAATGTTTTATAGCAGTAAAAGTAAGATCAACAACGAAAGGTAAAATCGAACAGCTAGAAATTTAGTTTTACTTACAACAACAGGGTGATTCAGGGAACACATCACAACCATTATGATCGGCTGAAATGAATATGTTAGAAACATTTAATTACACAGTACTGGAGCAGACCAACATGTATATTCAGGGCCCCTAACTAAGGGGGGTATTGGAGGGGTTTGGGGCAGGGTGCTGCACCCCATGAAAATTATTAAAAATATTCAGAAAATGGAATCCTATATTCAAAAGTACGAAGTTTCAATCCCAAGTTAATTACAAACGCAAATTGTTTGCTTACTGAGATCATTGAAATGTACTGCGAATATATACGAACTTCATTTTCCGAATTAGAATTACTAAATTCGGTTAACCTGTCATATATACCTATTCGGAAATATAGAAATTGCGTTCCAAAGTAATAGCAATACAAACTGACAATTGAAAAACTCTTCGAATAAAGAAATATGAAACCCTTTCCACTGTTCTGCAGCCATCTATAGTTGAAGAACTGATCCGAAAGGAAAGTGACGTTGATGAGCTTATCAAATTCTTTCCCGAACACGTCCATTCCATCATTCTAATTTATTGCAGAGTTTGAGATTTTTGTCAAAGATAATCGTGACAAACGAATGTGACATAACAAGTCAAAAACAAAATTAGCAACACATTTTCCCGTTAACAAATCGTGCATACACTGAGACCACACATTTTCTTTGACCGTTCCTGTGACTGTCGTCCAAAATAGAGAAAAACATGGGTCGAAAACATATAAGCTCCATGTAGTGCTGAAATATATGCAGTCTTTTTACTATACGTTATTTATAATTGAAATACCATTTCAGGCACCCTGAATATTACAATGCTCTGGCGCTCCGTATATTACGTTAAGGTCTGCATGTATGCGCGTATTGCCTTACGTTGATTGCGTTATTGTAAAGAGTTTATAAATTTCAAGCTATGTTATCTAAAGCCTGGTTTTCATATGGTCGTAACCGTGTCGTAAACGTGTCGTAACTGTCGTGGAGATAGACTGCAAGCCTATCTCCACGACAGTTACGACACGTTTACGACACGGTTACGACCATATGGAAACCAGGCTTAAGTCAATATCATTAACACACTGTTATTTTCAGGGAGTTATTTTAACTCCCCTATTACTCCTTTTTGGGGGAGTTAAAATTTTAACCCAATATTTCGAGTTAATATAACTCCTTTATTGGGGTTACATTTTAACTCCGAAATGAGAGTTATTGCATGTAACTCCAAAGTGGAGTTAAATTTTAACCCCAGAAATGGAGTTATTTGTAACTCCAAAAAACGGATTATTTTGAACCTTTTTTGCTAACCCCCGTTTTTGGAGTTAAAATAACTCCCTGAAAATAACAGTGTGCAAATGTGCAGTGTAACCTAGCTGGAAAATGATTTTCAGCATGAGAAAATTGGTGATGGGGTGCAGATTTTTATAGACCGTTACCACTATAATTATGGTATAAACGGTTAAGTTTCAAAAGCTTTAAACTAAGTTATTTTACTTGAAACTTTCATTTGTTTTCTCAGCTACGGGCGCCTCGTGTTATTAATCAGATATACCATGATTGTGCTTTATAACTCCATGGCATAAAAGCCAACCACTCTTCGTCTATTTCGACTCTGTAATAAAAAAATTCCTTCTCGAAAATATATGATATATTATACTTATTACTTTTTGTTGAAATTTTTATCTTCACCACACTGTTAGTATCCACACCAGGAAGACTTCGAATTTCTAATTCTATCTTTGTCCCCAAATCAATCCCATGGAATATGTGTTTCACGTAAAAATCACCGTCTTTTGATTCCCAAATATACTATATAGAGAGAAGTCAAGTATAGGAGAGGTATTATGCATGTGGGGCGTTTTAATTAAGATCCATTTATATAGAGATAAAATAGTATTTTTCTGCATTGAGCCATCGATCAGTCAATCATGGCCATGTTTACAAACACAAGCCGAAGGCGCATACCGGTACATATTAAACAAATACGTGAGAATGTTCACATTTATCATGTCTATTTTTGATAAACGCAGACGAAGGTATACCACAAAGTATGATGGGGGGGGGGGGGGGTTGGACACCCTGTAGAAATGTGCTTGAAAGTATCTTAAAATTAAAGGGTGAGAGTTTTAGAGACGATAGCCATATGAAGTTCGAATTGTTTCAACTATAGTCGACATACTCCGTTTCAAGAAAACACTTAAAAAGCGCACGTAACAACTGTCAAACTTCTTATCTGTCAAATAGATATATAGAATACTGATGTAATTTCTAAAAATCAACACTAATTTCCCGTTAATCAAATATTCTGACCAATCAGAATACTCCGTCCGACCCAGCTGCCAGAGAACTCAAAATATACTTTGGGGGCAGGCGGTACATATTTCTCGCTGCCCGCCTTTCGTGCCCGCTAATACCGCCTGCCTTGCAGGCTAATATACATACCTTTCTGTTTATTTGTTTACATTCATAAAAGCCCGGACGTAAACCCACATCTGCTATATTGATTTGCCAACCCCAAATGTCGGAATTTCCTTAAAATATGAAAAGGGCTTTATGAATAATTTTGTGTATAGTCTCACATGATAGTCAATTTCCAGATTCCTACTGTCTGTAATCATCGCATTGCATTTTCATTTCTTTCATTGGAGAAGGGAAATGAAACTGTACCAATTAGTAAACTGACTCATGAAAGTGAGCCATCGATCTATTTCTGTCGTTTTAGACCTGGTGAAGGTTTTTTATATCACTCATGATATACTCTGAGTCATTTTTCAAGCAAACTCGTTAATTTCGGAGTTGAGTCGAAAACTTTTTAATATTCCGATGAAAACTTTTTACTTGAAAACTTTTTAATATTCCGATGTCGGTAGCGTACGAACATAGACGGTAATTCGTAAGACCGTATTATACCCAAACATTTAATGCGGCAATCCGAGGTGCTGCGTATTAACTGCCTTGATCTTATATTGGCACAAACATGCATATCGCGGTCTTATCTAAATTACACAATTTGGGAAAACAATTCTCCATAATATGAAGTTCATATTGTCTCAACTATATAGTCGATATACTCCATTTCAAGAAAACACCTAAAAAGCGCCACAGACTTAACAATTTGGATAAGACGTACAATTATCATTGACCTTTCTAACTTTCCGAAGTCAAACATCTTGCCCTATATTCTCTTACCCGCCTTTGGAACCTTCCATTGAACTTCTATCTTCAGTGAAGGTCTATTGAAGCTTGAACTGTTATCCAACGTTTGTGTTATCTTGATGTCGTTGACATTCACAGCCGGGGCAAAAGATTTACAATCCGGAAAACCGTACGACTTTACACAATTGGAAACTAAAAATGTAAATATAAGTTTAACTTTTCTTATTTTTCATAATAAGCTCGTTACGTTTTTTCAATCGAAAGACTAGCGAATTTGATAGTCCGCTTTCGTATACCGCTTATAATAAGGCGGTTTGCTATAAATGTGTAGATGTTGAAAACCTGCATGTATTTCCTAATTCTTGAATAATTCATGCCTGCACCTCGTTCTTCAACAACTTTTCGGTTTTTCAAATCCGGCACTTGATAAATTACCTCTATATATTTGCTGCAGTAGCGAGCGAGCCCGAAGCGAGCGAGTGACGCAGCAGATCTGAAGCCCGTTTTCCACTAGGGCTATTTGTTCGCGCGATGCGAAGCGAAAATCGAATTTAATTCGCCGCGAAATATAAATGCTTCTGGCCGATATTGCTGTAGTATGGTAAGATTCCTTAAGTCTTTTAGGATATAAAAATTCAAAGGTTTTTTGTATAATATAGCAACTCGAAATACACAGCCATGCAGGGTTATATATAGACTATATACAGTCGACAGCGCTTTTAACGGTCCTTGTTTTTGCGAAATGTTTATAAAATTATATACTGACATTTTACTGGGTTTTTTTTGTAAAATATAGTTAAAGTGTATGTATTTCATAGACTTGCCGGAAAGATTCAAATGGGCCGTCTTTTTAATTTACATCCCACAATTATTATTGATGTGTTCTCTAGTCGGCAGTTCTCATATATAGGGCCTATAGCTAGAGACTTACGCAACTTTTTTCCAGGACTTCCACATTCTTCGCGTTCTCCTGAATAATCTACACCATGAAAATAATATATTGTTGACGTTCTTAATAATTAGCGGTTAAAACTTGATATGCATCATGGTCACGATATCATCGCAGAACTACGAATAGCATGTTTTTGCAATGTTTTAATCAATATTTTTTTGCAATAATGTTATTTAGTAATATATAGCTAGTGCCATGTACTTACACGGGCGATGTTAATGGTACGGTAACATTTTCCCCTCACAACACTATCAATGCCTATATAAGCTCATAATTAACATGCAAACTCTGTCTAATAATACTGGTACGTTTATTAAAAATAATTATCTATCAATTGTTCTCCCATGGGGTCCAGTAAGTTCCATATTGATCCAGTGTTATACTTGCAGCACGTGGCTTCGTAGAGTCAAACTGGAACTGCATTATTTTCACATGCGACTGATGAGGCGAAATTTAATCGTTATATAAAATGACGTTATATACGTAACCTGCATAGACTCTTTGTAAGTTAGATTATATCCTGATTTATACTATTAAAACCAAATATCTATTTTTAATATTAAAAGACATTTTCATCAATCTGCATGAATGTATAAACCTACGTTTTACATTAAAACGACAAAATAACTGATATCGGAATACTTACCACCATCGTCATCTTCTTCCTCATCTGTAAGCAAATCAAATGTGCTGGATCAACTTCCATATTAATATTCTCAATTCTACTCCAGTGCTAGCCCTAACTATACCTTTAATCATTCTCACACATTTATTTTATTGTTATTATATTCACAAAAGGAGCCCGTGGAGTTTTTCAGTGGGGCCCTACGCTGTTCCTAATGATTGTGCACGTTATTTCGTGATAGTAAGTATGGAAAGCCACACACGATGCTGCTTTATTGCGTGTATTATTTTGTGTCCAGCGACGTAGCGAGCGGGGGGTGTAACATTCTCCCAACCGTAAAAGGTAAAAAAGAATCAGGTAAAATTCGAGGTAACATTTTGACATTTTCAGGTAAAATTTGGGGGATAAAGTCGTTATATCTTGTAAAGTGATAACTATAAAATTGAATGTTAAATTACTTGAAAGAACCTGATCTCTTTAAAAAGCTCCACATAACGAAAAATGTGTGCAGTCGATTTGGATGCAATTCGTTTGGAAAATCGCTTCAGAAAACGCCAGAAATGCAGTCCATGGAGCTTCAAAAATATAAAAATATTCTGGGGGAGGATCTTTAAACAACTCAGTATTACAATAATAATCAATCAGAAAAAGGTATATCATAATCATTTTACTTCAGGTAAATTTTAATTAACTGAAGTTCAATTTTCAGGTAAAATTATTTGACGCCCCCCGAACTCCAGATGCTTCGCTATACGTCCCTGTAATTGTGTTTTTCATAATTATTGATAAATATAGGATCCCAGAGTTCCATGAAGTTGACAACTTTTGTTTGTATCTGCAGTTTTTGTTGGTGTATAGACTGTATAGTTGACAATTATATTTGCGATATATATACTTATATATGGTAGTTTCAGCCCGGGCTTATTTTCAGTCAGAGCTCAAATTTCAGTCCGAGACTCAAGAACTTAAAAACGGAATTAAATGACAATCGGTCTCGAAATAGAACTATTCCGCTTAATTTATGAAATCATTTCAAATGCTGTTTATATCTACTATTTGACTTGCGTGAGAGCTAGTGTGGCTGCATATCATAGAGATGAAGCAAGCCAAATATAGGATTTTATCGTTAAGCCGGGCTGAAATTTCTTCTCGGTTACCAGACTGAAACTCAGCCCGGGCTGAAAACTCTCCACTATGTAATCAGCCCCTTAATGAATACTCACCATCGTCTTCTTCCTCTGACTCTATAACTGTCAAAAATGCGGTTTTATTCTTAATCCCAAGACGAGTCTTTACAATGCATGTGTAATAACCAGCATCACTTGCCATGGTACGGTTAATTATAATTTTATGTTCTCCAATCTTGACTCTTTGATTTTCAAGAAGAATTTCATTTTCCTTCATCCATACTATAGCCAATGTAGCATTTTTTGGTTTAACTTCACACACGAGTTGAACACTTTCATGGGTCAAAACTGTTTTGTTAATAAAAACTACTTCAACTGTACCAATGTGGATCTCGTCTGTTTTGTTCTATATTCAATTACAAAATTCTTAATGACAGAGCCTTTTTAAACATAAAAAATGGGAGATCTGGTCCCCAGCCTCCATATAGGCCCTCTCAGTAAACTCCCCCCCGGTGAAGGTACAATTGTCTAAAATATAAAAGCAAAAAACAGGATACGCTTCATACTGATATGGGATATATCAAACAATTGTTTCTTAAAATACAGCCCCAGAGATTCAAGAATACGAAAATTTTCACACCTCGCTACAAGTTCGCACACCATCAGTTCACCATGCATGCACTTCTTGTTAGGGATCCTAGCTTTTCCTTGATACCCAATCCCCCCCCCCCCCCCCCACTCACACACACACGTACTCACTATACGAATTCTTAAAAAGACCGAGGGCCTTGCATGCTTAATAATCATCTATTAAACTAAAATTAAATAATCTATACACTTTTATTATAGATTAATTATATATACTCTAATCAATATTGTGATTTCACATTGCTACAAACGTACTTTTCAGTTTTCAAACCACTAATACGCCATTTAATGCAAATTGGCATTTGGCAGTGCAGTTTGAATTTGGATCGACTTGAAATTACAATAGATTCGACCTATATTCTATAATTTATTGTTTTTACTACATCAGTTCATATGCCGAATGTAATGTACAAATAGCTACAGGATACAGTTTAGTTCCCTGCACAAAATGAAACAATTATCTATGATCTGTGACACATAATCTAATATTTCGACACGAGTCATTTGATTCGCCCTATATATATATATATATATTGGTAACCGAAAACTTCTCTGCCTGTGGTGCAGCATGCGCTAATTTCTAGCATAAAGTATATTACCTCTTTTTGGAGAGACGACGGCTTTTAGTTTATGTTTTTTAAGTCAATTAGGACAAAGAATGTATAGTATCGGTCAGGTAAGTTATTGGACACTGACAAACACTATATAGATTGATCTAGAAATTAAGTTAATTCCACTAGTAGATCACATATATGCATGTTTGTCATTGTGGCAACTAATTTATAATGTGCAACAATATCAATGATCTACATTTTTAGCCTTTGCACCAGATGTAGTGAAAAAAAACCGACAAATTTAAACCGCTTGCCAATTTCAACAGTTAGCTGAAAACGCATTTATATTTTACATCTGAATACACACGTACAGTAGTAGTAGTTGTCTTTATCAAATGAAAACTTAATCATAGAATCTTGGAGCGCAAAAAATATAGAAGTTTCAAAAATGTCATAGTTTTTGCTGTGTTATTTATCTTGCTATGCACGATTACCATCGATTTTTAGTGACGCTTCATCCATTTGTTCAGGCATTGAGTAAGTATATAAATAGAATCTATCGACTATCAAGTTTAATATGATAACTTAATTCTATTTGTACAACCTGCTCCTGTTGCATAATATGCAGCATTAAGTCATTATGTCTGCGTGTATGAATCTTCAAAACATTTTTCATTTTCCAACACACAACAGGCTAATGTCATAGCACAACTACTCATTTTTCAGTAATTTCCTATTCCATACACTTCCTATATTACAGCTGGCTCTTGTCTGAAGCTGAGAAAGTTAACAACGTAATTATATAAACATAATACTTAGGACAGTACATACAATAAAAGCTAATAATTATCGGATAACAAAATATGTTGGATAAACTTACGATCTTCAGTGTCGGTGAACTCGTGATCAACATACTACAGCAAGAAATACAGCATATAATCATGAAGAAAGTGAAATGATAACAACGATTCAAAGTCTTCATTCTGTTGAAATCATGTATATAATTCGCCAGTATCATGGAGGGGACATAAAGTTCGTGACGGCTAAGAACAACTGACAGTTTCTTTGATAAATTATAATTAATATACAGGAGGAATAAAATTAAAATCCGCAACAAACACTCAATACATCCGGACGAACGCGAAAGTATAATGAATCAGTCGCCATTATATATATTTAGTAGATAATCTGTTCCTAATAGAAACTGTTACTCCTGACTTGTTATTAAGTACGATTATAGTTTATATCAAGTTACAATCAGTATTATGATGACAAACTTTTCTAACGAATTTCAATAAATATATAAAATTACAGAAAAGTTGACAATGAAATGTGTTTTTATGAATATAATAGTTCTTGTGTGCCTAATGAGGCAAGAAAGGCGTGATAATGCCGCAACAAAGACCCCTCGGAAATGATCTTTCAAGGAGTTCATCACGCCTGAAAATACAATATTGAACAGTCTCTTGGTATTTCAGTTTCAGTGTATAAAACCATCTTATGCACCATGGAAGAAATCTGACTACTAATGTATAACCATTACTAGGACTGAAATAACGTATTATAGAAGTTCTACAAGAATATTGTACTTGCCTGTATATATACTGTGTAGCCTGACCCTCTTCCTCTTCCCTCCCCCTTCTTCCCCTTTCCCTCCCCCTTCTCCCCCATGTTTCCTCCCCCTTCTCCCCCATTTTTCCTCCCCCCTAGAAAGCCTGATACTCAGGCTATATACTGTGTAACAATGAATGTAATAATGTCAATGATTATGATAATATGCTATTATTCTTGAAAAACAATAGATATGTAATTAAAATCACTATAAATTATGTTTCGTACAGAATCAATGTCAGGTAAATGTAGGAATGGTATATGCTTACTGCCCTACTGTTCCAGAATTATCAGTTACGTCTGTCCGGCAGGAAACTCAATTCATGGATGTTATTATAAAATATGCTTTTGCCGAAATTGTTGCTTGCTTTATGTATCGTACAAGAATTACATACTGAATGGCTATATACCTTGATCGATAAAGAGTTTAGGATCTTTGTTAATCAATCGCTACTTAAGTAAGAACTTGAGTCCGTTTTCGGCTGTGCTTGTATAGTAAGCCATATAGTCGTGTAGCCTTCCTCCTCTGCATGGGAAGTTTTTTCCGTGAGATAGTTGGAAAGAAGTTCAGACTACAACTTGTATAAAACTCTTTTATAGAGGTAGAGTCCTAATATCTCAAACTAGCGCCCAGATCCATCTGGGATAAGACCTCCTGAGCAGTGGCGTGCTGGCAGGGGGGTGGGCCGGGGGCCATGGCCCCCCAGCGAAGTTTTTTAGGGGGCGCCAAAACATAAATGGGGCGCCGAAATTGCACAAAAGCGCTAGTCCGAATTGGAATTTTGTCAGATCCGATGAACCAACGAGAGAAAAAGAGTTTGAGATTGTTAATGATTGATACATTGTCGTTTATCTGATAAAACTTATCCGATAAATATTAGTGATTTCCGATATGGCAGGTTTTCTTGGCAATGTTGGCTATCGCAATATCGCATTACTTACTGTCGCACTGCCGCACTGTTCAAAGTGCTTAATTTGAGTTCTGTTATTCGGAATACGACTTATACGAGGATTAAAAATTCACCAGCCTACCAACAACTACAAGCATTACTGTCCAGTCTGTAATATCTCAAAGGATGTAAATTGTTAATTGTGAAATGTGAAGTGATTTGGCTTACGATCACTGGTAAGTTCGCCGTCTACTTCATGAATGTTTGCCGTCTACTTTTCTTTGTTTAAGAAAAAAACTAAGTCATTCTATGAATTATATATTTATTCAAACTCCTGGGTGTGTTTCTTGCGCATTTTTATTTTATACGATGTCTTATAATCCTAAGAATTCCGTCAAATCGCCTCCCAAAACGCAAGAAATGGCATTTCAGGGACTCTAAATTTGAAAACTAGAATGCTCGCGTCTACGACGCTCAACCATATCACAAATTAGAAGGGGGCGCCAAATTTCCAGCTGGCCTCCCCTGGCGAACACAAGCCACTGTCCCGAGGTTAATTAATTTAAGTTGAATGTGTTTCTATTGTTCTGTTAATGGCCGTTGCCATTACGTTCGCTTCGCCCGAGCAGGACGATTCATTTGAATTTTATTCAATTGCGGTGTGTCCACGAGCACCAAGGCGAACGGAAAACGCTCAAGGCAAGACATCTCGAGCTCAGCGAATCTAAAACTGGTTTGCTCGTCTTGCTCGGACGAAGCAACTGTAATGGAAAACGACCTTTAGCAGTTAATTATCTATTTTTCTTATCTGCGTAAGTAATGTTTACGACATGAGCGGTCCTTTGACGTGGCTAATTATAAAGGTATTATATGTGACGTTTTCTTTGATATTTTATCGGTTGCAAAGCTCATTAAAGTAATTATTTTCAGAAATTTATATATTCTGATTAAATACGTTTTGTGCAAAAATGGTATTAAATTGACAAATTTCTGTATGCCTTCTGGTCCTAAAATGATCAGAGGTTTATCTGCTCTGCTTCCATGGATTAATGAATTGAATGTTATTTTCTTTCCTTTTTTGATGTATCTGAAACTGAAAGGAAAATACAAATCAAAATAGATAGTACCTGAAGATGTCTACTTAAAAGGAAGTCATGCTTTTCCACGTTACAGCTATTTTTGTGGCAAATAGAAATTCTATTCCATAAAATGGTACTTATAACGCGTCATCCTACATCTTGACTTTTCCAAGACTTTTGGAAAGTGATTTTGCAGGAGCAGTTGCGAAAAATGCAACTTTAGGCCCTCTTGGATGCAACTGCTCCTGGCTAGGTCTAAAAATGTATATACATTTTCGTTCGAATATTCCATCTACAAACACGTTCTACTATCACTCCTATCGAACGAGATGCCGAGAAAAAATATTGATATTTACCCATACCACATACTGGCATCACTCTCATCATATATACACGAATTTGCGGTTAATGCTCAGCCACTGGACTCTGTAGCTCAGTTGGTTAGAGCGCTGCACCGGAATCGCAGGGCTGCAGATTCGATTCCTGCCAGAGGACCTAAAGTTGCATTTTACGCAACTACTCCTGGCTGGGTCTAAAAATGCATATAAATTTTCGTTCGAATATTCCATCTACAAACATTCTGCTAAAATCGAACAGTAGCATCCTCGAATGCTTACAGCATTCGATTGTTGATGTTTAGTGCGATTGAATCAAGAATACGTACTTATAGGTATCTGCACGGTCTATTTCTGTGATGCCACGTTTAACCTTCAAACAAATTTAAGCTTTAATATGGATCATGTTCTAGACCAATTTGCCGTTAGAAATAATTAATTTTAGGTCAATTTTCCTGATGCCACATTTCCTGTATATTTTATATATTTTTCAGCATATCTATCCATGATTTATGTTGATTTAACCAGAACGTCCTAGTAGAATAGAATATGGTAGGTGGATAAACAGTACAATCAGGCACCTGCATGATTAAAATTTCCACTTAATTAAATCAACAAAAATCCTGGTTAAATTAATCCAAAACTTGGTTAAATCAATCTAAATCCTGGTTAAATCAATCTGAATCCTGGCTAAATCCTGGTTAAAATCCATCTAAATCCTGGTTAAATAAATCTAAATCCTGTTTAAATCAATTTAAATCCTGGTTATATCAATACAAATCCTGGTTTAATCAATCCAAGTCCTGGTCAAATCAATTTAAATCCTGGTTAAATAAATAAATCTAAATCCTGGTTAAATCAATTCAAGCCCTGGTTAAATCAATCTAAATCCAGGTTAAATCAATCTAAATCCTGGTTAAATCAATCTAAATACTTTATACTTTACTTTACTTTATACTTTATTATTATTAAGTATTCCCGACAAGGGCTTTTCAATACCTATTACAATCATTAAAAATGTCTTAATAAAATTCTACATATAGTTATAAAAATGAAATACTATAATGTCTATGTAAAAATATCTTGAAATGTTATAGTCGATAAAATGTATAAAATATATAGTGAATAGAACTGTTTAATATGTGATGACGGTATAAATATTTAACAAGCTAATTACTCAGCATTTTCTGATTTAACTTATTCTTAAATGTTTTTAACGGTAATTGTTTCAAGTCATTATCTAGGTTATTCCACATTTTTACTGCTCTATAATGGTAGCTTCTCTCCAGACTTTGCTTTGCATAATGAGATATTCAACGTTTCCTTGTTCCTTGTGTCACGATCATGGATTGTGTTTCGCTTACAAAAAAACGTACATAAATATTATGGTGGTGCCAGCTCCTTCATAATTTAAAGGACACATTATTGAATCTCTGTATAGAAGATGATCTTTAACTGGTAACCACCCAATATCAGAAAGCGCAGGAGTAATATGTTCATACTTCTTTGTGTTAGTTATAATTCTGCAAGCAAAATTCTGGACAGGTTGTAGTTTCTTAATGTTTCGTGGCAGATGTGTTTGACCAAACGGTGGCCAACAATAATACAGTTTGCTCATTACTAAGGTGGAAATAATTGTATGAAGGGTGGCACGATCAAAACTATCTTTAACTCTGTTTATTTGGCAAAGTTTGGCCATACACGATTATACGACTTTACCAATGTGCTCGTTATATGTCAGATTGCTCTCGAAAATTACTCCTAGATCCTTTGCACTTGAGACAGGTGTAATCTCCTCTCCTAGGAAAGAGAGGTTAATTTCCTCAGGTAACGCACGAAGTAATTGACGAGTGCCGACTAAAAGAAACTTTGTCTTCCCTGGGTTGATTAATAGCTGATTTTTACAGCACCACTCTGTTACATGTCTAAGATCTTCTTTAATATTGGACTTAGCTATTTCAACATCTTTTATTGAGAATGAGGAGAAAATCTTGGAGTCATCAGCAAATGATTCAAGGTTGCAAGATGCAAAATAGAAGTGGTGACAGCACAGCACCTTGTGGGACACCGTGTGTGATTGGGAGAGGTGTAGACGTGGATGAGCCGATACGAACGAATTGCGTTCTTCCAGAAAGATAACTTCTGAACCAGTTTACTGTTTTATGAGAAGCACCAGTTTTGTTCAACTTTTGTAATAGAGTTGTATGATTAATACTATCGAAGGCCTTTGATAAATCTAAAAGTACAAGTGCAGACAGCTTCCTTTTGTCCATTGCATTCAATAAAAAATCACTAACCAAAATATTGATAGTCTCGGTAGAATGGTATTTCCGATTTCCACTTTGATGAGGAGATAAATAACCTATACGATCTAAATAGGAACCAAATTGTTGAAGTGCTAATTTCTCACAGATTTTTGAAGCAACAACTATTAGCGAGAGAGGACGATTGTTGGAGGGTACCTCATGATCACCATCTTTCAATAATGGTGTGATCTCAGCTATTTTCCAGTAGTCTGGGAACGTTGAAGTTGCAAACGAGTGGTTGATGATATTTGTCAATGGGCCCAAGATGACTGGAAGACAGTCTTTGAAGACACGTAAACTAATTTTGTCAGGCACCGGAGACTTATTTGAAGGCATAGATAATATCATGCGGTGGACTTCAGTACAGGTGACTGGAACAAAGTTGAACATCTCGTCTGTTGAGAGTTCAGTTGGCGTGGTTGGGTTCAATCCCGTAATCTGTATATCAATATTATTGTCTGCGGCAATGTACCATGTCGAATTTTAAAGGAGTTTGCTTACGTGCTAGCTGAACCAGTTACCGCCATATTCAATGTATCTCTTTCTTCTGGAGTAGTGCCGAGTATTTGGAAGGAATCTAACATTATCCCAATCCCTAAAACAAAGCAACCGACTAGCGAAGGCGATACTAGACCGATATCGTTAACATCGTGCTTGTCCAAAGTATTAGAGGATTTTGTTGTGGCTTGGTTGATTGATGATGTGAAAGAAAATATCGACCCATGTCAGTTTGGTTGCCTGAAAGGGACATCCACCACCTTCTGTCTTCTGGATATGCTCCATGCCTGGCTGTCCCATCTTGACGGACATGGTGCTCATTTACGTATTTGTTTCCTGGATTTTTCCAAAGCTTTTGACCGTACAGGTTATAATTTACTAATTGAGAAACTGATAAATTTGGGAGTCAGACGCTTCCTGATACCTTGGATTATTAACTTTCTTTCAGATCGAAGACAACGCATTAAATTTGGCGAAGCAACCTCGGACTGGCTGCCAGTGAGCGCCGGCGTTCCGCAGGGGACAAAATTAGGTCCAATTCTGTTCCTGATAATGGTTAATAACCTGCGAATCACTTCACCTGATACTACAATGTGGAAATATGTGGACGACGTTTCAACCTCCGAGAAGCTAAGCAGAAATGGTATCTCTACCACTCAATCCAGGTATGGGCTTCCGATAATTGGATGAAGCTTAATGTTAAGAAATGTAAAGAGCTTTGTGTCAGTTTCCTTGGAGAAATCCCCCAGTTACTGCCTCTGATAATCGATGGACACCCGCTAGAGACAGTACGGTCACATAAAGTACTAGGACTAACGATCCAAAATAACCTCAAATGGGATGAACATATTCTTGAAACAGTCTCGAAGGCGTCCAAGCGATTGCACATCCTTCGAGTTTTGCGCCGAAGCGGTGTTCCTCCTACTGACCTTCTTCCTGTGTACGTTGCGTTAATACGCTCAATTTTAGAATATTCTTGCGTGGTATGGCATAACTCTATCCCATACTATTTGTCTGACAAGCTAGAAAAAATTCAAAAGTGAGCTATGCGCATTATCTACCCTGAACAAACCTATAAAGAAGCATTGCTGTCGGCCGATTGCCCCAGGTTGGACACTAGGCGCGAAGAACTATGTTTGAAGACACTTACGAAGATAATCAGAGGTGGCCCGCTTGTACAACATGTGACCCAGACTAGATCGAGCGAACATAATTATTTTATTAGATCATCAAACAATTTGTCGAATTACAAATGTCGAACTGATCGTTTTAAAAACAGTTTTTTTCCAAATACAATTGCTATATCAAACAGAAAGCGGTGACTAATGAAACCTGACTTCTAAATTTTAACTTTGTAAATAGATATTTTAATATAATCTTATAGTATTATAGTATTTCAATGTAAACACATTGTAATTCATTTTATATGCGAAAAATGTGTAATTAAACATTATCCATTATCCAAGTTGTATAGCACATTCAGCAGCAGTTTTACCTACCGAGAAGAAAAATTGGTTGAACTCATTGGCAACCTGTTCAGGATCTTTACTGTAAACTAAAGTTTCTTTCTCTTTAGAAGGGAACCGGGATCAATTTTGTGTATAAGAACTTCGTTACGAACATAATCTTTCTCCGCGTTCTTGAGAATTGATTTGACAGATTTCTGAAGTACTTTAAAGGCTCTGAAATCTTCTAAGTCCCGAGTCTGTTGGTATTGTCGATGAAGCCGATCTCTAAGTTTCATACAATCTTTTATATCAGATGTAACGTAGGGACAAGAGCGACCTCTTATCTTAATTTGCTTGATCGATCGGAGCACAAGCATTAAGGGTAGTGTGGAAGACATCATTAAAATGTTTCAGCTTAGAGTTAACATCCTCAAGTGCAAAGATTGATATAAGCTGGTCTGACTTGGATGCTAGGTCAGCATTAAAATTCGCCGGGTCATAGTTCTTGTAACTTCGCACTGAGATAAATCGGGGTGATGGTTTTGGGCGTTTTATCTTTAGGACAATATAAACAGGTAAATGATCACTAATGGGAGTGTCAATGACCCCGCTCTCATGAACAAGGTCGGGAGACGAATCAGGATGACGTCGATTAACAGGTCGTCGATGACGTCGATTCGCAGGTTTCTGTTATTCTAGTTGGTGTTTTAATTACTTGTTCTAAGTTCACCTTTAACGCTGTCCTCTCGGGGCTCTCCTTTAATACATTACAATTAAGGTCACCCAGTACAACGATAGACTTGTTAATGCTTGGATATAGCTTGGTTTCAAAAGATCTTCAAGACAAGACACAGGGCAGTCCGGTGGTCTATACGATACACAAGTAATTATAAATTTCTTGTATATACCAATTCCTTAACTTCCATTCTTTATAGACAATATTAGCAGTAAATAATACTGGATAAACCCAAGTAGAATGTCGAATTTTGAAAAATTACAGAGCATCAAACAGTGCAGCCACCTCGGGCGCATTTCACGAGGCTCGAAATCCTGGTTAAATCAATCTAAATCCTGGTTAAATCAATCTAAATCCTGGTTAAATCAATTTAAATCCTGGTTAAATCAATTTAAATCCTGGTTAAATCAATTGCAATCTAAATCCTGGTTAAATCAATCCAAATTCTGGTAAATGAATCTAAATCTTGGTTAAACCAATCCAAGTCCTGGTTAAATCAATCTAAATCCGGGTTAAATCAGTCCAAATACTGGTTAAATCAATCTAAATCCTGGTTAAATCAATCTAAATCCTGGTTAAATCAATCTAAATCCTGGTTAAATCAGTCCAAATTCCGGTAAATCAATTTAAATCCTGGTTAAACCAATCTAAATCCTGGTTAAATCAATCTAAATCCTGGTTAAATCAATCTAAATCCTGGTTAAATCAATCCAAATCCTGGTTAAATCAATCCAAGTCCTGGTTAAATCACTCTAAATCTTGGTTAAATCAGTCCAAACACTGGTTAAATCAATCTAAATCCTTGTTAAATCAATCCAAGTCCTGGTTAAATCACTCTAAATCCTCGTTAAATCAGTCTAAACACTGGTTAAATCAATCTAAATCCTGGTTAAATCAATCCAAGTCCTGGTTAAATTAATCCAAGTCCCGGTTAAATCAATCCAAAAACTGGTTAAATCAATTTAAATCCTGGTTAAATCAATCTAAATCAATCCAAATACTGGTTAAATCAATCTAAATCCTTGTAAAAATTTAACCAGGAAATCCTACCTATAACCCAAATAGTTTTACTTTTAGTTCAACCAGGAAATTTTAACCAGAATTTTTTTAGAATTGAATGCAAATTAACTTACCAGGGTTCTTTTGGCAGCGTGGGTGATGATTCTTTTTCATTTTGTTTGCAGCTTGCTCTAGATTTCTTTTTGCGGCAAGATAATCTTGATCGTCAAATTCCAAAATTGGCCATTTTGTGTCAGGTTGTCGTCGTGTTTTTCCTAACAAATTCATCACCAAGTCATCTATCCTGGACGGAATATTGTACGTCTGCAGAAGTACATGACTTGTAGGAAGTACTTCTAACGAACAATGATCCAGACACACAGGAATAAATTTATTCTTTTTATTTCGATTTCGAAGTAGTTCTCCTTCAATAAAATCCAACGATGAAAGAAAGATGAGGGTGTCCATATCTGTAACTTTGTTATCTAGAAAGAAATATCAGAAATGTAATTTCATAAAAACATCCTGACGTGTCAGAAAAAATACACTAGTCTGACATATTATAAGTCTCCAATCAAATACAAAGCTAGGGTATAGGTTATACGCAATACGTTTTTCTTAAAAGCTAAGGATTGGGGATGTGTCCACTGAGCTGAAAATCTAAAAAACCTATACGTAAGCAACTATTTTACCTTTCCAAATAGAGGATAAAATTTACAGTCTCCGAATAAAAGTTAAGTTGCATCATAAAGCTCATGGAAGATTTGCTACAAACAAGAGAATGCAAAAGTGATATCTTGAATTTATTGCAAATTATCACTTTCAAACTTTTGACTCCTCTTGTTTGTCTCAAACATTGGCCTTAAATTTTAAGATGAAATTTTTATTCGGACTCTCTTTCGTCCTTTCATTTACGAAGTTAACGTAAGGCATTTTACCTTGTTTTGGAGGAGTTATTTTGCACAACCATGGAATAATGACGTAATCACTATTTAAGATCATGTCCTGAGTCCATATTGCCAGTCCTTGCGTAATCTCTTGCATTGAAGCAAATATGTCAATCTCACAACGTATGCGTCCTGTTCCAATCAATAATGTTCCCAGCGCATGCAGGACCCCAGTGCACAGATCACAGTGATGTGGATTCAGAATGAAAACTTTCACACCTTTTAATTGTTTTAAAGGAAGAAATAAATGAGAGGAGAGAAATTAATTATGCTAGCCCTCCCCCTTCTATATTAAGTCCCCTCTCATCACATCAAAGAAACACATGTGTATTGATTGGAATAATAATTTCCTTCTTCATATTACAATGTTTTCCATTCACAATGATAGCGAATGATAGTTGTTGAAATAAATCAAATGTTGAAAATACAGTGTTGCGTGTAATTTGAGTTCTGATTTTAGTAGCCTGGAACTTTTAGCTGCGTTTCAGCTAAAGAAAATCCCAAAGCCCCTTCCCCTCCAATAAGTCCCTCCACACAAAAATGCCCGAATTGTTACGGTATTTTACGCCAACAACAATTTCAAAACAGTAAACAAAATTATAACCATGCAGTATAATAAATACTTAACATTGTTATCCATAAATGCATCTGTTTTATCAATTATTTCACATGCGTTTTTTTCATATTTAATTCCATTTTATTTAATTCCATTTTACAAAAAGTGCAGCCGACTTTGGTGATTTATCTGTAACAGTCAGTTCTGCTATGGGACTTGATGGTCTATGCATGATCATGTTTATATTTCAAAAATCTAACATTGATCATTGGTCAATTAAAGTGGCCAGTTGTAGGCTGCAATTAGAGCAGCAAAAATGCAAATGTCTAATGTAACATTAAATTTGAAATATTTCCTATATGCAAAAATAATACCAACCCCCCACTTCGAAAAGCTTGGCGAAATGTGGGTGGGTTGCTTTGGTAGTTGGTGGGTTGTTTTTTGTAAAATTTACTTTATCTATTACTGTGTCTATTCCTGTGTCTATTCCTGTGTCTATTGAATTGAATTGAATTGAATTGAATTGAATTGAATTGAATTGAACTGTACAGGTCGGTGGTAGGGTGCGAGGCAGACGGGTCAGGAGATTTCCGGGATTCCCGGATTTAGGTTATCTTCCCTGTCCTTGAAAACTCATCTAGCGGTAAAGTTTGGCAGTTCTTCCTGTGAGCTTCGATCTCCAGGGTTTTTCGCTGGGTCCTCCGGTTTTCTTTCTCACCAAAAACTAACCCTTAGGCTATAGTTGTCGAACACTTGCAGCATATGCTACTGGCTCAGGTGAATTGAGCATCCAGACCCTGTGTAATCGAGATTCAATGGAAACCGGCGCTACAGCAATTAATATGGTTTCTATTTTATTAAATGTTCATTACCTTTTGAAACGCCACTTTGTCCTATAAATATTGAAAATATAAATGGCATTAACTGTATTTTAATATAGTTTATATATATATACACTCGCATGCATAAGCCTATATATGAGAATTCTTAAACATTTCATCTTTCATGTCGTAGTGTCGTACAGTCAAACATGTTTCTGAGTTATATGTTCAATTATACATTTTTGAAATTTGAGAGTTTGATAGTATTGAACAATTGAAAACATGTAAGGATTGTATATGATGCATTTCCAACTCCATGCAATAGCCAGAATGCAAAGTGCGCTTTTCGGTCTTGAGACGAAAAATTGGAATCACATAACTTTCCTGTTTGTATAATGCTTTATTCCTTTAAACATAGACAATCCAAAAGACATTTGATGTCTTCTGGATTGTCTATGCTTAAACATTTAGGTCAGTGTAACCCTAATTAGAGATTGAAGTTTTCTGATATCAAAAGCTAATATAACATTTTCTGTACTTATAGTATTTTCAATATACCGCCATGGCTGTGATGCAGCAGTGTTACATCATTCAGTATACATCTTGTATATATAACAGATGCCTGGATGTAAATGTAATGACAATTAATATATATACTTGTGTGTATTGGTTCTTATGGAGATGACAATTAACACTTGTGTGAGCAATGTGTAATGAGTCGACAAGATTTTTGGTGAGTGCATGTGTTGTCCTTCATTCAATAGGAAGTTACATGCATTCTTTCTGACGTAGTATTTCGTAACGCACCCATGCAGTCTTTCCTTTACTAACGACATGCTCTACGTATTTGCGTTAATTTTAATGCCACATGTATACCTTTGTAAACCTTAGGATTTTAGATTCATAGAAAATATCCTATTAATAAGAATGGACTAAAAGTTAACGAAGCGAAAAGAGTTGTTGACTGAGTACAAACAAATAAATAAATTGCTTTACTGATTCAATTACTATAGTTTTGGCCTATATCAATAATTATACTCTTGTACAAATATGGCTGTAATCATTAAAGTCTTGGACTTTATTATTACTTTATGCTTTGACTAGCATAATATAATACTTATAAATGAAGCTTCTGCGTTTATTTATGAATTCTTGCCTCTTTTCCGCAACATTCCGTTTATATAACTGTATGCACGCATAGTCTACACATAATTCTCCCGTTTTAGGCAACCATTATATACAGTATGTATACCGGATATCAGTTATTGTCGTAAATTTTGTCCTAAGACAAAAAAATCAAAATGTTTTAAATTAATAATTTAAGTCATAAAAACATACCATAAAGTTCGATTCTCATGGATATATGATTGTACCATGATTGTGGATGTATGCGGATGTAACGGGCAGTTATTGGTGGCGATAACATATTCGTTTCGACGGAATTCTTATTAGTATTTCCATTGAACACCTGCGCAAAATATTTTAGAAGCATATAAGGCTGTTAATACGAGACCAAACCGAAGTAGCGATATCACACAAACTGATTAAACACACTTAATAAAGCTTTTACTCGAATAAATTTCTTTATGCATGCATTTGGCGGGAAAATTTTCTTACATCTCTCGCATCCTTTCTTACCTTACAAACGCCATCAACTTGGTAATGCTCAAATATTTCACCATCCATACTGTACGACACAACATACGACTCCACCCATTGGTCTGCATCCTTTCGACCTTGAGTGGCAATTACTGTGACATCTTTCTCTTTGCAAAGATCAACTTGAATCCATTGGTTCTTATCGTTTCCACTAGAAGACCAGGAGGCAGTGCCATGTAGTCGTCCTTCTTGTGGTGGTAATCCTTCCCAAAAGCTTGATGATGTAATCCGGGAATCTTGAATCTCTCCATTCTGCATTCCAAGTGGCTCCACGCCAGATTCTGGTTCTAAACAGTATTGATTAACTTTGTCAGTTCAATATATCAATCTTTCAATGTTTATATAGAGGTTTTATATCGACACTTTGTATCTAAAATATTTATAGTGATACCTATAAATCTTGCTGTTTAACATTTTTTGTATGTCTTTATAACGTACAGGTTTTCACAACAAATTTCAAGTCGATACAATTATTACGTCGCGAGTAAAGGACGTTTCAATAATTATTATTAAAATGATGCCAACCATTTATATTGGTAAAATGGTGAATTCATGGCGTCATCAGGGGTAATTGAAAGTGGTAAACAGAAGGAATGAGCCAGAATTGGCTGAATTGCGCATTCTAGCAAGCACATGCACAAAAAGTTAAAAACATAATGAGCAGGCGATTCATACCCGGAGAAATATGGGTTTATTCATGTATAAATGCACTCACGAACATACTACTTTATATAAGATTCATAAAGACTAGATTATTGAGTATTCCTTATAGATTATTAAGTCTGCCAACGTTTGTCTTGTTTAAATATGCATGGCACGAATGCTTGCATCAGCTTATAGCTGTGAACTGCCTCCTTCCATCAAGTACGAGCATTCACAAGGCGACTTAATTGGCATGTTCAATACAGCACGGCCGCTCATGTTGTAAACATTCACATACATCATATAAATAATAATGTTCACCTTTCTGTATCTTGCAATAATATATCAATGCTACGATAACAATTCCTCCAAGAATGGCAGCTACTGTGAAGCCTGCTGTCGCCATCGCCTCGTTCGGTGATGATGTTATAATGTTTGGCTCTTCAACTGGAACTTCAAGATGATATTATGTTAATAAAAGAAACGTTTAGAGAATTTACGCTAAATAAAGACAAGAATTTGGGTTGGGGAATATTTTCTGCTCCTTTTCGTCAAACATATTACAATTAGACTTTTGTGGCAGATATAGAATTAGAGGTCCACATATGTGACTTAACCTGACTTATAAGTAACTTACTTGACTTATATATTATAGTTTACACCCTGAAGTTTAACCACCTGGAACTCTGAAGCTTAAAACAATGTATGAATTCACTTAATATTTCCGTACAGGAGAATGATAAATTAGAATGAAAATTATAGAATATGGAAGACGATTTAAAGCAACTAAATGACAACTAAATAGCACCCTTTTCATGTGATATCATATGAAAGTGTTTGGCAAATTTACTACAAACACTTCTCACGCCGTGCGATCAGGCAAACCGCACGGTGAAAGTAGACGGCAACAATTAAACAAGAGTGAATTTAGTGAAGCAGAAACACATTGTTTATAAGTACTATTTACTTAATTAAATCATTCCCTCGCTTGTTGTCATTCTCTGCTGCTGCGCGATTTGCCATAAAAAAATGGCGGACAAGGCCTGGTCGCATGGCGAGAGACATGCTAATTACATGGGGCTCCGTATAGACTTGTTTCCAGCCCTAACTTAAACCAGGTCAGCTCATGCACCCGGCAATATTATAACATAATACTATAACATGCCAAAATGGGAAACTAAGATACCTGGAGGTGGAATGTAGAGTAGTTCTTCATGTTTTGATTGGCCACACCCAAGATCAACATTCGCAAACGCCACTTCCAGCTAAAGAGTCAGAACTGCTGTTAGAATCAAATATAGAGTACAAGGTTTCCCAAAATAGTGTCCCAATTACGTTTTGTGGAATTACGACGAAGCCTTTAATATAAGCTTTAAATTTTTATACCGGATGAGATCACAATCATATATCATTCTAATCCATTGATATTTGATTGATCAATATAACTAACCGTTTGCTTTCTAGAGTCATTTGAGGTGACATCAATATTCCAACTTGTTCAAAAATATGGAAATTCAGTGAAAAGTATTTCATGACTTTTAGAAGGCTTTCTAAAGAAAATACCTCTAGAAATTATGATATGTGGTCCCTAACATCAGCTGATCAATAGTTTTTTAATTCGTCGGTAAAAAAATGACTAAATCTCAGGAAGGGAAATGAATATTTAATGAATTCGCTGTTTTTGACAGAAAAGATCAGATGGAGGAAGTACATATCACGGCAAGAAGTAATGGCGTAAACATAAAACATCATAATATTATTTGGACCAAGTTGCAATATTGGCATTGTCACTTTAATAAGTGACTCTACAAATTTTTAAAAAAATGTTGGTTATTTTGATTAATTAATTATGAAAGGCAATACGGTTAGTAGTTGTTTTCTCTGGCAAACAATTTAAAATTCTATATAGAAGTTAACGAGGCAATAAATCAAAATTAAAGGGGGTGGAGTTTTGGGGAACACACTGTGCAGGTATGCGTATAGAATAGATGATAACTTAAAACAATACACCAAAGAAATTAACTAGGATTATGTATTAATGCCTACGAATATGCGTAGACATTAGATGATTGCTTTTGAAACAAGAAATTTGTTTTAAATCTTACCTGCGTGCAGACGATCTTGACAGAGTTTGCACGTAGGCTAAAAATATGCGGCTTAAATATGGTCTGGATAAATTGTTAACTGATAAATGTACCCATGCATGGCACTTCCCTATGCGACCATATATTACAGACAGTCAATTTGCACTTGGCAGCATGAGTTACTTCAAGAGAACGGGGAGTTTGGCGGACATACTTTGCAATACAAACTTACTATAATCGTGTAATTTCCACAATCAGATGTCAGATTTCGAAATGTGTAACTGTACTTTATCTAAAATATAAATACGAACATCTGTTACGAGCATGCGCACTTAGAACACCTATACAGTAGGTCAGTAAAATACAATGAGGCAATATCAGAGATTTAATATTGTCTATATTCCTATAAGCCAAAAGAAGTGTGCGAGAGTCACAAGAAAGGCACATAGATTCAAGCCATAGATTAGGGGGTGAATACAGATCTTTTTCAAAGTGATTTTACGGGTCCTTCGTGAAGCCATCAGTGATATTTATGTTGTTAAACTTTAACCACATTACTATTCTATATGGAAGTTGGTCCTAGGTCTGTTGGGCAAGTGCTTATGTACATGGGAACCGGCCTAGCAAAGCATATCCCGCCTAGCTTTGTTGCAAAGGTGGGCCATAGAGTAGCTACGGCTTGTGTCAATAAGCATGCATATTATGCACGTTTTACGTACGATTGTTTCTTGTGATTTAGAGAATAGAACCTCTTAGGAAAACAACTTTAAGAAAACTAGACGTGGAATGCTTTATAATTCTGTACTGGTTGGGACAAGGAATGGTGACCAGTATAATCCCAATCGGAGCCATGCCTGCCCCCCACCACGCCGTAGTTAACTCGTACCCAGTACCTGCCTACGTCGAATTATTATCAGTGATTATTATTAGCCAAGCCATAGTATAGAGACGACCAGTAGGGCCACTCATTTGAAATTTTGTGTGGCCGCTCATTACGCATTGGCAGCCAGTCAATTGCTTTTTCTGGCCAATAAGCAAGCTGGACTAACTTTCCTGGCCAGTAAACTGCATATTTTTGCATAAAAAGCTGGCTACATGTTGCATCGCCGAGTGGCCCTACTGGTCGTCTCTATACTGTGGCCAAGCCCGATTTAGGGTTATAAGTGTTAGGCAAATTATGTTTGAGCGTGTTCGTTTTCATCATGCATCATAGACAACACTTTGAAAGAACTGCGCTAACGTTATAGCTTTACTCTAATGTCCAATATTGACTATGATTGTCTAGGTACGGTAGTAAAACTGCAGATGTATGTTACTTACTGGATCTAAGAAGACAGATTTAGTATCACAGATACCATCAGGTTGACTTGACCATGTTATAATGAAACCATCGATACTGACATTCAAACTTGCTGGATAATGCGTTCTCCAAGACAAAGTTGTACTGTAGTTACTCACGGCAAGGCTTGCATTCACATATGACTCTAAAATTCAGGTACACAATATAAAGAAATGTTAAAATATCGTTTCCTGTAACGATGAATATGCAATTTGATAATAATTAGAGTTAAAATGCTGAGCTGAACATATTAATGCGCTATATGCGATTTAATATTGGGCCATTCCATTTAACATGCGCATCCAGCACCCCCTATTGATGGGTCTGGATATCCAAGGGGAGAGAGTCTTTCATCTTAACTTTTCCTAGGTGGTAGCTTATGGAATTTTCGGGGAAAATTAAAAAATTCAGGTGTTTTTGTGATATCCAAGAGGGCAAGAACGGGTATTTGAGATATCCTATGGGGAAACTACCAAAAAACACATCCAAGGGGGTTCCAAGTTTCCTAAGGGGGTTATGAAGGGACCCCTCAATGGGGGGGGGGCGTATATTAAATGTAATGGCCCATTGTGGCAAATTATTCAAACTTCAAAAAAATGTCGGGAAAATTCCAGCATGAACCAACCACGATGCTCAACTCTACCTACGTACTATTTATCCCTTGAAAGTGACTTCACAACTCGTAATTGTTTGGCGTCCGCCATTTTGGGTGGCAAACATCAAACCTCTGATTTAAACAAAATGAAATCCACCATGGTTGACATTAATAAGTACGCCAAGTTGCCAACTTCCTTAATAACTCGAGTTCTAGACATGCTAAAACAGCAAACTATACACCAAAGAAAGCCTCCTCGTTGTTCAAGGATTCTAGCGAGATATAGCTTGTTCTCTCAGTATTTCGCAAGATATAAGCGAAAATACCACTTCGATGAAATCCACGATAATGCCACCCAAAATGGCGGATTATTTGGCATGACGTGATATTCTCGCGTGACTGCACGAGCAGAATACCTTTGGCTGTAAACATTTCTGATTTATAACAAATTTCGCAGTTGTGAAAGATCGTTTTTGATAGGTAATCAGGCACAATGTACAACTCTCACAGTACAACTCTCTAGGCCACTTTGCTATGTTTTGCACCATCATGGGTAATTTTGTGTCCGTCGCGACAAGAATAAAGCTTTGATGAAAAATCAGAGGTCATTTTGGGATTGCAGTATATGGAGTATCTACTAGCTGTATATGTTTCTATTTTTTCTCAAAATGTTTTAGATTATTATCTACAGACAGATATTTACTCTACGTACACTTACCACAACAGGCTCTATTATCACTTATCTCGCATAACCCTAAAAAAAATTGTATATTTGTTAAGCAGCAATTCTTCAAATGATGATATTATGTTAACATTAGCACATATTGTACACCAAACAGGTTGTCAGATTTTCACCAACAAACTTACCTGGAGTTGTCATCATTTTTCTGACACCTGCAGTGTTGTTGTGAGGGAGGCTTTGAACTTCAACCATGTAGGTACCTTGTAGTACTGGAACTGCAAACTGTTCTGTAATCACCTATTAAGATTTCAGTGGTTACATCCCTATTCAATATTTCTGGTGGTATTTTAAGTCTTCTGGATTGTATATCTTAGTCAGTCGCAAACTAAGCTTAATTCAACCATCAGTGAATTAAAAAATATATATACCACTTATAGCACTTGATCGCAGGTTGTTTTCCCTAGACCCCAGCTATTACATTAAACCGTACAACATTTTTTGAATACCATATCTAAGAAGATCTGAATGCCAGGACGCAATAGAAAAACTACGATCACTGTAACCACATCGTATAAATATAAACAGGATCATTTTGTCATCATAACCACTGATTAGCAGATCAGTTACATGTGGTTACAGGTGCCAAAGATGCTTCAATATAATAACTGGTTAACAGATGTGTTAAGCGACTACAGGTGCGACAATGTTTTAGGCATCCTCTGCAGAATGATGTTCTTAATTCCTATTATTGTATGAAATGAACTGACCAGTTTCCAATTCGTAAATACAGGTGTAACGTGCAGGTGTTACAGGTGGTTAAAAAGTGTCACAAATGGTATTATCTGCTATTCAAGATTTATTTAGGGGCCACGTCCATATTCAAGTTTCCACGCATAACGTCGAATCGACGTTATGACATGTACCCACCCACCCAGTGCATTTTGAAAATATTATTTTTTCATAAAGTACTTAACTTTGGTATTCTAATTAAAGAACTTAAATTTTCTACGACTGTTATTTTTTCGTTATATTGCTTGCAGAATTTGGACGATTTTCGCTAATATCGATTGCGTAGATTTTTCAAATGGCAAGTACAATTATTTCAGTAATTTCCTGTCCTTATGGGTTAACTAGTACTTCAGGATAATATTGCCAGTTTGCCACGAGATAAAGTCAAATTAAGGATTAATTATAAAACCTACCCACCCACTCTTAACGTCGATTCGACGTTATGCGTGGCAACATGGATATGGACGCGACCCCTTAAATTTTATTATTTATGTACAGTTGTGTATGATGTGCTGATGTTCAAGACGCACATGATGAATGGCATAGTGCGTTATAAGCGCAGTAAACATATTTATCATACTGACTCGTTCTATTAATTTGGTTCGCCATGTACCGCTGGAGACTAACCAGCGTTAATTATTACTATTTTTCCACGGATTACACACAAAAATTCACAAGCTTAATATACTGTCGATCTAACTAAACGTATTTATCTACAGATTGTTGTCCGTACAAAAATCTTACCCTATGTCGGTTAATTTGAGAATATTTTGAGTTGACTTGATAACATTGATAGTAGCCGGGATTGTTTTCAAGGCCGAATATTCTTATCTGCCAACCCCAAATGCTTTTTGTTCCTGTGAGATAAAAGTATAGTCTATATAAGATGCTAGGAGGGGGGGGTGGCAAGGGGGGGGGGAATTCCCTTTCAATATCAATGAAACATTAATAAAACTGCCAGTGAAAAGAGAATACAACTGTTAAGTAGACGACCAGTTCATACTGGGATAGGCAATTTTCTGTTGTTTTCGTTCCGTACTTCTTTATATCTATTTGTACATAGAAATAACAATAGACAACTTTCGCCTTCAGTGTAAATTAGCCAATACAAACCACGTGTCAAAACAAATTCTTTGTTTGCTTCTAGCTAAACAAAGAATTTGTTTTGACACGTGATTTGTATTGGCTAATTTACATTGAAAGAGAAAGTTGTCTATTAAATGAGTTGAAATTTGAAAATCATCAAAATTCCATCGAAAGGGCGTGGCAGTGGAAACATTTTCTCAATTGCCTTTGCGCTCGCATTGCCACCCCCCACCGCCCTCCCCCCTGCCTACCATCGCTCCGGCGTCCCTATAAACTCATTAGAAAATCACCATAATAACCACTGAAAATTTTTTATTTATGGTATGCCATGTACCCGCATTTCTATTCATGCATTTGGTTTCGCTTAATAACAAAGTCAATGTACCGTACGATATTATATTGTCAAACTGGGGGAGTAGGAGGGGCGACTTCTCCTCTTCTTTTTCACCATAAACTAGACTGTTCAACAAAAGAATTAAGTGAGTTGCTTGCAGTGAAAATAAGCTGGTTTGCTTTATAGTGAAAGTACTCTTTGATGGGAACTGCGCCGTTTCCCTTTCATCTTTCCGGATCGGATCTCTTGCGCTTAGGCCTAGGTCGAACTAGAAAGTACTCATGCGGAATCATTATTTCCTACCCATGTAGCCCAATTTTAGAGTAAACTAATTCTGAGTAAATTGCTCAACTATGGGAAGTCTAGGGATGAGGTGACATGCATGCATGGTCGTGCGCAACTATTATAGAATGCACCCTTCCTGAAAGTATGCATGTCACCTTGGTTATAGAGCCTCGTTTTCGCCATTGAGTTCTTGGGTTTAAATTATTTTTATCTTGAAAGCCTAACTGGTAACACATAAACATACAAAGTTCATTAACATTATCCATTATAACCGTATGACTTCGCTCACATGTCACCAATAACTCCAAGATTAAAAGGTTGGACCAATTACCGGAATAGTTGATTGACACTCGTGTATACTATTTTTGAAGGAAGTCAAAGAACAGGGAAAATGTCGCTTACCTTGCATGGGAACATTCCATTTTACTAAGAACCATATATCAGACCATGGCTTTTTCTCGTAGTCAACTCGAATCTGGACATTTAGATTCTCAGCTTTCGGTGCAAAAGACGTAATATTTGGGCATTTGCGTTTGTCGAATTGAAAGCACTCTGTTTGCGACTCTTTAACGTTAAAAGAAATGTACTATTTTTAATGCATATACTGTATATACCACAAAGGCAAAGCATACAAAGTTTCACTACTAGGATATAAAGCTAATCAACTGTGTTTCGTTAATTTCACTGCAGTTTGTGGTTTTCTAAACTTGCTCCAAGCCGCTCTATCTGTATCGTAACTATCGCCCGACAAGCGACTATAGTTCATGCAATATACAGTATATAATGAAACGACGCAGAAAGAGGGACGCGACTTGGAGCAAGTTTAGCGCGGGTTTTTACCCGAGAGGTAAATTCTACATGAATTTGTATACGCGGCAAGCGCGGTTTCCATATACCATTTACCACATCCATGTAGTTATAACGGTTTGTGACTGCCATAAACATTTCAACATGAAAGTGTTGTAATTTATGTTATTTACTGTGATTGCCAGCCAGTTTTAAAGCTATATACGTTGTTTTGCCTAATATCGACTCTCGTACCTTTAGGAATGCTAACAGTATAGATTATATAGAAAGCAAGCTTAAGGTGGCTCGATACAGTTTTCAAAAATTCAGGTGTTCAACACTTTGAAATGATTAAACTCCATATTTTTAGGTTTTATTCATCAGGTATCAGGGTTTTCATATATTTTAATGTTTCTACTTTCAAATTATGTTAGTCTTAGTAACACATAGATATAAAAAATTCTGTAATGCCATTTTTTTGCAAAAGGCAAAAATGTCGTTTTCTTCGATAAAAATATTTTGGCATTTATTTTTGGTACAATGAAAGATTTTTGCGGTGCAATACAGCATGCAAAATTTGAACATAAGTCACCAGACAAAATAATGAGATATAGCGCATTGTTTTTCAAAAATGGAATTTTTTAATGACGTCAGCAATTGAAATGAAACGGTATATAACACGCGTCATGACGCGAGGTGGCGCGAACAACTGCTTACGTCAGATCATTTTGTAAGTTATTTAATTTCGTTAATATTCCCGCGCGCACAAATGGTCACACGGATTTATTCATAGAGTATGAAGTTTTGTTTTCGCGATTCTTGAATAAAGTTTTTGTGATTACTATATCGAGCCACCTTAAGTTGAATCGATCTGTGCTTCTATTTTGACACAAACGTTTTAGTAATCCTTGTAATATTTTCTGACTAACGGCTTAATAGCATCTTTTCGAGCAAGAGACGCTTATGACCAATGTTTATGTTGTCTTGTATGAAGTCATACTAGCTGCAGGCAGTGCAGATGTGAGATTTTTCAAATCTACATGCAAGCTGCATGCATCAAACTCCAAAGCAAGGCAAGTGAACAAATTCTAAACCTAGCAGTATCAAAACCGCCTGATCGCAGGTTAACCTAGCACAATGCAAACGTCTTTTATTTAAGCCTATTTTCTTGAAAATCATTCTTGGAATGATATCCAAACCGTAAATTGGAAAAGTGCATGTTATTTTACCTTAGTTGCATGAAATTATTATATTTGGGGGAAAAGGGAACTGGCCACGGTTTAGATTTTCATCAGCATGAGCCATGGCTTTTAATTGTCGTGTTATATTTACACATAAAGAACGGCATGATGTAATACAGCTCTCACCTCTTTGTGGTTTACATGGATCAGCTAAAAGAAAAAGGAAAACAGAAATAGACAATTATCTCAAAGGAAGCGATTTTTAGATTCTAGAATGACTTGCATGTGAACTAAAAATTGTAAACATTTTAGAATATAACGTACAATATCTGTAGAAATGGAACCAATCTTCGCTTATTGATAATCTATATTGGCATTTTGAAATATCTGCACTTTATCAAACAGACCAGCAAAGATCATAGCTTAATAACTTTCATATTCTTATATCCGCAGTTTTGGCTTTTGGTTTGGACTTGCTTCAATGTTTAAATAAAATCTCTTTATACGTTTTACAAGTCTATAGTAGTAAATTGAACGTAAATCCTTTTTTCTGTTCGTAAAGAATTTCCGTAAAATCGACATGCCACGGCGAATTGCCGTAATGAAACGTCCGTATAGTTTTGATAACTGAATGTTTATACTGTTTACAATATAATTAATATAGGTAAAGATACCTTATATGTTCAATTGCCCAAAGCACAGAGTAGAGATCATACAGAGGTGTAACGGGTGTACCCACTTATGCTTCAGACACTTGCCGAGCATGCGCAGTTAAAGTGCACGATTCAGATGGCGGCTCGCTTTTAACGGCAGTTTACCTTTTAGCAGTACGTAAAAATGCGAAAGACCTTAAGATTGTGAAACTTTAAAGAGCCAAAAATGTTGGGAACTTGGGGAATGTTGGGAACTTGGAATGGGGGGAACTTGCCGAGCATGCGCAGTTGCTCATTTTTTGCCCGGCCGCCTGAAATCAGGTGGGTACACGAAAACGTAAGTCGGCCGCGCCAAGTGTTTACAATGGTCCGTTCCACCTCTGTATGATCTCTACTCTGTGCCCAAAGCCCGCGTTTGCGGCAAGGCGTTTTTTTCGCACGAAGCGGTAAATTTGCTACTACTTGTTACTACGATTCGCTCAGCCTATAAAGGTGCGTGCATGGGTACAAGCCTCTGGATACAAGTGTGAGAATGGATCAGGATATACCTTACCTAATTTCAGATTTAATTTAGCTCTAGTCCTGCCAGAATTTCCTTTTCCATCTCTTCCCTCGCATTCGTAAATACCAACAAGTGTTTCACTGAATTGTTTTATGAACAATTTTCTACCTTTCACCATAAAAGAAGGATTGCTTTGGTTTAATAATTTACCATCTTTATACCAATAATATGACTTGGCATTTTTCACTTTACAAACGATTTTCACTCTCCTGTTGTTAACACATGTCATATTCCTTAAATGTCTTATAATTTCCAATGAGTTTCTTTCGTAAGGTGCGCCAGGGATCTTCAGAGGAAAAACATTATTTTAAAATATTTTTTGGTCAGAACCAGGTCGAACAACATGTACTTTCTATTATATACCCTCACATGCAATTGACCAATCACGCGTCATTAATAGGGTCACGTGCACGTGTCTGTTCGATATATTGCGATGTCGGACACACACAGGCAGGTGCCCATATCGGACAGTATAGCTTTTTGCCGCTTTTTGTTGTAGTATATGGCGAAGTATTGAAAGTTTTAACTTTTGTTTTAATAAAAATAGAGCGTGGGAATACTTGTCTTCGAAATTCATTTTAATACAATTACAGTCGTGATGTCAGTGTATCATTTTTTTTCTTCGACTTCGCGACCGGCCGGGATGTCATCGGTGTAATTGTCGCTATACTAACATTATCGACATATAGTCAGTCAACTGCATGATTTCAATGGCTGAAAGGTCAGTCAGCAGCATTTTGAAGGCCTCGTTCGTGAACACCAATTGCCTTAACACTGTTAACAGTCATTTTCAGAAAAACAAAGTTTCAACTGAACAAAGCAAAATGTATAGCCGTTGATTCTCGAAACTTTTTCAACTTCTATAAGTATAATTTGTTAAACTTTTTCCTTATTAAAGAATTTCTCCGATCTAGCTTGACCGTCTTATCGTATGTGGCTGTGCCTGTGACTAATATTGTTTATTTCCCCCTTCTGACTACTAGTAACTAGGTCAAGGGAATGTAAATTACCATCAGTAAAATTCAAAGAAGTTAACCGGTACTTAATTCGGCCTCGTCCGGACATGTCAACCTCCTTTCAGGGATCATTCTAAGGAAATTTTATCACTGCACGAAAGTGCGAAAAATGATAAAATTTATATAAATTTACCCACATTTTAGAAAACGTTCTGACTGCCCTGCATGAGTGCATGACTGCATGTACTATGATTCTGCAACTTAAAGTTTACCCCATGCATGTCACTAATTATATGCAGGCAAATGAGCCAAAATCACCGAGCCCAAATCTGCATTCTGCATAATTATTCTATTTCATGCCAAAATATACACATTTCGCATTTTATCACTGCACATAATCTCATTTATCACTGCACAAATCTCATTTATCACTGCACAAATTGGTTATCACTGCACCTTAGAATAATCCCTGCCTCCTTTGGCACTGAGCCTGCACAAGGTTGTCGTGTGGAAGGACACGCCTTGTTGGATAGAGATCTTTAGAGAGCTACACTTTTTACACATGTACAGGATGACAGGTGCGCTCTGCGTCGGGTTACTCTGGTAACACGCGGACGGAAGATGATGCTGAGGTAGAAAATCCGAAGATCGTGGGAATTGAAACTAAACAAAAACGTCTGCGAAAACGGGCGTATATATATATATATGTCCTATAGAGTTAGAACTTTTTCAGACTTCATAACTATACGCTGTATGTTGCCTCGTTCCCAGAAATGTGATCATGATCAGGACTATTAACAAGAAATTCAGTCCATGTTTTGTGCCACGACCCTTCATCAGAGTCAACACGCAGTGGAACTGTTGGACAAAGAACCTTTGCTCCGAACTTTAGAAATCAAGTGTTCTTTTTTTCACATAGGCGAGAACCAACACCCAATTTTTTGTATTTAATATGTAATACCGCAGCCCACGCTAACAGGTTTGTTCAAATATGGATCGCGTCTTTACTCCAAACGATCATGCAGATCCCTCTTCCAATATTGTATATAGAAAGTAGATATTTCAAAGGCAAAACTAAACATGACTTTACAAATTTTATTCATATAATAACAAAACGTCTTTGTTGCCGCTATTTTAAGTGCCCATGCAATAAGTCGTTATTTATATTGCAGGAAATATTTGTATGTAAATTCTGCAACAATCAACATCCTCTTTTTTCTGTTTTCTCAACGTATAACAGACCGGCCGGGCCTTGAATTAGCCTTTACAGTAAAAGTCATGCATGCACATACGTCAAATATTACGAACATATAGTCAGTGACTTCTTTTCTAGATATAGGCTTATCTCTTATTGCGTGTCATCTGATCGTGAAGGTGATGTTACTATACACGGAACAATTTTCAACCACAAGAACGAAACGCATTGCCGAACCAATCAAATTTCTTGTAGCATCAGTTACATTAAAAATCCTCGTTTGAAAATCGTTCCTTGCAACATCCGACCCTTATTCCTTAATATAAGTTCCGCATATAATTCTATGTATAGCTGTGGCACTAGTCTCACTATACCTGTGCATGACTTAGCAGGAACTAAAACTATGAGTATCTTTATTCCCGATAATTGGTTAAAATTAAATATGGTTGCTGATGGTGATTTAATAAACACAGCCGCAACAAATAGAACAGCTGATACTGAATATCTTTAATTAAAGAAAACGATGGTATATATCCTATAATCTTTTACATTTCCTTAAAACATTCTGATTGTTTATTACCTACAAACTGTTTCAGGTGAATCTTTCAGATTAGCTGATAAAACAGTTAAGTTTAAGGTTGAAGGTGCAAGTAAACCGAATTTCGTAGGTCGTGAGGTAAGAAATTTCTACTGCGGACGTGCAGTAAAGTCGCTTTACGGTGTAGTTCCATGCATAATAGTTTATCGATTTGATGATGTCATATCGTAAGCAAACAATTTGTTATACCACTACAGAAAGACACAGTGAATTGCTGATACAATATTCAAAGTTCGTAATGTTGACACTATATCGTTGACAAACTGATTACATTACTTATCAAGATACACGGGAATGTTCGTAGCAAGCCTCCGTGAATACTTAATTCAGTCTTATACATAAAACTACATGCATAGTATTACAAGCACTTTCAGTTAAATTGCTGACGATTTGGGCATTTTTTCATCAGTCCAACTATGATTATAAGCTGACGATCACAATTTTAAAACCAAGACTTGGTGAAGCACATGCAGCTGGCATTCGAAGACAATCCTTCAAAGTTATGTCAGGTTGTTATCTGTGATCTTGCTGTCAGTTTGTCCGACTTAGCTGACACTTATAGAAGTTTGGTCAACCTTGAACTTCAGTATGCATGATTATAGATTCAACTCTGTTTCACTGCTCTGTTCGACCACTATAACAGGAGCTTTTAAGAAACATGGAGGATGGCAACGCATGGGCAACGGCCAAATAATGTTTTGTTTCATGAAACATGGTCTTATACATGAGTTATAGAAAAATAATATTGTCCTGTATTAACCGAGCTATAAATTTAAAATGCAGTTTCACTTTCAGAATGTTACGAAAGGCACGGAAACTATACTAATCCATGCAGCGGCTTAAAATATCAGCGTCGTATACAAGAGGCAAAAATATGTATTTGAATGTATTTTACTATTGTAAACAGAGCCTGGACGCCATCTTAGATTACATTCATTTCTTTTTATATGAAGAATTCGTTATTTTGGTAGCCCTCGTCCTCCCTTTGCCCTCGCCCTCCCGTTGCCCTCGCGTCTTCCCGTTGCCCTCGTCCTCCCTTTGCCCTCGTCCCCCCGTTGCCTTCGCGTCTTCCCGTTGCCCTCCTGCTTCCTTAAACACCGTATGAATATACTGTAGAGACAGACAGGATGTTATAGGGTCTGAGACTGGACTAAGGATTTTAGTAAACTGACTCTGTCCAATTTTCCCTTGTATGCTTTTTGATGAGTGAACTGTTTCGAACTTTCAATGATAGTACGTAACTATATGAAGTCGACCCATGACCACTATATATATATAGGCCGAATGAAAGGCTAACGACATGAGTGGCATGGCTTCTTAAAATACTTGCATTGACTACCATGGTACATATACTCATATTGGAATGGTCACAAGCTAGCTTGGTCTGTAATTGCCGGTGTTAACCATAACTATGGCTTACCCAGTACTATCAATAGCTGTTTTAGAAATTTGTGCGTGTACAAAACGGCCCCGCAATTGGCTGACGGCTCATAGGTTCAGACAACACATCACTTTATATTCTGATCTTGGTTGTTGCAATAAATTTGTTCGAAACTATATCTGCAACGCTAGATACTCGTTGGCAGTGTCAAAAGTATGAAGCCAGTCAAATCTCAGTTCAATGATATATCTATTATCGTACTTTTCTAACGTTTCTGGTCAACAACATTCTTGCATATTATAATTACTGTGGATAGGATTTGTTAGCTTATCTGATAAAGACAGCGATTTACTTGAACATGAAAAAACAAGAAAAATATACGTTTTGTTGTTTAGGACTGATCTCGCATGCATTTCTTCATTTTATCAGAATTTGACCAAATCTCAGGATATCATTCTCAACATGATCAAGTAATTGCACTATGTAGTGGTGTGTATTATATTAAACATTGGACATTGTCAAATATTCAGTGCCACTTAAGTGTCGGGCCTACATTTTAACTTCTAGTTTAATGAGCCGACTAAACTTCTAAAGATATTAAACGTTATTGAATGACTCTCCGTCGCTACTATATAGGCAGCGTTTAACTATATTTGGCACTTGAGGAAATTTCGGTTAAGGAGTGCATGATTGTATAGCATATATTAGACTAGAAACTTACACCTAAATATAACCGGCAATATAGAAACATTATACAAGATACACAGATACTATAATCCACTCACCGATGGAGTAGCTATCAACAATACTCCAATGCTGATGAGACTGATCGCCTTCATTCTTCTAGTTAGTGAATTGTAGCGGTATGATTGCTGCGAACATTGAGAGATGTGAGACACTGATCTCCCGCTGCTTTAACTTCCTTTTGTCATAATGTTGACGTTCAGTGTTTGAATTTATAATAACACAATCTTTACTCAGAGCAAATTATACAAAGTTCAAACCAGGAACAGTAAATTGATAAAGTTTCTTGAATAATATACAGTAATAACAGTATAGATACTTTAACTGAGAACTTTAATTTCGCTATATACCCTTCAGCTCCTTGTCTTTTAATCTTTGTTTTAATGCCCAATTGCCCACACAATTTATCTTAGTATCCAACTACGATCGAGAAGGATTAACAAAGACTTCTTTGACGTTATTAATGTTTATGGAAATGAGGATTATTATTTGCATTCGAATTGTTGAGACAGTGCTTCATTGAAACTTTTAGCCGAATTCCCAACAAATCACTCAATGCGAATAACAGTACTCATTAGTTACTAGTAACACTTTACGCATTTCGTAGAATTATTCATTAATATATGCATCGGTAAGAAGTACTAGTATTGCACTAGAGTACTGACTACCATTGGCTGTGGTACTGCCAGCATCTCGATCGTGACCTTGTGTGTCACACAGCGTAACATAGCGTGACATGGAGCCAGAAAAGGCAGAAATGCTTATATACATTATATACTGCATTATTATGTTAAGAATAACGCGGTATGCGTAAATTAGTAGCCATATTAGTGTACAACGGCCTACAACCTGCTAAAGCCAATAAGGGCAACGCTAATTTGCAATTGAGCAACACCTACACCAACGTCATGACTATTTGTATTCAATCAATTTGTTAGTACTCAGCTAGGCTTGTCAAAACGCGCAAATAACTTATAGTTGTGGAAACAACGAAAGTCAGTCAGTTCATCACTATTAACCGGTGACAGGGAAATTCGCTCCACTCAGGAAATTCTCCCCCCTATCAAGGTCCGGGCGGATTTCCTGGGTCGACACCGGTACTATAAATTATCATATACTAGTACATTGACTGTTTAAGTGGTTAAGTGATATTTCGCACTAGTTTTTCAATTTCTTGCCATCTGATATTTTGTGACTGTTTTAATGCAGTTTTCATTTTTTCTTTAAAACTCATAAACTGACGTACGCTAAGTACGTCCATTCCTAAGGGTCCATACATATAGTACGCGAATAACGCGATTTGATAACGCCTCTTATGCATGAGGTCATGTTTTGACTGTACCATTGGAATGAAAGTGTATATCATTATTATTAATAGTGCATGTATAAAGAACACCTAGTTTGGTCTCCTCTCCGTGAATACAATTGCAACAGACTACTTTGCCACTCCCCCCCCCCGCCCGCGCGCGCTTAAGGCCCCTTAACTTTTCTTCTTGTATTAGGAAGAATTTTAAAAACACTTGGACTCGTATAACAGACTACCAAAAATAGAGTTCACATCTGTGTCATATGACATATATCGTAAACGTCGAGGTTCAATGTAAGTAGCTGTAGCTGTTTATATTTAAACAAGTTTTCATCACTGACATATATACATCATGTCCATTGTCCAATATACATGTTGCATATATGTCACTATGTCAGTGATCAGTCTATTTCCAAAAATTTGGATATAGATTGATGTCTTGCTGTTAATGGGTTATACTTGGGGCGAGCTGTTAGTGTTATAGACTCAGGGGTCAGAGTCAGGGTTTTATAGCAACTCTTAGGGGCTGTTTATATGAGTCCGGCTAGCCGGTTAGTACTTAGTAAGCAAAAATTGGCTAAAATTTAAATGCTTTATTGGACAAATTGTCGATTTAAAACTACATAATGAACAATAAATAATCCATCCCAATAAATATTGTTGTATTAGACGAGGTAGGTTGTCTTGCTAGCCCAGTTACCCTAGGTTACCCGAGCTGGTGATTTTACATGACAATTCTCAGCCTGGCTGATTGGACGCTCCGTTTAACTCAAGTGTGATCCCAGTTAAATGGGCTGGCCCAGGCTCAGGGCCTTTTTAACAGATAATCGTATCTGCGCCCCCCCCCCCAGTGAACGTCCCATTTGTCAAAAAAAAGGAAGAATGAGTGAATGACTTAGTTCAGAAGAGTGCTCCCATAACAAAACCTTGTTTTTAATACTGACAGCTCAGTCCGTCTAGATGCGATATATAAATAAAATTGTTACTGAAAATGCAGGAAATCAAACCCCAGAGGCTCAAGAATACGATAATTTTCTAGGGGAGGACTCCTAGACTCCCTATGGGTTCGCCATCTCTTTGTTAGGTCCCTTTTCCTTGATGTTCCCACCCTCACTCACGAATTCTTAAAAAGGCCTTGCCCTGTTTTCATGTAAAAACATGTTTTTTTTCATCTACATAGCATGCACTGAACCGAAGATATGAAAACTGCAAAAGTAAGACGATATCGTCTTACTTTAGTCAGCTTGTGACAATAAGGAGTTAAAGAAATTAGTATGAAGTCGGGGCCCCCGTTCAGCGAAAATTTGAATGCCTGGGGCCGGTTGTGTAAAATTCTTAACTACAGTAAAAGTCTTAACTTTGTAGTTAAATAGTAGTTACTGTAAAATTCGCGATTTCTTTCGCACTAACTATAGTTAACTTTTTATACAACAGGGGGCGGTTGTATCAAGGCCGGATAGCACTATCCACCGGATAGCGAAAACTACGAATGTAGACCCCACAATTAATAAAAAGAAACTTTAACTTATAAATGCGAAGGTTTAATCTAGATTATACAAATCAACGGACAATTTTAGGAAGGTTGGAAGATTCGCTATCCGGCGTTGATGCAACCAACCCATAGAACCGACTCCTGGTTGGTAGGAGGCTCCAGTCTATATATGGCTCCAGTCCTTTGCTCGTTTGCATTTGGCTTGCTGTTGTCATGGTTACTCTCGTATTCAAAATGTCCGATTTCAAAATGTTCTTGATCTTGTTCACAAATTTCAACGTGAATTTTGGAGTACATAACAATCGAAACGGGCATATTTGAAACTTGATTATTATTACAAAGCACATGTTAAGGATAAATGTTACTTAATTTGATCTCCTAAACCATCAGAACAGCAGCAGCAAAGGTAAGTCATAAGCTTTTAACATTCGTCATTCGAGGCTAGAAGGCAGTCTTTACGACAGTCAGACATTGAAGAAGATTGAAATTGTAAATTTAATATTTATGTGAAGTACTGAAAATCGGTTATCAATGTTGCTATCTTCGTGGGTATTAAATTATAGGTTATTATATGAGTCTGGACTACCCACCTGTCCTTGGCCATCTATAAAAGCCCGGCGTGTGCAATCGATGAAATCGATAATCGATAAAATCGATATCAATTAATATCAATCGATATCAATTAATCGATTGATATTGAAAATCGATGAACAATCGATGGTGAAGGTTTTTGTGACCTTATTGATTGGTATCGATTATCGATAGCAATCAATAGACTAATTGCGTTCGATTGGTATTGATTATCAATAACAATCGATGAACTAACTGTGTTCGATTGGTATCGATTGGTATTCTCGACCATGCCAAAAAATTGCGGTCAACATACAAGAGTTATCTTGATCTTCCGTTCCGGCTTGCGGAATTCGAAAAGCCACTACAAATCTACAATCTTGAAGACTTTGAGCCAAAACACTCTCATGAAATTCAATATTTAATGTTAATTTAGTGGGAAATGAATTGCCAATCAAACCGCTTCTAATCACAAGAAATTCGGCTGCTCAATTCATTGTACGATCAAGACTTAATTGAACCGTGTAGAGAACGAAGGAATCAAAATACAAATGTATTACTATTATAGTATTTGTGTGCTATAATAGTATTATAGTATTTCTGGTTAATTAAGTTGTCAGTTGTGTTACTGTGTATCACCCTTAGATTGCAAACTGTGTGATATTGACCGCGATAAATATAACAGGATATTAGCTGTCACCACTATTGTCTCGTCGTCTTTGGCCATACTCAGTGGCGCCGCCAGGATTTATTTTTGGGGGGGCAAACAAATTCTAGGGAGGTCCGGGGGCATGCTCCCCCGCGAAAATTTTGAATTTTGGGTCTCTAAAATGGCATTTCCTGCGTTTTGGAGGCACTTGGAGAGAAATATAAAGGTTTTAATAAATCACTTTTTAGGAGCATCCGGAACATAAATGATCTCCAAACAATCTATGAATCTAGTGTATTTTTTATAAAATCAAGAAAGGAACGAATAATTCAATGTTATATTCAAATTAGTACAAGTTCCATCTTCGCGGAGCTGCGTCGTTAAAACGTTCAACGAGTCCTTCGATGTCGAGGTCCTGACAAATGTCAGATTCCACGGACATAAGCATTATGGAGTCGAGTCGGAAAAAGTGCTGGTACGAAATGGCAAAATGTCAATATGGAGGTTAATATGTTGATGGACGTCTCAAGCACATAGTCGGCGACTCGGCGTGATATTGGCACGCCACTCTCGCCTTATGACACTCGCTCGTGATATTTTTTCACCCAGTAAGCAGTTTCAAACAAATGTCGCAGGTAGCGAGTCAGGAGTTCGTTCTTTTTCAATTGTAGAGCTTTTAGTTAAAGTTCAGTAGATACGCGCAACTTACGCAGCACAGTTCATTCTCTATACACCCCGTCACCCCCCCCCCCCTTTGTCACCAGATTTGGACGAATCTAGAAACCCATTCTGTAAAATATTGGGGGGGGCGGCCGCCCCCCCTCGCCCCCCTTGCCGGCGCCACTGGCCATACTCACTTTCCGGTGAAGCTTATATATAAACCTTTATCTTCAGTTCTTCTATAAATTCTTAAGTTCTCTAAGTCGTTTAATTTGATGTTGGTTTTTCCTTTTTCAATTGACATAAAGATAGATACAAACGGAACATTTTAATAGTGCACTGTTTGCGTGGGTGAGATTGACATTACCAAATTTGCCTTATTAGCCACAGCCGCACAGGCAGATTTGTCATTTACCCCCAATGAATAAGAGCCCAGCGAATTACTCTTAAGCCACACATAATATATAAGAAAATTGTATTAGCTAACGTTTCGTTGTTTACAGTACAACATTTTCAGAGCATTTAAACAAATTTACATGGTATGTTATAAGTTATATATATTTACAAAAGACACAAATCAGCTAGACCGGGAATTTAAAAAATCGATGAAATCGATACCAATCGATGAATATCGATTGACAAACGGACTGAATTTTGTGACTATCGATTGGTCATCGATTGGCAAATACCAATCGATATCAATTAATTAATTGGTATTGATTGATATCGATTGATCGATTGGCTTTCCGATCATCGATTTTCATCGATTGCACACGCCGGGATAAAAGACTTTGGGACTCATGTTCATACATAAACTGTTTGGATCAATTGAAGTTAACGACCCCCCTGCCCAAGGGAGTCGTATACTTCAATGGCCATTGAAGTATACGACCCCCCAAAATTTTTTGTCATGATTCATGATTTTTATTCATGCTTTTTATATCGAGAATTTCGTTTAGCTTCTTTTTATGTATTTGGTGGTTCCTAAAGGAATCGGTTTTGTTTATCTTTGTCTTCTCACAGTGGGTACTCCAGAGCGATTGCCAAAGATTACTTCTCGCAGTTCGTCGTGGAGAGACATTTCGTCGGTGGAATACTGTTGCAGTATGCTCGCCAAACATTTTAAGGCCTTTTATAATGCCTTTCCAGCAATGAGTCATCGAACAGATATTTACAAGATGCAGTTTGCGATCAAAACACTGAGACAAAATTGCAAAACTAAACACCTCAAGCGCATATTATTGGTCGTGTTGAAAGTCTTTTGAGTTTGTTTCGTTGTCAAACAATCAATGAACTGAGACATAGACAATAGAAGGGAAGTCATAAAAATTCCTTTGAAACAGACACAAACACGAAAATCCGTAAATTTAACGATATAATACAAGGGTGGTCGTATACTTCAATCCGAATATTTGTTATTGAAGTATACGACCCCATTGGCGTAGGGGGTCGTTAACTTCAATTGATCCAACTGTTTATGTTGCTACTTTAAAGATGCGATACATTCTGTTAGCACATGTCAGCTTTGTTTACATTTTTTCTATCAAAACAATGGACTTTATCAACGAAGTTGTGGCAACTTCATATATTTTCCTGCTTCCATAGTAAAATAAATTATCATGCATGGTCTCCTTTAGATATGGTCTGTCTCCAAATCAGCAAATACCATGAAACCTAGCTGTACATTATCCAGACTGCAGGGTAGGCTGAGTTTGCAATGAGATCTCGGGTGCAGAAAAGTAAAAAACCTAAGTACGGGTTTGCAAAACAGTTCCCAACTCCCAAGTACGCATCAACGAGTAGTCAAGGGCACAAAAGTAGCCAAATACATTGAAAATGTGCAAAAATTGCTGTAAAGTACACCCTAGATGAGCTAAAATTTCTGTCTCAAAAAATCTTGTGTGCGACATTGACCTACTCTGCAGTCCAGTGCATTATAAAGCACAGTTTGTAGTTAATTGTACTATACAATAATTTGCAGTGTTGTAATGTTGGAACTCACCAGAGAAATTTTCAATACACCTGTTTTTAGGTAGTTTAACACAAAACTACAGAACCATTTTTTCCTCCCAATTATTTCACCAGACTGGAAATTAGTTTGTAGTGCGCAAAAGATATCTCCTGTCATTCTACTAATAGCGAGGTCTCCTATATCACAATGTCAGCATTAAGGAACCACATTGTTTATGGATCTGTTTTGTTTACAAATACACAAGTGCTTAGTTTAGAGAAATTAATGTAAGTTATAATACTATAGATACCAGTACAGCAGTCATGTCACAACCTATATTTAAGTGCTCATACTTTCTCGGGAATAATAGCAAAAATTCAAACCCCTTTTGCATGGCACTGGACCAATGTTTGTCTGCATTAAAATATTTGTGTGGAATTTAGGTTTCGCATAAATGTACATGGGAGAGTCGGGACTTCCCTATCCGGACAAATTTTTAACCACCTATCTGTGAAAGTTTTTGTCCACCTAGGAAATCATACCTGTTGGAATAAAGAATACATAGTTTATATTTATTTAGTAAAATAATACTAAGATTTTTCTCGGCATCTCCTTCGATGAGAATAATAGTTGATGGTGTTTGTGGATGGAATATTCGAACGAAAATTACCACTGACGAGTAAAATACTAAACTAGGGTGCAATCTGGGCGCATTGCAACCTAATGGGTGTTACAATTAGTCGAGACACTGGCAGTACCCTACCACTGACGAGTAAAATCATCTGGCGTTAGACGGAGTAAAATACTAAAGTAGGCTGCATCTGGGTACATTGCAAGCTAATGGGTTAATATATAATTCTGTTTCTTGTTTTGGACCAAGACATCAGAAAATTTTAAACTACAAATTATCAAGACACCAAAACTTGATTGTATTAGATTCCATATATATAACACATATAAACATGCTTAATATTTAAGCGCTCCCTCATTTTTTATAACACAGGGAGTTTTGTCTTTAGTTTAATCCTTAGAATGTAAAGCAGATTTTCATTTTGTATACAGTAAATTATTAGTTGCATTATTTTATGTTATATTTCTCCACTCATAGTATTCTGACAAGAGCTCCCTAGGGTACCCAGGGTGAAGGAACAGACATGTCCACAAATTAAAGTGGTTAGTGATCGGTCCTCAGAAATTTTTATTTCTGACTTCACCACTTTGCATTATAGTCTAATTTTTGATCTAGGCAAAAAAAAGTATATTACCGGAAAGAACATACTAAAATTAGTAAAATTGCAAAGTTTGGTTGCGAAATGTTGTAAAATGCGGAAAATATGGCCTTGCAAAGTTTGCAAATTTTGTATACTTTTGTATTACGTGCGGACTATTGTTACCACATTTGAGACGAAAATGGTAGGAATTTCCGCACGTAATACAAAAGTATACAAAATTTGCAAACTTTGCAAGGCTATATTTTCCGCATTTTACAACATTTCGCAACCAAACTTTGCAATTTTACTAATCTTATTATGTTCTTTGTAGCTGTTGTGATTGATTCCCTTCTCCTTGACTAGAACAAAATTTAGTCTATAATGCAAATTGTCTATTATCCCTTGCAATCCCCTATTTTGTGGAATGATCTTCCGCGAGAAGCTAAATCGGCCAATACGCTTGATTGTTTCAAACGGAATATACATTCAAACTAAAGTGTGATGCTGTATTATGCACTGAGCGACTTACTGTATATAGTTATCAACGTAGTGTTTGCATGTATTTAGTTTTTTATCCGTAGTCCTTATTTTAATTTGTAAATATATAATAATAATTTGTGTGACGCCCCTCGTGGAAATCAGCTGTGTGTTGACGAATTTTACCTACCTACCTACCTACCACCCTCAATATTGTGTGTATTCTGCTGTTTGGCACCAAGTTTCCTGCGGAGGAGGCTAATTCCAATGAAACTACCTCCCAAGTGAAGTCCTGTGAAGAAAGAGGTTGGAGAACCTGGTTGGAGAACCTTGGTTACAGTTGAACTTCTGCACAATACGACTCCAACCCTACTGCAAGTTGCAACGCACTTTCTGCACAGAGCCATGTTATGTAGAAATATGTGCACAGAAAAACAGTGAACATGGTCCGTGTTTCACTCCATCGATATTCTCATTCATTTCTTTGTTGCCTTCTGAGCATGTTTATCAAGAAAAATATCGACAAAGTAAAATGAGATTCATGCTCGCACAGTGTTTTCAATAAAAGGCGGTTACCGCCGCCTATTAGACCTTTCACGGCCACCTATTTCTTTGTTTATTTGCAAAATATATATTCATGTGGAAATTTCGAGCACAGATGCGTATTCTTGAAATTCAGCCTGCTATTACAATAATGATTGAAAACACTGCTCGTAATCTCTCCGCGAATGAACATTTTACCTAACATCGCTCTATGTCCGAAATTGCGTTGCAAGTTGCAGCAAAAAATGCCTCGTGTAAATGTCCACTATAAGTACAATCATTTACTGTTTAATCATTAATAATATTGGTAAGCGAAGTGACAAAAATGCGTCCTTATCTTACTAGACAATGTTCGTCACTAACAGTATGCTGTATGGTTCGATTTGTGTGCCCGACAAACTGTGCAATGTGTGTCTCTCACAAAACGTCTCAATTGGCGTGTGTCCAAAACAAATGGCGAGATAAAACATTTGTTGATTGTGAGAAAGCAAATTTCGAATTCTATTCCAGAAAAAGCCTAGTGCGTAAAGCTCTACGAGCAAGATTCCCTGTTATATGGAACGTAAACGGAAGGTTTAGCGGTGTTGTCATGCCACTATTTAGCCTACTGAGTTGTTTGGTACACTGTACGATGAACCACACAACAGTGATGACATGCTTTGATGCTGGGAAAATCGCAGCACAGGAATATTGGTAACAAAACCGATATACTGTAGCAAAGTGAAAATTATCTAGACAGTATAACCTAGAACTACTGTCTTAACTGCTGGGAATTTACCTCTTTCAATCTGTCCGAAATAGAGAAATACTATTCAGTCTTAAAAATTGCTTTCGATCGTAAAAGCTGAGAAATTGCACCAGAAATGCATTATTATAAATTTCATCTTTGAAATGAGGAGAGTACCCAAAGTGGAACCAGAAAAGAATTAAGTGAAATGTATTAAATTTTTAACTACGGTATACTTGTAAATGATGCATGCATGCATGCAGTGTACAGGAAATCTTTACGATACAATTAACGTTATTTACTCTTTGTCCGTAATATTTTTTCTAGTGGTTTAATATGTCAACTAGCCAAGATGAGATTGCAGCTGAAACATCAAGTGGGAGGTTACCCAAGTTGCCTCCTATCACATCCTCAATGTCACAATCCACTGTTTATGGAAAAAGTCATCTGAGTTCCTACAGAAGAAGCAAGGAACTCCAGACGCTTTTGAGAAGATATGTGTAAGTACATGATTGTATATACATGCAGTGAATACAATTAAGGTGCCTTAATTGAAAGTTAAAACTAGAACAAAATACCTCTTGATCGCGAGAAAAGTGCAAGGCAATTTTCGCACATTCAATAGTTTATTATATATAAATGTAAAGCAAGATATTATAACCTCTAAATTGTTTAACTGTCATAGAAATTATAGTCATGCAGGGAATAAAGTTGAAGTTTTAACCCTTTCATGCATGACTTTTTTCGAAATTGTACTATTTTTTAACAAAATGATTGAAATTTTGAGTCTAATTTTCTCAGAAAGTACAAATCATCAGAACCCTTGCTTCCACAGTTGGAAAGCCACGTCCATCCTCTTTTTTTGCCTCTTAACAAATTCGTTTTCCCATATATGGGACATGTCAGAGAGTTAAATCCTCCCTAAAACCCCCGTTTTAATGTTGTTGGAGAGCAACAGCATGTCTGAAAGGGTTAAAAACGTAATTGCAATTATAATAAGTGCAGGCAAGTTGTGTTTAACAACATTTAGGTATGAAAAAGCTGTCCAGGATAAAGAGAAAGTTGAGGATGAATTGAAGAGAAGGCCTCCACCCTCCGATGGCCCTGAATTGCCATCTTCTGTAAGTATAAATCTTTTGTCTAACTTGACGCATAATATACTAATATGTGTTAATTTTTAATCATTCCAAATAACATTTCTCTGTTTCTCATTGTCATAATGTAGATGATGAGTCGAGAAAGAAGAATTAGAGTAAGTTTATGTATACACATCTGTATGCAACAACCGAGTAGCAGTGTGATGAAAAGTTGACTCGATATTTAAATTAGATATAATTGCAGTAATATTAAGCGAGTGCTTCACCTTAACGCAACTAAATTGTCTGGCGTTAGGCAGAATAAAATGTTAAGTGTGCCCTTTCATGTTCTTTGACTGGTACATCTTTGCCTTTCATTATTATGATTTTCTGTTTCTGTTCAAATTTACTGTGGCTATTTGATTGATTACATTTTTCTTTCATAATTTACCCTTTCAATGTTACCGAGCATCCTTGCTCAGTAACTCAAATTTCGCACGAACTTTTTTATTATAACTCATGTTAACAACCTTTTTATACAACCAGGCCCTTATGACTACATTTAAAGTCTACTATAGTTAACCAATGAATACGCATATCTTACCTTGATAAGTAAAATCGTCTGGCATTAGACAAAGTAAAATAACAAAAAGGGTGGCGAAGTAGGGGCATTGCAGCTTCATGGATTAATATACTATTTTACCTTTGTATTGTCCTTAGCTGAATTACCAGTATATGAAACGATGCGTACAGAACGGTCCAGTTACTCCGATGTCAGAACAATGGTGGCTTGATATATTAAGAATGATACCAGCACGTCTTGTAAGCGCACAACATTTACAAGCTCACATTACCCAGCTACAGGAGGAGGTATACGAGGAATATGAAGCCAGTATGAAGAAAGCCATGGGTAATGTAATATATGTAATTTATATATAGGGATACCGGTATTCGACATCCGGCACTATCCGGTAAAATTTAGCCGGATAGTACTGGAACTATTATTAGAACCATAAAACCGAAAATATGTTTCACTTGTCCTTTTTGCGTTAGGAAATTGTGAAACACGAACAATCACTGGACGTGTGACGCATTAAAACGAAATTACAGAATTTGTATTGTAATTCGTGTTGTAAACTGCTCTCTTCTGTATATTGTCCGAAGTACCGCTGTTGCACGGAAATTTATGTATATTTAATATAGGGATAGGCACATATGCACACATACCAAATAAACAAGTACTTAATTTCGCCCGCGCGGGCAAAACCACCGTAATGGAAAACGGCACTTGTGGTGTCGTGGTCACCACGCTTGCCTTTCAAGCTGGGAGACCCGGGTTCAATCCTTGGTCGGACCTCTACTCATGGTCTTAAAATAATTGAGGAGAAAGTTCTACCTTTACATTGACATCAGTAAATGGTTAGACTTTCGCGTCTTCTCGGATAAGGACGTTAAAATCGTAGGTACCTCGGATCCCCTATCAATTGGGCAATAGCCTGTTGGGAAATCCGCTCACCAAAGAGTGAGAAACTCAATAAACTCAATAAACAATGGACTATTTTGAGGAAAAATTAGCGAAATAGTGTCGTGGGTTCAAATTCCGCTTGAACTTACACAATCATATACTGTAGTCTTAATACAGTGGTAAAATTTACAAAGTAAAGTGAAGTGGAATAGATAATAATAAAATATGAAAACAAATTAAAAAGGTTGAATGAAACTACGAATAGCCAGAAACTATTCATTGCCCGATATTCTTTTCCAAGTCATTGTCGAAAACTATAAAAACTAATAACATAAAAGACTAAGGATCCAGTTCTTTTCATGAAACGTACAGCAACGAAAACGAAGAACAGAATAAACATGATATTCTGAGTTAAAGTATTGCACTGTCTGTTATGTCTTTGTTGCCATGAAGCTTCTGAAGGAAAATGAAAAGTACAAGAAGATATTTTTAAGTTGAATGAAAGTGTCATTTGAATTAACAGTCCTATATCTATTTTGCTTGTGAAATTATAATAAAGTTAAGTGGCTAATCTGTCAAGTGAAGAGTTTCAGCTCTTTTCGGTTTTAGTTCCTTGTTAGGATAAGATGTATTTAAATTAGTTGTTGCAGTAATTATACCACATAAAGATAATTATGTAGTTGTTACGTTGGTTAGTGACAATTCTTCATTTTATATGTTCGTTTCGTCGTGTGTAGTTTCTACTTTCAGCACTACATTGTTCATGCACTATCTTGAAAATAGTGCAGTTATAAATAACAGTGCCCGATCCATTGTAACTATAATAATCTATATACTTAGAGTACACATCAAACAATCGTTCCTGTAATCAATAAAATGTCATTCATTGTTTGGTTTGATAATCTTATTTTCAGTGCAACATGTATTGTTAAAGCCAGACGTAAAAGGTGTTGAAGATGACGAAGATTTACCAGAAGATCCGGTGTATGTAAATTATTCAGTGTTTTCTGGTAGTGCTTATTCTACCCTTGCATCGGTTTAAGTATACTCCTATTTCGGGTTGGAATTTACAACATAACACTAACGAATATGACTTTCACACATGATCTTAACTTAGACTTTAAAAGTAATGCGTTAACAGGTATACAACTACGTGTCAACCGCGTCGTTACCACAACTGTAACGATGACACCAGACTATAATTATTCATGCACATGTCACCTGCGATTCTTCAGCAACGGCCTTTCTATAAAAGCATGCAGTACTTTTTAATAATAAATTCACTCAGTCGAAAAAAGATTCAATGATCCTCTCACGCGTAATGTCCCCGTTTTAAAACAAATTCACAACTATATTAAAATTTTCCCTCAGTTCAAAGACATTGTATAAGTATATCTAATGTTCTTATCTGGTTATAGGTACGGTAGTGTTCGATGAGTTGATTGCAAACAAAATTGGAACCAGATAAAAAGGATTAATTTGTCATATTTTTCTAATTTTAGGGGATTGGACTTTTCTAGTCCATGGCGAGAGACATTCGGCAAAGCCAAAAGATCTATTTCAGACAACCTTCATATATTACATCACTCTATGCAGACCATACTCAGGATTTGCCAAAGTGGCATTTATTCTACTTTACTTATTGTCGACCTATCCAAGTTGAGGTAACACTTAATTTTATACATAGCTATATCAGATACATTTTACAATTGTAAAGATTGGGGTAAAGTAATTGTGACAGTTTTACATAAATTTGTACTCTGCTTGGCTCCGAACATTCATGACAGTATTATTGTACACTGATCAAGATAGATGTGATTGAGGTAAACACAAACTCGCAAACTTCAAACGTGAAATATTTTAGGCTGTTCTTTCTACTACTGCGAATAAAGCATACAATGCAAATACAATGCACTATCGACAACGTGTACAGTGGTAGACATTGGGTGCGAATTAGGATTGCCAATATATTCACACCTACAGTAGATGTGCAGTTGATACAAATTTCAATTTCAAAATTTGAACATAGATCAACGAACAAAACAATGAGAAACGGTGCATTGCTCTTCGAAAATTATCTTTTTAAATTAATGACGTCATCAAATGACATGCAACACGCTATACAACACGCGCAATTGTGCGAGATGCATGACGTAAGCAACTCGCAACGTCAGATCATTTTGAAAGATCTATATATTTGGTACCCAGGGACCCTGTGAATGGGGCAATAACCCCTGTAGGGATCACCAGTCATTTAAGACAAAGCTTGTAAATAAAAAATATTAATAATAACAAATTCCCGAGTTCTTATATACATATATAATTAATATAGATTACTTCATGGTTGGTGAGTGGGTACGATTTTTATTTACGAGGTGTGAAGGATCGCTTTCAACGAACGTGCGAGCTCAGCGAACGAGTGAGTTTAATAGCGAACCTTCACGAGTAGATAATATAAATCGTACCAACCGAACCAACCATGAAGTAGTAATTTGTTTATTATATGAGTATAGTGATAATTGCTGTGACTCACAGCAAACAATACGGATGCGAAGTATATCACGCCTCAAAACAGATTTCTTACCGTTTTCTTCTTCATTTTCGTGCTTGAGTTCCAAACACGGCAAAAAGGTTCTTTTTTGGTATTTGTTGTAGCCTTTTGTGTTTTCTTGATGACAATGTAGTCGCTTTATTAGCGAAAAATTCAATAAAAATCACACTTTAGCGACTTCACCAAAACCGGGCGCCATGCTTACAATTACGAGAGCAAAAACACTATAGCCAATCAAAACGCTGATATGATCGTTTTTCACATGTGGGAAAAACCGTCCGACCAATCGAAACGCTAATGCCTTAAGAAGACGATAATTTTCACACGTGAAAAAAATCGTCTGTCGTCGAATACAATTTTTATTTCACGTATTTACTGCACGGAAATCTCTATATTAGTATAGGTTATCATGCGATGGCGAGTACAATTAGGGATTAATAGTACGAGTGATGTTTGGAAACTTTGCCAAAATTGGACGAGCCGCCGGGGCGAGTCCAATTTGGCAAAATTTCCAAACATCACGAGTACTATTAATCCCTAATTGTACGAGCAACATCGCATGATTACTTGTTTATTATTAGCATGACAAAATTTCCGCCATTTTGTTTGTTTCGGGAAAATCATTAATTGTACTGCAGTACAATTAATGAAATAATTGTACTCCTCTCAACCAATCAGCATCCAGTAATTTTATCATGCTAATAATAACTTATATAATAAAGTATATTTCGCAATTCTTTTATATTGATTTTGAGAGAATATATATATATATATGTATCGAACCACCTTAAACAATATGCTATCAGGCTTTTATTGTTGGGCTGAAAAATACACATTGTTATAGAACTTATACTAGTCACTCTTGGTAACGTCCAGCGGTGCCACTCCCATTTTCTAATAATTCTTATAAAGATACTACTGGCAGTATACGTTTGAGGTACACTCATTTTCTTTTCGTGTTCAAATAAAGCACGAAAGTAAATATATACAAACCGTGAAGATTCATTTGTTGAATAAAGAATTGTTTTGCATGGGTTTTTAGGTTGAGAATATACTGTCATTTTGCTCGTAAGAGATGAAAAAAACTTCGTCTCGAATCCTTCGTCTCTTTATTATTGAACGTTACCTGCCGTAGAACCCCACGTTTCAGGTTGAGATTAGGCTGGAAACGTAGACTGTGTATATCGTGAACTCCTTTTACAAAACTTGTAAGTTACTGTGTATGTGATGTTGTTTTAGATCGCAAGGACCTGTTGAATGTGAACATTTAAAGAATAATGTAACACTTGATTGTGAGAAAATGGAAGAAAAAATGATGCACAGGTATGGTACAGTATGCCCTGTTCACGATGAACAGTATGCACACAGTTGCTGATTAATATTTTGCATTACTATTTTGCTCCCTTAATTTCATATGTTGGACCATGTTGGCTTCAACTTTACTCTATGCTGTTCAGATCTACTGTATACGTCGTGATTATATCTTTTTAAAAATACCTTTTTGTCTGTTTTCTAGTTGGTTTCCAGAAATTGTAAAAGTATTTGTTGACAAAAACAGTTTAAAACATTTGAAGTCTGATCGACTCGACTCATTTTACAACAGTGTATCTGTCCTGATATCCAACCAGGTATTATAATCGCTTGTACCAGGTGTAGTATTCGTTGTCCTTATTGGAGAGAGTCCGTATTATATAGAGGTGTTTGAGAATTTTGACTGGACATAGGAAACTGTCCGCATTGGAGAGGTGCCCATTTATGTCAAGAGGTCTCCGAAAGTTCAACTGTGAGCACTCTACTTCCAACAACTTGATCCATCACTGTCTTATTTGTATATGCTTGAAAATGGCTTCTTAATTTAGGCTTTTCCATGGAAGCTCAGGTGCAAATATCGGTCTTCTTAATGCAATGTGTCATTGGAAATCTCGATTTTTTAACTGCGTGCTTTATTTCCTATGTTTATGCACTAGGTGCGAATTCACCAATAGCTCAGTAAAACATTCACACCGAGACAGACCCCGCCCATTTTAATGTCAGTCTTCTCCTAAACTGTGTAGTCTATTTCAGCCAAAAAAGAATTAATTGTATTATGCTGTGATACATTTTCTTGTTGTTTCTATTCTTGCAGTTGAAAGAAATTCTTATCCGGACAATAAAAGCCTGGGTTGCTTTATTTGATGAGAACCACGAGGATCAACTGCCGAAATTTAAACTTGAACTTATCCTGGATGATGATGACCACATGCAGTTTTATCCAGTCTTAAGTGACGTACAAGCAGCAGTCTTTAATGTGGTCGATACTGTGGCAAACACTATGCAAAACGTTCCTACAGTTCAGGTACTATTGAAATCTTAATTGAAGGACTACTTACACACATAGGCATATTATATTGTATAGGTTTCAAATGAGTGCCTCGAGCACCCTAACAGTATTAGGGACTTTAAGATAGTCGATAAATTTGTGCATGGACTGGGTCGAGTACGGTTGCAGTCTCCCGCGCGCGGGAACTTCAAGATAGAACAACACGACTACAGCTACGATTGGAAAAGATTTCTAGACCTCGTAGCTAGTACAAGTTAGGAGTCTCTTTTCAGAGCGCTGGTACCGTACATTCATACTGTACGTTAAACCAGAGACCTTGGGTTTGATTCCATGCAGGAATCGCCAGAAATGCGTTCTGGGGCTTCTGAAATTCAAAATTTTCTGAGGGAGCATGAACTATACAGAAAATTTAGAAACTCAATCTTCTGTTTTCCGAAAAAACGGTAGTAGACCTAAATGCTTGAAATTATCCCTGATACTGTACTCTGCACTACATACCATTGTGTTCTGTACTATTATTATAATGATTTTGTAAACTTGGTTAATCTATATTTATTCCCTTGACTAACCATCATTTTTAGTCTTGGTTGTCTGGTAGCAATACCACCACGCCAATTGATGCTAGAGTCGATGAAGTTGTTCTTGGGGAGTGCAAGAAGTTCTTAGCAGAAGCAGTTAACAGAAACTTAGAGCAACCGATACAATATTTATCTAGATTTGGTAGGTTTTCACTCAACTTTCATCGCACAGCAAACTATGGAAACTAGACTTGAATTGTCACATTCTGTTTCCATTAGGGTTCGGAAGCAACAGTAACTATAATTGTTTGGGGAATAGCAAACACTCAGGCGGAATATTGGGTTGGAAAAGTGTTTAAATAAACTATGAATGATGCTTTGCATTTTGCATTGAAGAAAAAATACTATCAATTATATAGTGTTTCCATATTACTTCAATTTTTTTATGTTCATTTCCAAAATATTCGGGAATTGATTTGTACAGTCTTAATTTTAAATAGAAAAGGTATGAGGCATTTTCCCTAGTGTTAATGCCCTATAAGAGTTCCACCCTCAGATACCTGGGAATGAAAATGGCCAGAAAAACGGAAGGAATTCAGAAAAAGACTCTAAAAGCTAATTGCCAATACTCAGTCTTGCCAATACTCAGTCCCCTCTCAATTGAAGATGAAATTTTCCTTTCCATAAAGGTGTGGGGAGGACGGGAGTACCCTGCTTGTAACTGGATACGCCGCTGTATTTTTCTCCCTAATTCCTCGTAATCGGCCATACTCAAATGTTTTGCCCGAAAACATGTAATTATCTATTTTGAGCACTATTTTGCATTTCCTTCTATTTCAGACGAATTTAAGATGCTTGTGTCTGGAGAAGCAAAAGCTAGTGTAGAAAAATTCCTTGAAGATGACCACACGTTTGAAGAATATACAAATGTTAGTAATATAACACTGTGTCTGTTGTTTTGTCGTTTTGTACAATATACATCCGTGTAGGTTGGTTATAGTAAGCACTGCGGTCTAGCACATGCATGGTGTCAATTTTAAAAGTTTATCGTCGAGTATATAGTAACTTTATATATTTCAATATATGTATTTTCGCGCTTTTATAACTGTCAGCATGTTTACTTGCAACTCATCCTCCTGATCCTGGTTGTTCCTCCAGCAATGTTCTTTGTCATCACGGACTCCAAGTGGTTTGTTTTATTACAGTTCTCAACGGAAACCGTCCTAGTATTTTTGAAATTTTGATCTATTGATACCAGTCTTGTAATATAGTTTTGTGCATGGCACCAGCAAACAACTTTACTAGGCTATTGCATTCGTTTCATGTTGTGAAATTTTAAATCTTTTGTTGCAGGAGATTCAAATGTATCGCAATCTTGCTCGTCAAGTATCTATGTTGCCCAATATTGCATCATTCGACATGGTAGAACTGGATTGTGACGATCTAAAAAGAGGATTGGCGTCGAAATCTCACAGTTTTGCTGAACATTTACTTACTCGACTTGCAACTGATCATAGAAATGAGAACATAAGGTATAAACCTAATTGCATGTACACGTCAGTCAGTTATGCATTCTAGAATTGCTCAAAGATGTACCATATACACTACATTCTTGTAACGAAACCAGATCTGAAAAAGTGGGATGTCGGGCTCCCGAATCCCGAGGGACATTTGCTTTTGCAACAAGATTGAGGGACATTTTCTTGTTTTCACACTTTTCCAGATCTAGACCAAAGTGTACTGCGTTGCAAAGTTATGCAGTGCATCTGTTGTTAGTATATTTTGAAGGTGTATTAGTGTTTGAGGTTCCATAACGTTCGTGTTAACCAGCGTATTTTGGAACTTGTATTTTGCTACAATTGGCAAACGATGTTCTCGCCTGTTTGGACTGCATTGTGCAGATTTACTGTAAGTTATTGATATAATTATTACAAGACTTGGTGCTTTTTGATGTTTTCTAGCATATGCAACGAGTTTGAAGGCATAAAACAACGTGCATTAAAAGTGCCGGAAGACACTCGTGAAATGACGGACATGATGAAATTTATCAAAGATGCAAAGACGGCAAGATTGGTAAAACTAAATGAGCAGATAAAGGCAAGTTCACCAGAATGTTTCCAGTAGAGTATTTCAAATAAGTAAAATATACCCTATTGTTACAGATGATAAGGCAACTGAAAATCGTCATTCGAAATGGTCATATACTAATAACTATATGCATATGCATATTCATTACTCACGAAAATTAAAAGTGTTAATAGCAACGTCGATATTCACCCATAATGGCAGGCAATGTACAATGTACATACACATGATTGCTTCTCGTACAGTAGATTATCCGGAACTTTCTAATGAAATGGACGTTTATTTTTCTCTCATATATAGGAGTCGCAAAGTAGACTTTCATACCTATTGGAGTCATACAGTTTTACCCAAGAAGATATCACATTGAATTGCACAGTGCTAAATTGGCCTATGGATATTGGGCCTGTGTTTGACCAAAATGATGAGGTATTATTAATAGCTTGTGGTTATTTCAATACATGCACCGTTAAGTCGTGTAAATAGGCAAAGTCAAGGGCGGATCCATTCATTTAAAAGAGGAGACACTTTTCAGGGGGTGTACCGCCAAACCATATATTACCTACAATTATTCCCAACTGTAATGTACAGCTAGTACATAAGTAATTGTCCAGTGTAAATGTTTGACATATTTTATTGTACCTTGAACACATGTATGACCTGGATGTACTTGTTTTGTTTGCATTATTTCTAGCCCAGCTGCCATAAACAATTTTCCTTATGTAAATTTCTCTCAGTAGTTCCACTACTCTCTGGTAGCAAAAACTCATTATTTGGCCAAACGTTAACCCTAACAAAGGCTGGCACGAGGCCGAGTAATGTCTTTTTGCATCCAGGGAGGACACGTATCATTTGCATTAGCAAAATGGGGTATTGTACAGTTACTGTAGTATAGTTAGTAGAAATTTTGAGCAAAAGTGTCATTATTATACCATGTACTACAGGTACAGTATAAAGTGGTAAGATTTAACACCAGTTGGTGACAGATTGCTAAAGCCACTATCATTTGTGTGTTATGGGTAGCTGTATATAACATTCTATTATGGGTATTGGAAGTCCGCATTCCTTTGTAGATTGTCGCAGAATCACAGAAAAGAGGAGAAAATGCTTTAACGGAGAAAAGAGAAAAGGTTATGTTGGAACTGGACAAACTACAGAGGTAACTGGCCAGACAGGTGTTGACATTGTAACTGTCCTTTTTCCTATTGACGATATAGTCTGGGCTGGAGGAACTACATTATCTTAAATGAATATTTTTCAGGCGCGTAGACGAATTCAGTGAGTACGGTGATTTGGACATGATGATGCAATACGTAAAAGATGTTCAAACAGTACAAAGAAAACTTGCTGATTGCACTGACTCACTCACGTTCATTAATGAGGTATGCATGCTGAAATACTAGAGGTCACTACTGTACACTTTTAATCATAGGTATTGGAAAGATGGTTTAATTCTATGTTTACTTTCGTAATTTATGAACGGAAAATTTTTACCCATATAAGCGCTGGGAAAGGGGCTTCGGTGGCGCAATCGTCAGAGCACACGCCTTTCACCTCTGATATCGTGGGTTCGAGTCCCGTTGGGGACGACTTATGATAGCTATGTGAAAAGAGTTAGTCAACGCTCTGCCGAAAGTCGTGGGTTTTATCCGGGTACTCCGGTTTCCTCCCACAGGGAATGTTGACAGGGTGGGTTGGGTTTAACCCCTAACTGGCCCTTCCACCGTAGCTGTGCTCCGTGATGGCGAGCAAAAGGTGGCTGCCATATGCGCGCCTAGAAAGCCTTCGGCTTGGTCACGTTGAGCTGTGTCCTTCGCAATTCAGCTTAGCTCTCAGCTGCAAGTAAGGATAATAAGCACACACCCCCTTACTTACTTACTTACTTACTTACTTACTTGCTTGCTTGCTTGCTTGCTTGCTTGCTTGCTTGCTTGCTTGCTTGCTTGCTTGCTTACTTACTTACTTAAAACTAAGAAACATTGTTTCGAAAGCGATATTTCCTAGCCACCATGTTTTCCGAAGGTGGCCACACAGAGTACACAGTAAACACTGTTTCGAAAGCGATATTTCCTAGCCACCATGTTTTCCGAAGGTGGCCTTTTTTCCTCCGTGTAACTGTGTAAGAAATCTTTTCTGCAACAGGAAGAAGAACTTTTCAAATGGGAACAAACAACTTACCCGCAACAAGATGTAATCCAGCAAAGTATTGATCCCTACATGAAGTTATTCTCCACAGTCTTGAAATGGCAAAGAGCTGAAAAGAAATGGATGGATGGAGATTTTATGGAGCTCGAACCTGAAAGTATTGAGGCTGAGGTAGGAGTCAATATTTCTCCTGTATGATATGTTAATAATGGTGCCGAGCGTACCGAGTACACTATTCTGAACATTTCTTGCGTTTTTCCAGAGTTCACGTGTGCCTTGTTTTTTTGCGCGATCTATATATTCTTGTTAATCTCGCTTGCGTCGGTCTGTCTGTCGGTTTACTCGAGTAATGCCCTCGTGTAGTAGCAAAAGCATTTGTTCATGTTGTAACCATGTAACATACCAGGAAAATGCTGTGGTGCTAATCCTTATTTACCGAAATACTGTGATATATGAGATACTAGTGCGACCGAGGAGTGCGACTGCATGTATAGACAGTACTAGTTCAGACTTCCAATTCATTTACACTTTGTTGCTTGTTATATTTGTAGTTAAGGTGTAAAAAGCATAAACTCTACTGCTCCAATTATTAATAGTACGTTAATTAAACGAAGTTGAATCCATATTTTTACCTTCTTTGTTTGTTTCTCCAACTCGTGACCAGACTGAAGAATACGCTCGTGAAATGTACAAGATTTCAAAACTTTTCACGACGAAAAAGAAGGAAGAAAAAGATAAAAAATCCAGAGTACGTGATTCGAAAGAAGAGGAAAAAACAGAAGAATCATCTGCTTTGAAAGTTGTCGGCAATATTCGAGATCAAGTTCAAGATTTCAAGGTTCAATGTATAAAAACTATTTTAAGATTAACTACTTTATAGGGCAATAATAGTAATAATGGCTTTATTTAAGGCCATGGTACATGAGGTAGTTTTTGCTGACACAGCCATGTTATTATTTCCTCACATAACATACCATAAAGGCATGAAAGAAAGAAATGAGAGTGAAAATACCAGAAAAGTGAACAGCACTCCATGCTCACTGATTTTATGTTAATGCTATCTTACATAACATGGCTCTATGTCCGAAATTGTGTTGCAAGTTGCAGGCGAAATTACCTCAACCATTGTGGCTTGTGAGATCGTTTACACATTACGATTTTCGAGCCAATACCTACCGTAGATGATTTGTATACAGTATTTAATCATTACTTATATACAATATTTGTTATTTATTTACAGGAGAATATCCCAGTTATTTCGACATTATGCAATCATGGCATAAGACCACGGCATTGGAAACAAATGTCAGATATCATTGGTTTTGATATTACTCCGGATTCTGGCAGTACTTTAAGGAAATTCTTAAAGTTTAACTTAGGTCCCTGTATGACGGAATTTGAAGTCATAAGTGTTGCTGCCAGTAAGGTAATAGTTAAGCACGACACTAAGTCGTTATTTTATGATGTAATTCTGTAACAACGTGATGACGAGTTATGTATATAGGTCAGACGCCTATTTTCATTAATGGTACAGTTTTACGATTTTTGTAAATGTACTAAATCCGAAACATTCAACTTTCCAATTAAACCCTTTAAATTGTAAAATAGAATGAACAAGAGCATGCACGTCTTTACCTTATACTGTGGATTAGTCGCGCGAACACATCTTGTTCCCGTAATATAGATTGGACGTTTTGTTTTTCCTAGTTGAAATAAGCTGACAAAACTGTATGAACATTCACGTGACTATAACTTACTGTTTGTCTGAAATTTTCAATTGTTGTAACGGGCCATAACTATGAGTATGACAACTGATTTCTGTGGTTATATGAATACTATATAGTATAAAGCTTCTTTTCATAGCTTGGTACATGCATATGTCTCATGCCTATCAAAGACCTCTCTCTCGCTGTCTAACTCTTACATGATAATAGCTAGGTATATTGACATTTGCAGGAATTTTCACTGGAAAAAGCAATGCAGAAGATGGTTGATGATTGGGATGAGATTGTATTTAACACAACACAATACAGAGATACAGGAGTTCATATTCTCGCAGCAGTTGATGAGATACAGACTACATTAGATGATCAAATTGTAAAGACACAAACCATGAGAGGATCGCCTTTTATTAAACCATTTGAGGCCGAGATTAAGGTAACCCACATTTGTAAAATGATGTGTATGTTAGATCGTGATCCAGGTTGCTCCCAGTCACTTATTTGTTTGTGCTCACATGACTATATACCCATGACTACCCAGTTTTTGAGAAGTAAAATATTTTGTAATTAAGAAATAGAAAACGAGTCGCGTGCATTTATGGTGTTATAATGCACGAGGGGAATGTTGATAGAACACGAGAGAAGCGAGTGTTCTGCCAACATCCCCACTGACGTCACTCGCAAGCTTTTCAATGTTTTCATTGCCTGGCAACAACTGCAAGCGCGAAGCCTCGAATTCTGGCGGGCGAAGGAGCGAAAACCGTGCAACTCAACAAAAATTAAAGATGAAAAGGCACAAAAACTGTTCAAAAATGTTCAAAAATAGTCCACAATGATAAACATGCAGATTGGTTTGTCTTTGTTCTGCTTCACTTGTGTTCTGGATTCAGTATAAAAGCGAAGGTTTTCGTCAAACTGCAGGCAGTTTTTGTTTGAAGGTACTATTTGAATGCATTTTTTTGGAGGCTTTGTTGTTTATGGTTGGTTTCTCAGACAAATTGTCAAGAAATGCATACTAAAAATGTCGTATTTGTGTAGGTTTTTGGCGTTGCATCTTGACAGCTTAAAAAACTATAGTGTTGTCAAAATCAGTGCCAAACTGGCGAATTTTAATGTTTTGCACCTAGAACTGTGGATAAATTTTGTTTGTTCTTAGTTTAAATAAAGGTTATGTACCTTTGAATGTCAAAATAGCACAGTTTTTCCTCCGTTTTTTGTCGCCTTTGAATGCGAACTTTCAAGCAAAATGTTTAATTCAAACTCAGAAACAGCTACGAATCTTTTTTCGCCGTTTTTGTCCCGTTGTTATTTTGTTGGCTGGCTCTTCCATCTCGTTTAGGTCTACTTTTTCTTGCTTTCTGACAAACTTGGACTTTAAAACTTTGTCATTTTGTTCATATTGCCTCGAAAACAAGCGGAGACGAAGCGAGAAAAATTGAAAAACCAAACCAGTGCCAGTGCTTTATTGCGTCATAATGCACGCGCATTAGCCAATCAAATCGCGCGTTATATACCACTTATATTATACAGTATGTGATAATACATCATTAACATAAGGAGAGTACAAAAAGTTTTAGTTATAGGTTCAGGACTTATACGACAGCCGCCAAAACAACTGTGAAAACAAGAACTAGAGAAAGCGTAGTTTGATTATGTTATACTGTACGATCGTTCATTCACCCTCCCTGCGTATAACTATTGTTACCAAATCACGTGACTACAAATAACCAGGGGCCGGTTGTACGAAGCCCGTTTAGCTTAAACGGTGGATAACTCGAAAATATAGATCAAGTCTATACATTCATCGAACAACCAAGCTAAAATATTTCAACTTGAATAGAACAATTATATTTGCAACTACATATTAAGGGCATAAGATTTAAGTTCAGTCATTCACCAAATGTGTGAAAGTGTTTTTTAATTTTGGCTTATCCACCGTTTAAGCTAAACGGCCTTCGTACAACCGGCCCCAGGGTACTTTCTCGCATACGGAAAGTACCCTGCATGGTTACCAGGTTGGGATTATACTTGCGTGAATGCACGATAACTACTTCCCGATTCTTCCCAAGCTCTCTTTCTTCAATGAATATATGACTTTATAATGTAACTAGTAACGATTGACCTACGTATAATGAAGCATCAACACCATTGCCGGTCGTTTTTTAGTCTTGGGAGGAGCGATTATTAAAGATGCAAGAAATTATTGATGAATGGCTAAAGGTGGGTTGATTCTTATATTATTGTAACAGTTTGAGTAGGAATGTCACTGAAATTGTGTGTATAGCATGCTATAGGAATGCGTATACCTTTACGTCAGTACGCATGCATGCTGCTGTCCAGAACATATATCCTCCAATTGGACGGAGGTTTTCTAAACAACAAAGCAATTTCATTGTTCTGAACACAAAAGCGATCGTTAAATAGAGACAAGAAAAATCACTGCTCCGAAAAGCTGATTGTGTATTACCGGTATGTAATACCTTTCCAGTTCTTTATTACGACTGGCTGCATGGTTTATATGCTTTTGGTTGTAAAAATTGGAACTGCATGTAGTTTGCTATTTACTTTCTATACATTGTACAGTTCAATAAAGCGACAATAGCCCCATATATACCCCCAAATTGGTCAGCTAACTACCGTCTAAATAAAGAGAAAATAATTAACATGCTGTGATTATATAATACGATCTAAACTTTAGTACCAATTATATAGTCAGCGCCAAAGGCTGGTGTATTTTCGTACATTACACTTCATTCTTGTGTTATCACTGTTCTTGTTGATAGGTGCAAGCTCAGTGGTTATACTTGGAGCCAATCTTTAGTTCTGAAGATATCATGCAACAAATGCCAGAAGAAGGTCGCAAGTTTCAAACAGTTGACAGAAACTGGAAAGACATTATGAAATTTCTTGTTAGAGATCCAAAAGTAAGTTCTCTTGTGGTCTCATTCAATAAAAGTGTAACGACGAATGCCCTCAAAACACAGTACACCAAGTTCCGGAAAGTAGTTGGAGGTACATTGACTGCCTCCAGTTATCGCTTATGTTCCAAGAAGATTAATCTATTTTTGGAAGCTTAGTTAATGCTTGCATGTTTAAGTTGTCATGTGGTGTTTATTTAGCATGATATAACTACGATAAACTATGTTTGTGTTGAATAAACGTAAGAATGTATATAACTCGCAGCGCAATTTCTAACATTTCAGATCTACGTTGTGTGCATGGTTTGCATGAGATTCCATGCGTTCATTGCGTCTGTCAATTAAGAATTACTGGCGAGGCAAAATATTGACCATGTGCACAATTTCACTGTGAATATACTTATACTATACCATACCATTGCAGTGAGAATTACCTCGTGTATAAGATTGCTTTTACTGAACTTAGGTTTTAGCAGCAACGTCAATGCCTGGGATGTTCGACAGACTGCTAGACAGCAATAATTTGCTTGATCAAATTAACAAAGGTCTTAATGCTTATTTGGAGAAGAAACGTCTCTTCTTTTCAAGGTGGAGTATAATTTGCAAATTTGAAATAGTTCGTTCTGCACGTGTGTTATGCTTAAGCTTTATCCTACGTATTATCCTAAGTGTTTGTCAAGAAGTGAGGTAATATTCTTTATTTTATCAGGTTTTTCTTTCTATCTAATGATGAAATGCTTGAAATATTGTCTGAAACCAAGGATCCATATCGTGTGCAGCCACATTTGAAGAAGTGTTTTGAAGGAATGGCAAAACTACAGTTCAAAGAGAACCTTGATATTACACATATGTACAGCAGTGAGGGAGAGAAGGTATGATAAACTGAAAACGAGCAGTAGCTAGTGCAGTACCATGCAGTCTGAATATAAAATATCTATAAAATATCAATAGAGATCTACTGTTATAAAAGCTCTTACAGGGTAAACTACGTCAAGCGTTCCTCTTTTCAGTTCCTAATTCATTTGCAATTTTCCTAATTACCTTTCCTAAGTTTGTTACAAACTTGAGGAAATTTGCAATGTTCCTAAGCCAATTAGAAGTTCCTCAGTTCCTGTTAGAAGTTCCTCAGTTCCTGTTAGAAGTTCCTAAGTTCCTGTTAGAAACTCGCTGGTTTTGTTGAATTCGAAGTTGAGAGACTTTGTATTCTTATATATAATTCCTTTGAAATAATATTTGCACTCATAAATTGAAATAAAGAGCTAGAAGTAACAAAAATAAAGACTTTTACAGTAACAGGAAGTGAAAAAAAATAACAGGAAGTCAACCTTTCACCCCCTTTTTCAATTAAACAATTCAAAATCGAAAGTCTTTATTATGATGACTTCTAGCTCTTTATATCAATTTATGAGTGTAAATTTTGTTTGAAAGGAATTAAGTATAAGAATACAACGTCTCTCAACTTCGAATTCAACAAAACCAGCGAGTTGTTTCGCTCGAATTGTTAACAGGAAGTGAGGGGATTTAAACAGGAAGTGAGGAACTTTGAATCGGTTTAGGAACATTGCAAATTCCCTCAAGGGATGGGTTCATGGGGAACGGATGCAATGTTATTAATGTGTGGTTTCAGTGTAGGCAGTGATAAGCGGTTCACTTGAATGTTTGTAGGATCAAACTACCTGAATAATATATAAACAAGAACTTCGACGTTTCGAGCGAAGGCGCTTCTTCGTCTGGAAGTTTACCACATTGTGTAAACATTTGCAGGCCTTCCTGGGAATGGCGCCTTGACACACGCCAGGGCTTCTCAAGAAGTGCGATTGATCGCACGCCTCGATAGACTACAACGCAAAACAACAAAACTATAATATTTTATCATTTCAGCGCAAATCGCCAGAAATTAGACGTCTTCTAAGCTCTTTTATTTTTTAGTGTTTACTTTGTCATATTCTGTGGTAGCTGTGCTTCCTGCAAAAAAAAGCTGTGCGCCCTGCTGACCATGCAGGGAATGAAAAATTGATCACACTCCACTGCACGCCTAGATAGCTCAGGGAGTGTGATTGGTTGCACCCCTACCATATTCTTCCTGGGAATGCCTGCATTTGAAATCGTGTGAATATTTTGGGGGATTATAGTATGAACTTTTGAAATGAACGGTTCTCTCTAATAAACGCTTCCCACTAATATACGCCCCTTTTGAAATCATTTCTTTTTAAATAGACATTCAGAGCGATTATTGGAATAAATACCGTATATGTTGTATTTTTGTGTTATGGCAGGTTCCTTTCAGTGAAATTATTTCAACTTCAGAAGCCCGAGGAGCAGTAGAAAAATGGCTGTTACAGGTATAACTACTGTATTCAAATATACACGACTATATAATGTTGGGACAAATCTTTTATTATCATGGTAATTTAACTGTTTGCTTAGGTTCAAGATGTTATGCTTATCAGCATCCGGGATATTATTGAAAAGTCCGTGCAGGTATAAAGTTGTGGTAGTCTTACTGTAATTCTCTGACTCGTATGCCTTTCGCTAAATAGACAGTCTCCTCTAATTTCTATCATGCTGTAAATTACAGTAACTTGTATTTTCTTTAGTCTTATGCAATTGAAGAACGTAGACATTGGGTAACCGAATGGCCAGGACAGGTACTGTGTATGTTTAATTAGTATTGTATCTGAGCAGTCAATAATATATTTATCAGTCAATCAATATATATTATTTTGTGATATCAATAATGACGATGAATAACAGGATATACAGTGCTCGCTCTACATTGTACCCTTTTATCCTTATAGGCCCCATTCAACGTTATTTTTATCGTATATTTTTTCTTGTCTCCGCTGAAAAAAAGTAAAGAATTTCTTTTTTACTATATACAGTAGTACAAATTGATCATTTTGTCGACCACTGAATATTTTACTTATTTTTCCCTCACTCCTGGTGTTGACTATAGTCTTTAATCAATTGCTTGTTTTTGAAAGTATGCCAGCGCTTTCTATATATCTGAAGTTTGATATGTTATGTTGTGAGTGTCCAATGATGTCATATAATTATCGTGTCCAATGATGTCATAACATTGTCTTTTAGGTGGTCATTTGTGTTAGCCAAATTTATTGGACCTCAGAGGTTCACGAAGCTATACGAAGTGGACCGAATGGCTTAAAGGAATACCATCAAAAATTGACTAAACAGGTTAGAATTTATACATATTAGTAATGTACCTGTACATAGGCTCAAGAATTTAGTTGATACCAACGACATTAGACCCTATAGTTTAAACAAATAATTATTCTTTTTATGATTTCATATGGCTTATTTTCCGTTTCCCCAGCTTGACGATATTGTCAGTCTCGTTCGAGGTAAACTTTCAAAACAAAACAGAACAACTCTTGGAGCATTGGTAACGATTGATGTTCATGCAAGAGATGTTGTCGAAGATATGGTAGAGAAAGGTAAATATGCATGATAACATGACAAATACAGTGAAGATTCTGTAGGTAGATTTCCATATTAACAGCCACAATTTGAATACATCCACATGAATGTTATTCCTAAACTATTCCTAATTCTTACAATCCTAATCTTGACCCTTGTCCTACACGAATCCCAGTGGCGGACAGCAGCCCCCCCCCCCCCCGAATAATTTCCCAAAGCTTTTGAATGATAGCTGATTAACTGTGATTTGAAGTGTCCGCCACTGACGAATCCTAACGTTATTCTAATGCTAGCAGGAATCCTAACATAATCCTAACACGAATCCTAACGTAATCCTGACCCTTATCTCATCACGAATCCTAACGTCATCCTGATCCTAACGTCATCCTGATTCTTATCCTAACACGAATCCTAACGTCATCCTAATCCTGACGTCATCCTGATTCTTATCCTAACACGAATCCAACGTAATCCTAACCCTAACATAATCCTGATTCTTATTCTAAAACGAATCCTAACGTCATCCTAATCCTAACGTCATCCTGATTCTTATCTTAACACGAATCCTAACATAATCCTGATTCATATTCTAAAACGAATCCTAACGTAATCCTAACCCTAATGCTAACATACACTGTAATAATAACTCTAATCCTAACCATATTCCTAACCTTGATCCTATAGCCCAATCCTAACTCACATTTTACTCACCACCAACGTTAAAATGCACACCAAAGTTATTGTAACGTAATTTCGGGACATTTAAGTGAACCCGTCGTGTAATGTGCAATACGTACAGTAATGTACAACAGGCACGCTTCTAAACCAACGTGTTGTTTTAGGTGTTTCTCGAGAGAATGATTTTGACTGGCTCTCTCAGCTTCGTTATTACTGGGAGAAAGATGATTGTCTTGTGAGGATTATTAACGCAACTGTTAACTATGGGTATGAATATCTTGGAAATTCTGGCAGGTGTGTGTTTTCTTGTTGTAGTATTGATATGCAATGTTACTGTACTATAATTTACAACGAAATTACTCGTAAGGTCTCGAGCAATAAATGAGGCGGAAAAAGTAAGTTTTAATTTGTGACATCGACGATAAAATTGTGATTAATACATGAAGTACCGCTTGTATTTATGTTTTACCAATATCACGGGGAACGACTAAAAGGAGAGTTAAAATTGGAGAGTTAAATCGGAGAGTTAAGATTTCGGAGAGTTAAGTTCGAGCCACGCCCACTTTTGTTAACGACCACGCCCACTTTCTTAACTCTCCCGATGGTATATTTGAACTAACCTCAGAGAGTTAATTTTAATTTAACTCTATTGCTTAAAAAAATAAAAAGGAAGAGGGAGTTAACTTTGTCGTAACTCTCGATCAAAATGCCAAAAAATGCTAAGCGAGAGAGTTAAGTTAGTTTTTCGAATAAAATGGTGTCCCATACCGGATATCTTGTCACGATGATCACAAACGATTCATAATTGTCATAACTTATCTAACGACGACACATAACGTATCTAACGACGAGGCATACCTTCTGGCTTATATTTTCGTAATTAAAATATTCCGTTAGGCAATATGTCCTAAATTATTTGCGTTGTCGCAGTGGAAGGGCTTCTATAGTATAGTTGGTTATTATATACGGTTGTGATATACATCTGTTATATTCTATGACTATGAGTATGACTATGTACAAGTTATTGTCAAGTTTCATGTGCCTGTGGCAGTGCCGGCTCTCACATTCTTCCGCAAAGTCAAACAAAGCAGTTAAACATGAGCAAGTTTTACTTTGACATGTTTTATTTGCGGCAATGCCCGTGTGACAGTGACAGTATGGTACTATATCCATGAGTCTATGAGTATGACTATATGTCTGTGGAGAAATGTGGCAAAAGCCAAAAAGTAGACTTGTCAAGAAAAAACTTCACATGCACGCACCCGGAAAATGAACCATGTGGCATACACCCGGAAAATAAAACTAGTCGCATAAAAATCCAGAAAGTGAAAAAAATTAAAAATTTCGAATTCTGACATGAAGTATACTCAAATTGAACTAAGACGACTCTAAGTACAGTACTGCTGCCTCAAGTTATCTTGTGTTTTTTTTTCTTGTCTTTTTTACTGTAATTTACTAACTTTTTTGAACTCGGAACTAAAACGGGTTTTTTTAGTGTAAACATCAGTATACGTTATAATTACTCGTATTTAAAAATATATTTATGTAGTTAATAATTTGCTACTAATAAAAGTATATCTAAACCTTATTCAGTATTTTTTTAAATTTTTTTCCCGACCTACCGTCCACTTTTTAAAAAATTGAAATCCGTAATGGCACCATTTTATTCGAAAAACTAACTTAACTCTCTCGCTTAGCATTTTTTGGCATTTTGAGAGTTACGACAAAGTTAACTCTACCTTCCTTTTTATTTTTTTAAGTAATAGAGTTAAATCAAAATTAACTCTCTGACGTTAGTTCAAATATACCATCGGGAGAGTTAAGAAAGTGGGCGTGGTCGTTAACAAAAGTGGGCGTTGCTCGAACTTAACTCTCCGAAATCTTAACTCTCCGATTTAACTCTCCAATTTTAACTCTCTCCTTTTAGTCACACCCATATCACGTACCACCAACATGCCCACATGCCCCACATGCATGCATAATTCTGATCAAAGATTTTAAAGATTTCCTCGTTATACATGAGTATGCAGCTGTTATCCTTATAACAACAATTGTTTAACTACCGCATTTACCGCATTTTATCAGATTGGTAATCACACCTCTTACTGATCGCTGTTATCGAACATTGGTTGGTGCATTTCATTTAAATCTTGGTGGAGCTCCGGAGGGACCTGCTGGGACTGGAAAAACAGAAACTACTAAGGTTAATATTGAAGAAAAAAACGGCTCATTTAAAACTTGTTCTAATGAACTTACAACGGTTGATATTAAAAGAGGGTCTGCTAAATTGTGTTAACTTACTACCGACATATATTATACCCGTGTTTTTGACTGACAAATAGTAAAATATCGCAACTGATGGCTGACAAACGATGAAACAACAATTAGGAACTTAAAACTTGTACAAAATTAAAGATCGCCATCCAGGCTCTCTAATACAATGCACTATTTAACAATACAGTAGTTTGTGATTGTACATCAAGTGTAGTGCTCTGTTATGGAAATTATTGAGCTGGATATGAGACGTCAAGCAAGGCCTTTCTTTGGAAGAGTTATGAGGAAGGCGAACATTTCCCGGAAACATCGTATTTATAGCCTTAGCATCAATATTGAAGTGTAAAAATTTATTATTGATAAATAGTTAATGTAAATAATAACATAATAAATAAAGTCTTATTATTTGTTTAGGATCTGGCAAAAGCTCTCGCTATACAATGTGTTGTCTTCAATTGCTCAGATGGCTTGGACTATCTTCAAATGGGAAAAGTTCGTATATACTTTTTCGCAAGATAATCATGTTTATTAATCGTAGTTTGTTTCTTTTAGTTAATTATTTTTTGTTTTTAGTTTTTCAAAGGTTTGGCATCTTGCGGAGCGTGGGCGTGCTTTGATGAATTTAACCGGATTGAGCTTGAAGTACTGTCTGTAGTGGCTCAACAGGTTTGTTTTGAAGTTAATTAATAATAAACTTTCATTATAATGGACAGCTTTGTTATACTGATAATCATAATACCGTCTCTTCTTTCAAATGCCCTTATGACCTAACCTGTGCTTATATTTGTCTCAGATTCTTTGCATCCAGCGAGGTATAGCTGCCCATCAAGACCGCTTCATTTTTGAAGGGACGGAACTAAATTTAAACTCCAATTGCTTTGTTGCAATCACTATGAATCCCGGTTATGCTGGCAGATCTGAACTACCTGACAACTTGAAGGTACGTACACACATAAAGAACTCTATAAAAGAAAATGAAAATTCATGTTTTGACTCATTTCGACCAGTGAGTGTAACATTGGTTTACACTCTTCTAGTTAATTTGTCTACCACCAAAGCGACTGGAATGGATAAAATTTCAGCTAAAATTCTACAAGTAGCAGCTCCAGTTATTGCACCTTCTCTTACTGAGATTTTTAATATGTCAATTGACTCGGATCAATTTCCTTCTGATTGGAAAGCTGCAAGGGTTATTCCATTGTTTAAGAAAGGTCAGCGGTCCATGTTGGACAACTATAGACCGATATCAATCCTTCCTGTAGTAAGTAAACTTATGGAAAGAATTATGTATGATCAAATGTATGAGTATCTTAACCAGAATAATCTTTTCTCAAAACACCAATTTGGTTTCAGACCTTATCATTCCACAACTACTACATTATTGGATTGTACGAACGAATGGTATACCAACATGGACCGTGGGCTGTATAACTTAGTTATTTTTCTTGACCTAAAAAAAGCATTCGATACAGTCGACCACGAAATACTGTTAAGTAAGTTTGAAATGTATGGTTTCCAAAGGAAAGCATTAAATCTTTTACGTTGCTATTTGACGCACCGAACTCAAAGTTGTCAATTGGCCAGTATACTCGGTGGAGAAAGAAATCATTTGTGGCATTCCTCAGGGAAGTATACTCCCTCTCTTATTTATTATGTATATAAATGATTTGCCAAGCTGCCTAGAACGCACAACTCCAAGAATGTTTGCTGATGATACTAACTTAACGGCAGTAGGCAGAACAATTAGTGAGGCGGAAGAGAGGGCGAGCGTAGACATGAGGAATGTTCAGAAATGGCTTTGTGCAAATAAACTAAGTCTAAATATAATGAAAACCGAGTATGTTGTAATTGGAACACGACATAAAATAAGTAATATTGATACCCATCAAGGAGTTAAAATAAATAATCAATTGATTAAAAGTTAAAAATACCATAGCTCTTGGAGTTGAATTAGACGAAAACTTGAGTTGGGAATAACACATTAACCATATTAGCAGTAAAATATCATCAGGTATTGGGGCTATTAGAAAAATGAGGGAGTATGTCGAACAAGACATTTTGATAAAAGTTTATAATGCCTTAATCCAACCTTATTTTGATTATTGCTGTGAAGTATGGGATACACTTAATAAAGGCCTAAGCGAACGTCTACAGAAATTCCAAAACAGAGCGGCTAGGTTGATCATGAACTTAAAAAATGAACATGGTCAGTCTATTTTGGCACGAAAATCTCTAGGCTGGGTAACACTTGAAGAGCGTAGGGCACAAATGAAAGCCAGGCTCATGTACAAGACAGTTAATGGTTTAGCCCCCCAACGACTATGCGAAGCTTTCCAAAATCTGAATACCATTCATGACCATAATCTGAGAGGTTCTTCAACAAGGTTTTATATTCCAAGACCAAAAACGGAATCCTTAAAAAAAAGCTTCCAATATTGTGGGGCTAAACTATGGAATCAGATACCTGAAGAGATACGCAATTCGGTATCGTATAATTCGTTCTGTAAAAAGCTATCTTCCTCGACCTTAATCTCGACTTAAAGTAGTAGTTAATTTTTGTCTAAATAGGTATATAATTGTATTTGTTATGTATGTAATATTAGAGCTAGTATATAAATAATAATTTGTAAGTACACATCCCTTTTGGAAATCAGCTTTTGCTGAAAAGGCCAATGTGTTTAAATAAAGTTGATCTATCTATCTATCTATCTTTTGAAACAGCTGAGAAATCTCTACAGTACTGTGCAGTGCAGTGTACAGTACAGCTACAGTACAGTACAGTACAGTACAGCTCAGCTGCAGTACAGTACAGTACAGTACAGTACAGTACAGTACAGTACAGTACAGTACAGTACAGTATAGTACAGTAGAGTTCAGTAGAGGACAGTACAGCACAGCACAACACACAACAGCACAGTTCAGTGCAGTGCAGTTTAGTGCAATACAGTAAAATAAGAAAGTGAAATACAATTGCAACGCTCCTACATTTCCATCCTATATTATAGTGTATAACAAAGTCTGTCAACGTTTTCTCTGGTACAATAACGTCATTCTATATATTCAGAATTCTCCACCCAATTTCAACATTTTTCAGCTAGAATGATTCATTTTTTTTCGTTGTATATTTACTTCTTAAACACTTTTCAAATTTCTATTTAGGTTTTGTTTCGTACTGTAGCGATGATGGTGCCAGATTACGCACTTATTGGTGAAATAATGTTATATTCTTACGGTTTTGTTGATGCCAGAAATCTATCTGTCAAGATCGTCACCACATACAAATTATGTTCAGAACAGGTTAGATATAGAAATATACATACTGTGTAGAAAGTGCCACGTGGATTTACACGGAGCTACTTGTATATATGAGTGAGGGTCTCTTTTCTTAACATATAGTCTTGAGTGCATTGGTACGTATAGAGAGATGAATAGGGGTACCAAAGTCCGCCGATCCGCAGAATTTTGATAAAAAATATCCGCTAATCCGCTATTAAATTCGGAACATCCGATTCCGGAGCTTGCCACAGAAACTACCGCATCTGAATTGTCTAATTTCAATTGTCATTGCCCCTTTGATGTTTTGAGGTACTTTAATCACCTGCATGATAGAAATAAGATTCGGAAATGCATAAACATGAAGATATCGGGAATAAGGTACATCGAAAGCAGCCAAATTGGCAAAATGTGCTGTTGTGGACGGAATGGAAGGAATTTACTTTAGTACAGTGCAGACTGGAAGATATATTATACACATAAACCTAACTAGGTCTTCCATTTTATACCGTTTTATAAAGTTTATGTAGTTCGTGTCTTCCTTCAGATATACCATGAAGGTACCGATGAATTACTTTCTGTGTTATTATTTAGCTATCTTCTCAGTTTCATTATGATTATGGTATGCGTGCAGTGAAAGCAGTCTTAGCAGCAGCTGGTAATCTCAAGCTCAAGTTTCCAAACGAAAATGAAAATGTTTTGTTATTGCGTTCTATTATTGATGTCAATTTACCCAAGTTCTTGTCACATGATATTCCGTTGTTTCAAGGAATTATTTCAGATCTGTTTCCTGGAATTGAACTGCCTAAAGCTGATTATGGCCTATTTCTTGAAACTGTTGCTGAGGTAACTCTAAATAACAGCAATGTTATTTCATCATGTAATTTCTAATAATTTGTTATGTTGGTAAAACGGTCAAGAAATTAGAATAAGAATAATTCTCTGAGCGCTCACTATTTACCTTGACATAATTTCTGTGTATAGACCAGTAGTCAGTGGCGTTACTCCTTTGGGACCCTCCCCTAATCCAAGGTTATGCAACTGAACCAGTTAAATAAGCAGGAATTTCATCGACACTAAGCAGGAATTTCATCGTACTGAGTTTTACCAGTACCAGGTTCTATGTTTCTACACCTTAACCGCCTTCGTTAATGGTACTTCTCTTCATACATGTAAATATGACTATTCATTCATTCCAACGACATGTATTCATGTACCAATTTGTGAAAAAATTATCGACTATATATGTGTGCCTGAGGGTGTAAGAAAATAGCATGTACAAACATCGAACATCGTAAAAATAGTAACATTTCTGAAATAGACACCTGTATGTACTGAATGTTCTATATACTAGTATATCCTTTTCATATAAGGCATAAGTTACGGAATACATCTTGTTTGAATGTACGGTATAGATGACAATTTTGCTACATTATCGTGTAGTCTTCACTAACTTCACCTGTTATTAAGTTATGCCCCTATCAAATTTAAATATACTGTAAGAAATACTTCGTATTTTTAGGTTTGTGAAAAAGAGAATCTTCAAACAGTTAACTTTTTCACAGAAAAATTAATTCAAACATACGAAATGATGGTGGTGCGTCACGGGTAAGTATTCTGTTTATCTTTTGTTCGTTTTAGTGATCGTGGAAATCTGGCGTAATGTTCTTGAATTTGAGAAACAAAATCTTTTTGAAAAACGAGGATGGGTTATCGGAAAATGTGGAATATGCAAAACAACGTCGAAAATGAAAAATGCATTTAGAAAGTGAAAAATGCATTAACATTGAACCTTTTATGCAATACTATTACCTGACTTGTACATACTGTTTTATTTTGTACGTTTTATCGAGTTATTCTATTCTTTGTTTAGTTTTATGTTGGTTGGAGATCCCTTTGCTGGAAAGACTAAAGTACTAAATGTCCTGGTTCAAACGTTGACTCTTATGACAGAGCGAGGACATGGAGATGAGAATATTAACAAGGTATAATACTGTAACAATAAAAGCTGATCTAAATGTTTGGTGTTATATTTCAGTGAGAACTGGATGGAATTTCAACAGGGAGGATTTGAAATGCTCCACATCAATGGACTTTTCCAGCCAAAGGTCCAGCCTCGTACCCAGGTCCTTTCAGGCCCGCGTGGAAGCTGCAGCCGGTAGCACACGAAGTGAGGGGATTGCAAACCAAAGTGCCTTGGTACGAGGTTGCCAAAGGTCGACTTGATCAAACTTCATAGGCCTGCTCTGGGACGGTAACTCGCCTTAACTCGCCGCGAGATAATGCGAGTTAAGGCGATTTAAGGCGATTTAAGGAAAAATTGCGACTTTAAGCAATGCGAGTTAAGGCGATTTAAGGCGATTTAAGGCGATTTAAGGCGACTTAAGGCGATATTGCGAGTTAAGGCGAGTTAAGGCGATTTAAGGCGATTTAAGGAAAATTGGGACTTTTAACCGATGCGATTTAAGGCGATTTAAGGCGAGTTAAGGCGAGTTGAGGTCCCAGAGCAGGCCTCTTCATCTAGTTCTACGACTGAAGCAAACAAGTGAACCAGGTTTAAAACATCATGTGGGCATACCTATACATACCTATAGTGTGATAGATTTATGCTGTATACAAGTGTATGATCGTGTTTTATATATTGTGCATTTTAGGTGTGGACCCGAGTTATCAATCCAAAGTCCATAACAATGGGACAGTTGTTTGGTCAATTTGATCCTGTCTCACACGAGGTAATAAACAATTGATCTCTTTGTTAACTTTTTAACGAACTGTTGACATTCTAAGTTACTGTAGACATAATTGCTTAAGTGGGAGAATGGAGCTGCCAGTAATGAATGCGCGAAAGCTGGAGGCATTTAAGGGGAATTTTAACTTCCATCTATAGACGTCGTTTTTAATTTAAGTTTTCTAAGTATCGTCCACTACAAAATGTCGTTGCAAGATGTCCAACTTATTAATTTTGATGGTCATATGCCTGTATAGACTGGAAAAACATGAACTAATTTTGTTTCTGGATATTTACTTGCAGTGGACAGATGGTGTTGTAGCCAACACATTTCGAGAGTATGCCTCAGATCAATCGGATATTCGCAAGTGGGTAATCTTTGATGGACCAATTGATACGCTATGGATTGAAAGCATGAACACAGTATTAGACGACAATAAGAAGGTAATGGGTCAGATTAATTCCTTTAATTTTAGTATTTCTCGAAAACTGTTGCTAATACTGCATCATCATCTTCTTTAATGTAGCTGTGCTTGATGAGTGGTGAGATAATTCAGTTGTCTAATGTGATGAGCCTCATTTTCGAGTGTCGTGATTTGTCCCAAGCATCGGTAAGCATGGAAACTTATCTTTATACAGTACTGCAGCTCAGAAGTACTCTAACACTGCGCTCGCGGTATATTTGCATTCGGAAAGCGTCTGAAACGCGTTGCAGAGAATGCTGGGAAATGCATTCTCCAATTTAGCCTGAGTTCACGCATCGGCAAATACCAAAGCATTGATACTTGAGTGATTTTACTCGACTCATTTATTTACATTAGCGATTTCTCCTTTGCCATTGCTCCTGCATGGCGTCATCACCAGTGATTGGATAGCATCTTCTGTTTGACAAGAACTAATCAAAATGATTTCCAGTCTACTATAAGCCCTGAGGGCGAGAATGCCTAAGTTTCTAACCGACACATTGTCTTTTAGCCTGCAACAGTAAGCCGTTGTGGAATGATTTACCTCGAGCCCGCAGCATTGGGCTGGGATCCAATATTAAAATCATGGCTCAATACACTACCTGAATCGTATGGTAAAGATTTTATCAAGCTAGTGGATGCACTCTTTCAATGGATTGTTCCTCCTTGTCTGACATTTGTCAGAAAACGGTGCAAGGTACGGGATATAAACGCCGTAGTGTGAAATATAGTCTACTATATGCAATATGTCATTCTTCTCCAAATTTGATCATGTTTGGGCAAAGTGTCCTTCACTGATTAATAAACAGCTAACGCGCAAAGTCCTTGGCAAACAAGGAAACATTGTTTCAAAATAATTTGAAAACTGCTACTGTATATTTCTCGTTTTCCCACACTTCGAAGTTCGAAATATGTTTTTTTCTGGGTGTTCCGGTATCCTATAGTACCCCTGTAGAGTATAGTACCCTTATAGAGTATAGTACCCCTGTAGAGTATAGTACCCCTGTAGAGTATAGTACCACTGTAGAGTATAGTACCACTGTAGAGTATAGTACCCCTGTAGAGTATAGTACCCCTGTAGAGTATAGTACCACTGTAGAGTATAGTACCACTGTAGAGTATAGTACCCCTGTAGAGTATAGTACCCCTGTAGAGTATAGTACCCCTGTAGAGTATAGTAACCCTGTAGAGTATAGTACCCCTGTAGAGTATAGTACCCCTGTAGTGTATAGTAACCCTGTAGAGTATAGTACCCCTGTAGAGTATAGTAACCCTGTAGAGTATAGTAACCCTGTAGAGTATAATACCCCTGTAGAGTATAGTACCACTGTAGAGTATAGTACCCCTGTAGAGTATAGTAACCCTGTAGAGTATAGTACCCCTGTAGAGTATAGTAACCCTGTAGAGTATAATACCCCTTTAGTAGAAATTTCCAGGTGACTATCGATTTTCCTGCATGCTGATTGGTCCAAATTGAGCCTCTAAAAAGTGATAGTCACTGGTCAGTGACTATCACTTTTTTTTTCAAAATGGCTTCTTCGCAAGCTGCCGAATTTAAAACAAAAATCGTTTTTTTGAGCCTGATTCAAAGTTTTAAATGAAAAAAACTGCCGCTAAATTAAAGGAGGATATATTTTTGACATTTTTAAAGGTAAGCGATAACAAATACACTATTTTTCTTCCATGAAAGGCAGCGTTTTCTCGCTGTTGAAATGAACATGTATAAAACTTTTTCCGTACGGCTCAACCACAAGTGTTTATTTTGAAAATTATTCGTTTTATCCTCATTTATATCGTTATATTCAGCAAAAACCTAGCTGTGATATATTTTTAAAACCATTCTACTTTGTATTTGAGCCTTTCCAAAGTATTTTTCTCATGAAATTGTTTGTTTTTGTTTCGCTTCGATATGTTTTTGACACTCGTCTTTTGCCGGCAGGTTTTTAATAACCGGCCTCTGAGAAAAGCGCTGAATTTTGTCCTATAGCCTTTCAACTGACCTCATAACTTTCTGTGTTTGTTTTTCTCTTTGAAATTTCTACTAAAACAATTAGTCGCCTCAGGCTCGGTGATTACAAGCCTATAGTCACTTCGCCTTCGGCTCAGTGACTATAGGCTTGTAATCACCTCGCCTTCGGCGACTAATTGTTAAGTAGAGTATAGTACCACTGTAGAGTATAGTATAGTACCCCTGTAGAGTATAGTAACCCTGTAGAGTATAGTACCCCTGTAGAGTATAGTACCCCTGTAGAGTATAGTAACCCTGTAGAGTATAATACCCCTGTAGAGTATAGTACCACTGACCCAATAAGATACGACGCAATAGAGTCATAAGAAGAATAGTCTAGACAAGATGGATGTTTGTAAAGAAAGACAAGAAATATTGGGCCACTGAAGGCGTTTTTCGTCTTTGTCCAGCATACGTAGGATGCCTTCTGGAAATTCCTATCCTCTCTCTTACAAAGGGTGGACTTACATCACTTTACGCGAGAAGAGAATCCTTAAGTAACAATCTATTTAATGAAATTGTTAATAATAGCGAACATAAACTTGCATCTTTATTACCAGCCGAATCGAACTATTATACTAGTCGATTAAGAACGAAGAGATCTTTTGAACTTTCTGAGATACACACAAAACGTTTCCTGTGCCTAATTATTCAGTATGTAACAACTGAGTTTCTGAGCCATCACATTTTTCTAGGAATATCTTCCAACATCAGATAGTAATCTTACCCACTCACTGATGAACCTTGTGGAAACCATGATGAAACTTGCTACGAAGAAAGAAGTCGATAGTAAACATTTAAAACTCTGGCTTGTTGTAAGTATTGCAACGAAATTGTATTTTATACTGTAAATGTTTTAGCCATGCCATATCTGTAATATGTGATGCAATATATACTGTATGTGAATATAAAAGAAGAAGCGATAAATTGTCGTTTCATGAAAATGCATGTTTCGTGTCATCCATACATCCATAGAGGATAAAAAAGCAGGATTCTTCACGTTCTAGGCTATATTTTCGTGTGAAAACTGGACAGTTTTGGTCGAACGAGAACGGACTTCAATTTTTTTCCATTTCGGTAATTTCAGAACTCCTTTCTTTTCTCGCTGGTGTGGTCAATTGGCGCAAGCATCGATACAGACAGTCGTTCTAAGTTCGATACATTCTTACGTGAGTTGTTGACTGGAAAAGATGAAAAACATCCTATTCCTGCTTCCATTGGAAAGATTGATAACGCTTTTCCAACTGATGGCCTGGTTTACGACTTCCTATTTGAGGTAATTATAAAACAGAATTATTGACTTCATATTGCGACACGGTATCCCTTCTTAGCAATGGTCTTTTCCTAGCCATGAGGAGAACTCTGTAAAAGAGATGAGGTACAGTTGTGTTGATGAACATTTGGTCAACAATTTTAAAGAATATCTAGAATCAAATAGGCATCTCCACCTTCTCCCCTTCTTATGGGAAGGTGTCCCCCGCCCATCGCCGACTTCCCGTCCATGCACCGTATATTACATTGTTATCGTTAAGATTTCACAATTTCCAATTGTTTTGCCAATTGTACGAAACCTAGCCATCCTATCCGGAGAATGAGCTCCGAAATTACGAACCTGCAGTCTATATATTTATTAACTAAACTAATTTTATCAACTTGAAATGAGTCATTTATCATTAGGAACCTCCGATGCACCCTGCTTTGTTAGTTTACGTTTTGGGTGTTAGCATTTATCCAATGTCTTCGATTGTGTTTAGGCTAAAGGTCGTGGAAATTGGATACACTGGACTAAAACTATTAAATCGAGCAATCTTGGCGGCAAAGGAACAAAAATCAGTGAAATTATTGTTCCTACTATGGATACAGCTCGCTATAAATTTCTCATGGACATTCTAATTCGACACAATAAACCAGTTATGCTAGTTGGACCTACTGGCACGGGAAAAAGTGTTTATATTAAAGATAAACTCATGAATGAACTGGATAAGAATGAATTTATTCCAGCATTTCTCAACTTCTCTGCACAAACAAGTGCTGGTCAGACACAGGTTTGTCCGAATCTTTATACATTATATAATCTTAGAATACTGGGTTTGGTGGATAATCCAAGTGAGTAGATATATACACAATTTAAGACCTAACCAGGAACGGTTGCGAAAATGCAACACTAGGTCCTCTGGCAGGAATTGAACCCACGGCCCTGCGATTCCGGTGCAGCGCTCTAACCAACTGAACTACAGAGGCCAGTTGCTGAGCTGTAACCGTAAGTTCTGTATATATAGGTTATCGGGTGTGCGGGTTGTGATAAGGTAAACTTCAAAGATTTTTTTTGCACTTCACTTGGTTGAACTAGAATACTGGGTTTGGTGGATAATCCAAGTGAGTAGATATATACACAATTTAAGACCTAACCAGGAACGGTTGCGAAAATGCAACACTAGGTCCTCTGGCAGGAATTTTAAAAAATCTTTGAAGTTTACCTTATCACAACCCGCACACCCGATAACCTATATATACAGAACTTACGGTTACAGCTCAGCAACTGGCCTCTGTAGCTCAGTTGGTTAGAGCGCTGCACCGGAATCGCAGGGCCGTGGGTTCAATTCCTGCCAGAGGACCTAGTGTTGCATTTTCGCAACCGTTCCTGGTTAGGTCTTAAATTGTGTATATATCTACTCACTTGGATTATCCACCAAACCCAGTATTCTGGTTCAACCAAGTGAAGTGCAAAAAAAATATAATCTTAGGGCTATAAATTTAAAATTCTTGTATGGAATTTTATATGGACGATTGGTAAATTGCTTTGAACGTTACTGACTACTGTATCTTATAATGAAGATGGCATAAGATAATGCCGAAACATGACTACCTATTATTATACCTTATTACAAAATTTACATATCCCAACATACTGTATTACAACATGCTGCTTGAACCCCCGCACACATAACTCAATGTTGTGTTTGTATCATGTTAAATTACCAAGGGATTTTTGGTTGTTGTATGCAATATCGCTGGAGAGAGGGGATCATTAAATTTGGCTTATCAATACACATGTGCGATGGTCTCGATCTTTTTCTCCAAGATTATGACATTTTTCCATCAAACATTTCATCGATTTAGGGAACCACAGTATGGTGTTAAAATGGCAATAACTGTTTTGGTTTTTCATGTAATAAACGTGTTGTATACTTACAGTAAGTCTTAATTGAATTTAGGATATCATAATGTCAAAACTTGACAAAAGAAGAAAAGGCGTCTTTGGACCTTCGCTTGGAAAGAAGTAAGAGGAAATATTTCTAATATAAAGATCGTATTATTTACGTATTTTATTGCAGATAGTGAATTTGTTTTAGAGACCAAGATACTTTAAGGTCTTTGGAATTTGAAGCCATAGATATCGATAAAAACGTGATTAAGCGATCAGCTCGTGAAGGTATGAGTTTCTGAGTGCGCTCAAGTTCCTAAATGTGACCACTAGAATTCTCGTGTATACTCTCAGCTCAGGTGGTAAAATGTTGTACTAGAAACCTATGGATGTCATTGGTTCGGTTTTCAACTTTTCATGTAGTTTCGTGCTTATCAGTTTTAAGGGCATAACGCGGTAAGCTTTGCCTAATTCACATTTGTTTGATCGGTTTTTAGATTTATAATTTTTGTGGATGACTTAAACATGCCTGCATTGGAAATCTATGGTGCACAACCTCCTATTGAACTGCTCAGACAGTATTTGGACCATGGTAATTGGTATGTGAACATTAAACACTGTGATACACTTATGATTAGACTTGCTCCAATACGAACTTTGGGAAAGTCTAACTTTTAATCTGCTTTTTATTTCAAAAAGGGAATTAGGAAGGAACCATAGAGCTATACAAATTCATTTTGTCGTGCGGGATTTGAGCTATTATTTATAAGTAGTCTCATTGTTGACGTACATAGGGGTTTACTATTATCTTACAATGAAATCAGTATCTATCTGGAGTAAAATATCTGCAAGATGGCGATTTCCTTCCTCGCTTTGGTAAAACTGCGCAAGACACTGATACCGACCTCCATTATCATATCATAAGCCGCCATCTTTCGTTTAATTCACGTTTCTTTTCGGTTGAATTCCTGATGATTTTGCTCTGGATGTATGTAGCGCTCACTGGTTAATAGCCTATTTCAGACTTGTATTTTGTTTTTAAAATTGATCATCAGAAGAATATTTATATTTACATTTTGTTTATAGGTACGACAAAAAGGATACATCAAAAATCAGTTTAGTTGATCTTCAGTTTATATGTGCCTTGGGCCCACCTGGTGGAGGACGTAATCCTGTCACTCCAAGATTTGTCCGTCATTTTAATATCATATCTGTTGCTAAATTCAACGATGATACAATGACAAGAATATTCTCTAGTATTGTCAGCTTCTATTTTAAGGTTTGCAATACGATCATAGAATTTAACTTAACTCTACAGTATATTGTACTATGGTGTTGTGTTGTGTTATCCATCGCCAGGTTATAGTCACTGAGAGACAGACCGTTTCCTTTTTAGGGATATAAGCAGCCATTTTAGGCATGCAGCCATTGGGTTCAAACGTTTTGTCGGGAGGATAATTCAAAGACCTGCATGAATATACAATAGATTGTACACATACAAGCATGCATACTACTGTCTTAGTTTGCTATATTAATGTAAATAAACGCCTGATTTAAACTATAATTTGGAATCTCAATGGAACAGCGATTGATCCACGTATTTTACATGTTCATTTAACAGAACAATGAATTTCCTAACGACGTATATGCCTTGGGATCACAGATTGTTTCTGGAACCATGGAAGTAAGTGAAAGTGTATGGACCTTGTACTGTACAACATTCTGAATAATTCATTAATAACATTTTATTGTTTTTAGATCTATAAATCAGCTATGACGAACTTGCTACCAACGCCAACTAAGTCTCATTATACATTCAATTTGCGAGATTTCTCTCGTGTCATTCTTGGAGTATTGCTGATCAAGAAACAGGCACTGGATGATAAAAAGACAGTTGTTAGGTAGGGTATATAATATTTTACACTCACTTGAGAAATATTTCACTTTTTGACTACAAAATTATTTGCCTATTAAAGGATCTTTCAACCTACGAAGTTCGGTGCGTATGAAGGTATAAAACGTGCATGTCATTAACATTCCTAACTTGATCGCTAATTGTTTGACTTAGATTGTGGGTTCACGAAGTGTATCGTGTATTTTACGACCGTTTGGTCGATGACAAGGATCGTGCCTGGTTACATAGCTCTTTGAAGAAAGTCACTAAAGAACATTTCAAGGAGGATTTTGATGCATTGTTTAAACATCTTGGAAACAGCATGAATGTAAGTGATCTCGTATGTTTTGTTTTTTAATGCCATTTGACCACATTATATGCTTTTCTGTCGTGAAATTGTGCAAGTATAGGTACTACCGTGTATGAGATAGTATATTCTCAAAACTAATATGAGAACTTTGTTTCCTACAAACAGATAACAGAAGATGACGTTAGAAGTTTGATGTTTTGTGATTTCCTTAATCCAGATCTGGTGAATATATTTTTATACTTTACTACTGTGCAATAGAACTGGCATACCTGTATTTAGGAAGGTGCCCAATGTAATAAAGTGCCGATATACGCCTACAATCATCAAAGATTGACTTGCATACAGCACACAAAAGACAAACTAGACTCCAGACTCTTTCACATCGGCTAACATGACATGGTTACGACAGTTAGGACCAAATGGAAAGCAGGCGTATAACTTTATGTTTATTCATTTAGTTGGTTGAAGATCGCTTATATCAAGAGGTCCAATCAATGGATGATCTCTACACAATTGTTGAGCAATACTTGGACGAATACAATCAGTTACATAAAGCTCAGATGAACCTTGTTATCTTTAGGTAGGATATAAATGAATAGTTGCGTTGCTGGATTTAATCATCTTTCGCTTGGTCGAGATAAGCCAGGTGAGCCGCAGATGGAGAGCGCCAGAAAACATATGTTTGATCCCTTTATCCGAAACGTTTTTATGTGTTTTCAACATTACCTGACAGTGTATATGTACTATTTGACTCGTTTGCATGGGGTTCTCGCTCCAGGACTAGAACCACTTCAAGCTTTTACTACTTATTGGGTAACTTCAAACTTTTATCAATAATTTCCGAACTTCAGTATTTTATTCTAAGCTTAGGTCATACAGAGTATTCTATACTTGGTGAACATCAGGAAATTCTACAAGATTTAGCTATTTCCTATTGAGTCTCAATCGTATTTGTTCGCCGTATTATTCATCAATCATGTAAAAGATCTAGTGAAATAGACATATTATTCTTCTATTTTCAAGGTATGTTTTAGAGCACTTGGTTCGAATAAGTCGTGTGTTAAAACAAGCTGGTGGTAATGCTTTATTGGTGGGTGTTGGTGGCAGCGGTAGACAATCATTGTCACGTTTAGCTGCGGCAATATCAGATTTCCATGTTTTCCAACCTGAAATATCCAAGAGCTACGGAATGACTGAATGGAGAGAAGATATCAAGGTGCGTGTCTTGTACATCGTTTGTATTGCGATGCTAAATACTATTTCAGGGAAAATTGCTTCTCAGCAAGACGTCTTGCATGTTTTTCTACAAACACTCCGATTTTGAAACGCCTATTATATTAGCCTAATACTAGAGGAAACATGCAGTTCTGCGATGTATGTTGTCAAGGTGTGGCTAAGGTGTTGTCAAGGTGTGGCTAATGTTTTGTCAAGTTGTGGCTAATGTGTTGTCAAGGTGTGGCTAAGGTGTTGTCAAGGTGTGGCTAAGGTGTTGTCAGAGTGTTGGCTTTCTACACAACCATTTTTGTGAATTGTCACATTGAAGAATCTGTATTTACAGATACTGTACATAGAAAATGCTTGGACAAATTGTTTACCACGTTTTGACACCATGAACAGAATTGCTGTAATCAATACGTATTGTCTAGAAAGGGATAATAATATTAAAATGTTATTACTTTAAACAATTGGATGATTATGGTTCGTCTTTTGGGAAATTTCAGGAGTTTCTAAAATGTATCAAAATAGTATCTATAAATAGTATTTATATTCGGTTGTTTATTTGTTTTTAGACTTTGCTAAAGACAGCAGGTGCACAAATGAAGCCAACCGTATTTTTATTAACTGATACTCAAATTAAAGAAGAATCTTTCCTTGAGGATATCGACAGCTTGCTCAATACAGGAGAAGTTCCGAATTTATTTGCTGTTGATGAAAAAGCTGAACTGGTTGAGGTTAGTTCTTGAGGAGTATTTAGAAAACTTCCTATTGTGATTAAAATCTTTGGGGCAGCAACGGGACAACAATTCTGTATGCCGTGTTACGAACATCGTCTAATAACAACACTGTATAGTTGCCAGTTGCACATCTGTGATAAATGAGATAGATGACAAATCAAGTAGAATATTTGTTTTTCTATTTTCATGTCACCTTGGGTTAAGTTGATGGTAAAGTTTAGATCTTAACAGTTTGTTTAGCAAGTTCAAAATATTGAAGAAAGTCTTTTATTTATATATCCCGTCTGTAACTATATAACTGTGCCTTCCAATTATTTCAATCTGTCTTACTGGAAACTAAGTATATTACATAGCTTACATAGCATTATTCAGCTCACTCCCCGTTGGGGCTTTTCAGTGACCGATTACATCAAGTATCTCGCTTACCTATATTATGATGTACTTAGCCTACATTATTTATCTATTTTTACAACAATTGTGATATTACTTTCCTAATCTATATATCCTAACCCACCCTGGAAAAAACCCACGACTTTCGGCAGAGCGTTGACTTACTCTTTTCACATGAGTGTGATGAGTAAAGTCCTCAGCGAGAATCGAACTCAAGACTCAGAGGTGAAAGGCGCTTGCTCTGACGACTGCATATGAATTATTGAGAATAATGTCTCTTCAGATAACATTAAGATATATAACGTGTGTATAGCTGGCGATTTAAAGGGGTGCATGTGGAAGAGTTGAAGGTCAGGCAGCCAAGATTAGGCGGCTGTGTGAAGCACGCGGAAAAGGCAAAAAAGGCAGGCTATACGCAGGCTTTCTATAATAGTAACTACTATTAATATTTTTATACAACAATTTTGTTATTATATTTTTCAGTTTATGTGACCTAAATAACCCCGTAAACCTTAATTCTCATTGGGTCGGTAATGGCAAACTTTAGTTTTCTAGTATATTATACAATATGTCAAATGCTATACTAAGTTAGATAGATAATTTATTAATATTAAAACATCGCAGCCCAGGGCTGAATTACGTTAAATATTTACAATAATAAAACAAATTATTTAATTAATAACTCAAGAAAGATAAAATAGATAAGACTACTTCTAAGCCAATTCGGAAGTATCCATATTATGAACTATGATTTCAATGCGTTATACGTAATAAAACTATTTCGATAGCGTTCTGTCTTAAATGATACATTAAACTTACACTTATTTCTCAAAGTAGTATCAATGTTATTACACGGGGGGAGTAGATTATGTAATTTATGGTCCTTATTAGACACTATGTCCTGAAATAAACTTTCTGTGAGTTCTTGTCTTCTGGCATAGAGAGGTTGTATAGACCTGCAATGGATAGAGCCTCGCTGTAGGGAAAATTATTCGCATGGCTCTTTTCTGGATTGACTCCAAGTCATTGGATAAGTAGTTGGTTAAACTGTTATGGAATGCCGGGCACGCATATTCTGTAATCGGTCTGATGCAGGTAACATAAAACTGAAGCAGCTCTTTGGTGCCTACATTACTTCTTTTCAGTTGCGTTAAGAAATACAATCTTTTCCGAGCTTTTTTAACGATTTGTAGAACATGACTATTCCATTTAAGGTCGTTCGAAACGGTCAAACCCAATATCTTAAAACTCTTTACCAGTTCCAAGGGATTGTTATGAATTATTATTGGCTCAAACTGAGTTGTTGACTTACTGAAACCTATCCGCAATTCCTTGCATTTTCCCTCGTTCATTTGGAATTTATTAGCTACTGACTGATTTATCAAATCGTCTACATCGTTCTGGATAGTGCTTAAGCCCCCTTTGGAGTGGTCTCAGCCATTGATGTGTCGTCAACATATCTCCACAGTTTTGAGGTAGGAATATTCAGATCGTTGACCATAATGACGAACAACCAAGGGCCCAACTTTGTTCCTTGGGGTACGCCGGCGGGGACCAACTCCCACTTTGAATAACAGTTTTGACTTAACCTCACTCGCTGCTTTCTACATGTTAAAAAGTCAATAATCCACTCGACGAGCGTCCATTGAGGAATATCATATGTTGATAGTTTAGTTATAACTAACAGTTTATTAGAAAACTCAAAAGCAATCCAGTCAATTAAGATCGTGCAGTCCGAAAACATTTTACTATCTTCATTCCTTCTCGACGTAGGATTGAATTTCTCCAGAAAAATATCAGACAGTTGAATGTCGAGTTCATAGAGAGAAATGTAACTCCCCACATATGCAACACGACGAATTGTCTTTCGTTCATAAGTAGTTTCGATGTCAGACGTAAAGCAGAATATACTGTTGCTGGACAAGAACACACGAAAAAGCAAATAACTGCTAAGGAACATGTAGAAAACGTTTTAAAATTCAATTTAGGCATTTTCCTTTCTTGATCACTGCACGCTGCAACTGTTTCACTCTCGCGTTTTGACTTCGCGATTATAAACATTTTGTAGTTTAAGTAAATGAACAGCAACAAGAAAAATGAAAGATAAATCGTTACTAAAAGGTCGGGCAATGTTTTCAGGTAGAAATGAAACAGTGCCGAGAGACAAGCGGCTAAAATGATCAAAATTGCCAGAAGAAAGATAAGTCTTCTTCTAGTGACTGACGTCTGATGAAAGAAAGGATACTTTAAAGCCAGGAATCTTTCGATATTTAGTATTAAAAGTGCATGGATCGAGAAAGCATATAAGACGAAAGGTATGTAATACCTTGTGTTTTCCTGCACTCCATGAATTTCTCCAAGAAAGACGTAAATTGTTGACAATATTACAATAGGATGGGTGATGATGACTGCAACCAAATCAACACAAGATAAAACAAGAATCATAAAGTAGCACAGTTTCTTTCGAAGTTGTGACAATCTCCATAGACTGATTATAACCACAGAATTTAGAAATATTCCTGCAACCATGAAGGAAACATTCAAAACCCACAGGAACAAAACGTTAATAATAGTGCTTAGTGCAGGCATATTTAGTCCGTCGCATATATTCTATGTATAGACGCTTGTATGTATGTACATCTGGACTCTACATGTTTCAAAACCATCATTTTGACAGTTTAAAGTACTACCTGTATACCCGTGCATGACAAGGCTAAAATTAATTATAAGCCGCACTGTAAATATAAAACTCGAAACGTCGCGTGAAACATAGAAGTGCTTTTGAGGTAGCTAAACATTTTTATATAATTTTAGAAATTACTACTGAAACCTTGAGTGGAATTGGTAAAATACGCATGCATGCATGTATGAACATATGTATGCATATACTAAAAACTCTATTCACAACACTTAAAATGAGATGCAAAGTAAGATATAATAGAATACATGGCATAAATTACCATGAAACAGTTGGCGAACAGCTGTGAACTGAGCATGCAGGACAAACATGTAAAACGTATAAAAGTGGGTGGAACTTTTTATATACAGCTCGTGAAAACCGTTAGAATTTGAATTATTCATTTCTTTTGTGCTAAATTTCATCGTGTGGATAGCCATCGTAACGCATCCTTCGCACGCGTCCACGCAGCGATGTAGCAATGCATGCATGGCGCCTGGGTACGAGGCAGAGCCATCGTCATAACGTTGGCGTTCTCCTTGCTTAATTAATCTCATTAATACTTCTTAACTCGAACAACATACATTAACGCGTTAAAAATACATAGAGGAGTTAGCCAGGCAAAGTTAGCCATGCAGGCGCTCGTCTGGCAGTGATGCGGTAAATGTTTCTAGGGAGCACCCTACTTTTCAGATACCCATATAATAATGCTGGATGCACATGTCCATTCTGACCACAGGCAAATTTTGTCGGTAGGCGGGGAGTTGGTACAGGGGGTGCACTTCCACTAAAGCCCCTCAGAACGTCCCCAGAAAACGTCAGCATTAAGCAGTCCAAATATTCGACAGCAGGTGCGGGGGTGGCAGAGCATGGGTGCACATGCACCCCTGAAAAATATGCATCTCTTTGTCAGATAAGCCTTGATTGGCTGCTGACTTTGCTGTGTGTGTGTGTGTGTGTGTGTGTGTGTATACACTATTCACATTTGACTTTACAAGCGAACTTGCTTTTCATAATTAGGTGAAACTGCTCTAATCCCACAATAAACGCGTATGAATATTTAAAATCGAGATAAAAGAGAAGTTTCACACTTCGACATATTTTCACAATTTGAACTATACTACTCATGGCAAAGCTCAGAAACAAAGCAAGTTAAACCGCACTGGAAAAAGAAACTTAAAAAGACGCAGCCACATTACTACTATGTCTTGAACATTTCTATACAATATTAGCCGAGATATAGGCGTTTAAACTCAGGGTAGCATTTTTTGAAGAAGCGAAAAATGGCGACTCAACTAGGTTGTTTTCAAATTTCACGATAGGCGTTGAAAAACAATCTAAAGTGTTTTTTGCAGGTATGCTGTCTTTACATGTTTACAGATTATTATTTTACTTTATATTACATGGCAACGGTCATCCACCAGATCATTATGTCGAATTTTTGCAGGGAGCGAATCAAATAATGGTATGGGTTGGCTTGACTAGGGCAGGCGTAGTGTTGGGTCCCCATGATCCCCTTGATCGAAAATGCGTTCGACTGCATGCTTTCCCGCGCAAGACGTTGTATTCACGTTGGTGGACATTCATTTCCTAATGAATGGGAATTTATCTGACGAAACTGACAAATATTTGTTCTTACTGTTGCGTGTTTTTACCATTTATTACCATAATGAAAATTAATAGACCATTTTAGACCATCTTTCGCTTCTTCCAAAAACGCTACCTTGAGTTTAAACGCCTATTTCTCGGCTAATATTGTATAGAAATGTTCAAGACATATATCAAAATTTAAGTTAGACATTACTGCGTTCAATAAACTTTATTTGAATAAGATAGCTTCTTTAGTTTTTTAATTACAATGAGTCAAAGAGGGGGAACATTTTTTTGCGCCACCTATAATTTCTGTTCCTATTTCCAATCACCGAGTAAAACGTCACGATAATCTTTATAGAAATTACTACTAAAACCTTGACTGGAATTGGTAAAATACGCATGTAGGAACATATGCATGCATATACTAAAAACTCTATTCACAACACTTATAAAATTACATGCATAACGCGCGTTAGAAAGACACAGGGGATTTAGCCAGGCAAAGTTAGCCAGGCTTGTCTGGCAGGCGTGGGGTACCGAAGCCCCTTCACCTTCGTTACGTCACCATCATTATCATCATCCTTATCATTCATTGATGATCAAGGATGAACAATATTTATGCTTGTGAATGGATAATTAGCAATTGTTGAATGAAGTTGATCATCATATGAAGAATTATCAAGGCCGATATTGTTTATTTCATATCACACATTTGAAGTCAAATATTTGGCAGCCATTGGGTTCATATGACGATTTCACCTTTGGCGATTTCAACTATGAATTATTTTAGATAAATAGTAATAAATATTGTTATTCTTACATTGCAGATGGTACGACCAGTAGCCCAAGCACAAGCTGACGACAAGAACACGGAGTTTTCACCATTAGCACTTTTCAACTTCTTTGTGAGGTGCTGTCGTGAAAATCTTCATGTAATGTTGTGTATGAGTCCTATTGGTGACGCTTTCCGTAGAAGACTAAGACAATTCCCATCGTTAATCAATTGTTGTACCATTGATTGGTTTCAGGTAAGAACATATTTTTACTTTTTAACTAAAGGAATAATTTTTGCTTTCGATTGCGCATTGACAGGTTTAATTGCTGCCGAGCGCAGCGAAGCAGCACACTATTATTGACACTGTGTGCGATTCTCTAGAGTTCACTCATGCCCAGTCTTTTGCGCGATCTATATATTCTTATCGGGTTGGATGTCTTGCGTTAATTTCAAAGCGTCGCCTCTGTATACTAGACTAAACATATACAACGATGCCATTATCTCTCTATACTTTAGACTAATTGTATCCTTAAAAATCATAGGAAAAAATATACGAGATCGGGAAAAAGCGCCGATAACTCCAGAAAGGAGCACTGTTTTCCCATGGAATAAGCACTAAAGCGCTCATCCTTGATGGAACTTTTGAAAAATGGATATGGAGTCATATCGTTTTTAATATGCTTGCCCAGTCATTTGCCCGACCGAATCGGACCGATATATTGGGAATGTCGAGTTTGAGGCAGTGCTTTTCTTGCAATAGTAACTCCTAGTAATTACTAATTTTCAAAAAGGATAAATATAATACAAATGTTTTATGGTTCTCACCAATACGTCATCTCTACATAATTTTTAGCCGTGGCCTGAGGATGCTTTGGCAATGGTAGCCACAAAGTTCTTAGCTGATGTCTGTCTGACGGACAAAGAAAGAACAGAAGTAGTACCGCTTGTGAAATATTTTCATACCAGTGCCAGAAATCTCTCTGAAAGGTACTAACAACGTGTCAATTGCAAGATAACGCTGTCCTTGTGAAGAGGATTAAAGTAAATTGATTAGGTTATCGCTAAACCACCTTAATATAAATAGCATAAAATTTTAATGCATAAACGTCCAAGAGTCTCCCCTTGAAGAGTAGAGTCGTTGGCCGCATAGCAATTTAATGGATTTAAGTCAGTATTTGCTTGATGTGCTCAGCAACTCTCAAAGAAGTTTGTATCTCGTACGTCTCACGTTCTCATTAGAGAGTTTAAGATCTACGAAGCGGCTTTCTTCATATTAGACAAAAGCATTAACAGTTTAACACAACATTAAACTAAACATTTTCATAACTTTCAAGCAACGTGAAAGCTTGCTGCGACGCAAGAGATGTTCGTTAAATGAAGTCGAGTTTATAGCATTGTTTTTGAGAAATGTAGCTGTTTGTCAACTAGGCTATTTGAAAAAGCTTCGAACATTTATTACAGTATAATCAAATTGCTTAACGCTCATTCTTGAGATGAAATTGAGACTGCTTCGTCGAGTGTGCAACCTCTCTATTATGATTTTATTGATTTCAGCTACCTTGATGAACTTGGTCGTCATAACTATGTTACACCAACGTCGTACTTGGAACTTATATCTTCCTTTAAAGGATTACTAAACAAAAAGCAAGATGAAGTACGTACATATATAGTAATGCCTTACCTAGATAATAGGTGTAATTGACTCCAGCAAGTGAACTATTAGTTAGGATCTTGTGAATTGGAGTGCAAGACTATGTTCAATTTTAGGCATGAAAATTTAACATAATTATGACTTACGAAATAATCAAGCATGCGATCCTGTGATTCTTGTGCAGATATCTGGCTGAGAATGTGCCACATGGTAACAAATTATCCTAGTATCCTCGCTAAGTTGCCCTTACTAATTAACTTTATTTCCTCTCCAGGTAATGAAGATGAAACGGCGGTATGAAGTTGGTTTGGAAAAGCTTCAATTTGCCTCTTCACAGGTTAACTATAGACTTGCTCCAAGTTGACTTCCACTATAAGTTTGTTCGAGCGACAAACAAGTCACTTCCGCAAATTCCTTCGTCTTTGGCAAATTCCTTCATCTGTGTTGTTTCTTTTTGTCGTTTCGAATATCTTGTTAAAAACATTATTATTGCATATTTATGGACGTACAGTATAACAATCATTACTTATTTCACAAATTTTATGTTTCAGGTGGCAGACATGCAAGTGGAACTTGAGGAACTGCAGCCTCAACTTGTAGAAACTGCGGCTGAGAATGCAAAGATGCTTACGGTATGTCGAACGCGCATACACTTTGTTTATATTTCGTACAATCGTACATATACCGTACATGTTCATGTGCAATTTCCTACAGGGATTCTAGAATATACTCCGCAAAATTGCATCTTGTAAACTCAAGATATAACTTGTTATAATCAAGACACAAAATTCGAGTCTATTTAAAAGTTATTGTCAAACCTAACAACGACTCTTGACAATGTTGACGATTGCAATTGACGTTGATTTTGACATAAAATCGAAATATATCATCATCGTGAATTTTAGTTTCATGTTTACAATTAGATGTCTACTTGTAAAGGATTTCTAATAAAAAGAAACTTCTATTACCTAGGTAATTGAAAAAGAATCAGCCGAAGTGGAAGCGGCAAGTAAAATAGTTCGTGAAGACGAGGCAGTAGCTAATGCGAAAGCAGCAGAATCTCAAGCTTTGAAAGATGAATGTGAAGGTGATCTTGCTGAAGCACTTCCTGCTCTTGAAGCTGCTTTAGCCGCTCTCAATACTTTAAAGGTGCAGTATTTTCTAACTTTTAGCAATTGCATGTTGAACTCGATCTCTGTGTGTCAGCAAATGTGTACAAACGTAAGTCGGTCGGTCGGTCGGTTGGTCGGTCGCCGGTCGGTCGGTCGGTCGGTCGGTCGGTCGGTCGGTCGCCGGTCGGTCGGTCGGTCGGTCGATCGATCGATCGATCGATAATACCGTAGATAAACGTAGATACTGATGTGTTCTCTGACAAGGTTAGGAGACATGTATTAAATGTCCACGTCCAAGAATACTATTAAAGTTCCCGTTATTATATATTTTAGCCATCAGACATAACCATTGTTAAATCAATGAAGAATCCTCCTGCAGGAGTAAAACTTGTTATGGCTGCTGTTTGTGTCATGAAAGATGTCAAACCTGATAAAATCAATGATCCTTCTGGAACAGGAGGAAAGATACTGGATTACTGGGGACCATCAAAGAAAATACTTGGCGATATGAATTTCTTGAATCACTTGAAAGAATATGACAAAGATAATATTCCAGTAAGTCGCCCTTACATTTCGGAAATGCAACTACTTCGCTCATGGGTATGTACCGTTCTCGATAAATGAATGCGTTTCGAGTCCGAGTGAGATTACTTTCCCGTTTCGATACGCGCGGCATGTACAGTTAACTACAGTGGACCAAAACGGTCACTATAGAAACAAGGGGGAAATGTTCTTAACTCTAAAGTAACGTTGACATCCACAGTTTATTATTGGGTTGCTACTGGGACATTATAAAGAGTTGAGAGATTGATTTTCGAACGTGCTTCGAGTTTCACGTAGCGCACACGCACCTTCATTCTTGATAGATAATTCATTCGCGTAAACAAGCTTAGGATAATTTATCGCTTGATAATTCTCAGAAACATGCGCGATAAGTTACTAAAGAACGGTAAAGTGCTAATGTGTGTACATTTTGACACCATATTTTATGGTACAGTGTACAAAATATATGAAGTTACAATATGGTCCACGTTCACTTTACCCATTCCCGCCATATCAAACGTATTTAATATACTAAAACTGTATTATGTATTTTGGTAGGTTCATGTAATGGCGAAAATTCGTAAGGAGTATAGCAGCAATCCGGAATTTGACGCAACCAAAGTTCGTTCAGCATCTTCAGCTGCAGAAGGTCTCTGTAAGTGGGTCTGTGCCATGGAGATATATGATCGTGTTGCTAAAGTAGTCGCACCAAAGAAAGCCAAGTTAGCTGAAGCTGAAGAATCATTGGCTGAAACAATGGAAATATTGGAGTCTAAACGTCATGAGTTGGCCGAGGTGGAGGAAAGATTGGCTAATTTAAAGAATCAATTCCAAGAAATGACTGAAAAGAAAGAACATCTCGAATTTCAGGTGTTGTATAGTAATACTGATAACCTGATAATATCACCAGTCGTCTACTTTTTACTGTTTTTCTCTATTTTAATCGCAGTTTTTTATTTAAAGCGAAAAAAATTGTGACACTGGGAATATTACAAAACACGTCTTCGCTTGTTGTTGGGTAAGGCACAACGGCAATCTTGGGACCACAAAACACACTGTTTCCCTCGGTCTCAGTAAATAAGTGTTGAATATCTGCGTAAATATTTTCAAGCAAGAAATGTTATAAGGATATTTTTGTCTCTGAAATTTCCAAATATCGTATTGTTTTCCCCAGGTTGACTTGTGTTCCAAGAAACTTGATCGTGCACAAAAACTTATTGGTGGTCTTGGAGGTGAGAAAGACAGGTGGTCAGCAGCTGCAACAGACTTACAACGTGTTTATGACAATCTTACTGGTGATGTTCTCATATCATCCGGTGTCATTGCTTATCTTGGTGCTTTCACATCGCTCTTTCGCAAGAGATGTACAGATGACTGGTCACAAACATGCAAGGTATATTATACTTAGATCTCCAAACGCACTCGAGCTCAGAGGTCAAGGTTTTGTCGTTTCGCGTTCTGTTCTTTAGAGAAAAGCCTTAACTGAATTAGCTATATATTATTTGCTACCTCTGTATTAATCTCTAGGGAAGAGGTATTTCCTGCTCTTCAGATTTCTCACTCAGTAAAACTCTTGGTGAACCTATAAAGATCCGTGCCTGGAACATCGCGGGTTTACCAACTGACGCATTCTCTATTGATAATGGTGTTATTGTGGATAACGCAAGGCGATGGTGAGTGCAAGCTTTCTGGGTTGTCTCGAAAGGATCTTAAGCAATTTTGTAGCCTTACCCAGTGAACTCTAAGTAAACTGGAACGCTAACTCCTATGATCAAGTCCTATGATTCGTTGAAGCCAAGCTAGTTTTTCTGAGGTTTGAGTTGAAATACTTAACGCCGAACATTGGGCTGTATATGAAATTGAAGCTATTAAAAAGTTCTATTTTATATAAAAACTTCAAGACTTTAGGCAAAATGGAAATACTTAAAAAATACAAAAACAACCGCAATTTTGTAAAATACGACAAATTTTCCCTCAAATAATAGCTTCAATTTCATATACAGCCCAATGTTCGGCGTTAAGTATTTCAACTCAAACCTCAGAAAAACTGAATTAAGCTGGCTTCAATTCCCCCCCCTGAGTTATCGTTCCAGTTTATTTATAGTTCAATGGCCTTACCTTAAAGAATATCACCCCAGCTACTCTATGTTCTGTTCGTCACAAGATGTTCAGACAGACAAGTTTAATTCGTAAGTGGATCTCGGGGTGCACCGCATCTCCCTTCCATACAAGCTCCCTCTCCAGAACACGTTAGCATCGACCAGCTCTTACTAAAATTACCATGTTTTATGAAACATTTGATGGCGGCTGTGCTAGTTAAGCAATTGAAAATATTTCCTAAAGAATATGCGCCGACCCTGCTAAATGAGCCTAGATACGTCCTGCAAACTATGTGCCTAGATACGCCCCAGGTTTGACTTACTAACCACACATTAATGTTTCAGGCCACTCATGATCGATCCACAAGGACAAGCTAACAAGTGGGTTAAGAATTCGGAGAAAGATAATCGTCTTTCGGTAAGTACAAAATTATTTTTCTTTTATTACCTGCCTTTCACTTTATTAGTTTAACTAATACGAGCAACAATATTGCTGCAAAGTGTCACAAAATATTATTTCAACTCACTCATGCATAAGTTACAATCATAGATAACTTGGCAAACATGCGTTCAAATCGGCTTTTGTTACAAGTTGCAGTAATCTTGTTGTTCGTATTATTTTACCATGCATGATTCTATAATTATTCGTTTGCTTGTACTTGCAGGTGATCAAATTAACTGATGCGGACTACATTCGTACGTTAGAAAACAGTATTCAGTTTGGGACGCCTGTATTACTTGAGAATGTTGGTGAGGAACTTGACCCATCATTAGAACCATTGTTATTGAAACAGACATTTAAACAAGGTAGGATCGGAAGTTGTCTTCTGCAATATATTTTTTACAAGTTTTGCCATTGCGATATGCGAATAAATTCATTACTGATGGCTGGAATTCCCACACAGAGATGGCTCTCCAATAGCGGGTTTCCAAATATGTATATCAATATGAATAGTATATACATAAAGCATATAATTATACATTGTAATACATTTCAACATATATACCGTGCATATAACGATCCAATTTTGCTTTATATAGGTGGAGTTTTATGCATCCGTTTGGGAGAAACTGTGATTGAATATTCCAGTGATTTTAGGTTTTATATCACAACTAAACTTCGAAATCCTCATTACTTGCCAGAGTTATCAACAAAGGTAGGTGTACTGAAATATTGAAATATCACAATTTAGCCGAAATCCTGACACAATCAACTATACTTAAGCTTAAACTTTAGACCTAAATACATATTTGAGGGGATTTCTTAGCTTTATCGTTCCAACCAGCGCATTCGCTGAGAAAAAGTGCAGAAGTTGTTTTTCTGACTCACTGGAGGATCCTTCTTATGAGAATCCTTGATGAGTTTCTTGTTGTCCTATCCAGGCACCTTCTAATTTCTCACAGCAATCAATGAAATTCTTGTGGAGAGGTATAGGTATCAGGTATAGGCCAGTATCAGCTTTCTTGATGAATAATGGAGAATTTAGACTTCCTAACACATTTCCCATGCATTCGCCAAATATTAATGTATATTTATACATGCAATCACACAGAATCACATTCCATTTGACAATCTCTCTTATATACCTATACCATTCCAAGTGATAAAACACCTGTTATACCTTCAGTCAAGTAACCAAGTCATCCAATTTATTGATATTGTTTAAAGAAATGGTCATTTTGTGTAAAGTAAATCCCTATCAGCTTTGTGACCAAGTGTCTCCATGTATTATCTCAATGATACCTTGAGCGGTAAAGCTATCTCCTGTATACACTAGACTGCAAGTTTGAGATTTTAAAATCGAAAAGTTTGTTTTGCGTCAGTTCGATATTTTTCCAATTTTCCCCAACTTTTTTCGCCTGTCTTTCATTAGGTAACACTTTTGAACTTCATGATAACACGTGAAGGTTTAGAGGATCAACTCCTTGGGATTGTTGTTGCAAAAGAAAGGTAAGTCCTTTGTTAAGCTATGTTCCTTGTGGTCACCGTGGGGATATAGATGTAGGGAAGGTAAGATATACGAAGAAGCCGATATTACATGCAGGGAAACGCAGTTTACTGCAATTGCTGCTAGTATCCTGTACATGAATATCCCTGAGCTTTAATAAGATTGACCACACTTGGGCACACCCGCTATCATCCGGGGTAGAAAGCCACCGCGTCAACCCCAAAAGGTATATTTTCTTTTTCCAAACTCGTACGTTTCAATTCATTGCAGACCTGAGCTAGAAGAAGAACGCCAAGGACTAATATTACAAAGTGCTGCCAATAAGAAACAGTTGAAGGAAATTGAGGACAAAATACTGGAAACACTGTCATCGTCACAAGGAAATATCTTGGAGGATGAGTCTGCAATTCAAATTCTTGACTCGTCCAAGGTAAGTCCCGGTCTCCATTTGGTCGTGTTGTCGCGATCATAATGTCAGGTATATCTCTGCAATCAGTAAATACTTATTTGCATACAGCATACAACAAAGGATATACCCAGAGATATACCCAGACTATTTCACATTGGCGACAATGACTTATCACGACAGTCCTAATATGTATTATCTCCAAGTAAATGATTGACCTTAGTGCACACATAAATAATTGTTATTATTTGTCTTTCATTTGTTATCATTTGAATTTCAATTCTCTAATTCACAGGTATTGTCAAACGAGATTTCCAAGAAACAGAAGGTAAGTTCAATCATCACGTTTCATAGTGTGTTGTTATTCGAGAAAAGGTTATATTTAAAGTATGAATGAACCAGCTAACACTTGATCTATTAAATTTTATAGTTCAAGGTATATGTCTGTATGTTAAAATGAGACATGAAGCCTTCTTTAATATATTGATATAGTTACATTGGTCATACCCTATTTCCATGAATACGAAACATTCACTATCAACATCCGTATCGTAACTACAGGATATCATCGTGATAATAATGAATAAGTAGTGTTATATTGTGTCTTACACGTAGTTTTATTTTTCAGATTGCAGATGAAACGGAGGAAAAGATAAACCAATCAAGATTAGGATATCGTCCTATTGCTTTCCACGCATCGGTTCTGTTTTTCTCCATCACAGATTTACCGAATATTGATCCTATGTACCAGTATTCTCTGACTTGGTTCATCAATCTCTTTGTTAATTCCATCGCAGATAGGTTGGTTACTTATAAAGTAACTTACTTTAACATACTGTTACATTCTCGTCACTAACGCATTATTAATAAACCTAGTCAATTCAATGGTCTTGATTTGTACATCACACCAGAGCAGCCATAACTGATATAACCTCTTGCCACCGAGAACGGCATGGAATGTGGACCTTGACTTTTCATTGCCACTAACCGACCACTAAGACAGTACATAATGGGTTGATAGAAAAATTTATCTCCGTTAGTTGTTAAAGATATAGCATATTATGCTTTCAGGATGTTCATTTCTACATCAAACAAGGTTTAGGGCCGGTTAAGGCAATCTTCAATTACGTCGTGCTAGCATTCCAGAGGTTACGGGTCTAATCTTGTCTGGGAGTCTTTGTTGAGTATTTCCAGTTTTTGCAAAACAGACAGCTTATTTATTATCAAGATACAAATAAAACTGTAATCTTTAATTAATTCATTGGCCGAGGCATGCACCATCTATACATAACTGTTAAACCATGATACCATTTTACTATGTAGCTATTTCAATTAAGGTTGTCACAGACAATAGTCAAATGTACAATATGAGCGCTAAATGAATGATGGGAATAATCATAGTCGGTTTTAAATACGTTTAACACATCAGTAGCCTCGTGGGAATACAAATGGCTACTGAGATACTATATTTGTATTCCCACGAGGCTACTGATGTGTTAAACTTATTTAAAACTATGATTATTCCCATCATTCTTTTAGCGCTCATATTGTACATTTGACTATTGTCTGTGACAACCTTAATTGAAATAGCTGTATAACTCTGACCACATTTATCATGCAAGCTTTGTGTTCTTTATTCTATACATTCTATTTTTTGTAGTAATAAATCAAAAATTCTGGAAAGACGTCTTCGATACCTTACTGATCACTTTACCTACAACTTGTATTGTAACGTATGCAGATCACTGTTTGAAAAGGACAAATTACTCTTTTCTTTCATTTTATGCTCGAATATATTAATGTAAGTTTTCAATTATCTAATCTAGACTGTATATCAATAGAATTTGTCTGAAATTATCTGAATCTGAAATCTTAGTGTCCTTTTCAGTTACATTTAGATATATTTAACATGTTTGTTTTTTGTTAATCTATAGATCAAAGAATGAACTGGGTAATGAAGAGTTTCTGTTCTTCCTTACTGGTGGAATAGGCTTAGAAAATAAGGTATAGCCAGGCTACGATATAAGTAATATAGGCTAGATTGATGTATAAAAAAAATAATTGTTAAACTCATAATTTTGACATACAATATTGCGTTTTAGATAGCAAATCCCGATCCGTCGTGGTTATCAGACAAGTCATGGGACGAAATATGTAGAATGTGTGATCTCAATGGCTTTCAAGATTTTAGGTACTAAAATGTCTAATGACTGTCTCTATACACAAGGATACTCCACAATTATGAGGACCACATGCGGTCCTACGCAAGTATGGCTACTAAAGCAAATATAAGTATTCAAAACACCTTCACTACTGTATGAATATTTTTTATATATAAATACTATTCAAGATTTTTTAAACCTTGTAAACTAACTTTATTTGCGACCCTATACATGTGGGAGCGTTATCGAAATCAACCGTATGGAAAGGCGTTCAGACACTGTTTAGAAAGCGTTTAAACGGAAATGAACACCGTTTCTTAAGCGTTGGAACGACTGGCTTTTTGCCTTAGGCAAGCATTTGAACGTTTGCTGAACGCCCTTTAACCAGCGGAATTGTTTGAACGGCATTTATTCAGCATTTGAACGCCGTTTAACTGCCGTTCAATTTTTTAGAACGGAGCGTTTTGTAAGCGTTTTAAGTGCGTTTGATAAGCATTCAAAGAGCGTTTGTCGAGCGTTTATACCTTGTTTTTCTCTATATAATTTACTGTTTCTTAACTGTTTAAATATTCATTCGATATTATTATTCTAGGAAAAGTTTCATGGGCAGCAGCCATGAATGGCGTAAGATTTATGACAGTAAGGAACCACATAAAGCGGCATTCCCAGCTCCATGGGCAGAAAAATTAACAGACTTTCAAAAAATGATCGTTGTGCGTTGTTTACGGCCAGACAAGGTGAGATTTAGATAGGTTTTCTTGCCGAGTATTTAATACAAAGTCCATTGTAAACCAGTTAATAAAATTATAGTTGTAAGAAATATAATCCCTTGACTTTCTTCCTGATCCAAGCAATTCATAAACACCATTAAACTATTTAAAGGAATCATTTCGACCAATTGACAATTCTGAAAATAACTATAATCTTCGAAATAGTGCCACAGATTTGGCACTCCCAAAACCTAAGAGCGAATTTGGTAAAAGGAGTTTCAGATATAACGGTGCCAGTACTTGGAATAGCCTATCAAGTGAAGCAAAACAAGCTGGCTCGTACCCCTTTAAAATAATGATAAGATCATCAATGGACAATGAGTCATTCTGTTTCTAATTTGTACATATTTGTAAATGTATATATTGTGTGTGTAATGTATAAGTATTGTCTTAATGTGTTCAATTGTATGTAAATTTTCTTTTTATCAAAACACGCCCCTCATGAAAACCAACAAAGTGTTGATGAGGTCAGCGTGTTAAAATAAAGTGTATGTATGTGTACATGGCCGTCGAGAGAATTCGCGGGGCCCGGGGCAAAATTTCTCTGGGGCCCCTATGACGTCACTATTTTCAAGCAGCAGAAAGACTAAAAATTGTGCTAAGGCATATAAGGGCCCCTAACTAGAATCAGGGGCGTAGGAAGCTTATTAAACTTAGGGGGACCGACTCCCACAAGGCACCAGCCACCATGGTTGGCGCCGAGCAAAACACATTTGAAATTCGAAGTCTCTAGATCGTCGCCATCGGAAATTGCATTTTCAGAGTCTTCTTTACCTCTTTTGTTAGGCCCTTTCATTAATTCTCTCATTATGATATATGAGTTTATGCTATTTGCTGAAATTTTTTTAAATTCAATTATTTTGGGGCCCCCAATTGAAAAAAATGCTCTCAATCTGTAAGTGGGCCCTTACACCGACCCCTACATTTTGAGGGGGCCTGCTCAATTTTAGGCGCTCTCTCAAGGTGAGGGCCCCTATTAGGTCGGGGGCCTGGGGCAAGTTGCCCCCCTCCAGCTCCCCCCCCCCCCTCTCGGCGGCCCTGTATATGTATGTAACTATTGATGGCGAGTGATTTTCTTCTGCTAAATTTAAGGAACGTTTACACGCTACGATTTGTTGGGCCGATTTAAGCCCGTTTTCCACTAGGCGAATTTGTTCGCGCGATGCGAAGCTAAAACCGAATTTCGGCAACGTGATTAGTTAGTGAAAAATTGTCGCTAACCAATCACGTTGCCGAAATGAATTTTCGCTTCGCGTCGCGCGAACAAATTCGCCTAGTGGAAAACGGGCTTTAAGATGTTGTTGCATGAATGTTAATGACGAATACTTTCGGTTGATGATGTTGTTAGATGACCTTATTTCTTATCCCTCGACCTTTTATCAGGGGCGTACATATCACTTTTGGCGGGGGAGGGCGGGGGTGAATTCTCGAAATTAGACCGACCCATGAATCTTGACCGACCCATGAATCTTGACCGACTTTTAACCTGGCCGAATTCTAATCCGAAAAGTCGATAAATATGTGTGCTGCTGCAGTGCTGCGTGCTACCTGCATACAATAACTTGCGCATGAGTAGCTTGCGTAAGTTACGTTTCATATTTTTACTGAACTCATGTACACAGGGGCAGATCCAGCAGAATAGGACGATTGATGCAGTAGGACACCCATTCGTAGTGGGGTCCGGGGGAATCCTCCTCTGGGAAATTTTGAAATCTAGGACCTCGTAGACACGATTTCCTGCGTTCTGAACAAATATTTTATTCCAATTCGTAGGTGGAAATCAGTAACAAATTTCGTATTTTATCGTATTAACAATGTAGTTTTTCCGGATAAGAAAAGGTTTAGCTCAGTTCCTGTGCAATAAGTTTGCCATAAAGTATTTAATATGTAGATTATAGCAGTTGTGGCAACTGGCAACATTACGGTTCTATTTCAAAGTAGTTTGTTTTAGCATTTACAGTGCTTCAGTGCTTCTGTAAATTTTCAACATACGCACGCCACATACAGTATGAGTGATGAACTTTATATTTTAATTAATGCAACGATTGAAATCGGCCTCTGAAACTATTTAGCCAGTCTCGCATAGCATTTAACAATGAATGACCACCCCCCACGTTTACGCCCCTGCGTGTTATACGTCAAGAAAAGTTGTTTCATCTCGAGACTTGTCTTCTTTTTAACGGATTATTCAACTGCTATTACTGCTTATATAAACGATTTTGGTTTACTATAAGTCTATTAATATACCATTAGTTTCGTTCTTCAGAAAATGAACCGTCCCTGACCAACTCTTATTTATAGGTGTTGCCCTTAATCGAACGTCTGTACGTTAAACATCTTTCTCTTACTCTTAGGTTGTTCCTTTGGTTACCAATTTTGTTGAAGATAAACTGGGAAGCAAGTTTGTCCAGCCTCCACCATTTGACTTGACAAAAAGTTATAAAGATTCTAATGAATGTATTCCTTTAGTTTTTGTCCTGTCACCTGGTGCTGACCCTATGGCTAGTACGTCTCAACTATTTATTTATATTCTTACTTCGTTGTTGTGTTTCGGTTGTTTTAAAGTATTCAATGAATCGTGTATTTGGATTTGATTCCCTGCATGCCTGTGCGGATAAAATCTGCTTACAAAAGAAAATGCTATTATGTTGAGCAAAGTAGTCGAATAAATATTCAACAGCATTCAGTCTCCTTTCCGACGCGCTTGGCTAAAAATTTATGCTATTTATTTTATCATGTTGTTTTTAGCATTACATGAACAATATTTTAATAAGAACATCTGTCAAGACCCAACATTCTTGTTTTAGATCTACTGAAATTTGCAGCAGATAAAGGTTTTACAGGAGATAAATTCAATGCCATTTCACTTGGTCAAGGACAGGTACTGTAGGAGGAAACGCTTCAGTTTGGCATGGGAATAAATTGCCCACGCATTATCTTGCATGATATATATATATATATATATCATTAGCGAGCTTAAGATCTACGACGACGCGGCAGTCGACAACGCCATATAAATATGTGAATATAAAGAGACCGCAGTTGAACAACGTTCTTGTTTTAGCTCACAGCTTTTTATTCATGACTTTTAAAACGTTTCAACTGCAGTTATCGACTACAATGCAGGCTGTAAAAACAAACGCGAAATGCAGCTATTCATCCTTCTGACTTGCCGTCGTCCTGAGGACGTAAAAATGCTCTAGTTGGCGTCGTTAACAAAACAGAGACGACGTCGAGAATTCTCTTAGGACTACAAGTTTTTCCATTGCTTTATTACAAGCGAAAAACTTCATTGTTAGAAGGGCCGCGTCGTCGACGTTGGCGTTGTAGATCTTAAGGTCGCTAATGTAAAATAGAGTAACCTCAAAGATTCGTTATTTTTGAGAACAAAATCACTATCTAATCATGAACGTACGACAAACTCCTTGCATTTCTCTGTACTTGTTCATTAACTTGGAATGTGGTAAAATTATGTCACTAAAACTACAAGTGTTATACGATATAATAATTAGGGTTAGAAATAGTTTAAGGCAATCGTATTTATGCTGGGGAAAATTTTAAAGGAAATTGAGCCTAATTTTTTTTTGTTAACTGGCAGCATGATTAACTTTCTCATCCATAGTGACACCATATCAAATCGCAATGTATTGTGGCCCATGCATCCAAGGTTATGGAACATTTTAAAGTGCGCCAAATTCACTTGTTGGGCCAAACATTTTATACGCTTTCAAATGAGTGTGAACATAAACGTTTTATTCTATTAGTCTTTTCAAAATTTGCATTTGAATCGAGGACTCCGTTCTTATATATACCCTATAATATAGCCGGGCTATAGCTGTAGTGAAATGCCAGATAAATTTTCAGAATAGTAACTTAAGCAGACAAAAGCTTGGAATAATAAATACAACAAAAATTATAATTTTAACTTCCTCATGCAGAGTTTTTCTCATAAAAATCGATATAGACTCGTCTATGACTTGATGTTATCAAGAATATGTTCATGACAAAAAATGTACCGCATGGTATCGTTAAAATGACAAAAACAGCTTTTGCCGTTTTAATTTGGTCTTGAGTGGCTTTTTACACTGACGGGACCATAGTACAACACAATTATTGTATTTGAACACTGCATGATGTTTATTTCAGGGTCCCATAGCTGCCAAGATGATTTCTGATGCTTCACAAAATGGAACATGGGTTGCGCTACAAAATTGTCATTTGGCTGTCTCGTGGATGTCTTCTTTGGAACGCATTTGTGAGAATCTTACTCCAGTTAGCACTCATAATGACTTTAGACTCTGGCTTACCAGCTACCCGTCAGACAAGGTAAGAACTTTATGCATGTGTTGTGTGTTTTCAATATATGTATCGAACTATATAGCCGCTCTCAAACGAACCAAAAAATAGGTCAAAATAGGAGCTGAAACAATTTCAATTTGAAAAAGTTGAAAACTCCGACACTTCAATCAGGCGCTCATTTTAATCATTAATTAACAGCCTGCCCTGCACACGCGTCATGGTTTGCTCTGTTTTTGAACGGCTATACTGCATGTACACACAGACAAAAATGCTATCGTAATCAAGTGTGTCGGACAATTTTGTACACTTCATCGTCGGCTCTGTCTTAAATTCAAATGTCAATGGTGATGAATACATGTTCTTTGTCTTTGACTTTGCCAAACTCTCATTTCTATACATGCCCGGCGATTTATCCTGCAAGAAATATTTTTAGGCTAGCAAGTTGTTTCCCTTGTTCGTAAAAGCTATTCTAAGTCAGAAAATGTTCCTAATATGCGACTATGCGAGCCTTAATTGCTTAAACCTATAAGATTGATGTTTACGGCAAACCTCTAAATGCTGCATGTAAGTGTTTATGCTGCTTATGTTGGTGTAAAAAGCAATTTTTACAATAACAGACATGCTGTGTTTCTCGCTATTCTGGTTTTAAGAAAATGAATGCAAAGCCCTGTTGAAATTTTCAAAAATATCAAATAAATGAAATAATGTATTGAAAAATTTAATCTGCACTTGGCAAGTAGTATTAATTAAGACTAACCATTTCACTCTGTAAACATCAGTTTGAAGTACCCTCCACCACAGACAAGGCATCTCAATAGGGCTCACTGTGTCAGGGTTAGAAAAGAAACTTATATAACTTGAGATTTTTCTAACACTGACAGGTATGTTTGACATTTGTGTTTTGACGTTTGAAAGTAAAATACGTACCTTTAGCTCTGAAAACGTGAACATATATTAAGTCCATAGAACGTCAAACAGATTTTACAGAGTTGGCGAAAATATCAGTGTTATTGTTAATTATGCTATTTGCGTGGTGCAGATTTTAAATGTTTAATGATTTCTATGCTCAAAAAAAGTTCATAATTTATGTAATATATCTCTTCCTCGAGTGTAACAACTTGTTGACCTTGTTAACAAACGACTATAACTAACTGTCAAGCTGCAATGAAAACAACATAACATGTAAATTTTTAATGTCCTAAGCACAAAGCCTTGTCAGGTGCGTGGTCCTTATTAAAACACCGCCAAAGAAAACAATTTAAATTTCATTAATGACCCAAGCTGTTGATATAAAACCATATTTATAAAAACACAATTCAAACAAAACTTATTTTGTGGGAGACTAATTACTAAAATAACAAAATAGTCTGCGACCGAAAACGTTGTTCCAAAACAGAAAAACAAATGGTCTGAGACCAAAACGTTGCTTTTTAACTATATACATACTAAAGTAAAGGCATTATCTAGCAGCAACATTGTTTGTGTCTCTTTCCAAAATGTTCTTTCTCGAGTCCTCGATCACTCAGTATATGGTGTTGAAGACAGTTGATGATAGCTGCTTCTATTTGTATATAAATTCCACGGCGAAATTATTCGCGAGAAATTGTGTCTGCAGAATACGGATGGCTGCACATCAGTGATTCTATTCAATTTCCCCACTTTTTTCGCTTTCGCAGTGAGTAGAACTAACTTCTGCTCACTGAATTTTTTCTCGCGAAGCCTGATTTATGTTTTCTGCGCATGCGTCAATTCATTTCGTGCGAAATTTTTCGCATTTCGCTGAGAAAAAACACTCGTGGAATCAGACCTTTAGCTATTATTTCCATAATTCAAGGTAACTCTAACTTAGAGCAAACGTCAGGCTGAATAGCCGAAGAGGTGGATGGAAGGAATCGCCGCTTCTGAAACAGAATGCTTATCTGATATCTTGCTTAACATACTAGCTTCAACGCGTTGTCTCATTAACTTAAATTTATATTGTCTATAAATTTGCTTTAATGACCCAAGCTGTTGATATAAAACCATATTTATAAAAACACAATTCAAACAAAACATATTTTGTGCGAGAAGGGGTTCTGGGGTGTGAAAACTCATATTATGACAAACATCATCCCTACTCACGTCACACCCTAAGCTGAACTGATTGACTGAATGCTCTGACCATGTAGCAGAGCCTTGCCAGGGGTAGCCATTCCCTGACGACCCTGAACCAATTAAAGCAAATTTGTAGACAATATAAATTTAAGTTAATGAGACAACGCGTTGTTTAGTTTTACTTAATATTGACAGATAGTTCAAAGATAATTTTCATCATTGGCATGCTTTCACGTGGGCAGCTCTTGATATTTCATGGTAACGCTTCCTACTAACAAATTGACCAATCATAACGCGCAATATAACTTGCAGAATGCTAACAAGATCATATCATTTATACTGAACGCTTCGCTTACTCAAGTTATTGAAAGAATCTCCCAGATCTAACTTCAACTTCACTTCATTTAAATAATACTTACGATAAAATGGTAACGGTTATCAAATAAAAACAACATAACATGTAAATTTTTAATGTCCTGAACACAAAGCCTTGTCAGGTGCGTGGCCCTTATTAAAACACACCGCCAAAGAAAACAATTTAAATTGCAGAGTCTAGAAAACAATGATTCTGATATTTATTCAAGTAGAATAGATATATCTATCTGCAAAGCAGAAATTTTTTAACATATACATACATCCAAATAATGTATAATTTTGATATATGTTTATACGACTTTGAAATGTTCAAACTATGTCGTCTATATGATCTGTCGATTAATAGATACGAAGTGTTACTTACCTTAATAAAAATAATTAATTTGCATGATTGGATTGCCGTAGATTAAACTGTCAGATTTTGCTATATAACTTATATATCATGTAGATATATTATGTTCAAAATTGCGTTATGCTACATGACAGTGAAATTTAACGTTATTGATACATTTCATATTTATAGCATATAAAAGCACTTATAATGCAAATGAACGATTGCCTTCTGCAACAGGTGAATTTACGTTTAAAAACAGTCGTTGTGCTTAATTTACTTTTATACGTATCAATAAACTCTACGACGAACTAAATACAACAGAGAAGGAAAATATCAGATTCGCCAATTGAAAACGATGAATCACGAAAAAGTTTTCCTTATTATCATTGCTGTTGTCGCATTCTTTAGCAATACTTTGACAGTAATGCTCTTTATCAAAAAACCAAAATGGTTAAAAAAAGCGTACAACTGTTTAATCCTAGCCCTAGCTATTCAGGATATTCTTCTCGCAATTTGTTTGATTGTTTTACCTGGTTTTGTCATGGAAGAAGACGCGTATAGATTACCTGCTAACGCAAGCTCGAGGTTGATGTATTGTAAGATACTATGGTCGCAGTTCATTCCGTTTGGGTTGGGAATTGCCTCAGTCTACACATGTCTTATGCTCACTTTCGACCGCTGGTTGGCAGTAGAGAAACCATTCTCTTATAAGAGATACGAACAGTCTATTATTGTTGTTATTATCGCCGTCCTCTTTCCATGGATCGCTGGATTTTGTTTCGAAATTACCTCGCCATTGAACGCCACAGTCATGCAACTGAACGGTACATATTTCTGCGGTTGGAAAGAAAGAACACACACTTCGAAAACAACTTTGCTAGCCGTATTCACGTTTCTAGGGATGATAATTATCCCTGCCGCACTCATGGTGCTAGCGTACAGTAGAATTATCGTGCAGATGCAGCAATCACAGAACAGAGTGAGCGTGGCAACGAGCAGCAGCAATCAACGAGGAAGTACGGCGTTAAGATCTCTGAAGCGTGTGACAATGACAGCATTTGTTGCGTCCACCATAGTGATAGTATGTTGGCTGCCAGATCAGCTTTATTATACCTTGTCTCAAGTCAAATTGACAAAACTCGGCACGACAGAACATTTTGTTGTTAAGATTTTGGCGTTTGCTAGTTCTTGCATTAATCCCGCTATCTATTGTTTCTCAAATAAAGCTTATAGAAACGGACTGAAAGAGATTATCTGTTGCGACCGAGTGCAAATCGTCGTCAGCGACAGCAGACGTTCGACAGCAAGACATAGCTAATGATAGTTTCTGACCTTCCATACGCGAGCGTGAAATTTACGGGCGAACTGATGCGCGCTAGAAGGCCTATAGCACAGGTCGCAAATCCTTATAACGCCTGATTCCAGGCTATTCCAACATGCATGGCATTCGAAAAATTAAATATCAATGAAAGCAGATTCAACTATATTGCATGTATCGTAAGGTAATTCTAGTGTTTATGTGTTAGTGTGATCTAAGAGATCTTCTGGTGGACGCTCAGTTTTTGGATAAACAATGGACCCTGCCAACAACACCAGCCCTAATAACAGCACTGTAATATGTCATGAACATTGTATTATATTTATGTAATATAAAAATATAATAATCTAAAGTTCAGTTGCTGTTATTACCAAACGTTTACGCTAGAGAGACAAACTTTTACCCCACTATTATATAGAGTAAAACTTCCATACTAAAACTTTCACTATATCATGATTAGGACTAAAACGGAAAAGGTAAACAAAACTGCATCCTGGGTTCATCTTTTGGAGAAAAATAATGTTCGTTAAATAACAAGCATTTGTAAATATTTGCCCGCGCTTAGAGTTTATATATTCAAATTTCAGACAAATTTCAACCTAAGTAACATTTACCTTGTTAAATTCTAGCTGTAGTTTGTGCAATTTTCAATACGACGACTTATCTCATATATAGCTTGCAAACAGAATTAAGAATTATCATTATAAAAATTCCACGACATTGAGGCCCAATGTTGCACGGTACAAAGTACTAAATCTTGAATTCGTTCAAAGGCCATATTTTTAGCAAAGTTACATGAGATCGTAATGCTCTATCTCTCCCTTCCTTGATTATTTTTCGGCGACAAAAAACACTTAAATATCTATATTTTCAAGGACAGGAAGGAAAAAGACGATAGGAAAGAGAATTAGTGGCTTACTTGTATTTTGTAAAATCTTATGAGGGAAGGAAGGTAGAGCTTTGTGTCTATCTAGCAAGCGGGCCTAGTAGTGCAATAAAATACCATTTTGGGCCTAATCTCGCCATTATGAGTATTTCTATGTCCCGAGGGGCAAATCACTGATTTAAATCTCGTACACCTTCAGAAAAATTCCCCAAAAAATCACGAAAAAATCAGAAAACAAAATCACAAAAAATAGACAAATCACAAAAATATAGAAAAATGTCAAAAATAACCTTAAAAAATCACACACATTTTTTAATCTCGTACAGTTTTTAGGAGTGATTTGCCCCTCGCTATGTCCCATGAGCAATCTCTGTTGTTACCCTAAGGCTTAGCAGATTAATCAACAGAATCTGACTAAGATCAATGACGATCTCCCCAAGGTTTCCCCAATAACGGCGACCCCATAATTACAGAAGCTCTAGAAGCTGCTATTGACAAGAGCAAATTTATTTTGAAAAAACAGAAACAATCGTTCTACTGACGCAAACGAAAATAGTGACAATGATGCCAAATCGTTCCAAATAGACATCGTTTCTTCGCACACGCTACGATTTTAGTCAGCCGATTGATGGTTTAGGTGCATCTGGTGCATCTGGTGCATGGTATTTAACAAAGCCAATACAGAGCAAGAATAATGATCTCACAAATCATAACGAGCCCACAGATCATACCACTGACTGTTTCTCGTTTTAAGATAAATATAAACCATAAATAGGCCGACTAACGCGTGCGCCCGGCTTAATATACTTTTGAAAAAATGTACGAGAAGTAGTGTTTAAGGTAGGCACCTATAAACGATATACTTTAATGAGCAGATCATATAAACTTTATAGCATGCACAACCATACCACTTCCTATCCATGAAATACCCTTAAACCTATATGCAAATTCGTGGTAGTTTGTAATCCTTTAATGACTCTTATAAATGACTTTACATCTTATTTGCTGTACGTGCGAGCAAAGCTTAGTAACCATGGTAACTGATGACTTATCCCTTCCCAAAGAACACTCGGTGCCTCAACATGTGCATCTGCACAGGCATTTGCTTCATACCGTCCACGTGATCGCCATTACTTGACCTGTTTGCCACGCGTGCATTAACACGTGCTAACATCTGCATAATATCCTCGTCTTTCATTTTTTCTTCAAAAACTTGAGTAACGGAGCTGATTAACCAAGTCCCCATATCCGGGGTATTATGTATCTCCAGCCCAAATCTCCGGTAGGATACATTACCTTTAGTCGTCGAATAACAAATCAAGAAATCAGCATCGGTTGGAAGTTTCGGTACTAGTTTCTCGTCCTCGCTTGCATCCGCGGTGACAGGCCCCGGAACCCCGGGATCGGTTTTCTTTCCCCGGCAAGCAGAAATAAAGAATATTTTTGGTTTGCCTCGCAAAGACTTGCATTGCTTGCCGTTAACTCTTGATGTAAGCTCGTCAACTTTTACAATCTCTTTGTCTATTGCAAGAATTCCTCTTGCTTTTCCGTGACTGGAGATGAATACGACCAGGCCATCGTGATTGCCTGTAATGAAAATAGTTCAGTTGAAACAGAAAATAAAGTTTGTGAGAGTGAAATATGTACGCCACAACGTTGTTAGTTCAAATTTAACCACCAGCTAGCGGAAGCTAAAATCGTTTGATGAGCCCTTCCCCTGTTCAATGTTACGAACAACGTACATGTAAACAACTTTTGGTAATTTATCATGCCACTCAGCATGGTATCATGGGAAGTGAGTTTGGGAAGTTAGAGCGGTAACGGCATAAAACAAAAATACTTACATTGTATTCGAGCAAAAGCATACATTACTAAGGGCGCACTGAGATGCTCAAGGGAATACATTTTATAGTCGCCTTTGTCTTAGAGTAAAAATGCTGTTGTTAAGGAATACGTTTTCATTAACGTTACTGTTAATGTATGAATTTTGTGCAAAAAAATATAATCTCAACCATGCAGTATGTCCAAGATTGTACCACTTGTTTGTTGGGGCAACCAGTGACAGAAATACTATAGAACCCAATCTTTTTTGCGTATTTATCGTAACATCCATATACGTAAAGGCGTTTATTAAAGTGATTTGAAGACAATAGCCGAGTTTTAACGAGAAGTTAAATCGCATACAGGTTTTGCTTCTTAAACAAACAGGTTTTAAAAGAGAACTTGATATCGATAAAGGTATTGGCAATTGCATTTTAAACAAACAAAGTTAAAGTGAAAGTTATTATAAGGGCGTTTGTTGCCACAGAATAAGGACAGTGCATGCAGTGATACTGGTGCTTATTCCCATCATTTTATGAAATACATTGTCATTGCATGAACCTACCTATTTCTGGAGAATTGGAAACACGTTCCATGATCTCTAAAATTTTTCCCCGTGTCAAATCAGCATAAACGTAAACAGTTTTAAAACCAGCAATGTGTCGGAGAAGTCTCTCAATATTTTCAAGATCTGCTTGTGCTCCATTGCGTGGACCAATTCTATTCTCATAAAATATGTTCACAATCACCACACAGTATGGATTCTACAGAAATAACATTATAGGAAAGTTAAAGTTTTAGCCTGCTCGCAGCCAATTAGTAGCATTGCCAAACGTTTTAAATATAGGCTTGCATGCGCGCAGACTAAGTTTGAAGATTTTAATGTCAAAATAAAAATTCTATTGGGAATTGTAAAAAGGAATTTTGCATAGTGGCATGGGACTACTAGTTTTTACAGGGAGTTATATTCAGGGAAACCTATAATTTATTACAGTATAAAAGTTATATTTGATAGTTACCTTAAGTTGAACGGCTTCATCTCTGGCTCTGAGTCTGAGGTTGCGTTTTGGAACTAAAAGAAACAAAATTATATTTATTAATTTGTTACATCAAAATATTAGTGTACAGTAGGCAGGTGGGTTTCACTTTGTAATTTGCAGCAGACGATTGTCAACCAGCAGTTACTGAAGTGAGAAAATTATATATATTCATTATTTTCATTATGTGTAGTAGTCTTGTATTTGCAGGACGCAATTGAAAGATGAACTAAAATTATCAGTTGCTCCTGTAGGCCTACGTGTCATGTATTTTTTCAAGTTGACCACCTTCAAGTTGACCACGCTTACTGAAGCCTAGTAATTCTTATAAAGTGGAGCGATATACTGACCGTAATACTCCACATCTCTGAGATTGGGGTGTGATCTTCTCGGTCCAATCGGACCATGATCGACTCCGTCAATAATTCTTGTGCTTGAATCACAAGGTACTCTACATATACGCTCGACGTCCTCATTACTGCGAGTATTATCGCTATCGTGGTCATGATTAGGACTGCTTATTCTGGGTCGAAAATACACCACAATATTCTGTAACCACAACCATACACTTTTTAACAATTTGAAAAACATCATCATACACTCGGCCTCTAGAGTGAACAGTAAAATTATGTAACTGAATAAGTGGGTTTCACTAAGCATTGTCGTGCACATGCACTGGTCGTTAATTCTTTTCATTAGATACACTATATATACTGCCCTGTAACGCTATATTAGCTATATTAATATACTGCCCTGTAACGCTATATAAAGCTATATTACTTACTTACTATCACTGTTATTTTTCCGAAGAAATTGTTTTTATACGAAGCAGACTTTGTAGCTCAATATTGGTAGCCTTTTCAAAGCAATACGTTTTCCAGAAACTGTCTATAAGACTATATATTCACGGAGTAAACAATGTGAGTTTGTTCAAGGATTAAAAGGAATCAAATTAAAAGAAAGTAAAGAAATTGGAAAGGCAAGTAGGAATCGAAAGAAGGCGTTACTAAAGACACAAAAATAGGAAACATAAATTAATAATGAAATTAAAAATGAAAAAACGAACTTATTATATACACAAGCTCTGGATATGAGGTATTCTGCAATCTGATTGGTTCTCTACTAGCAGGATATTAGATAGATAGATAGATAGATAGAATAGATAGATAGATAGATAGATAGATAGATAGATAGATAGATATAAGTATTGGCACTTTTGTAACCTTTACAGGGCACTTTTGTAACCTCATAGGGCATTTTTGTAACATCATAAGGCATTTTTGTAACATTATGGCATTTTTGTAACATGGCACTTTTGTAACTGATCTAGGGCACTTTTGTAACTTTTACAGGGAATTATTGTAACCTGTTCTGGCACTTTTGTAACATTGTTTTGAATTTTTAAATTTTCAGGTTCAGGTTGCAGGATGCCTTTTACAAAATTCGGCATTCTTGTCTATACTGTATATCTAAATTCTTCAACTTGTCTTTCATGGTTTTTACAGGTATTTAGGGCAGCAGAAGGGCATTTGATGCAGGCCAGATATTTTTTTCCAAAGGATTTACTTTTCCCATCCTAATTGTTTTCTGGAATTTTAAGAGGCTTGGTTAATATTATAATTACTTTTATATGGCTTTTGTGAGGTTTTAAGAGTTCATTTCGAGTTTTTCGCATGGGCTTGCTTGCAATCGTAAATAAGTGGGCTCTTAAAAAAAAATAATGGACACAGAAACAACATGGGTACTGTCAATACAAAAACAATTGGATTGTTGGTAAATTTCCTGATAAATATTTCAAACAAACTCTAATTTTGGAAAATGGAAACAGTGCATGAATATACTTCTGTCTGATAGATAGAGGTATTGACACTTTCGGTAAGTACCTATATACAAACTGTAATTGGTTTTCTGAAACAAAGTGGTCAGTGTATATGATTCGTTCTTTAGAAATATAATTTCCATAGTCTATTGTCCTTTATAGTCATAACCAATCAATCTGCATGGCCTGTTCATATAGATAGGCAGTGCTGGAAATGTCCGGCAGCGCCAGGAAATGTTTGACAAAAAGTCTTCACAGGAAATTTCTGTCTCAGGAAATATTTGTCATTTTATAAATACAAACAACATATAATTAGCTTTGTGATATAAAATAAAATTTTAATTTTAGAAAATTTAAGTCCGACACAGGAAATTTTTGTTTTGGGATTTTGCTGCCAGGAAGGAAAACAGATTATCTAGGCCTGTAGATAGGTACTGACACGCATGCACTATCCAATTACTCACTTTTTGAAAAATTCCAATCAGATGTATATTGCATAGCACATTTATTTGTGTTATGTATACAAATACAGTTTTATACCTTGCGTCTAAATAAATGCAAAATTCTGTGTGGGGAGTGCAGCATACTTAACGAATTGAAACAATTTTTCAACCAATATCCCTTATATTTAAACCAAAAATTTACATACTTAGTAAAAACGTTTAAATTAATTAACCCTACCCATGCAAGTCATAAGTTGTAATAAAAGAATGTCTGAGATAACAATACTACCATATAGTTCCAGATCGTCATTACATCAAGAGAGATGTAAAAAGTGATTAGTGAAATGTCATTAACGTTTCTCTCCTACATTTATTCTCGATTTCCTTTTCTCATACTTAATCCTATTAATTATTCGACTTACTCCCATTTTACTCAGTAACTTCTTTCCTTCTGACGATTGATTACAAACGTGTTCTATCGTAACCTTTGATATCTTAGCATTGTTTACAATCATATCAGTGAATAGTTTATTCAGAGCATCAAAGTCATTATCGGAGAACAGATCTCGACTGCACCTTTCACTGGGCTCCACCACACTAATAGATGCTTTGTCCGCTGTTGTCTGATCTTCTGTGACAATTGTTTCCATTCGCTGGACTCTATCTATCATTGATTCTTCCTCTTCAGGAAGTTCACTAACATATTCGTTGTCCCCACCAATGTCACTGGTGCTTTCTTGATGAGGTTTTATATCAGCTTTTAGACGATTGTAAATTCGCCTTGGCGACATTCCATGTAGTTGCGCATTGTCATTAACTCTCTTGCGAACTTCGTCGAGTTTTACGTGCTTTCTTTTTATTTCTTCGCTGAAAATTTCCTTCACCTTTCTCAGCTCATCCTCTCCCCAAGCCGTTCTTGTCTTGGCTTCAACTTCTTTCAAATCTTGGCTTTCTTCCAAAGATCCAGCTTCCACAGATACTTCCCGCATCAATCGTCCAAGATTTCTTGAAGCCTCAACAGAATCCTTTGATTTCTCTGTCAGCAAATAATATTTCTTGGCTGTAAACTCATTGTGTGCCATAAGTCCGGCAAGCTTCCCACTCAACTCTGGATTCTTTTGATGGACGTTGGTAACGGCAGCTTTTCGAAATGAAGTCGATGTTACTTTAACTTCAATTTTCGCCTTTTTGAAAATAGACTGTACAGCTTTATTAATCTGACCTGATTCCATACTTTGGCCGTTCCAGGAGAGGAAAATGGGACCATTCTTGGAAATGGTTACAACAGGTCGCATCACGTTGATGAAAATGGACAACCAGGCCTTTAACTTCCTATTCAGCACAATATACGCAGGACCATGAGCATGAACTGTTTTGTGCTTTTTCACAGAAATTATGAAGTGTTCACCCTCTTCACGCATGTTTTCGAATTCTTCCAAGGTCATGAAAGAAAGGACACCAGGTCTGTTGGCATTGTCAATGAATATTTGGGCAAACAAATAATCGCGAACTAAAATGTAGTTGGCTTGAGTAACAGGAGGCATAGAATCATCAGGGTCCGAGTAACATCCAAGAAGTTTGACCGCTTCTCTGGCCGCTTCACTTCTCTCAAATTCCTGGATGTTGTGTGGGGTTAACAAATTGCCGAGATCTTCTTCAAGCTTCATCCATCTTCTTGTTGCCGCCTCGCGTTTAAAAGATTTCGACCAGAAACGCAATTTCTCCCTTGCAGCCGTCACTTCATCAGTACTAAAGTCAACATCTGCAGGCCTATCCGACAAAAGAAATGACATAAAATGTCTGAGACTCAATAAGTAGGACTTAATTGTTCCTGCCTCATAGTTTTTTTCTTTTACATAACGGTTTAGAAACACCGATCGAATAAGACTCAAATCAAGGAGCGAGTTAATAGATTCATCTTTGTCAATAATTTTTAAAATGCTTCTTAGCTGAGCACTATGTTGTTTGACAGTTTTTTCGTCACGTTTTCCTCCATCAGGAGAACGCATCCAATCTTCAAACAAGGTGCCCACACGTTTTGCTGTGGCATCGGAAATATCAGCAGTATCATTCTGCATCATATCTTTGCTTTCACATGGTTTATTCGTTCCAGTTGAACTTTGACAAGCCAACTCATCGGAAACACCATCATTTGTATTCTTGAAATGATCTGACGAATCCGGTGCCTCCGAGCTCTCGTCACTAGAGGATTCATCCGCTGTGGTCTGCTTCTTGTAACGTTCCTCACGAGGATGCCCGCCTTCTTCTTTCCAACGAACCATTGGGTGCTTTAGATCAGGAACATAAACTGCAGATTCCATAGCATTTGAATAAGCCTTACTGGCCTTTTTCAATTTGTGCACTTTAAGCAAATGCGCAGACAACCTCAGGACAATCGAGTTACAGCCATCTAAAGGGCATTTGCGGCGCTTGTGATAGTCCTTTGTCTTTTTCTCTGAAGCCGGCTTTCTTTTACGTATGTTGTATCTGCTTACTACGTGTCTTGCTGCCAGTTTCGACCATTTGTGGATTTCCCTCATATGTCTTGGTAAATGCACAATATTATGTGTCTTACAACCAGGAAGAGGGCAAGAAAATTTCTTTCTAGTTCCAGCAAATTTTTTTTCAGACTTCCCACCTTTACCTTTTAGATCTTCCTCATCAAATTCCAAATCTATCTTTCTTTTCTTTGCGTTAGTTTTTACCTTCTTCCCTTCCCTTTCGTTGCGACGGTTTCTTCCATTGCAAGCATTCTCTCTGATTTCCTTAGATTTCTTATTGACGTCACCTGCAGATGCTTCAGACTCCTCACTTTCAATTGGTTTCCAGCTTTCCTCACTTGATTCACTATCTTTGCAGCTATCGTCTCGGTCGTCCAACTGGCTTTCAAAAGTTTCCTGTAGAAAAATGAGGGGGCAAACAATGTTAAAGACATTGGCAACGAACAAATTTGTTACTTATATTTGTTAAGCATGTTTACGGAATACTTAATTTCATATTTTGGTTGGTCATTCGCATTTAGTTGTGGAGAAAGTACAATACAAAGTCAGTACAATACCGGGATCAGAAGTCCTATGAAGGAATCCAAGCATTTTCTGTGCCTTAGCGCATACATTGGATATATTGAGTCCCCATTTTAAGGTACTAGTGGTAAACACTCCTGTATATCAATGTCACCAATGGTTTTCGATATTGTTCCCGATTCAAGTCAGATACTAGCAGTATGTAATGTAAGTAATATTTTTTTACTTTGCACTTTCCAGTATTAAGTTTGTTAAAACTTATTTGATTCTCGAATTTTAAGGACTACAAGACAAGAAGTGATCAATATTATTGTCAAAAACTCCGTTCCCTATACACCGGAGCATATTCGATTTATAGTTCTATAATATATTAAATACGGCATTTGTCTGTCTGATAGCCATTTGGGCTTTACCTTTTAGGCACTTTAATTTTATAGCTGAACCTTTTGACTCACATACACTTGCATGTTGCGAGTAGCTAATGCTTGTGACATTAAATACAGTACTCAAGTAGCGAGTCAAAATGAGTACTTGCTTCGACTCGCGAGTACTCGTGTGAGTGAACGTACCTTTACTCAGGACAGGTACTGTATACTGAATTGCAAGTACTGTGTACACATGGAAAGCCAAGAATGAGCACTCAGAACTGCAAACATCAAAATTTAGCTTACCTGACTAGACTCTCCATAGTTATCTCGATCTTCCTCATTGATGGAATTAATCCGACTTGCTTCTTCATTCCATCTAACCGCATCTGCGTTCACTAAAATAGCAATTTCCTCAATTTTGTTGTTCACGTCTTCTTGAAATTGCTATGATATAAGAAAAAATATTGAAAATAACCAAAAGGCTTTTCAGACTGATAACTTTAATTTTAAAGTAAAGCTAAAGATTTCATAACACGACGAAGTCCACAGTTATGTTATGGACAAGCACTGTACATGCAGATATTTAAGAAATACATTTTAACTAAATTTATAATTGTAAACTATTAGGGACTGGACAGGCAAAGCAAAAGCCGATCTACAGTATTCCGAGAGATGGCCGAAATTCATAAGCAAAATACTTTGCCGGTCAGTTTCACGTTGTTCCATCATTTGTTTATTGTGCATTTTCCATGCAGACTGTATATAGAGAAAGCAACGAAACAATTGGAAACCTGAAATATGAAACACGCGTGATGCAGTCAATAATTTTCAATCATACGTATAGTAGTGGCCTCCAGGAACTTACAAGTTCATTCATCAAAATGAAAAAAATCGCAAGATATTTAGAAATAGCAACTTACAACAATCAGATAAACTTATAACCATTTACAATAAACAGCAAAGAAATTACCTCATTTTGTAAAGAAATGAGAAACGTTCCATCATTTATCAAACTGTTGTCTTTCCAATGTTGTTTGAATCTTCCATTTGCATCCTAAACATTTTAACAGTCATGAATACAGTAATAGCCAGTAGAGATTGAAAGATCACAGAAATCAGATGAAGACACAACAAAGATATGGAATAAAGCTCACTTAAGAAACGATCATCAATCTAAGACGGTTCAAAAATAGGAAAGACATTCAATCTGTTTTCTTTAGCGTTAAAGAAGCGAATGTGCATGTGCGTTCGGGAGCATGAGAAATAATTGGACAGAGAACGAGTCTGAAGGTGTTGTTTCGAGTTTTTCAAATCTTGTAATGTGGCTATTACAGTGATAAAGGCAGGAAAAACCAAGTGAGGTTCGGAAAACATTAGAGAGTGGGGACAAGATATGGATTTTATGATCGATTGGCAAGATCAATAATTATAAAAAAGGCCACTGTTTCTTGGATGTAAGTGGCATATGACTTCAACAGGTGTTATTATAGTTCACCATAAAATACCCTCTTCCATGCACCAAATACCATTATTACAAGAAAATACTAACCTTCAACAAATGCCTCAATATCTATCAGCTTTGCCAAGATCATTGCTTCATTTTTGCCCGTTTTTGGGAAGGCAAAGGAAAAATCTAAATTTACCCCATTTCTGTACTCTAAAAATAACAAGTTAGAAGTTCGGATTAGTGTGTTTTGTATACAGTGTATGTTACTTATTGTGTACTGTATTCACTCAGTGTATGTTACTTAGTGTGTATGTTACTTAGTTTGTATGTTACTTAGTGTGTATTCTCCAAAGAGGCACATAAGCACCAGAACTGACAGTTATAAAATCACATAGAAAGAGTGCTCAATACACAAACGTAGAGCGAAGTGATACGTGACAAAATCTTGGTTTAGTAACAGTATATGAATTAAGGTGATGAATTAAACCAAGATTGTGTTGTTATATATACAGCTAATTCAAAAAAGGTTGTCCTTTTCAAACCTTAAACTCTAAACCTTAAACTGTAAGCATGCAAAGCATAATGGGAGCATCATTTAATCAGTTTAGAAGTTATATACATGGGGCCCATTTCGTAGAGACAGTAAATATCTGCTTACGAGAACAATTCATTCACAAATAGCTGCAATATTCAACTACTAAGCTTGAAACTTGTGCTCCCATTAAGCTTTGCACACTTAGAGTTTAAGGTTTAAGGTTTAGAGTTTAACGTTTGCAAAGGACAACCTTTTTTGAATTAGCTGTAAATATATGTTTACCATAAACACTAATGCTAAGGTGATTCAACATAATAATGTATGTTTGCCATAAACACTAATGCTAAGGTGATTCAGTATATAAGTTCACTACAAACACTAATGCTAAGCTGATTTAGTATATACTGTAAGTTCATTACAAACATTAATGGTAGGCTACATTAGTATATGCTAAGGTGATTCAGTATATAGATACTGTATGTTTACCATAAACACTAATGCTGAGGTGATTCAGTATATACAGTTATTTCAAAACAGGTTGTGTTTGTGGTGAACTTATATAATATACTGAATTACCTTAGCATTAGTGTTTGTAGTGAACTTATATACTGAATCATGTTAGCATTAGTGTTTGTAGTAAACTTATATACTGAATCTCTTCAGCACTAGTGCGTATGGCAAACATATATATACTAAATTGCCTTTAGTGTTAGCATTAGTTCTTATGGCAAACATATACTGGTATGTATATACTAAATGACCTTAGTATTAGTGTTTATGGTGAACTTATATACTGAATCACCTTAGTATTAGTGTTTGTGGTAACTTGTATACTGAATCACCTTAACATTAGTGTTTGTGGTGAACTTATATACTGAATCATGTTAGCATTAGTGTTTGTAGTAAACTTATATACTGAATCTCTTCAGCACTAGTGCGTATGGCAAACATATATATACTAAATTGCCTTTAGTGTTAGCATTAGTTCTTATGGCAAACATATACTGGTATGTATATACTAAATGACCTTAGTATTAGTGTTTATGGTGAACTTATATACTGAATCACCTTAGTATTAGTGTTTGTGGTAACTTGTATACTGAATCACCTTAACATTAGTGTTTGTGGTGAACTTATATACTGAATCATGTTAGCATTAGTGTTTGTAGTAAACTTATATACTGAATCTCTTCAGCACTAGTGCGTATGGCAAACATATATATACTAAATTGCCTTTAGTGTTAGCATTAGTTCTTATGGCAAACATATACTGGTATGTATATACTAAATGACCTTAGTATTAGTGTTTATGGTGAATTTATATACTGAATCACCTTAGTATTAGTGTTTGTGGTAACTTGTATACTGAATCACCTTAACATTAGTGTTTGTGTTTCTAGTGAACTTATATATACTGAATCACCTTAGTATTAGTGTTTGTGGTGAACATATATACTAATTAACAATTATTCGCCGAAGGCGAGGTGAATATCGGTGAATAAAAACCGAGACGAAGTCGAGGTAAACATATATATGCTGAATCACCTTAGCATTGGTGTTTATGGCAAACATACCATATGTATACTGAATCACCTTAGCATTAGTGTTTTTGGCAAACATATATATACTGAATCACCTTAATAGCATTAGTGTTTGTGGTGAACTTATATATACTGAATCACCTTAGTATTAGTGTTTGTGGTAACTTGTATACTGAATCACCTTAACATTAGTGTTTGTGGTGAACTTATATACTGAATCATGTTAGCATTAGTGTTTGTAGTAAACTTATATACTGAATCGCTTCAGCACTAGTGCGTATGGCAAACATATACTAAATTGCCTTTAGTGTTAGCATTAGTTCTTATGGCAAACATATACTGGTATGTATATACTAAATGACCTTAGTATTAGTGTTTATGGTGAACTTATATACTGAATCACCTTAGCATTAGTATTTTTGGCAAACATATATATACTGAATCACCTTTAGTTAGCATTTGTGTTTCTAGTGAACTTATATACTGAATTAGTTTAGTTTAATTAGTTTAGTTTAATATGTTTACCACTCTGAGGTGGACGGAAAGCCTTAACAGGTTTTGCAACCCAACTGGCAAAGGTTCGGAGGGTTAGTTAGTGGTTAGTGCCTAAGGGTTAGAATCACCTTAGCATTATTGTTTTAGTGAACTTATATACTGAATCACCTTAGCATTGGTGTTTATGGCAAACATACCATATGTATACTGAATCATCTAAACATTAGTGTTTATGATGAACATATATACTGAATTACCTTAGCATTAGTGTTTGTAGTGAACTTATATACTGAATCATGTTAGCATTAGTGTTTGTAGTAAACTTATATACTGAATCTCTTCAGCACTAGTGCGTATGGCAAACATATACTAAATTGCCTTTAGTGTTAGCATTAGTTCTTATGGCAAACATATACTGGTATGTATATACTAAATGACCTTAGTATTAGTGTTTATGGTGAACTTATATACTGAATCACCTTAGCATTAGTGTTTTTGGCAAACATATATATACTGAATCACCTTAATAGCATTAGTGTTTGTGGTGAACTTATATATACTGAATCACCTTAGTATTAGTGTTTGTGGTAACTTGTATACTGAATCACCTTAACATTAGTGTTTGTGGTGAACTTATATACTGAATCATGTTAGCATTAGTGTTTGTAGTAAACTTATTTACTGAATCGCTTCAGCACTAGTGCGTATGGCAAACATATACTAAATTGCCTTTAGTGTTAGCATTAGTTCTTATGGCAAACATATACTGGTATGTATATACTAAATGACCTTAGTATTAGTGTTTATGGTGAATTTATATACTGAATCACCTTAGTATTAGTGTTTGTGGTAACTTGTATACTGAATCACCTTAACATTAGTGTTTGTGGTGAACTTATATACTGAATCATGTTAGCATTAGTGTTTGTAGTAAACTTATATACTGAATCGCCAGCACTAGTGCGTATGGCAAACATATACTAAATTGCCTTTAGTGTTAGCATTAGTTCTTATGGCAAACATATACTGGTATGTATATACTAAATGACCTTAGTATTAGTGTTTATGGTGAACTTATATACTGAATCACCTTAGCATTAGTATTTTTGGCAAACATATATATACTGAATCACCTTTAGTTAGCATTTGTGTTTCTAGTGAACTTATATACTGAATTAGTTTAGTTTAATTAGTTTAGTTTAATATGTTTACCACTCTGAGGTGGACGGAAAGCCTTAACAGGTTTTGCAACCCAACTGGCAAAGGTCTGGAGGGTTAGTTAGTGGTTAGTGCCTAAGGGTTAGAATCACCTTAGCATTATTGTTTTAGTGAACTTATATACTGAATCACCTTAGCATTGGTGTTTATGGCAAACATACCATATGTATACTGAATCATCTAAACATTAGTGTTTATGATGAACATATATACTGAATTACCTTAGCATTAGTGTTTGTAGTGAACTTATATACTGAATCATGTTAGCATTAGTGTTTGTAGTAAACTTATATACTGAATCTCTTCAGCACTAGTGCGTATGGCAAACATATACTAAATTGCCTTTAGTGTTAGCATTAGTTCTTATGGCAAACATATACTGGTATGTATATACTAAATGACCTTAGTATTAGTGTTTATGGTGAACTTATATACTGAATCACCTTAGCATTAGTGTTTTTGGCAAACATATATATACTGAATCACCTTAATAGCATTAGTGTTTGTGGTGAACTTATATATACTGAATCACCTTAGTATTAGTGTTTGTGGTAACTTGTATACTGAATCACCTTAACATTAGTGTTTGTGGTGAACTTATATACTGAATCATGTTAGCATTAGTGTTTGTAGTAAACTTATTTACTGAATCGCTTCAGCACTAGTGCGTATGGCAAACATATACTAAATTGCCTTTAGTGTTAGCATTAGTTCTTATGGCAAACATATACTGGTATGTATATACTAAATGACCTTAGTATTAGTGTTTATGGTGAACTTATATACTGAATCACCTTAGCATTAGTATTTTTGGCAAACATATATATACTGAATCACCTTTAGTTAGCATTTGTGTTTCTAGTGAACTTATATACTGAATTAGTTTAGTTTAATTAGTTTAGTTTAATATGTTTACCACTCTGAGGTGGACGGAAAGCCTTAACAGGTTTTGCAACCCAACTGACAAAAGTTCGGAGGGTTAGTTAGTGGTTAGTGCCTAAGGGTTAGAATCACCTTAGCATTATTGTTTTAGTGAACTTATATACTGAATCACCTTAGCATTGGTGTTTATGGCAAACATACCATATGTATACTGAATCATCTAAACATTAGTGTTTATGATGAACATATATACTGAATTACCTTAGCATTAGTGTTTGTAGTGAACTTATATACTGAATCATGTTAGCATTAGTGTTTGTAGTAAACTTATATACTGAATCTCTTCAGCACTAGTGCGTATGGCAAACATATACTAAATTGCCTTTAGTGTTAGCATTAGTTCTTATGGCAAACATATACTGGTATGTATATACTAAATGACCTTAGTATTAGTGTTTATGGTGAACTTATATACTGAATCACCTTAGCATTAGTGTTTTTGGCAAACATATATATACTGAATCACCTTAACATTAGTGTTTGTGTTTCTAGTGAACTTATATATACTGAATCACCTTAGTATTAGTGTTTGTGGTGAACATATATACTAATTAACAATTATTCGCCGAAGGCGAGGTGAATATCGGTGAATATAAACCGAGACGAAGTCGAGGTAAACATATATATGCTGAATCACCTTAGCATTGGTGTTTATGGCAAACATACCATATGTATACTGAATCACCTTAGCATTAGTGTTTTTGGCAAACATATATATACTGAATCACCTTAATAGCATTAGTGTTTGTGGTGAACTTATATATACTGAATCACCTTAGTATTAGTGTTTGTGGTAACTTGTATACTGAATCACCTTAACATTAGTGTTTGTGGTGAACTTATATACTGAATCATGTTAGCATTAGTGTTTGTAGTAAACTTATTTACTGAATCTCTTCAGCACTAGTGCGTATGGCAAACATATACTAAATTGCCTTTAGTGTTAGCATTAGTTCTTATGGCAAACATATACTGGTATGTATATACTAAATGACCTTAGTATTAGTGTTTATGGTGAACTTATATACTAAATCACCTTTAGTTAGCATTTGTGTTTCTAGTGAACTTATATACTGAATTAGTTTAGTTTAATTAGTTTAGTTTAATATGTTTACCACTCTGAGGTGGATGGAAAGCCTTAACAGGTTTTGCAACCCAACTGACAAAGGTTCGGAGGGCTAAGGGTTAGAATCACCTTAGCATTATTGTTTTAGTGAACTTATTTACTGAATCACCTTAGATTGGTGTTTATGGCAAACATACCATATGTATACTGAATCATCTAAACATTAGTGTTTATGATGAACATATATACTGAATTACCTTAGCATTAGTGTTTGTTGTGAACTTATATACTGAATCACCTTAGTATTAATGTTTGTGGTAACTTGTATACTGAATCACCTTAACATTAGTGTTTGTGGTGAACTTATATACTGAATTACCTTAGCATTAGTTGTAAGGTTTTTAGCATTAGTGTATGCCTTTTGGAGATAAATTTGAGAAACAACTAGTAAGGGATCAGTTGATATGGGGGGTACTTTTATACAGTTTACCTTACCCATATAACGCAATATATGATGGCGTGTATTTTGATGACGAGTTCTCCCGTTCTTTTATGGCGTGTTTTGATGGTGTATGTATTCAGTGATTATTCGGGTACGGTATTAAAAGTGTAAAATTTCCAATAATATAGGGTTTCAGTTCGAGATCTGTGAAAGCTGTTGAAATGTTCATGTGTAATACTGTAATACATTCAATTTTATATATGTATAACAGGATGTATAGACGGGTAAACTTTGTTTACATTTTCTGGCAGGCAAATAAGCATGACTGCTTTTTTACAATAGATCGGTATTAATTCGGTATGCAAGTATTAAACAAAATATTTTATTCTCTTGGGTATTTCTGCCTGCCAAAAAACGTAAACAATGTTTACCCATCTATAAAGCATGCAACGAATTTGTTTATAATATTTCACATATTATTCTACTGGGTACTTTTCAGTCTTTACTTAAAAAGTTATGAAAAAATAAAAAGGTTGGATACCTTCATCGACACTGAGTAGTTCTCTCCCAGACATCTTGGCATGTTCACGCATACAACAAATCTTATGTTTAATACAACCGTATCTTTGATCTTTCAAAATCCACTCTATACTTTGCTGTAAATAAGACCAGTTGATGAATAATCTTTCCAAAGAGAATAATAGGATTTCTTTCAAGACAGGCAGTATACTATAAACCTTCCAAATAGCGATTCTTCTACAAACTTCAGGACGTGATTGTTTGTGAAACGAAGCCACACGTGGGATTATAGTGCTTCCGTTTCATGGAGGAAATTTCAATTTGTTTTTCGACTTCGACTTGATTTTTGGAAACTGTCGTTCATGCCATGAAGGCTGATGTATTTATTATTTATGTGGAAAAAACCTCGAGATTTTAGCAGATACTGCTAGGAATTTCAACAAAGCAGTATAGGTAAGTTATTTTTTGTTATTTCAATTTAATTTTGTCATAAAAAACATCGCTATTTTGGTCAGCTCTGGTCAAACTAGGTAGTTTGAACAGGCTCCATAGAACTTTGATCAGACCCAACAGGCACCAAAGAGCTTTGATCTTTAGATCAGCGATCATTTACGTGAAAAGCCACGTATCAAACCTGAACCTTACCATATTCCAGGTTGGAAAACATGTATCAAATTCCCTACGCGTAGCTGCGAGTGCTCATGGATTGATCATTGCGAGCTGCGAGTCAGCGAGTGAACCTCCGATGCGAGCTGCGAGCAAATTTAAGCAAAGCCAAAAAGTCGTCAAGCCCTATAACAAAACGTTAAATATATACAGAAGTTTGGTCCAGAATAAGTTTGATACGAAGAACATTCCATCATTGGAGATTTGATTTAATTTAATTAATGATAACATGATGATTTATAGTTATAAATTTCGGGAGTGGAAGCGAAATAATTTATCTTTTATATTGAATATTCAAAATTACTGTGAGAAATGGCTGGAAATGCACTTTCAGAGCTTGTAATTTTCAAAATTTTGTGGGGGAGTATGCCCCCAGACCCTGTGTATGGACTGCAGGTTTGTTTGCTTTTTTGGCCTGGTCTTTTCAATGATATATATGGTCATATATGACAAAACATTTTGGATCAGTAATATGAAAAACACTTCGCATGAGTCAGCTTAACCGCTTTTTTTTCTCTTCTAACAAACTTAATGATAATTATACGGAGTTTTGAAATTTAATGTACCTTGTCATTTTACAGTTTTTGTTGGTTTTTATTAAATTTCTTAACAATGAAAAGACATATATAAGAACCAAACATTCCATAAAGTCTTAGAATGTTGTCGGGAAGACCATTAACACATTGTCATTTAAAACTTCTTGAATCAAATGATTTTTTAAAAAAATTGTGATTTCTATATCAAATGTGGCAATTTTGTAACATTGGAATATTTTTGAAAATATGCTATAAAATCAATTTGAGACATCATAAAAATCTGGAACTGCTTGTGACGTGTCTCCTAATTACAAGGAATAATATATCTGAATTTCATTTGATTCTGATAAAAGCAAGTTGCAAAAATTGGCATCAACCTCAAAAAGTGTTGTACACCAAAATTCGACTGAGAGCTGAAACCTACATGCAACAAACTCACTTGAAAGTTTCCAGAGTGAAAAGAAAGGATAGTTGAGATTGTTTGGAAGGAAGGTAATGTGGTTTTGTAATGTACATATACCCTGCTTTAAGTATCAATGCAAACAACCTCTGATTTTTCAACTTTTAAACCTTAAAAACGCGTAGGGAATTTTTGTAACTTTATCATTACATCTCGCCCCATTTCATCTTAAATACTTCACTTTCCGTCATTATTTTCAGCACATTTAAAGAGAAGATATAGGCCAATCTTTTAAGCTACTACAATTTGTAATCGGGATGATTGTTCAATAAATATTCGAATGGATAGAATATGTTACGGGAATGCCATACTTTACCTCTACAGATAGATAGATAGATAGATAGATAGATAGATAGATAGATAGATAGATTTAATTTCACCACAAATACATTTACACATGCATTTTAGAAAAGTTATAAACAGAGTTGCTATTTTACATAAATAAGTAATAGATGAATATTAAGGATGGTATTTGTGGCAAGGAGTCATCCTGAAACCATAAGGCTTTTTGATAGGATGTCTCCTTGGAGTTGTTTAATATGTAAAATACGAATAGTAAAACGTGTCATGGTAGACAACAGCGGCAGCAAAGCGTAGTTAAAGATTTATTGTTTAATTAGATGTTTTAGCATTCTATTCCTGAAGCAATTTATTGTCTCTGCATTTCGAATGGTATCTGGGAGAGAATTCCATAGTTTGGGACCTTGGAAAAGTATTGTAAATTGTTTTATATTTGTTCTACATGCATGTGATCTATACGCATTAACATTTCTTGTGTTATATTTGTGAAATTGTTTGCTAGTGTTAAATAGATTGAGAAAGGAAGGTGGAAGTAAAATCGAAATTTTTTTGCAGATATAATTAATATGGGGTTTCCATGAAAGATTTTCATCCAACAGGACGCCAAGAAATTTGACCTGTTGTTTCTGGGTAATGAATTTGCCATCGAGTGAGAGAGATAAATTATGCCTTGTTTTCTTTTGTTTTGGTTGGAAGATAATATAATTCGTTTTATCAATATTAACGGAAAGTTTATTAGCCTTCATCCATGTAGCTATCTTTTGTAATTCTTCATTTAATACTGTACCTAACTTTACTGTATCTGAGTTAGAATAACTAATGCTAGTGTCGTCTGCAAATAGTAAAGATTCAACCAATTGCGTGGCGTTTGGAAGATCATTTATATCCTGCTAGTAGAGAAATGTAGAAAAATGGCTGGCAGATTTAGACAATTAAATGAAGAGGAAATTCAAGTTTTACTTGAAAAAAGTAGATATCCAGAGCTTGCATGTGTATATAATAAAACAGTTATTCTACTCACTCTCGTCGTATATGACTGATAGTCGACTCGGCTCTATCGCGCTTCGTCGGCTATCAGCTCATATACGTCTCGAGTTCGTAGAATAACTGTTAAATATCGGACTCTGGACTTAAATTTGCTTAATTGAACACAAGCAGACACATGCAGAGTCAGATTCTAACACTGTTCAAAGAAAACAGATTAAGGTCACCTGGTTTCCATTACCAGGGTACATTCTCTGCCTAAACGCCCGCGTAGAAATATATTCCGTTTTGTTAAGTGAGGTTATATTACCCCTACATATCCATTATGATACATTAAATATCCCTATATACGTATATATACATATTCCTAGCTGGATCTAATCTAATTGCCTTTAATTATTTAAACCTGTTTCACTCGTTTGGGTGTATCAAGAATGCCTTTGATAGAGAGGTTTACTGTTTCTCGTATCTAAGTTCATTTTTCAAAATTCTGATTTTTCTTCCTATAAATAAGAGCTGTGTTTATTTGTGCTTAGCATCAACATGGCAATGTCTGTATATATTTATTCTTAACGCATATAAAAATTCCGAATCTGAAAGTTCCTCCTTTCCTTTTGAGAAGATAAATTTCTTCTAAGATAAAATCTTGAATGCGTGGTTTGAGTGTAGTAACGATAAACGATATATTTGAGGGATTGCAGGATCAAACTACCCGCTGAATAATAAGTAAAATATAACAAGAACTTCGACGTTTCGAGCGACGTTTTCAGGTAGTTTTATCCCGTAATCTCTCGAGCATATAAATTTCTGCTTAATACATTGTAAATGAGTGCACTGCATGAAAAATATGCAGAGTTTGGCCTTTCTCCGGGTAGGATTTTGGGTTTCCCCAACCTTCTTCAAAATAACTACAAATTTTCCGACATGCAAGCCTTTGCCAGGGAAGCTTTGCAAGTTGGCCATTGTAGATTTGCAGTTCTGCTAGTCTGCCTGAGTGCTGACTGTTGCTACTAATTCTAGTCTAGTACTTACTGCTTTGCGATAGATTCCTTTATTCAGTGACAGTGTTTCACTTTCAACCTTCCTCAATGCCAGTAAACCTTCCTCACGGGTGGTACTCGCATTCCCGCAGATTTTTTGCAACTCTGAAAATATGTCTCGCATACTAATGATTGAATATGTAATGACTCATGATTGACCTCCCTTCACTTTACCTCAAGAAACAGGCTCGATTGGCTCCTGTAATACTGCTACCCTCGTTATGATACGACGTTATCATATTTTTCAAAATGCTATTTTATTCATTGTTTAAACCCAGCTAAAACATCCTTCCGGAAAGTATGCAACCTTGGCTATAGAGCCCCGTTTTTCCTTTTCAGAGCCATTTATCTTGTAACTGATGACGTCCTTATATCAAGTTCTTTTTACACTCATCACTGTTAACCGTATGATCCCATAAATACTATAAATATGTCACCAATGACAAGATGAAAGACTCTAAAGCCAAGGTCTCAATCACGAAAACGAGGCTTCATAGCCAAAACGATGTGGTTTCCGGCCAGTGTGTATTAACTTTACATTTGTGTTTAGTTTCCAGTGACTGTGCTACAAAATAGTGTAAAAATGACGAACGAGCCACCCACCGGATTACGTCAGAATCTACTGCAATCATACATATCTGATCCAATATCTGATGAAACATTCTTCAATGGATGTCAAGGAAAACAACCTGTATGTATATTTTATTTTCTCTAATTTTCCTTGAACAGTAAATAGACTTTGTTCCAACACTCGTTGAAACGTGGCGGACCATAAATAATATGTCCTGGTTTGTTTCTTAAACACTCAGGAAGTAGTATATACGCTTTTAAACTTTAAAGTATATTTCAAAGTTTGTTTCAGCCTCTGTATAAAAAACAGTTATTGGATGAGGTTGAGTATTATATCAAGAATTATTCAGACCGAGGTCAATGTTATCTGCCGAAGCGAAGCTGAGGCGGATAACATTGACCGAGGTCTGAATAATTCTTGATATCATGCGTAAGCCGAATCCAATAATTGTTTTATTATACATTAAAAAGACAAAAAACAGACAAGTAACTAAGTAAGCCAAGACTTGCGGCCGGTGGGAAAGATGCAAAAACACATAAGTTAACATTTAATAAAACAGATCCCTGAAGTTTCTTGGCCTTTTTGGTGCAGTCAATGTCTTTTTCTGACAATAATTTGGACATTTTCTCTTCGTTTGTAAAGGCAAATTTACAAGAAGCCATTTTATTTGGCTTTCAAAATTTCGCGGGTTTTTATACAAGCTGCCGACCGCGCTGGGGGGCTTTGGCTCGACAGCGTCCAATAATAGTTTTAGCGTCCAATCGAAGTTCGATCCAAAAAAACTATTATTCCACGCTGATGACGTCACCAGCGGAAGTAAGTGAGAACTACCTGATATTGAAAATTATCCGGAGCTTTTTGACCAATCAGAAACGAGAATAGAGTTTGAATGTATATAATTAAGATTATCCCCGAAACTGGGATATATCGATGAAATTATAGGTCATTATTTTTTATAAATATGTGAGCGCTGTATTGATTATTTGATATTTAGGTATTTGAAAAACTGCTGTTTGGTCTTTGCTTCTTCCACGCACATATTCAAGAAAGACGGAAGTTTGGACCCTTAGGCTGGAATATTCCCTATGGCTTCAACGAGTCTGACTTAAGGATTAGTGTACGGCAACTTCAGGTAATTATATTTCATCGTCTGTTATTGTTAACATGCAAAAAATAGGAATGGTTTGGACGATTGGCATGCAAAAGTAATTTCTCTATATTTTTGTCGCTATATTTTTGTCTCTATATTTTTGTCTCTATATTTTTGTCTCTATATTTTGCTTATGGAAATCTGTGCACTTTCGCGGTGAGTGACGTATTACTCTCGCACATAATGAAGCGATCATCCAATAGAAATCTTAGTCTTCGATCTCTCAACCGTAAGGCGTAATGTTTTTTAAACTATATTTATGAACTTAAAAACGAAAGGTTCATGCACCTCTTCATGGTCCTTTTCAACATCAATGTGAGCTCGATTGTTAAACTCTTTGAAATTAATCGGCCATCCTAACCTGTAACCTCGCATGTTAACTTCTATTGGCTATGGTTAATCTATGTGCTACATATAGTTAGTAATATATGTCTGTTATGAATTTTCTCAACAGATGTTCATTAATGAATATGAACAAGTTCCTTACAAAGCTGTGACGTATCTCACTGGAGAGTGTAATTATGGTGGGCGCGTTACGGACGACAATGACCGGTATGAACGATCATCTATAACCTATCTGCGTGTGTTTACCTGTGTTTACCTGTGTTTCCATTTTCACGATACAGTTACTATTGTTGTTTTTTCAGTACCCAAGGTGAAACGTTTGTGCATGTAACAGAAAGTTCGTTTATGTTACCGTAAAATCACCGTCTTGTGCGTCTAAAGATGAACAATCCCATTGAAACTTCTTGTTTGTGATGATTACAGTATTTTATGGTTTAAATTAGTTCCGGCATTTAGCGTCGCAGAGGCGAGTTAAACGTGATAGGCTGTTCGAATTTAAACCTGTCGAATGCTCTTGACAAACACGAAGTTTCCACGTGAGCATAGACAGCTTTTTAGTTGCGACTGTTCATCTTGCATGGATGCAGATGACGGTCATTTCATGGCAACATCTGTATCGTTCATGTTTTCGCTCGCTAAGTTTTGAAGTGGATGAATGCAAAGCATGGGCATGGTAGAATTCCATTCATGATCTTGACCCTAGTTGCCATGAACGAACAAACTTCAAATGTCTATCGTCGCGAGTGAATGTTGTCAAATAGGTGTTTTTAAATCTATCTGACGGTGTGCATCTTTTTGTAGACGTTGCCTAATGAGTATTTTGGCTGACTTCTTTACCCCCGAAATTATTCATGATGCCAAGTACAAGTTTTCACAAAGTGGAAAATACTTTGCTCCGCCAAAAGGAACTTATGACAGCTACGTGGAATTTATTAAGGTGAATTTTATGTGATAGACATTTTCATTCAGTGCGCAGGATTTCGTTTGATCACTAGTACCTTGTAAAACCTTGTTAAACATTCGGGAAGTAGTATATCATGCTTTTAAAGTATATTTCAAAGTTTGTTCAAGATGTTAAAATTAGTTTTTCTTTGACACACTGAAATTTTTATGACATATGGATTCATTTACCGTGTTTTTGTTTATCCTATTTTGTTTATCCGTTTTGCAGGAGCTACCAGTAACTCAAAGTCCTGAAGTGTTTGGAATGCACGATAATGTTGATATCGCGAAAGAACTTCAAGAAACAAGACAACTCTTCAACTCCGTGTTGTTGACGCAGTCTCAGAAGTCTTCAGGTGGGGGAGGAAAGAAAGGTGACGACGCCTTACTGGAAATTGCAAAAGATATTTTGAGCAAAGTATGTAGCTTTTAATGACACCTTAAGTTTCTCTTCTTGCTTTTATCTTGACACAATGCGTGCACTGACTCTAAAGATTAAACTTTTGCAACAAATTAGAACTCGTATCAGCCATCAGCAGTGACTTGTCGCAAGTAATTTATATCCATTTGTGTGTGAAATTCAGCTTTTAATATTAAATCTTATTCTTCCAATTAACCAATGCTGTCCTGTCTTTTGGAGTACTTCAAAACTTGTATCAAATATAATATCACGCTAGAATCGTATTCAAATTAGTTACACAAAGATGTATAATACGGCCATGCACCCCCTAATAAGCTGCCAGTTATCAAAATCCCCATTTTTGTTGGTGTAAGAAGGATCACTAATCAGTCCATGTAAACCCGTCTTTATCTGGTATTTTTGCTTGTCTTAAGCGGCAATCCAAGTTTATACATCTCATCAATTACCCAATATTTTAATGATTTTTTGATTGACTAAAACCTAGTCGAAACGTAGAATAAACCATTTTCAAAATGTTTACTATTTTCGGAGTTTCTATTGTATTGTATTTTATCAAAATACTCAGTGGTTCCCGCAATTTTTTTAATATAGAGGAGCAATGTTGTTTCTCCATGTTGTTTCTTTAATTCGAATGATATAATTATCGTATAACCAGTTTACTATATTTCCTTCTTTTACCATGCAGTTACCAAATAATTATGATCTGGAAGCAGCTTTATTGACATATCCAGTAACATATGGAGAAAGTATGAATACAGTCTTAGTGCAGGAAATGGAACGTTTTAACAAGTAAGACATCTTCGTACAACTCTGATTTTCGAGTTTTACATCGTACTCGTTAGGTTTAACGCTACTTACTGCACATGACATATTATGGGTGATTTCTTAGGCTAAAATGTTCATGTTGATTATTAATGAGTGTTTGCATTCTTCTTTAAGTCTTATCCAAGCAATACGTACAAGTCTATTGAATCTTCAAAAAGCAATCAAGGGTTTGGTTGTCATGTCTGCTGATTTAGAAGCTTTATCGTCAAGTCTTCTCGTTGGAAAGGTACTATACATAAAGATGATATTTCGAGTTCCTAAGTAATGACAGTTAACTGTACATAATTTGATCTTAAATATAATTTATTTATATAATTTAATTGGCTGTTTCTGATCACGTGATATTGAATAGAAATTACCACTTCACTGACCGTGCAATGGGATGTTTCATTGCATGTCCAAGTCGTGAATTTTGTACTCTACGTGTTGTTTTTTCATTGGACGGTCCGCGGATTGCATTAAGTTCAATTTTGTTTGTTGGACTGTTTTTAATGATTTTATTTTAATCTATTTCAATGACAATGATATATTTTGACGTTATGCAAAACAAATATCATTATTTATCGTATAAGTTGCATTAATGCAATGGAGCATTACATCTTTCACCGAATGAAAATATTATTACCGTTACACGGATGAAAACCTTCATTATTTGTATAATCTTTTGTATAATCTTTTAGGTGCCAGTAATGTGGATGAAGAGATCGTATCCCAGTCTCAAACCATTGGGAAGCTACATTACTGATCTCCTTAACAGACTAAAATTTTTACAGGTACACTTCTGTACTACACATCCTTTCACTTGATTGTAAGGTTTTTCAATATAATACGACATGATGGGCTTGGTTTTGCTAATATTTAATCAATAAGTGTTCAATGTTTAGGAGTGGTATGATAAAGGCAAACCAGTTGTTTTCTGGATATCAGGATTCTATTTCACACAGGTGTGTTTCTTGCTCTGGGTTCTCTCTCGTACTCGGCTTGTGCAGTCACGCGAATATATGACGTCATTGTAAATAAGCCACGATTATGGGGGGCAAAATCGTGGATTTCACGAATTGCCGTTTTCGTTTATATCTTGTGAAATACCGAGAGTTATAAGATAACCTATACCTCTCTAGAATCCTTGAACAACGATGAGTATTTTGGTGTATAGTTTGTTGCTTTACCATGTCTAGAACTCGAGTTATTCAGGAAAGTTGGCGTACGTATTGATGTCAAAAATTGTCAGCCATCTTCAATTTGATTTTAATTAGTTTGAATTTATCCAATGAAAATGGTGGAATTTGCCCCCCAAAAAACCGGAAGCCACACAATTTCGAGTTGTGACGTCACTTGCACAAGCCGAATAGACATATAAAGTTTATTTAATCATTCAATAAATAGGTTTGTTCAATAACTTATTAATTGGGAATACGTTAAGCCAGTTTTGCTTGAAAAATCAAGGATTGAATGTTTTACTTATCAAAAACTCTACGACGTATGTGATAAATTTTTATTCAAGAAACTATTTATATAAATGTGCAGATATGTTCAGTCAAAATAAGTAGAGGATGGGAGGAGTTTAGCTGTTGACGCTAAAGCGTAAAATTTTGAACAACGGTTTAGTAGGCCTGCATGGGTTTCACGGCAAGAAAATCATATCCAAGTTTCTCTTCTTGTGCATATTTCAATAGTTTTGTTATTTTCAGGCATTCTTAACTGGAGCGAAACAGAATTACGCCCGAAAGTATACCATCCCAATCGACTTACTTGGATTTGACTTTGAGGTACTGTAAGACGCATTATAAGTATTATATATTATTATCTTCTATAATGCTTGTTTAATGCTGTGTGTCGTTTGCCATATCTTTTGTGTGTATGATAAGCTATAACTTTCTCTGGTTATATAGGTAGTGTCCGAGGATAAAGTCGATGAACCACCAGATGATGGTGTGTACATTAATGGTTTATTCCTTGAAGGAGCACGCTGGGATCGTAAAAGGTGAGTATACAATCAAAGAAGAAAAAACATTAAACCTCAAACTTAAATAAACATAGCCACTCATTCTCTTAGCAATTAAAATAAGGATATATTTTTTAATCACCATAAGTTATAAAGTGACAGGATGTCATTGTTCACTCGCTATTTTGGAAATAGCCTATTTAAGAAAATTTTTGGAAATGCCTCCGAACGGTTTTGAAAAGTCTTAGTACGTATGGAAAAGCTTGTTTCTTTTCTGAACAAATTCATCTTTCCCCGTTCCATGCATCCTTTTTATGAAATATTACATTATACTATTATTTTCTTTCTCAGGGGAGTGATTGGAGAATCTCTGCCAAAAATGCTTCATGATTCCATGCCAGCAATTTGGGTTAAGCCAGGTAAGTGTTGACAATTGACATTTTACCAAAATAATGCAGCGTGACTATAGGCTACACTCTGGGCTACACCAACACCTCAATTTTTCCTACTATACTTAAAAGGATAGTAACTATCAGGGTATTAGCCAGAAGAAAAAAATATTCGGCAATTTAATGAAATTGGGATATTCAGTTGGCAGCCATTTTTAACTCGGGTCTGAATGTCGCGTCTCTTAAGGTGGCTCGATATAGTAATCACAAAACCTTGTTCAAGAATCGCGAACAAAACTTCATACTATATGAACAAACCCGTGTGACCATTTGTGCGCGCGGGAATATTAACGAAAGAACTTCCAAAATGACCTGACGTGAGCAGTTGCTCGAGTCATCGCGCGTGTTATATACCGTTTTCATGTCAATTGCTGACGTGAACTATACCGGGTGTCCCAAAAAAAAGTACTCCGGTTTGACTCATAATAACTTCTAAATGAGCGACGCTATTAAACTGAAATAACTTTCATTAGATAGATGGAAGAATAACTTAGATTTTGATATATTAGAGTTGTATTTCACTTAAAAATTCACGGAGATATTAATGTTCAAAATCGGTAGCATATTTCTGGATGTGTCTAAAGTTAGCGAAAATCGGCATATCAAATATTAATTAATTTTTGCTCAACTGAAACACGCAATATTAGCAGTAAATAAATGACACTTGACAAATTGTTTATTATGAAACGAAGTATTATTATTTACAAAATACAAGCAAGATTTATTCGTTCGGAATCGCGTGTCCTCTAGCACGAATGCACTGCCTAGCCCGTGAGACCATTGCATCGAAGGAGTCATGGATCATTCGTTGTTCTAGATTACGGCATGCTGTCACAATTGAGTTGCGAAGCTCTTCTAAATTCTGCGGTTGCTGATCGTGTGGTACATTCCAAATTTGCTGCTTAAGGTATCCCCAAAGAAAAAAGTCGCATATTGCCAGGTCTGGAGAGCGAGGGGGCCATGGCCAATCCCCACGTTTGCTCATCAGTCGAAGAGGAAACTGTCCGCGAAGGTATTGCATTGTTGCATTACTGGTATGGGCAGGAGCTCCATCTTGTTGCCACCACATGTTATTCCTATCGATGTTATGAACGTGAAAGTCCATCTGTATAACATGGTAACGTATAATACGTAAATATTCTCTTGTATCGAGGTTTCTCTCTGCAAAATGTGGACCAAGAATAACGCCTGCTCGAGTAAGACCAACCCATACCATTACTTGATCGGCACCTTGAGCAAACTCAACGTAATGGTCTGCAGGATGTCCGTTTCCATAGGGTGCATACTTGACAACATTTCTCGTATTTACTTCTGAGTTTAAACTAAAGACTGCTTCGTCAGATACAATCAACTGATCAAGAAATTGCGGGTTTTGTTCAACTGTATCGACGAGTCGGTTACAGAATGCCATTCGTTGTACCGGATCACCTTCCTTAACTTCTGCCGTGTAATCATAACGTATGGATGGAATTTGATGTCAAGTTTAGCAATACGGTGAAATGAACTTCGACTTAATCCTAACCCGTTTCGGCGTGAAGATCTTTTGCCATGTTGCGATAAAGACTCGCGTACAAGTTCGATATTGTCAGGCGTCCTTGCGGTTCTTGGACGACCACTTCGGCCTTTATTTAAATCGTTGCATGTCGCTTCTCGCAAAAACTTTCGATAGGTTTTGTTGATTGTTCGTTTAGTAGGGGCAAGAATATTACCCCAACGACCCGGCCATCGTCTTCTAACTTCTGCCGCGTTCTGAAATCTTGCATGCTCTAAGCACACCCAAACTCTTTGATCTTTACTTAATCTTGGCATATTCAGAATAAACTCAGAATGAAACACAATCAAACCATAACTCTATCAGACATAACATCCAACTCCCCAGAGACATCCAACATTTTTGGAACAAAACGTAACAAAAATAATAGCGCTGATACTGTAATGTATATTTGCAAAAAGGCAGTATTATTTTCTTAATTAAAGAACAATATTCATCCTACTCTAACCTAGAAATAATCAACTTTGTTTTGTGGCCCAAAATATGAAAAAGATTCAAGAAAAACTTATGACCCCTTGCCCTTGGTCTTTCAGGTATTTTTAAGTTTTTTTCGAACGTTAGTATTTCAGGAAACAATGAGCTAAAACTTACATGTAAGTTGTCTAAATCTACGCTATGGCCCTTACAAACCCTTACGATAATTTATTGAAATATAAGTTAGCCTGATATGTCTTTAAGTGGAGAAAAGTTGGATTAATATTTGATATGCCGATTTTCGCTAACTTTAGACACATCCAGAAATATGCTACCGATTTTGAACATTAATATCTCTGTGAATTTTTAAGTAAAATACAACTGTAATATATCAAAATCTAAGTTATTCTTCCATTTATCTAATGAAAGTTATTTCAGTTTAATAGCATCACTCGTTTAGAAGTTATTATGAGTCAAACCGGAGTACTTTTTTTTGGGACACCCGGTATATCTCATTATTTTGTCCGGTGACCTATGTTCAAATTTTGCATGCTGTATTGCAGCGCAAAAACCTTTCATTGTACCAAAAATAAAAAAATTCTGTATTGCCAAAAATATTTTATCGAAGAAAACGACATTTTTGCCTTTTTCAAAAAAATAGCATTACAGAATTGTTTTATATTTTGCTTATTGTTAGTCTGTCTTGCAAGTAAAATAATGCACGAAAATAATTGGGGGTCACCGTGCTTCTTTTCCAACTACACGAGGCTATATGCTATTTTGGAGTGAATTTCGTACGCGTTTGTTGCCATAGCAACGAACTATGTGTTACTACAACTAACATAATTTGAAAGTAGAAACATCAAAATATATAAAAACTCTGATACCTGGGGCCGGTTGTACGAAGGCCGTTTAGCTTAAACGGTGGATAAGCCAAAATTAAAAAACACTTTCACACATTTGGTGAATGACTGAACTTAAATCTTATGCCCTTAATATGTAGTTGCAAATATAATTGTTCTATTCAAGTTGAAATATTTTAGCTTGGTTGTTCGATGAATGTATAGACTTGATCTATATTTTCGAGTTATCCACCGTTTAAGCTAAACGGGCTTCGTACAACCGGCCCCTGGTGAATAAAACCTAAAAATATGGAGATTAATAATTTCAAAATGTTGAACACCTGAATTTTTGAAAACTGTATCGAGCCACCTTAAACGGCATTCTCCGTGCGTTCGGATAGCGCTTTTTAAGCAGAATCCGAGCCATAGTGATACTGTATGTGTGATATACATCTCTCAGTCAAAGTCATTTTGAAAAGTAAAACTCATCATAAAATACAAATTTACCTAAGAATACACTGATCTGATTCCCAATTCTTTTTGAGCGGAGTTTTGAAGTTGAGCAATCTTATATTTTAATTTTTTCATAATCACAATTGGGAAATTGCTAGCTAAGGGAAGCCTCACATATCGACAATGGCGATGATTCCAAACAACTATCGAACAACTATCGATTTTTCCACGACGTACACAGAGAAACGTCACAGCCGCCAACCCCACACCCCCCAACATCCATATGACGTTTCTATGTGAGGCTTCCCTAAACGTAATTGGGAAAACGGCGTACGTATGACGCCGAATTTTTCACTGTAGCTAACACCCTGACTATATCAATGCTTATGTTTCTGCAGGCAAAACAGTCGACATAACGTACAGTCAAACGTACGGGTGTCCTGTGTATAAAACAAGTGAACGACGTGGGACACTATCCACTACAGGACATTCCACTAATTACGTCATGCCTGTTTATATATCCACTGATAAACCTGAAAGTCACTGGATCAAACGTGGGGTCGCATTGCTTTGTCAACTGGATGACTAGAAATCTAAGTTCCTTACAAACTTTAAATTCATACTTTTTTAGCTGTAAATGTAAGTTGAATTACTGTAAATATTGAACATATTTTTGAATATTTTCTCTGTAATATGCAATAAAAGGTGTTAACCATGTTATATAACATGTACATATAGTCACGCGTGTACTAAATTAAATTATACGATTTAATATATGCTTAAGAATCCTTCGTTCTTCCAGATTCTTTGTTCGCTACTACTTTTAGGTTTATCAATCATCGTCAGAACCTACGAAAGGCGGGCAACGACCTGCTACGCACTAAATATGCAGACAAAATTAAAGGAAATAACATTAACTGAATGAAGCCCGACCCTAAACAGGGATGGATGATGGATCCAGCTTGATTTGATCGGGGTGGTGCTAAGCGGGCTTTGGTCATTAAGCAGGGCGTGGTCGGTGACCGAGGAAGGGTGAATCAACACTGAGGACCCCCAACAGGGTGTAGGGAGTTATCTTGTCAGACATTTTTTTTTAAATAAGATTGCCTAGATGGTCTAAAAGGCCCATCAATGGTCCGATATTATATTTTGGTTTGATAAATGCCCTGTCAAATCCTAAATTTGGATTTGATATGGGAATTGGCACCCCTCTTTTTTTTTTCTTTTTTTTTTAGGAGGGGTACGCATCCTCCTGCACCCCCCCCCCCAGTAAATCCATCCCTGATCCTAAAACACCCTGAACCCTAACCCTTAAGTGACGGTTCACGGTCAGACTAGCTTCAGTCAATATATTATTTATTTCATTTCATTTGCATATTTAGTGTCTACAGGGAATCCTGCTGCCGCTGGTAATTGTAATCACATGTGTATGACGTAATCCTTTAACTTGACACTTTATAAATGTTTATGTTCATGGACATCATAAGTTGCGAAATATGGCGCTTGGTAAAGTCTTCTTGTTTGCTTGATGCTAGATCATGTTAAATTAAATAAGTTACAACAATCTGTGAACCCTTTGTATGAACTGTTGACCATCAGAGGTTGACCATCTAGCATCTCAATTAGCTTAAAGCGCCGCCCCTTGGATCGGTTCCCAGGATAAATACTGTTTCTCAAAGAATAATAGAATACAGAAACAGAATATCTTACTTCCCGGTCATGCATGATCATTGTTTCTTCGTGAAACTTTGCACTTGCAGGAAAACCATGTTTCCACAACAAATTAAGTTTCTTTGTTTGCCCAGGGTTTTAGTGCAGAGGTAAAACAATATGCTGTTGGGAAGTATAACTGTACAATGCAATATCGTCACGCCGTTACGCTGTTTCTCATTAAACCGTTACGCCATAACATATTACGCATTACACATTACGCATTACACTGATTATACTAGCACTCCTGGCTATAGCTTGCATGATGCTATAAGACTGTAGTAAAACTATCATAGATTAAAGTTCTGCTAATTATTTTGGCGTAGTTTTTTTATATTTCGAATATTTTTCATTTTTGTTTTTCTTGCCAACGTTAGGAATAACTAAAGTCATTGTTATGCGGTGAGTGACGTCGCCAGTCGCAGGCAACGAGAACTGGAGGTTCGTCATTTCGCCATTTTAACAAGGTAACAACATGCAGCATTTGAGTCAGATATTGAACCAGCCTAGCCATTGGTCTGTCTTAGCCTATGATTACATATTTTGTTACAATACTCACTGCAAAACCTATTATATATTTCCCCATCATCGGAAAAGAAATTCACCTTTCAAAGCAAAAATTGAAATAAGATGGACGAAAAGTCCCACTTCCAATGATAATTCTATACACTTCTGTATTGACGTAATCTACTTGAAACGTGAAATGTTGTATGAAAGTTCATGGCCATTGGACTCCAAGAGGGAATATGGCGCTAGTTCAAGTTGTATTGTTTGCTGCCTTCTTCGCCGTGTTGTACAGAGAAACTAACAGTTGTGGTACCAGCAATTTTGCTGCTGGGAATGGGATTTGGAAAATCAGTGGGCCGGGTGACTGGGACAATATTGTGGCTGGGAAAATGGGTTATATCGTCTTAACCGATATTAACAATCATTTGCGTCCAATATCTCTGACGCCTATTCTCTCAAAACTGGCCGAAGACTTTGTAGTCGAACGACACTTAAAACCTGCAGTATTGGCTAAGATCGATACAAGGCAATTTGGATCCATCCCTAACTCAAACACAACGTATGCCCTGATTAGCATGCTGCACTCTTGGAACAAAAGCACTGACGGCAACGGCTCCACAAATCGAGTAATCCTCTTCGATTTTCGTAAAGCCTTCGACATGATAGACCATCATATTCTGTCGGCTAAACTGTTAAAATACGATATTCCAAAACCTGTATTGCACTGGATTTTAACTTTCCTTACAGACCGTAGTCAAAGAGTCAAATTGAGCGACGAATGTTTTTCTGAATGGAAAACCGTACCGGCAGGTGTTCCGCAGGGGACAAAGCTAGGACCCTGGCTCTTCCTTGTTATGATGAATGACCTCGACATTGCTGGTGACGTGAGCCTTTGGAAATACGTTGACGACTCAACCATGTCCGAAGTCGTAAACAAAGATCAACCTAGCGCAATGCAGGTTCATGTTGATGAGTTTGCCTCGAAATCTACGCTTGACCGTATGCAACTAAGGAATCTAAGTGCAAAGAACTGCGAATTGGCTTTTCAACTGTGAAAGCAGATTTCGACCCTGTCGTTATCAACAATAAAGATATTGATGTGGTTCCGTGTGCAAAACTTCTAGGCCTATCCATTTCAGACAATCTTAAATGGAACACACATGTCGAGAATGTATGCAAAAAGGCTTCATCTCGTTTATGCTTTTTGAGACAATTGAAACGACAGTAATTTAGTAATTTAATTGATAACTAAATTACCACCAACAGATCTTCTTCTGTTCTACGTTAGTAGTTATGAGGTCTACTATAGCTGGATTTTCCACCATCTGCACAGCCTTCTACGCATACTGAATAAATTAAATCCTGCATAAATTAAATCCTACCCAATTAAATCCTCCCCCACATGCACACCACATGCACACCGCATGTACACTATTGCGCAACACCGGTCGCTCTGCGTCGTCGCTTCGCTCCTCCGCTCCGCTTCGCTCGCACAACAAAACATTGTTGTAAAACATTGTTACACAAGTGGTGTAAAACATTGTTTTATAACATTTTGTAAAACATTGTTTTATAAGGGGTAATATTAATTTAATTTAATAAATGGCTAATATAGACCAACAACAAAACTTAAGTTTTACAGTAGAGGATTTGGGGTACTTAAATATGAACGAGCTTAAAGAAGAAGCTAAAAAACTTGGTATTAAATTTAATAGAAACACTTACCCAATAAGGCATCGCTGGGTGTTAATTAACGATATTATTGAGGCAAAAAGTGGTAAACATGATAGTAGACCTGTAAAAGATATAGAAAGTATCGAGGTCCAAGAAACTTCTTCTAAAACCACAGACAAGGTGTTTGGTTTAAAACAAGAGGTGTTTGGTTTAAAACAAGAGGTGTTTGCTTTAAAACAGGAGGTGTTTAATTTAAAAAACCTTACATTCTTGTTACAAAGAAATATAACGGGAATTAATAAGTTCCAAGTAGCAGAGATGCAAAAGTTAAAAGAGGAACTAAAACCACACCAAAAACAAAGTTTTTTTGAGAACAAATGGGCAAATGGGCCTCCGAAAAGAAACCAATAAATTATAAACCTTTTTACATTGTGTCGCTTTGCTTCGTTGTAAAAAGGTTTATAAGAATTTTACTGTATTATTTAATTTAATAAATGGAAACAGACCCACAGATGAAAATTAAAAGTGGATATTGCGAGTGTCCTTATTGTGAAGTTTGTGAGTTGGACCACGAAAAAGGAGATGAACATTTATGTAAAAAGATGTTTGACAAAGATAACCAATGTTGTTGTACCTGTGCTGGAACATTTGAGTGTGAGGCAGAATGTAGTTGTGTGGATTGTGAAGATGTATGTACTAGATGTCCATGCGAAGGTGCTAATTATTGTAAAGGTAGTTGTCCATGTAATGCATGTGAGTATTGTGGGATAATGGATGATATTTGTATGTATTGTAATAGTTGTACAAACCCAAGTTGTACATGCGAATATTGTATACATCGCAACGAATGTAATAACTTGTGTAAGGACAAAAATTGTGTGTATAAGTGTTACGAACATGTTGTGGGTGGTAAGTATAAGTAAAAAATAAATTATTTTAATTTTCATTCTATTATAATCAAAATAATAGAATAAACCCAAATAAAATTGTTTTAAAAATATTTTAAACCAAATAAAATTAAACAATGCCAAAAATTATTATTAAAAAAGAAGATCTTGCATGTAGTGCTTGTGGGTACACAGGTACACAAACAGGTATGAAATTACATTTAAAAATGAAACATAATATTACTACACCAAAGAAAAAAGTTGACGATATTGTTTCTTGCGCCATTTGTAACGAGCGTTTTAGGACAAAAGAGGGATTATTATCCCATGCGGAAACTAAAAAACATTGGTAGTCATAATTAATTAATTTTTCTAATCCTGCTCGCTAGCGCTCGCTACTCGCTGCGCTCGTTATATAAGGATTAGAAAACAAATAATATAATATAAATGGACCCGACCCAAGTTAAAATATGTTTAAACATTATAGATGATATGGTTTTTACTAACAAAATTTATAAGACAAAAAGTTTTGTTGTAAAAATTAAAAAAAGTACAGATATTACTTTTAGGTTTCGACACAAGCCATTAGAAAAACTATTATCCATGTTACAAGTTATTTGTGCCCACAAAAACAGGGTTGGTTTATTACATGGGTTAAAACTTTTATGGGTTAATCTATTACAAGAGTCTGTGGTTGAGGGTAGGTTTTGGCATTGTTATATATATTTACATAGTTTACAAAAACTTAATTTTTATTATTATTTTACAAAAGAAAAAGCCGAACGATATAAACTTAATGAGGTAAACTGGTCCGAGTTTAAATATAAATTTGGCGCACCATATACACAACGCGACGATGATGAATTTGTAAGTTATTGGAGTAGAAAAATAGCACACAAAGGGTTAACATTTAAAAAATGGAAACAAGCGTTAGAAGATTATAACGAAGAGAAAAATATGGCACTTTTAGATTTTGGAATGTGTCGTTAAGTTACAAATTTGTAACCCCAAAGGTTACAAATTCATTTAAATAAATAATATGGCATTAAGATTTGGATATTCGAATGACGAACCAAATTACATACACAACTTAAAACCTCTTAGGGCAGAACCATTGTACTTTCTAACGACTAGTGATTTCCGTGGGACTTATGATGGGTTGGTTAAAGATAGATGGCTTCACCCTGTTGACAGAATGAGAAACTATGGACCAATGTACATCTGGTGTAACAATTTTTCGGAAAACTCGGGGATAGCTCTTAGAGCTCACCTCATGGACGACGACGCTGATATTACAACACCAATGAGAATATTATATTCTTTATACTGTATAATGTCGGATGGTACAATAATTACGAGGGATCTAAAAGAAATAAATTTAGCAACTAAACAGATTCCGGGTACAAACTACTTCATATTAGATGAAAATTTTAGTATTCCAAAAGTTGTCCCGGAGTACAAAACCATGAAACTTATGACTGTAAAATTTAAACAACTTTCTGATGAAACAGGGGGTAACGAGTCAACTCTCCATGTAACAACTTACACTATTGAGTCAAACAATCTTTTTAACCCTAAATAAAATAATGGCATTAGCATTTGGTTTTACAAAAGATAACCGTTACACATCAATAGGTGGTCAACAAGGACCACAAGGATCGGCCGGTCCGCAAGGGCCTGACGGAATACAAGGCGAACAGGGTAATCCCGGCCCGAGAGGTCTTAAAGGGTTTAAAGGCGATCAGGGTTTAAAAGGCACAACCGGTCTTATAGGCCCAAACGGACTTAAAGGTACAATCGGTAACACAGGCCCAAAAGGCCTCAAAGGTGACACCGGTCAAAGAGGCGCTCGCGGGCCTACTGGCCCTACAGGCAGTCACACTGGTACAAAAGGCGACAAAGGTGACAAAGGCGATAAAGGTAACAAAGGCGACACTGGCTTAATGGGTGCACCCGGATTCCAAGGCCCCGAAGGCCTCAAAGGAAATAAAGGTGACAAAGGTGACAAAGGCGATACCGGTCAAAGAGGTCCAAATGGATTAATCGGAAACACCGGCCCGGAAGGTCCCATCGGTCAAACTGGCACCGGTGTAAAAGGAGATCGCGGGAGCATCGGACCAAGAGGATATACCGGCATGGTTGGAGCACAAGGTGATAGAGGTAGTATGGGCAGTCAAGGTAATTCCGGAGCCACCGGTCAAAGAGGTGCAACCGGTGCAAAAGGCCTCAAAGGTAACAAAGGTGACAAAGGTGACACTGGATCCACCGGTCCGCAAGGCCCTTCTAATGTATTTTTGTTAAGTCATTTCCATAATATGGGTAAACATACATACAAAGCTGCAAAAAATAACTTATTTTGTACTAGAAATAACAACAAAATTATCACGGCTATAATAACAACCCAAGGAGATTACATAGTTAAATACAAACTATCTTTGAAACCAACTAAATTTGAATCTGGCAGCCCTGTTATTACAACAACCGATACTTGGTACTCGTCTGATGATGCTGACTATGCAGATCTTGAAACTTGTATCTATGTAGAAAATACCATTAAACCTTTTTTTAAAGTCGTGACACAGGGCGATACATATAAAACTTTTCCACAAGACATTTACATGGAAGGTATTATTACCATTGCAAAAGGAGCGACAGTTGAACTAAAATCTTACACAAATTTTTTTGGTGATGATTATAGTTATCTTGTTTACGATGTTTATGACCCAGTCATGGTTTTCACAAAGGGTTAAATAAATGAAAACACCATTTAACATGCTTATAGTTGGCGCAACAGAATGTGGTAAAACATATTATCTATTAAACCTACTAACCAACGAGTATAACAAACATTTTCAATACATATTTCTCATCTGCCCAACATTTGAGTACAACAAAACATACCAAGATTGGAAACACAAGGACTCTCCCGGTTTTTACACAATACAATGCGAACAAGACGAAGTGGATACATTTTTAAAATACATCACCGATAACTTTAAAGGTACTAACTCCCTAATAATATTAGATGACTGTGCAAGTTCTAAATCTGTTAAAACTAGAACATCTGAGCTTGTAAACTTAGCTTTCTCGGCTAGGCATTACAATCTAAGTACAATAGTAATTACTCAAAAATTAACAGCAATAACACCATCCTATCGTGAGAACATAGCCAAGTTAGTAGTTTTTGACTCGCCAAGTGCTCTTGCATGGAAAACAATATCAGATGAGTTCTTAGACATCTCAAAACAAGAACAAGAAGCACTACGAAAAACTCTCAAAGAAAACAAATATGCAAGGTTAGAGATTAACTTAAGATTCCCGCGCTCTCATAAAATAATATTTTAAACAAAAAATATTTTATTGTAAAACATACAACACACACCACAAATTATGTTTTACAATAATAAATGGACACTACAGAAGAGACCGAAGCATTACGCAGCGAGTTAATAGATCTCGCCGAGAAAGGTTTTATTAACCAAACTAAGTCATATTTAAGAAACAAAAGAAGGGTAACGCATTCTGTGTTAAAAAATATAAAGAACGAGTACATTAAACATAAGGACGATCTTAACCGTCAAAAAATGGCAGTTAAATTTGTACTACTTACAGTATCCCTTTCTGATAACTTTTGTGGGTATTACTTTACAATTAGGGACAAGGGGAAATTTATAGAAAAAATATTGGAGGACGAAAACATAATGTTTGTTATTAAGGATCTTCTCCCAAGTTTCACACCAGATGATTATTATAGTAAATATTTATTTGCGATGTCTGGGTTGGGTATATTATGTTACAACCACATTAACATAACGGAACATAAACAAAGTGAAGAAGACTTAGGTGTGTCAAGCGAAGCGGAGCGAAGCGAAGCGAAGCCAAGCGAAGACCTTCAGTCTGAGAACCAAGAATAATATTTTGTAAGTTAAAGTCACTGAGATTATATTATATACTACTTACTTTAAAAATATATAATATAATTAATACTATTTTTTAATCATCATCATCCAGAAGAATAATTATCATCATCATCAGATGGTGGTATATATTCACTTTCACTTTCACTTTCTGAAAGGCTCATACTACTTTCACTTTCAATGTTTATACACATAATTTCATCCATTACTAAACTAGTTTTATTTTGTTTTTCTAATTTTTTAACTTTTTCTTTTAATATTTTGATGTCCTTTTTTAATTGTTCCATTTTATTAGAGCATAGCGAGCGTAGCGAAACGCAAAAAAAATTTGTAAAATACCTATAAGGCATCTTACAAATTTACATTTAATATTTTTGTTTTTTTGTTAATTTAATCTTCTGCAATACCTTCTGGTACATACTCACTTTCGTATCTAAGTCTTTTTACTTTAAAGTTTAAATATTTTTCGCCGGTGTCATGTTTTTCATACACAGACCCACACTCAAACATAATACTAACATACAATCTGCCAACACCTAAAAGTTCTGTTTGTTGTTTTGGAGTTAAACCAGGTACAGATAAGTATAATGTGTTACCGGTATAACCTTTCATAACCTTTTTAGTTTTGTGTTTGTTTGTCAAATTTGTAAGTTTTTGTACTATTTCAGGGTCCTCAATGACAAGTGGCACATTATAACCACCATTTTTAAACTTAGACTTTTCAATACCCCATGTTAAACAACTTGGGATTTCAAATACTTCGGGTGTTTCAAGTTTTACTGTACTTCCGTTCATCCTTACTTTATTACTATTATATTTTTACCCTAAAACCTATTTCTTATAAGACCTAGTTTATTGGTTTAAATTTTATTTCCGCAATATTTTTATTTACAAATTTTATACTAAAAATATCTATTGTTTTATCATTAATAATATTGTAAAACTCTTTTGGATCGGTAACATACTTACATGTTAAACATTTAGAGGTCATATTTTATTACAACAATATTTTTTTAATTTTTATAAGACCTATTTTCGTCTAGTTTTAATCTCGTTATATGCAAAGTAACCTAACGCTATCGCAAGAATCCACATGTTGTTACCTAACCACATTAACCCTTTCGCACCCATACTTAGAACAGTCGATAGAATGCTACCGATAGCACCAAATACAGGCCCAAACTTAGCAAGTATTTTAGCGAGTCCTTTTCCAAAAGCAGAGACACCACGAGCACCGGTAGCGAGAGCTTTTCTTGTTGATGTTACAATTCCTGTTATTAAACCTGCGATACCAATACTTAAGGCTGCTGTGATACCCAAGTTCTTTTTAGCCCACTTTTTAAACTTTTCAAACTTTGTTAGTGGGTTGTTATCGGTCTCATCTTGCAAAATTTCTATAACTTCTGTAAGTACTGGTCTTATATTATTTTGTAATCTTATGTTATCTTGTTCTAACTCCGCAACCTTTGCAACAGACTCGTACAAAGTTTTTAGGGTTGGATTTTGTTCTGTCACGCTTCGATCCCGCCAAGTTTTTACCTCACCCCCTATGAACTTTATTTGCTCCTTGTAACTAATATTTTGTTTACGAATACCAGATTGTAAAATTGCTTGTATTTCTCGATCCCACTCAGATTTTCCACCGTCCAAATTAAACATCTCAATGTTTTCGTGTTGGGATCTAATATCTTCATAACTATTGCTAATACTACTATTTAATATGGTCCTAGAATTATTAATTATATCATTATTTAACTCTTTGTTACCCACAATACCGGCTTGGTTCTCAATCACACCTGCCACAGTGTTAGCATGTTCCAAGGTGACTTCAATTAATTCGTCATCGTACAGTTTTTTAGCTTTTGTCATTACTGGGTTTTTACTAGCTGAGACTGAAATTTCATCATCAACATTAATTTTATAAATTCCCAACGCGTCTTTACCTACTCCATAATCTATCCCTATAATACGACCAGCGGTATTTCTTCTTACCGATAATTTTGTGAGAAATAACTGTGTGTGTGACCCATCGTCCTCATCTAAGTGTATATTAAAATATTTTAAAAATGCATTTTTTACCAACGCAACCCTTACAATATTAGGGTTTCCTGTCACAATAGCTATGCTTTCATCCAAATTATTACCAGGAGTAGAAGCGGTTTGAGGGCCAAGTGTTACCCCTTCTTGTTCGCCGGTTGAACCACCAAGAGGGCTGTCGATATCATCATCACCGTCAACATTAGTTTCTTGCTCGCCATCCGGATCAAGATCTTCCACTTCTTCTGGGACTTGGTTTTTCATTTCTATAATATCTATATTTGGATCAGCCATTTATTTATTCTGCTTCTTTAACTTCGCTAAGTTCTCTTTCGTAAAACCTACCGTGTATCTCTTCCCCTGTTGCGATATCTTGTATATCGTACATAACAGGGTCACCTTGATGAACTTTTGTTACCCTAAATGTCTCCTCCGTAAAATTAATTGTGTAACCTTTTACAAACCTAGTACCTGTGTGATATTTCTCAACCCTAACAATATCACCTACTTTAAATTTAGGTTTTTTAAGTTTTTTAAATTTGTCCCCATACAAAGTATTCCAAACTTCGTCCTTATTTTTCTCGTTAACATCTGCAGGTTTCATCTTAATGGTTCTATGTACACTGTGGTTGTAATTAAATGTGACATCGTCTAAAATATGTAACCACTTTTTTGTGTTGTGTTCCGTAAAATATTTCCACATAGTTGTTTTTAAAGTCCTATTTAATCTTTCGACAAGGGCTGCCTTTCTGTTAAAAAAGGCCTTGCCGTCTTTTTTAATAAGTGTTGTAAAATGTTTTATTCCAAGTTTGGCAAGTAACCCATTGACATTCTTGTTTTTAAACTCATTACCATCGTCGTATTGGACAGTATCTGGGTACTTACCAAACCGGGTTTTAAATTCCCCTAGTATTTTTTCCATAGCGTGGGATACATCAAGACCACCTTTTGTTTTGCTTGGTTCCGTAAAAGCATACCGAGATAATATTTCTATACTTGTTAAAATCCATCGGTGACCATCGTTACTGGGCTTACGACCTTCTGTCATATCAACCATGTCTAATTGCAGTTGTTCCCCAAGATCACTAACGATAGTTTTACGATATACATGTTTCCCTATTTTTTGTTTCGTTGTCGTATAAGTTTTTTGCGTTAGTAACCAATCTTTGACTTGTTTACGGGTGACATCTAAGTCCTCTTCTCTTGCTTTTTGGTACAACCTTTCGATACTTTGGTAACCTGTTCCCGGATTGTGGTACAACTCCCTAAGACCTTGTTCTATTTTAAAACTCATTTATTTCACACACTCTCAAACTATTTCTAATTCTAACAATGCACTCATGTTTACATAGAAGTCGATGTTAGTTGTAAGTTTAAACGATAAGGAATTAAATCTTTGAATTATTGGAGTTTTTGATTTAATGTTGTCGTAAAATGAGGTGGTATCTAACAGCCCTTGTGTTGTGGTAACCGGTAACGATGCTATCACCTTACTTTGCTTACCGTCTGATCCAAAGTTTTGGAATGAGTCTACAACGCTACATTCTATGTTTACAAATTTTAACCCATGATTAACATCGACATGGTTCGTACTTGCGTGCCAAGTGTTTTTTAACAACGCAGTGTCTTGTGGGAAGCCTAACATAGGACCTATGTTGTTACCCAAGTTTAAAGATTTTTCAGATTTTATCGAGCATGTAGAATTTCGATGGTTTGCAACAAGTTTGATGTCTTCATCTTTAAGTTTACTTTGGATATCGGTAAATGTCCAATACCCTTTGTCAAACACAATTTTGTCTGTTCCGTGAGTAATTTGGTATTGCCCCGGAATATTATGAAACTCCCAAAATATAGTCGCTGACCTGAGGTACAGTTTGGATTTGTTAGTTTGAAATATATTCAAATTCACATTTTTAATGTTGTTTGGTACGAATACAGTTAACTTTGACATTTTATTTAGTGTGTGACTGTACAAATAAAATGGAAGCATTCAAAGAGAAATATCCATATGCAGATGTAACTAAGTTTATGTTTCAACCCGTAAAAGACTATGCGGGCAAGACTTTGTTTGTTAGGATAATGTATGTACACAACGGTAGAGCTTACGATATAAAAGCCAAAAGTTTTTCTTTTGGTTGGGCATTAGATTGGCAACCAAGAATTTGGAACACAAAGGGGGTTGTACAAGGTTTTACAAAAGGTCTTTTTGCAGGTAACCCTAGTAATTTAAGTATTTTTGTAAATAGTACTATGAGTTTTAACCCCACACTCCCAGATCTCGTGGTGACTAAAAATACTTTGTTAAAGTTTAACGACTACGCTGAGAATCCATACATCGCTGCTTGTTTGGCCGCTTACATTGCAACTTATGTTTGCGGTATTAGTACCAGACATTTTCAGTCTGAGAATACATTTGTAGGTAACTTAGCAAGGTTCCATTTGTACTACCACATGAGAAGATTTCTTAGGTACCCTAGTAAGATGAGTAGATTTTTAAACCAAAGAATTAAAAATATAATTAATATTAACATACCTGTTGTGTACGAGTGGTCAACAGAATTTCACCAAGGCCAAGAACAGTTAGGTACTTGGTTAGCAAAACAACCGCACGGTAGCGTTAGAAGGTACAGAGCTGAGATTGGTAAATTTGGTCAGTCCGGTATTAGATACGAGAAACGCGGTGATAGAACTATTAGAAGTTTAGACGACTACAAAATGTTCATTGCAACAGAGTCAACCGGATTAACACAAACCGGACAGTTGTTATTCCAACAAAGTTTAGAAGCTTATGTGTACTGTGTACTCGGTGCACAGGCTAGTACCAGATGGGCTATCGTTGGTAAAGGTGCAAAGTCTTTACAAACACAAGAGGTTTTTAAGAAACTAGTTGAGGATACAATTATACAAGATGACCAAACTGTAACTATTTCTAACATGAGAAATGCCATAAAAGGTACTAATGTAATTTTAAACTTTGCAATTAGTCCCGGTGTAATTCTTATACCAAGCGATATGATAATTTTAAAACAAAAAATACCAGGTTACAACAACATTTTAATGGTAGTTGGCGGTAATATGGTGTTTGGTCACAACGAACATATTAACAAAGATTTAGAGATCCCAGTCCCAGAAGACAGCGACAGCGAAGCGAAGCGAAGCGACACCACACCAGTTGTACCACCGAATACACCAACGACAGTATCTACAGTGGATACAGTACCACCTGTAAAACCAACACCAGATTTAAATTTAGTTTACCCAAGAGAAATACCAAGTACAAGTAGAACGCAAACACAAATACTATTAGCATTAACTGTGGTAACCGGGTATATTATGAAGTTTTTCTTATTACCTTAAATAAAGTATGAGTGATAACACAATAACAGATGATACCAAAGAAACAAATCCCGAGAGAAAAGATGCCTGTGAAAAACTAAGTGATTTGTCTAAAAATGCAAAGAAGAGGAGGTTACCAAAACCAAAACCAGATGCATGTGAAGCTTATACAGACAATATACCTTATTTTTTGTTGTTAAAAATACTAGGTCTTGTTTTAGGGGTAGCTACTTTGTGGAATTATTGTACAAGTAAAAATTGCACAACGACACCTCCGACAAAGGAAGACCCTGTAATGAAAAAACCAAATCTTGTAAATTTAGATGACTAAAATAAAATGGGTTGTAAACCTAGTAAACTACAAATTCAACATAACGGTGATCTTTTTAACGAAGACATCGAAGTTCGTAAAAAATTTCTTACAGGTTTTCAAATGGCAAGACACTCCAAAGAAGGGTTAGAAGCTAACATACAGATTGCATTTGTTAAGTCTAGACTTAAGAAATATGAAAAAGTTGCACATACAATAATACCGCACCCCCAAATTGAGGCCTCCGAAACAAATATAAATAATATAAAGTAAGTAATGATTAACATATTAATTAATGTTTTTGGAAATGACAAATGTATATGTGGTGGTTGTATGTATATTTGTCCCTTAGATCAAATTATTGAACATATCCAAGACCAACACCCAAATGTAAATGGCGAAATTATATTTAAATGCATGGATTGTGAGTTTAAAACTTTAAATGATAACGAGTTTGACTCCCATGTATGTGGAGATTTATGCTCCTGTGGAAGTGAAGAAGTATGTTCGGATTGCGAGTGTTCAGATTGTGGCTAAAAAAAATATATTTTTCTAATCCTGTAACAAGGATTAGAAAACTTTTTGCGTTATATTTTATTATTTTTTAAAAACCTAAAACTCAATACTTTGTAGTTGCTTACCCATAATGTTTATCACACCATCGGAAACTATGAACACATAACATGTCAAGTCCTTTGTGGTAACCCTTTTCTTAATTTCCAAGAGTACACCATCTTGTGTGTTAAGAATCTTACGACCGATGCCAGCAGCTGTTTTGTCACAAACAGTTCTCATATCTACTACCAGTGCAAACTTGTTATTTGTGTAAAAGTTTGTTATGTTTAATGTGTCTGTGGGATAGTCCAAGAAGAAGTTCTCTGCAGATTTAAAAAGTTGATGTTCTTCGAGACCTTGGGAGTATAAGGAGTTTGGAACTCCTTCGATAGCTACTTTTACACCCGTTATGTTTGGAAACACGAAGTGCTCGGAGTCCACTGTGTCATCGCGAAACAAAAGTACAATGCCTCTCATTGACTTTCTTGGTACATTAATGTTTAAATTTACTAATGTTGTATCCTTACTCCATGTTTCCTTTTTCATCAACATCACTTGCTCGTAAATTAGTGATCTTCCAACATTGTATGAATTTAATGCTTGTTGGTACATCTCAGGAGATGTAATTGTCTCGTATTCAAAATGTAGGTCTTCGATAGTGTAACCGGCAACTGCTTCCCCGCCTTGTGCCTTCATAATTTCTGTTGCCGGTGGTAATGTAATCTTGTACCTTATGTTTGATTTCATACCGTATGAGGCATATAGTCCTTGGTCTCTCAAGATTTTACCAATTGGAATATGGACTTTGGTTTTGAAAAGCTCACCAAAATACTTATCAGCTTTTACACTTTTATCGCCAGTATCATCGCCACTCATTATTTTACGAGTGTTCTCGTTGGCAACTCCTTGCGAGATCATACACTCCCTTTTCTTTTCAGTTTCCCAAAGTGCTTTGTAAACCTCATAGTGGGACTCACCTGTGTTGTCATATACAACTTGTCCATCGACTGTTATTTCTAGACTTTTTTGTAGGAGACTTGCAAGGTTGTTCAAAAACCAGGACTTATCGTTCTTGCTTTTAAACGAACCTACAAGATATAATGAGCCGGGAACCAAACAAACATTCTCATATAGTTTTGGAATGTTAATGTAAAGTTCTTGTCCCTCGGCGATCTCAGTTGGTGTTAGCGTAAACACATTTTGTTTTTTAGGTCCACGAATTTGCGAGTAAGTTATCTTATTATAACTTGGTAAAAGTTCATTAACTTTGTACATTATTTATTATATAATAAATGGCTGGTGTATTTAAAGATTTACCAAAAGAGTTATACGACTCACTATTAATTGTGTTAGGGGCTGTCGCAGTCTCGTTCGTAAGTAAAAAATTAATGAAGGACAGTTTAAGTGTCCCAAGTACAATGGAAGGCCTGTTGAAACTGGCAGCTGCGTTCGGTATCAGTACAAGTGTTATTAAGGTATTGGAAGCAAAGAAGATACTACCGGATAACCCTTTCAAGGAATAGTAAAATAATAAATTATGGCAACAACAATTGCGTTATCCGGGTTGTTTAATGCAATTGCATTTACAGGAACCGGTTACCTGTTTAGACTTTTAGATCACAAAGGATACCAAACTGAAATTAAAAGACACAACATCGCAATGGAACATTTAACAGCAGCGAAGAACAAATGGTATGAGAAACAAGCGAGTAACAAAGAGAAAATTACAGCAATGCGACGACAGCTTTTGGATGCTAATAGCGATATGAATTCTGTAAACAAGTCATTGGAAGATCTCCAAAAAATTACTCATAATAACATGGTGTTTACGACAAGAGCACCTGTTTTGGAAGACTATTATACACCCTCAAAGGAGATGGAAGAGTACAAACATGTTACGGTTGGGGTTGTGGGATTAGGTATTGGTTGGTTGCTAGCTGTTGTATTGTAGAGTAAATGTAAATAAATTTTATTTCCCATAAAGGAAATAAAATATGTTTAAAATAAAATATGTTCATTTTTAAAAAAATTATTATTTCAACTTATAATATTTTAGTCCCTTAATTATTTTATTTTTGTTTTATTTTCTATATTTTCTTTTGCTTGTTCTTCCTCGCGCACTGCAATTCTCTCTCTTCGCGTATCCCTCGTAAACTTTTTTGCTATATATTATGTTACTTTTTAATTAATTAAACTTTCCTCATCAAGAAAAAAAAAAGCTTTCTCTCTCGTAGTTCACACATATTACTATGAAAGAGCACTTATTATCATCTATTATCTCTACTTGACAAGTGGTAAGGTAAAAAGTAAAACTCAAGAGTTGTTGTATAAGTTAGAGTTGGGATTCTTGATGGTCTTTTAAGTTCTTTTACCAAAACATCTAAAACCCAATCTTGAAAATCTTCTAACAAAGGGTGATTTAATCTGATAGCATACTCAATCAAACCTTTTTCACTTATGAAAAGTTTGTCTTTAATTTTTAGATGGGTGGCCGTTGCGGCCACCCCTTCTACGCCATGGTCCGACTCCTCAAACTCATTATATCTTTTTAAGTTTTTCTCTCGAACATAGCGTTGTATTGATCTTTGAGGGTTTGTCTTTGAACCAAACTTTCCAACATCCACGGCTGCAAACCAAAACATCTCATCGTGTTTTACAACTTTTAAGTTGCTTAAAATTTCACCGAATTTAATAGGGGGTTGTACTATTTCCATTTTAGTTATCTTATAGCTTTGGTTTTTCTTTAAACCAATTCATAACGCAAAAAAATTTCATTTTCCAAATGAGGAAAATGAAATGATAATATGAAAGTAACCACAAAAGCCGCGATGATAAAGTTAAATATACGCTCAAAAATGACGAAAACTTTGTCATTAACTCGCTGAATTCTAGGGGTACCGTTGCGGCCACCCAAGAACTCATGATACCTTTTCAAGTGTTTATCCCGAACATAGCGTAGTATTGATCTTCCCGGTTGTGTTTCTGACCCAAACTTCCCAACATCCATGGCAGCAAACCAATACTTATTATCATGTTTTACAACTTCCAAGTTGTTTAAAATCTTACCGAATTTAATAGGGCACTTAACTATTTCCATTTTAGTTATTTTATAAATTTAGGGTTTTTTAAAGCCAATTTATAATGCAAAAAAATTTCATTTTCCAAATGAGGAAAATGAAATGATAATATGAAAGTAACCACAAAAGCCGCGATGATAAAGTTAAATATACCCTCAAAAAATGACAACAAAATGGGGAAGATGTTACCCCTTTATTTAACACAAAAAATTTCATTTTCTATAAGAGAAAATGAAATGGTCCGAAAGCCGAAAGCTATTATGAAACCGCAACAAGTAAAGAAAAGTGGAAAAATAATGAGGAAGATGTTACCCCTTTATTACTGTAACGCAAAAAATTTCATTTTCTATAAGAGAAAATGAAATAGTCCGAAAGCCGAAAGCTATTATTAAACTGTGCCGAAAAAAAAGTAAAATTATAATGCATTTGAAAATTAATGAGGAAGATGTTACCCCTTTATTTAGTACTATGTATGCTACACATATTTATTAATGTAATAAATGGCTAGTAAAGAAGAAGAAACCCAAAATGGTTCATTTGAACTTATTAGAATTCGAAAAAATGAAAGTGCAAAGTTTCAAACTTGCTTTATTGTTTATACACCTGTAATAACTGGTGTTGTTGACCCTCTTGATGTCTTTAATTCTGCGTTAACCAAAACCATCGCCGAATGTGAAATTAAACCCGATGACATGATAAGACTGGTAGCCAACCATCCAACATGGGAAAAACCAATAAGTACAAGACTAGTAAAAGTTCCAAAAGAGGGACTTCCTTTTGATTTTATGAAAGAGGTCCTAAAAACTGTGAAATACAGGGAAGTTCCTTTGGATGAGGTGCAGATTGATGTACAAACCGTAAAAATACCTCGTGGGTCTGGTAGATTAAAATTCAACAAAAATAATGTATCTCTAAAAAAAAGCGTGATAACGATAAAAAATGACGATACAACATGTATGGCAAGGGCCATTGTAACCGCATTGGCAAATATTAACAAGGGAAAATGGACTCCATCTCAACTTAAAAATGGTTTTAATGCCAGTACAAAACTACAAAAGGATCAAGCTATTAAACTACACGAGGAGGCAGGTGTGGAAATTAAGGAAGATGGTAACACATTTGAAGATTTGATTACATTTGCAACATATTTAAACATAGAAGTTATTGTTATAGATGATAGTTTTGGCGATATAAAATTTAAGGCTAACGGTGGTAACCTAACCTCCCAAAAAATATATCTGTTCCAAACAAAAGACCATTTTCATGTAATAACAAATATGGCTGGTTTCTTGGGTAAAAAACAATATTGCCAAACATGCGACAAACCATACGCCAACATTGACAAACACAAATGTTTAAGTAAGTGTTTGTCATGTTTTAGGTCGCATAAATGTAAAGATGATAATTACGGTAAGTTGTTGTGGTGTAATTTTTGTAACAGAAGCTTTTATGGGCTTGCCTGTTTTGAAGAACATATGCGACATCGAAGTAAAAAAGAAGGTAAACCTAACAGGGTTTGTGACCTTGTAAAAGTGTGTTTGGATTGTGGTATAAATGTACCAGGTGGTTATTTAATGGATCACACTTGTGGTTTTAACGACTGTAAAAACTGTGAAAAATATGTAGAAACAAGTACTCACAAATGTTACATGGTAAAACAAGAAACAAAAGGTGGGTTGTGTACTAAGGGTGAGGGTTATGAGTGTGATGTAGAAGATGAAAAAACCCGATTTTTCTGGTGTAAATGTTGTAAGACACGAACAGAAAATTACAAATTTTTTGATTTTGAGACAACAGATGAGACAGGCATACATGTTGTTAATGGCGCTAGTTTACAAGATTATTCTGGACATAATAAGAGTTGGTTTACTAACATAGATGAGTTTTGTAAGGAAATTTTTAAGAAAGAAGAAACTAACCATACCTTCATCGCTCATAATGGTAAGGGTTATGACTTGCATTTTATATTAAAATGGCTTGTAAAAGATGGTACCAAACCACACAATATTATTTACAATGGTACAAAAATCATGTATATGCAGATTGGTACACAAAAAGAAAATTTATTTAAATTCATAGATAGCTTAAACTTTGTACAACTTCCTTTGTATAAATTTCCAAAAACATTTGGGTTAACAGAACTTAAAAAAGGGTTCTTCCCACACAAATTTAACAAAACATGTAACCAAAATTATATAGGACCTATGCCGTGTGAAGAAATGTATGGGCCAAACCAAATGATCGCAGAAAGACGAAAGGAATTTAAAGAGTGGTACGAAACCGTAAAAAATGATATATTTGACTTTAAAAAAGAGTTTAGGGAATATTGCGAATCCGATGTCGATATTCTTAGGAAGTCAATGATAATTTTAAGAGAAAGTTTTATAAGGTCTTCTAACATAGACCCATTACAATATGTAACCATCGCCAGTGTGTGTATGACAATATTTAGAAATATGTCTTTAATTCCTTATACGATGGCTGTAATTAAGGATGTTAAAAAGTCTGAAAATTATAGTGATGTCAGTATTAAGTGGTTGGAATATAAATGTGAGACCGAAAAACTGTATATACAACATGCGATAAATGTTGGTGAGTACAAGATTGATGGTGTTGGAAAGGTAGATGGTTACTGTAAAGAAAATAACACAGTGTACGAGTTCCAAGGTTGTTACTTCCATAAATGTACCAAGTGTTACCCAGAAGAAAATGCTAGTGGTAGTACTGTACAAAGGCTAACAGCTAGTAAAAACAAAAAGATCATCGATGCCGGGTACAATCTTGTAGAAATATACGAGTGTGAACTTTCAAATGAGTTTAAAGAGTGGGAATATAATATAGAAAATATGAGACCATTAGATCTTAGGGATGCATTTTATGGTGGTCGTACAGATGTAACAAAACTAAAATGTGATTTTGAAAATGGGGCTGTTGGCCATAATGATGATTTTGTAAGTATGTATTCAACTGTCCAATATTACGACCCCTTTCCTATTGGACACCCCGTTAAAAATAACGACAGAACACAAAAGTATGATCCAGAATTATTTGGGTTTGTTAAATGTAAAGTGTATCCGCCAAGAGGTTTATACCATCCCGTATTACCTGTAAGAACAAAACTTGGTAACGATATTAAACTATTAACCCCTTTGTGTCGTACATGTGCAAGTACACAACAACAAGAAAAGTGTCAGCATAATGACGAAGAAAGGTCATTCGTAGGAACTTGGCCCTCTCTCGAATTAAAACTTGCCGTAATGGAAGGTTATAAAGTGGGTTGTGTTTACGAGACATGGGGTTATAAGTACAATGTATGTAATTTATTCAAAGATTATGTAAGAAAATTTATGAAATTAAAAATAGAGTGTTCCAAATTAGAAGTGGGTCCCGGTACACCTTACCGCGACGAAGCACATTTTAGGGATGAAGTTTATAAAAGTATAGGTGTAGTACTTGGAGAAATAAAATATAACCCCGGAATGAGGGCAATAGCTAAGTCGTGTTTAGTTAACCTTTGGGGTAAGTTTGGTCAAAGAATACAATATACAGAAACTAAGTACATAACAGAACCAAAAGAGTATTACGCCACTCTATTAGACGAAACAATAGACGACATAAACATAGATTGTTTAACAGACGATATAATGCTGGTAAGTTACACTATAAAAAATGAATTTAAAGATAACTGTAACAATATCAACATTGCAGTTGCTGCGTTTACAACAAGTAACGCAAGGATAAGATTGTACAAGCAATATTTAAAACCGTTAGGCGATAGGGTTTTAGGTTACGACACCGATAGCGTTATGTATATTACAAAACCTGGGGAAAGTAAGTTACCAAATGGTAACATGTTAGGCGAGTCAACAGACGAATTAAATGGGGACTACATGGTAATGTGGCGGGCTACCGGTCCAAAATCATACTATGAAAAATTGCAAAGTGGTAAGGAGAAGTGTAAAATTAAAGGTTTCACTTTAAACCACGAAAACAGTGAAAAACTTAACGGCGAAAGTATGTCTAAAATTATAGATGGGGAACTAGACGAAATAACTACTACCGATACTATGTTTACTAGAAATAAGGTTACACAAGACATTACAACCAAATGTAAGAAAAAGAAATTCACGCTAGGTTACAACAAGCGAGTTGTACAACCAGATTTCGATACATTACCTTATGGTTATTAGTTTTAGTTTTAATTTTCTAATCCTTGTTTGGGATTAGAAACAGAGTATAACTTTTACTTTTTACCAACCTTTATTAAATCTCTTCTTTTTCACTTTTCTCCTCCTCACTTTCTTGCCACTTTCTACATTAATCTTTTCTTTATCGATCTTTTCTTCTTCGCTACTTTTTACATTAATATTTTCTTCTTCTTCGCTACTTTCTCCGCACTTTATAGGTATAAATTCTAAATCAGTGTACTTATCACCACAACAACCACATATTTTTACGGTACTTTCTATTAGTTTTGAGAATGAGAACATTTTTTTGAAAACATCAGGCGGGAACGATCTCTTTGCTCGCTCAAAAACCCATTCACTCTGGTAATTTATATAACCTAATCTTGCTAATTTTTTCGGATTTTCCAAAGTATCATCTTCTAACCCGCCATCGTTCAGCTCTATGCTCCAAAACGCTAAGGCTTTTGCATAACGGTTTATCTGCTGCTTTTCTGTAAAAAAAGATCTACCAGTATTATTAGGTATCATACCTGTAAACGCTGCGAATCTTTCTTTGTATTCTTCGTGGTATTGGCAAAAAAGGTTTTGGTCTATATTAGCCATTTATTAAATTAAATTAATATTACCCCTTATAAAACAATGTTTTACAAAATGTTATAAAACAATGTTTTACACCACTTGTGTAACAATGTTTTACAACAATGTTTTGTTGTGCGAGCGAAGCGGAGCGGAGGAGCGAAGCGACGACGCAGAGGAGCGAAGCGACGACGCAGAGCGACCGGTGTTGCGCAATAGTGTACATGCGGTGTGCATGTGGTGTGCATGTGGGGGAGGATTTAATTGGGTAGGATTTAATTTATGCAGGATTTAATTTATTCAGTATGCGTAGAAGGCTGTGCAGATGGTGGAAAATCCAGCTATAGTAGACCTCATAACTACTTACGTTACTTGTATTCGGCCAGTTATTGAATATGCGTGCGAAGTGTTTCACGACTCCCTTCCAAAATATCTGTCGGAGGACCTCAAAAAACTTCAAAAACGAGCTTGCAGGATAATTCTTCCTGAACATCGGTATGAAGATGCACTTAATGAACTGGGGCCTTGTGTCGCTGGCCTACCGAAGACAGAACCAGACAACTAAACTTTTCGAAAAAATTGTCAATGACCCAAATAACAGGTTGCATCACCTTCTACCGCCTTTAAATTCCTCTGAGGTGTCCGTAAGAGATAGAAGAACATTTCAAGTTCCTAATAACTACAAGACAAATCGATTTAGAAACGATTCTATAAATAGTAATTCTTGTAAATACAAATCTTATAGTCTCATACACTAAATTACTCATCGTAGTATAGTTAGAATATTTTAGATTCTTTTAGAGTTGCCTGGGATAAAGTATCTTACACTTTTACATTTCTATTTTAAATTTTTAACCTGTAAATATAAGCGTAATTCAGCCTATTCATGGCTGCAATGTTTATATGAATAAAACCATCTGTCTATCTATCTTATTTCGCGCACAAGAGCGTTAGGGTTAGGAATAGGGTTGTAATTGGGTCCAAGATCAACTGAGAGAAATATATTCGTGCGCGAAACATGACCATATGACAGGAAAATGGGATTGAAACCGCCCTTTTATATTTGGAAACAGATAAAGGGTCCCTCTCTTTCGAACAGGGCCTGGGAACGAAGATGAGAAGGTGATTTGTTGTTGCTAACATCGAGAATTTGTTTACTGTAAAAATTACTGAAAATGAGGCAGGAGCTCAAGCTGGGACTAAATGCACTGAATTTGCCGCAGGGAACAAAATGGATGGAAAACAGAAAATTCTGGGGATTTGCCCCACCTTGCTAGGGCTTTTTACTAATTTTTACATGCCGAAATCTTGATTCTAGGGACCACAAATAATTAGTTTAGAGATGATAGGTAGGTATTATCTTTAAAAATCCTTCTAAAAGTATGTAACGTGCCGAGTACTCTACTACTTAGACTATCATACTCACAACAGAGTCAGAGTGAAGAACAATATATTTGGCTAAACTCTGCAAGTGTTATTTGCATTACTGAATCGTGGCTATCACCTGACATTCCTGATCATTGTGTATCTATCCCTGGATTCAATTTATTTCGTAGGGATCGCATAGGATCTTCTGGTGGTGGGGTCTGCGTATATTTGAATCATGAAATACCTTGTAACCAATCTGATGTAGAATCAATTTGGATTTCTTTAAGACCACATAAACTCCCAAGAGAAATTACATCCATTATTCTAGGCGTAATATATCATTCAACATCTAATAAAGAACCTGAGAATGTTGTCCTTAGAGACCATGTACAGAATAACCTTGACTCATTACTCTTTAAGGAACCTAACGCTCTTGTCTTACTTACTGGTGACTTTAATCCCTCGTCAACAGGTTTTAAAATGAAATATATCACACAGGTGAACCATCTTAAACAACTTATATCTTTTAAAACCAGAGATTCTGCCGTATTGGATTGGCTGTTAACAAATAGACCTAAGCTGTTTGAAGTATCTAGATTGCCAAAGGTTGGTTCGTCTGACCACTATACGATCTTAGCAAAACCAAATATAGCAATATCACCTAAACAGACTATTACTAAAATTGCAATCCGGGATATGCGGAACTCTGCGTGGTGTGCCTTTGGACGATGGATAACCGAAAAAAACTGGTCTTCGGTATTAAGTGCAAGTTCGAGTAAAGATAAATTTGCCTCTTTATGTCAGAGCTTGATCAAGCCGTTGATACCTTTCTCCCACAGAAGATGATTAAAAAGCATCCAACAGATCGACCGTGGATTACTAATAAGATAAAACTATGGATTTCTAGAAGCCAATCCGTATTCCAACAACAACAAAAAATTCTGAAGCCTTTAGTTTTTGGAGGAATAAGGTTCAACGTGCGATCCAGTCAGCAAAATCCAATTACTTTCATAGTAAGGTAGCAGATGTTGATAGAGTTAATCCTGTAAAGTGGTGGAAAGAGATTAAAAAACTATCTGGTCAAAATGTCCGACAGGAATGGTATCACCAGTTCCTTGATAACAACATGGATATAGAATCCCTAGCTAATAAAGTGAATGACTTCTTTGTAAGTCTTACAGATCACTTCACCCCTCTAAGCCAACCAACTCCACCTATGGAAATCCCAGAAGAATTCTTGGTTACGGAAAGTGAGGTGTTTAAAGCATAGCATCGCTGCAAATTAGTAAGGCGATTGGCCCTGATAATATCCCGAATAGAATCCTGAAAGAGTTTGCTCCTGAATTGGCCCCAGTCATTCGTAATATTTACAACCAGTCAATGAAAGAAGCGAATGTCCCATCTCCACTTAAGCCATCTATTGTAATTCCAGTTCCGAAGATATCACCTCCTCAAACAATTGAAAATGATTTCCGCCCAATCTCGCTCACTTCTTCAATGGCGAAAGTTATGGAAGGCTTTACTTGCACTAGAATATTAAAGGCCCACAATATGCCCGAAAAGGCCCTCAACAACAGATGCCCTCCTCTACATGATGCAAACAATTCATGAGGCATTGGACAGGGGCGAAGCTGGTGCTCGTATCTACCTCGCAGACTTCTCAAAAGGTTTTGACCTAATTGATCATTCTATTTCAATACAAGAACTGGATAAGCTGCAGGTTCACCCGGCTTTGCTGTCTTGGATCACAGCGTTTTTATTCAATCGTAGGCAGGCTGTTAGAATTGGAAGTGTCCTTTCGCAATGGCAAACTCTGAAGGGAGGAATACCCCAAGGAACTAAACTCGGCGTAGTACTTTTTACGGTCATGACAAATAGCTTACTGGCTAATTGGCGTCTTCGTACAAAATATGTGGATGATACTTCAGCCCTCGAGATTATTCCTAGGAACTCTATCAGCCTCCTACATTTTGCAGTCTCTGATATACATGAATTTGCTAATGAGCATAACATGAAGCTCAATCCTAAGAAGTGTAAGGAAATGCTTGTAAACTTCCTACATAACCCCAATTTCTTACTCCGACCAATCCAAATTGGTAACAATATTATTGAACGTGTGGCAACGTATAAATCTTTGGGTGTCCTTTTGAGTAACGACCTAAAATGGAATCCTCATATATTGAATACATTGTTAAGAAGGCCAACAAAAAACTATACCCTTTAAGAGTCCTGCGAAGAGCTGGGCTCGACCAAAAGAGTTTACTGAAAGTGTACCTGTGCACAGTAAGACCGGTACTTGAGTACGCCGTTCTTATTTGGCAAAACATTTCGGATTATCTATCGAAGGAAATTGAGTCGGTGCAAAAACGAGCACTAAAGATAATTTTCTCGGAGAGTGAATCATATGCAGAGGCCCTGAATTTTGCACAACTACCAACTTTAAGCACAAGAAGAGTCCAAATATGTCAGAAATACATGGCCAGAATGAGGCGAGAAAACCAATCCCTGTTGCCAATCCCTGTTGTTCCTGACCATAATATTAATTTGAGACAGAACACTGATCGATATTATCTATTTAATAATGTTACTGATTGTAGAACAATTATAATGTTACTGATTGTAGAACAATTAAAGCTCAATCCTTTTTTACATTTAAATACTCTTAATATGTTAAGATTTTTAATATGTATGATAAATTGTAAATAATTATGCATGCACTATTTACTATTTTGGTAAATGCCTAATGATTTTAACTCTTGTAAATAACCTAGATTCTAAAGCATATTCATTTCTATCCATTGTAAAGTACTCGTTAATTCAGTTTTTTTGTAACTGCAAGAGAGTTCTAATAGACTATTATTACTAGAAGTTACTATCGCAAGTGAAGTGCTGCCTTGCATGCATATAGTTGGGGGGGGGGGTTCTTTCCCCAAATAAAGAAAACAACCCCAAATGAATTTATGTAACATTAAAATTCTTTTAATTACAGTTATCATTAAAAACATTTACCACTTAACATGTTTAATATGTGAATATATAAATTGGCAAGGTCTTACAGACAGTATGACTATATGATTTATATGTAGTTCTGCACAATTGTTGGTATTAAACAAATTAAAATCACTGTCACTGTGTCACTGAAAATTCAGTTGTCTGATATGTCATATGTAAACAAAAAGCCAGGACTAAACTGATAATAAATCATTACAAAAACTATAGGAAGTTCAAAACTTAAAGTAACTAAAAACGTTCTTATTGATGTTCTAAAGACTTTATCACAGTTCAATTCAGCTTCAAACGATTTTCATAGTAGTGATTTCACAATCTGATTAATAGCACAATTACATAACACAGTGAAAGGTCAGGATATATGTATAACACATATTATACTGGACAAAGTTACAGTAGTTCTCACTCGTGATTTTTTTCTTTTTCGGTCACGTCCTCATTCTTCTTCTCACTTCTCTCGCTACGTCCAATGCCCTACTTCTGTCACGTCCTTATCTAACGCCAGATTTCAAGCTTTACTCGTCCGTCTTTGATTTCCATTCTCTCCCAACTGGACGTCCATGTGTTGGTCTTCATAAGAACGCCGGTCGACCAAGCCAACGATCTGGAACTTCACTTTAAACACGTTTGTTTTTATCGCGGTCTTTCACCCAGTCACTCTTTGACATCGATTCACTTCGCTTCGCGTCGTCAGTATAATTTAATATTTTACAGCAACTCATCTCACGAACATACCCCGTTTAGGCAGGCATGGTTAATCCCACCGCTGCCACCAATTGTAACGTGCCGAGTACTCTGCTTCTTAGACTATCATACTCACAACAGAGTCAGAGTGAAGAACAATATATTTGACTAAAGTAGGTTAATTTATAGTACAGGTTTTCGTGACGTTAGCTTATCTTACAATGAGTTATTTACGTAATATGACGTGCGTCTACACCCTAAAGGAAACTACACCCTAATTAACATTATCAGCGCAACCGCAAATATTCAACCCACGCACGCTACAAGTACACTGAGTATTGAAAAACGTTTGTACCTAATTTCCATAATTTGGACTTGTTCCAAAATCAAACGGCATGCTAGCTTATTTCGGATCAGTCAAATATCAATGTATTGGCCTCATATGATAGTTATTTCATCCAATATAAAAACCTGAAACTCCATTAAAACTAAGGTAGTAATACTACAAAATATAGTGGGGCAGGGCACTTTTTGGGGACACCCTGTATTCGTAAGCAGCTTTTGACAGGGCCTCTTTTAACTAATGTACTGGAGGGGCCAAAGCCCCCCCAGCCCCCATGTTGGCCCATGTTGAATTTAGAGGAAAGGTATGGTATTCTCACAACAAAACCTGGCTCCGTATTCTCTGGAGGAGGAGCCCCAGACCCCCCTTCCCCTTCAGACACCTGTAATACACCACTTACTTGTTACGTCCCCTTTCGATGATGCTAATAACAAAGGACAGTAGGCCGACCACCCCCTATTTCACCATAGTTATATTGTTGAAACATTTCATTGCACACGACAACAGTTAAGAGTTTCGAGTCTAACCACTGTATATTTTTGAAACTGATTTGTAATTATACAGTATAATTAGGTACGTAGCAGCTTGTAACTAGTAACTACCCTGACTTACCTTCACTTGGAGTAAAAGTACAAAGGTTAAGGTTTTTAGCAGCTCATTTATCATGACCATTGTGTATGAGATTTTCCAATAATTCCTCGTATGTGGATGAGATCCTTTGCCTCGCTTCGTCTATTAGCAGTACTGCCCAAGGATCAAATTTCAGCGTCAGAGGCCTCAGATGTTTCACTTGTCAGTTCTTCATCATTCGAAGATCGTCGTATTCCGTATTCTCTGTCAAACCCATCTGAATAGGAACCATAATATTCTCATTTTGTATTGGGCAATATTCATTTTCATGTCAATATTAAATCCCCGATTAAATTGTTTCCACAATATCTACATCTCATTTTGCTTGCACTGAAAGAACACAAATGACTACGTACAGAGCATCATATTGAATTTAAATAGAAAATGCTTGCTAATTAGAAATGAGTGATTCACTGGAGTGCTCCGGCATATTTGCTATACTCATAAATGCATGTGAGTCACGATTTAGGAAGAGGGTATTTGCGTTGGGTTTTCTGAACCCACTGGCAATAACCCCTGTCCCCAATCCAACCCGAAACCATGGCTGTTCCGTAGGCTCGAAACCATGAACAAAGAGAAGAATGGAAAAGACATAATGAAGGGAAAATTTTTAAACCACGAAGAGCAGAAGGCAATATTTTAATGATATTTGGATTGAACTCTCACTAGTCATACAGAGGAGCAATGTTGTTTCTCCCTGTTGTTTCTTTAATTCGAATGATATAATTATAGTATAACCAGTTTACTATGTTTCTTTCTTTTACCATGCAGTTACCAAATAATTATGATCTGGAAGCAGCTTTATTGAAATATCCAGTAACATATGGAGAAAGTATGAATACAGTCTTAGTGCAGGAAATGGAACTTTTAACAAGTAAGACATCTTCGTACAACTCTGATTTTCGAGTTTTACATCGTACTCGTTAGGTTTAAAGCTACCTGCTGCACATGACATATTATGGGTGATTTCTTAGGCTAAAATGTTCATATTGATTATTAATAAGCATTTGCATTCTTCTTTAAGTCTTATCCAAGTAATACGTACAAGTATATTGAATCTTCAAAAAGCAATCAAGGGTTTGGTTGTCATGTCTGCTGATTTAGAAGCTTTATCGTCAAGTCTTCTCGTTGGAAAGGTACTATACATAAAGATGATATTTCGAGTTCCTATAAGTAATGACAGTTAACTGTACATAATTTGATCTTAAATATAATTTATTTATATAATTTAATTGGCTGTTTATGATCACGTGATATTGAATAGAAATTACCACTTCACTGACCGTGCAATGGGATGTTCCATTGCATGTCCAAGTCGTGAATTTTGTACTCTACGTGTTGTTTTTTCATTGGACGGTCCGCGGATTGCATTAAGTTCAATTTTGTTTGTTGGACTGTTTTGAATATGATTTTATTTTAATCTAATAAATCAATGACAATGATATATTTGACGTTATACAAAACAAATATCATTATTTGTTGTACAATTTGCATTAATGCAATGGAGCATTACATCTTTCACCGAATGAAAATATTATTACCGTTACACGGATGAAAACCGTACCGTTAAATTATACGATTTAATGTTGTATTTTTTTGCTTTCATACAAGATTAGTCTGTAATGCTTTCTATCCAGCTTGACAAGTTGACATTCTCTTAAGAATCCTTCGTTCTTCCAGATTCTTTGTTGACCATCAAGCATCTCAATTAGCTTAAAGCGCCGCCCCTTGGATCGGTTCCCAGGAATGTTTCCCCGTTGCCAACCGTGGAATCCAGCAATTGTAGCGGATGCAAAATAAAAGACCGTTTCTCAAAGAATAATAGAATACAGAAACAGAATATCTTACTTCCCGGTCATGCATGAACATTGTTTCTTCGTGAAACAAAGTTTCTTTGTTTGCTCAGGGTTTAGTGCAGAGGTAAAACAATATGCTGTTGGGAAGTATAACTTCACGCCGTTACGCTGTTTCCCATTAAACCGTTACGCCATTACACATTACGCATTACAATGATTACTAGCACTCCTGGCTATAGCTTGCATGATGCTACTAAGACTGTAGTAAAACTATCATAGTCATAGATTAAAGTTCTGCTATTATTTTAGCGTAGTTTGATTTCGAGTATTTTTCGATTGTTTAAAGCTATAGCCAGCCGTAATTTGTTTTTCTTGCCAACGTTATCGGGAATTGCTTTTCCCCAAAACTAAATTAATCACTCACAGCTTTGGTTTTTTAAGGTTTTATATTCGCGGTTTATATATGCTCATGCACTCTTCGCTCACCGTCTCTTGTCTACTTAATTAAGTCAATCCTATTCTGCTTACTCTATTTACAGTGCTATACCATAGTTCATAATCAGCTCTTAGTTCACCAATGATCCGATTACTCGCGTATATCGCATTGTCCTGCTATAAATGTTCTATAATTAAAGGTTCAATTTAGGTTAATATATCAACGTCAATTTAAAGCTATCAACTTCCCAACAACGTTAGGAATAACTAAAGTCATTATTATGCGGGTGAGTGACAGAGTGACGTCGCCAGTCGCAGGCAACGAGAACTGGAGGTTCGTCATTTCGCCATTTTTAACAAAGGTAACAACATGCAGTATTTGAGTCAGATATTGAACCAGCCTAGCCATTGATCTGCCTTTAGGCTCTTTTCCACTCATCGCAAAACCAACTCGCAGCGAGCTTGCGAGTACTCGCAAGGTCGCAGGCCAATTTCCACACTTCACGTGACTTTTTACGTTTTATGGCGTCTATCTTACAAAATGGCGGCTGCGTTAAATCGGCGCCTTTTGCTGTTACTATACTTGGTGGCTCCCTACAAGTTTTGAAAAATGGCAAATTTATGATTTAGATTGAATTTTCTCGAAGAACTGTTACTTGTTAGAAAGCAAAAATTGTACCACATATATTGAGCAGCATTCTAAGAGTCGGAAATTATTCACAAAAATGACATCATTACCGTTGCTATGGTAACAATGACGTTTCAATATGGCCGACATTTTAGCTTTGAACGCACTTTACTCGAAAGTTTAAAAAAATTCTGTAGAGCCAAATTTTAAAAAAAATAATAAACATGATTTTTCGTTATAAATATTTTTTGGCTCTACAGAATTTTTTTAAATTTGTTCAGATAATCTATTTTTCTACAGGAAAATGTTTCATGAAATAAACAATGGGGGCAACCAGGCGTTTTTTAGAGTAAAGTGCGACAAAAGACAAAATATCGGCCAAATTGAAACGTTATTGTTACTATAGCAACGGTGATGACGTCATTTTTGTAACAAGTAAAAATTATTTGAAAAGTTTGATCTAAATCGTAAATTTTCCACATTTCAAAAAATTGTAGGGAGCCACCTTAAGACGACGTAGGAGAAGACGTCTAAAGTAATTTAAAGCGTTTTTGGGTTCGCCCGAGATTGTTTAAACGAGAACAACTGATATTTTCAACGAATTTCATTGGCTATAGGTCATTTTTGTTCGCGCGATCAGAAAATATTGTTCAAATTATTTAACTTCGCTGCGAGTCTTCGCAAGCTCGCTGCGAGTACTCGCAAGTACTCGCAAGCTCGCTGCGAGTTTTATCTTTATGCAGCAAAAAGTGGGAGGGCAATGCCCCCCCCCCAGTCCGCGGTCCCTGAATATGCCCATCATCGCACCCCCTTATGGTTGGAAAAGAAATTCACCATTCAAAGCAAAAATTGAAATGAGATGGACGAAAAGTCCCACTTCCGCTGATAATTATATACACTTCGGTATTGACGTAATCTACTTGAAACTTGAAATATTGTATGAAAGTTCATGGCCATTGGACTCCAAGAGGGAATATGGCGCTAGTTCAAGTTGTATTGTTTGCTGCCTTCTTAACTTCGCCGTGTTGTACAGAGAAACTAACAGCTGTTGTACAGACAGTGACTGAGAGAAATATATTCAAGATCAACTGAGAGAAATATATTCGTAGGCGAAACATGACGATATAGCAGGAAAATGGGATTGAAACCGCCCCAACAGATAAAGGGTCGCTCTCCCTTCGAACAGGGCCTGGGAACGAAGATGAGCAGGCGTACCCTTATTGGGGACGATAGATGTGCCCGTTATTAGTTATTACCTGTGCATGTTGTCAGAATGATTTTTGAATTATTCTAGTTTCAAACTTACGAAAATTACGTTAAATGTTAAATTGGGTTAAATGTATTTCGAAAGTTGTAGAAAGAATTTTTAAAGCAAACAGCTACCTATCTTCTTTAAAACACATGATTTGTTGTTGCTAACATCGAGAATTTATTTACTGTAAAAATTACTGAAAATGAGGCAGGAGCTCAAGCAGAGACTAAATGCACTGAATTTGCCGCCGGGGACAAAATGGATGGAAACAGCAAATTCTGGGCATTTGCCCCATTTACCGACGACGCTTTAGGGCAAAATGAGCGATGTTAGTTGCTAAGTCTCAGCGAGAGAAAATTTTGCATTTTTGAAGCTTCGGAAGTGCATTTTCCGTGCTTCCTGAGAGGATCTTTAATCAAAATTGTGAAGTTTTTCACCTAAGAATTAAAGACTTTTTAACCCATTTTTTAACTTTTTACAACATCATCCCCAAGTTTTGAAGTAATATTTGCTCTGTATACAATCACAAGCGTCAGTGAATTACTTTTGTTCCTTTAATATGAAAGTAACGACAAACTTATTATGATTATTATGAGTTGATTGTAGTTGGCTCTGCAAGAAATAGATAGAGTATGAGCAAATTACTGCTGACGGCCCTGTGGTTGTTTGAAATTCTAAAATTTACACGCTCTAAAATTTGTACGCAGCTGGAGAGAGTATCTTGAAGCTAATGGTGATCCTTATAATCTTAATATGCATGACAGCCATGACGTACAACCGTACAACGTCATGCTGTAACTTGAAACTTTACAAATATGTCGCAACACAGGTGGACATTTGTCTTCGTCTGAGTGTTTCATTATCAATACTGAGAAGTATGGCGTTTGTTAAAGTTTTCTTTTCTTTTGCACTTTTCGCCGTTTTGTACGGTCACGCTAAAGGCAACTGCTATAAAGACAGCGACTGCGGCCTTCCATTACAAGTGTGTTGTAAACCGAGGTGGATCGATAATGAATGCGCTTATAGCTGTGTGGGAAAGTCCTGTAATTACAATACTGACTGCGGACCGGGAAAATACTGTTGCGACAACATATGTCGTGTGAGCTGTTTGGGACACTCTTGTATTCTTCATTCAGACTGCGGTGGTGACAACGAATATTGTTGTGACTATGCCTGTCAGAAAGGAACCTGTAGTTTGGCTGCTTGGATTATTGCTGTAATAGTGCTTTGTGTTCTTGGTGGTGTAGGAACCATTGTTGGTATTGTGTTGTGTTATTACTGTTCACAACATAGTAGATATCCTGGTTTGATAGTCACAGGAGCTCCAGTAGCAACAGTGCCAGCTACATCAACTGCTGTGGTTGCTGGTTCAAATATTAACTATGCTCAAGGTCCACCACCAGTGTATCAACCACCACAACCAGTCTATCAACCACCACAGCCACCGAAGTAAGATATTATAATGCTTTACTATTAGAAATGACCGGTCGAAAACGCATTTTTCCACCATTGGGAGATAAGTCCAAAGGTATTATCTGCCTATTGAAATTATTCTCATTTCGGATTCAAATTTAAGAATTTTAATAAGATGGCGTAACCCATGGGCTATCTATCAAGTTTTGGTAAGTTTAAAGAAGGTTCAAATCACTATTTAAATACGAAACAGGAAGTTTGCAGACTGAACTGGCAATGCTTTGACCTTTCACAAATGGGACACCATCATTTGGGCAAATGGTCGAAAATTCGAAGGACGTTTAATTCCCAAAGGTGGAAAAATGTGATTTCGACCACTATTTTTTCATCGGATGGTATTGGGCCGTTATTGATCGCAGTGATATTAGAAAGGTGTTATTTGACAGTTTAAAGCCTGATCTGTATTTGTGTGGAAAAGGTAAATCTATAAACTAAATATTATGCGCGCGATAGCATGCCAAAGCTATACACCCTGTATACACGAGATACATCCCGTGACATGGTAACCTTTATTTATTTTTCTATTTCTTTCCAGGTAAGCATACAAGGGAAGACACCTTCGTGCTGGAATAATAATAAAACAATTTTGTTAAAAAATATTTCGTAGTAATGTTGATCCAAAAACAGTAAAGCCAAAGATGATTGAATAGATGTAACCTACATATTATATAAATTTCATGATTGAACTATTGAACCATAAATATATATTACATCAATAAGTAATATACTCTAGTTTCAATTTATTTTGTATGCTAGGAAATTGATATATAAGCAACATTGGATGAGGTCAGTGCTGCATGGGTAAACGTATATTATTAAATATAAATGTAGAAATTAACGGCGTGTATTCTTTATTTATTGACCAAAGAATAATCCAGATTGATTGTCAGGACATGTCTCTTATTGAGTCTCAACACAAAGATGGCATTACCATTATGCAACAATATAGGCAGAAACATTATAACTAACTAAATAATACTAGTATTATACATATTAACATGCTAAAACATTTACAGTACGAACAACAATTCTTGCAGCTGCTACGACATCTTATACTGCACAGGGTTTTTCAAGTTTTCAGTCGATCAGTCTATATCATAATATCAATAATAATCTGCATGCTTAGATCTAGTTTATTAGTATAACAGGGATATAGTTTAGTGAACTAGTGAAGAGGACGATTTAATATCAGAAAGTTCTATTAAAGTAGTTTCTGAACTGAAGATCACCAAAACGTAGAAATCATCACCCGGATTTGCATGCTAATAACAAAATGCTAATAACAAAGGACAGTAGGCCGACCACCCCTCTTTTGTGTAATTTGTGAGACCCTGTGGTGAGACGGAGCAGTGAGGCAGAGGAATACATGTGCGCGCGCACGTTAACCGGAGCAAAGTCATAAACAGGAAAAACAAAATTTGCGTGGGTTTTACCTTATTCACCGCCCACTCGTATAGTCCTCGGGTAAGTAAAATAACATCCCACATTAGAAAATAAGTACGTACTTCATTGTCAAGCCAGGAACACTAACACCCTTCGCGCGGTGGAAGGTTTCTGTAGTTAAAATAATAGGGAAAAATGGGAAAATACCCTTTAATTGTTCTAATTATTATATTTCCCACGTCCCCCTCCCCACTCGAATATATCCATAATCTCAAACTGAGACATTTCACCATAGTTATATTGTTGAAACATTTTATTGCACACGACAACAGTTAAGAGTTATGAGTCTAACCACTGAATATTTGTGAAACTGAATATTTGTAATTATACAGTATAATTAGGTATGTAGCAGCTTGTAACTAGTAACTACCCTGACTTACCTTCACTTGGAGCAAAAGTACAAAGGTTAAGGTTTTTAAGAACCAGCCTATTTGTCAGCCTGGGGCCGGTTGTACGAAGCCTGTTTAGCTTAAACGGTGGATAACTCGAAAATATAGATCAAGTCTATACATTCATCGAACAACCAAGCTAAAATATTTCAACTTGAATAGAAAAATTATATGCAACTACATATTAAGGGCATAAGATTTAAGTTCAGTCATTCACCAAATGTGTGAAAGTGTTTTCTAATTTTGGCTTATCCACCGTTTAAGCTAAACGGCCTTCGTACAACCGGCCCCTGGTCCCTATCAGGGATGGATTTACTTGGGATTGCGCAACCCTCCTATTCTTAGCCAAAGGGGGGTGCAGAAGGGGTGCCAATTCCCATATTAAATCCAAATTTTGGATTCGACAGGACATTTATCAAACAAAAATATAATACCGGGCCATTGATGGGCCTTTTCGACTATCTAGCCATCTTATTTTTCAAAATATTTCTGACAAGATAATCCCCTTGACCCTGTGGGTGTCCTCAGTGTAGTCAATGGTCGTTCACCCTGCCTAGGTTGCCGGCCACGCCCAGCTTCACGACCAACACCCGCTTAGCACCCTATCAAATCAAGTTGGATCCATCCCTGGTCCCTATAATCTCCTGGTTCTTTTATGCGGGTTTTACTATATACAAAACTCTCATTCAACATGGTATGTTTTAAGATTTCATTCAAAAATTAGTAAAATTCAGTTTTAGCAGCTCATTTATCATGACCATTGTGTATGATATTTTGCAATAATTCCTAGAGCAGAAGGTTGTTTGGTTTGTTTGCATGAATTTTCATTTTTAGTTCTATTTTTTCTACCCTCTGCTTTTCATGGTTTTATATTTTTCCTTCATTATTTTTTTCCATTCTTCTCTTTTTTCATGGTTTTGAGCCTACTTCATTTATGTGTGTTATTTTTTACCGAGTAACTTTAGGATTTCTGGTTGGATTGGGGACAGGCTTACATGAAGTATAAGCTTTAGGTATATATAGATGAATTACTTGCCAGTGGGTTCTGGAATAACTAATTAGGTGTTGGGTTTTGTTTAGCCCTCTTCCTAAATCGTGACTCATATGCAAACAGTTTGGAAGATTATTAATGTATAGGAGAAATAATAGTGGACCAAGGTTTGAGCCCTGTGGAACACCACCGAAAATTTCTGTCGTATCTGACACGGCATTATTTATTTTGCAAATTTGTTTCCTCTGATATAAATATGATCAAAATCGTCGTAGAGGTGTTCCTCGTACCCCACAACGTTCAAGTTCAGACAGGAGAGTAGTATGATCAACCGTGTCGAATGCTTTTTTTAGATCCAATTATTTGTCAAATGCAGTGATGCAGGAGCGTAGTTTCAGTTGAGTGATTAAGACGGAAGCCTGACTGATTCTCAGCTGACTTTATTTTCATTCAGAAAAGCAAGCAGTTGGTTACAGATAATTTTTCGAAATAGGTCTATAATTACCACATTCCGCTTTATCGTCATATTTATAGAGTTGGCGTAACCTTACAATTTTCCAATCATCAGGGAATAAGCTCCTGTATGTCTCGTCTCGGACAACTGAATAAATCGATTTAAGCACGCACTCTGTAAAATAAAGACATTTACCCAAGATGGTTGACAATAACAAGACCAAGAAGATATTCATTATTCAAACATAAATAGGTTACAAATCTACTCCCCCGGGTGGGCAGAGTATGCTAATGCTAATTATGTCACATCTTCCCCTTTTTAATAATATCCTAAATTCTAAATAAATTAAAATTATCAAGTTGCTAAGACTAAATGTTAAATGTTCTAGATAAAGCAAAGTTCGAATATAAAACGTAGAAAATATAAGTTCATTAAACTTAGGAAATTAACTGAAATAATGTCAAATAATGTTTCTAACTTTACCACCAAAATCGTTTGGGTTTCACCACTAATCGTCCACTTCTGGTGACGTATGGGCTTGTGGTCTTGATTGGTGGTCCAGGCCGTTGTTTTGGTGGTGGGGACAATTCTGGTAAGGGTAAGGTATCTGGATTCACGGTCGATGAAGCGGTGGTTTGGTCTGAACCAACGGAGGGTGGAACTGCATTCTCGTGGGATGGCATTTGTTTGTCAACTGATGGAGCTACGGTTTGGTCGTCGCTGTCAGATACAAGAGCTGGGCAAAATCGCATATGCTGTCGATTGCGACAATACTTTCTTCCATCATCGGTTTGAACTACATATGATCTTGGCGTATGGTGATGCCTCACTACCATCGCTGGTTTCCATTCTCTGGAATACGTCCACGGTTCTAACCGGACTTTAGCTCCAGGCTGAAGTTCTTTCAGCTCCTGATTTGCATGCTTGTCGTGGTACTTCTTCTGGTCTTCTTTAGTCTTCATTAAATATTTGGAAATACGTTGTGGGCTGTTGTTGGTTGGTTGAAGTAAGCTTTCCATCACAGGCAGGTCGTTTTGCGGTCGACGTCCCATAAGTAGTTGGGCGGGAGATAGTTCGATGTGAAGTAGGGCCAATCTCCGCATCGTATCCACGCACGTTAAGAATCATCTTCTGAAGTCGCAACGGAACCTGCGACAACGGTTTGCTGCTGATTGCTTGTGGTGGTTTATGATCTGATTCCACAACCACACTTCTGAAATGTACTGATGGAACTTACGACAAGCGAAGACTACTGCAGGCATTTCGGCTTCGATGGCGGCATATCTGCTCTCGATGTCCGTAAGAGCTCGAGAAGCATAACATACAGGCTTTCCCTCTTGTAGTAACACTGCTCCTAATCCCTTGCCACTTGCATCACACTGGATTGTTACCGGTTTGGTGACATCATAATACTGTAGGACTGGTGCTTGTGAAACAAGTTCCTTGATCTTCTCAAAGCTTGTTTGCTGTGGTTGATCCCAGTGAAACAGTACGTCGGATTTCTCAAGCTCTCTCAACGGTGCATCTACATTGGATAATCCAGGAAGATACCGACTCAGGAATTGCACAAATCCAAGAAATCGTTTGACGTCTTCTTTGTTATTTGGCTTTGGCATATCTCGAATTGCTTCAACTTTCCGAGGATCCATCTTCAAGCCCCCTGCTGTGAGGAGATTACCTACATAAGGCACTTCTGTTTGGCGAATCTTGCACTTTTCTCGATTAAGTTTTAATGCTTGTGTCGATGCTCGCTCCAAGAATTTAGTCAATCGTTCATCATGCGTTGTTTCATTCCCGGCGACAACTACATCATCCATAATAACCTCTACACCGTCTAAATCTTCAACCATTCTATCCATGGTTCTTTGGAAGATCTCTGGGGCACATTTTACTCCAAAAGGTAACCTTGTGAATCTATACCGTCCTATTGGTGTGTTGAATGTGCAAAGGAGTGAAGACTCTTCATCCAGCTTCAGTTCATCCACAGTCTTCATCGGATGGTGGGACCTTTTCATGGCAGTATTCAAATCCCTCGGATCAATACACAGTCTCACTGCACCATGAGGCTTTTGAACCACAACCATCGAATTGACCCAATCTGTCGCTTCTTCCTGTCGCACGATCACACCAAGGCTTTCCATTCTTCTCAGTTCTTGGATGACCTTTTCTCTCTGCGGAATTGGTACTTTTCTTGGAGCATGGACAACAGGGGTGGCACCTTCGTTTAACTCGATATGATAATCACCAGGTAAACATCCTAATCCTTTGAACAACTCAGGGTAGTCATCCAATTCAACTTTCTTTAATGATGCTTCTTGACTTACAACTTGGTAAACTCTCTTCAGCAAACCAAGCTTGACACAATTGTTTCCACTAAGGACAGATTCAACTTCTGATTCCACAACAAAAAATTTGACATCTTCTAAGTGGTCATGTCCGCATGGTTTTAGTTTGTGCTTGGAAAAGGAAATCAAAACAGTATTTGTTTTCTTCAGTGGGCGGAGAGGTGTACACTTAAGGTTGTTGTAGGTCTTGAAGGACATAACATTTGCTTTTGCACCACTGTCCAACTGAAATGTAACTTTGGTACTCTCTACATCAACAGTTTCATGAAATTGTTCATCCTGAGATGGAATGGTTGAAGATTTAGACGGTGTAGAGGTTATTATGGATGATGTAGTTGTCGCCAAGACAAGAATGTTATGATACATTATGCATTAATCTAGATTTAGTGAATTTTGAACTTTAGGTTTTTACCTTATGTATATATATTGTAACTATAACTATGTTAATATGTAATTATCTTCGAAAGATAATAAATTATGTATGTATGTATGTATATATGTATGTATGTATGCCAGTATTTGAAGACAAGTTGAATATATAATGCGAAGACTCCAATATAGCATTTCTTGCTCCTTGCATGAGTCTAACTGAAATTTCATCAAGACCTCCTGATTTGCTGGCCTTCATGCTGGGCATGCTGGAAATTACATGACTTAACTCCTCTTTTGAAATGGTTTTAAAAGTAAATGAATTTGACACAGTTAGAGGTCTATGTTATTGTCGGAATTTTTAACTGTAAGTTGTTTGCCTATTGCAGAACATATTTGTTAAATTCGTTAGCAACTTGTTCGTCACGAGGATGCCTAAGGCACAGAATACTATACAGAAAGTCATCTCTATATTGTTTTTGCGTAAGGCTGGTTTGTCTCTATGGATTCGCCACTCAGCAAGTGCCTTAAACAGAAGTAGTCACCTCCCTGGAAATATTCAAAATGGCTATATTTCCAGGGGTGACTACTTCTGTTTAGGCACTTGCTGAAATCGATGAAGATGACTTTCTGTATAGTATTCTGTGCCTAAAGACACACCGAACGCGATTCGGCAACGCGACGCGATTTTTCTGAATTTTTGAAGCGAAAAAACTGTCCCTGAAAGGAACTTTTCAAAGATATGCACACCAGACGAGTCAAAATGTATTATCGTTAAGTAATTTTGAAAAATGTTATATCAGGATCAAATCTATATATTTGCTTCTGAAAACTGAAAAATCGCGTCGCGTTGCCAAATCGCGTTCGGTGTGTCTGGGCCTTAAGGCTAAAGGCTGGTTTCCATATGATCGTTACGATCGCTTCAATCGTTACGATCGCTGAAAAAATTTACCAGCGATCATAGCGATTATATGGAAATCAGTTAGTTGGCGATTGCAGCGACCGCAACGATCGTAACGATCGTGATCGCTAAGATATATGTAAATTTTTTCAGCGATCGTAACGATCATATGGAAACCAGCCTTAAGGGGAATTAAGTTTAACCGCTTTCTTTTTGACCCTTATTTGTCTCAATGGAGCATGTTTATCAGCAATCTCTAAAAATATTTCTTTCCAAGTCTCACGCTTGGTTTGGGTCATTGAGTTTAGTAAAGGCACTAAACGCTTCACTTAAATCGTTTTGAAAACCGTATGCATCGTAAGGCATTGAAATGTTTAAATTGTCTTGTTTCTACTATAACCACAGAGCTGTTTATATGAGTTTTCTCTGATAAAATAGTCTCAAAATTACAACAATCTTTGTTTACATGCTAGCTTCAACAGATAATAGGTTACAGCAGGGGTCATCCTAAGGCCTTCCATTTTCCAAAATGGACAGTTCTAATTGTAAAATGGGTAGTTCTAAAACCTAAAATGGGCAGTTCTAAAAATTGAGTTTTGGAGAGAACATGTTGAATTCACAAACCCGAAAAGTGTCCAAACATTCAATATTTAATATATTGTTTGAATTGGTCATTATGATAATATATACTTTCAAATACTTTTTACATTTTAACAAATTCCTATCGTTGGGATAACCCTGTGACAGTGTTTGAAGCCAGGCTAGCCAGCTTCCCCCTCCATAGGCGGCGGAACGGGGAGAAGTAGGGAAATGGGAAACCCTGTTTCAGTCTTTCAATTAAATATGTTTATAACAAATGTTGAATATTAGATTATTGAACTATAATGTTTTTAGTACTCGAGATGAAAGCTTGTAATGTTGAAATTTCCATGAAATTCTCCCCACAGAATGCAGGAAATGCGGTTTCAGAGATACTAGATTTCAAAATTTTCTGGGGGAGGATTCCCCCAGCCACCCCCCCTACGTTGGTAGAGCCACATTATAAGTCCCTCCAATAATACATATCTCCCGCCCCCTCACGCGCGAGGGAATTCGCGGCCCATTGCCTGTTCCACCGCCAAAATGGGCAGTTCTAAATTTTTCTTAGGATGACCCCTGGGTTACAGTTAAGATCCCCAGCTATGCATATATGATCAGATTTTTGTTATCCTCTTCATCTTTGTGCAAAAATATTTCAAAATGGTCAACTATCTCCGCATTATTATCATCGATTTCTGTCACGTCATTTTAAGATATCATATCCAGGTATCTTAACTGCATTGTTGTCAATTAAGTTATTTAGTCTTGCTTCATTTATACATATTATATCAAATGGTATCTCACTCAAGAATATTTTAAGTTCTTCGATCGATGTCATAGGTAAACTAGCAATATTGAAATGACCAATTTTAAAACACTTCAATTTTGGATAAACGATTTCTCTCTCGACATTATAACCACAGTGCTGTTTATATGAGCTTTCTCTAATAAAATAGTCTAAAAATTACAACAATCATAAAATCATAACCTAGATTTTGGGCATTTAACCTAGACTTTTGAGCCGCCGCAGGTTCGATTCCTGCCAGAGGGCCTGTATAGTTGCTGGTTAGGTCTAGCTAGCCTCCTCCGCAGGCAAATTGGCCTGGGATCCTCGCTTTCGTGCATCAAGACGAAATGTGATTGGCCCACTCTTCGTAGGAGTGAGGCTCCCAGGCCAAATGACGTAATTATCGAAAGAGTCTATTCCAAAATCTATTCAAAATATCTGTATATCAGTATATGCGAAAAATAATTATATGTCCTCCGTACTCCCTTAATTACCCCTCACAATCCCTCGTTACCACCCTCTTGCTCTAATTTCGGCGAATTTGTGCCGCGAATTTGTGCCGGTTTTTTTCGCTGATTGTGATTGAGTTGCCTGCGGAGGAGGCTAGGTTAGGTCTAAACTATGTATATAATTTTCGCTCGAAATCCAAAAGGATAAAACGCGGATATGACTTTAAAAGGCACAAAAAGCGTTTTTTGCGTCTACGTTGCGTAGCAACGTAAACGCTATGTTAGCGGTAAGATTTCTATGTGGCTGTGTTTGGTCGATTCGTGACGTCAGCAGCTTAACCGCATGTAAAACAGTCTACAAATTATTCGCTGCTGTTCACACGGATTTTGTTTTCTATTTTTGAAAGGATTTTGTCGAGGTAAGGCAATTCAAGTTGGGCCATGTGAATATCGACATTTGTTGGATCAATTGAAGTTAACGACCCCCCTGCCCAAGGGAGTCGTATACTTCAATGGCCATTGAAGTATACGACCCCCCAAAATTTTTTGTCATGATTCATGATTTTTATTCATGCTTTTTATATCGAGAATTTCGTTTAGCTTCTTTTTATGTATTTGGTGGTTCCTAAAGGAATCGGTTTTGTTTATCTTTGTCTTCTCACAGTGGGTACTCCAGAGCGATTGCCAAAGATTACTTCTCGCAGTTCGTCGTGGAGAGACATTTCGTCGGTGGAATACTGTTGCAGTATGCTCGCCAAACATTTTAAGGCCTTTTATAATGCCTTTCCAGCAATGAGTCATCGAACAGATATTTACAAGATGCAGTTTGCGATCAAAACACGGAGACAAAATTGCAAAACTAAACACCTCAAGCGCATATTATTGGTCGTGTTGAAAGTCTTTTGAGTTTGTTTCGTTGTCAAAAAATCAATGAACTGAGACATAGACAATAGAAGGGAAGTCATAAAAATTCCTTTGAAACAGACACAAACACGAAAATCCGTAAATTTAACGATATAATACAAGGGGGGTCGTATACTTCAATCCGAATATTTGTTATTGAAGTATACGACCCCATTGGCGTAGGGGGGTCGTTAACTTCAATTGATCCCTCACCAGTTCAAACTCAAATCAAACTTAAAACAAACTTAATAGAGTACTTAAACTAAAGAAGTCAGTATACTCCAGAAAAAGCTAAACGAAGACAGTGTGGTCGTTCGCCCAACAAGGCAAACTAACTAAAAATCGCCCAACAGTGACAGTTCAAGATCAAGATGGGAGTTACAATTGAGCAATACAGAGCTCGAATTGGTGCCCACAATAGTTTTGTGAAAGCCAGAAAAGGTAACGCGAGTTGGAAAGATATTTTATGGAATACAAGTCCAATAATATTTTTATTGACACGAAGTGTTTATATAATTGGCTATATTGTGTATGTTGCATTATTGTTGCGAATGGTAAATGATGTGGAAGAAAATCCAGGGCCTACTCTTTATGAGATTATTGATTCAACCAAAACAATTTGTGCAGATTTTAGTCAAAGCAATGGAAGACAATTTGGAAGAAATGCTGGCAAACAATGTGTAGCTATGTCACTAACTGCTATAGTTCATACCCAAGTAAAACATATTACAATTATACATAATTTTTAAATACAATATTATCTGTTGGTAACAATCTTTATACCTGTATTGCAAACTCAATTAACAAAGAGCTTTTGTTGTTAACTGAGATACCAGAAATGATTTCAATTGATAATAAAGTTATTAATTTAAAATACAGTGACTCCTTGAGTGGTGATGTATTTATGATATTGGATAATGAACCATTTTACTCACTCAAAACTGCTCTTAATAAAATCTTTTCATCCACTGAATTAAGTTACCAACATTGTCTGTTAACTATTGACTGTAACACAGTGGCAGTTTTGAAGATTTGGGAAGAAAAATTTAAGATTTTTTATTCTCATTCAAGAGATTTATATGGTATACCAGACCCATTTGGAAAATGTGTGTTGATTGATATTGAAGGTTTAGACAATCTGTCCAGTTTTTTTCGCAATATCTACCCTCAAAACAGTCAACGATTACCATTTGAGGTTAAGGGAGTACAAATGTCCCATTTAAATAACATTATAATTGATGGAAACATATTAACTGTAATAAGAGAAACTCATTTGAGTCGAAAAACCCAAAGCAAAAAAAAACAAAATGAAACAACTGAGAGTAGAGAACAAAGATTATCCAATCTTAGGAAGAAGCGAAAAAATCAGTCGATGGAAATTAAAGAGAAAATAATGTTCGATAAACGTCAAAGAGCTAAACAGCACATAACCAGTGAATCTAGCGAAATTAGAGAAAACATTTAACAGATATTGAACATATTAAGTTAAAAACCAACAATAATATTTCATATTTGTTAAAATGAAAGGACTGTATAATACTTTAATAGTTGTATCAAAATTAAGGGATAATTCACCCCATATTTTCTAAAGTTAATCAAAACTTAGTTTAGCAAAATAACATGACTTGATTGTAGTTGATTGTAGTAGATTGAAGCTTTGCACACCTATAGAGTGTAGGCCTGACGGTATATATCTAGTATATAATTCATATGCTTCCATACTATACATAAAAATATGACATATAAGATATGTTGGCCACTGTATTGTAATAATTTCATGTGAATACTTAAAATGCATTTGACTCAATGATTTACTAAAATGCATTTTACTCAATGATATACTCTACTTGCGTAGATATAGACACTCCCCGACTACAACTTGCAATCGAGGCTGACAATAAATATATTGCCGTCTCTTCGGGAAGTCTGCCAACGTAGACGCATGTACGCATATGCGTACCTATTTTTAAACCATATCCGCGTTTTTAAGGTCTTTTCAAAATGCAGGAAATGACGTTTCTCACACCCAAAAAGTCCCAAATTTACAAAATATTCCGGCTGGTGAACGCCCCGGATTATCGTATTAAACCTACCTCCTCCACAGGCGCTTTATTAATTGGAGCGGGCTTGGAAAATTAGGGAAGGGACGCACGGGCGGCATAAAAAATGCGGGTCAAAATATCACCCGCCCGCGGGAAAAAGGGCCTGAGGAGGAGGTAGGTATTAAACTATTCTGATATTGAACTCAGAATATAAAAATATTTTCTATATTTCGCATATCTCAAGTCACATGACGATTTCGAAGAATCGAAGGATCGAGAGGTCGAGACTCAGGTCGAATATATACAAGTCTTCTCGATACTTTCATACTGAGAATTATGGTTTTTAAAGTGTTCTTTTCTATTGCCCTTTCCGCCGTTTTGTACGGACAAACTCAAGGCTACTGTACTTCCAACTTTGAATGCCCTGGATCACAAGTTTGTTGTAAACCAAGATGGGAATATCAATATGAATGCGCTGATAGCTGTGTGGGAAAGTCCTGTATTCAAGATACTGACTGCGGACATGGCAACTGCTGCAACAACATATGTCATGTCAGTCGTGAGACCTGTTCTTGTATTCTTCCATCAGACTGCGGTGGAGACACATATTGTTGCGATGGAACATGTCGTGAGAGCTGTGTGGGACACTCTTGTTTGTTTCAATCAGACTGCGGTGGAGACACATATTGTTGCGATAAAACATGTCGTGAGAGCTGTTTGGGACACTCTTGTTTGTTTCAATCAGACTGCGGTGGTGACACATATTGTTGTGATAAAGCATGTCGTGAGAGCTGTTTGGGACAGTCTTGTTTGCTTCATTCAGGCTGCGGTGGTGACGAATATTGTTGTGACTATTCTTGTCAGAAAGGAACCTGTGGTTTGGCTAGTTGGATTATCGCTGTAATAGTGCTTTGTGTTCTTGGTGGTGTAGGAACCATTGTTGGTATTGTGTTGTGTGTCTACTGTTCACAACGTAGTAGATCTCCTGGTTTGGTAGTCACTGCTGCAGCTCCACTCATTACAATGCCAGCAACATCAACTGCTCTGGTTGCTGATTCAAATGTTATTAACTATCCTCAAGGTCCACCACCAGTCTATCAACCACCTCAACCAGTCTATCAACCACCACAACCAGTCTATCAACCACCACAACCAGTCTATCAACCACCGAAGCCATAAAAAGTAAGGTATCAGAATTGTGTGTACTTAGGGACCGGTCGTTTATTATGTCCTTTCCGAAAAGATTGTCAATCAATTATTAACCCCCCAAATAACTTTCAATGAAAAAATAACTTCCCTATTTGAACATATTCAGAAAATTTACCCCCCTCCCCAACATTTAAGTTTGTCAAAACATCCTCCCCCCCTGGGATGTAATAAACGACCGGTCCCTTAATAGTTAATACCTAGAGCTTTTGACCTGACTTGGATTAACCAACTTTTAAAATTTTGATATAAGCATGAAGGCATAAAAAGTATACTGTTTCTGGTCAGCATCTGTACATCATTATTAGCTGTGTGTGTCAACTTCTTTTGTGATAATCAAATAATTTTTGCAATGATAGTAGTTCTCATTTTATTTTATTTAGACCTGCAAATTTGGTAACATTTTAACATAAAACCATAACAATAACAATATAGGCAATTCTTCATTTTGGACGTTATAATTCAGACAAAATATCAAATGTGTTTTTCAATATCGCTTGAATATCAAAAACTGTTTTGATAATAATGCTAATAAGTCTAAAAGAAAACTTGTACTGGTACGATCTTGAGTGTTGTCACTTTTGTCTTTAGTTTATCTTTAATTAAAGAAATAAAGTGTGTTGCGGACGTTACGAAAATGAACCTTGTGTATTTGGCAAAAATGTTTGATCATATTTTCCTATGAAATGAGAACTATAGACGAATTATTTGAGTTTGCACATATCAACAAATGTTTGAAGACAGTTTAATTTTTATGTCGTACTATTTTCAGTTATAAATGCAGCGTTACATTTTTCAGTTGCGGGTGTTACGTAGTATGAAAGCCTTACCTATTTCTATCAGATCTGTGCCTGTCTAGTTTTCTTGAGATGGTTCCAGGGATTTCAAAGTCAGAATTGTGGATACTGACAATAAAAACATAAAATATGTACTTTTTGCCTCTAATCCCAACCCTTGAAGCACAGAAGGAAACGTGTCTTAGAACTTGGAGAAATCAAGAAAATGTTTTCTTTTGTAATGAAACCAAGAAGTACATTAACATTTGAAACAGCAATAAAATTGAGGGTCATTGCTCATTTGGTCAACACATATTTTGCTCATTAATAAACTTTCATATTTTGATTTCTGTTTAATGTTGCTCTTGAGATTTTACGCTTGAGCCTTATGGCTCCAATGTATGGGATATGGTAATCTTATCCCACATTATTGATTTAATAAATTCTATTGTATTACATTGTGTCATATTGTATCTGTAAGAAAATTATTACAAGTTTTCAACTTTAGAAAAATCTGCAGGATCATATAAACAGGCCCCTAAATAATCATAAAGTTAATTTCATACATTGTTTCTTACAGTATTTCCAACAAAAGTTTGTTGAACATGCTTTATATCATCAAAGTAAATGCATTTTTCTTTTTAAATAGTTCTACAGTTTTAAATAAGGAGGAGAACGAATTCATAATATTATTTTAACAAATATTTACCTTAAATCAAAAGGGCAGTCTTGCCCCCCTTGGTCTTGGTAAAGGGCAATGCCCCTCTTGCCCCCACAGTTCTGGCATCCCTTCAGTTTAATTTTATTGCTATTCAACTTCTGGATTCTTTTTCAGGTAAACTTGCAAAAGAGAAGACACATTGAGCTGAAATAACAAAATACTTAATTTGCTTATAGACATGTAGTAAATGTATAGATATGGAAAGCAGCAGAGAATGTTTGAGTGTATGTGATATATTTGCAATTGCTTATTTAACTCGGGGCTCGAAATATTGGCCTGACAATGGCAGACCATATTTGAGGAAAGGCAGAGGAAAATAATTTTGAACTGCCAAATCAAAAATAGAATAAAATATGCAGTTTTGTTTCATTTCAAAATTGCATTAAATGACTTTAATCTAAGTATGAATGTTGTATTAGAAAGCTTGCGATACTCATTCTGATAAAGTTGATAGGCAAACAGAGCGTGTAGAAATTGACCAAACAAAGATTAAAATGAACATTAATTTCTTTAATGGTAAATGAAAGAGAGATTCTGGCAGTTCAGCAATAGAAATTGCAGGCCAAAGGAAATGAATGCCAGGCCTATATTTTTTCTGTTACAAGCCCTGATGGAACTTATTATTACGTCACAAATATAGATATAATAATGGTTATATGACTAGGAGTAGAAAAATATATATCAAGTAGAAAAGGTGTAGGAGTGCATGGCAGGGGAAAATAACATGACTTTGAATAACATGGAACTATATACACTTAAAATATACTCTAGTGTGAATATATTTTGTAAGCTAGCAAATCTCAAAATGATAGTAATAAATTGTACTTGTATAGTCTATATGACGTTTTAAATTCTAATCAAGTATGCAAGGCCGGCGAGAGGAGGGGGGGAAGGGGGACAGAGGGAAAAATACCTAGGGCCCGGGTTGTTCAAAGGGTCCCGGAAATGTCTCTCATAACTTCTCAAGCTTTTTCGACCGTCTGTTTAAATTTCCTATGTCGAAATTGATTTCCATTACGGAACAAATCTAAATGGGAAAAGTTGGAAAGAACCTGTGTCAGGGGAGGGTTATGATTTTTTGGGGAAAGGTCACGTTTTTTGGGCTAATACTGTACCTGGAAGGGGTTATGTATTTTTGGGCCCTCCTTTATGAAATTTTACCGGCCCTCCCCCCAATAATTAATGACCGCTCCCTTAGGTCTAAAATATGTATATAATTTTCGCTCGAAATTTCCCTCTACAAAAACCTTCAACATATCATACCAACATGCAGGTAGGGGAGAACCGTGTCCATGGCATGCCCTATCTCAATATCTCATGGCCTCAGCGAAAGGCTAAGGAGCACTGATTCAAATAGCACTTGCTCGGAAAAGTGCATATTCTGCTGCCAGCCAAACCATTGCTGGCATTTAATTCTATTGGATAAAAAGCGCGGATTGGCACTAACGGTGTTTTTTAAAACCATATCCGCGTTTTATCGAGGATAAGGTCTTTAGGATTTTTCACAGCAAAACCTGTCTAACCTTGCCTCAAAATGCAGGAAATGACGTTTCTGACACTGACCCAAATTAAAAACTCAGAATATAAAAATATTTTCTATATTGCACAATATTCGAGCTGGTATTTTCATTTTCCAAATTATAAATTTTTAACATATCGTAAGTGAGCTCAGCATAAAAACAAAGAGCAAACGGAAGCGTATTTAGGGAGTGGACGAGCGGTCATAAGGGCCGGTCATAAAGTATGTGTACTGGGGGGTGGAGGGTATTCCAAAATACTACCATAAAATTTGGCACCCCCCCCCTCAAAGTGACGAAATGTTTCGTAAAAAATTCAACATTTTTGGATTGGGTATGAAAACTAGAAATTCCAAACAAATTTAAATGAAAGAATAGATTTACTCAATTAAACGATAAAGCAACATACTGCTGTCAATAAGAAATTAAAATATGAACACCTTGTATAACTTATATTCAGAATATTTTCTCGTCACGTCTCATGGTGTCTATTTCGTCTTCTAAACTCTGTCCTGCATAAATATATTTACTTTAAAAATAAATGGAAATCAAGGCTCGGCTTCACTCGAGTTTTCTGTATCTTCTTTGGAAGATATCCACTCCTACTGTTACAGATCTACTGTTCGTAGATCTCTGCTTCCTTTCTTGATTTCTCTCTCAAACATTACTCAGTTTCTTGCTCATTTATTTTGAGAGATTTTGCAATCAAATAATCCAGAGATATTAGGTGATATCGTGGCACCATTTACACGTTTGGTTCAATTGACATAATGCCAATTTCTGATTGCTGCTATCATTTTCTGCTATAAAAGTGACTTTTCCATCTGTAAGGATCTTTACTACCTGTTGCTATCAGCCTGCTTTCTTTTTCTGCTCTCCTCTTATTCTCTTGTACCCTATTTTTCTTCCTTTTTTTCTCAGCTTGAAGTTCATTCATCGTCTTTCTCTTCAGCATGTTTACATTCGTAATGATAACTGTTTCTTTTCTTTTCTTTTTAAAGAATCCAATAGGAATATAGGATATCCAAATGGGCCTTTGATGTATAAAAAACTTGAGCTCATTTGTTTTCACTGAAAATCTTGATCAATATGACATTTGTTTTGTGTAGACCTGCAGATGTTTATATTGGTTAGTTTAATGTGGTAATTCATGTGGAAGGAATGATATCAGTAAATTGTGCAGGGGTAGTAATTAGTAAATGTTTTGGGGGGAAAATACGAAATCCTCCACCCTGGTATAGCACTTACTTCATGACCGCTCCCTTAATACTAATTCCCCAGTCAGTGTCGTGAGGCTCATGCAGGGACGTAGGCAGGGGGGGAGCCTTGGGAGCCGCGGCTCCCCCCCTTTGGTTATATCTAGTGCTAATACTTACTGCAAAACCATGAATTATGCCCAACATGTTGGCACGACTACTTTAAATCCAAAGAATTTACATTTTTTGGACAAAAACTTTTGGCTTATACGTTAAATTTTCAGGTTTTGGACGTTAAAACATACTTAATAGTGAGCACTGTCCGGGAAAATTTTTTTTAATCCAGGGCTCCCCCCCTTTGAACGTTCTGGCTACGTCCCTGGGCTCATGTGCCTTCACCATATTCCTTGTTGACAGTTGTAGCCAGTTGTTGGGTAGCCTGCCCCGCAGACGTCCCCATATATCAAAGGACGAGAGAATGTGAGGCAGGCAAAAGGCAGGTTAGTTGTGTAATAGAAGGTGATGGAATACTCGAATACTCGAACAAAAATTTATATACATTTTTTTAGACATAGCCAGGAGCAGTTGGGAAAAATAGCAGGGCTCCTGGCTAGGTTTAAAAAATGTATGTAAATTTTCGTTCGAGTATTACAAACACCTTCTAATAAGTCCCGCTATGGCGCTATCGAACGAAATGCCGAGAAAAATCTTCATTTTTAATTGCGTAATAACCGGATCTGCGCGCGCATATCTCAAGTCACATGACGATTTCGAAGGGTCGAATACAAGTATACAACTATACAAGTCTGATACTTTCATACTGAGAATTATGACGGTTTTTAAAGTTTTCTTTTCTATTGCCCTTTCCGCCGTTTTGTACGGACAAACTCAAGGGCAAAGCTACTGCAGTAACAACTTTGACTGCCCTGTATCACAACCTTGTTGTAATCAATATGAATGCGCTTATAGCTGTGTGGGAAAGTCGTGTAGTTACAATACTGACTGCGGACATGGCAAGTACTGCTGCAATAACATATGTCGCGTGAGCTGTGTGGGACACTCTTGTATTCTTCAATCAGACTGCAGTGGAGACACATATTGTTGCGATGAAACATGTCGTGAGAGCTGTTTGGGACACTCTTGTTTGCTTCAATCAGACTGCGGTGGAGACACATATTGTTGCGATGAAACATGTCGTGAGAGCTGTTTGGGAGACTCTTGTATTCTTCATTCAGACTGCGGTGGTGACAACGAATATTGTTGTGACTATTCTTGTCAGAATGGAACCTGTGGTTTGGCCAGTTGGATTATCGCTGTAATAGTGCTTTGTGTTCTTGGTGGTGTAGGAACCATTGTCGGTATTGTGTTGTGTGTCTACTGTTCACAACGTAGATCTCCTGGTTTGGTAGTCACTACAACCCCACTCATTACAACGCCAGCAACATCAACTGCTGTGGTTGCTGATTCAAATGTTATTAACTATCCTCAAGGTCCACCACCAGTCTATCAACCACCACAATCAGTCTATCAACCACCACAACCAGTCTATCAACCACCACAACCAGTCTATCAACCACCACAACCAGTCTATCAACCACCACAACCAGTCTATCAACCACCACAACCAGTCTATCAACCACAGAAGCCATAAAAAGTAAGGTATCGCAATGCTTTATGATTCTATACTGTAGACAGTTTGGCTGTTTTTTGTTTATTGCTATTGTTCCCAGTAAACTGCAAACCACTATTTTTAAGGTGGTTTGTCAGTGACAGTTTTGTCAACAGCAATTCAATTTTATTTGTTATACAGCAAGTGTCATAGTCCATTTTTCATGTCTTTCCATTGGACAAGAGATCCACATTCGATGTTTCAGAATAAAGAATGGCAACAGGCCACAACATATACTTTTCCCTAGGAAAAATAGCAAAACCGGAAGTGAAGACTGAAGACCCAGTTTTTACTGTTTTAATGTTTTAATTGAAATTTGTCATTTGGAAAACAGTGTGTTTTTTCTTGGCATCCGTAATTTAGTGTTAATTGCATCACAAGGTTCATGCTCGTGAATTATTTAGAAATCCAATTGTTTTATACACTCTATAAGATGCACATCCTATAACTATAGCCAGGAGTCCTTAAATATATGTCGCACCTTAAGTCAGAAAGTACTTGTTTGATATCAATTCTGACATTGCTAGAACAACCAAAAATTCATGTCTCAAGCAGAATTCGAAACTTGCATCTAATCCTGCTTAAAATCAGAATTGTGTGTACTTAGGGACCGATCGTTTATTACGTCCCAGGGGGGGGGGCGTGCTTTCCAAAAAAAGATTGTCAATCAATTATTAACCCCCCAAATAACTTTCAATGAAAAAATAACCCCCCTATTTGAACATATTCAGAAAATTTAAACCCCCCCCCAACATTTTAGGTTTCTATTTCTTGAATCATTCATTGCCATAAGCAGAAATAGAGCGTTTATTTCTTGATACCATGCTTTTACCATGCAATATGGTAGCTGCAAAGACGAATGGAGTTAACAAGAATTATTCTTTAAATTGGACAGAGAAAAGGTCCAACGTTCGATAACTTTCTCTCAGCTTGAGCATTTATAGGACTTACAATTTTAACCCCCCCTCTAATTTTATAATAGATTAAAAATTTACTCCCCTAACATAGATAGGGTCAAAAATTTTACTCCCACCTCAAAACCACCACCCCCTGGGATGTAATAAACAACCGGTCCCTTACCTAGAACGTTTATTAATAACCAACTTTTAAAAGCATGAACTTCAATGCATGAACTTCAAGGCATAAAAAGTATACTGTTTCTGGTCAGCTGTGTACATCCATTATTAGCTGTGTGTGTCAACTTCTTTTGTGATAATCAAAATTTTTTTGCAATGATAGTAGTTCTCATTTTATTTTATTTAGACCTGCAAATTTGGTAACATTTTAACACAAAACCATAAAAATAACAATATGGGCAATTCTTCATTGTGGACATTATATTTCAGACAAAATATCAAATGTGTTTTTCAATATCGCTTGAATATCAAAAACTGTTTTGATAATAATGCTAATAAGTCTAAAAGAAAACATGTGTTGTGGACGTTACGAAAATGAACCATGTGTATTTGGCAACAATGTTTGTCGTTTGATCATATTTTCCTATGAAATGAGAACGTATAGACGAATTATTTGAGTTTGCACATATCAACAAATGTTTGAAGTTTAATTTACCTTAAATCAAAAGGGCAGTCTTGCCCCCCTTGGCCTTGGTAAAGGGCAATGCCCCTCTTGCCCCCACAGTTCCGGCATCCCTGAGGTTAATTTTATTGCTATTCAACTTCTGGATTCTTTTTCAGGTAAACCTGCAAGAGAAGACACATTGAGCTGAAATAACAAAATACTTAATTTGCTTATAGACATGTAGTAAATGTATAGATATAGAAAGCAGCAGAGAATGTTTGAGTGTATGTGATATATTTGCAATTGCTTATTTAACTCGGGGCTCGAAATATTGGCCTGACATTGGCAGACCATATTTGAGGAAAGGCAGAGGAAAATAATTTTGAACTGCCAAATCAAAAATAGAATAAAATATACAGTTTTGTTTCATTTCAAAATTGCATTCAATGACTTTAATCTAAGTATGAATGTTGTATTAGAAAGCTTGTTGGGGCGAGCCTGAGCGAGCCCCATAGTTTGGTAGCTAATCGAGCTCAAGCGCAATGCATTGTGGTGCGTACGTACACGGAACTTTCACTGCAGTGAGTAAACTCCATCGGCTTTTCTCCTCATCTTATTTTACAATATATAGTTTTCAATTAACAAACGTCGCGGAAGTGCTGGTCAATTGTGAATAAATCCCACCGGCTGTTTTGTGAAATTGACCATTTTTCATGCGATAAAATATATTCTTAAATGCGATAGAAGATATATAGCCACATTTACTAAATGAAACTCAAAAGGAGCCACTGATCGGACAAATAACAAATGGAATGCATGCTGATTATTTATTTATTTAACTTTGCCAATAAACATGCTAGATATAAACACACAAAGGACATAATACTGTATGTAGAACATAGATATTCTAATGGCATGGAACACGCTACAGCTTTCGCCAATTACAGCGGCCCCTTATACATTACAGCGGCCCTTTTTACGACGTCCATTTTTGAACTGACTGTAGTACATTCCACAGTCTGGTAGATCTATTTAAGTACGACTTCTGGAAGGTGGTAGTCTTGCACCGTGTTGTCACGAACGTCGAATGGTCAGGATCGGATGATCGTGTTTCTCTTCGGTTGTTGGCATTGGCTGGTGAAGGCTCATCGATTCTCATAAGTCCGTGGATTAGCTTATATAACAAAAGAAACTGTCAAGACAACACATGTTTCTTTATTGTAAATTCGTATAAACACGGGTATAAAGTAATGTACACATGTCAACAACAGTGGTCAGTGTCTTATTAACATTTATAAACCTTTCAAATCGGTTTACACCCGTTTTCAAAATTGCGCGACCAGTCTACAAGTAGGTTTTATATAACCTTCATTTGTATGATTTGTTGAAAAGATATTACCTTTAAATTGTAACATTCATAATATAGAGTTTGACAAACAAGAGTGTTTATGAAATTGTACTATGTCCGGATTATTCTAAGGTTTGACACATCTGCAGTTAGCGAATTTTAACGAAACATGTATGATTCTTCCAAGTTTTAAATCATTGACTATTTGACGAGTTAGATTTTCCTGTTCGCCTTTTATTGTGATTGTTAATTCAAGCTTTTGGTTTCTATTTCTAACTTGATTTCGGTTTAAAATTTATTTTGTTTACATCTTGTATTTTTAGATCGCGTGACAACACCATAGGCATAGCCATAGGCATAGAAGTATATACGGCGCAAAGTTTATTATATTTCTCTCGCTATTGTCATTTTTATTTCATTTACAGTTCTGACTTCTGACACACTACCAGAGGGAAAAATACCTAGGGCCCGGGCTGTTCAAAGGGTCCCGGAAATGTCTCATAACTTCTCAAGCTTTTATGTGCGCCATAGAATCCACAACATGTTAGCCAAACACGTAAAGACTAAACGCATTTGGAAGACTGCGTATTCTATTGTCCTACGATAACACGCACCCTAACTATATAAGAATCTTTCGCAAAAAATTTGCCGGCGATACTGGACCCAGAACACTGCACAGCGTTCACGTCCCTGGCGAGCGTTGAGTGGGGACGGAGCAAACCAAAGTACATGGGTGCGAGACTGATGGGGGCAAGCGTTCACCAATCCCTGGGTCCCTCGCAAGTACGAAGTCCTAGATCTAGTGAAAGAACCTCAAAGCACCATAAATGAGACTTCACACCTACTGTACCTTCTTGGCACCACATGTATCACTGTTGTGGTTATTGATACATAGACATAGTCCTTATAGTACAAGTAAATAACAACATTGAATCGGGGAAGTCAGGCGTATTTGTCAATTTCAGCAGAAATATTAGGACCGTTTCATGAGTGAAGATAGGCATAAATTGAGTTATAACTTTACTAAAACGTTTTCACCAATCCATGTTACCATGTAACAAGTTTTTACAAAATAATGAAAAACAGCTTTATTAGATATCATTAAAAGTTGAATAAAACAAGTTTATACGTTTATTTTACAAATATACAACTTGCAACGACATCCATCTTGCTTAGAAGTAATTTGTAAGAAACATTCAGGAGACGGTCATCTTATATTATCAAACATTTTGTGCAATATTTTTCTGGATCCAACTATATGATGCTTTCTTTTTTTCTGAAGATCCATCATACAGCGCAAAACCAGCCAAAACTTTCACCTGCACATTTCCTCAATTATAAAAATGTCGTGCGCCATTCGAAATTTTCTTCATATCCTGTGACATTTGTCTGCATATTGGCACATATGCAGATTTTGGATGCCCTGCATGCACTGCCATAACACTGAAAACTGTACGTATTCCATTGTCTGTGCTGTATATTAGTTCGTTGACGAATCTCACTTCTTGTGATATTAGCGGATCAGTGTATTGCTGTACGCAACTGTACGCTACCTGAAACAGTTCGATCATCGAGTGATATATTGTCTTATCAGTTATTGACACCATACCCCATGTTTTACCCATACCATGTTACAATGATAGCACCGAGTGAGCAATCCTTGTTCGCCATTCATCCTAAACATGAGCCCATCGAGGTATTACAGAGACAGTTTTGATGTGTAAAATATTTATAACTTTGACATATTAAACTGTTCTTAGTTTCTTTAATTCTGGTTGAATGGTCTCCGCTGTGGGATCTGTATCGAATGGATCAACACTCAATCCAGGTACCTACAAGGGAGATATGTACATAATTATAGAGAAATACTCTCCCCATAATAAAATATCCACTTAATATATATTCTTGTAGACTTTATATTTTTAGATATTCGAGAACATTACTTGAACTTAAAAAAAAATGAATATGAAATTTAAATGAAAGTTCGATATAATAACCCGTGCCATGCATATATTCTGGGCACATATTCTTCCCTGGGTCGCAGGTCGGGGCACTTTCCCAGAGCATTCAATTTATGATGTCATGAAGTAGAACAATTGTTGGATCAATGAATTGATGGAGTTGAATGAATTGTAAAGACAGTCCCATCAGAAGTGAGCCATTCTAAATTAGCGACAAAATGTCCACTATGCTGATTAAATATTACAATCTCAGGCACAATGAACATCGTCAAACGTAAATAATGCCAACTGGTGGGTCTCAAGCAGTGGTCTCAAGTAAGCGTCACAGGGCAGTAGATGTTGGCTGCCATGTTGGAAAGTGTTGATCATTTGTAGCAGCAAGAAAGTCAAACTATATCTTTAATTTCCATTTATTTGCCATCATATACAAGACTATACTACATTCATTTATATAATGAAACGCATTTATATAATGAAACGCATTTACATGCATCACTATAGTTGCCAGTTGACATTCATTTGCTTAGTGAAACCATTATAGTAATTATAGCAATTTAATATTTAACGCAAATACCTACCGAAGGCTGAACAAGGGAAATATTAACAAATCGATTTCTTGATGACGATGTTTCCACCTTGATTTGAACTAAAACTTTGGAAAATACTCTGAAAGTGACATCATCAATCGTTAACGATGACTCCTGCAACAAAACACAAAAATTATTATCTCTTTTTATGTATTACTACATAGAAATAACGTTGCAACAGATATTTACTGCAATCTACATGGATACCACAATCGGGGAGTAGGAGAGGGGTGGTTGTCCCTCGTTCCTTGTACCAGGATTCCAGGAAGGGAAATGGGGACAGAGGTGCCTGTTTTAATTTTAGATAAATATTTTTTGGAATTATCAATCTTATTGCAGAATTGTTGTATATAATTTGAAAAACACATAAACTTCCATGATTTAAATATGATCTAAATTGAAATATAGTGTACAAATATATATGAATGAAAGTGGCCTTTCAACGAGAAATACAATCTTCCCCCTTCCCCTTTCATCGTTCTTGTATTCCTGACAATCTGGAGCGTACCTCATCATCAAACTTGCTTCGTGATGTTACTTCACGTAAAAATATATTTCCTTCAATTCCGTACTTAGGAATCAACACTTGTAGTGCATTCTTTCTTACAAACAATAGGTAAGCTTCTTCAACCACAATGCGATCTTTGAAAAATAGCTTGAAAAGTTAAAGAAATAATTACATTTACTAATGATTATGTTATCATGTTCCTAATTTGTTGCAATTATTGTATGAATTTAGGGAAAGCAATCGAAGCTTGGGGACTAGTCAAGTGAAGACTGCTACGAGAATGTTTTCAATACGTGTTTGATCGGGGTGAAAATGGGGTAATGAATAACAGCTTCATGTAAGCAATAAATATTGATTGAAATAAAAAACAATAAAGAATAATGAATAACAAAATATGAATAATAATTCCTATATACTTCTATATACTTCAACGGCAATAAAATAAGCCAAACGTTTTGATATATACCCTATTCAAATCACATGCAAAGTTGATGTCTGATGGGTGTCACATTTTTACTCGGAAAAGAATCGTAACTATTATTTAACAATGGTTTAGAACCACGTGACTAACCTGTGTATGCAGTTCAACTGAAGCTCGAGAAGCCAGTTGTGCCATGTGATGACGTTTATTTAACTGGTTACAAATATCCTACATAGGAAAGAATTGATATTTTGAGTATTTCATTGGAAAGACGATACTGTTTTCATTGCTATTAGTTATGAACGATTCAACGGGAGGTGGAAACATTTTTCGGGGAGGTGCAGCGTCCGGGCCCCTGGATTTTAGGGTTTAAGACGTAGCCCCCTGAAGTAAAAAATGTCACTTTATGTATGTAATGTAATGTATGTATTTATATGCATTATGATTGTATGACTTATCCAACTGAAATTGTGTTTGATCAAACTTGGCAAGTTGGTTGTAATGGTTCTGTTATTGTTCAATATTAAATTTTGACTTTGATCCATCATTTCACTGTTAACAAGGGGAAGTGTATAAATTTCCAGGAGAGGTGCAAAAATTCTCAGGGGAGGTGTATAGATATCCAGGAGAGGTACAAAACGATCCCAGGGGAGGTGGGCACCTCCCTATACCTCCCCTCAAAATCCGGCCATGTTTAAAACGCGATTTGCATGGGTACATAGGGGAAAAGTTGATCATGAAATGTGCTAATTTTCAGTTTAGAGGCCATTTGAAAATTGTCTACATTTTTTATACACCCTGTTTAATGAACTTTCTTTACCTGTGTATTTTGTTTGTTAAACATTTGAGGAAATGATGGCATTGCTCCAATAGCAACAGCCAAAAGTCTATGAACGAGAATATCAGAATACCTTCAAATAGAAATAACAATGAGAACCACAGTACATAATACAGTTTACACGTTCACCAGTAACGTGATTTATCCAATAATTGTACATTTATCTTTTTTTTCCTTTTTTTTTTAAACTATAATAAACTCTTTATTAAAGATCCAATAAAAATAGAATACAATATTAACATCTGATCATTGAAGAAAATAGAAAGTGTTATAAAAAATGTTCTAAAACTGTTCAAAAATTTTGTTCAATGTTATAAAAATAGTTAATCAGAATTGCATAACTAATTAATCAACAGATTGCTTTCTGCAACCTGTTGATTTCTGCAACCTTTCTGCAACCTGTTATCAGTACAATTCTCTGGTGTACAGTTTTAACGGATAATACGCTGTAATGTAAATTTACAATTTGGATATGACTATCGATACCATCTTCATACACGCAATCCATGCCAGTACTATAACCGATTGTACTGCAGTTATAAAGTATTCACAAAAACCAGCTTAAAACATAGAATAGTTTTTTGCTTAGTGAAACTTCAATAAATATAGCATGACGTTAATGCTGGAAACTTCGTCTACCTGAAATTACAAATTAAGAGTCTTAGCTCTATATAAAGTATCTTTAGGCTAGCAAGGATCTTTAGGGTAGCAGGAATCTAGCACAACGAACCAGTATGGTTTCAAGATAGCTACCCATAGTATACAGTACGCTCACGAGATATGGCGGGCAAAACTGTGTTGTATTATATTTTGGAACGTAAAAGTTAAGATTTGAGTAAAATTGTTTGGTTTCAGATGATCGGTTGTTATTTAACGTTCCACTGACTCAGCCTCACAGCCCATATATTTAAAAAGTACTTTCCTTATACACGCATAAGAATTATATACACCTTGGTAACTTGTGTGAATGGCAAAAATAATAATTTACCTTCTAATCGGTGAAGTAAAATGAGTATAAATGGGTGTCGCCAGACCATAATGTAGGTACTCTTCTTCTGGTAACGTTCCAGAACAGAAATAAACAGCTTGTAACATGCATCTCGTTGTCAAAATACGAAGTAAATTGTTGAAGAATGGAAATTCTGGTAATGAAGCTTGTTCCAAAGAGACAGCCAATGATTTCGCAGTATCCACTTGTACGTCCACATTCTAAAGTAAAATGCAACAACTTTTAGTAATTAGGAGTGGACTGGTAAGACAACATTCAATAACACATACAATACGACCAGCGGCAAAGCCAGTATAACTTAGAGAGGGATCCACAAAGAGCCAAAGCTGCGAGATAACTATAGGCTTCGTTTGAATGCCCCACCCACCGGAATTCTGAGATTTATTTCCCACATTTTGAAGTGATTAAGTTACGTTTTGAAGGCTGCTTATGTATACTCTTCGGATATTTGCCTCTTAGCTCCCCAACACGTCAATTTTCGTTGGATTTGCAAGAATGCAGAACTATTGTGAGAAAAGTGGGCGCCGGACACCCTCACCTACCCGTGGCGTCGCCACGGTTATACGAATGTATGTTACAGCAGATTTATATTTTATGCGTAAAAAATGTCAACAAGATGCGTTCGCAGTAAGTTTGCAGTAAGTCAGTAATTAAAAATGATAAAAATGCTCAAAACTGTTCACAGAATACCTGGACGTATTTTTTCGAGTTAAAGAGTATTTTTCTTTGGCAGGGTTCCATGTTTTACCATTTACCACAAAACTCATTCTCAATTTTTTTTACTACAATTAGAATAACTCTACGAAATAAGTATCAGTAAAACTAGGCTTGCACTTCAGAATGAAACTTATCTGATGAAATATACTATTTCCCTCCATTTTCGCACCAAAACGAACATTGAATCAACGGGTTCAATAATTTACCTTGGATTTCGCAGCTTTAACAAGCGGATCATAATTAGAGGGTGGAGGTGAGGGATGTCTTCTTAGTACAGCATATTCTGGATAGTGACTCAGAATTTTTTTTGCTACTGAAATATTGGCCAGCAACATGAATTCCTCAACCATGGAATTTGTTTCCCTAAATTAAGAAATATACCGTGTATTAGTTCTCTAGAAATAAATTCGTTGCAAAATGCATTCAGTAAGATAAATTGTAATAATTAAACTACAGTATCACTTCGTTGGACGCTCTCGGTATGCATGGGAATGAGTGGGATGATTTCTGGGTCACCGTGCACTATCGTTATCGTCATAGGACAATAAAATGAACCACACTTTCAATTACTTTGATAGTAGTTGATTGCTATATACGAGGGGATATTCACCTTGTCGGCAGATCACATCCCTTATTGTATAAATAAGTAATCAATGTTATGAATTTGCGTTACTCCTGATAAAAATGCTAACAAGACGCTATTTTCATTCACCAGGAATTTGACGTGTTTCAAATGCGAACCCGTGGAAAGTCATGTGACGTCATATGACAATGACAGACACTAGGAGAGAGGCAAAGGATGTTGGACGCCCTCTGCCCAAATATACTCTTAAAGCCTTTGAACAATAGCCGAACGACTAAGAAACAAAGTAGTTGTAGTAGACGCGTGCTCGCGTCTCTATATGGGGGCATATGAGGGTATATGTCGGTCGGTCTGTCCCCACTTTACCCTAATATATGAAGGAAAATTTGCGTTAATGCTTGTGGGACCATATTTCCATAAGATTTGTATAACTGGGCATACGCGATAGATTTGAGCAGTTGATCTTAATCAGTGAGCACGCGTCATTAGTATTAAGTACTTGTTTATATATAAATCCTGTTCGTCCATAAAGTTTGAGCCATAAAATTATGAGGACTGTACTTTGCATTCACAGAAAGGTTGTTGGCAACGTATGTTCGCATCCCAAACATTTCACGAAGTGTCTACCACTGTAGTTCTACGTACCTCAGTTCCTTTGTTTCAACATCAATTGGATCATGTGTTTCACTGTCTATGTGAAACCTTATTTCAGGTGAAGCCAAAGTCAATGCCCTTTAAAAAAGAATTAAAAAGATTGTACATTCAACCTTAGTGCCGGAACACATACATGTAAATTCTTGGAGTGCTACAAGAAAACAAAACCTCCTTGTCTAACCAATGTGAGCTACATGCACAAGGCCTGGTTCAAACGTCGAACTTTTCATGTTCCGTGGACAAAACTTGTTAATAAATAAATATTCTAAGGTGTCTCGGTCAGAGTTTAAATTGTAATATAATTCCTATGTCTTACATAAAATACCCCCCCCTCTCCTCCCCCTTTCCCCCCTAGACAATGTCGTCATTTTGCGTTTGAAGTGTGGGTAAAATAATAGCAACATTGGATGGGAGGAGAGGGGCGCGAAAGCCCAATGAAGTTAGTTGAATGTGTTTTCCTAAAATCTCGATCTATTTTATTAACTGTTTTGTCCATGAACGTATAGGCCTCAGAGATCAATGAAGTATATTAATATGTGCAGGTAACCGTTGATGCAGTAACCTAAAACCTTTCACGAAATGCGAGCCTCGTAGACATAGGAAGGGCTCTTATCTACAGATTCTTATTAACATGTCCCCCCCTGGAGAAGACACTAAACCATTGCAAGGCTGATAGTCTTTAATACCTGCGTCAATGCTAATCCACTAAACTAGTTTGTACAATTTTGTTTTTCACTCGGCACGGCTTGCATGATCTACTATAATCGGTTATAGTACTGCGACCTATTTATAGTAGCTATAAGAAATAAGCAGAAAGAACAAAAAGGTCGTTTTTGCGCTGTTTTTGCCAATTAATTGCTGCAACCTGTTAAAAATTAACCACTCTGTTATTTTTTCTAAATACCTCTAGCAAAAAGATCAAAACAATCATTTGATGGTTTAGCATATCAGAAACGATGGTGCCCATTATTAAATGTTAAGAATAAAAAAATACGAACCAAGCTAACAGCCTGTACTACCGCGCTTTTAACTGTAAGAGTGAGCAATATAGACAAGCAGCTATTACAAGATATATACATGAATGAATGCAAACGTTATACCACACCACTTACCCATTGTCTATCCTCTTCTGTTTAAGAATTTTCGCCAAAGCATTCAGGTTCCTGAGACTTTTGGCAACGTCATCATTCTGTGTTTTGTCGTCAATGCGAAATTGAGCTTCAGTATAAGTGAATGAGAACTACAAAACAATAAATAATAATTCATCGCAAGTATTGGTTAACGACAAGATTCGCCAGAAAAGTAGCACTTTAATACTACTCTTTTGCGATGAATTTTCATACCAACCAAAAATCTTGCTTTTCGATTTGTTACTGGGAAAAATATCACCCATCAATAGAGAAGGCTTAGGTAATGTAAATTTCATGCGCCATGCAGAATCAATGGGTGTCTAAATCCTAAAGTTCTTATAGATACGTCACACTGTACCTTTGAACGGATCACACTTTTTGTGAATGTCGTATCCACAATCTCGGCTTGGGGCGTCATTTCCCAAATGCATGAAAATGCCAACCTGACAAAACACAATGAAAAATTATAGAAGAATAAATACATTAAAATATAGCATGAACAGCGATTTAAATTGCATGTACGTGAATTTTTGGAAACAAGGGTGTTGCGTGGTTACTTAATAATGATAAGTGATCATGCATGATTCAATGTACAAATATATAAGCAATGATATCTGAAAAGGCTCAAAAAGTAGGTCTCGACATATACACACGTAACAATCTCACATGAGTCTCATTTTTGTTCGAGAAAAAGTAAGACAGTCAACGTCAGAATATATATATATATATTGAAGTATATAATAATAACAAATTAATACCTATCAACATTCGACATTAATGAGCATAAGTTAGAACTTAATAAACCTGGAACCATGTCAATACGTCTGTCTGTTAGATATACTGTTGTTCCACGATTGGTTGCTTCTTGGTCTATAGCAGTTCCCGGATGGATAAAGTGAGTTACATCAGCAATATGGACACCAACCTACGAACAAAATATACTACACAATGAAACATTATTAATTAACTATAAAATCTACCAACTATTAACTATTTATCTTTACTGCACATGCTCTTATTCATTTTACTGCGTAATTTTTGAATTTCGCTGAGAAAAGCCGTTAGATAACTGAAAAGCCGTTAGATAACGGTGTGGGATAACTGTAATAAAGGTCTTAAAGAGAAACTACAGAAATTGCAAAATCGAGCTGGGCGGATAATCACGCTCTCTGGCTATGATATTAGATCAGCCGAAGTTTTAGATAAATTAGGTTGGCAAACATTAGCTATAGAACATACTAGGTGGCATTTGAATAAGGCATTGTTGATGCACAAAGTAGCAAACAATGCTGCCCCTACGTATCTAATATCGCAATTTTCCAAAAGGAATCAAGCGCATGACTACAATGTAAGGGGTAGCCAAGTGAATATTTGCCTTCCGAAACCAAATACAAATTTTCTCAAAAATAGTTTAGCCTATATAATGGAGCAGTTACCTGGAATTCACTGACTGAAGATATAAAATCAACTGAGGATGTTACTGCCTTCAAGAGGAAGGTTCTTAACCACTCACATGCATGAGATTCTCTTAGTCTCAAATCAAATGCTTTGTCATTAAATTAATGTATATAAAATTGTCTGTCAATATGTAATTAGTAAATCATACAATGCATGAATAGTTTAGTTTGTTGTTGTTGTTTTTATATATATGCACGGCTCTCAGGAAGAGCATTTTGTAAATAATGACGAGATTCCGTGTTTTAAATAAAGTTCATACAATACAATGGAATCAAGCTTTAAGCGTCTTCATCAAACATATGCTGCAGAGTATCAATGAAGTCACGATGAAGTGCAATATTAACTGAATATATAATATACTTTGGTTTGTGGAAAAGCACAACGTTTGTTTATTATTGAAAATATTTCGTTTCGTAAGCCTAAATTTTCATAAATTAAAGCAATTACGTAAATTTATTTAAGGGGGAAAATTACGTTATTCTCTCAAGATTAGAACATAACATTCTTTAATTTTCCATATCTCTTTTCAGTCTCGATATATTGATATAAATTCAAATTACACAACTTTAAAAAACTCTCTAAATATTACTGATAATTTAGAAACTCATTTTGCAATGTGACGCAGAAAGTTGTTCTATTTCTACATATCAAACCAACCTCAATATCTCGAAAATGAATTTTAAAGAAATATGAAAAAAACTTTTAAAATGTTATGCTATCATTTTCAAAGTTTTTTCAAATAGAAATATAACTACAATAACATATAAAATTCGTCTTCGTCATATAAAAACTTCACCTCATAATTTCCATTTGGTAATGGCCTCCAGTGCAAAGCATCATCAATATCAGTACAGCCAGGTGGATCAACACTACAGATTGATAAATCTCGAAGATCTCGACGAAGCTTTATCTCCTATATACACGACAAGAAAACACTTGAACACATTTGAAAGGGCACAGTTTGCATTTTATTCTATAAAATACCAGTGGAAATTCTCGATTCGTTACTTTCATGATAAATTTGTTATGAATAAAAAATTAAGTATCTATTTGGATATGAATTGTTTATTACAACGCTACAGGAATTTGTCTGACAGTGTTTGAAAAGGAGACTTTTTGTTTTTGACGATGTTGTTGATGTTTAACTTAACACTCTGCAACATGGTATCTCAGGGTAACATATACAAGTCAGGGGAATTTTGCTTTGTTAATAGGAAGATAGGAGAGGTTGTCAGCTTCGATGATATAACTCCATTAAATTTTGTAAATAACATTAAAATATTTAGCCATAAACATGAAGAATGCCATAGTTACGTGCAGCTATACTGTCTTTTCTGAAGTTTGAAATAAACGGACGAGCATAAATACACGAACCAAAACAGCGGGCTAAATTTTAATCCAAGCTGTTAACGCTAATCGTGGTTTGAACAACCGGCCCCCCCAGTAAATAAATCACTCCGCCCACTTTCGTGAAACTGTCCTTACATGCATAGTTATATATGTAATCATACTATAGCTTTACCTCTTCACTAATGGACCATGTTTCTTTGGGAAGATCATTTAAAACTGCTGTTGAAAATGGCAAATGAGTAATTTCATGTTCCAAAAGTAAAACCTCATTTTCTGTCTCTTTATCACCAATGGCACCGAGTTTTTTGACAAAATGACCCTGAAATTTAAACAAAAGCATGAAACTTTGAGCTGCAATTTCTGCAGGTAAAGTATAGAGTTTTCACGATGACGTCACAAGATTCTAAGATCTAAATCAGGAAAGCTACAAGCCTACAAAGCTGGCTGGCTGTCTCACATGTTTCATATAGGTCGTTATTATGAGTGTATTAGGAGATTTGAGTCGATACAATTATTTTTCCTTTAAAACATATTATTACTGATTTCAGCATCATTTTGAAAGGCTATTAAAACTATTTTATACACGCACTTTGGTTTCAAAAGCTTGGTTATGGTTAAGAACCAACCTTAAAAAGAATCTAAACATTTGGGTTAAAATTCGGTTTTATTTGAACACTTGCTATTTGGCCGCCATGTTGCTGCACATCAAATGTTGTGGTCGCAATAATTGGATGGCGTCGATTACACGCACTTTAAGGTAGTTCAGACACAGACCACGGCGGTTTATCGAGTACAAGCGAAAAAAGCATCTAAAAGTACATGTGAAAAGCATCTAGTGAACAGGACATTTTTGCAAAATGAACCATTTATGGGATGCAAGAAATACACAGTCAAGAAGTAATTTATATTTTCTCTCGGTTTCAGAAGCGTCCCTCGTTAATTCTTCGGTCTCGAGTCCGGGCCTCTTCTGAGACCTCGGGAAAATATTTTTAAGTACGGATCTCCCAACCGGTAAATAACGTATACAGGGTATTCCCGTTTCAACAACTGATATATAATCCACGTAACTACATTACTCATTTAACAAGTAAACATAACAAAAATAAGGTGACATCGTCTTTAAATATTCTCAAATTAAATTCCTAGATTTCCCTCCAGCGGACAAGTCTACTAAATACATCCAATACTTAAATGCAAGCCCTTAATATTCTACATAAATCAGATCTAATGTCTCTTCTCTTTCGAAATATGTGTCTTACTTGCTATCCTAAATATAATGTGCATGTCTCATCGAAATAAGGCTTTCCGAAATAAGTCTCTAGCTCTCGGAGATACGTTTTTAACTGTTCGAAAAGTCTCTTCGCCTAGTCCTTCGAAGTAAATCTCTTGCCCTTCGAGATAGATCCCTTGCTGTTCGCAATTCGTCCTCTGCTCTTCGTCGTAAGTCACGTGTCCTTCCAGAAAGGATTCTCGCCCTTCGAGATAAGTCTCATGTCCTTCAAAGTAAGTCTGCTGTTCATCGAGATCAGTCTCTTGTCCATCGAGATAAGTCTCTTGTCCTTTGAGATAAGTCTCTTGTCCTTCGAGACAAGTATCTTGTCCATCGAGACAAGTCTCTTGTCCTTCGAGATAAGTTTCTTGTCCTTCGAGACAAGTCTCTTGTCCTTCGAGATAAGTCTCTTGTCCTTCGAGATAAGTCTCTTGTCCTTCGAGATAAGTCTCTTGTCCTTCGAGATAAGTTTCTTGTCCTTCGAGACAAGTCTCTTGTCCTTCGAGATAAGTCTCTTGTCCTTCGAGATAAGTCTCTTGTCCTTCGAGACAAGTCTCTTGTCCTTCGAGATAAGTCTCTTGTCCTTCGAGATAAGTCTCTTGTCCTTCGAGATAAGTCTCTTGTCCTTCGAGATAAGTCTCTTGTCCTTCGAGATAAGTCTCTAGTCCTTCGAGATAAGTCTCTTGTCCTTCGAGATCATTCTCTTGTTTTTCGATATTAGTATCTTGTGCTTCGAGATAAGTCTCTTGTCCTTCGAGATCATCCTCTTGTTTTTCGAGATTAATATATTGTGCTTCGAGATAAGTCACTTGTCCTTCGAGATAAGTCTCTTGTCTTTCGAGATAAGTCTCCTGTTCTGCGAGATAAATCTCTTGTCCATCGATACAAGTATCTCCTTCTCCATTATAACCATCCTCTTGTTGTTCCACATGTACACGGGCCTCAATGTCCGCGAGTAAATTCTTAATATCTCTGAAAGAAACCCGTTGATCTCCAGGATGGCCATCTCGATCTTTGATTGAAGTATGTTCTTCAGTACAACCTTTTTGTTCTTCGGCTAAAGTTAGTTCTTCCAGATGCAGATAAATTCCTTGTTCTGTAGTAAAACTACATTGTTCTGCGATTAAGGTCAGTTCTGCATCCGAATAAATGCCTCGTTCTGGAGTTAAATTGTCTTGTTCCGCGATTAAAGTAAGTTCTGCATTCGAATAAATGCCTTGTTCTGGAGCCGTTACAGTTTCTTGTTCTGCGATTAAAGTAAGTTCTTCTTCCAGATCAACCTCTTGTTCTGGAGTTAAACTCTCTTGTTCTTTAACTAAAGTCAGTTCGTCATCCGGATAAATCCCTTGTTCCACAGTCTCATCTTCTAGATTTTTAACCAAAGTCAGTACTTCATCCTGATAAAACCCTTCCTTTGGAATTAAATTCTCTTGTCCCACAACAAAATTCAATTCTTCATTCCCCTGTTGTGACAATGGCTCATGTACTTTGTTTAAAGTTCCCTGCTCTTTCATATAAGTTTCTTGCTTTCTTAATCTTATTGTTTCTTTGTCACAAAACTCATGTTCTGCCGATGAAGTATTACCTTCTTCGATCGCCGTTTGTGAGTGTTTAGGGTAAGTCAGTTGTTCTTCGGGACGGGTCTCTTGTTTTTCTGATGGAATACGATGTACCAGCGGATATTCACTATCTTTCTGTTGCACTTCGGGAGTATTTTCTTTTCCTTCTCTCAAACTATCATCAAGGACACAGACATTTTCTCTGTCGGAAAGATCGAAATTTTCCTTCAAGCGACCAGCTCGTATTAGTACATTTAACAAGAATACAGCAAAACGTGAACGATATCGATACAAAAAACTCAATGGATTTATGAATGAATGGTTTGCGTCAAAAGAAAACACTTCTGTAGAACTAAAGATTTTTGGTGTTATCCAACAATTTCCATTCTCCTGCTGATGAAAATATCTGCTTCGTTCACTCCAAATAGTTTCAGTGCATTCAGTTCTAACGTTCGTACTCTTATACACAAAAATATTTCCATTAAGGCTCGACAGAGTACTGGAAAACAGCGGTTTAAAATGCAACAAAAATTCCTCGTTGTTTTTAGATTGTGAAACTTTGTAGTTTTTAACATTCGGTTCTTGGATGTTGTAAGAGTGCCACGAGGAAGGGAAATGCTTTTGCTTTATTCGTTGATCTTTAAAACCAATTTCAATTGAATTGCTTTCATCTTGCGTATCAATTTCAACGTTTTCTACCATATCGTGGAATGATAGCTTCGAAAATAAAGATGTAAGATCTTGAACAGAACTGCTGTCAGGAAGGTTTTCACTTGAAACTGTTTTTTCTGCATGTTGTTCTGCAGCATCGTCAGGTTGTTGATCTTCATCCATATAGTTGTCATAATTCGAAATCGCACATTCTTTAGAACGCCAAAACAGAACATTGTTTCGAGGTATAGATATCATAACGCTTTCATCATACGTTTAAATTTTCAATTCACTCAGAATATTACTCAGAACATAATTCTTTACACATTTATCGCAAAACGTTCGTGGTAACCAAGTTAGTTCATAAAATGCTTACTCATTTTCACACAATAAAGCGATAAATGTATCAAATCTAAGATTTACCGTTAAAATTCAAGCAAGGCTAACGTCAGCAAACGTTAGCGCACACGCGCGTCGCGCGAGAACAAGCACCGCGAGCACGCAAAATTGTTCGCGTGCTCAACAACGCGTGCGTAAAAAGTAGAGCGCAAAAGTAGATTACTGTCATTTTAAACATGTAAAAGGAATATTTTTATCGATTCCTATAAATCGAGATTTCAAAAATCTTAATGATGATTAGCTAATTATTTCGTCTACAGCCAAATACATTTAACACAATGAAAATTTTACATAAAACACTCGTGCAAATTCACTCGGCCAAATCCCGCATGAAGCGAAATCCCGGCGATGTCGGTGCAGGAGTATTAAGTCAGTCATTTTTAGCATGTAAAGCGTCTTAACTCAGTAATCTGTACATTTCTAAAGTATATGCTCAGTCTGTTTTAATATTTTGGCCGATCGGATGCGCTTTTTTCGTATTCGACTCGTATACGCAAGTACGTTTTTCGCTCACAAATATTAATGAATATTATAGATAAATATATGTCAACCTAACACGAGCTATAATATAGCATGAGTTACGCGCCGCAGTCCATGCAGGAACGAAAAAGTTAAACATTTACAATATAGAGCTGCAAACACTAAAACTGAACCGGATGTGGGTGAATCTTTCTTTCGGCTGAGAACCACATCTACACTACCAAAGCTAGACCTAACAAACCTAGGCCTAACCGCAGAAACGCCTGACACTCAGGTTACATCTACACTACCAAAGTTAGACTTAACAAACCTAGGCCTAACCGCAGAAACGCGTGACACTCAGGTTACATCTATACTACCAAAGCTAGACCTAACAAACCTAGGCCTAACCGCAGAAACGCCTGACACTCAGGTTACATCTATACACCTTTGTTCACCACACGATTTTCGGTCAATAATTGCATGCTTAGACTTAGTTATACATATATATATATATATATACGTGTAGGTTTAGGTCTACGAAACGCAAAGAGTGCTCGACAACATATAGTTAGAGCAAATTATAGATTTTCGCTTACCTCAAAACTTGTCTGCAACAGGCTGTTTCATCTGTAAAAGAATCATGAAACAGCCTGTTGCAGACAAGTTTTGAGGTAAGCGAATATATATATATATATATAATGTTTGTTGTTTCGTATAAGACAAAAAAGTGCTCAACACTAAAGATTTCAGCAGAGCTTTAATAAATGTTTGTTTATCTTAAAATAATGAAATCGCTACTCTGAGTTTCATGCCACTTCAGTGACAATCTTCAGGCGAATAAAGTTCAGTCCGTTAAAATGACGTGTTCGATAGTTTGATGACGTGCTCTGTCACTGTCCGCGCGCGCGCGCTTAAATTTTCCCGCCCAAAACTTAACGGACTGAACTTTATTCGCCTGAAGATTGTCACTGAAGTGGCATGAAACTCTGAGTAGCGATTTCATTATTTTAAGATAAACAAACATTTATATATATATATATATATATATATATAGCTAATTCAAAAAAGGTTGTCCTTCAAAAAATCATAAACCTTAAATATTGAGCGTGCAAGGGATGATGGGTATTGCTTATTTAGAGCATTAGCATCGACAAATTAGTTTAGTAAACAAGTAGCTCTGCATCGTAAGTGTTTATCATATGCTTTGGCGTTGCTGCTATGCAATATTTTTGGAGTTTTAGGCTCTAAATAGAAAGTTACCCATCATCCCTTGCGCGCTCAATGTTTAAGGTTTATGATTTTTTTAAGGACAACCTTTTTTGAATTAGCTGTATATATATATATAAAGCTCGTTTGAGCACTCTGGCCCCAAGACACTTCACGCATGTCTGGATGCGCATGTGTCTGAGTATTGTACCACATGCGCTTGGTGAGGGCAAGAGTATGGTGTATAAATACGAAGTCACTCGCATCTAGACTGCGTTACAAGCTGCACTGACGAGCCGTTGAACGGCGAAACATGCATGTCTGCAGATTTGACTATATATATATATATATATATGGGAGGGATGCCAGTATATATGGTATATGGGTAAATACTAAGATTTTTCTCGGCATCTCGTTCGATGGGAATAATAATCCCATCGAACGAGATGGCGAGAAAAATCTTAGTACTAATTTTATAGTGTTTGCTATACCTACTGTACTACTTACATTAGTACCTACTAAAAACTGGACACTTACACAACTGCATGGATACTTACAACTGGATACTTGGAACTTCTTGACCATGAATCAATACTGACAATGATTTTCTGTCCCTTTAAAATATCCGCTTGTCTTGTCTCAATTCGAATTCTTGGTATTCTTTTCTCAGCAGCAACAAAAAGATGTCTGGTTGCCTAAATTCATAAATATTTGTAAAATGTAGAAAACAGTAAATTTACAAATAATCTGATAATTACTGAACGACTGAAAATCAATTTTCTGAAGTGAAATTTGAAACTATTTTAAACCGACCAGTCCGATAGTTTAAGTCTTAAAGATTGAAAAGCAGTTGAAGATAAGAAATAGTTCATTCTTTCGAAAAGACTGAAAGAAGTTAAATTTTCAGTCGTTTAATTTAAGAGAGTAGAACCCGATATTTTTGTGTTCTATCAAACAGCAGTAGCTACGTGCAGTTCATAATTTACAAGTTTGAAAGTTTAAAAAGAAAATGTCTACAAAGTATTTTCCCTCGTAATACAGTAGTTTCTCCTTGATCAATACAACAAATTTTTGGAATGAACTAAAATATATACATCATATGAAAAGTATAATTTTTTAAACGTTCATTTGTGAAATTCAATGTAAATATTGTTAACTACAACGTAATTACTGCTCATATTTTACCTGGGGATTGGGAGATGGAGATAAGACACCACAGTATGGTCTCCAATTTCTTCTAATTATTCCAACAACCTTTTAAAAAAGCAAAAGAAAACTTAACTACCATTGACAGGCTCAGCTAGAAACATGCAAATATAATCTAACAGATGTATTGTCCACATTATATATAATCCATAACACATAAAAAACGCTAAAATATTTCTGGCGGAATTAAGGCTCATACTGTTTTTACGGTTTTTGTAAATAAACACAACAATTTAACAAAGAAATCGCGCCGTGTTGCCGAGTATATGCCTCCTGAGCAGGTTCTTCTTTCGGTTTATATAACAATGCCGCAACGTCAGCTCGACCAACCACGTGTACCCTAACCTAAGACTTTGCATTGACGTAATTCGTCGACAAAAGGATTGCATTGATTGAAAAGAGAAATAGTCACATCTACTGTTACGTGTATCACACTTACTCTTCCTGATTTTTGTCTTCTCTTGTTTCTCTGATTATTCTGCAGAACCAAACAATATTTTGTTGAATACAAGTGAAACAATACACTACAACTCAATAACATGCAGTTGCGAAATATCAAGTTCTGGCCCTCCAGCAGGTCCGGAGCAGAGCTCTCATCACTGAACTATACAGAATCCAGATTTCACGAGCAAGCTTGTAAAAATATATGTAAATGATGGTATTCTCAGCCGTATAGTCTTCGTTTTAGTCATTTCACTGAACTGAACTCAAAGTCGAGGATCCGTTGAAGTTTTGCTGTTACGATAAAATTATAAATTCTGAAACAAAACCTTCATGGAATCTGCTCTGTAGGTGAATTTTCCTTTTCCACGTTTTTATAACATTACGGATTTTTACCCTTTTATCGATTAAATTCTTAACTCTATAGTATATGTACTGTCCTTCAGTACATTTAAAAACAATTTAGCCTTTCATAAAATTAGCTTATTGGATTTTGTGGGCCATTTTTTGGTCGTAGAGCGGCGTGAAGGTACACACGTAAAAATCTCGCATCTTGTCAACAAGTGTTCGCAACAGGCTGGTAGCAAGCTTGTCAACAAGTTATAACAATGCTGTGATTTTATCAAGTTGCTACAAGGTTGTCACTCACAACTTGTTGACAACTTGTTGACAACTTGTTGACAACTTGTTGACAACTTGTTGAATTGCAGGACGATAACAAGTTGTTGGAACAACTTGTAACAAATCTGTTGAGTCAACAACCTTGTAGCAAGTTGAGAACAAGCAGCGCAAACACATCCTGATAACAAGTTGTTGAAACGACATTGGTACAAATCTTCTGTAGGTTTGTTACAACTTGTGCGTTTTTACGTGTGTACGAGGTAGGTGCATGAACACTGACCGTGTACTTTTCTCGCACTCGAGGGAACTGGAGGTTAAAGTGTTGGTATTGCTCTACAAATCGATATATTGTGTAAAGCCGACCAAGTTTGAGGAGAAACCGTGAGCTGGTCGTGTTCGAGATCAGGGCAGAAATAATGATGGTGTACAAGTTGGTGTAAAAGTTTGAAATACTTTGCCACCTTCAATTCGTATGCTAAGTCAGGCGGATAAGTGCAACATTTAGCTGGAATTGTGCGTTTTGTGATAAAAGCACCATATTCGCAGGAAGTGTAGAATTTGGGTTCTTTTTCATTTTCCTCATTAAACTCCTATACTTGTAAAAACGTGAAATTCCAAGTTCATTTTAAGCAATTATACTGACCTACATCGTTGGAAAGCTTACAAAAAACTATATATAAGTCAATTAAGTGGTTATCATGATTTTTCAAATCCTTCTTGAGTTACAAGCTGTTAAAAACGCATTTTCAGGCTAGTACGCAGGCTTTTTGCGCGATTTCGTGGCATTTTCCCATTTTGGAACAGCAATAACTCGAAATGGGTTGGGAAAATGAAGGTAACCGCTTAATTGACCTATATATAGTTTTTTGCTTAAAATGAACTTGGAATTTCACGTTTTCACAAGTATAGGAGTTTAGTGAGGAAAATGAAAAAGAACCCAAATTTTAGGCCGGCGGCATTAATTTTTCAAATGGCTCCATATCTAAAATTTATTGTCATATAAAAGTCTATACTTCCTGCGAATATGGTGCTTTTATCACAAAGTGCACAATTCTTACACCTATCCGCCTAACTGAGAGTTTACTGATGTTGTTGCTTCCTGTGACGATTATGTTGATCTTGCTCAGATAATGCAAACAGTATCCTCGACAGTATCCAAGTTAAATTAGCGTTTATAATATTCGTTGAAGTTGTTATAATTGTCTCCCTGTAAGTCTGCTCTATCAAGTTTTTTCACAAAAGTGCAGCCGACTTTGGTGATCTACCTGTAGCAGTCAGTTGTGCTATGGATCTTGATGTTCTATACATGAACATATATTCTTTATAAATAATGAATTATACTAATCATTGGTAAATTTAATAATAATACCAACCCCCCACCTCGAATAGCCTTGCTAAATGTGGGTGGGTTGTTTTTGTAAACTATATTGTATCTAATCCTGTGCTTTAATAAATTGAATTAAAATGGAATGACAAACCTGTTTAGTAGTGCTTTCCTCCGCTTCTTCTTCTTTAATTTCTTCATCAATAACGATAGACGAAGGACATGTCCAGTCCTTTTCAGGAAGAACTTCAACACAAACAATGTCGTCATTCACTGCACGATTTAGGTTCACTAATCCCTGGATAAATATCTTACAAAACAAACAAGAAGTTTCATGTTAGTTTGACACGAGCATCAACCTCAACAAAATCGAGCATAAGATTACTGAGTCATAATTTCAGGAGTTTCAATGCGAGGCCGTGTTTTATTGAATACACATGAATCAATTCATATGAAAACTAGTTATAAGCACTCGTGGTTGCATGTAACAAAAGAGTTACAACCATTCCTTGTAATTAATTAGCATCGTCATTATTCGTTTGCATGGGGTTTACAAATACACGTGACGCATGGTGTTTGAACTATGCTTCTTTTTATACTCTCGCAGTGATGTCACAATGAATTCGAGGAAATTATTTAGTTCAATAGAACTACATAGCATCGTATTTTACTGCTTTGAATATTCAAGAATGAAGAAAATGAGAGCGACTGACTACATTCAAGACCGATCCGTCTTATATGAAGAATGGATACAGGTTTCCAGAAACAGTTTGTATACTGACCTGCTCATTTTGGTCATAAACTGAAATACTTGCTTCCAAATAGTTATCTCTAAACAGTAAAATAGGAAATAAACTAATCACTACTTTAACTAACTTATTTTAGTAAATATTACGATTATATTATATTATAAAAACCCAATTTTCATACGCTATGATTTACGAGACCACGCGAAGCACTGTGTCTATGCGAGTATGTGACAGTGCAGGTTTTTTCTTACCTACTTGCGAAAAATTTTCCCTGTGTAAAAAACAAACAGAACATTAGAAGATAATTAATGTATTAGTCTCGGGGATTGATTAGAAGAATATGCAGTTCTTGCATTATATTGCACTCAGTTTGCCTCAGTTGAAAAACCCATCTGGTTGAAACCGTGCAAAAGGAATGTAAAATTTTAATTGGAAATACTGTTCGGAATATGCGCATCTATTTACTCAATATGGTGCTTGACACTGGAAGCCATAAAATAATTTAAAAGTTCTCTTTGGGATGCGAAAAGTACAAATGGAACATAGTTGACTGTATGAAACGTTGCAACCGGAAAAAGAGGACAACCATTTCCGGTTGGACTAATCAAATATGCGTGTTCCATTTTCGTTTTCATCGGAGGTACCGGAATTTCTGTGTAAATGGTAAACAACTGAGAGCTACTATTTCCAGTTTGACGTTACCAAACACCACAGGTGTTCTCCAGGTACTCCACTTTCAGCCTGAAATATAACACTGAACAATTACGGGAAACCCTCTCTAGACCTCTAGTGAGAACAGTTTAGAAGTGCTAGGGCCACCCAGTATATATAAAGTTAGTCGAGGGGCAAATCACTCCTAAAAAGTGTACGAGATTGAAAACTCATTGTATTTTTTTGGTGATTTTTGTTGTGATTTTTTCCCGATTTTGTTTATCAGGCCCGTTTCAGACGCCGCTCCATGACGAATTAGGTGCGACAGAAGAGCGACGTATGAATCAATTAGGTACGGCAGAATTTGGAGCGACATAAGTTCGGCAGAAGTTCGACAGAGCCTGTCGCATTATTCGACGTTAGAGCGACATTGATTCATACGCCGCTCCACTCATGTGCCGAACCTAAATCAAAATTTACTGTAATTTATTAGGATTAGATTAGCCACTTTGCTATTTTTACATATTTTTGAATTGTATTTGGAATTCTCGCGCGAATTACCCTCCTCTCTCGTCAACAACATTATATTTTATACGCCGTTTGAATCACTGTCGCTCTTGTGTCGCTCCAGCGTCGCACCTAATCATACAATTAATTTCGCGCATGAGTGGAGCGGCGTCTGAAACGGGCCTCATTTCCCCATATTTTTGTGATTTGTCTATTTTTTGTGATTTTTAATTTTTTTGTGATTTTTCTGAAGGTGTACGAGATTTAAATAAGTGATTTGCCCCTTGGAGTTAGTTTACAATTTTTACTTCAGTTTACAAAGCCACCATACCACCAACCTGTAAATACTTTCCAGACTTGATACCAGATTGAAGTTTGGTTGGCGGTAAATGTTCGGGATATAAAATTTGCTTCAATTTTCCGTCAGTTGACTGAAAGCATTAACACAAGGGCTTAATAATTATAGATCCTTCTGGGTTTAACACAGTTACTACGGGAACCACTGAGTATTTTCATAAAATACACAACAACGGCAACTCTGAATATAGAAAGCATTTTTATTTCTCTACGTTTCTATATTTTAGTCATCACCAGGAATGGAGATGATCCATGGCCTGAGAACTACTTAATCAAAGTGACGTCATGGACCCCCACGGAAGTCAGCCGCTAACCATCTGCCGTTAACTTTGCTTGAATGTTATTTAACCACATAAAGCACATCTCATCAGTTTGGTCATACAACATATATTATTATACAGCCATTATATGGTATCTATTAAGATGTATGATTGTTGCTACCATAATTTGTTCAACGTTGAAAGCTATGACAGTAAATTTAACAAAAAAATATTATAATACTAAACAAGTAAATTCCTTCATAACGGGGTTTCCTGGGGGAGGTGAAGACCCTATAGGTATCAGGTCGACTAAATTACTTACTTGACCTGCAGATTTACTGTCTTCCCACGCCAACTTGTCTAACAGTTCACCGTTGTCTTTGAGTGATTTGACATAATCTTGAACTAAAAACGTAATAGTATAGGCATGTGATTGTGCTTATCACTTTCTACCATGTCTTTCTTGCATTAGTTAGGAATCTGACCAAAACTTGTTTGACATAAAAAAGTTAGTCGCATAATATCACAATGGCATGACAATGCATACCACAACTGAACAAGCAAGAGATACATGCAGGTGGCAATATGCACAACCGTTCAACAACTGTTCACCGTTAACACAATTATAAAAGGCAAATAGAAAACGGCTCAGGAGCACTAACACAGCCTGAGCCAATCAAAACATGAAAACGTACTGTAGTACAAACACAAAACAAGATTACAACATAGTCCATCTTATACCAAGTCGAGAGCACATTACTGCATTACCTATTAGTAATTAAGATAGCAAAAATTAATTAATTTACCAGAACAAGATTGTAGATTTTCATTTAAGGCTTTCTCTCTATTTGCAGCATCATTTGTCAATAATACAATCCTTGTCATGTCATTTTGATCATCTCCAATAAAACTATCTTCAATGTGTTTGTTGTACCATCTACATGTTGAAACATGCAAAACAAATTCAATATTAAAAATCCATCTGTGTTGCAATCGTTTTACAGATTTAACCTCAAAATATCGTATCATGCAGCAACGCTTAATTATATCTCAGTGAACGTACAACAAATGTTCAACCTGAAGATAATTATTGTACACACCTGCATGTAACACGTATTGCTCTGTCGTTTCTATCATTAGAAGACTCGTCTTTTTCACGTTCAACGTACGTATCTCTATGTGGAAATGAAGGAAAAAAAGAAATACAAGATTATAATTGATACAAGATTATCAGACATATAAAGTGAATGTCCAACATGATACTAATAGTATAATATGTACACTAACAACACTATACAGTAACTACATCACCATTATATCACTGTACAATGTAGTACAGTATCACAACTTTATCAACATATTCCCACATGCTTTTTTAGCATTACTGTAATGATCGTAATATATATAATTTACTGAACAAGCAAGTAACCAAGGGCAAGGCATGCAATTCTTTTCCAGTGCTGATCAATAATCATGTTCTGGACAAGGCCCACAATAAACTAAAAGGTAGACAATAACAAATCATACTTGCAATGTTCGTTAGAGAAAACATAAAAACATTTCTGAGATAGTGATATTATATCCCGGATCCTTTTATGTACGGAGGCATTCAAATGTTTAACCTAAAAGCAAACAATAAATAATCTATTCATTTTATGACTGATACATGTTGTACTGTTAATATAAAAAGCAAAATTCCCATTTGTGCACCTAACCTAATACTGTATATTAAAAATGCCAAGGAAAACCAGAATTATAGCACTGTAGGTGAGTTAAGGTGGCTTCCTTTTGGCTTTTTAACTGGAAAATTTATTGTTTAGATCCGATTTTTTGGACAATTCAATTGTTAGTTTTAAAAGTAACAAGTATATGAAATTAGTTATATAAAACGATATCTGAAGAGTTTGGAATATTTCACCAGTGTTATGTAATTGCCATTGCTAAGACAGCATTGTTTGAAGTTTCAATATATATGACAGACATTTTGCCTATAAACTAATTTAATCTTAGGTGACACCATTCAAACTCTTCACATTTTTCAAAAACAGCAGAGACGCACCTTACACAGTATATGAACAGAAATTTTTTTATTTCAACTCATTTGATGATTATTACCTCGTCTAATACTGTTTGTAATAAAATGACATTTCTGATTCCAGCATCTTCTAAAAAATCAATCTACATAATATTGAAAAAATAATATAATTTAAGTGGTTGACAAGGTTAATAAGCACCCTACAGTATTTTACGCAATGTAACAACCTTAATATATCCTCAATATTTTAGAGTTTAGAGGCAGTTCGATGACTTTTTTGTCCCTCAATGACAATTTGAAGATACATGGATTAATTATCTCAAGCATCAAATTAATTGGCGGTTGCCATCGAAATTGACGTGGGCTGCATTTTTCTCGTATGTCTCATATTCAAGCAAATCGCATAAATATATTTGGAAGCCTGTATGACGAATGGTGATCTGCAATTATTTGAAGCATGGACCAAACACGATCGGATGAGCATAGATGAGATAACGTCAACAACACTAGCCAAATATCATGCTATATGTTCCAAGCCAGTTATATGTTTTGATTAATAATGAAATTTACCTACTTTTAATACAGTTGTGCGTACTCAGTACTGAACAGATTCAATACTTTCGGTAAAAAATATAAAAAACATCAAATAAGTCAGTATTTAACACCTGACTGCATTTATGACACACACAAGTGCCATCATGTCATCATCAATGATAGTCTTGCCCAACCACATACTAACAACAAAACCATTTTGGTAAAGGCTATGCCTATGGTATTATGGCACAAGATGTTGTATCACTCATTCTTGTAGTGCTTAGGTCCCTGTGACATTTCCTTGCTTTCTTATAGGTTAATTAATAAGTCCACAGTCAACCAGTACAAGGGTCAGACTTGTTCAGGGGCAGACTGGCTACCTCAGAGGGGCCCAGGCAATCTTCGCGTCAAAGTCTCCTCCTGAGACTTTGATCTCAATATAATGGCTTGAATTTTTTCTTTTTAGGATCACAGTTCAGGGGCAGATCAAGCCTAAAATCTGACCAGGGTATTTGGTCACATATAAGTAGGGGGGTCTGGGGAGCATGAACATTTTTTAAAATTAGAATCCTGGAAACGCCATTTTCTGCATTTTAATTTTAAATTTTTGCACTAAACATTTTATTTTTAAGAAGAAAAATACAAATATATTTTTATCAATAATTAAATAATATCAATAATACAATAAAAACAACAAAAAAATGAAAAAAATGTTTTTAAATCATCTAATCTGTAGCAGCAACACAAATGGTAAAAACGGGTTTGAAGAAATCTTATTTTAGTAAAACAATCAGGCCACCTGGCCGTGGTTGAAAATAATGCATGCATTTTCCGAACAAATAGCAAATAATTTCATATTGTTTTTCCCAATCTCTGTAATTTAATAAGCATACAGTTTTTACAGCTCAATATTAAATGATTTTTCAATATTTTTTATGCAGTTTAGGGCTTATGCAGCGAAAATTCGGTTCGAGTGAAACTCTCTTATTAAGAGAACTTTTGAAGTTATGAAGATTGACGTTTGGAGCTTTTCCATATCCCACTTCGTTCTTGAGATATTAAGATGTTTTTGATATGTAAATAACATCACTGTGACATCACACTGCATAATGAATTGTTGGAAAATCACGAATATCTTTGAAATAATTGAATTAAATCACTTGAAACTCTGCATGTGTGGTGTCCTGCGATAGGCAGAAACAAATGACAGTTTAAAGGCGATTGGTTAAATAATCTCAGAGGTATCCAAAAAATTAAGAAAGAAGATAAAAATACGACAATCTCTAAATCGCGTTGTTACCATGGCAACGTAAATATTTAAAAACTTTTTTGTTCTTCGTAATCCGCAATATTGTGGCAATCTGATGGCCAAGTCTCGTGACCATACCTTGCAAAATGAGCAAATAATGGACCTTAGAGCACATTTGTGTGCTACAGAATTAAAACTGTAGGGAGCCTCCTTATTCATTTCCAGTATCCAACCAGGATACAAGGATTCGAAGTTGTGATTCTTGTCACCCCATTAGTGTTACATTGTTGAGAAACGATTTCATTGGAATTTATAAACTCTTTCATAAGTTTCATTCAACAATTGCCCTGGGTGCAAGAGATTTTCAGGTTTTTAGAGGGTTTTTTTGAGAAAGAAAGGAAATATGGAACCCTAGCTAGAGTATTCAACAATATAACAGCACATATTTCGGCTCTGTTTACGTATATCAAATATCAAGTGTCACATCTTGACCTAGCAGCACCCTCAGGTGGTCTCAGGCCATTCATTACAGTATAAACAGTTTGAACTGTACTGGCAAGTAAATTTTAGGTGGTTCTCTTCCTAATATATAATATGTGTTTTACTTACAACACATAATTTGAGTGCATTTTAGTTGTTGTACAAATTTGTGTTCTACTGTCTGTTCTATCACTGATTACATCCCATGAAGGCTAGCCAGCATGGGCTCCTTAGATCTGTGTTTTAATATTAACTATAATCTATTAATTTAATATTTTTGAAATCCAAAAATATTAAAGGACAAATTCTACATGTGCAGCATTCACTACCCTATGGGTAAACTAGTATGTACTATAATACATTGCATTTAAAAATTAAAAGCTAACTTAAATATTTTGCGTTTTGAAAATTTGAAAATAAGGCATTTGAAAATAATGCTGACATCAGCAATAATAATTATTCAAACCTGCTTTAACTCACGAGGGAATAATTGTATCGACGTGAAATTTGTTATGAATACTTGTTATAATGACACACAAAACATGTTAAGGCCAAGGGAAGTGCAGGGCTTTCAGAATCATTCTAAGTAAGCGGCTGTGTTGAGAATTAAAGTAGGTGGATCCATGAAGGAATCATTTGACTAAAATATGGGATAAGTTTTGATAACATTACATCAATCCAATTATGTTTTACTGCTAGCCTGTGTATTTGGGACTCAGTAACTCCGCCAACTCCAAATTACAGAGACTCCAAGATAGAGCAGCAAAAATATTTGGTCCAAAAAATTGCCTACAAGATAATGTCGTCACCTGCCGTCACCTGTGATAGATGTGTTCAAATCACTGCACTCACTTGGCCCAAATTTCCCCCACGTGAATTTCAATCATTTCAACCACAGGATAAACACTCGTAACAACAACTCGCGCTTAGTTATACCAAAAGTCAAGACAGAGGCTGGAAGAAAATCGTTTTCAGTACAAGGAACACTACTGTTTAACTCTTTGAACGAGGAAATAAGGAATGAGATATCCTATTTGAATTTTAAATGCAAAGTTAAAACTGTTACATTTTAAAAGCTTTCATTTGATATTCTATAGATTTTAAGTAGTGTCTGTAGCAATTATAGTAGTTTTAGACTTTATATTGTTTTTCTTAATTTAGTTACAGGTCCTTCGTTAATAGCAGGGTGCATATTGCCTGAAGAAGCAAGCCTGTATAAATATGTTTAATAATAATAATAATAAAGTGTGGTCATGCACTCCAGCTTTTTGCTTCATGTAATCAGCTAAGCTATTTTACAGCAGTGTAAGTCTCAGTAAAGGCCAATGTTCTTGTTGAAAAGGAATATGTCATTAAAAGATGCTAAAATGACAACAAGTGTTAGGAAACAGCAAATAAATTTCTGACAAAAATGACTCGTTCACCACACACTGTATTTGTAATTGTAGCCCAATTTGGTTTTTAGATAATAGTTAACCTTATGTCTACTTTTGTTATTCTCTTACCAATTATTAAATGTTATAATATTAATTGTGCAATGAAAAATACAGATTGAAAAGTACACAAAGAGTAATGTTTTATAGAAAGTAGCCGGCTGTAAACCTTGTAACACCCGCCGGAGCTCCGGCTGCAGCCAGCTTATTTTGAAAGCCCTGGAAGTGGAGTCATAGAATACCATTCTTAAGATTTCAAAAAAAGATGAGGCTTTTTTTAATTATTCATTATCTCCAGAAATGTGTGAAATTTGGCCAAAAATCAATAGACATGTTCGGTAGTATACCAGCAATCTTTATAACTAGGCTCGACAGCTCAATATTGCAAAAATATAGACTAAGATACTCAGTCGACCGCATGGGAACACTTCCAAAACTCACCGTACACATGCATCGTTGACACATGTTCTCAATCTATTAGTAATTTGGGGCTGAGGATAGAGCCAATGAACTGAATTAAATTTTGTTGTACAAGCTAAGTTTGAATATACATGACTTTTGTGATGAATTTTAGTTAAAATTTTGATTTTTGTTGAAATAATGAAAATTTTTGAAATGATCTATTTTACGGCAGTGTTTTGGAAATGCGGGCGGAGGACGGTATTCTATGACTCCACTTCCCTCTGCCTAAACTGCCAGCTTTGTCATGTGATGGTGCAACTCGTCTATAGTCTTTACATGCACTGGTGATGGTATTGAGTGGCATACTGGTAAATATGGTATACTGGTAATATGCAATGACTCACGAGAGGCAAGTTTACAACACTTTACATCAACTTACCTGATGAAGAGCAATATTTGTATCAGGAACAATAAAATGTGGAAAATTGAAAAGGGATGAATTACTTTCAGGTTTAACTTCCAGTACTGGCTCAGTTTGAGAACATTGTGAACAGTCCTTCAATCCACACCACACATCATCACGAAGATAATGTTCTCGTACGATCTTCATAACACCACCTTTACGGGTCTTTTTTACAAATGTTTTTGACTTGAGCATCTTTAGATTTCTTGCATTGAATAAAAACAGTAGCAATAGTAAAAATATATTAATATGTTGGTAAACAAACGTCTATCTTTGGTTATCTAGTATCTACTTATCTGTGATTCTGTTCTATATGACGTATTACAATTCGTATGAATCTGAATCCACTAAATCGCACTTTACGTAGCTCGCGGGCGCAGATAGATCTATGTGACAGAGTTCCATTTATATATTCATCCATAGACAATCGAGAGGAAGTTCCTCTCGATAGTCTATGATTCAACGAATAGGCGGACACCGAAAAGCTTGAGAAGTGACGCTATCATCATTACCCAAATTTTCCGGGCCCGTTTGAACAATGCGGGCCCTGTATATTTGCCCCCTCCCGCCGGCTTTGGGGATAATTTATATGCGCGTTTCGCCGCCCGTGTTTTACTCCGCCCTGACAAGAGTCATATGACTGATCACCAATTACTGGACCATGAACCAAAAATAAATATTGGAATTTTCCAAGTTCATCGTGTTTTCTCCCCACGCCTTGTCAACAACCCCTCCCCCCCCCCTATTAACGTTGTAGGACTGCACCACTGTCGTCTAAAAAAACCGCGTGTCTCAAATCAACATTATATAGCAGAATACAAATTTACTACGATTTTTGTCGCTGTTTCGAAATAAAAATTTAAAGGCCTCAAAGCCGTCGGCATCTATGCAACTGCGAAATGAGTGGTTTTGACAGCCAGTTCACAAGCAATTTCATACCCCGAGCCTGCGATCCTGGTTCACAAGGGAAATTTTGGGATGCAGGTCCGCCCAGAGGGGGGCAAAGGGGGCAATTTGCCCGGGACCCCCAACTAAATGGGGCCCCCAAATACTAATGAAGTGAAATATGCATATATATTACTGTAAATAGTCTCTCAGAATGCAGGAATTTGCCATTCCTGAGACCCTAGATTTCAAAATTTTTCCGAGGCAGAATAATGGCCAACCTCGTCCCCAGGCTCTTATAATAATGCCCCCGGATCCCCCTAAAGCCTTTTACTACTCAGGAAACCAGATTTAGAATGCTATTTAAAAGGTTAAAGACTACAGGCTGTAATCCAGAAGTTCAAGGGTATAGAAGAACAAGCACATGACCCAAAATATCTTTAAGAATGGAAAATAGCTAGGACCCCATGCAAAGATTTTTCTGCCCGGGACCCCCAAATGTCTCTGTGCGGCCCTGTTGGAATCTGTGTTTAAACGTGGATTTATAGAACGAGTGAGCGTTGATACAGTGATACTTGATATTTATATGTATGTTTATATATGTAATAATAGGAACAAAGCATTTATTTTTATAATTTTACACCATTCATTATATTATCACAAAGCTGGTGGGACGAGTTTGTAAGTGAACAGGGATGGATGTATTGGGTGTGTGTGTAGGAAGGGGGGGGGGCTGTAGAGGATATCAATTTCTTTATAAAATGCTTATTAATATTTTGCTATTTTTTGGCCTTTGGAGTCCCCTCTGAGATTTTTACAATCTAAGTCTGGGTGACTAGGTCTAAGATCCTGCCACCGTTACCAGCAGCTAGGTTCCTGGCCCCTGCAAGCTAGGTGGTGTTTCCCAAGGACGCTGGTGCCTGACTGTGTATGACTATGTACCTCGCTCGTATTAAGGACCACACCATGACCTGATGACCTGCTTGATGTCCTGATTGATTCATGTGAACGACTACTATCATCAGTGCCCGATGCAAAATTAATTATTGCTGGGGACATAAACCAATTAGAGATAAAGACATTGCTGAATTATCATTCTTTAGCTCAGATTGTGAAGGTTCCAACTCGTGGTCAAAAGATTATCGATGTGTTTATAACCAATGTGCCCAATTATTGGGAAAAGGCCAAAGCGGTAAAAGGCCAAAGCGGTAAAAGGCCTTGTGCGATCTGATCATTTGGCTGTTTTGCTTAAACCTGTGGTAACCTGAGTTTCGTGACTTGAGACAGCATAATTAGTTAAAGATGTTACAAAACATGGAGGATGTTCAATGGGATACCATCACCAGTGGTACAACTTGTCCAAGCGAAATGATATATGCTTTTTATAACAAGATATGGCCAATCTTTGACGAATGTTTTCCAATCATTAAAACTCGAGTATCTAGTAGAGACCCCCCTTTCTTCTCTGCGACAGTTAAACATCTTTTAAAGTTAAGGGAAAATGCTATTCGCAAGAAAGACAATGAAAGAAATCGTGTACTGCAAGAAAGAGTTAACTGTCTTATCCGCGAGAACCAGCTTAAAGCGGTAAAACAAGAAAATAAGAACCAAAACTGTGGGTCAAAAAGATGGTGGTCATTAGTCAACAATATAACAGGGCGTGCCAGTAGTGAGGTACCCTTAAGTTCTATCTTTGACCCAAAGCGAATGAACGAATATTGAAAATGATCATAATCCTTCTATCATCTGATGCGTAATAGTTCGCCGCCAACGCGTAAGACTTAGCAGGTTGGCGAGTCTTACGCATTTCTTTTTTCGCTTAGTTCGAATTTGAACAGGTAAAGAAATATGATATTATGTGGGTAAGAAAGAGACAAAGACCAGTTATGAACCAAGACACTTACCCCTGGCCTGGGCAGGTAGGAAAATCCACCGAGAAATCAAAAGTTTGCTGGAAATGCGTAATTATCCTCCTTGACTATATGCTGTTGTTTGTTAAAATAATCGGTCTTTGTATTGATTTTTATACTGCATAGTACTCTAGTCTCGTGACTATAGAAATATATGGGTCATACTTATATTGTATGCTTTTGTTTGTTGAAATGTCTGGTCTTTGTGTTGATTTTATACAGCAAAATACTCTAGTACTCTGACTTCAACAAGGCAAGAAAACAACGAAAACTAAATTTGATCAGCATATTTCTCCATAATTCGGTAACCGCTACAGTATTATATACATGCAGAACAAAAGTATGATTTACAAATAAAATGGTCATTTCATGTTTTTTTATCCGCATTCAGCATCTTTCTATGACTCTATCCGCAAACAAAAATCCCAGTAGACACATGTACGCTATAGCGTACCTATTTTTATGTATATTTTGGAAAATCCAGCAAATTTCGTTTCGATTTCGATGTATGAATTTGAATTTTTGGCATTTCCGAGGCCTTAGATTTAAACATTTTCCGGAGGAGGATGCACCCGGACCCTCGCTCACGATGATGCACACGGTGTGCATCAGTCAACCTATAATCGACTGGATCCGCGGCGCCCATGAAAGCACACCACAAACTTGATAACCCCAGCTTGCAGGACGTACAGACGTACAGTAACAAGCATAGTAAATGCGCACCGAATAAATAGACATAAATAAAAATTCTAGATATTTACTTCGCAAAAGTTCAATTCGCATAGTACAATATCGTGTCTATAACATTAAACCAAAACGGCAGACCGGGAAACCGATTTTATGTTCCGGCGAAAAGAGTTTCTCTTTGACTTGTAAAACAGTGACGTTTCAGGCTATATATCTCGTCATGTGACACCAAAAAAATACCATTAAAAGGTTATAAAATTCTCCAGGTCAAAATCTATAATATTAAAGCACAATGACTTGTACTTAACCTTATATTTTCATCAGTTACGAAAATCGCGCCTAACTTACTTAGTCTACCCATATTACTATGGTGTCACACTTCCGCCAATATTCAAGTTTCTTATAATGCAACATGCTTGCAGACCTGAGACTCACGATCGCACGACGAAGTCCCGAAATCTCACGATTCTCCGCAAAATCTGTTGAAAATTCGTTCAGATAATTAAAAGATAACGCAAAGCTTTTTTAAGACATTGAAAAAGTAAGAAATATTCCTTTTGTCCATGTTTTACTACATTCTCGAAGCTGAAAGCAAAATACATGGCCGTCTGCCCAAACCGCAGAATCCTGTGCCATTTTGTTTGGGTGAGCTGTGGAGCTTATTTGGCACGAGTTTTCACCCATATAAAAGGGCCATAATAATAGGCAAACCTGAAAGTTTCCAAATCTCATGATTTTTCAGTCAATCTCACGGCTCTTTAAACTGCAACTCACGATTTCTGCCATTCAGGAGTTGACAGGTCTGTGTTTGTGTCATTGAAGATAGATCAGACATTGTAGTTGTCGTTTTCAACCTTCCGTATCAGAGATTGAACATATTTTCAACATTCAAGTTCGCATTTTCAACATCTTTCCAACATTGAAGGCCATTGAAGAGATAGATTCGACATTGAAGATAGTTTCAAGTTTCAACATTGAAGATAGTTTCAACATTGAAGTTAAATTCAACAACAGAAGTAAGATTCGACATTGAAGATAGATTCGACATTGAAGTATTACAGATTCCGAGATTCGACATTGAAGATAGATTTGACACTGAAGTTAAGAATGAAGTAAGATTCGACATTGAAGATAGATTCGACATTGAACGCATGCATTGAACGAATCTTTGCGAAATTGCATGTTGCGGGTCAAGTGGTTATTAAAATGCGATCATGGGATGTTGAAAATGCGAACTTGGATGTCGAATCTATCTTCAATGACGAATCTATCTTGAATATTGGCAGACATTTAACAACGTAAAATATCCGCAAAAATTAATTTAGGTTTTACTCCGTACCAGTTTTTGGCAATTAAATATGCAATATAAATTAGCATAATTACCTAGCGATCGTTTCAGCCAATGACAATACAGCTTTCATGCAGCCAAAATTCGTATCGTATTGGTCAAAAATAATAGGTTATTGACCGAGCGTGAGGTCTGTACAGTGAAATATCGGACCGAGGTTTTTTAGTACGGACCAAGCGAGCGCAAAGGAATCTGGGAATTGTAAATGCCGGAATCTGTAAAACCCGGAATTGTAAAACCCAGAATCTGTAAAACCCGGAATTGTAAAAGCCGGAATCTGTAAAACCCGGAATTGTAAAAGCCGGAATCTGTAAAACCCGGAACTGTAAAAGCCGGAATCTGTAAAACCCGGAATTGTAAAACCCGGAATCTGTAAAACCCGGAATTGTAAAACCCGGAATCTGTAAAAGCCGGAATCTGTAATGGCGTGTCTCATTGTGTGTATATTTTTGCTTCTATTTTGTATATTTTGTCGATTCAACGTGTACTCCTGCAAAATACTCTAATGCGCTTATTTTCCTGCCGATACGATCATGGTAATTTTCTAAAAATGCTAAAAACAAACATGAGGATTATAGAATTCTTCCTTAATTTAGTCTTTTATGATATTTTAGCGGCTATGTAGGCATGGAGTTTGCAAATTTCCACCAAACCCGGCCTTTTCGATCTTTGTGGCAAAGCCAACGGCAACGGTGTGTAATTTACCGCAAAGTCAAAGCCGGAATACAACCGATTACAAGTGTGAAATTTTACGTTATTTTTGATATAATTTCGGGTATTTTAGGTTTGAGTTAAGATACACAAATATATATATTATATACATGTATATACCAAATATATATATTATATAATTTATTAAGTAATCACTGTAAATCGCATAAAATGTCTGGTTTTCTCATATTTCTTACTGAATCATTGCAAGCATAATTGCTTCACTGAAAATTCGCTTATGTTCTACCTGTTTTGTTGTACAATATTGTACAGATATTCACGCACGTTTTGGCATCATAGTAGTGACAATCCTAGAAAAGCCGAAATATCAAGTATATATAACTACAGTTGAAGATATTTTTTTTCTTGTTACATGTTGTCAGTCAAGACTACAGAATTACTGCGGCATGCGCTGACCTTCCGTAAGACTTTATCAGAACAGGAAAACCGTAATCAGTCCGTAAATAAAGATTATAGTCTATTATATAGATCAACTGTTAAACTTTATAAACTATATATAGTCTATAAACTACTGTATAAACTATCATAAAATAATATAACATTAAATATTTAAACGTATATATATACATAATATTTATAAACTAGTGATTGTCTGATTCATAAACTTCATGCACATGTGTACGCCTCGTGTAGCGGCCAGAACACACGGTACCAAATGATCCAGTGCCTAAATTTTCCGTTATTGTAACATCGCTCCAGTTAAAAGTATGAACGTCAATATTGGAACTCGTTTTCCGTAGAGTGAGTTTAGGAATGGCGAAGGTCCCAGCCATATTATAACAGAAAAAGGAGCGATACACTAGTAACACCAGGTACTGGCAAATGGATTTTAGTGAGCAATTTTTAGAACGTTAAATTAAAGCTTGTATAGTTATACGCGAGTGCAATGCCTTTGAAATCAAAGAGGCATAACTAGATAATCAATAAATGACGCAGAACCACCTTGCCCAGAGCACCTTGCCAAAAGTACTTTGATGAGGTTCGATCTGATTGGCTTACAGTTTGAAGTGAGAACATAGGGCGGAGAAACACAACAGGGAGCGGAAAACCCCCGCGAAATCTCTTTTGGCCTTTTACACAAAAAGAGAAATGCACCGTGCACTTTGCCACAATGTAGAACAATAGTTAAGGAGCAAAAGTGTACACCCGTTTTTCGTTTAACGCCATACTTTTCGAGTTATAGGCATCCGTTCTAACGTGTATACAAAATTTGTGTGAGTCAACTTGTCTGCTTTATATCAAAGCAAATACAATAGCTGTCAAAAAATGCGAACACACTTTTGTTCTTTGATTATCTGAGATGGGAAATATGATGTTTTGCAGGTCCTAGGGTTAAATCGGCGGCGTGCAAATCTCGTGACGGAGGTCAGATTTTCAAAAGTAGCCCGTAGCAACCACAGTGTTTTAAAATATAGCGTTTTTGTTAAATTACAGTTCCGGGTTTTACAGATTCGGGCTTTTACAATTCCTGGTTTTACAGATTCCGGCTTTTACAATTCCTGGTTTTACAGATTCCGGGTTTTACAATTCCGGGTTTTACAGATTCCGGCTTTTACAATTCCGGGTTTTACAGATTCCGGTTTTTACAATTCCTGGTTTTACAGATTCCGGCTTTTACAATTCCGGGTTTTACAGATTCCGGCTTTTACAATTCCGGGTTTTACAGATTCCGGCTTTTACAGTTCCGGGTTTTACAGATTCCGGCTTTTACAATTCCGGGTTTTACAGATTCCGGCTTTTACAATTCCGGGTTTTACAGATTCCGGCTTTTACAGTTCCGGGTTTTACAGATTCCGGCTTTTATAGCCCGCGTGCAGGCCCACTGATGGAGAGGAATAGTGGGCCTGCACGGAAGACCGGGTATTTTATGTTTTCCGCGTTCGTACACGAACGCAGCATTCTGATTGGCTGTTTGAAACGCCGTTTGAAATTGCCGTTTGAAATTGCCGTTTGAAACGAGCGGGACTCTCAACATCTCTTCGTTTGTCGTGTTCTTTACCAAATTGAATAATTGATACAAATTTCGTACTTTCCGCCCACAAGCATTGCACACACGATCTGATAAACGTGACGATTTATTTATAACAATGCCGATGGAAGCGCAAATCAATGCTAATGTGGTACCACGGCTTCCCTCACGATTTGACGTTTTAAATATATTTTCTGTCGAAATTCGTCCTAACTTGCCTGTTCCGAATTTAGTTGAGAATGAGCACTTGCAAATTCGGCAAAAGTTATTTAAATCAGACTTGTTTGCTTGCTTTTTTGGAGTTGATATATCCATTCATACTTTATTTCTATTTTGGATACTCAGAGAAAATCCCGCAATGTTTTCATGCGAGTTTGTTTATTTTTTACTTTGCAGTCATTGGTTATTTTTTGACACTTGACGCGCGAAGGGGGCGTGTTCCTCTCCATCAGTGGGCCTGCACGCGGGCTACGGCTTTTACAATTCCCAGATTCCTTTCCTCGTTCCGTTCCTCGTTCCGTTCCTTGATTCCCCGTTCCTTGTTTTACAGATAGCCTTCACTGTACAGACCGAACAAGCGAGGTCAATAAACTGTTTGTTATAGGCTATCTGTAAAACAAGGAACGAGGAATCAAGGAACGGAACGAGGAACGGAACGAGGAAAGGAATCTGGGAATTGTAAAAGCCGGAATCTGTAAAACCCGGAACTGTAAAAGCCGGAATCTGTAAAACCCGGAATTGTAAAAGCCGGAATCTGTACGTAAAACCAGGAATTGTAAAAGCCGGAATCTGTAAAACCCGGAATTGTAAAACCCGGAATCTGTAAAACCCGGAATTGTAAAAGCCGGAATCTGTAAAACCCGGAATTGTAATTTAACAAAAACGCTATATTTTAAAACACTGTGGTTGCTTCGGGCTACTTTTGAACATCTGGCCTCCTTCGCGTCACGAGATTTGCACGCCGCCGATTTAACCCGAGGACCTGCAAAACTATGGCGTCATATTACCGCCAATATTCATGATTGCCATCATTCAACATGTTTCCGACATTGAAGTTAAATCGGACATTGAACATGTATATTATTCAACACATTTACGACATTGAAGTTAAATCGGACATTGAACATACCGATTATTCAGCACTCATTAGAAGTTGAATGTTCGAAATATGTTGAAAATTAATCAACACATGAATATGAGAAGTTGAATATTGGCGGCGATAGATCATAGCGTGAAATGTCCGCCAATATTAATTAACATAATTCACATCACCCCCCCGGTACAGACAAAGGGAAAATATCAGATTGGCCGTGTTTAATAGTTCCAAGTCCGTTTCTGGCGCACGAAATAGGGAATTGTTTATAAAGTAACAGTAACATCAGCTTTTATAGAATTTATGAAGTCTAAAACTAAATATAAGAACGACACGAGCAAGATTAACTAGTATAACTTCAGTCGCCGTGATACGACCTATAATTTAATGAGAGCGTGAACAATACATACACAAAAGGAAAAGACCGAAAAGTTATTAGTTTATAAGATCACCACGGCACCACCGACGCTGAAACCTCAATAAATCCCAACAGTATATGCAGTAGAGCATCGTCGAGAAACTGAATCGCTTCAATTATGAGTTCAATATATACCTCTAGCGTTTAGTGAGACTGTGAGAGGCTTCCAAACAAATTCTTCCAAACTGAAACACGCTTGTGAAATTGTGACACGTAACATTGAAGGGATTCATCAAGTATCATACTGCAGGAATAAGAGTTAATGGTAAACCGCATTCGTGGGTAAAGCTTAGCAGCGAATACCCAGTGACATGAAATTGTCTCGTAATATACAAAGTGACTGTCAGTGTTTGTCCATTGTTTATCATAGTGGTGTGATTAATGGTAACTGGGGTTGTAATCCTAACCGTGTGCAAACGGCGAACCCACTTCTTGAAAGTTTGAAACTGTATTTTCTAACTCGGATAAGCACTCTCAAACAAACTTATCCCAACCCGAAAGCGAAACGCAATTCAAACAATTAAAAGTATATAGCCCTCATGGAAAAGTCAGCTCACGTTGTGCCTTCATTCAAATCATTATCGCTATATATAGCCCAAATTAAATTTATTGGCCAAGCAAGATGCTCCTACAAACCTCGACAATGCGGTAACAAAAGATAACTCCTAAGTCTTTCAATGACAATGGTAATGACTTAAGTAGCCATATACAATATTTAATTAATTGCAAAAATACATGTATTATTATGAGGAGTCTAATTTCAAAATAAGCTTTATAGTTTCCATTTTGGTCTTCCTCACCACTAATTGTAATTCAAGTTTTTTATTTCAAATTTACGGTACCGTGAACTAAAGTTTTTACGTCTTGGTCCTGTCGTTTTCTATTTTATAAGGTACGCATGCATACAGTAAATAGCGCGTGAGAAATCTCTTTATTTCGTGCGCCAGAAACGGACTCGCACTATACCTTGGTTTGAAACCACTGTTTGAAACTAACACGGCGATCTGATATTTTTCCTTGTGTCTGTACCGGGGGGTGATGGGAATTATGTTAATTAATATTGGCGGACATTTCACGCTATGATCTATCGCCGCCAATAATGACGTTTATGCAACACAAATTATATTCAGTAGATTGTAATTATTGGCATTGACCCAGTGTGTATGCCAGAAGATATCAGGTTGCGGCTGGCTTGCGCGCTGACAAGCTAAATGTATCACAAACATGAAAGGCACAATTGAAAGTTTTGTATAACATCTATTTCAAAATATCAATATTTTCCATGTATTGTTCTTCCAAATGGAATTCGCACATGAAAGACCATTACTGCGATGAGTAATATGACACTGCCATGCAAGTAAATTTGCATATTTTTGTAGCGTATAAAAGCGATAAAAATCTATACATGTGCGCGAAATAATTTTGCATTTGGAAAGCTATAAAACGAAAGTGTTGTTCCATCATTCTGTTCTTACTTTGTTGGATATGTGAGTCACCTACATGTAAAGCACAACTCATTGCCATTCGAATATTTGCCTTAGTGCGCGCAGAACTGAGACCCTGAGACCATATTACTGGGCAAAATTGGTCTACTGCGCAGCACCAACTACGCACGACCACAATGTACACAACTTAGATGGCTGCTGCGTCTCTCGCTCGCTTCCGCAGCAACAATTTGGTGCCATAAAACTTACCACTAACAACGCCTGTTATACCCAATGAGGTTGAAAGCGTTAAAAAATCGTTTCTTGGCTCCGCTCGCAGTGCTATTGGCTATTACAATCTTTACAGCAATGTATTTGCTCCGAAGACAGAGATGCCATTTTGAATATGAAAATGTAACTCCTAAGGTTAGTATTTACTCAATGTGTTAAGTCTGCCGCACACAAAGCTGAGCTAACCCCCACAGGAAGCCTTAGCAAAGTTTCTTTGATAGGATATATATTTGTCTCACGGCCTCGGCGCCTCGCAAGGTAAAATTCTCAGCAAAATCCATGCGCAAACGTGCGATTGTGGCTGAGCGAAAGGGCCTTGGAAGATCGTTACCTCAGTCATGGGCATGAGCTCTCGTGTGCGGCAAGCTTTAAGTTATACCACGACAGTCAGCAGTAAAACTACGTTCACACAATTATTATCACGGTTAAATTATTACTGCATGAAACAGTTAGTTAGTATACTACGCTAGCTGCTGAACTTTGCGTGACGTGAGCTTTTGTCTTCGCCCTCAGTCTCAGAGGTGAGTAGAGGGAATCTGTTTATAAAAGTAAACGAAGGAAAATAGAGTCACTGTTCGCAGTCTAGCATCTGTTTTGCCTTGTTTGTGGCCCGGTGCATGAGATGTAATAAAGTTATATTTGGTATTTAATATAGTAGTACAGTATAGTAGGTCTATATATATATATGAGACCTGAGTTTAGTAGTACAGTATAGTAGGTCTATATATATATGAGACCTGAAAACTCAATATGGTGGGTCGTTTAAGCCCTGAGAGTTGCTGACTCATACGCATAGATATAGGAGAACTAGACTGCGGCCTCCTACGTAGCGGTAGACATGCTTAAAGGGGTTTTTATTGGGGAGTTCTAAAGGATTGGGGAGTTATATTTCCTCCTGCCCGTATTTTTGTGCTTCCTTTATAACTCTCCAATCCTTTATAAATCCAAGATGGCGCGGGAACATGGATTATATGGCGTGCCGATCTGGACAAAAATACTTATTTGTAGAATAAAACTTGTAGATAATATAGGACTTTTACTACGACAAATATCTACGTTATTGCATGACATATATTACTTGTTGTCTTTCTTGTGGATATATAGCTTACTTGTCGTCTAAGAAATATACAAATTATTATCGCAAATATATTAGACGGCCGGCCAAGTCATCATATCTTGCAACTCGATGGCAATTTTATGTTAGAAGCTAGTAACAATCATATTTACTCAGATAGATGTAAGAACAAGGTTTGAGGTGTTACCAAGTCGAAATCTCATATTTTGAGTGAAAAAATATGGGATTTCTAAGCCTCCTTCGGATCGCGGTAGTTTAACTTCAAACGATTGCCGACAATTCTGCTGTTGTGGGACAGAATTATTTGCTCTGATTGGCTATCGGCATTGGTTCGTAAATTAGTCAGCCAATGAGCGAACGTCGAAAGATCCTGACGCTTCCGGTTTTTGCAACCCACGAGGTAAACAACATCAAAGTTTATCAAAGTACAAGAAAGAAATATGCCATTTATACGATTTTAATGATATTTAGGTAAGATTTTTCGTGTTAATGCGATCAATATTATCTACAGCCCCTGTTTTTCCAGCATTCGCTTAGTTACTGAGTATCGTGCCAAAATGTTTTGTATTTTGTCCGGTCCTGAATTGTCTCGAGCTAAAATATTTTATACTGTATCCAATCTTTGTTGAATTGTTGTTCAGTCAATGTTTGGAACCATACTCTCACATTGTGTATCAGTCTACCAATGGAAGTGTATTTAACGATTTACCTGACTGTCTCTAACTACAGTAGACTCCCGTCTGTTTTTGATTGTTGTATATTTCATTTGCACTGAGCTATATCAAGGCTAGACGCCTGTATTATTCAATGTCTATCGCTGTAGCCTGTAATTATAAACACAAACGCATTTGACTCAAATGACTATATTAAGAAACTATTGTATATTATATTTATATTTTAATGTTAACTGTTAGAAACATATTCGGCTTTTGAATGGAACTAACAATATAAATTGTACTTTGCCATTTGTCAATTAAATTCAATAACAGCAAATGCGGGCAAAGGGGTCTGAATCAGTGCAACTAAGCAAATAACAATTGGGTATAGATAATATTGATCGCATTAACACGAAAAATCTTACCTAAATATCATTAAAATAGTATAAATAGCATATTTCTTTCTTGTACTTTGATGTTTACCTCGTGTGTTGCAAAAACTGGAAGCGTCAGGACTTTTCGACGTTCGCTCATTGGCTGACCAATTTAGGAACCAATATCTAGATTTTGTTGGCATCTCACTCGATATTGTTAGTCATATAGTCGGCCAGCCAAGAGTTCAAAATATGCTCCTAAAATATTTCGATGGCAATTTTATGTTAGAAGCTTCAAGCTGGTAACAATCATAATCATACTCAGGTAGATGTAGGGAATAAGGTTTGAGGTGTTACCAAGTCGAAATCTTAAATTTTTAGTGAAAAAATATGATATTTCTAACTTCTAAGCCTCCTTCCCGCGAAATCGCCGTAGTTTAACTTCAAACGATTACCGACAATTCTGCTGCTATTATTATTCAATTATTATTATTATTCAATTATTATTCAATGACTTGTCTGTCGCGTGAATATTACTAGAAAGTTTAAGCTTCACGTTTAAGGGCAACGGCCAACGGCAAACGGCAGAGTCGAACTTTTCTTGGCAGAATTTTCGCTTAACTTCTTCGCTTCTTATTTTCTTTCTTATCTTCGCCTGGCGTTTGTCGTTTGACGTACGAACGCGAAGCTTAAACTCTCTACTATACCTGTTGTCTGAGACATAGTATGTATATACAACTTCTTTTGTCAAGTATACGACTTGTGAATGTAAAATTAAAAATTAAAAATATAATATAATGGCGCCTGCAATCGGTCAGCGGATTCTAACAACGAAATACTTCATGACTAAGACACAGAATAGGAAATGACCAGAAAGGCCACTCAGCAGTGCAACGTGACACCCTATTTTTATGCAGTTATCTGGCCAGAATAATGGCGGACCAGCCAGTTCAGCGTGTAATGAACATGCGTAATGCGACATGCGCAGCGTCAAAAACTTCAAAGGTTCGGCTTCAAGTGGCCCTTCTAGTCATTTCCTATTCTATGACTAAGACTTCCTTCAAGACATGTATACTTGTAATGGCGGCAAGTACACTGGAAGGCATGGAGGACGAGAAAAATGAATGTTTATTGGCGATCCTCGACTTTGGTAAGGAACTTTATCAAGAAATTCATCGAAATGTTTTTGCTTCAGAACGTGGAATGGCTGTGACACTTCGAAATCGTGGCAAGCAATTTATTGCTGCCGCAGGCAGCTCCCTATTCTTGACGCCAGAGTTCACTCAACCCAGTCTTTCGCGCGATATATATATGTTTGCATGTCAAATTTTGTCAAATCTCGATATTATTACGGAACTCACCGAACTGTGGAATTGCCAGGGTTTCCACTTTCAAGGAAATTTCCTTTTTCAAGGAAATTCTGACCCCAAAAAGGAATTTTCAAGGATGGAAAAAAATTAAGGAAATCTAAGGAAATCTAAGGAAATATTGTCAAAAGTCTGCAAACAGAGTTGTAAACAGTAAAAATATATTTTTTGGCATATTTGGCAGCAATTTTTTATCTATAGACAATTTAAGAACATTATTACATGAAGTATTATAGTGTTTCCTTGGCTCATACCAGTATCACACGACCCGGGGCCCCGGTACCTTAGCAAAATACCAACATGTCTGAAATCAAACATGTTGCATGGGCTAGCAATATGAATAAGTCATGAAGCGATCTCTTGCTGTTGATGAAGGTCAGACATCAGAGTCAGACGGCTTCGAATCTGACCTTTCCAATCAAGATGAACCATAGTTAATAAGGCCGGCAAACTTCAAAGGCTTTCGAGCCAATTAATTTCAGATGTTGAGAAACCGCGTCACGTGACAATACGAGTGCATCGAATTCAGAAATTACTAGAGTGTAGTATAATAGTATTACTGAAATACGATATTGTGATTATAAATACTGAAATAAGGCATTGTTGCTCTGGTCATGGCTTCGACAAGTTCAGCATACGATTCAGAAAGCGAAATTCCTTCAATTCTGGGCTCCGAAGTCGAAAATACAACCACGGAGGACAATTTTCAGCAAACTATTGAACTGCTGCAAATCGACGCTGAAGAATTGACACAAGAAATATCGCGTTCAGTTGAAAAGTAAGTCTTTTATATTCTGTTCCTTGACAAAATGTGAAGTAAGATGCCTTTAACATCATCTTTGTCTTCTGTTTGTGTGTTAAGTTGAAGATTTAAAGCAATTTCCTTGCGAATTTTGCTCAAAAGTGTGCAAATCTAAAGAGGGCGTACGAAGCAATGCATGTTCGCAGTATTAAACATTCACCCGTGAACACCGAAGATGTCGAAGCCGCTAAAGCTACCACAGCTTCTAACAAAGGAAAAAAACAAATACCAAGCTACATCACGGAGGAGAAAGTACCACCGATTAAGGTTTACCCAGAGAAACAAGTTGACTTGCAACGCAGTAAATCGTTCGTAGAAGATCTGAAGATGTGAATGGTCTTCTAGATAACATTCACAAAGATTCATGAAAGACTACTTCGGGAAAATGTATCGTTCATGGAAAGAATATTTTCATCCGTTCAGTGATCACAAAGTCGTGTTTCTGATGCTGGTAAATTTGCCTGAACGATTGATCACCCGGATATTAAAATATTCTGAAGTTACCTGTGAAGATACGGTATGCATATTGCATTAGGCCCCTACAAGTTGATCTTTAGTTTCTGGTCCGCCGTTAACTTCGTTTAGGACGCGGGCGGGCGGGTGGTTAGGACTATAGGACATAAATTACAATGTGGCATTAAAGGCTTTTATATGACTGAACATTTTGAAGCCTATTTATTTTCTATGTATTTCTTGCAAACGTCCGTTTGCTGCTCTACAGATTTCGTTCCTTGTCATAGCAGAACCGTAGTTTCCTTGAGTTTTTCATGCCAGCTGTATCAGAATATTAAATCTATATAAAACTGGATTTAATAGATGATTCAAAAATCGACATGCATTTTAAAATACCTTTGGCTTGGATTGATGATTGAACTCATTGAAGCCCCCATGAGTCAAAATGAGAACACAGACCTATACTACAGCGGTATTTACAGGAAATACTTCATTTTATTAATTTTTTTGTTGTAAATAGCACATTTATCGTTCTACAAAGTAAACAAGTACTAGAATAGTCCTAAAATAATACTCTCTACAAAAAGGATGCGGGCGGCGGACCAGAAACTAAAGATCAACTTGTAGGGGCCTTATATATAAAGTGCATGTTTGTGACAGGCTGAGATATTTATAAAAACAAATATTAGCTTGCACTTCATTTCACAGGTGAAGCGAAAGCTGCCGCACTTCTCCCACAGTCTTAGAGTGTATCATTTTTCGATACTATATTGACAAAAGAATAACTGTTTTGACCCATAGCTTGCAATGCACCCTATTTCAGTGTTTTACTGTGTCTATTAAATGCCAGACAATTTCACTTATGAGTAGTAGGGTACTGCCAGTTAATGGGTTAATTAACAAAAGTGTCTCTTGTTAACCTATTAGCTTGCAATGCTTCCAGATGCACCCTACTTTAGTATGTCACTGTCTAATGCCAGACCCTTTTGCTCATCAGTGGTAGGGTACTGCCAGTTAACAAAACTATCTGCCAGTGTCTCTGGTTAACCTATTAGCTTGCAATGCACCCAGATGCACCCTACTTTAGTATGCGCCCTAATTTAACACCAGATAATGGGTTAATCCTGATAGCACTAAAATTGGTATTTTTTATTCTGTCTATTAATGCCAGATGATTTTACTTACCAATGAGAGTGTTAGGTGTATGTGGGTTAAAGCAGAAAATCATTTTAATATTTTAATTTCTTCTGTTTAGAGTGAATTATCCATCACACCCGACAAGCTTGGACCCCTTGCTTATGTTGCTGGCTATGTAATCCAAGCATTATGGAAAGAAAAATACTATTGTTTTCAATGAAAGTACCTACTGAAGAAAATGACTACATTTCTTCAATTTCCCAAGGAGCACTGTGGGCACCCAATTCCTGGCTGGTAAATATTGCAGAAATTCCTGAATTGTGTTTAGAAAGCACACAAGAATTGGCAAACCTACCCCATTACTTGTGGATAAAGTTGTTGAGGAGGTCCAAGCTTCTCCATTAGCAAAAAGTTTGTGGAACAATATTGTTGAACAATGTGATGTTGCAGTGTCAAAGGAGTGTCAAAACTTATGTTTTGAAAATATTATCAAACTATACGCAACTGTCAGAGGATTCTCCTTTGCATGAGATATCCTTAACAAGTATAAATTACTTGAAAAAGAAAAAGAAGGCTTTAAGGAAACAGTTAAAGGTTGACAGTGAACTTCAGCTGTAAATAATATCTACACTATTCTCCAATGTAAGCTCGGATTCCATATGTTGGGGCTCTCGCATGCACCATAGCAGGCACAGAGAACCCCAACAGTTTCAATCTGAGCCTACCCACAATGTAAATACTAATTTCTGCATATTATTTGTTCTCTTTCTTGAAGGAATCAACCAAAATTGTATCTGATAGTGATTTTTGTAGATATAGACTTTTGTTCAATTAAAAAATTATGAAATCAATTTAAAATGATTTCAATAATACAATCCCAAACAAATATAAATACTGTGTTTCTTAATATAATGTTCTAGTCTTATAGTTTATCCAATGCTTGCTTGATCTGTATAGTCCATCTTTACAGATATTCTGTCTTGCACAGAATAAATAACCATAAATCTTCTATTAAGCCAGGAGGGGGCTTTTTTCAGTCACATTTGAGGTTAATAATTCCAAGTCCTACAACCACAAATTTCTCAACCTTCTTTTTAAAATATTCGAGGCTTGAATGGTATTGTTTTGGTTTGGGCTTGGGTCAAACAAGTTCACTTCTGGGTGCAGTTGTGGAGGTGAAGGGTATGCTTTTCTCTGGTAAATTTAGGGAAGGAACAGCTCCAGGCACAAGTCTTTTGCAGGTGGGAACTATAAACATGACCAAAAACCTTGTTAATATACAGGTATATTTTACATAAGTACTACCAGTCTACCACCATTTCAATGAATTGTATATAGGAAAATAAAAATTATCTTGTAGATCTTATATTCTGACTAAGTGCTTATATCAGCTAGCCAGGGGCGGATCCAGCCGTTAGGCTGACCGATGCACTAGACTGCACGCGAACTCGTAGCAGTAGGTGGGTTAGGGGGTATCCTCCCCCGGAAAATTTTGAAATCTAGGACCTCGGAAATGCGATTTCCTGCGTTCTGAGCGAACTTTTATACTCCAATTGGTACATGGAAATCGTAAAAGCAATTGCTGAATTTTTAGAAAGATGCGTAAAAATTGTGAACTACAGGGTGTCATCCTTGATTCAAATGCAGATTTTTAAAAGAATAAAGCAGTAAAGCCTACATGTCTACATTCATTTGAAAGCTTATAACCATCCAGCTTTCCAACGTGGGTTACGTTATAAATTTGAATGATTGGTTCACGAAAAATATTATTTTAAGAGACTGAGATTGGAAAGGAAAAAATTCGAGATGCAATCATGAAGTGTTCCTTAAATAAGCGAACTGATTTCGTAAAAAAACCCCGAAAATATCGAAGCTTTTTGCAGATAGCCGATCAAAATCAAGTATAAATGACGGCTGTCCGTCAACAAGAGTATTGAAGTTTAGACAAGAAAATTCAAGAATTCTAAACGCGACTATAAAATAGCATTGTAAAATTGCAAATTAGACCGCATCTAAAAATGATGCGTTTTACTAAATTTTCTCTTGTAACACTTGCTTATAAGAGAAAATGAACAAGCTTTAAAGCAAGACATAAAAGGTGGATTCCGTGTTTTATACACCCTGTATATCGCAAAAACAACATAATTTTGGCAATACGGTTCCATTTCAAACTATGTCAGTTTTGGCCTCCTGTCATACAGTGTAACAAAGGCAGTGTACAGTATATTCTGCTACTAGCCTTTATGTTACAACCATCACACTACTGCTAGAATTTCCCAGCAATCATAGCCATCACCTAATGCAGGATCATGCAGATACAGGGGCAGGAAAGGCATGTACAATTTTTCAATTAAATAAACATATATTATTTCTTCAACATATGGATGGAAAGCATCGTACTCTTGGTGATTGACGAGCTGAATGCATGTCAATTCCTTAGCATGCCACAAAAATGTTCCTTGCCACAAAGTAATTTCGAAAAGATTCTGCATGTAGAGGCAATCTCAACCACCTACTAGATCTAAATCACCACAATATGAGTGACCGAGATTATGGAAAGTCATAATATCTGGCATAGACAAAGTAAAATAATAAGGTATGCTGCATAAAGGCACTTTAATTGTGCATTACTCTGCAAAGGGAGTGTGTTTGACATCATACAATTGGTCAATTTAAACTGCCCTTTGCTGCCATTGACATAAATTGGTGAATAGTGTATTAATTTTTGTATTTGTCTGATAGATTTGTGATTAATAGCTAACTAATCAATACATGCACCACACAGAATCAACATTTTGGAAAAATCTCTGAGTAAACACAGGAATTATCCTATTCTGAAGAAAATAATTTGCCAAATGAACATCACAAACTGTACAATGATAAATATTATGATATATTTGTCCTCCTCCTGTGCCCTTTTGCCCTGCCACTCAATTACCATTTATTGTCTTAAATACTACCAATGAGTATAAGCACTGACAAATATTCTGTATGTTAATACTATCTTACTTAAATCCAGGCATTTATAAATTGTAATCTTCAAGGTGCAGGCAACACCTAACCGGGACCTTGCTTTGCATTGACAGTGATATTGTTCAACTCGGTATGATATTTCCCAAACAAAGACAATTACCCGGGCTTGCTCACCTATCTGAGTTGAGTGTCATGCTATGTTTATGCAAATATAATTTGATATGAGTTAGAAATGACATTAATGTCTTGACAGATTTGAAATTGCTTGTAAGGTCTCTGTGATAGCAACAATTATGCACTTGTCATCGGAACCCCCCCCCCCACCCCGGGGAAACATGGGGATTAGACTTTTGCAAAAACTAATGCAAGAAAATGCCCCACCTATAGGGGCAATCATAGTGAGTATAAGCCCCACCTAGAACAAGATACTAATCAAAAGTGTCTTTATTAAAATATATTTATTAAAAGTATTAACAGTATTGCAATATTTGAGGTTGGCAAAAATTGCCTAAGCCCCCACCCCATGGGGCACATTGAATAATCTAAATTCCCATCATCCCACACCTATTCCCGGCATGTCACTCCGGGGTGGGGGATTCGAATCACACATGCATTATGACACAGTGGCAATCACACTATCAGTAATAATAGTATGACCGTATGCGGGTTAAACCTGTGGTTAAATTTGCTGGCAAAATGGGATTTCAGGTTTCTTTGAAAATATATCTAAATTTATATAGTACTTGCCCAGGCGCTATGTTTTGCATTTAATATCTTAGCAGTATCGTGTCAACATACTAGCAGTATTGTGTCAACATAGATTAAATTTGTCTCAATAAAGCAAACTGCATAGTGTATTACCGAGTACATATATACACACAATTTAATTGTGGACAGTGGTGACCATTTTCATATTTATACACTCTTCGAACTGATCAATTCACAATAATAATACTAATTATAGGAAATTTTGCTTACTTTAGAGCCGTCAGTTCACCACAGTGGCCAGTTTCAATTCAGTTCCTTCCATCTTTGCCTTTAGACAACGAATTTCAAAGTGGCAATACTCATTTTATTCGTTTTCCCACTATTTTGAAGATATCTCTTCTCGTATTCACATTTAAAATATGCATAATAGTCTAGGACCTGTATAGGAGTTTGTATGCATTTCATTTAGCACAGGCAATCTCAACTGTTTTAGGGTAAAATGACCATGGCGGTCAACATGGCATATGTGCGAAAACCTGAATCCGGGACGAAAGTACTGAAAATGACCCGCCCTGAAACAGCAGTGCCGACATAGCTCTAACTTCCGAAAAGCAAAAGCGACAGCCTTTCTGAAGTGCTTATAGTGTTTAGAAGGGTTGCTTTTAGGGGTGTTATTGGAAGGAAAAATTTGTCTAAGTATAATATTTTACAAGGAAATGACCATGTCAACTGCTAATTATCCATGAAATAACTAATATACCTGGCAGAGATTAAATTTTCTTATTTCCTAACAATTTTTATCATGGGATGAAAAACTATGCTTAATTTAATATAATTATTGTAGATTTCATATTAGGATTGACATTGTTTTGTTTAAATATAATACATTTTATTTCACTTACCCCCCACCAAAACACGATTTCAGCTATATTTTGCCGTCTTGTTTGCTTTTTATCGCCGAGTCTCGCAAGTATCATCCAATTGTTGTACTTTTACATAATGATAGATGGCTAAAGAAGATTTCAACCAAGTTTCGTCAAGTTTTGAAGCAGTGCAGTGTATTTTATCTTCGATATTGTGTCCTTCGATATTTCGTCAAATAGCGGCCATTGCAATGCCTCGCCGCTTGTCTTCCCGATAAATGCCACTTCTTCGTCTTCATATGTATTTAGATTACAGTATCCAAGAGTACTTCATTGTAGAATAGTCCCAATCGAAAAACTAGAGTAGTATAGTCCCACTTGAAAGGAAAAAACCTCCCATAACAAATTTAGGATCAGAATCAAAGACACAAGTTTAAAAATAATTTGAAAGTCACGCGCAATCTTCGCGAAAACTCCTCGTGGCTACTTGACAGGGGGGGGGAATATTTTCACGAAACGCTGGTTCGCCACCACAGAACCCAGTAAATATATTATATTTATTGTATTTTTATGATTTATGAAAAAAACAATAAATATTTGCGTATTTTATGTCGGCACTGCCGTTTCAGGGCGGGTCATTTTCAGGACTTTCGTCCCGGATTCAGGTTTTCGCACATATGCCATGTTGACCGCCATGGTCATTTTACCCTAAAACAGTTGAGATTGCCTGTGCTAAATGAAACGCATACAAACTCCTATACAGGTCCTAGACTATAATATATGTCGGTAGATTTGGCATCGGTCTGACCGATGCGAGAGCCTGCAATCTGCACGCGATGCATCGGTCGGCGGTCAATCTACCGTGACGTAGGGCTCTAAAACAATTGAATTGACGATGTCACGGTAGATTTCACGCGGAAAAGGACTCGGGACCGATGCATTGACCGATGCAAATCAAATCTACCGTGACGTAGCGATGCATTTGCTTTCTACCGTGACGTAGACCAGTGATGACGTAGACGAACAGAGCACGGCTGGCGTAAAATGTATATATTTTGTCGCGAAATTATTTACGCTTAATTGGCGCGAATTAACAGAAAATACGAATTTGCCAATATTTCCTCTCACACGTTGTATATTAGAACTATTTTAGTCATTTCACATGTGATTAAAATTCCTTACATTGGATTTCGCTCTAATTGGTGTATTAAATAGTTGGAATGAATTTTAAGGCAAGATTTATGGTGTGAAAATATATCTTTTATAGCTTTCTTTCGGAGTTTTATCGAGAAATATATCAGTACTGTAAAATCTGTAAATCCAATATTCAATTTTGACCGATGCATTAGCATCGATTGCATCGGTCTGGTCCGCCCCTGCAGCTAGCTCATATCAATCCATAAGCAATTGGGCATATATTAAATGATATAACTCTCTGAAATTGCACTTTTACTAATATTATAATACATGTTAAAGAAAAGTATGATTTGGTGGGATTTATCCTGAATTTCTGTATTCCGGTAAATTTGAGCATATGGTTTGAACCCATGCATAATTACTGAAGCGTATTATGTAAATCAGTATTAAATTTCCATATGCCTTACAATTGAAACACCATAATTATTGAATTATACAAGCTCGCAACGAGCGATAACTTCAAGCGTTAATACTGAAATATCAATAATTCCATATTCAGAATCTATCGGTAACTGATAAGAAAGAAACTTACATGTTTCGATAATGTTCTTTTCGAAGTGTCTTTCACAAATACGAATGGTTCGTTGATCGATTTGATTTTGCAAGATATCTCTCGATCTCTTATCACAGCGGCAAGGCGCACCCACGCTTCGCGAGTTTTCGTCGATAAATCGTCGTATTTTGTTGGAATTCGAAAAATACCAACACCTACGTGCTTTCTACTAGTTCCGCAACCATAATTGAGCAATTAGCTCCTGCCTTCTAAAAGATCTTTCAAAAAAACATGCTTTTTAATATGAACTATGGTCGAGCTCAAGGAGAATTTTTAAAATGGGGGGAGAGGGCGAGAAAATATTGTATTGCGCGCTGCAAAATAATTTTGAAAATATACAAACATTTCCCGAAGAAACACAGGTAAGTATGGCTTTATTTCTTTCTGCCGATATTCATCAAGGCCAGATGAACTGTTTAGTGTTCATTCTAGAGGAAAGCAATATGCTTTTATGAGTTTATCGGCGCTTCTTTCAGCACGAAATATTCCATTGTCCGCGTGGTCTAAAACAACATTTAATAATGTCTTAATACAAGGAGACAAAATGTATTTAAAAGCTCTGAGTAATGGCTTATTAGTCCTAGATCCTGGTGTAGAATATTTGTCTATAGATAACTTACCAACAATAGTTAGTGTTTATAATTCATGTACGATGATAATTCCATCTCATTAGGCCCTTAAGATGATGTAATATATCCATATTTTTTGTAAGTTTGTCACAACCATAACAAGTAAATATACCATAATTTATCAACCAAATTTGGTTTTCATTTTCTGCCTCAACAGGCGGATATGTTACTTTGTCCACAACTGGCCCTGCCACAATGGGCAGATCAATAATATTTTGTGCCTCAACGGGCTCAAACATGCTTTCTTACAAGATATGTCATATGTCGGTCTGTGATCGACACAGTTAATATATCGCCTGTGCAGGCAAAAACAATCCCATCTATGATGGTGACAAATAGTGATCTAGCTGTAGTCATAGAGCCTGTACCTGTGATCGTAGCACAAAATATCAATCTACCTGTTGTGGTAGACCCCATTGAGGCACAAGATATTGATCTGCCCATTGTGGCAGAAAGAAACATTGATCTACCCATTGGGCTATTCCATTTAATACCGAACCCCCCCTATCGAGGACCCTGGAATTCTTCAGGGGTAAGGGGGCATTTTGCCTTGGAATTCTTCAGGGGTGTGACTATTTATGCTTGGAATTCTTCAGGGGTTGAGTAAAAAAATTGCATTCTTCAGGGGGTTGAAGTCAAATTATTCAGGGGTAATAGCTGTAAGACAGGAATTCTTCAGGGGTAGGTGTTGTAAATACAAAATTCCTCAGGGGGGCTGTTGAAAGTCAGGAATTCTTCAGGGTTATAGAAAAACCCTGTCCTCGATAGGGGGGTTTACAGATTTTAAATGGAATAGCTCATTGTGATAGAGCCTGTTGAGGCACAAAATATAACTGATCTGCCCATTGTGGTGGAGCATGTTGAGGCACAAAATATTATTGATCTGCCCATTGTGGCAGAGCCAGTTGTGGCACAAAGTAACATTGACCGCCTGTTGAGGCAGAAAATGAAAACTAAATTTGGTTGATAAATGATGGTATATTTACTTGAAAACTACAAAATGATATGGATATATTACATCATCTGTAATGGGATGGAATCTGCAATATAAATAATTAAATATTTCCAACATATGTCATGTGGATCCCTGCTCACAGTTGTTTTGGAGAGAGTTGCTCAGAGTTGTTTTGTTGGTTTGCTGTATAATCATGTATTTTGACAATTCACTGGACAGTACAGATGAACACTGATGGAAGCTGAATGCTAAATAAATATGAAATGAAATATCTACAGATTGGGAACAAAGACTGTTGTGACATGTTTGTTTAGCACATATGGCAAGTGCAGTATCAATATCTTATGAACACAGACAACATGCAAACTATTATTGTACCACAAAGATATTAAAAAACATTTTCTCTACTCTTCCAAATTTATTTGCAATTGCAAGATGCAATTGACAGCTTTGAAGTAAATAATGATTTCTAATAACAGGAACAATGATGTTGGTACCAAGAATTCCATTGACAATAGTCTGAACACTCTGATATGTGGCTTTGAAAACCACTTCTTATATATTATTATTTACAATAATCACAGTGTTGTAATCACAGTGTTGTAATCTCATCGTTTGGACAAGAAAATAAATCTATACATACAGTGTGCCATTAGCAATATAAATACGTTCAATATTACTAATTGGTCGAGGAATTTTGCAATTGCCATGCAGTTTGGGCATCAAGGCAGCACTTTCCTTGCGATAGTAACTCCTAGTTTATGCCCTTATTATTGCTTCCAGACATCTCGAATCTAATGGCACAGAGTAGAGATCATACAGAGGTGGAACGGGCCGTCGTAAACACTTGGGAGACTTACGTTTTCGTGTACCCACCTGATTTCAGGCGGCCGGGCAAAAAATGATCATGCTCGGCAAGTTCCCCCCTTTCCAAGTTCCCAACATTCCCCAAGTTCCCAACATTTTCGGCTCTTTAAAGTTTCACAATCTTAAGGTCTTTCGCATTTTTACGCATTTCTAAAAGGTAAACTGCAGTTATAAGCGAGCCGCCATCTTAAATTGTGCACTTTAACTGTGCATGCTCGGCAAGCATCTGAAGGCATGCACAAAAAGAAGTGGGTACACCCGTTCCACCTCTGTATGATCTCTACTCTGTGCTAATGGTGAAATTTCTGACAGCGTTATGCACCTATCAATTGAAACCCAGACTCCCCCCACCCCGGGACATGGTGGGGATTTGATTTGACATTTGTTCTAAAGTGTATAAACCCCCACCCTACCAGCGCATGTTTACCACAAAAAGCCCCAAAAAACTCCCACCCTACCCTGGAGGGGCAATCTGACAAAACTGCCATTTTTTCAACTGAAAGTTCTGTATAAAACTACACACTTCATGCAAATATAAATATCAATTACAACTGATGAACAGAACAACGTATAATTGACAATGGTCAATGGTTCAGCGTTTATTTCATGTTTTTAGCAGTAGAAATACACAAGGGGCAAAACCATTCCCCAATTAATTCCTCTTCCTCATCAAGGCCAACACATTGAAAATGGAACCCCAGTCCCTCGAGAAGGCTCACAACCTTCCTGAAGATAGATTGCAGGACATTGGGATCCTGGTGCAAGATGAGAATGTCATCCAGATAGATGACAATTCGTTTTCCCAAACTCCGAATGTGGGTTATGATTGGAGTCATTAGCCTAGTGAAGGCTCGGGGAACTGATTTCAGACTGAAGTCCCCTCGAATGTCTTCCTGTTGAACACAAATTGTAGGAACCTGCGGTACTCTGGCAGAACTGGTAATGAGTAATAGGCATAATTGAGATCGAGTTTCATCATGGAATCATTTGGCTGTATCAAGGAACAAACTACTGAGAGACCCTCAAGGCCGATGGGAGAGGGGGGACGTTAAGTGAGGACGGAGCAAACCAAAGCGCAAGAGTGAGGGAGTGACGGGGGCCCGCATTCACCAATCTGCCCTGGGCCCGTGACTGGGTTTCGCCGGCCTTGGAGACCCTCCATTTTGAAGGACCACTCTTCAACAAATCTGTTCAAGGGTTTTAGGTTGATAATCGGGCCAATCGGCCGATATTCTTCTTTGGCTTTGTCCTTCTCCACTAGGAACAAGGAGGAAATAAACTGATCTTTGACTGGCTGAACCTCCTTGATTGCTTCCTTTTCAAGAGGTGTCTGGATGGCATTGTCCATTCGCTTTGCTTGAATATTCGACTTGGTTGTTGTGATTCTTGGTCGCCACTGCTGACGTGGGGAAGTAAAGGGAATCTTGTAACCTGAAACCATCTGAAGAACCCAACTGTCCTTGGTAATAGTTTTCCAATTCGCTAAAAAATGAACTAAATGACCAGAAGGAGTTTTTAGAGAATTGATAGGTCTTAGACTGGAAACGGATCGCCATTCGCCATAAACACTGACCTATACTATACTTTATACGTGACTAAAGGTTGTAGGTTTAGAAGTAGGGGTACTGCTCAGCTTATTGGTTGTGGAATAGTGATCGTGCTCATCCTTGATCTTCTCACGGAATTTATCTGGTAACAGGTGCTTGTCAGTTGGTATCCCTTCTTTAAGCATACGCTTTCCAATATAGGTGAGAAATTCACTGAAGCGCCAGTTGTTTAATCTTACATGGGCATTCCCTGACATAACCAACGCATCTTCAAGGTAGTCCTTGATAGTGTCAGGCTCTGCGCCCTCCCCCTCTTCTCCAGGGCCACAAGTGCAGTGGGCGAGCCACCATCACAAAGGGGGTCTGTTGATCTGCCAGACCCTCGTCAAAGGCCTAAACATCGTTGGTTTTTATATGGCCATGATGTTTGGTTGGGAATCCTCAGCATCTTTAAATCTCTCCAAACCTGATGAATTATTCACGATTTTCGAATTAGAAATCTCGCTGTGCTTGACCGAAGCACGCCACGAAAACACAGACGAAAGGATAAATGCGCATGCATTGGCTTGATTTATATTCGTGGTACGTACCCAGACCGCTTGCGCCGTGATCTGCACTAGTATAATACAAGGTGAGTATACAAGTCGGAGAAGGAGTGAAGGAGAACTTCCTCAATTCTTGAGGTACTGATCAGACGAACTGCTCAAAGTTAGGAAATGAACTGATCAACATTTTTCGGAACGCTTCTATTGTCACGACGGTAAAGTAATATATATTGAACAATTCAGGCCATGTAAGCTTGAAATCCTAAGTCCTCTAAGAAGTATAAACCAGTTCCATAGAAGCAGGCATGTTGGAAAAAACGGACTGCGAAAAGCGGAGTACCTAAAGCGGAGTATAGTACGAACTGAAGTACGTAATGGTCATAGCGCCTCTGACCTATGTGTGATGCGCGGTCCCCCCGTATTTGTAGAGATTTGAAAAATAACTAAAAACTCGAAAATAACTCAAAATTTGCTCTACACAGTAAAAACAGTTTGGGCAAAATAACCAATCTAAATTGTAGTCTCAGATGCACTTATTTGACCAATATTTTATTGGTGAAAACAACCAAAAATTTGGTTATTTTAACAAATCGGGTTGAGTTGAAAAAGGATTATTTTTGATCATTTAAAAACATGATCAATATCCTTTTGCAGCGAACTTTGATATGATTTTTAACAACTTCGGACACCGTGGTATTGTCGGCAAATTTCCACATTGAGGAAGAATCGTCTAGTAGTCTAAGATCGTTTATCATTGCCAGAACAACCAAGGACCAAGTGGTGTGCACTGAAACTTTTAACCAATCAGAGAAACGATTTTCATTACTGTCTTACTCTTTGCCATCTGTTATGTATAAAATCAGTGATCCAGTTAACCATACCAAGTTTGACACCAAGACTAAATAATTTTGCAACGAATAAAATTGGTCCATCAGGTCAAATGCTTTCCTATAATCAAGAAGAACTGTCCTAATACATGCGCCTGTGTGGTCTATTGAGTTTAACCAATTGTGGAGCATAGATGTGAGGGCAAACAAGGTTCAAGTCATCAAGAATCTGGAATAAAACCAAACTGTCGTGGGTCAATCGATTTTAACAAGGCTGGTTTGATTTCTCTCTCAATTACCAGGCTCTCAGCTACTTTTGACAAGGTTGACGTCAAGGAGATTGTTCTTAATTCTTTGTCGAGATCATGGAGAATAGATATTTTGGCTATTGGGACAACGTCAGTCAAGTTAGAAAATAAGTGTTAATGATACCTGCAATTGACAAAGCTAGCTATAATGTCTGGAAAAGTCTTTAAAACCCAATTGGAAATGTTATCAGGACCACAGGCACGTGATGTAGTATTGTCAGTACTGACCACTCGCAGTTTTTTAGCAATGGTTGATTCAGTTACAATAATAGGCATTTCGTCGTCTTGTACACTCACAGCAATAGTTTTGATCGTTTGACTGCAGGGTTGAAAATAAATCTGTCCATGGTACTTCAAGAAGATAACAACCGTAACTGCCTATATTACGTACTAGGTCGTCACTAATAGGGGATAAATAATACTCTGACATGTTAGTATAGATTTGGTCAAGTGTGTTTGTGGCCCTGGTTTGAAAGTCATAGGATTGAAGTCCAGTTTATTAAAGTCCCCAGCAATAATAATCGCACTGTTGGAAAAGGCTGATTCAGTATGTTCTAATGATGACTGGATATAGTCTCTCATGCATATAATATTGGAGTAACCCCGTGGGAAGCGTCTAGTACCCACAATATATATTTCATGGTTTTCGCTTTCTACAGTAACTCTGTAAGAGGATTACAGGGGATACGCATGTGTCTGATTATTGTACCACATGCGCTTGGTGAGAGCAAGAGAGCAATGATTATTGTACCACATGCGCTTGGTGAGAGCAATAATAGGCATTTCGTCGTCTTGTACACTCAGCAATAGTTTTGATCGTTTGACTGCAGGGTTGAAAATAAATCTGTCCATGGTACTTCAAGAAGATAACAACCGTAACTGCCTATATTACGTACTAGGTCGTCACTAATAGGAGATAAATAATACTCTGACATGTTAATTAGTATAGATTTGGTCAAGTGTGTTTGTGGCCCTGGTTTGAAAGTCATAGGATTGAAGTCCAGTTTATTAAAGTCCCCAGCAATAATAATCGCACTGTTGGAAAAGGCTGATTCAGTATGTTCTAATGATGACTGGATATAGTCTCTCATGCATATAATATTGGAGTAACCCCGTGGGAAGCGTCTAGTACCCACAATATATATTTCATGGTTTTCGCTTTCTAACTCCGTAAGAGGATTACAGGGGATGCGCATGTGTCTGATTATTGTATCACATGCGCTTGGTGAGAGCAAGAGTATGGTGTATAAATACGAAGTCACTCACATCTGGACTGCGTTACAAGCTGCACTGACGATCGAGCCGTTGAACGGCGAAACATGCATGTCTGCAGATTTGACTATATATATATATATAGACAAACCCCTCCGTGAGATCTAAGTTTGGCATCCCGCCTTAATAATTGGTAACTTGTGATATTAATAGCATAGTCTGGAATAGAGTCTTTCAGCCATGTCTCACTAAAAAGCTACATCTATTTCATTTGAGGTGAGAGATAAAGCAATTTTATCAATTGATGGAAATTTAACTAACTTCGATTGACAGTTCTATCAACTTCTATCAACTTCCCGATGCATAGAAATTTCGGTTGAAAATGCATTTTTTTGTTATATTTGTTAGTAACCTAGAGTAAATTTCGAGTTCTTTTCGATTATTATTGTTTAGAATTCTCTTCACAAATCTCTACAGACATGGGGGTCCGCGCATCACACATAGATCAGGGACGCTATCACCGTTTTCCCGCCTGTGTTTTACTGCGCCCTGGCATTACGTACTTCCTACTCCGCACTATATACTCCGCACTATATACTCCGCACTATGTACTCCGCATTCTATACTCCGCTTTACTACACCCTGGCTTTACGTACTACGCTTTACGTACTCCGTTTTCCGCAGTCCATTTTTTCCACCATGCCTTCTACGTAGCAGGCATATTTTTATGGAGCAGGCATATGTCTATGGGGCAGGCATATTTCTATGGAGCGGGTCTATTTCTACGACGCAGGCCTATTTCTACGGAGCAGGCCTATATTAACTAATTCGTATATGTCGTTATTGTTCGTATGAATTCAATTAACTTATTAACATAGATAATTATGATTCGATAATAGGCACTTGAAAATCCTTCATAACTAAGGTTTCCTCGTTTCATCAGTATTGTGATGAGGGGCGAAAATTCACACGAGCTATCATACATACATACTAATATACATAGATAGATAGATACATACATCATAGTGTAAACTTTCCGGGGGGTGTTTGCGAAGATTCTCTATTAATACCGTATCTGTTAAACTTTGGGGTTGAAACTTTTTTAAAGCACTTTCAAGTTATCTTATAGCTCAATTCGGTTGTATTCATGCAGTGTTTAATTAGATTTACGAACAACATTTGGGTTGTGGTATTAAACGTCTACTTCATAACAATCGTTTATAATTATATAATATTGGGTTGCTAACTCCCCCGGTAGCTATGAACACGTGCGTTCAAGTCCACTGATCTAATAATATCACGGAACGAAAATACGAAATTTCGAAATATTTACCGCACAATGGTGGCAGCTGGGAGTGGGAATGTGATGGAAATACGATCAAATTTATAAATAAACGTTTTCATTTTGGCCTTTTGGATTAGTAGTGCGTTTTGTCATTTATATATTCAGTGTAATTAATCATTTCAATTCAATAACAAAAATATAGAAAAACTAAACGAATTGAAGTTTAACCCATTCCAGACAAATAATGATGTGGCATTCAGCCAACATAACGCAAATATTGATAAATGTTTCAACATTAACGAAATAGACTGCAACTATTATTTACCAGCGGAGTTTTTAGCTAAATCTAAAAAACATCTCAATTCATCTAATATATTCTCTATAATGCACCTAAATATAAGAAGTATAAGGAACAAATTTGACAGCTTTAAATATTTAACTGAATCACTAACCAAAAATATAAATATAATAGGCTTAACTGAAACATGGCTAAGCAATAATGACTGTGAACAATATTATAGATTAGAAGGATATGACTTTGTAGGAATAAATAGGGAAAATAAAAAAGGAGGGGGAGTTGGAATATATATTAAAGAGCAATTAAACCAGAAAAAACGCGAGGACCTAACCACAAATATTGATGATATCATTGAAAGTGTTTTTATCGAAATATGCACAACCATAGGGAAAAATGTTATTATTGGAGTAATTTACAGACCACCAAATAGCAAAATTGAAATATTTGAAAATGCAATGAATGAATTATTGAATAAAATTGATCGAGAAAACAAAATATGTTATCTTATGGGAGATTTCAATATAGACTTACTTCAATCAGATAACTGTGATATTGCTAATAGGTTTAGTGAGCAACTTTTTACCTCCTCTTTTTACCCAGTTATAACCAAACCAACCAGATCACTGAACATACTGCTACTCTAATTGATAACATTTTCACTAATAATATAGAAAAAATAGACTCAAGTGTAAATGGAATTATTTTCAGTGACATCTCAGACCATCTGCCCATATTGCATGTGTGTGACCTCAATACAACCCATTTAAATAAATGTAACACAAAAATAATAGATACTAGAGACTTTAGCAATGTAAATATAAATGTTTTCAAGCAAACTGTTAATGAAATATCTTGGCCAAATGTTTTTTCTGATAACTCAAATCCGGAACTAAGTTTTTCCGAATTCACAGAAACATTCTTAAATGCCTATAATACAAGTTTCCCAATTAGAAAAAAAGTCATTAAAAACGCTGTTGATAAAAACAAAAGTCCTTGGATGACAAAAAGTGTTTTGAAATCAGTGAGAACAAAAAACAAGCTATATAAGGCTTACTTACTAAATAATAGTAAGAAAAATCAAAATTCATACAAAAAATATAAAAATAAGCTGAACCACGTAATCAAAGCAGCAAAGAAAATGCATTATGAAGAACAATTAATAAAATATAAACATGATGCTAAAATGATTTGGAAAACATTAAATAATATTCTGAACAAAAAAACAAAGAAAACAAATTTACCAAAGCAGTTTGCTGATAATACATCATCTAGCATTATAGATGATCCAATAAAAATCGCAAACAAATTTAATGACTATTTTGTAAATATAGGACCTAATCTAGCTAAGAAAATTAATAACAACAATACAACATTTGATAAATACCTTACAGACAGTATCCCTAACAGCTTATTTCTGGATCCAGTTACAGAACATGAAGTAAGAAATGAAATAGAAAAACTAAACACAACTAAAAGTCCTGGATATGATGGTCTTAGTGCAAAAATAATAAAACTTGTGACAAATGAAATCTCTAAACCAATTACACAAATATTTAATCAAACATTTTTAACTGGCAATATTCCCCAAGAACTCAAAATTGCGTTAGTAACACCAATTTATAAGTCAAACGAAGATAACAGATTTGAAAACTACAGACCAATTTCAGTTATAACTTGTTTTGCAAAAATACTAGAGAAAATTATGTATAAACGTCTCATCAATTTTGTTGAAAAAAATAATATTCTTTCGGAGCACCAGTATGGGTTTCGTAAGAATAGATCAACTGAACTCGCTATAATTGAGTTTATTGATAAAATAACAAAATCAATAGACAAAGGACAATATACAATTGGTATTTTCCTTGACTTGTCAAAAGCGTTTGATACTATTAATCATAGTATTCTGCTTAAGAAATTGGAATACTATGGAATTAGAGGTGTTACACTTAAATGGTTTGAGAACTACCTTTCCAATAGAAAACAAATTGTAAAATATAATGACACTAAGTCTGAAGCAATGACAATAACTAGTGGTGTCCCTCAAGGGTCGATATTGGGGCCACTTTTATTTTTATTATACATAAATGATATCCAAAATTGCAGCACACTAGTTTCCAAAATATTGTTTGCAGATGACACAAATATTTTCCACAGTCATTCTTGCTTAAAAGAATTAAATTTAATCATGCAAGATGAAATAAATAAAATAGCTGATTGGATTAGCAGCAATAAATTATCACTGAATGCATCTAAAACAAAATTTATTCTATTTAGATCATCAAATAAAAAGATTAAACACAATATAACAATTTCTATAAATGGACAACCAATTAAGCAAGTTAAAAATACAACTTTCCTTGGTGTTATTATTGATGAACACCTAACTTGGAATGATCACATTGATTTAATTGTGAAAAAAGTTATAAAATCTACGGAATAATATCCAAAATTCGACATTTCACAAATTTTAATACTCTCAAACTAGTCTATTATGCTTTAGTTTATCCTTATTTAATATATGGAAATCTAATATGGGGAAATACATATAAGAAACGATTACAAAAATTAATAAACATCCAAAAGAAAATAATTCGATTAATGATGTTCAAATCGTATTCTGAGCACTCTGAACCACTATTTAATAAATCAAACATTCTGAATATTACAAAAATTAATGATTTTCTAACTAGTTTATTCATGTTTCGATATCACTACCTGGAAAATTTACCAAAATACTTTAGCAATTATTATGTAACTAACAACAAAATACATGAACACAACACAAGGAACGTATCTAAACTTCATAAATCATACTCAAGAACTAATTTTGTCAAACATTCACTTTACAATAAAGGTGTGAATATCTGGAATGAGTTAAAGTCTGAATTAAAAAATATTAAATCTTATAACATATTCAAGAAAAAATCAAAAAATTATTTCTTGCTGTTGCATTCGGAAACATAAATTATATATATCTCTCATCATCTCTTGTAAATTATATATGTCTTCTAACTTTTCCTAATTTGTATATATCTTTATCATTATTTGAAATATTGTAAAAATATCTCAAACTCATCTTCTTTTTTTCTATTAATAACATTAAATTACCTTAAGTTCTGATCATCAATGTAATTAATTGTAAATAATTAACCTAGGGGTCTTAATCAAAAGCCTTTCGTGGTTTCTAGTAGACCTCTAGCCCTATAATTCTGTAACCTGTATTTTATTTTAAACTATGTATGTATGTATGGGCAAACTTGAATAAATAGACAATACTGAATGGGTCGAATGTTCATTATGGCAATATTTTTATAAATTCCGAAGCGTAAGTTTCGCCTCCAACGTGTCACATATTTTGGACTTGGTAGTTGGTGCTGGTTAATATATATAAAAAAATTCAAATACAAGATTCAAGACCCGATGAGGTCCCTTTGGCCTTACCGTAAATATCGAATATGTTAGTTATAGTATACAGCATTGGATTTTACCAGCGATCTAAGGTAAGTCGACTTGCGTACAATTTATACACATTAATACGGCTACTGTATTGTTTCTGGCGAATTTTATAGATAGTAGAAGTTGCTATACTCTGTCCGTAGACTCGTAGAGTGTAATTTGTAGAGTCACTAGAGTAGTAGAGTCACAGATTAACGATGGTAGAGTGTAGTATGAACTGCATAATTTTGCATTGAAATTTGACATTTGTTATGTAATATTAATAGAACACAGATCTCTGTTGACGGGGCAGTTGTTTACAAATGCGAATGGCATTTTGGCGAGGATCAGGGTTGCCAACTGTAAATGTGTGAAATTCCCAACTAAGCTTCCCAAATATCCCGAGATTCCCCCAAAAATCCCAATGTTCCCACTTTCGTTCCCAGTCCCCAAAGACCCCAACCTGCGAACGGGCATACTCTGAAAAAGAGATTTAGAGATCGCGCCGGTTTCTCGAAATATGCGTAATACTTCATGTTGTATAAATGAAACATACTTCAGTTGGATAAACTGATCTAGTATAACATTTGTAACATAAAGTTCAATAGGATGCCAGCAGACGAACGCTGGATTTTTTGAAAATTATTATATTGTTTATTTTAAATCAATTTTTAATTCTCGAACTTTCTGTTCTCAAAAATCCCAAAAAAATCCCGAGCATGAATTTTTAAAACAAAAATCCCAAAAAGTTCCCAACTGCTTTTTAAAATCCCGAGATCTCGGGATAAAATCCCGAACTTGGCAACCCTGGCGAGGATGCGTCTGTATATATAACTATGATTGATGTATGATGCATTCTATATACTTCCTAGTTTTGCTTAGCCTTTATTTTAGTAGTCTGTGTACAACCGTACTCTCGAAATTTTATATACACGATGAAATAATAAATAAATAAAATTTGAAATAATCGAAGTTGAGTTGACATATTTGTAATTAGTTGAATAAAACTAATCAAATATTGCAACCGTAAACAAAAGACAATTTTATCTGCTTACTATAATATATTGGCAAAAACATAAATCACTCATCGCGAATTTAGAATTACGAATGATGAAATATTACAAGCTTTTCATTGACAAGTGTACTTGTTGAAAAACTGGCTTTTCAAAAGCTTGTTACATTCATCAATTTTCAATATATCTGTCACGTTTTAGGAAGATATGAGTTACTATTTTTAGACTTTTGTAATTTTGTATTCTTTTGTATTTTAACCCTAACCCTAATCCCAACCCTAACCTTAATCCTAACCCTAAAAGTCTAAAAATAGTAACTGTTCCTAAATCGTGACTCATATGATTTTCAAGGGCAAATAAAAATAGTAAAGGTAAAAATAATTGCCAAATAAAAATTGCTCGTGTAAATACGTAATATACAAATATCAACACAACACAACATGGATGCACAACAATTACGTACGCACTATAAACCATGTAACATAGCATTTGTCTTTTAAAACTTTGCACTATCCTTGGATCACTAGTCTTAACTTACTACTTAGAAAGAACAAAATGACAATAGAGAAGATATCTCAAATAATTCAGTAAGTTATTATACTCATAATGTAGTCTAAGTGTATGTTTCATTCCTTACCTATTTAGAGGAGTATATCATATTATTTGATATATTTATAAATATCAAAGTGAGCATTACCGAAAATTAAAACCAACCTTTTTAGATACCATTGTCAACAGTTCCTAAGGATATAGCAATGACAGTTGGCCCGGATGAATGGATCAGCAGGACTATAATTGATTCAAAGGTACAGTTACTAATTATGACAAGTTGACAGCTTGAACATGACTGACTTCGATTCTTTGTCTCTGCTTTGTCAGACCTACTACATAGAAATCCACCTACCACATAGAAATTGTTCTGGCCAATGATTGGGGCCTCTTAGATACTTTTTATAGTTCATATAGTTTATTTTACAACAGACAACTCAACGATGGATAATACAACCGGCGACAACCCCGAGGTAGGGACACTAGATAGTTTTTATCGAAAAATACGATTGAAAATACGGGGCAAACCGACATAAACAAGACTAGTTCCGATAAAGTAAACCTGGAAATGGTCGAAAATACTCTGTCTATCCCGACTAACGGGCTATCCTCTCGGCCCAAAAGATCGGTAAAACCCACGGAAAAGTCCATCGAAAACAGGATTCAGTCCGGTAAATCCAAACTTGATCAATTGTGGCGAAACATGTCAACTGCTGTGACTAAATTGTAAGAAATGCCCGATTTGCTAGATCAAATAAAATCACATACATCAGAGGTACGTTCGCTATTCCACCAGTACCACGCCGTTTCTTTGTCATTCTTAGAGTTTCTTGCCTAGCCTCAGTGACCCCAAACACCATAAGGAATATGGAACATTGCAAAAACTCACAAATAATCGTAGTGAGTACGTTCAGACAGCGATAAACGAGCGAAAGAAGGAACTTTTGCTAGAAATTAATTCAGTCCACCATTCCCGTAGTTATCATAGCTCTGCGGGAAATCGTGTTCAAAGATCTGTTTAGCCAACATATACGTGACCGGACATCCAGAAACCAAGGTGAAGGTGTATGTTGTAATCGATGATCAGAGCAACAGTTCTCTAGCAAAATCCGAACTCTTTGATCGCCTGAACGTCCATGGTCAAACAACGTCATATTCACTTAGGACATGCGCTGGAACAACCCAGATACGAGGAAGATGCAGCAAAGACATCGTCGTAGAATCCCTGGACTGTAGTAAAAGACACCAGTTATCGAGTGTAACGCTATCCCCGACTCTAAAGAGGAGATACCTACCCCAGAAGTAGCCCAAGCTCACCCACATTTACGTGGAATAGTCGACGAGATACCCGAGATCCGCGATGATGCAGACATCCTCTTGCTTGTCAGTCGAAACGCACCTCCACTTCAAAAGATTGACGAATCGCGCAATGGATCTAGGAACGCCCCTTGCGTCCAGCGTCTCGATTTAGGATGGGTCATCATTGGCAACGCTTGCCTGAATTCATAAACCAAAGCTTTCCTGCTACAAGACAAACATTCTCGAAAGTGGCCGACCCTCGATCTTTTCACCCTGCCCTAATCGTTTCCAAATTAAGGAAGACATCTCTAACGTCTCCGGCGTTCCCGGTAACAAAGACAATGCCCAGAGAAGAGAGACATTCGAAACCGCCAAATGGTCAAAAACGATGCAGGAAACTGGGAGGCGCCACTGCCATTTCGTAACCCGATATCAGAACTCCCAGACAAGCGAGAAGATACACGTAAACGTTTCAATTCCACAAGGCGAACACTACATCGGAAACCGGAAATGAGGAAACACTATTTCAAGGTTATGCAAAAGCTTTTTGAGAATGGTCATGCAGAGCCCGTCCCCGAGAGCGACGTGGTTTCAAAGGGGCCACGGTGCTACCTTCCCCACTTCGCCGTCTACCATCCCCGAAAGCCTGGTAAAATACGGGTAGCTTTCGACTCAGGAGCTGAAACCAACGGGTGTCGCTAAACAAGCTACTGCTCTCCGGCCCAGACCTGACAAATAGTCTCTTGGGAATCCTCTTAAGCTGCAATGCAGTCGCGTTCATGACAGACATCGAAGAAATGTTCCACTCATTCATAATTCGTGAAGACCATAGAGACCGTTTTTCTCGTATAGAGACAACAACCCCGACGAAGAACTGATCGAATATCGTATGAAGGTGCATCTTTTCAGCAACACATCGTCGCCAGCCATCGCAACATGTGCTCTTACGGAGACAGCTCTCGTTGGAGAACTCGAGTACGGACCCGACGCAAGAGAATTCGTAGAGATGGACTTTTCCGTAGATGACGGTCTAAAGTCCGTTCCTGATTGCGGGGGAGCCATTGATCTGTTACGTCAAACCAAAGCCATGTTAGTAGCCGCCAACATGCGCCTCCACAAAATTGCCTCTAACCACTCTAAAGTAACGCCAGCCTTTGCCGTGGAAGACCAAGCTTCAGACCTCCGCAACCTGGAACTCCACCGCGACGTCATCCCAGTCCAATGCTTGTGGGGGTATTCTGGAATCTACCAACCGACGCCTTCACTTTTCAAATCGTCGATGGAGCCAAACCATTTACAAGACACGGTGTTCTCTCCGTGACCTATTGGCTTTGTGATCCGCTCAGAATCGCTGCACTGGTCGACATCAAAGCCAAAATCCTGCTGAGAACTATGACAACGAGTCTCAAACGCCACCCGCCATATGGTCGTAAGATAGAGTTCTGTCATGTACCACCGTCTGTCACATAGTACACGGGTTGAGCGTTACGCCAGATATACATTTACGATTACGCCTTACGTGTACGTCGGCAACCGGGTGCAAAAGAATAAGAAGGTCCTCGTCGTCGGATCAATGGCGATCTGTGGCAACCAACCTCAACCCAGGGTTCGTACAGGTCAGGAAGAATAAAATTCAAGGACTTTTTAAGGACTTTCCAGGCCATGTATCAGGAAATTCAAGGACTATTTAGGGCTGAAAAGAAAGCATTAGAAGTCTGTACAAAGTGCTTAATAACTGTACAATCGTGCCACATACCAACAAATTTCAGAAAATACAGTATCCAAAAACTAAAGCAAGAAGAATTCAAGGTTCAAGCACCTCATTATAAATTCAAGGACTTTCAAGGCCTTGAATTTTTGTTTTCAAATTCAAGGACTTTCAAGGACTTTCAAGTTTTGTACGAACCCTGTCAACCCTGCAGATTTAGCCACTCGATCGGTGAAAGCCTGCGACCTTAAAGACTCTACTTGGTTGACCGGCCCGAAGTTCCTGCTAACGGACACTGCTAACGGACACTGCTAACGGACACTGCTAACGGACACTGCTAACGGACACTGCTAACGGACACTGCTAACGGACACTGCTAACGGACACTGCTAACGGACACTGCTAACGGATACTGCACCAACGGACACTGCACCATCAGCACGGATACATTGCTAATGGACACGCACGGACACGCGATCGATACGGCGACCTTTCAGCCCGCACAAAAAGACCCAGAACTTCGTCCCGAAGTCACAACTCTCATAACCAACGCAAAGCTCGGAGTTCTCGGAAACCTTGGAGCAAGACGCTTTCTACGTTTCTCGCAGTGGTTAAACTTAGTGAACGCTGTATCGAAACTAATCTTGGTTGCTCAGAAGCAGCATCATCGTCACCACCACACCAAGGAGTAAGTCAGCAACGATCCACTAACGGAAACAACGTCGGCAATCACCGTCATCCAGGAAAAAAACACGCGCAGTCGTTGATTGTGAGGAACTTGCAGTACGAATAATTTCAGGAAGAATTCGATTGTCTAGAAAAGAAAGAGGGACTGTCAAAAACATCACCACTGTTAAAACTCAGTCCAATAATTGATTCTGAAAGTCTTTTACGCATTGGTGGACGTCTCGAACGGCTGACCTTCCGTACGAAGAATGGCACCCTCTCATCCTACCCGGGAAACACCACGTGACAAGTCTAATCGTTAAGCATTGCCATGAAGAAGTGAAACATCAGGGTCGTCATTTCACCCGCGGCATGGTCAGAACAAAAGGATTTTGGATCGTCGGTGGAAAATGCCTCGTTATCGATTTATCCATCAGTGCCTGAAATGTAAGAAACTCTGAGGGAAGCTCCATCACCAAAAAATGGCAGACATTCCAACACAACGCATCACTCCATCACCTCCTTTCACCTACGTTTTGGCCCATGGGAAGTGACAGCCCGGCGCACTGGTGGAGAACACGCTTATAACAAACGATGGGCAGTAATCTTTACCTGCCTGTCAACGAGAGCTATTCATATCGAATTAATTGAGAGCATGGATGCCTCTAGTTTCATAAACGCACTTCGACGATTTTTGGCTGTCAGGGGGAACAAACTTCAAAGGAACACAGAACGAACTAGGGAAGCCGCTCTAAAGCAAATGGATCAGAAGACCGTGGAAACATACCTCAACTCTCAAGGATGCAAGTTGGTTTTCAACACTCCCCACGCTTCACATGCAGGAGGCGTGTGGGAACGTATGATTGGTATTTCTAGACGATCTAAGACCAACTCGACTGACTCACGAAGTGCTATCAACACTAATGGCCGAGGTAACAGCTATCGTGTTGAGCTTCGGTGGCGCAGTCGTCAGAACAAGCGCCTTTCACCTCTGAGTCTTGAGTCTCGGTGGGGACTTTACTCATTATACTCATGTGAAAAGAGTAAGTCAACGCTCTGCCAAAAGTTGTAGGTTTTCTCCGGGCACTCCGGTTTCCTCTCACAGGGGAAGTTCACTGGGTGGGTTAGGATATACAGATTAGGAAAGTAATATCACAAATCTTGTAAGAATAAATAATGTAGGCTAAGTACGTAATATAGGTAAGCGAGATACTTGATGTAATCGGTCACTGAAAAGTCCCAACGGGGAGTGAGCTGAATAATGTATGTATGTATCGTAAACAATAGACCGCTGGTAGCAATCTCAAGCGACCCCCCTGCACCCGAAATCCTCACACGATCCATTCTCCTGACGCAAAAAACCTCACCACTCAAGTCAACTCCAGGAAAGTTCGTCCCCCAAGACATTTACACCAAACAGTGGCGACAGGTACAGTTCTAACCCAGACCATTTCTGTGCGATGGAAAATAATTCCTGCCGACGCTACAATGCAGGCGAAAGTGGGAAACAGCCCTTCCTACTCTTAAAGTAGGAGAGCTAGTCCTCATCCGATGCAAAGAATCACCAAGAAACGATTGGCCGCTCGCACGCATCTTGAAGACTCTAACGGCAGCGCGGATGGAAAAATTCGGAAAGTAGAAGTTACGACAGCAAAGAACGACTCAAAGCAAGTATACACGAGACCAGTCGCAGAACTGGTCATGTTAAAAACTGAACACGAACTGAACTCGTAACTCAATAACAATATTCAAAACGTTAGATTTTGTCAAAACCAGACGGGAGTGTTCTGGCCCATTAAAGCCTCTTAGATAATTTTTAATTTTCTACAGTTCATTATTTGCACATTGTTATTGACATTATTTTCGCGGCACTTGTTTACTACTTTCAACTTCAACTTTATTTAAACACGGTACTATTTCGTATATTAAAATATATTATTTACAAAAACAACCAGAAAAAGTGATTCTTCCAACAGGCCGTGTAAAAAGCAACTACTATAAATATAAAAGAATTTTATAACTTAACATTATATCAATCTACATTGTTTTACCCACTCTAAAAGTTGCTACACTTCCAAGCGACTTCAGGTCAATTGGGAGAGCATTCCAAGTTCCCGCACGCACATTGCGCCGCACGCCATTGGCTAGCATCCCTAGCCAGGAGGGTTGGAATAACGTTTCACGTTGTGAACTCTCTTATCACGCTTTATAGACTATAGTGACCATTCTCTTTTTACGAAAAGGATTTTGTACGAATAAAAGTGTCTTAAAACTTATTCGTTCCGTCGTGATATTGCTGTTGAAGGGTACTGGGCTTCGTCCTTATCCGAAGGAACAAAACAGAAATATACATGACGAGAAATTCTGTTCTTGAAGATTGCAAGCTTTCTCATTTCACTGAAAGCGAAAGCATGCGTAATATACTACACTGACAAAGAAATATTTTCTATGAAAATTAACTTACTACTTAAGTCCAGTATAATTGGAGGCCTTCGGTCCCATCTAACAAAAGCTTGGTTTCCATTTGGTCACAACTGTCCTGACCATGTTATGGTCACTGATGTGAAATAGGCGAATTATTTCAGTATTCTTCTACTAAATCAGTATTTACTAATTACATGAATATATCAACGATATATTACCTCGGTCACCTTGACATGCCCGCGACCGTTATACCACCAAGTGGCCAAACCATGCAGTTAAAAGAGTCTCTGAACTCAACTGACATTCTCATTTTTACCACATTAATATAGCGAGAATGTCCACCGTTGCTCAAATCAGAACAGAAAGATTCAGACCTTGCTTGTCAGATACCAGACATTGATCCATTCCATCCATCTGTAATGAAATTACTTCATGATGTAACTATGCCAAAATGTTCGCAGCACAAATCATATGGAAAATTAGTAAACGGAAAAATCCAACTCTTAGGTAAACTATCTTATTCTTGTTGGGTTTCAGTAAGCGTTACAAGGGGAGAACACTAAGTTCAGAAATGTTCAGTGAGCTGATTGAACTAGTTGAACTAGTTAAACTATATTTTTCTCAATTCTATCACAACCATCTGCTCAGGGCGGCGCTAGAGGGTGGAACACCCACTGTCAGTGACTCGGCAAATTGTTTTCCAGTCGGCAAAATGTGAATTGATAGGAAGAAACGAGAAACCAAAATAAAAATATTTGAATTCTAACCATAGTTCCGAACATCACGGACAAAACATCTGCGCGCTTTTGGCATGTAGAAGAATGTCAGAATGTGCAGTAAATCCCGATATTGAACAGATCATAGACAAATGTTTTAATGAAGAATGAATAAGATAATGAAAATTTATCGTAAAGACATATTACATGTGGTTAAATCGAGTTGGCACCAGCGCGTCTATCACCGAATCACATTAAATCCGGACTTTATTGCCTAAATAGCCCAAAAGTAGTCCAAAACGTAGGCTGGTTGTATAGTTGAACAAGCTCAAAGCTTATAATTTCGGATTATTTGTAAACACTTGTGAGATATATTGACAAATTAGACGTCATGTATAACTATTTTTTCACTGTTCCACATTTTACCTCTCTGATCGCGTTATCATTCAAGAAAACAAAATGTGGAACAGTGAGACAAGGGTAAGTTTATATATGACTCTCTAATTTGTCAATATATCCTCACAAGTGTTTACAAAAATACGGAAATTATAGCTTTGAGCTTGTTCCACGTGCTTTATACAACCGGCCTACGTTATGTTTTTTCACGCAGTATTTTCTTTTAATTTTGTACTACTTTTGGACTCTTAGGCAATAAAGTCCGATTTAATGTGATTTCAGTGATAGTTAGACGCTGGTGCCAACTCGATTTATAGCCGCATGCAGACATATTTACATCCGCCATTTTGTTTGCATTTAAAAATGCCATCCCGCCATCCGCCTCATTCTGAAATTAGGATTAAAAAGGCTACGAACACGATACGATTAGGAATTTGACGGATGGAATTTAATAAAACGATACAGTGGCATTATCCACCAGTATCACAGTGGCAATAGTTCCTTTAATTTCAACGTCACGTGATCATAGTTAACCAATTAAATGGCGAGAATCTACCAAGATGTTACATAATACATTATTATAAATACTAAATAGTACTGATTGATATTTGATAGAACGTTTCAACTACGAAAACTCATTAGCATTATTGAACTGCATACACAGTTGTTGTGTTTAATGGAACAATCACAAAGCGAGCCGAATAAGTCTCGCAAACGCAAGAGAGTTAAATTAGAATGCCTAATATGTCAGAGTCGGCAAAACTACAAAATGACTCGGCAAAATTTCATTTACACCCCCCCAATAAAACAGGGCTAGCGCCGCCCCTGCATCTGCTGTACGAGAGTGCTTTGAAACCCATGCACCTATTGCATAAGTTTGACAGTTTTAACTAGTGACGTTCATAACTCTCGTATGATTTGATCATATTTTTCTTTATTCTTGTTATATAATTCTCTTATTCATTCTGTAATGTCAAAGCTCGTGGTCGCGGAATCACAGGGCCGCAAGGTTCGATTCCTGCCGGAGGACGTAACTACTCCCGGTTACGTCTAAAATATGTGTATAATTATCGCTCGAAAATTCCAGTGGCGGTGCAGCTACAGATTCCAGTTGCCAAGAGCTAACCACATGTTCAAATGTAATATATGTAATAAAAATAACCAATAGTCAAATGTGCAATATGAGCGCTAATAGATGATGGGAATAATTATAGTTTTAAATAAGTTTAACACATCAGTAGCCTCGTGAGAATACAAATATAGTATCTCAGTAGCCATTTGCAGGGGTCATCCTAAGGCCTCCTATTTTCCAAAACGGGCAGTTCTAATTGTAAAATGGGTAGTTCTAAAACCTAAAATAGGTAGTTCTAAAAATTGAGTTTTGGAGAGAACATGTTGAATTCACAAACCCGAAAAGTGTCTAAACATTCAATATTAAATATATTGTTTGAATTGGTCATTATGATCATATATACTTTCAAATACTTTTTACATTTTAACAAATTCCTAAAAATTTCTATCTTTGGGATAACGCTGTGACAGTGTTTGAAGGCTGAAGCCAGCTAGCTAGCTTTCTCCCAACGAGGGAATTCGCGTCGCATATTGCCTGTTCCGCCGCGAAAATGGACAGTTCTAAATTTTTCTTAGATGACCCTCGGCCATTTGTATTCCCAATGAGGCTACTGATGTGTTAAACTTATTTAAAACTATGATTATTCCCATCATTCATTTAGCGCTCATATTGTACATTTGACTATTGTCTGTGACAACCTTAATTGAAATAGCTGTATATATGATGCAAATTTGTGTTATGCCAGTATGTGTGCATGTTCGCTCGAAATTTCCATCTACAAAAACCCTTCAATATCCTAATTAACCCCTATATTAAACAGATCCTCCTTAAGTCGGCGGTATTATGACGATGTACGCTTAATAGAGCTTCCACCGTAAAAACAGAAAAAATAGGTACGATAAGCGCACAGTAAAGACCTAGAATTTTCATGGCTGCTCTGAAAAACTGCATTCATATTTTGGCATTTCTCTGCCTGAATAACGAAGATAGCACGGGACAATTTAAATCATTACGTTATCATATGATAACATATTAGATGTTAAAGACAAATATAAAACGCATCTTAAATTAGGATAGTAATAAGAGAATGAATGTACATTAGTACAGAGAGACAAAATGCATGGGAAAAGGACTTCATTTTTTACAACATTATTGTGGGACTTTCCAAATTACTACATAACCTTGACATGTAAAGACAGTATCTCTTGAAAATTATTAGAACCAGAATTCATTAGAAAGTGAAAGTCTATACCAGTTGATCCCTTAGGTATGGCTGAGTTTCGGCTATATTTTTATTGTTAATATATTCTATTTTTTATATACATGTTTATTGCAAGAGTACTACACCCACTTAGCCCCCTAGTTTGCAACAGTTTGGGAAAGAAATGCCAAGCTGTCCCTCGATCATTATACTAATAGAATATCAAAAGTAAGCTAGGTATGAATTGATGTTGACTATAGAAAAGTGAAACAATTACTAATAGTATGTATACAGGGTGTATCAAAAAAAAGTAATCCAACTTTGGCCTGTTGTCGTGCGTTTATATTATTTAGTTTATAGATTTACTTTTTTCATACCAATAAAGATACCTTTTTTGTATCACGGCGATAAAAAATGGCCAAATACGATACGATTAAAAATTGCCAGTCGAAAACGCATTTTTCCACCATTTTCCACAAATTGAAACCAATGTATTAACCAAAGTAATTTGGATATGAAAATATACCAAATTTAATCCATAGTATTTATAATCTCTAGGCTTGAAAATCACGAGTACACGTGCTGTTTACCCCAAGACATTCCTATCTGTTAAATATATGTTACGCAGAAGTAGATTTTTTACAATTTTCAAGTTTATTGGCGTTCATATTCGTTTGCCTAAATACCCAGTTAATCAATGAATTATTTTTCTATTGGTAGAAAAAACTAGGGCGAAAACCTGTATAGAACGCTCGGGAATTCAGCAAATATATTGCTATAAAATTACTGCTGTAACTCTCCCCATTCCCCATGTCTTCTTTCTGTTTAACCTCGTGAATTTTAACGTATATACAAACAAAATTCATTCTTGCATGCTTGCATGCTTGAAACCCATGCTTGAATCGTCTACTTGTCTGATACACCCTGTGTCCAGTTGCATAAATATTGCTTATGTTAATTAGGGAGTTTACAGACATTACGTTTGGGGTTTTTTACCCCTGGCTAGCGGGCTGTAACTGATTTTTGTCATTAAACTTTCTACTGTACCCAAGGTCTCTTGCTCTGTCCTCTAAATGAAACTCCGGGGTGTCCCGGGTGTTGACCCTAGGGAAATTAAGCTGATGATAAGTGCATTACCCTGGTGGTTACATTACACACACGATGGCAATATATCTGCGCTAGCGCAGATACAAAAATCTCATCAATTTCTACATTCATTTAGATCCGACCGTTATTTCAGCGAATTATCGTCGGATCGTGAGGCAAGGAGATTTTAAATACATTCTTGGTACTAGTGTTCCTATACCAGCAATGGATACGGCAGAGAAAATTACGGATGAATTTATTGAAGTTGAATATTTGCTCGAAAACAAAAACCGTGTCAAAGAAATCTTTCTCCAGCCAGTTCCACATGAACATTTATTGAAACGAAGTGCAGAAAAGCAACCAGGAATACCCTTGAATATTTTAATCATTGGTATAGATTCACTTTCTCATGCAAACACGAGACGAACGCTTCCTAAAGTGTATAAATATCTCAAAGACGAACTTGGAGCGATGATTTTTAATGGGCATTCTATAGTAGGAGACGGTACCACAGAACAACTGACCGCTATGTTAACTGGACTGGGAGAACTGGAGCAGTATGAGTCAAGACGCCATCATAAAAACCCTAGACCTGTAGATGGCTGGTCATGGATATATAAACAACTTATAGGTATTAGTATATTAGGTGTTTACTACTCCGGTTGTATACCGTATAATAACTTATTGGACTTTTCTGAGCCCAACATTGCAAAATATTAGGTTGAAACAAATATTAGGTATTTAGAATTGACAAAACATGTAAGAAGGTGCGATAGACAACGAGAAAAGGGGCGATAAGCTACTGTCCAATAGGCACCTGTCCGACATCGTAAATATCGGGCAGGCAAGAGACCCTGTTGATTGATCAATTGTACCCTGTATCTAGGGTATAATAACTAATACTTGTCTCATCAGTCATCAAAAATATATTTTTGAATGTCCCAACTGGGAATCGAACACCAGTTAGTGCTTTGGTCTGATTGCACGAAGCACAGTTAAAGTATAGAATGGTTAGTTTTTGGTCGAGCACATCAGGTCACAAGAGGGTAGTCTCTAAGTAATAATACTCTACCTGGACTTTGAATCAGTGGCAAGAGGCAGCGAGCTAACCGAATCTGCCACCCGTCGTGCTTCCCTCCCAGTGACATGGTATTTAATACTGATCCAGCTGTATAGCAGTGTATTTTTGTTAAGTTACTACTTCTTTGCTCTTTTAGAACGAGGTTATTTAACTGGTTACTCTGCTGACTCACCAAATCTTGGTACATGGCAATACAGACTAATGGGCTTCAAAGATCCACCTACTGATTTCTACCCCAGACCGTTCTATTCCATGGCTGGAAGCTTGTTAAAAGGACGAGACAAGTGCTTGGCTTCCAGAACTATATCAAAAGTTCAGTTTGATTATATTCGAGAAGTGTTGGAAATGTTCAAGGATAAATTAAAGTTCTTTTTCTCGTACAACGGTAAGGCAAGCGTAATTATTGAAGTCTCATTTATATTCATAACAAATCACAAAGATAACACAACCTCGACGGAGGTCAAAATAACTTCATAAATAGACTTCATTTTATGACGCTAGACGATTTTAGTTGTCAATTTGAGGGGTGGAGGGGCGGCGGGGTTGGGTAGTCAGTTGCCTGTTCAGTTGGTGGAGGTTCTCACGTGACAGCCACGAGAAACCCTTGTTTTCCACGTGATCTATTTGATCCACTAGTACCCAACAAACAACGGAAAACGCTCCGTTTCGGTATGATACTGTTGAAGTGGAAAACTGATTTAAGACAAATAGTTTACGTACTAATAAGTGCTAATCGTAACTACAAGTGCGCAACTTCCACCCACGTTTCCGTACGGTAAGATACGTTTGAAATGAAAAACATACTTAAGGTTACATCACATGGTAGACATGCGTTATGGTAGATTGAAGTTTGCGCAACGAGGGGCGAAGCCCCGAGAGATTCATTGATTTTCGAGTGTTTTGAAACCGTGGTCAAACACGTAGAACCTTTGTCGGACTTGCGATGTTTTGTGATACGCACTATTTCAAGGTTATCGTACATCAGTGAGGTTTATATTTGTTTGCGCGTGGAATCTTGTTGTTCAAAGAGTATAAAGGCGTGCGGTTCGGTGGGTTTTATTATTTCGAGGCAGCGTCACAGAATAGGAAATGACCAGAAGGGCAACTCAGCAGTGCAACGTGACTCCCTAATTTTATGCAGTTTTCTGGCCAGAATAATGGTGGACCAGCCAGTTCAGCGTGTTTATTGGCCAGAAAATCGGTGTTAACTTTAAATTTATTCGCTTTGAAGAGGACGTGGCTAAAACGTTCCACGGTAGACTCAAACCTCGTACTCATTTGCGTACGACAAATTGCCAGTGGGAATTAATACTCTCAATGCTATTTTGCCTTCGTTGTGTAAAGCAGCAGGTTTTGAGCGTAAAACAAGCCATTCATTGCGAGTAACATGTGCATCTACCTTGTTTAACGGTGGTGTAGAAGAGAAGTTGATTAGAGATAGGACGGGCCACAGATCAAACGCTTTATATAAGTACGAGAAATGTAATGAAGCGAAAGCTGCTCGTAGTGGAATGATTTGTATACAGTACGTAGGTGATTGACTGCTTCATAATCAGTAATGAGACATGATAATCCTATTGCTTTGGGGCAGTTTCTGTGCTTTCAACCGACTATATTCATAGTGACTTATTACTCATTAATTTCGCGTGATATGGGGTCATTTATGCACGACCTCGCAATTTGAGTTAATATTCAGTGGTTTAGTAAGACGTTCGAAAGTAAATAATCCCCGAGCCGGCGCGAAGCGCCGTGCGAGGGTACTAATTCCGCTCGGATATTTACACCCGGGTATGTGAAAACACAGCGGAATCCAAAGTCGTCCGCCGCGATGCCATGGACGGTTCAAGGTTAAATTTTATAGCAAGCCAAAGCTAAAAGAGTACGTAATAACATATCTACTTTATATAGCGGGGCAATTTCATAATTTTATACTTAAAAGTACCAAAACTAAAAAAATGTGTGTTGCTATGGTTACAATGATTGACTGAATACTTCATCTTACAATAAATTTTGGGAAGTATAATTCCTGAGTTTGAATAGGCGAGGGGATTCTGCATGAGTGTATTTCTAGTATTATGTAGAATTGCAAGCAAAGTCGAATCACTGCACGTGTCACCTGACTTAAAGCCATTTGCTTACGAAAATTAGACGTTTGCAGGCCTTCCGCCGCCACGTTTTAAACCCATGCATCTGGACGAACCAATCAGGAATTCAGCTCAAGATAATAAGCACGAGAGCTCATTACTCCGCCAGTAACCAATGAAGCTTTCCATTTGAGGCTTAATGGGAGTTCAAATGAGCAGTTCAGGTCATTCCTCCTGCATGTGTTAGGGGACAAGGATCAAACAAAAATCGAAGATATTGTTGTCAAGGTCGAAACGAGAGATCGACGACATCAGGCAAGGGATGCCACTAGTTCAAAACGTGAGGAGGCGGGACCTTCATATCGTTCTATCTGCTACTTTTATTGTTGTTACTATCTAATCACGGGCCGTACCCCAAAGCATTTGGTGGAAACTATTACTATTTCTTTTTGCTTGCATCCATTCCATTTCCCACTTTCTCTGGGAATGCGGCTTGCAGAGAGTGACAACTGCGAAAACGTGGTACCTAAATCAGCCCCCCTAGTTATGCTGGGTCACGGTTGTCACCCCCTGCTGGTCCATGGGGGTTTTTCCGAGATAGTTTTCCAGTGTTCAATTTGCGTCGTAAGCAGCTGCTTATTGTTTGCTCTTTGCTACCTTGAGGCAGTGCCTAAGATAGCATGGGATTGGGAGTTCACCTCCTCTTTTGATGATAATCTCTGAGCATCAATGCAGCTGCCACCACGACGTATACGATGGGTCAAATCGTCGGCGGGCCCCATTGGCGCCGATCGGGGGTCGACAACTGTGTCACCGGAGGTGATGGATAAAATCCTTAAGGATTAGTTACAGGCTCGTGGCAATCGAAGTAAGTCTCTTGTTTTTTCATCGGTAAACTTAATCATTTCATTGGTCATCTTACCGACAACGGTTCATCTTACCGACAATGGTTCGGCAAGGGATCAAACTTATTTCAACGCGGAATTCTATTGGTTAGAGCGCTGCACCGGAATCGCGGGCCGTGGGTTCAATTCCTGCCAGAGGACCTAGTGTTGCATTTTTCGCAACCGTTCCTGGTTAGGTCTTAAATTGTGTATATATCTACTCACTTGGATTATCCACCAAACCCAGTATTCTAGTCCTCTTTAGCCATATCTGGGGAAAGATGCTTCGAGATGGTAGTATCTGCCCTGTTCGAGGAATTGAACAATACATCGCGATCGCCGAGCAACAAACCCACGGTAACACACAGAGACATGCGGCGCCGTTGTATCACGTCTAATTTTATAGCATTCTTAACCCTGCAGGGGCATGGATTTATCTGCCGTCACGCAGGCAGGGGCAATTGCCAATGAGCTGAGACCAGATGTGTAGCATTCCCAAGTCTGCCTTCACCAACGCGTCCAAACGAAGATTCGTATATAGTGCCCAAAATTATGAACACCATAACATGTTGAGTTTTGGGTGTGAGATTTGGGTTCAGATTTGGGATTAAGACTAGGAGTTGAGATTTGGAGTTTAGGCTTGGGGTTAAGGTTTGGGGTATGTTTTGGGTTTTTGGCTAAAGGTGAGGTTGTTTGGGCGTGCTTTTCGCCACGCCTGCGAGCCCACAGGGTAAACCGAAGTTCTGAGCGTCGAGATCAATGCTCCCATACTTAAAACGATCAGTGCAAGTGAGAGTGTTGTGCAATAGAATACTATTCACAATACTCGAAACAAAGCACGAACACAACATGGCATAACATGTTTAAATGGAGCGTGTAACCGCTAGGGGGACGAGGTATAAATAGTGTGATTCTCACTGCATTCATTACTTAAATTTGATCAAGCGCCCGGGGAGATAGTGGTAACGGCCCACCTACCCTACCCGATTCGTGGTGGTACCATTTGACAGGTTCCCACCTGTACCTGAGCGCTCGATCAATGCTCACATACTTAAAACAATGAGTGCAAGTGACAGTGTTGTGCAATAGAATACTAGTGTTTGATGAGGAAAAACTAGTGTTTGATAGAGTGTTTTACCGGACGTGACGCAATGAAGCTGTCTGATTGGGTAAAATGCTCATGAATAATTAATGATTTGAGAAAAGTAAAGTTGATATACCGTGTTTTTACTGCTTCGTGAACTATCATGACAAGTCCAATTAAGATCACTATAGAAAATAAACCATTAAAGAAGAGAACGTTTCCACACACATCTTTTTTACTTTATTTTTTTTTATGGAGTACCTATATTTTTATTCAGTCCGACAAAACTAGAAAGGTTTTACCTAAACACCCATCAAACGAAGTTTTTCAGTGTTTTCTGGCTTTTTTCACTGAAAATTTGGTAAAACTACACCTAAAATTCGTAGCACAATGTCCAATCTACCATAACGCACATCCAGCATGTGATGTAATCTTAATAGCATATTCTCCTGAATACGTTTTTGCGTTTCCTGTATATCTCAGCAACTACTGATTGTTTTCGTTCTTGTTTTTGTTCTCCCAGATTATTACTCCCACAATGCTAACAGTGAAGCAGCAATGATTGAACCTGATCTATTATCACTTCTACAAGACTTAAAACAAAGTAATCATTTAAACAACACATTACTTATAATCATGGGAGATCATGGCTCGCCATGGCTCAGCACTTGCTTTGATACAGGGGAAACTCGAAGAAAGACTTCCACTTTTTTCAATGTCGTTCCCATCATGGTTTCTAGAAAAATATCCAGAAATTTCCAAGAATCTGAAAATAAACATCAACCGTCTGACGTCATGGTATGACGTATACGCCACATTTCGTCACGTGATCAGTTACCCAGAAGTCCCTGCTAATCTAAAACATGGTCAAAGTTTGTTCGTAGAAGTTCTTGTATCACGTACATGTGCTCAGGCTAATGTTGAAAAACACTGGTGTCCATGTTTAGAATGGGCAAATGTAGCTCGTGAGCACAGCCACGTAAAGAATTCAGCACTTGTGGCAGTAGAGTTCATGAACAATGCTAGCCTAGAACACGAAAAAAGCGCTAAAAACTGTCGAAAGCTATCACTGAAAAATATAAACTACGCCTTATTAGAACGACCAAATGATAAACTCCTATCATTTCAACAGACAAATGATTTATTACCTGCGTTCAGCGACAAATCACGACCGAATCATAAGGAATTTTGTCGCTATCAAATACAATTCACGACCTCACCAAATAATGGAATATACGAAGCAACTGTACGCTACCATGAAGAATGGTTTATTGTAAAGCAAGGGTATTAGCAGAGTGAACAAATACGGGAATCAACCAGATTGCATTGCGAGAGATCTATCACATTTAAGAAAATTTTGCATGTGTAAAAATATTTCTGTTAATGCATTCAAAGATAATATTCTAGTAGCGCGGGTACTAGTATGTACTTCAGTATATAATTAGGAACTAGATATATCAAACATTTTATATGAATTTTTAATTTATACTATTACTGAGTTATTTGTACTGTGTTATACCTTAAGTAATGTATCTCAAGCGCTTTTTAATGTGTAAGCGCGCCATTTAATGTGTAATGTTGGACGCAATATATGGACGCAAAATAAAATATATCACATATAAAATATAATATATAATATAAAATAAATAATATATGAATATATAATATATAATATATATACATAATATATAATATATAATATATAATATATAATATATAATATATAATATATAATATATAATATATAATATATAATATATAATATATAATATATAATATATAATATATAATATATATATATAATATATAATATATAATATATAATATATAATATATAATATATAATATATAATATATAATATATAATATATAATATATAATATATAATATATAATATATAATATATAATATATAATATATAATATATAATATATAATATATAATATATAATATATAATATATAATATATAATATATAATATATAATATATAATATATAATATATAATATATAATATATAATATATAATATATAATATATAATATATAATATATAATATATAATATATAATATATAATATATAATATATAATATATAATATATAATATATAATATATAATATATAATATATAATATATAATATATAATATATAATATATAATATATAATATATAATATATATATATAATATATAATATATAATATATAATATATAATATATAATATATAATATATAATATATAATATATAATATATAATATATATATATAATATATAATATATAATATATAATATATAATATATAATATATAATATATAATATATAATATATAATATATAATATATAATATATAATATATAATATATAATATATAATATATAATATATAATATATAATATATATTATATAATATATGTATATAATATATAATATATATATATATATATATATAATATATAATATATAATATATAATATATAATATATAATATATAATATATAATATATAATATATAATATATAATATATAATATATAATATATAATATATAATATATAATATATAATATATAATTTATCGACAGTCACGGAAAAGTCGTGTTTAGTGGAGTAGAAAACAAGAACATAAAACACCAGAATCTACATCAATTGTTAGCGAAGATGTCGGCCATGCTGGGAACGTTATTGCATAAATTGCTCAACAGTGATTCGCAATCTGCCGGTGATTCTGGTGAAATATCGACACCCATAAGTGCTTCAAGAAAAAAACTAAGTCAACATGGTGTTCAGGAGTCTGCTAAAGGTGAAGGAATAGCAGCCATTCGATCATCGGAATACAAACTTGTTGATATTGGACAGCTGTCATCTGCTCTTTCTGACATCCATAGATGTGAACAAGGTAGGCCAGCCGTGTAACTTGTTGTTATTAGTCATTGAATATATTTTAATAACTACAGGTTTTTATAGATTTTAAATATTCTGCAAAGAGTTGTTATAAACACTGCAAAATATTTATTGTAGCCCATGATAATATTCAGCATGTTTATGTAAATAAGCTTTAGTAACAGAATATTCTTTTGTATGTAATAATTTTAACACTTTGGTATAGGATATTTCACGCTTGATGAAGAAGAAGATAGAAGACAGGGTTGACAGTTGAATGCAGCACATGCGATAATATAGAGGTGTTGGATACATCTACCACTGTAGCCCGAAGGGGAACATCTTTCGACGTTAATCGACGACTCGTGCACAGCAGTATCGAAACGGGTGGTGGCTACGAAGGCCTGGCTACATTATGCAGCATTATGAACATGCCATGCATGTCAAAGCCTGCATATTATAAACAGTTAGAGACCATTCTCCTTGTCTTAGAAAGAGAATGTCTGAGTGAACTGAAAAGAGTGGGCGAAAAGGTTCGAAAATCAGTTTTAAAGGAGAACACAGAATTAGATGTTGGGCAGCCAGCAGACATCGCTGTTAGTTTTGACGGCACAATTTGGGCCAAGAGGCATTGAAGGATGCTGAAGGTACCACATATAAAGCTGGTGCCTTCTAATTTTCTTCAGTAAGACTTTGGTCTTGAACTTAGGTTTATAGACTTTACATTTACTCATTGTAAATAATACCTGAACTTTAAAGCCGTTTTCTCAAATTCGCACTTTTTACCTTTTGAGAAAGGATATCTCTTGAACGATTTAACCAATTTACATGAAATTTTCAGGATTTGTGTATCTCACCATTGTCTTGGGGATGAACAGAGGATTTTTTAATATATATTTTCTAACATGAGTTATTGAATAAACTTGTCAAGCAAATTTGTATCTTATTTTTAAAACCTTGTGATCCGCTTAGTTTTCAAAATATTAAAAAATCCTCTGTTCATCCCCAAGAAAATGGTAAGATATATATATCCTGAAAATTTCATGTGAATTGGTAAAATCATTCCTGACATATCTTGCATTGTGGGTCTATCTGTCAATCAAAAATTGAGAATTTTGCCAGCTACCTAAATAAATTAGGATCTGCTGCCAAAAACGACTTTAGAGTTAAGACTTTAGGGATAGAGTTAGGTGTGGTTGTCGTGAAACTGTGTTAAAATGTCATGTTCGTAAAACTGTGATAAAATGTGGTGTATATTATGTATAATGTCTATGTGTCTAAAGTTATAGTAAAAACAGTATTTGTTAAAACGTGATGGGAAATGATGTAGTAGCACGACTAAGCATAAAGCACGCACATATCAGTGTAGATTACGAAACCGCCTGTCCCACACATCGACGCATGTCGCTGTATTTCGTTGTGTTTGAGGACTTTGAGAGCGAGTGTTTAAGTTGTCTTTCTTAAGCGTGTTGTCTTAAGAGTATTGTGTTAAAGGGCTACATCGACGTGCACTAAAAGGTGTAAATATTTGTACAGAAGTCTAAAATAAATGTAAAAAAATACAGTCCCAAGTTGTGAAGTGTATTGAATCTGGTTCCAGCAATAGCGTGACTTACATGGCAGTGAAGTTGCGCGACAGTAGTGTCATCCACGCGATCATATTACGCGCGATCATATTGCTTTTCCTCCTCGCCTTTTAGTACTCGTCTATAAAATACCTTGTAAATATTCCTAACCAGAGAGTCTTAGATTTGCGCTCTCTCGAGTTATATCAACCATATTTTCATTGTAATGACGACTTTCCATTGTTAAGTAAAATTATATATGTATATCAAAATTTATTAGTGTTTGAGTATTACCTCGCCAACTCGCAAGTCAATCATTTCTGACAACAAATCAATATTCGCGCTTAATTGTCGACCCCGACGAGAAATTTTTACCTCAACTCAACAATGGAAGAAAGTTCACAGCCACAGAGTTCATCTGCCACAGTTTCCAACTCCGTCGCGAAACTTCAACATCGCCAACGACCTCCACTATCGGCATTAAACTTCCTCCATATATTGGCCAAGCGATCCAGCTCTGCGTGTGGTTTTTTCAAGTCGAAACGCGGTTCACCACCCGTGGAATCACATCCGAATTCTGAACTGACAAAATACGCTTATGCTGTTGGTTCCCTTCAACCCGACGTCGCCCAAGAAGTCCGTGATCTCCTCATCAACCCTACATTCAGCTTAAAACAAAACTGGTCAAAGCACGCATGCGTCCAAACAACAGCGACTACACCAATTGCTCAACGCCAAAGAGTTAGGAGATCGAAAGCCCACCCAACTCTTTCGCCGAATGCAACAATTGCTAGGCGATAGTCAACTTGAACCTTCAATCATGACATGAAGCAACTATTTCTTCAACGCCTCCCAACAAACGCCCAACTCATCTTAGCCTCGTCAAAAGACGACCTGGACACCGCGAGCTTGGCAATATTGGCAGACAAAATCTTAGAGGTATAGCTCCAATCCACTCTACACCTTTCTCACAAGCCGCCTGTTTTACGTTACGAAGCCACAACAAAACAACAATTCCTCATTCCAAATTGTCTTAGTGAATTATTTACTTTCAAAAAGGAAATATTAAATCACAGTCTTCGTGACAGCTCAAGTACTATACGTTTGCCAAAGCCACGTGCGAAAAAAGTTTTCTGATGTATGATGGGGCCTCCATATGGAACTCCCTACCAGAAAATATAAGATAAAGCAAAACGCTGTCAAGCTTTAAAAGGAAAATCGCTACCCATTGCTTCTAAAACCACATGATTCTTATAAATAGTGTAATCATTGTATATTTTACATTTGCATGCTAATTCTTTCCTAATTCTTTCTTTTACTTGTAATTATTTGTTAAGACTTCTGGTAAAATAGTACACTGATCAACTCAAATAAACAACCTGTTAAAAGAGTCCCCCTGTCTGACATGTCTATTAACCTTACCTTCACAACCACTACAAATACACATAATGATTATATGTATAAATTGGTCTAAAAGCTGACATGAATTTTTAAGCGTTTCTGCTATAAAATCGACAACCCCCCTCTCTATTAAATAAATCTACCTACCCTCTCCAATTAACACACAATTCACCCCTCAATTATGTGCCTTAAATACAGAAGACAGAAGGGTTTACGGTTGTAATAATATAATAAATTATCACTATATGATATAATTTGACTTGCCCGAAAACAAGTTTAGTTGACAATATCATGCACTTGTCATGCAGTTTTACGTTACGTGAACTTGAAATAGGACACGTGCACAGATGTCATTTTAAATCCATTTTATACCTAAAGAGGAATATCGAACCAAAATAAGTCAAGATATAACATATACATATCCATAATACGCATATACAAAACAGCAGAAATCTTGCTCGTGAAAAACGTTTGAAAGTGCGAAATGCCGTGAGAAAGCATTTAACAGTGTGCCAAACCCGCTTGCCCTAGACTATTGCGTTGATAATATTATTTTGTTTTATTTAAATTTTTTCAATATTAATTATATCATTAAAATATCTTGAGAATTGACATGATACCTGCGCGTAATTCTACACAAGTGTTTTATAGTGTAAACATTTCTAAAAATCTTACCTATTGATGCATATGACAAACGATTGATTTATTTTGCATAAATTGGGAGAAGCCACTGAATGACACCCAACTATGATTTCTATTGAAAATGAAATAAAACGTTACTATTAAATTGATACAGTTATATAAAATGAGTAGAACCATTATTAATCGTCTTACCCAAGTGAAGGTATCCACTCGTACAATGCTGCGTCTAGATAACTGGCAGAATTACTAGCTTCCACGAGAAGAGGGCGATGTGATTTGGGATACAGATGCTGTCCAGCTTTATCCGTTAAAGAGCAAATTCCGTACTGAACATCACATTCGCGACAACGAAGTCTCAACTTGGTGCATGGTATCGGTCCATTCAACGTAAACAATGTTACTTTATTAGGCTTGTTGTTGGTTGACAATGGCTTTCTACAATAAAGGCACAAGTCAACCGGAGGCGTCATCATGCGGTTGAAATTAAAAGATTCTTCTTCGGTGGCTTTCCAAAGAAGGTCATCAAAATCTTTTTTGAATGTAGAACACAACGAAAGACATCTTGCTTCTAATAACGTCACGTAGGCTTGAAGATCTTCTACCCCAATCACAAAACCTGCCTTCTTCATGATTGTGCCAATCGCGTATGATCTTAAATTATGAAAGTCCTTATGACCTGATTATATGGTGCCGGTACGTGGTTATTACCATAGCCAGCGTCAGTAATCCTTTTGTCGTAAGTTTAGTCGACAGTATAAACATCATGGTTTCCTCGCCAATCTCGTTCTTATTGCTGAGCAGTTGTGTCAAACCTAAACTTTTGGCACTTTCAAAATTTGCGATGTTGTTGATATTATCGCTAACATCTGCCTTCGCTTCCAACCGAGCAAGGCGTGCTTCTCGCGAAAATATATAATAATAATAATAAAAGTCTTTATTGAAATACTCAAAACAAACGTCTGAGTTTACATGTGAGAATACTACAATATGGTTATTACAGAATTACGTTTATTATAATATAAATATAAATATGTTAATAGTTTATATAATATTGAAAAGACATCTATTTTTAGAAGTTTTTTAATTTCTCTCTCAGTTTTAATAAAGTCATGTTCAAAAAGTCATGACCAAAGTCTTAAAGGTCGATTTATCTTGTTAGATAAAAGATGTAAACCATTATTATCATCTGTAATTTTGGTCATAATCCATAATTTCTTGTCTCTGTATTGTATTATTGCTTCTTTAAAATCTGATCGGCTGCTGTATACCCGTTTCTGTAAACTTATCAATCTCTTACATATATTTGTAAAGATGCTCTGCCCCAAACGTCAACTGCAAAGGTGAAAAGGGAGATTACATGAAAAGAAGATCTAATTGTTGCGTAGAGAACCCATAATGTTTACAGACTCTTAAAATATACATTCTACTACAAGCTTTCTTCATCATTTCATCGAAATGTTTATCCCATTTTCCTGGTATTTCTTCAATCGTGACACCCAGTATTTTGAGCCAATCTTTTCGTATTATGAATGGAATGTGGTCCGGTAAGGGAGCAGACACTCTTCCGCGAACAATTATTTCATAAGTTTTCTTCATATTTAAAGACATTCTATTTTCGTTTGACCATAGTTTCATATTTTCCACTTCATCTCCAGCTGAATCTTCGTGGTCATAAACTGGTGCTATTATTGTAACATCATCGGCAAATTTAGATAAATCATTAGAGGGATTCACCGCCTTGATATCATTGACCATTATAGAAAACATTACAGGTCCAAGTACAGTCCCCTGAGGTACGCCACGATTAATGTCTAAGAATTCAGTTGAGACACCATCAACTTTCACTCTCTGTTTACGGTTTTTCAGGAAATCAATCATCCAGTTTATAATATATGGATTAATAGGTATTTTCTTGATTTTATTAAATAGAATGTCATGAGGGACACTGTCAAATGCCTTACTAAAGTCAAATGAGATTACTCTAACTGATTTAGCACCTTCGTCAAGACATTTTAACCACATATGTTGATTTTTTATTAGAGCCATGGTAGAATTGTGCCCCTTTTTATAAGCAAACTGATCGGCCCCAATATAAATTATACACAGCATCAGCGACTTCACTTTCATAAACACATCTCTCAAACAGGCGCATAATAATACCTGTTAATGAGATAGGTCTAAGTTGGGTACAGGAATTGATTGAGTTTTCTTTTGGGCTTGGTATCACATCAGCTCTTTTCCAAACATTCGGAATCTTCCCACTCTTCAGAGAAGTATTAAATATTCTCGTTATAACAGGAGTCAATATCACCGCATATACGTCTTCCAAAACCAATACGGTAAATCATCTGGACCTGAAGTTGTGCGTTTCAATTTCCGCCAAAAATTATACACCGTGTCTAATGAGAGCGAGGGAATTCTAGTGTTCTTAAGAATCAACAGCAACTGGGGAGCAGAATAATTGGAGTTAGTATTTATACCTTGAAAGTAGGTGTTTATTACACTTGGCTCTATTATAGAACTAATATCCGAACCTCGTCGTCGTTTCGACATTATTAAAACCGTGATTCAAACTTTGGTAGATCAGTATACAACTTATGTGCTCAAGCGCCAGACGCTAGCCTTTTGTGCGTGGCACATTAAAATATCGAATTTCAGTCATACAAAATGCTCTTGATATCGGACTCACATTTCAGTGATACAAATGCGTTTAAATAGATTATAAATATCTTCATCCAAAGACAAATTCGAAATGTCACTCTGTCAATGACAATAAACCTCGAGTGAGTACGGATAAAACTTCACGTGCGTAATGCTTATGATAAAATTTCACGTGTGTAATTCTTATTACCCTTTGCCTGTATACTAAAATAATACTAATTCCTTTGCTTGTACTAATTCCTATCCTTATTATCCTATTCCCCGAGTACTTTGCCTATATAATGTCACTATAGTTGCTTATTACCCTTATTACCATAGCCCTTTGCCTACATAGCTATTCTCAACGCTTATTACCCTTATTACGCGTAATAAGAGCAAAATTATCAAACTATCGGTCTTAAAATAGGCATCATTTGAGGACCAGCAAAGCAAACCAACAGAGAACCTAGCAACACATATTCTCCAATTTTTCTACAGAAGTATATTTTTCAAATTCGATTTCCCATGTGCCTATTTCCTAACTAAAGGTGCAACAGCAGTTCAACTTAACCGAATGTTCTGGTTTGGGGTAAGCCTGTTGCATAGTTATGGATTTGAGATAATCTTGGCATGCTGTGATGGTGCATCAACCAACAGGACGTTCAAAACAATGAATACAAGCAATAACACTCATTCAGAGGGGTTTAATCCCTTTTCAAATTTGCCAATCTTTTTCATGTCCGATCCACCTCACTTGATAAAAAAATTAAGGAATAACTTATTCAACAGTGGATTCAAAGAAAAGACGATTTTCAAGAAGCATGGAAAATAACGGCAAGTATATACTGTGGGAACACATCAGTGATGTTTTTAATCGGGAAAAACTGAGAAGCTTATAATATATGTAACTGATCTCCGAAGTTCGCACATTAACCTTGATAACCTAAGTATAATGCGCGTAAAACTGACAGTACAGACATTATCGTCTAAAGTAGCTGATGAAATGAAGATATCAGATAAGGAAACCACATCTGCTTCGCAAGAATACATATCTATGTGTGACAAAGTTTGGAACATTTTCAACAGTCTTTGTAAATTCGCTGTAAATTGTGGTCACTCGTTTTTATAATTTTTTTATTGCCTGTCAAGGTTTGCCTCAAGCTTTTACTCTGTTTCCGTGGCTTCAAAAAATGGTATTCTCTTATTATTTGTTGTTTAGATTTTATAAACATTACCACAATCCGTTGTAAAATTATTTGTGCTTGCTGCTCTCTGTTCACTTGTCGAAACACCAAAAACTTTTTCCCATTCCGTCCGAACATGTCCACTCACAGACAAATGTTTTAAACACTTGACCACGGTGTCTTTATCTATGCCTGACATAAAAACCTCTCGACCTATTTATGCAAAACAATGAAAAAGTTCAATACTGCATCATTAACAATAAATAAAAACTTTCCAGAACTTTGGCGCTGATCTATCCCAAATCTATCAAAAAATGAAAGCAAGCACTCCTTGGAAACTTGTGTAGAAGTGTTATCATCTTTTGATTTTTTATTGAAATATTCCCAGCCCCAGAAAGATTTTCTCTTGCACGCTTTATCGCCCACCCAGCATGACGACTGATGGCTACTCTCTCTGCTTGATCGTCCACAGAATTTTCAGTAAGTTCATCTGCAGCAGCGCGTTAAATATCCACAAATCCAGCACTTAATGCTACACAACTCCAGAAATGCTGAAGAATGTGCTGAAATACGACACGAGAGAAATCGACGTGTAAATGATGACTACCTCCTGCAAGCGCGACCCATGCTTGAAACAACTTCGAACTTTCATCGTCTCTTAGAACGCTAAATTATTTCTCCAGTTTGATAGCTCGTATGCTATCACTCTTGTATTTCTTTACTCGGACGTTGCAGTCATCAAACGCTTTAACCAATACAGCAAGAAATGAATCCAAAGAGGTCAAACACTTTTTCCCGCGCGTGTTCTCAAGTATTGTTGTGGCCAACTTCGCCTCGAGTTTCACATCACCAGAAGAAATCCTCTCAAGAACAGCTATTAATTGGTCCACTTTAAAGTTCTCCGTTGACTCAACTTGACTGTCGAATAACAGCTGCATGATGGTTGATCATCTTTATTAACATCAATGTCATCTAGATCAAGAACTAACTGAAGTTCTTTCTCCTCAAATTCGCTTGTAACAGCATCCATTTTCAACTTTCAATGAGCGTTCAAATATTCGGAGGGTCCCGCGCATCACACATTGATCAGGGGTTGCATTGCCGTTTCGCCGCCCTATCTTATAGACGCCCTGGTATAACTAATGGTGGTCTAGAGACCATCAAGTCTCAAATCGCTGAACAACATGCCAGAGCTGGCTCAACCCTCTGTACATCTAGAGGACCTCCGTACGTCTCCTCTAGGTAAAAATGTAGGTTCGCTAGAACCTCTATACTGTTCGAGCACTTCCTTGCCCAAAATATATGCCACAAAATACGTCTGTTGTGTGTGTTGTCTTGCTGAATTTGCCAGTTGTCCAAAGTACTTTACGATATATTTCAACATATTAAACTTCATTAACCGCGATTTAAGGCGATTTAAGGCGAGTTAACATCCCACAGCAGGCCTAATCAAGTCTCATAAGGAAGTCTTGTTAGGGTTAACTTTGGTTATTTTCGTTCGCTCGATATTTGCAGCAAATGTTCTCAACCAGCTGGTCCAACAATTTGGACCTTTCATTCGAAGTGTTGGTGAACGGATATTGAAGAATAACTCGAATAGTTCCATTGAAGAGATGCCGATTCTAGGTCCCGAAGAATTTCGTCTTTCAAATATAATTTCGGCTTGCAAATATATTTGATGTGGCCTAGTCCTATTGCTGAACCATTGATAATGGTGAGTTTGTTTCTTGTCTATATAAGTTCAGATAATCTATTTACTTTCAATCATCTTAAGTAAATCGATTACTTAATTAAATGTATTTATAAAAACTCAATTTCATAATTATTTAGATGCCATTCTATTTTTGAATTCTTTCGTTTTCCGATTGAAATTCTACTCTCCTCATCCCTCCTTATTCAATAGTTGCCGCCTGTACAATTACGCTATAAATCATGGTCATTTTATGTTACCGAGTAGGACAGCTAGTAGTTAAAACTTTATGAAGCCGTCATGGACACTATTATACATAAAACCCAATAGCAGCTGACAATTTAAAAAAATATAATATAAAACATAATCCGAAGATGAATGAATGAATGAATAACTTTATTTAAGTGTCAATGTATTTAGCTATGTCACAGCTAATTGGGGACACTTTTAAATAGTTATATAGTATTTACATAAATTAAATAGCTATATACATATTAATTCAACCCAACAATATCTTGACACCCAAGATATGAATTAAATCAAGACAAGAATGAGTTCGTGATAATAACTAAAGTTACAATATATACACAAGGTCTTATATACAAACTGGTATGCCAAGTGACCTAACGAGGAAAGACGGGACACTTAGGCATATTTGGCGGAGGGGGGTCCCTGTTGTCACCATTTGACTGCCACGGATTATTGGATTTGTTTGAAAGCTGCCTGTATTAGCGTTTTACTTAATACATGTGTTTTTAGATGAAGAGATTTTTGTGCCATCTTTTGCGCCGCAGATTTATAGTGCCGCTTTCCACTGGCAGACATTCTATTTTGAATCAGGTCAGTGGTTTGCGTTCATCAAATGGAAAGTTCAAGAACTTCATGTAATAAGACGTCAATAGGCTCGCACCTCGATGTTAACCTGCATTTTTTATGTTTAGTCGTTATAATATTGTATTCTAGTTTTGGCGGGGACGTGTCAGCAGCAAGCTGGGGGGCCCCAACTGTCGGGGCCCTTAGTTCTCGCCCTAACCCTACCTTATACCCTCACCGCAGTGAGAAGTGTGATGGCATGTGGGTGTATTGAGAAATTATTGTTAAAATAGCTTAAGTTCCGGTTAAATTTATCGTTAGTTATGACTCCAAGAAGTTATCATATTTTCTTTCAAATAAAGACAAAATTCCTAATCTTTCAAAGTCGAATGTAATTTATGAAGTGACTTCCCAGCTAGCACAATTACATTGTAGGAACGTTCGCCTAATATTGTGAAAACGTTTGCCATGAACGTCCTGGTAACATGAATTTGGCGACTCCAGGGAACGTCGTCACAACGTTTATGAATAACGTTGGTATATGATATTGCTACAACTTCGCTACAAAATTTGTACTTTTAATTCATATAACAGGGATTATTTTAAGGTGCAGTTATAACCAATTTGTGCAGTGATAAATGAGATTTGTGCAGTCGTAAACGCAATATTGTGCAGTATTTAACGGTGATTAGTGAAAGGATCACTCATCAGAAATTATGTACAAAATCACAATAACTGTTCATATTGCCTACCATTTAGAAGGCATACGGCTTTGAGTACGAGATCGACTATTTAGAAAATATATATGGCAAAAGTAAGAGGATTAAAGGACGCTTTAATCGGAAACCACAAAACCACACAAAAAATCATCCAAAACCACAAAATAGCAATAGATCTCGATAAAACCGAATACACAACTAGACGTTATTTAGGTTTGTCACAGATTTCTCTTACATAACGTCTTATCACTCAGTTAGGTCGCATAATTGAGGTCAATATTCACAAGTACATTCAAATCGTCTCCTGATTCATGTGAATAAAAAGTTTTTATCTCCATTTTATTTGTACGTGCGTGAAATATCAGATAGACATTATTATTATGAAGACATTTGCCAAAGTTCAACATTCAAGAGGTTCATTCCAAAGCAGGTTCAAAATATAGATTGAGTTAAATCAGGACGATGCACATTTGTCAGAAGAAATTTTAAGTATAATATACATACTTTCATAGAAAGGTAGTACATTATATTCCAAACTCTGATACAAAATGGTTAAGCGAAACAAAGTAAAAGTAAGAAAAACAATTTGAGAGCAATTGTGAGCAAGAGTAAATAGGAAATTATGCAAAACTGCAGAGGAACAGTTCAATTTTAGTCATGATACTGTCCGTGACGGAGAGTTGTTATTCCTACTCAATCTCAGACTCCGAGAGTAAGTGAAATAGCATGCAAGCGAAATTACTTCTATTTTAGAAATACAAATTTCAATAAACCAACAACAAGTTTCAATAAATAGATCCAAAGTTGTGTTTCAGTAGCAGTGACAGTGCAATATACTGTGATTACATCCATTTGTGCAGTAAGTTATTATTACTGACCAAATCTCATTTAACCAATGGAATTATGAGTGATTGCATGAGAGTTGAACGCGTCAAGGGAGCAGAGATCCTTAATTTATATCCATAACAACGCAAAGTGTTTTCAAGGATGCATTGTTCATACCCAACGCCGAAAACCCAGTTGTGCACCCCGGGCTACCAGACAGAGTGGCGGACCCTCTTATGAAACTAGGGATTCCAAGTGGACCAAGATGATAAGAATTTCTAGAAATTTCATACATAAATCTCATACTACTATTAATCAGCACACAAATGTTCGCTTACAGGCGATGCTATTACCACAATTTAGCTCAAACATTGCGCTCTTTAGGTGAGGCTAACATAAAATTTGCTAATAATTGAATGAAAATATTTTCTCTGTTTTCGATAATTATATACTTCGAGATTTCAATAAATAGATCCAAAGTTGGGTTTCAGTAGCAGTGATAGTGCAATATATTGTGATTACATCCATTTGTGCAGTAAGTTATTATTACTGAACAAATCTCATTTAACGAATGGACTTATGAGTGATTGCACGAGGGTTGAACGCGTCAAGGGGGCCGAGATCCTTTATATCCATAACAACGCAAAGTGTTTTCAAGGATGCATTGTTCATACCTAACGCCGAAAACCCAGTTGTGCACCCCGGGATACCAGACTGAGTGGCGGACCCTCTTATGAAACTAGGGATTCCAAGTGGACCAAGATGTTAAGAATTTCGAGAGATTTCATACATAAATCTCCTACTACTATTAATCAGCACACAAATATTCGCTTGCAGGCTATGCTAATATTTTCTCTGTCTTCGATAACTATATATACTTCGAGATTTTATAGTGCCAATTAAAAATATCTTGTGTAGAATATATTGCAAGCTGTCATCTTCAAAAGCGGAGCATAATTTACAGATAATTGAAAATACCTCTTAAAAAGAAATATACATAAAAGTGTAGAACTAGAGTATGCCACTGAACGTAGATACTCAATAACATGCAGTGTTTAAAACATCAGTTGACATATTTCTAAAATGTTCATGTAGTTGAGTAGCTACTCAGTATCCCATTCCTGTTTAACATGCCGCTAAATTTATATTTCACTCCCCCTTTTAGCTCATCTTGTGCAATGATAAAATTCCTTTAAAATAATTCCTGTTTCATAATCCGTACATTTACAAATAATTATTAAACAATTTTATTGCTCATTAATGAATACAGTTGACTTAATGTTTCAAAATTAATGTTTCAGCAAATGCATGTTGTAAATGTTGACATGTTGTAAAAGCGTTTTGGTTAAGATCCATGATCTAAAGCCCCTGTCAAACGAGAATGAGAGTTGATAACAGTTGGCAAGTGAGAGTTTGCACGAGAGTTTGTTCAACTCTCATGGCCCGGTCAAACGAGAACGAGAGTTACATGAGAGTTGCGATAGAAATCACGTAGCGCCCAAAATGGAGCCCTGAGAATAATCTTAAAATTTTGGTAAACAAAGTGTTTAAATTTACATCTTAGCTTTTCTTGTTATAGACACAGTCGTCGTAACGTATTATTTTGTTAAGCTATAATTCTTATAGAAAGTGCAAAACACTAGTCTGACTGTAGTTGTTTAAATTTTTTATGCAACTCTCACGACCGTATTCACCGGTCAAACGAGCAAAACTCGGATCTCATCAACTCTCACCAAAATTTGAACCAGCTCAAAGTTGGATGAGAGTTGATGAGAGTTGCTGAGAGTTGATGAGAGTTGCTAAGTTGATGAGAGTTGGTGAGAGTTGGTGGTCAAACGCGACTGAGAGTTGCAACTCTCATTAACTCTCATTAACTCTCATTAACTCTCATTAACTCTCATTAACTCTCATCCTCATATGACCGGGGCTTAACGATTATGGCTTTAAGCTTCATTAAGTCAACATATACCCTTAAATAACACATTATATAATTATAATGAATATATGAATGTAGACTATTCTTATGTGTGCCATATATTCTTGACTTCACATTCTAAAGATGTGTCTCGAACCACTGCATGAACATTCACCACATTTGCCACAGATCGACTAGTCTAGCTACCTTTAAAACAGACATGTTAAAACAGACAGTAAACTGTGTATTATATATATATGAATTATATCTACTTTATTGTATCAATGATGACTTGTTTCAAAACTTTCCTTTAATGGCTTTAGATTTTCAAGTGATATATATTTCATAAAATAGCAATAGATAATCGTATTTTTGTGGAAAACACGACGGTTACAAGACTTACAAGAACTTACTATTATTCAGATTTAATCGTGGTGTTTTCAACAATAACTAAACATTTAGTATAATGAACGCTTGGGAACCTTAAGGCTTAATCTGGATGAGGGGCCGGGTTTCGGCCTAGTTTAGCTAAAGATTGCCTGCATGCATGCATGTATATATATAGCCAGGAATCAGAAAAAACCCTATAACCGCGTCCCTTGGACCCAGCCACCCAGGGCATGCAAACCTGCAAGATCGTGGACTTATGCCCCTGTAGGATGTAAATAATATCATAGTGTTTAAAGTGTACTATAGGACACAGGATTCACAATGCTGAAAAGAACTAAAATCAAATTCAAAACAAATGTTTAGGCTTTCAGCCCTTGGTGTAGCGCTGTAGAGCTCTACAGCAAACTCTACGCCTTTTTTGCTTATCCTAAAACTTGACGGGTCTATTTGTGTGGCACATTAATAAAATATCGAATTTCAGTCATACAAAATGCGCTTGATATCGCACTCACATTTCAGTGATACAAGTGCGTTTAAACAGATAAACTAGAAGTTACTATCGCAAGTGAAATCCTGCCTCAACGCCATAGCCTATTGCCAAGGGAAGCCAGTTTTTTACGTGAAAACAAATCCTGGGAGACTTCCCAGGCGCTTTTAAGGAAAAGAAAATTTACGCATTCAGCTAATTTATAGAGATCCGTGGCTAAGCTCGCGACTGAAGTATGTCGAATATTTTACATAGTGCGTGACGAATATCAGCATGATTTGTACGTTTCTCGTTCGTATTGCATTTATCGTACCGTTTCCTTGATGCGTTTAATATTGATCTGGTTAAAACACAATTAGTACGTAACTCAAAATGCGCAAGTATTCTATAAAGATGCATACAAGATTGACAAGAAAATTGCATGCGTTTTGTGCGGATGACTTGGATGACCGGGGGAGTGCAAGTTTGTGACACCCCCCAGCCTCGTACCCATCGTTGACTATACATAACTCGGCAAAAGGGACTGGCACGAGCAAGATTAATGTGCTGCCTCGCTGGCGCTCGGCAGCAAATATCTTCATCCAAAGACAAATTCGAAATGTCACTGTCAATTTTGTCTATATAATATGCCATTAATGTATAATGACAATAAACCTCGAGTGAGTACGGATAAAACTTCACTACACGTGCGTAATGCTTATGATAAAATTTCACGTGCGTATTCTTATTACCCTTTGCCTGTATACTAAAATAATCAATATAACCAATGCTTACTAACTCCTATCCTTATTATCCTATTCCCCGAGTACTTTGCCTATATAATGTCACTATAGTTGCTTATTACCCTTATTACCATAGCCCTTTGCCTACATAGCTATTCTCAATGCTTATTACCCTTATTACGCGTAATAAGAGCAAAATTATCAAACTATCGGTCTTAAAATAGGCATCATTTGATTTCAAAATATCAATATTTTCCATGTATTGTTTGTTCTTCCAAATGGAATTCGCACATGAAAGGCCATGTTTACTGCGATGAGTAATATGACACTGCCACGCAAGCAAATTTGCATATTTTTGTAGCGTATAAAAGCGATAAAAATATATACATGTGCGCGAAATAATTTTGCATTTGGAAAGCTATAAAACGAAAGTGTTATTCCATCATTCTGTAAAGCATAACTCATTGCCATTATTCGAATATTTGTCTTAGTGCGCGCAGAACTGAGACCATATTACTCGGCAAAATTGGTCTACTGCGCAGCACCAACTACGCACGACCACAATGTACACAAATTAGATCTGCTGCTTCGCTCGCTCGCTTCAGGCTCGCTCGCTTCCGCAGAAACAGTTTGGTGCCATAAAACTTACCACTAACAACGCCTGTTATACCCAATGAGGTTGAAAGTGTTAAAAATTCGTTTCTTGGCTCCGCTCGCAGTGCTATTGGCTATTACGATCTTTACAGCAACGTATTTGCTCCGAAGACAGAGATGCCATTTTGAATATGAAAATGTAACTCCTAAGGTTAGTATTTACTCAATGTGTTAAGTCTGCCGCACACAAAGCTGAGCTAATCCCCACGGGAAGCCTTAGCAAGGTTTCTTTGATAGGATATATATTTGTCTCACGGCCTCGCAAGGTAAAATTCTCAGCAAAATCCATGCGCAAACGTGCGATTGTGGCTGAGCAAAAGGGCCTCGGAAGATCGTTAGCTCTGTCATGGGCATGAGCTCTCGTATGCGGCAAGCTTTAAGTTATATCACGACAGTCAGCAGTAAAACTACGTTCACACAATTATTATCACGTTTTTATTATTACTGAAACAGTTAGTTAGTATACTGCGCTAGCTGCTGAACTTTCCGTGACGTGAGCTTTTGTCTTCGCCCTCAGTCTCAGAGGTGAGTAGAGGGAATCTGTTTATAAAAGTAAACGAAGGAAAATAGAGTCACTGCTCGCAGTCTAGCATCTGTTTTGCCTTGTTTGTGGCCTGGTGCATGAGATGTAATAAAGTTATATTTGGTATTTAATACAGTAGTATAGTATTTCAAACTATAACAAAATATAGAAATAGACCTGAAAACTCAAATTGATTGGTAGTTTTTCGTTCAGCTCTGAGAGTTGCTGACTCATACGCATAGATATAGGAGAACTAGATTGCGGCCTCATACGTAGCGGTAGACTTGCTTAAAAGGGTTTTTATTAGTGGAGAGTTCTAAAGGATTGGGGAGTTATATAACTCCCAATCCTTTATAACTCCCCATGTATGATAAATCCAAGATGGCGCGGGAATATGGCGTGCCGATCTGGACAAAATACTTATTTGTAGAAATATAAAACTTGTAGAAAATATATGACTTTTACCACGACAAATATCTACGTTATATATTCCATGAAATATATTACTACGATAAATATCTACATTATTGCATGAAATATATTACTTGCTGTCTTTCTTGAGGATATATAGCTTGTGTTAGAAAATATAATACTTGTCGAGTTGTCGTCCAAGAAATATACAACTTATTATCGCAAATATATGACTTGTTATCTGAGAGACATATGACTTGTCTGTCGCGTATATATGACTTGTTGTCTGAGAAATAATTTATACAACTTCGTTTCTCCACGGTTAACCGCGGTTGTCAAATATACGACATGTGAATGTAAATATACTTTAATGGCGCCTGCGATCGGTCAACGGATCCTAACAACATAATACTGTATGACTTTCTTCAAGACATGTATACTTGTAATGGTGGCACTTGTAATGGGAGAATTTACGGCTGTGGCACAGGCTACAAATACGCTGGAAGGCACTCGGTTCAGGTTTTCTTGAAGAAGATCTATTTCAATGTTGTTTGCTGCACCACCCTTCCAGTTAGCAGTAGAAGCCCATCTGGTTTGATGAGCCTGTCTCTCAGGTCAGAAACACTTCATCCTGCAAGATGCTGATTAGCATCTCAATGGCATAAGTGTTGTGACCCGCATGGCTTTTGAAATGTTTCAACAGCACCTTGCGTAGAGATGCCAGCCGATCACTGCTTCTTTAACACTTTGCAGGATAAAGAATAATCTTAGAAGGCCGGCAAAATGAATACTCCCTTACTCGATCGACATGGCCATCAAGGTCATCTAACTCTTCATCAGACTCAGGGTTATCTTGTGTTGTCATCAAGTACTCATCCAAAAACTTATCCAAAACTTCATCAAGATACTGTTGTTTATCCCCATCACCGTGCATTACATCATGTGGTGGGAGATTAATTTGTGAAGAATAATGATTTTCATTCATTCCAAAAAAGTGTAGCAAAGCTATAATGGTGTATGCCCTGCCAACAGTGAGAAATAACTGTTCGCAGTCCTCATAATGTTTGACATCTTGAGTAACATTTCGGCGTTGTAATTTCTCCCTGAAAAACCTCAGTGTACCCTTTGCTCGTGTGGAATTTTTATACAGCATCTTAAATATAAGCTGGAAAAAAACAATGAAAGATTACAAAGTACACTCTCGATCCTAGAAATGGCACCACATTCACAGTTTTCACAATAGATGAACATGCCTTGCCTGCCACTTGCTGTGTACAGAGATTAATGTTTAAATGAATCTAATGAGTCAATTAGCAATTATGAGTTAACCCGAGCCAAGACTTATGAAATATGAATCAATTAGTTTATCCTAATACCAACCCTAATACTAACCCTGCTCTAAAATCCAGTTTTTAGGCCAACTCATAACTCATCTCATTGACTCATTTGACTCGTAAAACAGACATCCTCGAGCGAGCGTAGCAGCAGCCTAATATGTGCAGAGAGGGAGTTTTTAAGTAAATTTTATTTAGCGCATGGAATTGTGGTCGTGCGCGCTTGCTATGCGCAGAACACAAATTTTAAACTCGCTCAGTTCCATGTGCTTTACGATTTTGACGGACGGAGTCTTCGAATTTTTATCGAATTTCTAAAGCTTTTTCAAGTCTATTTTGACCATTCAAGGTAGAATATTTTGTTACGTTTACATTTGTTTACTCCTTTTTGGAAAGTTGGCAATCTCAATTTATATATCTATGAAACGCTGAAAGCACACAATCGATCGCAGCTAGATTCAGTGTCTGTTTATATATAAACTATATATTCTGCTAATGTGCTATCGACTTTGCTTCAGCTGTTAGTGCTGTAAAGCATGAAAGTCTTACATAGAGATGTCTTTAAAAGGTTTTTCTATCCATTCGCGTTGCTTTCTCTTGCTGATTTCCATATTTTGCATCAAGTGACGTTACTGAATATAATTTGTGTTGCATATTGTTTGCATGTTTGTTTCAAGAAGCTAAAGAATAATAACAGTCCCGCAGCATTCCCTACCTTGCAGGTACCCTAGTATATATCAGTGTTTTCAACTAAAAGCTATTTAAAAGGTTATAGACTGAGAAAACTCAATTTTTTACCTAAGCCTTTGTTTCCTCGTATATCAAAGAGTAATTTTAACACGCATTCGTTACTATTGACGTTACCATGGCAACATAACGTCACCATTTATGAGTTTTTCCGCTATGATGGGGGGGGGAGGCTTATTTATTTATCCATGCAATATCAGTTCTATTCAAATAAAAAACAATGTGCGAGTCCACACCAGTCCGTATGGGTTAATTGCCTAAAATAATTAAAAAGCCTTCAATAATTTACTTATAATAGATCATTTGAAATAAATGGGGAGCTTAATAAGCGGGCTTTAAATAGAGAGGAGAGGGATTAATAATTGTTTTCATCTAAAAGGGGGGAGCTAATTCGAATTTAAGAGAGGGAGGATTATTTGAGAGGCGGGCTTAATAGAGAGATTACAGTAAATATATCAGGACTTTTTTAAGAATTTGTCAGTAAGGGATCAAAGGAAAAGGGTTGACCTATAGCAAACGGGTGTTGGAAAAGTAAAAGAAATTCTCCTGGGTCTTTAGATTTTAGCATTTTCTGAAATAAATTTAATACTCTTACTTTTTGTGCATAATATTTTGATAAATTGGAAATTCATTGGGGGGGGGGGCAATACCGTTTACTGGGAGCCATCATGAGGCAGAGTGGGACATTAACCACACACCCATAAAAAATGTTGGGGATATCAGGTTTCAACATTTCTTAATTTTCATACCTTTAAGAAACTTATTTTACAGTGCCAATCAGCAACCTTTATGGGATGAATATGATCAAGTCAATCTCTTGCTGTGTGACATCCAGCTCTTAAATCTTTTGCTCCAGCCAGGCGTACTCTGGTTAGCTGATCATTTCTTCTCCATATTTGGAAGACAGGTCAATGCTATTTACCAAATCCTTCAGAAAGCGAAATGCTGGGATGTGCTCACACATGATCTTTGCAGCTATCATCTTGTAGGTTTGGCGTTGCTTTGCCAGATCATCATCTCCCAGGTCGACTAACTTGACAATGTCAGTATGAGCTAAGGACTGCTGGGGCTCTTCATCTTCCAAATGACTTGATGAAATGCGATCAAATACTAAAGATGTTGCAACAGCATGCACACTTTTGTTTTGATTATCTGATCGTATGTCATGTACTTTTTCCTCTCAATCAATGTTATCAATTACAAAGGAAAAGGTTTTCCCTGCCTTCACTTCTTCAACCACATTGTCAAGAAAATGTGTGCCAATCTCATCTTGAATAGTATATTTCTTTTTCTTTTCAGGCATATACCATACTTGTTAAACCTTTCATAAACCTTTAAATAAAATATTGTAAGTTTTAAAGAACCTGAGACAAAATTGTGTCAAAACTTCATATATACTGTAGTAAAAAAGAATGAAAAGTGACAAGTAGTCAAAAGGTCCATGATAATTTTCAATGAATCATGCCTATATATTGAACTGCTTATATACCAAAGACAAAGTCAAAAATAAATATAGGCGTTACTGGCCTAAAATATTTCAAATATACTGGCCCAAAATATATCTTTACCGGTGTCACAGCGGATTTGGTCCCCCCTCAAAATCCGCTAGCGGATATGGTCCTATGGGGGTCCATATCAGCTAACGGATATGGTCCCCTCTCGCGGATTTGGACCCCCTCACGAATCTATCGTATGGCATAGTAAATATCGAATGAAAACGTTTTGATTTTTGGATTAAAATGTACGAAGATTTTTTGGATTAAAATGTTCCTGTAAATTTTCTCGCGCTTTTGGACTGCAGGAACTATATTTTACTGCAACCAAAACTACATTTCACTGCCAAAATATATTTCACTGCCACTATAATATATTTAACTACGAGAAGTAGATTTTATTGCAATCAGAACTATACATTTCACTGTAGTTTCCATTTAAATGTTTTGTCTCAGCAGTGGGAAATACAAAGTTGCCAAATGTTAACAGAATCTTATCAATTTAGATAATTTAAATGGTTCTGAATGGAATCCCATAATCAATAGGTGATGACTCATAAGATAAAAATGGTGATCTGAATACATATAAATACGCGCGACCATTGAATCGTGCCCTTGTGAAAAACAGCTTAGGTTGACATGGTGACAGTCAGCGCGTTTAAATAAAGTTTTTACTACTTAACTTTCGTAAATGTTTGTTGCCGTTCTTAATCAAAACGTCAGATATTTAATTTTATATGCCAATATGGAAAATTTTTTAACCGAATTACTCTAAAACCAAATCATATGCAGCTCAAAAATACTTGTAGACTTTTGGCGAGAACTTTGTAAACAGTAATATACTTATTGTTTACAAAGTTCTCGTCTGCCTATGATTTCATAGGGGGGACCATTTCCGCGGAAGGGGGTCCATATTCGCTAGCGGATTTGGTCCCCCCCGGACCATATCCGCTAGCGGATATGGTCCGGGGGGACCAAATCCGCGGGGGGACCAAATCCGCTGTGACACCGGCCAGCCAAAGTTACAGTCAATCGTTTTTTTTTATAAAAGTGCATGTGCTGTGTGAAGTTACACTAGCAGTAGCTGACATTGTGTAACCCCAAATAATAATCCCGTTTGGATACGATTTTAAATAGTCAGTGATTGAAAGTTCAAAAATTATATATAGACATTCTACAATAATCGCGCTCAGTTAGTTTGCATTTTATCGTAAATGTAATGAGTACAACATTAGTAATTGAAACAAAAATTAAAACTTTGGAAAACCAGCTTCTTTTGAGGTCGGTACGAGTAAAAAAGAGCAAAAAAACTTGAGACATAAATTATAAAAAAGCTCGAGTGCTAATGAGTAATGCGGCAATTTTATATGTAGCAATTAGAATTTTATTGAATCAGAAATATACAGCTCAATAAACAATTACAGTATAAAGGGTCAAGCCGAAAATAATTGCAAGAGATACCACACAATTAGTTTTATGAGGAAACTATACCATTTTATATTTTTCCTTAGACATGTACTTCATGTAGATACTTTTTTTTCACTTAGTGATCACCTTGTGCCTGTTTTTATAGACATTTATTGAGATTTATTTGATTATAAACTTTAATTCCAATTCACACAGACTGATAATTAAAGGACTCAAACACAAAGTAGGTGCGGTAATTATATCATATATTTTGCAAATAAAAAGGTCAAAACCGAATTAACCGACCGTTTATAATTGTTTAACAGTAGTCAATAAAAACTGCCGATAGTTACAATAACGAATTTCAAGTCGTGCTAAAGAACAAATAATATCACATTGCATGTATACCTCGGTATTCGCACCGCTGTCTGCCAGAATGATACTGTTAATACGCTGGAAATAACTCAACTCGTGGCATCTCTTGGACATAATCACCCCGTATATCAAAGACATTGGAACAATCTTCGTTTCTGAAATCTTCAGTTCCATCATTTCTGAAAAAATTCTGTAAGTCACAGGGCATATCGTCCTCAACTCGTCTATGATCTGTTTTGGTGAAAAGGTGCCCAATCCCTCAAAATTTCGACCTCGAAGCTTCGAATTAGTTTCTCTTCTAGCTACTTCACGTAATTCGTCATTCATCTTTTTTAGTGTTTCGTCGAATGACAAGTCGCCCAAAGTACGTGTAGGACTTGTCGCAGTGGTCATAGATGCAAAATCAGTCTAAAAAATGTAACAATTTTGCAATGAGGTTTAAGGTGGCTCGATATAGTAATCACAAAAACCTTATTCAAGAATCGCGAAAACAAAACTTCATACTATATGTACAAACCCGCGTGACCATTTGTGCGCGCGGTAGTGGCGAAAAACTTCCAAAATGACCTGACGTGGCAGTTGCTCGCGCCATCTCGCCTCATTACGCGTGTTATATACTGTTTTCATGTCAATTGCTGACGTCATTAAAAAATTCCATTTTTGAAAAACAATGCGCTATATGCCTATATCTCATTATTTTGTCCGGTGACCTATGTTCAAATTTTGCATGCTGTATTGCAGCGCGAAAATCTTTCATTATACCAAAAATAAAAAAATTCTGTAATGCCAAAAATATTTTATTGAAGAAAACGACATTTTTGTCTTTTTCAAAAAAAAATGGCATTAAAGAAATTTTTTATATTTTGCTTATTGTTAGTCTGTCTTGCAGGTAAAATAATGCACGAAAAAAAATTGGGGTAACCATGCTTCTTTTCCAACTACACGAGGCGATAGGCTATTTTGGAGTGAATTTCGTACGCGTATGTTGCCATAGCAACGAACTAACTAACAAAATTTGAAAGTAGAAAGATCAAAACCCCGATACCTGGTGAATAAAACCTAAAAATACGGAGTTTAAAAATTTCAAAGAGGCGAAAAGTGATATTTATGCTTTATTATTGTACTTTATTTTACTGTGAATATGATATACCTGGTTAGAGGAATTAGCTTGCAGCGTTGAATCACTGGAAGTAAAAGACAAACTGCGACGGGATGTAACATTTCCAAGAGATTCTGTTCTCGAACTTTTGGCACTGCTTATCGGTACAGAAGGTACGTTGATGCATCTCTTTTTGCGAATTAAAGAACTCTGGGTTTCGCTCACCATTCTTCTAAACTTGGCAAAATTGTCGAGTCTTCTCTCACAAGGCCGACGTAAAAGATTAGGAAGTCCGTCCTCACACGCGAGAGCTACTTGGTTTGAATAGCCAACAACATTTCTTCCTTTTAATAGCGTAGTTTATATAGTTATAGATTAGCAATATTAAGATGGTCCTATACCAAATTTTAAAAGAAAATCCTATTTTGAAATTATCTATATTATGCATCATTAATGATCCCTTTTTCGTTTTCTTGTGTTAATTTTTCTATTTGTTTGGCGTAAAATGGATAAATAGGGGAAAATAGCACAGGGGCGTAGAACGTAATAGCGTAGAACAAGCCCAAGCGAAAAAAATTTTTAAATAAAAAGCCCCAGATCAGATCACCGGAAACGGCCGTTGGTCTTATCTACCTCTTTTTTCTTTAGTAAGCTTGGAACTAAGCTGTTTCCATCATCATCATGAAAAGAAAATTTTTTGATTTGGGGGCCGAAAAGATATTCCGGCCCCCATATAATAATAGTGCCGCGGCCCCCGCTTCCTACGCCACGGAAATAGCAGGGTGTTTGTAATTTTGTCGCGTAGCAACCACCATAGCAACGACATGTTGGAAAAATTGAGCATTGGAGAGCATTGGAGCATTTAAGTTTTTCTCCAAATGAGTACCCACCTACCCCTCCACCTAACCCTCCCTATTTTAAACGATTTTATTTCAAATTACACCAAGTACAAGTCGGTTATATTTAGGCGGGATAGGCGTTATATTAATGGCGTGAAAGCAATGCTATATATTTTGTATAATTACGGTTCCACTTCAAGGCACTTCGATCTGCCATAACCTTTCAAAGAACCGAAGGGTTAAACATTGGTGTCTTTTTAAAGACGGCAACGGCGGAGGTCACAGCTGGGAACCAAACTTAGGTGTTGAAATAGTACGTGTTAAAGATTTTTGAAAAAATCTAGCATGGCATTTTCATGATATATATGCCTACCTCTCCCGTTTAGGATGTGTTTGGCTATGTGATTTCGACCCCGAATTAGTCAACGTATATTTTGTTAGCATTAGAAAATATAGGGGAGCTCCATGTCGAATTTTTCATTTGTGCGTATAATATAAGTAAATAAAAGGTTTTCCAATATAAGGCGCATGCACTTGCAAATCTGTTGTTTATTTAAACTGGCATATACAAATATAACTTTTACATAATTTCCAAATATCTATGTGGGCACATTTATATACCGAATATATAAACTATATTGAACTATCTATCACTAAAAATTGTAACACTAATCCACAAATTGTAACAGTGAGTGATTTTGTGTCAGCCACCCATATTCTATAATATTAGAGTAAAAATGAGGAAAAAGTATTAATGATAAGACCACGTTAATGTGACCATCATGTTGATAAACCGAACATTGAACTTTAAATGCATTTTTCTCGAATAAGCAGAAATTAGCGATTTCCATTATTGCGCGCAGGATATCTGAAGAGGTATTGAAGCTATCTTGATGAAATTTTCAGCATAGACTCATCATATCCAGCTCTAGGTCATGAACGAAAAGAATTGAGTTATGTAGAATAGTTTTGAAGTGGCGACAGTTTCCATGCGAGTCGTCAAATGCCTTTCCAGTTTTTGACCTGTAAAACTGGTGATAATGCTTCAATGTTGATTGTTTTAGTTCACCCCTAGACAATGTTATTTGTTAGTAAATAAAAGTTATTCTAGAATTTTATCATTAATGCTTATTTAGTTATTGTGTTTATAAAATTGCATGAATTTCACCACAGGGGGTGCTTTATCTCGGTAACCATGGCAACAATGTTTTGCAGCAACATATTTTTTTTGTCAGAGTGTTGAGGCTAACAACATATTAGCAGTAGAGATTCAATAGTAATAGACGGCCGGCCAAAGTTATAAAAGTTAGACTCCGATGGCATTTTTTGTTACAAGTTGCCAACAGGCATTTTCTTAAAGCTTATGCATTGGCGAACAAGACTATATATGTTGCCACCTCTGATTTTGAATTTACCGCCAAAAATTTGAGAATTTTAGAGTTTTGCCTATTGAATTACTATAATAGCAAAAAATGCAGAATTTCAAGTTCACTTTTAACAAAAATAAACTATGCCAATAGAACGTTCACCAAAAAGTATACATAAGACAATTAAATGGCTAATGCGATTTTTCAAGCCCGTTTTGAGTTAAAGAAGGTTAAAGTTGGCAAATAGTAACTGAATAGCATTAATTAGTGCTGAATAGCATTAATTAGTGCATTTTCTGCATTTTTGAGCGTCAACAACTCAAAATACGGTATGAAAAAGCATAGAAAAACGTACAACTCGTTTAAATGTCTTATATATACTTTTTTGTGAACTTTCTAATGGTATAGTTTATTTTTGTAAAACGTCAATATGAAATTTTGAATTTTTTGCTGTTATAGTAATTCAATAGGAAAAATTTCTTAATTCTCAAATTTTTGGCTGTAAATTCAAAATCAGAGATGGCAACATATATAGTCTTGTTCGCCAATGCATAAGCTTTAAGAAAATGCCTGTTGGCAACTTGTAACAAACAATGCCATCAAACACTTTTTCTGGGCACATTTTTAAGAGTTGGCCGGCCAAAGATAGAAAAAAAATATTTTTGTAGTGGACCACCTTAATAGCGTTGTCTCAAGTAGCTAAAAATAGATTCCCTCAGCTAAGACCCCCCACGAGACTCAGACAAACAAACTACTATTTAATATAGAATTACTACCATTTGCAATCAACTGGTCAGTGTCCAAATTTTTTCATGATGTTTACGTTTCAAAACGTTATGTTATGTCAGTCACAACGTCACGTTATTGCCGCGGAATGTACACGTTTACATCCGGTTTTGACATGTTTTGAATCAATTTTGAAATGTTTACACGCCCATGCTAGGTTGCATCCTCGTACCCAGGGTATTTGCTCCCCCCGAGCTAAATACCCTGGTATGAGCTGGTCACGTGAACCCAGCGTGAACCCAAACAATTTATATTACTAGGGGGGGTAGTGATTTCTAGTTTTCTTCCCAGCCTGTTCGCAGGTGCGAGTAGGTTATTCAGGGCCTTCAGGCGCCATTATATTGCGAAGGTAAATCCAAACAAAGAGGACATGTTTTTGTCTTGTCTTCATTCCACTGTAAACAAAAGTGCTTTATACAGCAATATAAATCTTAAGCCAAAACAAGCAAAGTGTTTGGAGGCGCTTTTTAATAGGAGAGATACTGTCGCTGTTTTACCGACTGGATACGGTAAATCTTTAATTTACCAATTGCTCCCAACACTGCTTCATGAAAGGAATCTCTTCGAACAAATGCAATCAGGTGAAGCAGTTCTAAACCGATTCATTTCTTCAATAATCTCTTTAAAGTTAACCTTCGATAAAGCCTCAAAGTCCCTTTTTCTCAAAACGGAGTTGGTGTTTCTCTGAGCGACATATTTTAGTTCTTCCTGCATCTTTGAGGTAACGTTTTCTTTCGACTTTTCGAAGTTTTCTAAAGCGCTGTCACGTAGTGCATCAGTTGAAGCGGTTGGCTAAAAACAAAGCCGAAAAAATAAATCAATTAGCTAAAGTATCAATTTACGACCATTTATCATCATAACTTTTTAATCTTAGAGTCAAAGCATTCGATATAGTTGTTAGGACTAATTTGAAAGAATTGCTGAGGTCGGGAATCTTCGAGTTAAGCCCTTCGAGTTAAGCCCCTCGAGTTAAGCCCTTTTCGAGTTAAGCCCCGACCACGCCCTTTTTTGCCCCGACCACGCCCTTTTTCAAAAAGGGCTTAACTCGAAGAACGAAACACGATTTGGATCATTCGAGTTAAGCCCCGGGGCTTAACTCGAAGTTTGAAAAAATTGTTGTTGTTCGAGTTAAGCCCCGACTTTGGAAGTATGTCAACGAGGCAATATTAAATTGTCAAATTTTCAAAACAAAATAGCCAAAACACAGACATTTCTCCCGAAAAGAACGTATAAATCGCTAATGTAACACGACTATCAAAAACAATCACAACTATTATATCGTTAACACTATTTTAGGTTTTTCATACTTTTGGCGGTTCGTTTATCCACACCAGCACTTGTGGTGTCGTGGTCACCACGCTTGTCTTTCAAGCTGGGAGACCTGGGTTCAATCCTTGGTCGGACCTCTACTTATTGCACTCGTTGAGTCGTTTACATACTTCAAAAGTCGGGGCTTAACTCGAACGACAACAATTTTGTCAAACTTCGAGTTAAGCCCCGGGGCTTAACTCGAATGATCCAAATCGTGTTTCGTTCTTCGAGTTAAGCCCTTTTTGGAAAAGGGCGTGGTCGGGGCAAAAAAGGGCGTGGTCGGGGCAAAAAAGGGCGTGGTCGGGGCTTAACTCGAAAAGGGCTTAACTCGAGGGGCTTAACTCGAAGGGCTTAACTCGAAGATTCCCGACCTCGAATTGCTTGGCAATTCAATTACAAAAGTTAGGTACAACAATTTTACTTCATCTCGTCCAATTCAGGAAGCTGGTTTAATTTTGTTTTTTTCTTTTACTGGACATTTTAACACATAATTTGATGTACGAAAATACAATAAGGCATGACAAATGTACATGAAATCAGGTTTATTTAATACAAAGGATTTAGTAAAATGCGATTTGTTAATTTTGTTTTTATTGCGGACGAAGTTGTCGTAAAAGCATTAAAGCCAATTTGCGTCTATTATATGGCCGCTTCCGTTTGATATGATGAGTTAACACTTGTATCTACGAGTGTATCTAATTATCAAAACCCGCAAACTTAAAATAAAAAGACCCACGGTGACATATGGTAAAAACAAACAAAGCCTAACGAAACGCTTTGCAAGCATATTTATATTTTCCAAGTCTACTCTGGCTCTGCACGCACTTTTTACTTTAACGCATAGCGAGTTTACAGAAAGGATTAAACTAAAAAATGTACAGTACATCTAATAAACCATAATTTCCCAAACTTACCGTATTTTCTTTTGAGGAAAATGAAAGCGATCGTCGACTTGAAGTTGCTTGTTGTTGGACCCTCTTTGCTGTTGGCCATATTGAAGGCGACGGCTCGGAGCATCTTTTCGCTCTCGATTGCGATTTTAGAACGTTTCGGTTTTTCGAGATTAACTCTTTAAAAGTTTTATAATCAGAGAGCCGTCTCTCGCAAGGTCTGCAGATATTTTGAGGCAGATTTGGGTCTCGTACGAGAGAATCGCCCAGACAATCTTCAGCGAGTTTTAGAATATTCGCGTTCGCGTGTCTAAATAACTTTTTGACGTGAGCCACATCACAAATATTTAAACATAAACGGCAGCACGAGCTTTGATTTTTTTCACCAGCACTGTAAAACTTTTTTGGAGTATCTAACGCTTTTGACATGTCCAGGTGCATACGCGAGCTGTGTAACTTTGAAGATACAATGGCTATTGTTTACATTTATAGCGTGTTCTAATTAGTTGTGACAATGTATACTCACTCCCCCGACCCTAATGAACAATATTCTATTTTACCCAAAATCTGGGGGTCACGTGACCAGCTCATACCAGGGTATTTAGCTCGTGGGGAGCAAATACCCTGGGTACGAGGATGGCTAGGTTGTTGCCTTGTTATTTAATTCACTTTGAAATCAAAAAACCCTTACACTTTACGGAAATGCAAGTCAATAGCCAAGGTCGTTCTTACAGACAAGGTGTAGGGTTGTCAAGAGACATGAAATCCCTGATAATCGACGAACTTTACCGTCGCGGTGGAGACAGATTAACACAATTCGTTCCTGTAGGTTCGTACACCGCTGTTTCTAATGCTATAAAAGTATCATTAAAAACGGTAAAAAAAGTATGGTTGCAGTATTGTAAACACTATACATTAGAAGGAAAAAAAGCTGGAGGAGACAGACGTAGCAAACTGAAGTCCGAAGATCTGGAGCTTATCGAATTAATGAAAAAATATAAGGGATCTGTTTCACTCAAAGAAATTTATTCTACTATGGAAGAACTAGGGAATATACAAGGAGACATCTCGATCTCGTCAATATCACGCGCATTAAAATCTAGAATGGAATCTGGCAAAACATATACGCGTAAGAAAATAACCCATGTCGCTTCACAACGGTTTGCTTATAACAATTTATTGTATACGCAAATATTTATGGTTTAAAGTTCGTCGATTATCAGGGATTTCATGTCTCTTGACAACCCTACACCTTGTCTGTAAGAACGACCTTGGCTATTGACTTGCATTTCCGTAAAGTGTAAGGGTTTTTTTATTTCAAAGTGAATTAAATAACAAGGCAACAACCTAGCATGGGCGTGTAAACATTTCAAAATTGATTCAAAACATGTCAAAACCGGATGTAAACGTGTACATTCCGCGGCAACAACGTGACGTTGTGACTGACATAACATAACGTTTTGAAACGTAAACATCATGAAAAAATTTGGACACTGACCAGTTGATTGCAAATGGTAGTATACTAGCAGCGAACTATCATTGGCATATTTTTTTATTTTATCTGCACTAAAACTCATTCAAATTTACACCAAAGTTAGAACATGGTTAGTACTAAGCACTGTTGCTGGGGAACGTGTGCAAGTGATTCGAGATATGCCGAAATCGCTTCAGGAAATGAGAGCTTCTGGGCAAAAGGTATTTATACCTTTTCCAAAACCGTCGCAAGGAATTGAAAAGTCTCGTCGCTGGGTTTCAGCATGTTCGCGGAATTGATGTATCAATGATAAATAGGAACACATATATTTGTGCAGTTCATTGGCCAGGCGAGAAAGGGCCCACGGATAAAGGGCCTTCGGCGTTTACCACTTTGCTTCAAGCCTCTACATTTTAACCACCGCTTGAGTTGATCGACAGTATAATCTGATGGATCATGCTCAAAATATGAGCCGGGAACGCCGTCGTTTTCAGTGAGAATTGTAGAATTCATTTTTAAACCAGCCACAGTGCCAAAGGGCGGTTCTCTCTTTTACAGAACTGATATTTAAAAATAGACTATTAAATCAATAAGTTAACCGGCTTGTGAAATATTTTTTCAACATATTTTTTTATTGTCAAAGCAAAATAGATTCCTCGGTGAAAAGAGTTTATATTTGAAATTATTTTACGTATAAGTGACAATTAATCTTTCATTTGAAATAAATCCGTATTTTAAATATAGAATACAGTCGATAGAATAGTAGACAATCCTAGACCTAGCTTCTTTTATAAAACTAAAAGGTAAACAAAATAGACTATAAATAGTGGATACTATTAATACAGCGACAAAATAGTAATTTTTTAAAATAATGGGCACTATAAAAGCGAATATAAAACACCAAAATAATGGGCACTAAATCGACAAAAAATGGTTTTTAAGCGTCCAAACTTAGTATAAACACGAAAACAACAATATATTAATATAGACTATATAGGGTAGTAGACCTATTTATAGCAGCGACAGAATAGTCCATACTAAAGCGATGAAATAGCCTATATTACAACTACCAAAGCAAAAATATCGACACTGGCACTTCGACTAAAGCAAAAAGTACAACGTGTGTATGATTCCGCACAAATAAACTTTAAACAAACTATCAAATTATCAAAATAACTCACAGCAAGCTCTCAATCATAATACAATTTATATTATATTAAAGTGCTTATAAACCCAAACTCTAGATTAGTTTTTGGCTTAGACTTTTAGTTTCGGAGATATACAGGCTCAAAGTCGCTATTTTGGAAAAAAAGTAGCGTCTTCCGGGGGACTGGGTCCCAGGAACGTGTGTATTTAATTTTACTATAAAAACAATTACATTTGGATAAATCATCTTGAAAATTCGGCTATTTCTTGAGGAAAAAAACACATTTTTGAACTCAAACACATTTTTGAGTGTGTAAAGTAACCCTTCTAGTGGTTTGCATCGTCAATCGTGGAATATAGACGAAGGAATGGATTTAAATGCGATTTCAAAGTCGATCGTGGAGACGACCATGAGTCCATGACACTTGCAGTAACTTATGTCTATAAATTCTGGGACATAGATGCCTCTTCTGGCGAACCAATTGCTTATAAAATTCTTTCGTATAGTATCAAATAAAGAAAGAAGAAATAAATGAACGAATGCAAGGGTTAAAAGTTTGTTGGAATGGAACTTAAACCTTTTACTGCATTGTATAGTCTTCATGCCTTCATGGACATGGGAATCGGTTGCATTTCATTTCTGATTTCTACTTCTGCTTTAAAGTTGGTTCTCACTTTAGCAAGGAAGCTTGTTTCCCTGCATATTTTACATCCAAATTTACCCAAAATTTGGACATTTTCAAGAATAATAACTGGTTAACTGCAACTGGCCAACCCACAATCTAATGAAATTGGCCCCCATGTATATTCTCACAGAACCTTTCACAGAAAGATTGGTTGACAGATTGTCATCTTTGTCCATGTAAATGAAAAATGATCAATACACGGATATCATAAACTGTATATATATATATATATATATATGGAATTATTGTGACAACACTAAACATTAATTGCCACATAAATAGGCTTAGAATTAATATTCATCTTTTGAGAATGTTTTAGTGGGGAAACATATCTAATTTAATAAATAAGCCATAAGGCCAGTATGTGATCTGTAAAACATCATACTTTCTATTACAGTAGCTTTGCCTGTGTGGGCAGAGCAAACTTGCTTCAACTTTCACATTAGATGTCTGGTGTGAGAGTGATGTTTGCTTTACTCATAGTGTACACACATCCAACTTTCTTGGCATGCCCACATAGCTGATTTAAGTGACTCGGAAAGGTGCTTCTCTGTGCAAGTAAAATGACTTTCTCCCCATGGAGGAAAATGGATGTTGACCCCCTCCCCTACCAGATGTCCTTGCACATTTTATAAGTGGAATCTCTCCTTCCAGATGGGTAAAGTTCCTCCATAGTGGGAGTCTGGCTCTTTTCTAGGTAACCCATTACCCAAAGAGCAGCTAAAGTTTAGCCGATCCAATCAAGCACAGTTAACCCATTAATTGGCAGTACTCTACCACTGATGAGTAAAATTTGCCAATTAATGGGTTAAGCCAATCCAATCAAGGGGCTGAGCTATTAAAAGTGCACTTGCCCCCAAGAGACAATAGAGTCACAATACAACATATATTGATAAAGATGTTTAATAAATATTTAATTAAAAATGTTAATTCATCTTTCACTGATGGTTCCAGTTTACTTCACTGATAATCTAGATGAAATCACAAACAAATAGTTTAATGGGCTATACAATTTTGAAGTGTATCTCTCTATTTAGGGAATTTTCTCTTAGCCTCCCTAAGGTTCTTCAACATAAGTGGCTAACAAACCAAGGCCTAACAGCAGAAATGCCTGATACTCAGGTTAAGGTGGTTCCACTAGTGGGACAGTGCAGCATTTGGTGATCAACTTTGTGCCAAATACATGTATCAATCAAACATATAGCATCAGTGATCAGTATCTCGCTGTCATATAAAACATTTGACATTGACCACATGTGTAGGATAATACAAGACACTGAAAGTCCACATATAAAGTAGGTTGAAATCTAAAAGTAGAATGGCCTATTAATTTATATTAGTCAAATACCATAAAGGCATTAAAGTTGTGATAATTTCCACATTGAAACATATATGATATATTATTCTATAACAGCAGTATGTAATCTCTCAGAGGTAGAAGCACTTCAATCGATTTGTGTGCCCGCAGAACCTTTCATTCCATACTGGCTTCAATGACATTGTATACTAAGCAAATAATATGCAAATTTAGGTGACATGATTCAACGTTAAAGATTTAAATATCCAAAGTTCATACGCGCGAATAGACATCATTGCATTTGTTAAAATCACAGCTTACCTGTATTCTGATTCCTGTCCTATGTTGGGACAACTGGGTACATTAGTCTTTGTTTATAGGTCTATAACTATGGCCTGTATTTGCCACCAAATCCGAAGGCAAATGTCTCAGATGAGTTTCGGTCATTCGGTATCCTCTTTTCTATCGGTTTAAAGCCGCAGTAGGTGATTTATCATCCAAAAAAGGTGTCAGATAGCTAGATATATTACTGTTGGTACTTTCTGTGTAATATCACGCACAAACGAAACATCGTTTAGACAAAATATGCAAAAAAACACAAGATATCGATATCTTCGCCATATATTTCTTAGTTGTTTATCAAAGTTGGGTTCCTGGGATCCAGGCCCCTTGGTGATATTTTTGTCGCGCTACTTTTTTTCAGAAAATGGCAAAATTTGCCTGTTTGAGCCTTTATATCTCCGAAACTAAAAGTCTAAGCCAAAAACTAATCTAGAACTTACTAACTAACTTTTCATGCCTTATCCGAATCAATAAAAACCCATTTTGGGTTTATAAGCACTTTAAGAGTTGCCAATGTTTGTCTGAGTCTTAGCGGGGGGTCGGAATTCGTGACGTCACGTCGAGACAACGCTATTGCATTGCGCCAAATTTACCGGTAGATTTTTCCACCGGAGGCGGGGCCAGTAACCTGTCACAGCTTGTGGCGAACTGAAAGTGTTTGTTTTCGTCTGAGGCTTAGAATGAGATCTATAAAGGATGCTATTGTGTATGGAGCGACAAAATGCGGCTGCAAAACTGCAAGAGACCAGCAAAGGCAACTGGTACTGTGGCACAAACATTATCATTCTGAACGAGATTTTTTCACGTCTGCGCCAACCGGTTCTGGTGTATCAGCGCCGCAAGGCACAAACTTTGTCAGTCCACTTTCGCGCCGAATTTATAATCGGATTCAAATTCCTGTAAGGGAAACAAGTCTGTCTCTCCTCCCAATTTTCTCGCCTCCCGTCCGCCCGCTGCCCGCTTTCATTTCCTCCCGCCCACATTTTCGTGCGCCCTTTATAACTCCCCATCCTCTATAACTCCCCAATAAAAAACCCTTTAAGAGGGAGACTTGGAGCAAGTCTAGTAATGTACGAGCGTCTGACAAATACCTATTATTATAACTTTATAAGAAATATGCAAATTTGCTTACGTGGCAGACTGGCAGTGCAACTGCGCACGACCAGTTTGAAAGTTTGAAATAACAAATTAGATCTGCTGTCGCTCGCTCGCTTCAGGCTCGCTCGCTACCGCAGCAACAGTTTGGTGCCATAAAACTTACCACTAATAACGCCTGTTATACCCAATGAGGTTGAAAGCGTTAAAAATTCGTTTCTTGGCTCCGCTCGCAGTGCTATTGGCTATTACAATCTATACAGCAACGTATTTGTTCCGAAGACAGAGATGCCATTTTGTATATGAAAATGTAACTCCTAAGGTTAGTATTTACTGAATGTTTAATGAACAGATATGGTGTTGAACCAGAGGTGTTGAACTATACGAATTCAACTTGCGCGGTTGTCTATATAGTTTAATGTAGAAAATATTTTGCGTTATATTTCAAAATACTCTGTAACTGCGCGCATTTACACGAATAAAACTAAAGATACATGTTAATGTTCGTCCCGCAAGTTGGAACTATAAGGTTTCTTTTCGATCTAGCCTAAAATTATACTTACTTAAGCATTGCAACCTTTCCGGGGAATCGCTTGAAGTTCATGTATTTGTAGACATGTGAACAAGAAAGCTAAACGCCATTTCTTTTAAGTTGCGCAATGATACAAGTGCGATGATTTATTGTTGTATTTTATGTTTATAGTTGGTAGTTTCATGATGTATTCATTTCAGATATTGAAGAGGAAGGTCTCTCTGATATTGGGGGTTATTTGAAAGCAGCATGAATTATCTAAAGGTACGTTCACACGTTGCGATTGGTCGGGCCGATTTCAGATGCACGTTAATGATATTTGAACGATACGTGGCAAACGTCATCTGGTGACATCATCAACTGAAAATATTCGATCGTCATTAACATTCAGCAAAACGTAAAATCGGCCCGACAAATCGCCGTGTGTGAACGTACCTTAAGGAGGCTCCCTACAGTTTTAATTCTGTAGCACGCAAATGTGCTCTAAGGTCCATTATTTGCTCATTTTGCCAAGTATGGTCACGAGACTTGGCCATCAGATTGCCACAATATTGCGCAGGGGCGTCGTGGGTCCCATGTTTTAGGGGGGGCCAAGGGCAGCATTTTCCCGACAAACACAATTTTTTCCGACATAATCGCTGTCAAATGTTGTCTGACAAAGGAGACATTCAACTTTCCGACGTTGTAATGAATAGCGGGGTTCGATAAAGTAGAAATTAGGAGGAAATGGACCACAAATACTGTATTTTACTTGTATTATATTGTAACGAAAGCTTAAAACATAAACTACAAAAACAAGAACGTATTGTCATGTTCTGGCGGGAAAAGTGCGCCCGCGTTATATCATGTTCTATTACTTCATGTAAGAGTCCACGACATCCTCCGGGGGGCCGTTTAATATACTCGTCCATTCCGATATCTTATCTAAAGCGTTCTTTGCTGCCGTTCTTCTTGCTCGAACTCTAATCTCTTCAGGTTGTTCTATGTCAGCGTCCTCTGATCTATTTTCGGTTTCGGCAACAATGTCTGTTCGCACTTCAAGTGGGTACAGTTTTGCGATTGGTCTATTTGTTTGACCTGTAGATGTACGTAGTTTTGCTGCTCGAATAAAGCCGTCGTTTCCTTTGATAAGATTCTCTATCACTGCCAGTCTCCACTTGATTCTTGGACTATCCGCGTGAATTAAGACTACTTCGCCGACTTGGATTGTTTGGTCGTTCTTTCCAGTCGTCTTATGGAATTCTCTTAACGAGGTCAGGTACTCCGTTTTCCATCGCAACCAAAAATGTTTCAGGATAAGTGCTTGTACTTGGGCTCTTCTTGTAACTTCCGAGATGTTCCCGAAGTTCGGATCGTCGATCTCATCGTCTTCAACATCTGGGTGGGGAAGGGAGGTTATACGCCGTCCGTAGAGTAAGTGGGAGGGGGTGAGGGGTTCTTCGTCGCCGATATCGCTGGATACATATGTAAGTGGTCGATCGTTCAATACTGCTTCGATTTCAACAATGATTGTCTGGAGACTTGAAAGTGTAACGTGCGCACGTCCTAATACTTTCTTGAGAACTGTTTTTGTGAGACCGATGAGTCTTTCCCAAAACCCGCCGTACCACGGTGCTCGCTTCGGGATGAACTGCCAATCCACTCCTCGTCGATTAAATGCTTCCTTCAGCGATGTTGATTGAAAAAGACGAGCGAGTTCCTCCGCGGCCGACAGATATGTTGAAGCGTTGTCGGAAACCATCTTTCGTGGTAGGGATTTTCGGCTTGCAAATCTGCGAAATGCGTTCATGAATGTTTCTTCACTGAGATCTTCGACAAGTTCCAAATGTACGGCTCGTGTAGCTGGACATGTAAACAAACAAATGTAAACCTTTTCCTCTTTGGTAGGTGTTTTCACGAAGAGTGCGCCTGTAAAGTCTACGCCAGTTACTGAAAATGGTGTTGAGCCTTGAACACGCCACTTTTGTAAAGGTGCAGGATCTGGATTTGGATAGGGTTTTCCACCTTGTTTTCGACATGTGACACATTTACGCAATAAATTCTTGATTACTTGTCTTGCTCGTGGGATCCAGAATCTGTCGCGAAGTGCGGTTAGAGTGGAATTCACACCCGAGTGTAGTTGAGCATTGTGTACAGAGAATAACTAACTTGGTGAAAGGGTGATTTGCGGGTAGTAGGATTGGGAACTTGGCTGATTCGTTGATGGGAGCGTTGTGGATTCGTCCGCCACAGCGGATAATGTGGTGTTGGTCAAGATACAGTTTGAGCTGTTTTACTAATGGTAGGCGAGAACTGTTCTTAGTAGTGAGGTTAAGAAGTTCGGCTTGGTAGATTGGTTGCTGACAACACTGTATCCAAAGGTTCTCGGCTGTATTGATCTCGGAAACAGTTAGTGATCCAGTTCGTTTAGGCGATCGTTTGATGAGGTTGTTGACAAATCTTTGGACATATGCGGTAACATGGATCAACGTAGTCAAACTGCTATACTTCGATATATCAATAACGTTATGTATGCCGGTGTCTCCTAAGTAACTTGGGGTGGAGGGGATCTCCGTTTCGGTTGGCTCGTTTTCTTCCATTTGCTGATCTGATTCGATTACTAAGGCGGTGGTTTGTATCCAAACAGGCCATTTGTCAGCAGGTAAGGTGAGCTATGGTGGTCCATTGTTCCACAATGATGATGAGTGCATCTGGGTTGTGGTCATACCGCGGATAGGAAATCAGCGGGATTCTCATTTGTGGGGCAATAGTGCCAGACGTTGGAAGGGAATAGATCTTTGATGGACTTTACACGGTTTGCCACAAATTGCTTGAGTTGTTTCTTGCTATTGAGCCAATGTAGCACGATTTGGCTATCGGACCATAGGTGGACTTCGAGTGCATCATAACGATGTTGGATTGTGTTGTGAATAAATGAAGCAAGTCGTGCACCAATTAGGGCGGCCATCAGCTCTAATTGAGGCATTGTCAATGTTTTGATTGGAGCAACGCGTGTTTTTGCCATAATAAATGCAACTTGAGAATTTTGTTGAAGGTATGCAACTGCGCCGTAGGCTCGTTTACTCGCATCGACGAAAATATGGAGTTGTGTGGCGTTGTTGGAAACTGTGGACGTTGAATGGTAGCGACGTGGTATAACTGTTTGTTGTGCTGTGTGTAGGTCTTCAGCTAACTTGGACCATTCTTGTCGGAGTTGCTCGTTGAGGGGTTCGTCCCAATCGAGCGATTGCTGCCACAATTGCTGCATGAAAATCTTGGCTTTGATGGTTACAGGAGTTATTACACCAAGGGGGTCGAAAATGCTTGAGGAATGTTGTAGAACTTCACGCTTGGTGATCAGTTGAGGCGTGGTGGATAAGGATTTTTTCGTTGCGAATTGGATGGTGTCAGTGGATGTGTTCCATCGTAAACCAAGGACATTAATATCAGTGTTTGGTGTTGTGTCAGCTGTTCCGTCTGTAGTTGCTTTCTGTTGAAGTGCTGGACTATTTGAAGCCCATGAGCGTAGGTTAAACTTGGCCTCGTTCATGATCGACCTTGCTTCCTCATAGTATTGGGTGGCATTTAATTCGGTATCAGAACCAGATAGAATATTGTCCACGTACATGTTCTCTTTCATGTCGCGTGAAACAGGGGTGGAAAATTGATCCAGGTGCTTCTGAATGGTGGCATTCAACATGAATGGCGAACTGGTGGTTCCAAAGGGAACTGCTTTGAATCGGTAGGTGTCAAACGGGCTGTTTGGGTCGCTTGGATCTGACAACCACAGAAATCGAGAAAAGTCTCTGTCGCTTTCGTGAAGATGTAAATGGTGAAAGGCTTTTTCGATATCAGTTGCTATGCCGTAGGTATAGGTGCGAAAACGAAGTAGAATAGCTGACATGTCGTTCAGTAATGGTGGACCTGCGTTGAGACAATCATTTAGGCTCGCATGATGTTGTGACTGGTGACAGCTGCAGTCGTAGACTATTCTGATTGGGGTGGTAGACGAAATCTTCCGTACTGCATGGTGAGGAATGTAATGCGAGTTGCTAGTTGGGGTAGCATTTGGGATCTTCTCAATAAATTCTCTTTCTAACTGTTCATTGATAATTGTTCCATAGGCTTGTAACAATTCTGGACTGCGATTTAATCTTTGTACAGTTGATCTGGTACGTTTCTGACAAATAGAAAAGTTCGATGGCAATGGTGGATGATCGTCTTCCCATGGTAAATTTTGCTGTGTAGCTGCCGTCATCCTCTCGAGAAATGGCTGATTGCTGGTACTCGCGTAAAAAGTTACTCTCGTCGTATCAAAAAATAAGGTATCAAAAGTCAAAACTGACTCCAAACGCATTCTAATAATTTCTCTTTTGATCGAAGGAGTATTCCATTAACTATCTGCCACGTACATTTTACAATTTTATCCAGTCCGAGTTGGATATATCAGCAAAATCTTTAATGTGATAATAGTTCGAGACAAAATATAGAAAAAAGATTTACGTTCTAATTCACTGCGTTCAACCGAACGTAAATTATTTTCAATCTCTTTCATGCTTAAATTCATAATAAACAGACAATACAACAATATATGGTTACACACATTGTTATTACTATAATCCTAAGTTACTCGAAATTCTCAAACGCTCTGCTATATCGTCCAAAATATACATATATTTTGCATTGTCCGATTTCCAACGCCCGTGGATCTTAAGTGATCTTGCTGACAAATGTTCGTTATGTTTGACTGCTGCTGTCGCTCCTCCTGACCGTAAACTATGTAATCCATATAAACTGCTGTCGTAACCAAGTCGGTTCTTTTTAATACAGTCCTTATAAGCTTCTGCATAGCTTATAAGTATTTGAAGATTTATAAAACCTTATTCCCCTATCTCTTTAAGATATCTTTGAGATGTCGATTTTGCTTTAGATTGGAAGAGCTGCTCCAACTAATTTGTAGCGTTTGGCCTGATGTTGATTGGCAAAGAGTTCCATTCCTAGAAGTTTTAAATATGTACAAGAAAAAATAGGAACAATGATCTATAAGCAAGTTTTTAAAACATAAACATAATGTGTTATGATTAACTTTTATTCTCTTTTGACACTCCAACTAAATAAGTCATAGGTTTTTGGCAGAACCGTTTGTGGCAAGCGCCATACAGTTAACTCTAATTCTGGCCAGTGCCTATACAATACGTTTTGCATGTTTTACACGTAAATCAGTTTCTTAACTGAGCTCGCACTTCTATATAAATAATATAACCATTGACTCTACATTTCTGCCATAAAATGTATCCTCAGTTCCTAGGCCAGTGCCTGTAGTATAGTTTCATATAATTGTCAACTTTTCATCAAAGAAAATCCCAAATGTTACCATATTTAGGCAAGCGCCTCACTGTTGTAAACAGTTAAACACTGATAATCACACATAAAAAGCGTTTAAAACTTGTATAATTTATTTAAAACTCCGACATAAAATAGCCTTTATTCTTACAAACAATAAGATAACAATACCCGGAAAGCATGCGTTGGTTGTTTCAGATGCACTTATTTCACCAATATTTTATTGGTGAAAACAACCAAAAATTTGGTTATTTTAACAAATCGGGTTCAGTTGAAAAAGATTATTTTTGATAATTTAGAAACATGATCAATATCCTTTTGCAGCGAACTTTGATTTGATTTTTAACAACTTCCAATTCGGACACCGTGGTATTGTCGGCAAATTTCCACATTGAGGAAGAATCATCTAGTAGTCGGCTAAGATCGTTTATCATTGCCATGCAGCAACAACCAAGGACCAAGTCGTGTGCCTGGGGGCACACCACTGAAACTTTTAACCAATCAGAGAAACGATTTTCATTACTGTCTTACTCTTTGCCATCTGTTATACGTATAAAATCAGTGATCCAGTTAACCATAGTACCATACCAAGTTTGACACCAAGACTAAATAATTTTGCAACGAATATGGTATAGCCCATCAGGTCAAATGCTTTCCTATAATCAAGAAGAACTGTCCTGATATACATGCGCCTGTGTCGTCTATTGAGTTTAACCAATTGTCATGGAGCATAGATGTGAGGGCAAATAAGGTTCAAGTCATCAAGAATCTGGAATAAAACCAAACTGTCGTGGATCAATGGATTTTAACAAGGCTGGTTTGAGTTCTCTCTCAATTACCAGGTTCTCAGCTACTTTTAGACGGCCGGTCAAGCTTGAAAAAAGTGTCTAGAAAACACTGTCGATGCCATTTTTTGTTACAAGCATGAAACTACGCAAAATGTCTTAGGATAGTGTTTACTTTGAGGGTGACAGTGGTTGCCAACCGTAATTTTTATATTTATGTGCTAAAATTTGAAGGTTTTTTCTAAAACATTTCGAAGGATGGGATTTTTGTCGAATGCTGTATTTTATATCAGTGTTTTATTTCAAATTGGCTGACTATCTAATTAACATTTGTAAAGCTCGGGTAATCTTCGTTCGCATAATTCAAAATGATATGCTCAGGGGCGCCGGAGCCACGTGGGCAGCTGCCCCCGCTGCCCTTATAGTACGGGGCACGCGGGGGCAACCGGTTGCCCTTTTTCTTAACCATAAAGTGCATTGAAATGAATAAATTATTATTATTGTGACCGGGCTAGCCCTCGTAGGTTTATATAAATTGGAAATATACAGTTCCTATATAGGTTTATATGAACTGGAAATCTGAATGTATGATTTATATGTGTATCATCTTAAAAATGTGTAGACTTTCATCCTTTTGTGTATTTTATATTGCGTTTTATAATATCAGAATTATGTAAAATCTCCACTCAAAATGCAGGAAATGGCATTTCAGAGAGTGTAGATTCAAAAAATTTTCCGGGGGAGGATATCCCCGGGCACCCCTACAAATTTCTCGCGCCCTTTTCATGGGGCTGCCCCCGCCGCTTCGGCTTCCTTCCGGCGCCCCTGGATATGCTAATAAGAAACATGGCGCAAATACATCAAAACATGACCTTTCAAAAAGAAGCCACAACAATATGTTTTTGTTGTGTTACAGACAGGCAACAATCACATATGTTTAGATTACATATGAATCAGTACTACACGCCCGGTTGCCACCCGTGTAACACAATATATTTCTGTTGACCAGTCGAGTTTTGGCATGTAAATGGTTGAAAAACAGCATGTAAGCGCAAACACATAGTTTTACTACAACACGTAGACCTTAAAGACCTAAAAGGCAATATTTTACGAATTTAAACCTTTGGGTAACCACTCGTCCTAATAAATCCGTCTTTATTTTGAAACTCGCCTCCATACAGGTATTTTAACAAGTGTAATAGTAATACCATGTTTCTCATTAGTATGTCAGTTTGAGTTATGGCAATTAAGAAAAGGAAAAATTTGCACATGTTAATTAGGTAGTGAACCAATTACAATAAATCCATGATATCGAAACCTGCTTTTAAATGGAATCCCATCTAGCGAAATGTCGTTATAAAAACCTTCCAATTTCGGTACATAAATAGAACAATTACGGAGGGCAACCACTTTCATCGTCAAAGTGAACACACTCCGATGACATTTAGTGTGGTTTCCTGCTTGAAACAAAAAATGCCATCGACAGTCACTTTTTTCGAGGCTGGCCGGCCGTCTATTTTGACAAGATTGACGTCAAGGAGATTGTTCTTAATTCTTTGTCGAGATCATGGAGAATAGATGTTTTGGGTATTGGGACAACGTCAGCCAGCTTTCAGATTTGAGGGACTTTACAAGTTAGAAAAGAAGTGTTAATGATACCTGCAATTGACAAAGCTAGTTATAATGTCGGGAAAAGTCTTTAAAACCCAATTGAAAATATTATCAGGACCACAAGCACGTGATGTAGTATTGCCAGTACTGACCTTGCAGTTTTTTTAGCAATGGTTGATTCAGTTACAATAATAGCGGTGACTATAAAAGGCGGAATGACTCTGCGGAATGGCATGCGGAATGGCATGCGGAATGAGTTGCGGAATGAAAAATTACATCAAGTACGTTATAAATAAACCGCTTTTTCTAATAACGCGGGCTCAATTGTTTTGTTTTGTCATTGTATGCAGCGCTCTCACTTTTGGGGAAATTTCCCCAAAACGGGGAAATTTGCGGAATTTTGGGGAGAGATCTGGGGAATCACATTTTTGGGGGAAATTTTTGGGGAATTTTTTTAAAATAGTGGTCGAAGTGAATGGAACTGATCTTTCGACTGTTTTTGTGCACATTTTGTTTACCTTGTGTTGATTCTGGGTTTGAATATGATAATTTTGATTACATGTGACAGACATTCTCATATTCAGTCGATTCATGCACATGTATATACAATATTTATGTTTATAACATATTTACATATCATTAATTTAAAATGTTCAAAATTTATTTTCCACGCAAATGACGTAATATTAATGAAATACTTCATGTTACCATGCTACGTTCATCTAAGGAATTTTACGGATATTTGCGAATTTTTTTGCGCAATCTAAGGAATTCTTAAATTCAGTTGTGAGAGCACTGATTGTATGTTCAAATATTAATGTTGAATCAGAATCACTTGAATGTGATATTATTAAAATCGTTTGAATGTAATATTAAAATAAGTACTTTAGTATATTAATCTTATAAAGGTGAATTTTAAACAATACTAAAATAGGCCTCTGGTGTGCTGTTTTATATTACTATATTTTGTTGTTTAATTAAAAGAAACATAACATCATATCATAACAATATGTACTTAAGAATTAAAAAACGAGTCGCGTGCACTGATCTGAAAATATGGTACTATATTTTCAGATCAGTGGTCGCGTGCCGTTATGGTGTAATAATGCACGAGGGGGGAATGTTGGGAGAATACGAGAGAAGCTTGTAAAACACGAGGCGTAGCCGAGTGTTTTACACGCTTCTCGAGTATTCTCCCAACATTCCCTCGAGTGCATTATTACACCATAACAGCACAAGACGAGTTTTTTTAATTCTTTTATATTATAAGTGGTAGATAAGCACAGTAAACAATTTTGTTCAAAGATCAATATTGATATTCTCCTAACATGTAATCACTGACGTCACTCGCAAGCTTTTCAATGTTTTCATTGCTTGGCAACAACTACGCTTGAATCAGTGCTTCCACTTGCAAGGATTTTTCCCTGCAGCAAGGAAATATTGGTCCTTGCAAGGAAAATGTAAGGAAATGAGTTTTACAAGGAAATGGCAAGGAAAAATACAAAAATTAAAGGAAATTGCAAGGATTTCTGTAACTTATACCAGTTACAAGTCTAAAACCACTTAAACCAGTAAAAATGAACCTATAAATAGTATAAGCCTAACAAAAGAGGTACAGAAGAATCTGAAAATGCCATTTCCGGCGATCTAGAGACTATAAATTTCAAAATTTGTCGTTCAGCGCCTTGTGCCATTCGACCCCTCCACCATTATCAAGCACCCTACGCCCCTGGATGAACAAAAATTTCACGTTATTACAAACCAAACACTTCTAAGTTGGAAATGCCTAGAATTGTGAGCGTACAATATTTTGTGATACATTTGCCTGAATTTTCTTGATTTTTTCTACCGTTTGGGTTGCAGGGAAATTTTGTGGGAAAAAAGGAATTTTGAAGATTGTGAAAGGATTTTTGAACAGGCGGTTGTGGAAGCACTGGCTTGAATTCTGGCCGGCGAAGGAGCGAAAAACTTGCAACTCGACAAAAATTAGGGATTAAAAAGGCACAAAAACTGTTGAAAATTTTTCAAATATGGTGCACAATGATAGACAGATTGGTTTTTCGTTGTTCTGCTTCACTTTTGTCCTGGATTCGGTATAAAAGGGAAGGGTTTTTGTCAAGCTGCTTTGACGACATTGGCTGTCAAGTTGATTTTTCATCTTGAACCAAATATATCGGGCAGTTTTTGTTTGAAGGTACTGTTTGAATATTTTTTGTGTTTTTTGCTAATTCAGTGGTTGGTGGTTAAACATTTTCTCAGACAAACTGTCAAGAAATGCATAAACATGTCGTATTTGTGTAGGTTTTTGTCGTTGCATCTTGACAGCTTAAAAACTGTACACATAGTGTTATCTAAATCAATGCCAAAATGGTTTGTGTTTAAATACAGTTTTTGTACCTTTAAATGTCAAAATAGCACATATGTTTCTTGTCGCCGTTGAATGCGAACTTTCAAGCAAAAAAGTATATTTCAAACTCAGAAACAGCTACGAATCTTTATTCGCCGTTTATGGATCCCGTTGTTTATATTTGTTGGCTGGCTTTTTCCATCTCGTGTAGGTCTACTTTTTCTTGCTTTCTGACAGACTTGGGATTTAAAACTATTATAATTTTGTTCATATTGTAATCAAATTGCTCGTTGGATACTACTTATAATATAATTTGTTTTGCATCACATTTTTGAATTGTAATTTGAATTTGCCTTGTAACAATAGCTAGTGCATATATAGAAGACTTCGATAGAGAACGTATCCTACTTGAATTTGCTGTATATACCGTGTTAACTAACTGTCTTAAACAGACTAGTCATATCCTTATCTCTATCAAAAATGTGATGCAAAACAAAGTATATATTATCATGATATGATGTTGTTTCTTTTAAGCAACAAAATATACTGTAGTTCTAAAACATAGTTCTAAAACAGCACACCAGAGGCCTATTTTAGTATTGTTTAAAATTCACCTTTATAAGATTCATATACTAAAGTACTTACGATTTTAATATCACATTCAAACTATTTTAATATTATACTGTACTTGATGTAATTTTTCATTCCGCAACTCATTCCGCATGCCATTCCGCATAGCCTGCGTGGCAGGCGTTCTATTGTGGGGGAGGGAGTTTTCCACGCAGGCTCCATCCGCATGCCACCACATGCCATTCCGCATGCCATTCCGCATGCCATTCCGCATGCCATTCCGCAGAGTCATTCCGCCTTTTATAGTCACCGCAATAATAGGCATTTCGTCGTCTTGTACACTCACAGCAATATCATAGCGGACAACGGAGAGTAATTTAATTTATTATGTTGGTCATGAGATATAGAGTTTTTGATCGTTTGACTGCAGGGTTGAAAATAAATCTGTCCATGGTACTTCAAGAAGATAGCGACTGTAACTGCCTATATTACGTCACTAATAGGAGATAAATAAATAAATAATACTCTGACATGTTAGTATAGATTTGGTCAAGTGTGTTTGTGGCCCTGGTTTGAAAGTCATAGGATTGAAGTCCAGTTTATTAAAGTTCCCAGCAATAATAATCGCACTGTTGGAAAAGGCGGATTCAGTATGTTCTAATGATGACTGGATATAGTCTGTCATGCATGCTTGCACAATCTGCATAATTATGACAATGTCAATGGTGGATGATATAATATTGGATTAACCCCGTGGGAGGCGCCTAGTACCCACAATATATTTTTCATGGTTTTCGCTTTCTAACTCCGTAAGAGGAGATAGCATATTATACATGGTGTCCCAAAAAATGTCCCCTTTAGAAATCACTCTTGCGCGTTATTATAACTTTGGGAATTTAATTGAATTGTACATGAACGGCGGAAGTATTTACAACTTCCCTTCGTCCAAAATAATTTAACGCGACGTATAAGTTGTTGCGACAAATACTCGTTGCTCTGTAGTCAGTTGAACCATTTTTACTCGAACGGACGGTAAGACGAATTTGTAATTTGACGTTTTTGTGTTGCTGTTCGTTTTAGAAGCTATTTTAAATTCCCAAAGGTATAACAACGCACGTTTAACAACAAAAGAGTGATTTCTGTAGGGGCACTTTTTTGGGGGACAATTTTATCAATTGATGGAAATTTAACTAACCATGCTTCGATTGACAGTTCTGTTTGATAATTCACGATGTTTTGCAGCTCCTATTAACTTCCCGATGCATAGAAAGTTTTCCACCAATTTCGGTTGAAAATGCAGTCTTTTGTTATGTTTGTTAGTGCCAACACTTTAAAACGTTCTAAAAAAATTGTGTGATGGCATCTGTTGTTACAAGCTGCCAAATAGCATTTTCTTATAGTTAAACATTCAGGCCCGTAGCTGGCCCTCAATTTTTGGGGGGGCACTTTTGGATGTCAGTAAGTGTTTGTCAAGAAATTTTTCCATCTTTCTTGTCGACGGATAATTGTGTTTATGAAAAATACGATATTATATTATATAATACACACAGTAAACAACGCTTATAAAAGCACAGCACTCTTATACAAGTTTATAAAAGCACAGAAAAAATAATTAACGAGTCATGACAAGAAACTGCTAGAATTATTCAATGTTGATTAGTTAAAGTACCGAAGCCCAGTCCCGCCATCTCCAGACAAGTAATCTGGGATGCAAACGCTTCCTATTTCAAACGAACTGAAACATGAAGCGGCTGCACCGCAGGCTTCGTGACAAAAGCTAGCATTTGCCATCGAGTAGGGGCGAAGTCCTGAAATTTCACATCGCGCGCCGGAGTATGGGACTAGAGTCGACTTCCGAAGAACGGAACAAAGTGATTTTTTATATAGAATATACCCTGACCACCACTGTAATCCTAACGCCGAACCATTAAAAATAATTTGCCTTTGGACTTGGAATAACCTGACTCCTACCCGTATCTTCAGCATAGCAAGCGAGAGCACTAACGACACTATCGAGGCAATTGAAAATAATCTCCAAACAAATAATTTATATTACTAAGTATGAAGTCCCCTAGGATTTAGTTGTTTCCTTGATGTTTCCATCTACCAAACTGACATTACGTAATTTTTTTAAAACGTACTGTTTTCCAGGAGTATTTGTTAGGATTTAGGCGTTTTAATTTTCAGGTTAGGGTTGGGGTTTAGGTTAGGGTATGGGTTATGTTTGGGGTAAGGTTTGTTGTTTTTATTAACTTGATACTTAAAGGAATGAATTTCTGTAATGTCAGTTTGGTAGATGGAAACATCAAGGAAACAATTAAATCCTAGGGGACTTCATACTTAGTAATATAAATTATTTGTTTGGAGATTATTTTCTATTGCCTCGATAGTGTTGTGGTTAGTGCTCTCGCCTGCTATACTGAAGATACGGGTAGGAGTCAGGTTATTCCAACTCCAAAAAATTTTTTCCCAACTTTCTTTAACTCGCAAATTATTTTTAATGGTTCGGCGTTGGGATTACAGTGGTGGCCAGGGTATATTTTATGTAAAAAATCACTTTGTTCCGTTCTTCGGAAGTCGACTCTAGTCCCATACTCCGGCGCGCGATGTGAAATTTCAGGACTTCGCCCCTACTCGATGGCAAATGCTAGCTTTTGTCACGAAGCCTGCGGTGCAGCCGCTTCATGTTTCAGATCGTTTGAAATAGGAAGCGTTTGCATCCCAGATTACTTGTCTGGAGATGGCAGGGCTGGGCTTCCGTACTTTAACTAATCAACATTTAATAATTCTAGCAGTCATGACTCGTGAATTATTTTTTCTGTGCTTTTATAAACTTGTATAAGAGTGCTGTGCTTTTATAAGCGTTGTTTACTGTGTGTATTATATAATATAATATCGTATTTTTCATAAACGTCGAGATGGGCATGCGCAGTAGTGCGACAATATTGCTCCCGCATCCCACCGCAAAATATTTTGAGTCCGCAGTCCGCAGTCCGTAGTCCGTAGTCCTAAATCTCCGGGATCTTTGCACCCTATCGTCTTGAAAGAACACCGGCAATCGATTCCTCGTGATGTCAAGTGCCTAGATGGCGGATTTTCATTGGTTTAGAGCAAGTAACACTGACCTTATATGGCATTTTCGTAATTTATATCGCGTGCGGGATTAAATTTCGACGATTTCGGTCATTTGTATGCGAATTTCCAGAGAATAAACACGTCTGGAGATATTTACATTTGAACCATCTGATCGTAAGTACAGCGCGTTTCCGTCTAACGCACCTGTTTCAATTTACAACACTAAAAATTACCTTGCTGCAAACAAAGGAAACAGCTTTATTTTGTTGAAATTCCTTATTATTTATGCTTCAGATTTAGTAACGTTGAAGTTTCATCATTAAATGTGATAACTGGAAATATGCTTGTTGGAGACTATTTTTTCACAATATGAAAAGTATCGGAAGCGACCGATACCAGCGTGAATAGTACTCACTTCTGGTATCGAAAACGGAATCTTTTTACCATTTTTGGTATCGAAATAGGTATCGGCCGATACCAATTTTCAAGTACTCGGTATCGAAATAAAGCCCAGCACTATTTCTCTTCTCTGTTCTAAAAATGTCAATCATCTAGTATTAATTATTAAACTTAATTCATATTTCCTTATATGATATCATGTCTATTTTCAACGAATCTTGTCTATTTCCAACACACCCCCTTATTTAACACTGGGTCGGAGGTGTTAAATGTACTTGTTGCATGCATTTACGCTGTAATGTTAATATCAACCTATAAGTAATAAGATAAAAGCGTAAAGTTAGTTTATTCATAGTTTTCATCGTCCGCAATGTCATTTATAAGAACTTTTGCAATCTCCGTTCGTCTTCGTATTTCTTTCACAGGTTAGCTCTAGCGGATAAAGTTGCTGTATTGGCCTTTCAAGTTACTTCGCTCTTTTTCTTAAAGATGAATTCTCTTCGAGGTGTGGTTCTAACTCTGGAAGCAGGTTACACTGAGGACGCATCATACTTTCAGGCGTTATTAATGGCATCTGTATGATTTCAACATCTAACAAGACTTCCTTAAGTTCAGTGAACGTCAGAAGACTTTTCCCAATGGACTTTTCCATACGCTCAAATTAATTGTCCTCCCCACCAGGGGGCTTTGCTGAGGTTGAACTGCCAAGTTATTCTCTGATGAGTGAGGAAGTCATTCAACTTTTCACTTGATCTTACTTTCTTTATCCACGATGCAGCTCCAACGAATGCAGCTCCAACGAATGCAGCTCCAACGAATGCAGCTCCAAGGAACTCTTCCATTTTCATGGATTTTGCCAAGTCCAGATGTAAGACTCTGGTCAGACTACAAGCGTATAAGATGACATATGCTTTTCCTTCTTGCTTTGTTTAACTCGAATCTTGAGGGGTCGCGCGTAATCCACCCCAACTACTTGAAAGGGAGTTTTCCCTTCTGTTCGATCCTTCGGTAGAAACCCAGGTGGTGGACAGGCCAGGGCTGTAGCCTGAAACCTCTCGCAACTCGGGCATTTCTTGATAAGACGTTTCGCTAGCTGTCGTAAACGGGGTACCCAATGTTTCTCACTGAACCTTTGCCATCGTGAGTCCCACTCCACCGTGCAGTGTTTCTTCATGAGCTTGCCGTACAAATTTCTCGGTGTAGACCTCGGTATCTGGAAGGTAAATGGAGTAATGGCCTTGAACTAGAATCTACCTCGACATTCTAGCAATCCGGATTGGTTTGGCTCTAAGTTAAGTTTGCATTCGATCTGCTTCGTACTTCTCACTCGCTTCGCCTTGTCGTTGAGCTCTTTTCTCCCAGAATTGCTTTTGTGCTTCGATCTCTTCCGTAGTTAGTGGACCAGACTTCTTATCTTCGGACTTCATCCTCGTGTTGTGTAACCTCGCTATCCATGCACATGTCCGGAGCACCGTCTAGTAATCCGCCTTTCGAGAAGTTCGTTAAACCCATTCGGTTCTTGTTCGGTCGCCAATTGAACTTTCTTAGCCTCTGCACGTGATTCTTTGGTCGCTTTTGTTGTGACATTTGCAGGCCAATCGTCTGGTTTGGAAAGCCACTTAGGTCCGTTCCACCACAGCTTGTTGTTCTGTGTTACGGCGCCTCCACGACTGCCCAAATCCGCCGAATTTTCGTGTGTTGGGACGGAGACTCGACTTTCTTCTGCTGAATTTTGTTGACTCGATTTTGTACGAATTGTTTGTCGTTTCCTTCGCCTCGAATCCAATGAAGGACTACCGTACTACTATCCAGCCAATAGTAGGGATTTGCTACGGGAAATCCTTCTAGCGCTTCTTTGACATTAGTGACAAGATTAGCTGCCATGTGGCCAGCGACCAACTCTTGTCAAGGTATTGTCAGCCCTTGTTTGGCTAGTCGTGATTTAGCTGTCACAATCTGAGTGTGCCCAGATGGTTGCGACACTACAGCATAGGTGGCTGCAGCTACTCTGTTACCGCTCGCATCGCAACGCATGAAGAGTGATGCTGGTGATTGGTTCTTGGTACTTTGCCAATGATTTCACAGTCGTTATGCAGTCCGGTTTCCCATCGTTTCCATTTCTTAACGAGGTCGATTGGTAATAATATATTGATCCCATCCACATTTAAGGTTGCACGCTTCTCGATATAACATCTTCCCAGTGAGTGACAATGGTGACGCCAATCCCAATGGGTCATAAATCTTTGCTATCTTCATTCATTAGGACTCCTCGTTTGGTTTCTGGTACTATATCGTTTGGCACGGTAATACTAATTGTATCATCGTTCTTGTTCCAAGTCAGCCCGAGAAGGCCACGTTTCTGGACTCTGACTGCGCCACTCTTCAAGATGTTGCTTGATCACTCCTCCCAATAGAAATGGAGAGGGGCAAGTCTGAACAGGGTTTAAACATTCGTTGAGTGTTGGGGCATTATCCTGTACTCGCGCCGAAACATCGCACACAATACGCAGCTTTGTACTCTCCGCTTTCTCGCGTATCACTGGCTTATGTGAAATGTAGCATTCTTTACCCACCTGCACTGTGTCTGGAGCACGTTCAATAACACTTTGGTCTAGCTGTTCTCTGATGATTGCATCATAATCGTTGATGGTTCCAGATTTCTCGAGTTTGCGAACTAGAGTGTTCAGTCTACGTAAACTTACATCCTTCCCAGTTGGAAGCGGCGGGTGATTACCTTTCCATGGAAGACCGGTTTGGTATCATCCAGCTTTGCTTCTTTGTAGCTGCTCCTTGAATTCCTCAAACACTTCACTTTGATCACCAGTAGGTGGGTCTGCAAGACCAAGGACGTCTATTTGCACAGTTCATTCGTGCCCAGGTGAAGTAATAGTCCATCCTAGCTTGGTTAATGCCTGGATTCCATTCTCCTCCAATACGCGGCGGTTCTACTGTGCTGATTCTGGTACATTCACTGATTCCCAAGATCAAGTGGACAGGTAAGTAATTCTTCTCGTCTTTGTCATCCACGACCGAGTCCTTCTAGATGTGGGTGTCTTTCCAAGAGGCTTTTGTCCACTTTGGTGACATTGATATCCATTGCTAAAGTTTTACTCGCCGAGCCAACTTTGATGTTATAAACTTCCATTCTTCGTGTTGTGGTGCTCAACGTCATTTTGATTTGTCTCATTCCAGAGCTAGTAGGTTCGACCTGATCGCGAATCCAACAATGCGCGACATTTGACTCCATGTACATCTACAGCAACAACTGGATATATAACCTGCTGTTCGTTTGCTTGATTGGTTGTCATCAGATTCTCTTTTGGTGGTTGTTCACAAATTGATGAGTGGTGCTTTCCATCACAGACTCGACATTTCGGTTTCCAACAATTATTTGGTCACTTTTAATGTCTGATTAAGATTAAGACTAAACTAAACTAAACTAAACTTCATTTATACTGGATAGGTCGGATGCGGAAGGACGGGCAGATGGTTCACGGATAAGCGGACGGTTATAGTTGAGGTTTCTGAAAGTTATTAGAGAAGTTCAACTTCCTATATATATCATGACCACTTTCATAAATGAATGCAATTGAGAGCTACTCTGTATGCGTATAAAGTTCTCCCACTGGCTTAGTTAAGCGTTGAAATGTTGACATTTCAAGTAAATTGTGAACTTTATAGCTAGTGTCGTTATTGTTCGTAGGAATTCAATTAGTATAGGTAATAGTATGGTTTCGAGTGCAATTTGGAAAAAACATGCACGAGTGAGTTTTTCAAAGACGATCAGAAGTGCATTAGTCCGAAGGACGAGTGCAATTTGACGTCTTTGAAAACTCACGAGTGTTTGTTTTTCCAAATTTCACGAGAAACCATACTATTACTTATTAATAATACATGAAAAAATTACACGCTTTGATAACACTTGTGCACTCATTTGTGCACTTGTTCATTCAGTCCACGTGCTCCTTTAACTTAAATTGTTGTATTCACGTACGATTTTCCATTTAAAGTGTAGAAAAAGTCGTCAAAAAGTGAAAATTTACATTGCTAATATCCGCCGCCATGTTGATTTTTCTTGCCTCGTTTCCAGGCTCTGCTCTTTTTTTGTTGATTTGCACTGCTGTAATTGCACAGTGTGCAATTTCAAAAATAATTGCACTGCTCTTAGCCAATCAGAATTGAGTAATTTTTTCATCTATATTATTAACTTATTAACATAGATAATTATGATTCGATAATAGGCACTTGAAAATCCTTCATAACTAAGGTTTTTCTCGTTTTCTTAACTTACTACTTAGAAAGAACAAAATGACAATAGAGAAGATATCTCAAATAATTCAGTAAGTATATACTCATAATGTAGTCTAAGTGTATGTTTCATTCCTTACTTATTTAGAGGAGTATATCATATTATTTGATGTATTTATAAATATCAAAGTGAGCATTACCGAAAATTAAAACCAGCCTTTTTAGATACCATTGTCAACAGTTCCTAAGGATATAGTAATGACAGTTGGCCCGGATGAATGGATTAGCAGGACTATAATTGATTCAAAGGTACAGTTATTAATTAAGACATGTTGACAACTTGAACATGACTGACTTCGATTCTTTGTCTCTGCTTTGTCACTTAATTTTATGATAGTCCACCTACCACATAGAAATTGTTCTGGCCAATGATTGGGGCCTCTTAGATACTTTGTATAGTTCATAGTCTATATTTACACATTGTTATTGACATTATTTTCGCGGCACTTGTTTACTACGCCGCACGCCATTGGCTATAACCCCTAGCCAGGGGGGTTGGAATAACGTTACACGTTGTGAACTCTCTTATCATGCTTTATAGTGAGCATTCTCTTTTTACGAAAAGGATTTTGTACAAATAAAAGTGTCTTAAAACTTTTCGTTCCGTCGTTATACTGCTGTTGAAGGGTACTGGGCCTCGTCCTTATCCGAATGAAAATAACAGTAAAAAGAGAGTCACTTTTCTGGGGTATATACATCGAGAAAGACGAGAATTTCGAAGACCTGTATACCTTTGTAGCTTGACCGAAACCGCTACAAAAACGGCTTCAGATACCGAAGAAAACGTTTATTTTACAACAGACAACTCAGCGATGGATAATACAACCGGCAACAACCCCGAGGTAGGGACACTAGATATGTTTTTATCGAAAAATACGGATGAAAATACGGGGCAAACCGACATAAACAAGACTAGTTCCGAAACCTGGAAATGGTCGAAAATACTCTGTCTATCCCGACTAACGGGCTATCCTCTCGGCCCAAAAGATCGGTAAAACCCACGGAAAAGTCCATCGAAAACAGGATTCAGTCCGACATATCCAAACTTGATCAATTGTGGCGAAACATGTCAACTGCTGTGACTAAATTGTAAGAAACCCCTGATTTGCTAGATCAAATAAAATCACATACATCAGAGGTACGTTCGCTATTCCACCAGCACCACGCCGTTTCTTTGTCATTCTTAGAGTTTCTTGCTAGCCTCAGTGACCCCAAACACCATAAGGAATATGGAACATTGCAAAAACTCGCAAATAATCGTAGTGAGTACGTTCAGACAGCGATAAACGAGGCAAACGAGCGAAAGAAGGAACTTTTGCTAGAAATGAATTCAGTCCACCATTCCCGTAGTTCTCATAGCTCTCCAATGTCCTCTACTGCTACTTTAGCGCTTGCAAGAGCTGAGGCCACAGCGGCATTAAAGAAGGTAGAAATGCAAAAATGGCGGTCATTGCGAGAGTCCCAGTCTGCCCTAGAAATACAACAACAACAACAACAACAACAACAACAACAACAACAACAACAACAACAACAACAACAACAACAACAACAACAACAACAACAACAACAACAACAACAACAACAACAACAACAACAACAACAACAACAACAACAACAACAACAACAACAACAACAACAACAACAACAACAACAACCACAACAACAACAACAACAACAACAACAACAACAACAACAACAACAACAATAACAACAAATAATAACAACAAAGAACAACAACAATAATAATAACAAACAATAACAACAACAAACTCAAATTAGCAAAAAAAAAAAAAGAAAAAATGGAAAGAATGGAAAGTTAAAGACTAGAAGAAAGAAGCTGTAGCGCTAGCTGAGAAAGGCAATAAAAAAAAAAAAAAAAAGAAGAGCAACAAGAACCCGAACGAACACCTTGACCTACTCCAAGATGATGCTGCCGAAAGAGTCCAACACTACGTAAATGCACAACGTTTCGAAGAATCTAGCGTTACACAAGATTCTCCTCCTGGTGTATCCAATCGTGTCATCGGTCCGCAAACCCTACAGAATATCAACAATCCTGTGCAAGAAAAACCACCCAATGAAAGACTAAACCCAACAGCCAATATGTTCACCCCTCAACCTCAAAATTATCGGACAGACCCTGGTACAAGCGCTATAAGTTCTTATATCCAGTTCGTCATGACCCGTCGAGAGCTTATTGCCAATATGATTCAGAAATTTGACAACAACCCTAGGAATTACTGCAGTTGGAGAGAATCTTCAAAAAACATGATTCGGGACATCAATATTACCCCCAACGAAGAACTATACCTTATAATAGAGTATGCCTCCAACGAATTGAAGAAATTGGCGCAACGACTTCGCAACGCATACATCAATAATCCGTCTGAAGGCGTAGCTGTACTGTGGCCAAACTTGGTCAGCGGTTTGGTTCCAACGGGGCAATAATGGAAGTTCATTTGAACAAACTGATATACTTTCCCAAAGAGCTCGGAAATTTGCTTTTGGAACTACAGTGGGCTAAAACTGACGGATGGTACAGAGGTCTTACAATCCTCGGCGAACCTGCCTATATCAAACCGACCATCGCGAAGCTCCCCGATGACATCCAAAGCCGATGACAGCAACACGCTTACCGCTATAAGAAACAGCATCTCGTCGTAGATTACCCTCCATTCTCTGAACTCGCCATGTTCATCCGGGAGCTATCTCTTGGGACAAACGATCCAAATTTGCTAATAGAAACCCCTGAAAAGAAGAACGTGGGTCTGCGAAACACCGGCTGGTGAAAAGAAATCAACGTAAAGACAACAGGGTCGAGGCTCGTGACCAAGAAACCAGACACGACCCACCCGCTCAGAATCCCACAGATTGGTATATCGTCCATCGTAAACCACATCCACTAAGTCCTGGCCAAGCCACTCGACGAAAAAACCAGGATACTGAGACTGAATCACGTGTGCTTTCGTTGCATCGCCTCCTGTGACCAGTTTGCAAAAGACTGCAAAGGCAAAATCGTATGCACGGAAGGTAAAAGTGATAATCACCCAGCAGCACTCCATGTTCAGGACGACCGAAACGACGGAGGGGAGCAAAGAGAGAACCAAGATCAATCCGGAGATAGAATTCGTCTTAAACAAGGCGGGGAGTTGGGCGAGATGCACCGAAGTATGCGGAAGTTTGCCCGGTGGGAAATCGTGTTCAAAGATCTGTTTAGCCAACATATACCTGACCGGACATCCAGAAACCAAGGTGAAGGTGTATGTTGTAATCGATGATCAGAGCAACAGTTCTCTAGCAAAATCCGAACTCTTTGATCGCCTGAACGTCCATGGTCAAACAACGTCATATTCACTTAGGACATGCGCTGTAACAACCCAGATACGACACACGAGGAAGATGCAGCAAAGACATCGTCGTAGAATCCCTGGAGGGTAGTAAAAGACACCAGTTATCGAACATCATCGAGTGTAACGCTATCCCCGACTCTAAAGAGGAGATACCTACCCCAGAAGTAGCCCAAGCTCACCCACATTTCGACGAGATACCCGAGATCCGTGATGATGCATCCTCTTGCTTGTCGGTCGAAACGCACCTCCACTTCAAAAGATTCACGAATCGCGCAATGGATCTAGGAACGCCCCTTGGGTCCAGCGTCTCGATTTAGGATGGGTCATCATTGGAAACGCTTGCCTGAACAGTGTTCATAAACCAAAGCTTTCCTGCTACAAGACAAACATTATCGAAAGTGGCCGACCCTCAATCTTTTCACCCTGCCCTATATCGTTTCCACATAAAGGAAGATACCTCTAACGTCTCCGGCATTCCCGGTAACAAAGACAATGTCCAGAGAAGAGAGACATTCGAAAATGGAAGCTTTGATGACGGTCTAGGAGCCAAAGTGTTCACGAGCTCGAAAGACGACAATAAACCTGGTCAATCTGCGGAAGATAGGAGATTCGTCAGCATTATGGACCGCCAAATGGTCAAAAACGATGCAGGAAACTAGGAGGCGCTACCTGCCATTTCGTAACCCGATATCAGAACTCCCAGACAAGCGAAAAGATACACGTAAACGTTTCAATTCCACAAGGCGAACACTACATCGGAAATCATTCTGAAGGTCTTTTACGCATTGGTGGACGTCTCGCACGGCTGACCTTCCGTACGAAGAATGGCACCCTCTCATCCTGCCCGGGAAACACCACGTGACAAGTCTAATCGTTAAGCATTGCCGGGTCGTCATTTCACCAACGCCATGGTCAGAACAAAAGGATTTTGGATCGTCGGTGGAAAATGCCTCGTTAATCGATTTATTCATCAGTGCCTGAAATGTAAGAAACTCCGAGGGGAGCTCCATCACCAAAAAATGGCAGACCTTCCAACAGAACGCATCACTCCATCACCTCCTTTCACCTACGTCGCACTGAACGTTTTTGGCCCATGGGAAGTGACAGGCCAGCGCATTGGAGGAGGACACGCTTATAACAAACGATGGGCAGTAATCTTCACCGGCCTGCCTGTCAACGAGAGATATTAATATCGAATTAATTAAGCGAGATACTTGATGTAATCGATCACTGAAAAGTCCCAACGGGGAGTGAGCTGAATAATGTGTGTATGTATCGTAAACAATAGACCGCTGGTAGCAATCTAGCTAGTCCTCATCCGATGCAAAGCTAAGAATCACCAAGAAACGATTGGCCGCTCGCACGCATCTCGAAGACTCTAAGCAGCGCGGATGGAAAGTAGAAGTTACGACGGCAAAGAACGACTCCTGGTCATGTTAAAAACTGAACACGAACTGAACTCGTAACTCAATAACAATATTCAAAACGTTAGATTTAGTCAAAACCAGACGGGGAGTGTTCTGGCCCATTGGGGCCTCTTAGATAATTTTTAATTTTCTACAGTTCATTATTTACACATTGTTATTGACATTATTTTCGCGGCACTTGTTTACTACTTCAACTTCAACTTTATTTAAACACGGTACTATTTCACAGTATATTAAAATATATTATTTACAAAAACAACCAGAAAAAGTGATCTTCCAATAGGCCGTCTGCTAACTACTTTAAATATAAAAGAATTTTATAACTTAACATTATATCAATCTACATTGTTTTACCCCACTCTTAAAAGTTGCTACACTTCCTAGCGACTTCAGGTCAATTGGGAGAGCATTCCAAGTCTCCGCCGCACGCACATTGCGCCGCACGCCATTGGCTAGCACCCCTAGCAAGGGGGGTTGGATAACCTTTCACGTTGTGAACTCTCTTATCACGCTTTATAGACTACAGTGAGCATTCTCGTTTTACGAAAAGGATTTTGTACAAATAAAAGTGTCCTAAAGCTTATTCGTTCCGTCGTTATACTGCTGTTGAAGGAAGGGTATTGGGTCTCGTCCTTATCCGAAGGAACAGAACAGAAATATACATGCATGACGAGAAATTCTGTTCTTGAAGATTGCAAGCTATTTCACTAATAGGAAAGCATGCGTAATATACTACACTGACAAATAAATTGACTTACTACTTAAGTCCAGTATAACTGGAGGCCTTCAGTCCCATCTAACAAAAGCTTGGTTTCCATTTGGTCACAACTGTCCTGACCATGTTATGGTCACTGATGTGAAATAGGCGACCTATTTCAGTATTTACTAAATCAGTATTTACTAATTACATGAATATATCAACGATATATTACCTCGGTCACCTTGACATGCCCGCGACCGTTATACCACCAAGTGGCCAAACCATGCAGTTAAAAGAGTCTCTGAACTCAACTGATATTCTCATTTTTACCACATTAATTTAGCGAGAATGTCCACCGTTGCTCAAATCAGAACAGAAAGATTCAGACCTTGCTTGTCAGATACCAGACATTGATCCATTTCATCCATCTGTAATGAAATTACTTCATGATGTAACTATGCCAAATTGTTCGCAGCACAAATCATATGGAAAATTAGTAAACGGAAAAATCCAACTCTTAGGTAACTATCTTATTCTTGTTGGGTTTCAATAAGCGTTACAAGGGGAGCACACTAAGTTCAGAAATGTTCAGTGAGCTGATTAAACTAGTTAAACTATATTTTTCTCAATTCTATTACAACCATCTGCTCAGGGGCGGCGCTAGAGGGGGGGGGGGTGGAACACCCCCCACTCGTCAGTGACTCGGCAAATTGTTTTCCCAGTCGGCAAAATGTGAATTGGATAGGAAGAAACGAGAAACCAAAATAAAATATTTGAATTCTAACCATAGTTCCGAACATCACGGACAAAACATCTGCGCGCTTTTGGCATGTAGAAGAATGTCAGAATGTGCAGTAAATCCCGATATTGAACAGATCATAGACAAATGTTTTAATGAAGAATGAATAAGATAATGAAAATTTATCGTAAAAGACATATTACATGCGGCTAAATCGAGAGTTGGCACCAGCGCCTAACTATCACTGAATCACATTAAATCCGGACTTTATTGCCTAAATAGTCCAAAAGTAGTAAAAACGTAGGCCGGTTGTATAAAGCACGTGGAACAAGCTCAAAGCTATAATTTCCGTATTATTTGTAAACACTTGTGAGGATATATTGACAAATTAGACGTCATGTATAAACTTACCCTTTTCTCACTGTTCCACATTTTACCTCTCTGATCGCGTTATCATTCAAGAAAACAAAATGTGGAACAGTGAGACAAGGGTAAGTTTATATATGACCTCTAATTTGTCAATATATCCTCACAAGTGTTTACAAAAAATACGGAAATTATAGCTTTGAGCTTGTTCCACGTGCTTTATACAACCGGCCTACGTTATGTTTTTCACGCAGTATTTTCTTTTAATTTTGTACTACTTTTGGACTCTTTAGGCAATAAAGTCCGGATTTAATGTGATTTCAGTGATAGTTAGACGCTGGTGCCAACTCTCGATTTATAGCCGCATGCAGACATATTTACATCCGCCATTTTGTTTGCATTTAAAAATGCCATCCCGCCATCCGCCTCATTCTGAAATTAGGATTAAAAAGGCTACGAACACGATACGATTAGGAATTTGACGGATGGAATTTAATAAAAACGATACAGTGGCATTATCCACCAGTATCACAGTGGCAATAGTTCTTTTAATTTCAACGTCACGTGATCATAGTTAACCAATTAAATGGCGAGAATCTACCAAGATGTTACATAATACATTATTATAAATACTAAATAGTACTGATTGATATTTGATAGAACGTTTCAACTACGAAAACTCATTAGCATTACAAGGATATAAATAATTCATTGAACTGCATACACAGTTGTTGTGTTTAATGGAACAATCACAAAGCGAGCCGAATAAGTCTCGCAAACGCAAGAGAGTTAAATTAGAATGCCTAATATGTCAGAGTCGGCAAAACTACAAAATGACTCGGCAAAATTTCATTTACACCCCCCCAATAAAACAGGGCTAGCGCCGCCCCTGCATCTGCTGTACGAGAGTGCTTTGAAACCCATGCACCTATTGCATAAGTTTGACAGTTTTAACTAGTGACGTTCATAACTCTCGTATGATTTGATCATATTTTTCTTTATTCTTGTTATATAATTCTCTTATTCATTCTGTAATGTCAAAGCTCGTGGTCGCGGAATCACAGGGCCGCAAGGTTCGATTCCTGCCGGAGGACGTAACTACTCCCGGTTACGTCTAAAATATGTATATAATTATCGCTCGAAAATTCCAGTGGCGGTGCAGCTACAGATTCCAGTTGCCAAGAGCTAACCACATGTTCAAATGTAATATATGTAATAAAAATAACCAATAGTCAAATGTGCAATATGAGCGCTAATAGATGATGGGAATAATTATAGTTTGAAATAAGTTTAACACATCAGTAGCCATGTGAGAATACAAATATAGTATCTCAGTAGCCATTTGCAGGGGTCATCCTAAGGCCTCCTATTTTCCAAAACGGGCAGTTCTAATTGTAAAATGGGTAGTTCTAAAACCTAAAATAGGTAGTTCTAAAAATTGAGTTTTGGAGAGAACATGTTGAATTCACAAACCCGAAAAGTGTCTAAACATTCAATATTAAATATATTGTTTGAATTGGTCATTATGATCATATATACTTTCAAATACTTTTTACATTTTAACAAATTCCTAAAAATTTCTATCTTTGGGATAACGCTGTGACAGTGCTTGAAGGCTGAAGCCAGGTTAGCCAGCTTCCCCCTCCCACGCGAGGGAATTCGCGTCGCATATTGCCTGTTCCGCCGCGAAAATGGACAGTTCTAAATTTTTCTTAGGATGACCCCTGGCCATTTGTATTCCCACGAGGCTACTGATGTGTTAAACTTATTTAAAACTATGATTATTCCCATCATTCATTTAGCGCTCATATTGTACATTTGACTATTGTCTGTGACAACCTTAATTGAAATAGCTGTATATATGATGCAAATTTGTGTTATGCCAGTATGTGTGCATGTTCGCTCGAAATTTCCATCTACAAAAACCCTTCAATATCCTAATTAACCCCGATATTAAACAGATCCTCCTTAGGTCGGCGGTATTATGACGATGTACGCTTCATAGAGCTTCCACCGTAAAAAAAGAAAAAATAGGTACGTAAGCGTACAGCAAAAACCTAGAATTTTCATGGCTGCTGTGAAAAACTGCATTCATATTTTGGCATTTCTCTGCCTGAATAACGAAGACAGCGCGGGGCAATTTAAATCATTACGTTATCATATCATAACATATTAGATGTTAAAGGCAAATATAATACGCATCTTAAATTAGGATAGTAATAAGAGAATGAATGTACTAATTAAGAGACAAAATGCATGGGAAAAGGACTTCATTTTTTACAACATTATTGTGGGACTTTCCAAATTACTACATAACCTTGACATGTAAAGACAGTATCTCTTGAAAATTATTAGAACCAGAATTCATTAGAAAGTGAAAGTCTATACCAGTTGATCGCTTAGGTATGGCTGAGTTTCGGCTACATTTTTATTGTTTATATATTCTATTTTTTATATACATGTTTATTGCAAGAGTATACTACACCCACTTAGCCCCCTAGTTTGCAACAGTTTGGGAAAGAAATGCCAAGCTGTCCCTCGATCATTATACTAATAGAATATCAAAAGTAAGCTAGGTATGAATTGATGTTGACTATAGAAAAGTGAAACAATTACTAATAGTGTGTATACAGGGTGTATCAAAAAAAGGTAATCCAACTTTGGCCTGTTGTCGTGCGGTTATATTATTTAGTTTATAGATTTACTTTTTTCATACCAATAAAGATACCTTTTTTGTATCACTGCGATAAAAAATGGCCAAATACGATACGATTAAAATTGCCAGTCGAAAACGCATTTTTCCACCATTTTCCACAAATTGAAACCAATGTATTAACCAAAGTAATTTGGATATGAAAATATACCAAATTTAATCCATAGTATTTATAATCTCTAGGCTTAAAAATCACTAATACACGTGCTAATATATTTGAAAAGTAAGAAATTAGGGATTTTCCGTCGAAATCTGAGACATTCCTATCTGTTAAATATATGTTACGCAGAAGTAGATTTTTTACAATTTTCAAGTTTATTGGCGTTCATGCATATTCGTTTGCCTAAATACCCAGTTAATCAATGAATTCTTTTTCTATTGGTAGAAAAAATTAGGGCGAAAACCTGCATAGAACGCTCGGGAATTCAGCAAATATATTGCTATAAAATTACTGCTGTAAATCTCCCCATTCCCCATGCCTTCTTTCTGTTTAACCTCGTGAATTTTAACGTATGTATAAACAAAATTCATTTTTGCATGCTTGAAACCCGTGAAAATCGTCTAGTTTTCTGATACACCCTGTATCCAGTTGCATAAATATTGCTTATGTTAATTAGGGAGTTTACAGACATTACGTTTGCCCCTGGCTAGCGGGCTGTAACTGATTTTTGTCATTAAACTTTCTACTGTACCCAAGGTCTCTTGCTCTGTCCTCTAAATGAAACTCCGGGGTGTCCCGGGTGTCGACCGTAGGGAAATTAAGCTGATGATAAGTGCATTACCCTGGTGGTTACATTACACACACGATGGCAATATATCTGCGCTAGCGCAGATACAAAAATCTCACCAATTTCTACATTCGTTTAGATCCGACAGTTATTTCAGCGAATTATCGTCGGATCGTGAGGCAAGGAGATTTTAAATACATTCTTGGTACTAGTGTTCCTATACCAGCAATGGATACGGCAGAGAAAATTACGGATGAATTTATTGAAGTTGAATATTTGCTCGAAAACAAAAACCGTGTCAAAGAAATCTTTCTCCAGCCAGTTCCACATGAACATTTATTGAAACGAAGTGCAGAAAAGCAACCAGGAATACCCTTGAATATTCTAATCATTGGTATAGATTCACTTTCTCATGCAAACACGAGACGAACGCTTCCTAAAGTGTATAAATATCTCAAAGACGAACTTGGGGCGATGATTTTTAATGGGCATTCTATAGTAGGAGACGGTACCACAGAACAACTGACCGCTATGTTAACTGGACTGGGAGAACTGGAGCAGTATGAGTCAAGACGCCATCATAAAAATCCTAGACCTGTAGATGGCTGGTCATGGATATATAAACAACTTCTAGGTATTAGTATATTAGGTGTTTACCACTTTGGTCTGATTGCACGAAGCACAGTTAAAGTATAGAATGGTTAGTTTTTGGTCGAGCACATCAGGTCACAGTAGGGTAGTCTCTAAATAATAATACTCTACCTGGACTTTGAATCAGTGGCAAGAGGCAGCGAGCTAACCGAATCTGCCACCCGTCGTGACATGGTATAGCAGTGTATTTTTGTTAAGTTACTACTTCTTTGCTCTTTTAGAACGAGGTTATTTAACTGGTTACTCTGCTGACACACCAAATCTTGGTACATGGCAATACAGACTAATGGGCTTCAAAGATCCACCTACTGATTTCTACCCCAGACCGTTCTATTCCATGGCTGGAAGCTTGTTAAAAGGACGAGACAAGTGCTTGGCTTCCAGAACTATATCAAAAGTTCAGTTTGATTATATTCGAGAAGTGTTGGAAATGTTCAAGGATAAATTAAAGTTCTTTTTCTCGTACAACGGTAAGGCAAGCGTAATTATTGAAGTCTCATTTATATTCACAACAAATCACAAAGATAACACAACCTCGACGGAGGTCAAAATAATATGGTCTGAACTTCCGACTTTCGTGGTGGCTTTAATGTTTTATACTTCATTTTATAACGCTAGACGATTTTAGTTGTCAATTTGAGGGTTGGAGGGGGCAGCGGGGTTGGTTAGTCAGTTGTCTGTTCAGTTGGTGGAGGTTCTCACGTGACAGCTACGAGAAACCATTGTTTTCCACAATTCCACGTGATCTATTTGATACACTAGTGCCCAACAAACAACGAAAAACGCTCCGTTTCGGTATGATACTGTTGAAGTGGAAAACTGATTTAAGACAAATAGTTTACGTACTAATAAGTGCTAATCGTAACTACAAGTGCGCAACTTCCAACCACGTTTCCGTACGGTAAGATACGTTTGAATTGAAAAACAGGCTTAAGGTTACATCACATGATAGACATGCGTTATGGTAGATTGAAGTTTGCGCAACGAGGGGCGAAGCCCCGAGAGATTCATTAGCTTTCGAGTGTTTTGATACCTTGGTCAAACACGCAGAACCGTTGTGGGACTTGCGATGTTTTGTGATACGCACTATTTCAAGATTATACATCAGTGAGGTTTATATTTGTTTGCGCGTGGAATCTTACATTAGAATTTCAAGGCGTGCTAATTCGCTTCTGGGATTTGATTTATTATTTCGAGGCAGCATCAAAACAAGCACACAAAGTGAATTTTAATTCACTTTGTGTGCAAGCAGTGCACGTGGAAACGTATTTTCAAATCTGGCCAGAATAATGGCGGACCAGCCAGTTCAGCGTGTGATATTGGCCAGAAAATGCAATTTTTCTAGAATAATGGTAATGAACATCAGCGTAATGCGACATGCGCAGCGTAAAACGTTGTTGTTCAAAGAGTATAAAGGCATGCGATGCGGTTCGGTGGTTTTTATTATTTCGAGGCAGCGTTAGCTGAGGGAGTGGCTGTTTCTTTAACGAGACATGGCGTTATCACGTTTTCGAATGCCTAAAACGGTCGAGGAGGAGCAATTGGTCATGGAAAGCGCTGTTCCAAAGTCGACACGTAACAAGAACAAATGGACAATCTTCGAAGAATGACAAAGACGGAGATCTGTTGAAGAAGCAGTGTTTGAAGAAGGCGGGCTGTTTACAAGTTACGATATTGAGAAAGTTGTGTCACTGAACACACCTTTAGTATATATGGCTGCTACTAGTTTAAACTATTGGTTGACACAGGAGGTCTAAAAAAGTTCACAAGAGCGTATCCGCAAAGAACACTATACGGAATTATTGGTGGTATTCGTCGCTTTATTGTGGAGAAAAGGCCGAGTGCTGATTTTTAATATACTGAATGCTAACGACAACAGGTAATTATTTTAATGTTAGTATACACAGCTGTTGTGCTTAAAGTGTATATGGCAGAATATGTTGTTAAAGTACTTTATTCAGCATCCTTATTGTTGTTTTGAAGTTTTTTTCTCATCTTTCGCCGCGCGCTCGACGCCGAAATGAAAGATGGTACAAGAAACGGTCTGACTTTAAAGACAAGAAGAAAGGAAAAATTGCCTGTCACAGAAGACGAAGAAGAAACCTTTTGGCGAATGGGTTTATTAGGGAAAGGATCAGCTAAGACTTTGCTGAATACGGTATACTATTATAACGGTAAACTGTTTGGTCTGCGGGGTGGTGAGCCGGCATAGAAATGTTGTGGTTGGCAACTTTGAAATCGGTGTTAACTTTATTCGCTTTGAAGAGGACGTGGCTAAAACGTTCCACGGTAGACTCAAACCTCGTACTCATTTGTGGGGGTAAAAAAAATTTTCCCGGACAATACTACATATTCCTATTTTTTATCTATACTATCTAAACCGATCCCTGTTTTGGTTGTGATAATACCGTAATTTTCCTCAAAATTTGCTTATACTTTGCACACAAGGGACCTTCACTGGGGGGGCAAACATAGTTGACTGGGGGGGCACTGGGGGGGCAAAAGTTGACTGGGGGTGCAAGCATGAGGGCTGGGGGGGGCAAGCATGAGGGCTGGGGGGGCATTTGCCCCCCCAGTGCATTAGTTAAAAAAGGCCCTGACATGCAAGCAGTGGCTGGAAGCGAACCAGTGGCAGTACTCGAGCCAGAACAAGAACGTGAGAATTTAGCGGGAAAATAATAGTACAATTGAACTATAATTATAGTCTAATAGTGCATGTGCATGCTCTTAGCCTTGAGTGTGTGTATACCGCATCATGGAAACCATCTTGACCAAGTAGTTCTTATCGCAATCCTTATTTTAAAATAGTTAGATTATTAGATCGCCGTAGCTTTCTTGACTGAAGCGTTTCAGTTTCTTACATTTGCATTGACAACGGCTGTTTGGATTTGCTTCCGAGTCTGCTGTAAATTACTGTATTGACATTCCGCGAGTATGGCCATGCGTTGAGTTCGGAATTTAATATCAGTTCATGATTTAAAACTTTAATACTCACAGTGAAATGATTTTTTGTCGGCAAGGCACCGCTTAATGATCACTTACGAGGGTTGATTATGCCCATGTATTGAGCTCAGAATTCTATATCAGTTTATGATGATTTTTGGGCAAAAATTTTGGCAGCAAGGAACTGCTTAATGATCACTTACGAGGGTTGATTATGGCCATGTGTTGAGCTCAGAATTTTATATCAGTTTATGATTTAAAACTTTATTCGTAGTGAAATGATTTTTGTCGGCAAGGAACCGCTTAATGATCACTTAGAGGGTTGATTATGACCATGGCCTCATGCGTTGAGCTCAGAATTTTATATCAGTTTATGATTTAAAACTTTACTCGTAGTGAAATGATTGTTGTCGGCAAGGGACTGCTTAATGATCACTTGCCATGGTTTTTATGTGGCCATGTGTTGAGCTCCGAATTATATATCCGTTTATGAATTAAAACTTTACTCGTAGTGAAATGCTTTTTGTCGACAAGGGACCGTTTAATGATCACTTATGAGAGTTGATTATGGCCATGTGTTGAGCTCAGAATTCTATATCTGTTTATGATTAAAACTTTACTCGTAGTGAAATGAGTGTCGGCGAGACACTGCTTGATGATCACTTATACGAGGGTGGATTTATTATGGCTGTGTAGAGTTCAGAATTTTATTTCACTTTATGCGTTCAATTTTACTCGTAGTGGAATTATTTCTATACAGTATACGTATAGGTGATTGACTGCTTCATAATCACTAATGAGACATGATAATCCTATTGCTTTGGGGCAGTTTCTGTGCTTTCAACCGACTATATTCATAGTGACTTATTACTCATTAATTTCGCGTGATATGGGGTCATTTATGCACGACCTCATAATTTGAGTTAATATTCAGTGGTTTATTAAGACGTTCGAAAGTAAATAATATTATGTAGAATTGCAAGCAAAGTCGAATCACTGCACGTGTCATCTGACTTAAAGCCATTTGCTTACGAAAATTAGCCATTTGCTGGCCTTCCGCCGCCACGTTTTAAACCCATGCATCTGGAAATCAGGAATTCAGCTCAAGATAATAAGCACGAGAGCTCATTACTCCGCCAGTAACCAATGAAGCTTTCCATTTGAGGCTTAATGGGAGTTCAAATGAGCAGTTCAGGTCATTCCTCCTGCATGTGTTAGGGGACAAGGATCAAACAAAAATCGAAGATATTGTTGTCAAGGTCGAAACGAGAGATCGACGACATCAGGCAAGGGATGCAACTAGTTCAAAACGTGAGGAGGCGGGATCGTCATATCGTTCTATCTGCTACTTTTATTGTTGTTACTATCTAATCACGGGTCGTACCCCAAAGAATATGGTGGAAACTATTACTATTTCTTTTTACTTGCATCCATTCCATTTCCCACTTTCTCTGGGAATGCGACTTGCAGAGAGTGACAACTGCGAAAACGTGGTACCTAAATCAGCCCCCCCTAGTTATGCTGGGTCACGGTTGTCACCCCCTGCTGGTCCATGGGGCGTCGTAAGCAGCTGCGGGGAATCTTAATTGTTAGCCCTTCGCTACCTTGAGGCATTGCCTAAGATAACATAGGATTGGGAGTTCACCTCTTTTGATAATAGTCTCTGAGCATCAATGCAGCTGCCACCACGACGTATACGATGGGTCAAGTCGTCGGCGGCCCCCATTGGGACCGGTCGGGGGTCGACAACTGTGTCACCGGAGGTGATGGATAAAATCATTAAGGCGATACTCTAGGACCACTTCAGAATTTGATATTCACGGATAGTTACAGGCTCGTGGCAATCGAATTAAGTCTCTTGTTTTTTCATCGGTAAACTTAATCGTTTCGTTGGTCATCTTACCGACAACGGTTCATTTTAGCAAGGGATCAAACTTATTTCAACGCGGAATTCTATTCTTCAGCGTGGATAATATGCCGGACGACTTTGGGTTGTGTCAAAGTCGTGGAAATAGTCCGGTTTCCGGGGAACAATGGGTTCCTCTTTAGCCACGTCTGGGGAAAGATGCTTCGAGATGGTAGTATCTGCCCTGTTCGAGGAATTGAACAATACATCGCGATCGCCGAGCAACAAACCCACGGTAACACACAGAGACATGCGGCGCCATTGTATCACGTCTAATTTTATAGCATTCTTAACCCTGCAGGGGCATCGGGCCGTCTAGCTCAAATGGATAATATTTATCTGCCGTCACGCAGGCAGGGGCAATTGCCAATGAGCTGAGACCAGATGTGTAGCATTCCCAAGTCTGCCTTCACCAGCGCGTCCAAACGAAGATTCATATATAGTGCCCAAAATTATGAACACCATAACATGTTGAGTTTTGGGTGTGAGATTTGGGTTCAGATTTGGGATTAAGACTAGGAGTTGAGATTTGGGGTTTAGGTTTGGGGTTAAGGTTTGGGGTATGTTTTGGGTTTTTGGCTAAAGGTGAGGTCGTTTGGGCGTGCTTTTCGCCACGCCTGCGAGCCCACAGGGTAAACCGAAGTTCTGAGCGTCGAGATCAATGCTCCCATACTTATAACAATCAGTGCAAGTGAGAGTGTTGTGCAATAGAATACTATTCACAATACTCGAAACAAAGCACGAACACAACATGGCATAACATGTTTAAATGGAGCATGTAACCGCTAGGGGGACGAGGTATAAATAGTGTGATTCTCACTGCATTCATTACTTAAATTTGATCAAGCGCCCGGGGAGATAGTGGTAACGGCCCACCTACCCTACCCGATTCGTGGTGGTACCATTTAACAGGTTCCCACCTGTACCTGAGCGCTCGATCAATGCTCGCATACTTAAAACAATGAGTGCAAGTGACAGTGTTGTGCAATAGAATACTAGTGTTTGATGAGGAAAAACTAGTGTTTGATAGAGTGTTTTACCGGACGTGACGCAATGAAGCTGTCTGATTGGGTAAAATGCTCATGAATAATTAATGATTTGAGAAAAGTAAAGTGGATATACCGTGTTTTTACTGCTTCGTGAACTATCATGACAAGTCCAATTAAGATCACTATAGAAAATAAACCATTAAGGTTACTCCACATGATGAAATGGCGTTTTACAAAAATGCTCACCGCGCGCTCAATTTTTACGCTTTTGCCGTCAAATTTTGTGTACGTGATGATAAATCATTGTTGTAACCAGCAATTTAACAAAAATGCTATATTTTAAAACACTGTGGTTGCTACGGGCTACTTGAAAATCTGACCTCCTTCGCGTCACGAGATTTGCACGCCGCCGATTTAACCCTAGGACCTGCAAAACATCATATTTCCCATCTCAGATAATCAAAGAACAAAAGTGTGTTCGCATTTTTTGACAGCTATTGTATTTGCTTTGATATAAAGCAGACAAGTTGACTCACACAAATTTTGTATACACGTTAGAACGGATGCCTATAACTCGAAAAGTATGGCGTTAAACGAAAAACGCGAACATACTTTTGCTCCTTAACTATTGTTCTACATTGTGGCAAAGTTTGGAAGGAATCGGATAAAACGTGCACGGTGCATTTCTCTTTTTGTAAGGACAATCTGAGAATATTTCATTCTGTGTAAAAGGCCAAAAGAGATTTCGCCGGGGTTTTCCGCTCCCTGTTGCGTTTCTCCGCCCTCTGTTCTCACTTCAAACTGTAAGCCAATCAGATCGAACCTCATCAAAGTACTTTTGGCAAGGTGCTCTGGGCAAGGTGGTTCTGCGTCATTTATTGATTATCTAGTTTGTTATAAGTGCGTAACAGGCAAAACAAAAACATTAAAATATGCCGGCAAAACGCAAATGTAGGGAGAGCAAAGCGAATAAGGAGCAAGCTAAATCAGCAAAACGAAATTCAGGACATTAGAGCTATTGGGTATGTGCGTTACTTCTTATTTTCTGCTACAAAAATTTCTCACCTGCATCCCCATCCGGTATTGAGTTACACCAATTAGCAGAATGTCAATAACAATTACTATTTTCGCTGCAAAATTATTCGAATTTAAAACATTTTCAGTTATATCTCGGTCGCATTTTAATATTTTTGAAAATAATCTGTGAGGATCGAAAGATTTTCAGCCCCTCAATTCAAATATATAAAAATGTAAAAAATGATGGAATCAGTGTTTTCATCATATGGAGTACCCTTAAGGAAGAGAACGTTTCCACACACATCTTTTTTACTTTACTATGAAGATTCAAATTGCGATATCTAAACAAACGTTTGGGTAAACTGTTCACTTATTTTTTTGTTTTTATGGAGTACCTATATTTTTATTCAGTCCGACACAACTAGAAAGGTTTTACCTAAACACCCATCAAACGAAGTTTTTCAGTGTTTTCTGGCTTTTTTCACTGAAAATTTGGTAAAACTACACCTAAAATTCGTAGCACAATGTCCAATCTACCATAACGCACATCCAGCATGTGATGTAATCTTAATAGCATATTCTCCTGAATACGTTTTTGCGTTTCCTGTATATCTCAGCAACTACTGATTGTTTTCGTTCTTGTTTTTGTTCTCCCAGATTATTACTCCCACAATGCTAACAGTGAAGCAGCAATGATTGAACCTGATCTATTATCACTTCTACAAGACTTAAAACAAAGTAATCATTTAAACAACACATTACTTATAATCATGGGAGATCATGGCCCTCGCTATGGCTCAGCACGTGCTTTGATACAGGGGAAACTCGAAGAAAGACTTCCACTTTTTTCAATGTCGTTCCCATCATGGTTTCTAGAAAAATATCCAGAAATTTCCAAGAATCTGAAAATAAACATCAACCGTCTGACGTCATGGTATGACGTATACGCCACATTTCGTCACGTGATCAGTTACCCAGAAGTCCCTGCTAATCTAAAACATGGTCAAAGTTTGTTCGTAGAAGTTCCTGTATCACGTACATGTGCTCAGGCTAATGTTGAAAAACACTGGTGTCCATGTTTAGAATGGGCAAATGTAGCTCGTGAGCACAGCCACGTAAAGAATTCAGCACTTGCGGCAGTAGAGTTCATGAACAATGCTAGCCTAGAACACGAAAAAAGCGCTAAAAACTGTCGAAAGCTATCACTGAAAAATATAAACTACGCCTTATTAGAACGACCAAATGATAAACTCCTATCATTTCAACAGACAAATGATTTATTACCTGCGTTCAGCGACAAATCACGACCGAATCATAAGGACTTTTGTCGCTATCAAATACAATTCACGACCTCACCAAATAATGGAATATACGAAGCAACTGTACGCTACCATGAAGAATGGTTTATTGTAAGCAAGGGTATTAGCAGAGTGAACAAATACGGGAATCAACCAGATTGCATTGCGAGAGATCTATCACATTTAAGAAAATTTTGCATGTGTAAAAATATTTCTGTTAATGCATTCAAAGATAATATTCTAGTAGCGCGGGTACTAGTATGTAATTAGGAACTAGATATATTTCTAGGTTTTATGCAATTTTTGTCAAACATTTTAATGAAGTAGCACAAGTTATACTATTACTAGTTTACCCGAAAGGTAGTGAGTGCTGCCTTTAAGTAATGTGGTCCTAAGCGCGCCATTTGATGTGCATGTTTGGGCTGACAAATATTAGTCATTTGGACGCAAAATATCACACCAAAAAGAATCAAATAGTTTGAAAAATATATCAATATACTATATAACTAATATAAGGCGCAATAAACTACGAAATACTGTGGAAGAATCAAGTCAAATATACATAATAATATATAATATATAATATATAATATATAATATATAATATATATTATATAATATATAATATATAATATATAATATATAATATATAATATATAATATATAATATATAATATATAATATATATATATATAATATATAATATATAATATATAATATATAATATATAATATATAATATATAATATATAATATATAATATATAATATATAATATATAATATATAATATATAATATATAATATATAACATATATATAATATATATATATAATATATAATATATAATATATAATATATAATATATAATATATAATATATAATATATAATATATAATATATAATATATAATATATAATATATAAGATATACTATATAATATATAATATATAATATATAATATATAATATATAATATATAATATATAATATATAATATATAATATATAATATATAATATATAATATATAATATATAATATATAATATATAATATATAATATATAATATATAATATATAATATATATATATAATATATAATATATAATATATAATATATAATATATAATATATAATATATAATATATAATATATAATATATAATATATAATATATAATATATAATATATATATAATATATAATATATAATATATAATATATAATATATAATATATAATATATAATATATAATATATAATATATAATATATAATATATAATATATAATATATAATATATAATATATAATATATAATATATAATATATAATATATAATATATAATATATAATATATAATATATAATATATAATATATAATATATAATATATAATATATAATATATAATATATAATATATAATATATAATATATAATATATATATATAATATATAATATATAATATATAATATATAATATATAATATATAATATATAATATATAATATATAATATATAATATATAATATATAATATATAATATATAATATATAATATATAATATATAATATATAATATATAATATATAATATATAATATATAATATATAATATATTATATATAATATATAATATATAATATATAATATATAATATATAATATATAATATATAATATATAATATATAGGCGCAAATGTAAACGTGGCGCAATGAACTACGAAATTGTCAAAAATATATAATATAAGGCGCAAATGTAAATGCGTCGCAATGAACTACGAAATTCTATCGAACAATCAAGTCAACGGCGCAATAAACGACAAAATAACAGAGCAAAATAATATTGAACAATTAAGTCAATCGACGCGATGAACGACAAAATGTATTAAACAATCAAATCGAAGAGGCGCAAATATATATAATAATCAAGGTATTTTAATAAAGAAGCGTATTGAATTACTTAAACAACAGACCTTTCTTGCTGACAGGAAACGCAAGTCGGTTCTTTACAAACGTGAACACTATAAGAAAAACCAAAAGCAATTTAATCATATCGTTATTTATATAAAAAAAGTGCGGTAACTTTAGGTCGGATAAATTGTGCTTGAACATCAAAATCTGACGTGAGAAAAAATAACGAGGAAAAATCTGCGGCTAAGATGTTTGCCTTCACAAGGAATCAACGAAGCTGCAGGCATGATTCAAATTACCTAAATATACAACAGACACAAATAATTGTAAAAAAAACGACGTCTGCAAGCCCTACTATAAACACTGTTAAAGCACTATGAGATAAACTAAGAAACCAAAACCATATAATCTATAACTCACAGTGGCCAAAGTCTATTCAACTGCTGTCTTCACTCTGAGCGCCGCAAAACCGGTTTCCAAAACCAGGAGGACGCTTCAAATTCAAATTACCTAAGGGAGTGGTCATTATTTATGGGGATGGGGGGGTTGGCAAATGGGTAGGGGGGCAAACAAAATTTCACTTGCACAGACAGGGGGGGTCAAAAAGTTTTAATCCAGAGAGAAGGGGGGGGGGTTAAAAATTTAAGGGCTAAAATCCCATATCCAGAGATTTGTAAATACCCTTTTTAACTCCGCTGAAAAGTTTAATCAATATATGTTAATAAGTAGAGATAGTAATTAATATCAATTTATTTAATAACGTTAATATTACAAAAAGCTGAGTATTTTACTGTTAAATTAATAAAAAACTAGGCAGCAAACGGATTCCATTCAATAGAATGGTTTGCCAAATGTGCTTGTATATATGTGGCTGCTCCTACAGAAAGGGGGGGGGTCAGAAAAGTTTCTAGTTTTATTAAGGGGGGGGCAAAAAATTTCCTTTAATCTTTAAAGGGGGGGTTGCAAAACTTTTCAACCACTATTTTTTCCAATCACCAACCCCCCCTCCCCATAAATAATGACCACTCCCTAAATATACAACAGACGTAAATAATTGTAAAAAATAACCATTTCTGCATGCAAGACCTACTAAACACTGTTAAAGCAAGATGATCGAACTAAGAAACCAAAACTATATAATATATATCAACTCGCAGTGGCCAAAGTCTATTCAACTGCTGTCTTTAGAGCCGCAAAACCGGTTTCCAAAATTCAACCACGAGGAGTCGGGACGCTTCAAATTCAAATTACCTAAATATACAACAGACACAAATAATTGTAAAAAAATAGCCATATCTGCAAGACCTACTAAACACTCTTAAAGCACTATGAGATAAACTAAGCAACCGAAACTATATATATAAATGATATAAACTCACAAGTCTATTGAGGGCCTTCCAACCACGCGGAAATTTATACCTATATAAACAGACACAAATAATTTTGTAAATAGGACGATTTCTACTATAAAACTCTTTCAAAGCAAGATAAACTAAAAAACCAAAACCATATATTTAATACTCACGTTTGTAATTTTCGAATATCTTCACCAGAGAAAATAGCCTGCATAGCAGGCGTTTGAAAGCGCATTGCATTTTGGGTCCTGTGAAATTGCATTGTGGGTCTATCTGTCAATCAAAAATTGAGAATTTTGCCAGCTACCTAAATAAATTAGGATCTGCTGCCAAAAACGACTTTAGAGTTAAGACTTTAGGGATAGAGTTAGGTGTGGTTGTCGTGAAACTGTGTTAAAATGTCATGTTCGTAAAACTGTGATAAAATGTGGTGTATATTATGTATAATGTCTATGCATGTGTCTAAAGTTATAGTAAAAACAGTATTTGTTAAAACGTGATGGGAAATGATGTAGTAGCACGACTAAGCATAAAGCACGCACATATCAGTGTAGATTACGAAACCGCCTGTCCCACACATCGACGCATGTCGCTGTATTTCGTTGTGTTTGAGGACTTTGAGAGCGAGTGTTTAAGTTGTCTTTCTTAAGCGTGTTGTCTTAAGAGTATTGTGTTAAAGGGCTACATCGACGTGAGTAGGGTAAAAGATGTGTTTCTGGGCCAAAAAACTGCTGACGTCAGCAAAAACACAAACGTCAGCACTTTGACACCCGATTCCCCTTACACCCACCAAAACGGATCCGTGAGGAGACTAGGTCCGAAATATGTTTTAAAACATACTTGAAAATATTTTTTAAAACATGGTTGATTGTGGGGGTAAAAAATAATTATGTTCAAACAACTTCGGTAACCATTCGGGAGACCATCGGGAGACCATCGAGAGACCATTGGGTATATAAGGATTACTATGGGTATATGAAATAAATGAGTGGTATAAATATTAAACCGGAACATTACATACAACTTCATGAAGAGTACAAAGAAAAATACACTGCATTTACAGGTGAACCACTTGAAGGTAATGGTGGTTACTCTTTTTTTACAGAAGAGGAGCAAATAAGTCGTTATGGAAAAATTTTAGCATTTTGGACCATAGAAAAATTCCATCAAAACATTGAAGGGTTAGATGATCTTATGAATAGTAATAATTCAAAAGAGGTTGCAAAATACTTTTATATAACCAATAATATAAGCTCTATTACTAGTCGTATGATGCAAATGTTTCCACCTAATGTTCAGTCAAAAATAATTACGGAGCGAAATACATACCTTGTATATGCATAACAATCATATTAACAAAGAAAGTTTAAAGTTTTTCTAATCTTAATACAAGGATTAGAAAACTATTTAGGTTTAAGACCATTGGGAGACCATTGGGTATATAAGGACATGTATAAGTACATGAAATAAAATGGCTTATATCGAGATAGTAAGTTTGGGGAACAAATACATGTGTAACAAGTGTAAACACTATGGTAATTTAAATGAAATCCAACTTCATGTAAAAACTACACACAATGGTAAAAAAATTAAGTTTTACTGTCCATACTGTTCGTATAAGACATATGATCTTAACATATACACTCTTCACATAGAGCAAGAGGAAAGTGACGAGTGTATGTGTGGATGGTGTTCGACTTGTGACCTAGGTCATGAAAAAGATAACAAGGAGTGTTGTTGTGATTGTGGTCCATGTGAGGCAATGTATAAAGATAATAAGTGTAAATGTGAGTGTGCAGGAAATGATTATTGTAAAGGAAAATGTAAGTGTGACGAGTGTGACAAAGAGTGTGGTAGATTGTGTTATTGTAAGGGTGATAAATCTTGTAAGGGTGAGTGTGAGTGTGAGTGGTGTGATGAGTGTCATATAAACTGTGACTATTGTGAGTCTTGTACAAATCCAGAGTGTGAATGCGACTTTTGTATCCATCATAACATAGGTGGATGTGATAATAGTGACTGTGAGTATGAATGTTGTAACTAAAACAAATCGTAATCTTTCTACCGAACACCGAGAAAAAATAAATAATGCCACGAACTAATTATATCATTTCTTCTACAACGAGTAAAATAACTTGTAATATAAACAAATGTACATGGGAGGGCGGTCCTATCGGTTTAAGATTACATGTAAAAACAAGTCATGGGCTTACATATCCTTCTAATGAACCTTTTAAAGAATCCAATAATCTTAAATGTGGTACTTGTGGTAAAAGTTTTACAAACATGTTTACATTTAAAAAACACCATGATACTAAACACCCCTTTAAAAGATAGAACATAATAATTTATGACCTACAAATCGTAATATTTTTAAACAAAACAAAAGTAAGAATAAAGATGCCTAAAACTTACTTTAAAGCTTACCCCACAGATAGAGTATCCTGTATACATGAGTCTTGTACTTGGGAAGGCTCTTTTACCGGACATAAATTACATGCAAAAGTAACCCATGGAGTTGCTAGTAAACTATTAGACTGGAAAAAAGAATCTGTGGCATGTGATAGATGTAAAAAGGTTTTTAAAAATAAGGTCATATTAAAAAAACACATGGAGACAAAAACCCATTAAAACCAGAGAACAAAAATTTGTAACTTACAATGGTTACAAATTTACCAAGAGCATAAATAAAATAATGGCACTTAGATTTGGATATTCGAATGATGAACCGAACTACATACACAAACCACAAAAAGTACCTAGATCGTTACAATACAACTTTACATATGATAGGGTTTCTAAGACATACAAGGCACCAATTAATATTAGACAAGGTTATCCAGTACCTTATATTTTTGGACCAGGGATTACTGAAAATTCTCAACTAACCCTTTTGACACATATATTTGATCAGGATGACACATTTGCTACTGGGTTTAAATTAAGATATCAAATGCGAATAATAGACCTTAATGGTGTTGGTTACGAGGCTACTTTAAAAGATATAGAAATGGGCCCAATACATGCAGGACCAACAAACATATTTCTTTTAAACCAGACATTTACAATAAGTGAGTTCCATCCTGATTTTTCAAACATAGCGGTGATCTACATTAAATTTAAACAGCTTAGTGATGGTGTATACGGTAACGAGTCAAATCTAGATCTTGTTGTGGACTACTAAATAAAATAATGGCACTTAGATATGGATACTCAAATGACGAGCCAAACTACATACACAACCTAAAACCTATTAGATCGGAATCAATGTACTTACTAACGACTAGTGATTTCCGAGGGGTTTATGATGGATTGGTTAAAGATAGATGGCGTCACCCTGTAGATAGAAAGAAAAACTATGGGCCAATGTACATCTGGTGTCATAAGTGGTTTACGGAAAACTCGGGGATATCTCTTAGAGCTCACATTATGGACGACGACGCTGATATTACAACACCAATGAGAATATTATATTCTTTATACTGTACAATGTCAGATGGTACAAAAATAACGAGGGATCTAAAAGAAATAAATTTAGCAACTAAACAGATTCCAGGCACAAACAACTTCATATTGGATGAAGAATTTAGTATTCCAGAAGTTGTCCCTGAGTACAAAACAATGGAACTTATGGTTGTAAAATTTAAACAACTTTCTGATGAAACAGGTGGTAACGAGTCCACTCTCCATGTAACCACTTACACTGTTGAGCCAAACAATCTTTTTAAACCTAAATAAAATATAATGGCGTTAGCATTTGGATACTCTAATGATGAACCAAACTACATACATAGCATACCAAGAGCACCCCGATCGTTACATTACAGCTTTACATATTATGAGCTAGAAAAGAATGTATACAAGGAACCGCATTATCTGAATTATGGTTATCCGGTAACTTATATTTCCGGACATAAAATTACTGAGAATACCAAAATAACCCTTTTAATGCACCATTTTGATAACGATAATGTATTGACCAACCTTAAATTAAGATATGGAATGCAAATAATAGACCTTAACGGTATCGGTACCACTGTTGATCTAAAAGATATAGAAATGACACCTAAGAAAATCGGGTCTACAAACATATTTCTTTTAAACCAGACATTTACAATAAGCGAGTTTCATCCTGATTTTTCAAACATATCAGTGTTCTACATTAAATTTAAACAACTTAACGATGGCGTGTTCGGTAACGAGTCAAATATAGATCTTGTTGTGGAGTACTAAATAAAATAATGGCACTTGCATTTGGTTTTACAAAAGATAATAGATACACATCGGTAGGTGGTCAATCGGGACCGCAAGGGGCGCAAGGGGCGCAAGGACCGAGTGGGATACAAGGTGAAAGAGGTAATCCTGGACAAAGAGGACTACAAGGGTTTAAGGGGGATGTCGGACAAAGAGGTAATGTTGGTAACACTGGTATTCAAGGAGTTGTCGGTCCAAAAGGAGAAAAAGGTGACGCTGGACAAAGAGGTGCTCGTGGACTTATTGGACCCCGAGGTAGTCACACAGGGACGAAGGGTGATAAGGGGAATAAGGGTGAAAAAGGAGACACTGGATCCACAGGCCCGCAGGGGTCTTCTAATGTATTTTTGCTATCTTATTTCCATAATAGTGGTAAACATACATACAAATCAGCAAAAAATAACTTATTTTGTACTAGAAACGACAACAAAATTCTCACGGCCATAATAGCCACCCAAGGAGATTACATACTTAAATACAAACTATCTTTGAAACCAACTAAATTTGAATCAGGTAGCCCTGTTATTACAACGACCGACAGTTGGTACTCGTCTGATGATGCTGACTATGCAGATCTTGAAACTTGTATCTATGTAGAAAATACCATTAAACCCTTTTTTAAAGTTGTAACCCAGGGTGATGTATATAAAACCTTCCCACATGAAATTTACATGGAAGGCATTATTACTCTTGCAAAAGGATCGACAGTTGAACTAAAATCTTACACAAACTACTTTGGTGATGATTACTCTTATCTTGTTTACGATGTTTATGACACAGTTATGATTTTTACCAAAGTTAGTTAGCCCGTGGTAAAATAAAAATGAATACACCATTTAACATGCTTATTGTTGGCGCAACGGAGTGCGGTAAGACATATTACTTGTTAGAAACATTAGTCAACGACTATTTTCATCATTTCCAATACATATTCCTTGTGTGTCCAACTTTTGAGTACAACAAAACATACCAAGATTGGAAGTACAAGGACTCTCAAGGATTTTACGCAATACAATGTGAACAAGATCAAGTGGAAAGTTTCCTAAAATACATTGTCGATAAATACAAAGGTACTAATTCCCTAATAATATTAGACGACTGTGCAAGTTCAAGGACCGTTAAAACCAGAACATCTGAGCTCGTTAACTTAGCTTTTTCCGCACGACATTACAACCTAAGTACGATAGTCATCACCCAAAAATTAACAGCCATCACATCATCTTATCGTGAGAACATAGCGAAGTTAGTAATCTTTGACACACCCAGTGCGCTTGCATGGAAAACAATCTCTGATGAGTTCCTTGATGTCTCAAAACAAGAACAAAACACCCTTAGAAATACCCTTAAAGAAAACAAATACGCACGGTTGGAGATTAACCTTAGGTATCCAAGGTTTCATAAAATAATAAATGGATAATCCAGATGACATTGAAAAATTACGCGAGGAATTAATAGACCTCTCTGAGAAAGGTTACATTAACCAGACTAAGTCATATCTAAAAAATAAAAGAAGGGGAACACCATCTGTGTTAAAAAAAATAATGGATGAGTACATTAAACACAGGGATGATGTCAACAAACATAAGATGGCTGTTAATTTTGTGTTACTTGGTGTATCTATTAGTGATAATTTTTGTGATAGTTACTTTAAGATTGATGACAGTCAAGAATTTATAAAAACAATACTTGCCGATGAAAACATGTTTGTTATTAAGGATCTATTACCTAGTTATACACCAGATGATTATTACAGTAAATATGTATTGGCAGGTGTCGCATTTGGTACATTATGTTATAACAGAGTAAGTGTGGTTGGAAGCGAAGTGATAGAAGTGGTTGAAAATGTAGAAGAATAAAACGAAGCCCAAAATTTGTAACCTAAGTAAGGCTACAAATTTTACTTTTTACTGTTTTAAAATGTGGACTTCCTCTTCTAAATTTCGGACTCTTTCTTTTAAAGTGATCACTTCTTCACTTACATCATTTAGATCACTCTTCATTGTATAATAATTTTCCCAAAAAGATTTAGCCGACTTTTTACCTCTTTCCACAGCCTTGTCACTTTTTAAAAGATTAACTTTTCTACTAAGAAGCTTTTTTACGGTTACTCTTTCACTATTACATGAACATCTATGTTGATATGGGTTACAATTACAAGGTTGTGACTCTCTTAGGAAATAAATATCTGGTGACATATCTTCAATAATTGTGGTAAGATCTCTTCTTGGTCTTAGTCCATCCATATCGTTGTCAATGTCATAGTCATCGTTAGACAATAATAATTCTTGATCATTCTTACTCATTTATATTAAAAAAAAATTTGTAACCTATAAGGCTACAAATTTACACATTCCATTGATTTAATCCTCAGCAATATCGTTAGAGACATACTCACCCACTTTTCTCAGTCTTTTCACTTTAAAGTTTAGATGCTTCACACCGTCTTTTTCAAACACCGAATGGCATTCAAAAATAACATTAATATGCACCCTACCAACATTTAAGAGTTCTGTTTTTTGTTTTTCAGATAGGCCACCTACGGACAAGTATATTGTGTTACCATTATACCCCTTCATAAACTCTTTTGTCTCGTATTCAGCTTCCAAACTTAATAGTTGTTTTACCATATCATCATCCTCAATGATAATTGGTACATTATAACCACCATTTTTAAATTTTGACTTTTCAACACCCCATGTTAAACAACTTGGGATTTCAAAAACTATAGGACTTTCAAATTTCACTGTACTTCCACTCATCTCTTTATTATAGTTATGCCTGTAAATCCTATAAACCAAAATTTCATTTTACTGCTCTTCTAGTTTGAATTTCGTTGTACGCAAAGTAACCTAACGCTATCGCTAAAATCCACATGTTGTTACCTAACCACATTAATCCTTTTGCGCCCATACTTAGAACAGTTGAAATAATACTTCCGATGGCACCAAATACAGGACCTAACGCGCTAAGTATTTTAGCAACACCCTTACCAAACTTTGACACTCCACGAGCACCGGCAGTAAGAGTACTTCTACCAGCCATGACAATTGTTGTTATCAACCCTGCGATACTTATACTTACGGCTGATACGATACCTAGGTTCTTTTTGGCCCACTCTTTAAACTTCAAAAGGGTTTTTAACGGGGTGTTTTCTATCTCATCTTTTACAATTTGCGAACCCACTTCGCTCTCAGGTCTCATGTTATTTTCTACCTTTATGAGATCTTGTTCTATTTCTGCAACGACTGAGACTGCTTTGTACAAAGCTTTTAACTCGGGGTTTTGTTCTTGGTCCGACTTATCACGCCAAAATTTCTCATCTATACCTAAACTTTCAAGTTTACTATCGTAGGGGCCAGTTTGTTCACGAATACCTCGTTCTATAAGTGTTCGCGCTGTTTCTTCAAACCACTCCAATTTTTCTTTTATCCGGGACTCTTCAATAGTATCTTGTTTTTCATGTTTTGATGGTGTTAAATTTTCTTTGAGGTAATCAACCAGTTTTTTAAGGTCATTGATCTGTTGTTGTTGAAGGTCAATTACCTGTTCTTGTTGAAGGCTATTTGTCTGTTGGCGTTGAAGCTCGTTGATCTGCTGTTGAAGGACAACGACCTGTTCTTGTTTAAAGTCATTGATTTGTTGTTGTTGTTGAAGATCATTGACCTGTTGTTGGTGAATGTTATTAACCTGTTGAAGAAGGTTATTGACATGTTTTTGTTGATGGTCAATGACTTGTTGTTGAAGTTCTTTGAACTGTTGTTTAAGGTCATCGATCTTATCATTTAAGACATTATTTAATACATCCTCAGAATTTGTACGCACATCTTCGTTTAACTCATCGTTACTAATACCGGTTTGTTCTTCCACCAAAGAAGGGAACTTAATTTCATGTTCTCTCTTGGCATTTTTTAAAGCTTCATCCCAGTCACTTAAAGCTTCATCCATATCATTATTTTTGGCCTTTGAGCGCACCATATTATTACCATCCATAATATAAATTTTTTGGCCTTTGTACTTAAAACCATTAATCTTACCTTTTACACCTGCTCGCGTTGTTATTTCTAAATTATTAATTAACAACAGTGAGTCTGAACCATCCCTAGGATCTAAAAATATTTTTAATTTTTTTTCTAAAGTATCTTTAACTTTTTGTTGGTCAATGGTTAATACCTGTCTTTCCCCTGAAAATTCAGGCTCACTCACCCTTTCAAACTCAGGGTTTGTTGATTCTGCGAAAATCCCAAAACTTTTATCAAGTTTTTGTTTCTCAGGTTCAAGTTTTTGTTTCTCACGTTCAAGTTTTTGTTTCTCAGGATCAAGTTCTTGTCCAGGTCGTCTATAATTTTTTAATGGATTATCATCATTATTACCAGGCTTTTTAGCATTCGGATCAAGTGTCCTTCCTTTTGCCTTGTCAGTTGAACCGTCAAGGGGGTTACCTGTGGGAAGTTCTTGATCTTGATCAAGATCATCAAGGTTAGTTTCTTGATCATCAGGCTCATTTGGATCTAAATTTTCCATTGTAGGTGGTGGGTTGCGTTCTTTCATTTCTGGAATAGTTTCTGGTGGTTTTGTTGCCATTAATTTATTATTGTCATCATCATCTACTACACCACCAAGCCAATCTGATATCCCATCTACGACCCTAGTAAGCCATGGTTTTTCCTGTTCTTTTGAGTCATCAGGGGGTTTGGTAGTAGGTGTTTTTTGTTTGGTAGTAGGTGTTTTTTGCTCATCATCATCTACTACACCACCAAGCCAGTCTGATACCCTATCTACTTTAGTAGTAAACCATGTTTTTTTTTGTGAACCATCATCTTGGTTTTTTTTCTTTGTTATTGTGACAACACCCACATCATCTTGTTTTTTTTTCTTTGTTATTGTGACAACACCCTCATCAAGGGGTTCTTGGTTAAATTGTCGATGGGGTGTGGGTGCAAATGGTTTATTTGGATCACGAGGTCTATTAGAATTTGGATCAGGATTATTACCTGGTCTATTAGAATTTTGATCCTTATCATCCTCATCATCAAGAAGCCCACTATCGTTTATTTCTTCCATAAGTTCGTTGAAAGTAGATTCGTCTATGGGAGTTTCTTGGTCCTGGTCATCGTCAAGGTCAGTTTCAATATTATCACCAAGACCATCCATTTCTATTTCTGTTGCCATTTATTTAACTTCACTAAGTTCTCTTTCGTAAAACCTACCATGTATATTCTCGCCCGTTGCAATATCTTGTATGTCATACATTACAGGATCACCACGATGTACTTTTGTAATTTTAAATGTTTCCTCCGTAAAATTAATTGTGTAACCCTTAACAAATCTGGTACCTGTGTGATATTTCTCAACCCTAACGGTGTCGCCTATTTTGTATCTTGGTTCTTTAAGTGCATTAGTCTTCCCATACAAAGTAATCCAAACATCATTCTTGTTTTTCTCATTAACATCGTTAGGTTTCATCTTAATGGTTCTATGTACACTGTGGTTGTAATTAAATGTAACATCCTTTAAAATATGTAACCACTTGTTTGTTTGGTGTTCCGTAAAATATTTCCACATCGTTGTTTTTAAAGTTCTATTAAGTCTCTCAACAAGGGCTGCCTTTCTGTTAAAAAAGGCCTTGTTATTTTTTTTAATAAGTGTTGTAAAATGTTTTATCCCAAGTTTGTCAAGTAGTGCGTTAACATTTTTGTTTTTAAACTCGTTACCATCATCGTATTGGACAACATCTGGGTACTTACCGAACCTAACTTTAAATTCACCTAGTATTTTTTCCATAGCATGTGAGACATCAAGACCACCTTTTGTTTTGCTAGGTTCTGTGAAAGCGTATCGGGATAATATTTCTATACTCGTTAAAATCCAGCGATAACCATCATTACTACCCTTACGACCTTCTGTCATATCGACCATGTCTAATTGTAGTTGATCCCCAAGATCACTAACTATGGTTTTACGATACACATGTTGTGAGCCACCTTTTTGTTTCGTAGTCGTGTAAGTTTTTTGTGTTAAAATCCACTCTTTAACTTGTTTACGTGAGACATCTAATCCTTGTTCCTTAGCTTTTTGGTACAATCTTTCGATAGACTGATAACCAGTTCCAGGTTCTAAGACCTTGTTCTATTTCAAAACTCATAGTTTTATTTTAAACTATTTCAAGTTCTAACAAGGCACTCATGTTTACATGAAAGTCAATGTTAGTCGTAAGTTTAAATGACATTGCATTAAATCTTTGGACAATGGGCGTTTTTGAGTTGATGTTATCGTAAAATGTGGAGTTATCTAATAACCCTTGTGTTGTGGTAACTGGTAACGAGGCTATTATTTGACTTTGTTTTCCATTGCTATCAAAGTTTTGCCAAGTATTTACGATACTACACTCTATGTTAACATATTTTAATCCATGGTTAACATCAACATGGTTGGAACTGTGCCAGATATCTTTTAACAACGCTGTGTCAAGTGGGAATCCTAACATAGGACCTATGTTGTTACCCAGGTTTAAAGATTTTTCAGCTTTTATCGAACATGTGGAATTACGATGGTTTGCGACAAGTGTGATACCCTCGTCTTTAAGTTTACTTTGGATGTTTGCAAATGTCCAATATCCTTTGTCAAACACAATTTTATCAGCCCCATGTGTAATTTGATACCGTAAAACATTGTGGAACTCCCAAAATATGGTTGCCGATCGGAGATACAGTTTACTTTTGTTATGTTGGAAGACATTTAAATTTACATCCAAATTGTTTTCGGATACAAATACTGTTAACTTTGACATTTTATTTAATAAAATGACAGCACAACAAAAATTCAAAGAAAAATACCCCTATGCTGATGTCGATAAGTTTATGTTTCAACCCGTAAAGGACTACAAAGGAAACACACTTTTTGTTAGGACAATGTTTGTTCATAACAGCAGAGCTTACGATATTAAGGCTAAAAGTTTCGCTTTTGGATGGGCATTGGACTGGCAACCTAGAATTTGGAATACAAAAGGGGTTGTACAGGGTTTTACCAAAGGTTTATTCGTCGGAAACCCTAGTAAACTAAGTATTTTTGTAAACAACACTATGAGTTTTGATCCAACGCTTCCAGATCTTGTAGTTACTAAAAACATGACCAACTTTAACGACTACAAGGAAAATCCATATTTGGCTGCTTGTTTGGCTGCGTTTGTTTCAACTTATGTTTGTGGTATTAGTACCCAACATTTTCAGTCCAAAAATACATTTGTGGGGAACTTGGCGAGGTACCACTTGTATTACCACATGAGAAGGTTCATTAGGAATCCTAGTAAGATGGATAGGTTTTTAAACCAAAGAATTAAAAATATAATAAATATTAACATTCCTGTCGTGTACGAGTGGACGACAGAATTTCATCACGGTCAAGAACAGATAGGTACTTGGTTAGCGAAACAACCACGAGGAACCGTAAGAAATTACAGACCAGTGGTTGGTAACCAAGGTCAAAGTGGGATTAGATATCAAAAGCGTGGTGACAGGACCGTTAAAAGTTTGGATGATTACAAAATGTTCATTGCGACAGAGTCAACAGGATTAACACAAACCGGACAGTTGTTATTCCAACAAAGTTTAGAATCTTATGTGTACTGTGTACTTGGTGCACAGGCAAGTACTAGATGGGCCATTGTGGGAAAAGGTGCTAAGTCCTTACAAACACAAGAGGTTTTTAAGAAACTAGTGGAGGATACTATTATACAGGACGATCAAACCGTTACCATTTCTAACATGAGAAATGCCATAAAAGGTACTAATGTAATTTTAAACTTTGCAATTAGTCCAGGTGTCATTCTTATTCCAAGTGATCTGATAATCTTAAAACAAAAAATACCAGGTTACAACAACATTTTAATGGTGGTTGGTAACGGAATGACATTTGGTCACAACGAACATATTAACAAGGATAGCGAATCGGCAGCGAAGCGAGTGTGAAATCTGAAAGCGAAGCGAGTGTGAAATCTGAAAGCGAAGCGACACCAGTTGTCCCACCGAATACACCCACAATTCCTGACGGGTTGCATCAAGTGCCACCCCCTAATCTAAATTTAGTTTATCCACGAGAGGTACCACCTACAAACACAAGAGAATTACAAGCACTATTAGTAATCTCAATGGTGACTGGTTATATTATGAAGTTTTTCTTTTTACCATGAATAAAATATGAGTGAAACACACGAGAGTATAACAGACCCTATTAAAGAAACAGATCCTGAAAGGAAAGATGCCAATGAAAAACTAAGCGATCTGTCTAAAAAAGCAAAGAAGAGGAAGCTACCAAAACCAGTAGCGAAACCATGCCCTGATATGCCCTATTTTTTGTTACTAAAAATACTAGGTCTTATTTTAGGATTAGGAAGCCTGTGGAATTATTGTACTAGCAACAAGTGTACACCACCAAAGGACCCAAAGGATAAAACACCACATGTAATGAAAGAACCCAACCTTGTAAATTTGGATTAAACTAAATGGGTTGTAAACCAAGTAAACTACAAATACAACACAATGGGGATCTGTTTAACGAGGACATTGACATCCGTAAAAAATTTCTTACAGGATTACAAGTAGCAAGATCCAAAGATGGAGTAGAGGGGAACCTACAGATTGCATTTGTTAAGTCTAGACTTAAAAAATATGAAAAAGTTACAACCATCCCTGATCACGCTCAAATTGAGGATATCATTGTTAATGATCAAGTGGAATAAATGATTAACATAATAATTAATGTTTTTGATAACGACAAGTGTATATGTAGTGAATGTATGTATATTTGCCCAAGAAGTGTAATTACCGAACATATCATGTACCAACACCCAAATGTCACAGGTGAGGTTGTATTTAAATGCATGGATTGTGGACTTAAAACTCTTGATGATAACGAATATGATTTACATGTATGTAGAGATTTATGTTCGTGTGATAGCGAAGAAGTATGTTCAGATTGTGAGTAAAATAATTTTCTAATCCTTGTTTTAGGATTAGAAAAGTTGTTTACGAAATATTAACCAATTTAAAACTCAATACTTTGTAGTTGTTTCCCAACAATGTTTATCACACCATCAGATATAATGTATACATAACATGTCAGATCCTTTGTGGTAACCCTTTTCTTAATTTCTAGTAACACACCATCCTGTGTGTTGAGGATTTTTCGTCCTATTCCTGCTACCGTTGGGTCACAAACTGTTCTCATGTCTATTACAAGTGCAAACTTGTTATCAGTGTAAAAGTCAGTTATGCTTAGTGTGTCTGTTGTGTAATTCAAGAAGAAGTTTTCTGCGGATTTAAAGAGATTGTGTTCCTCAAGACCTTGGGAGTACAGAGAGTTTGGAGTGCCCTCAATAGCAACTTTAACAGAGTATATGTTAGGATACACAAAGTGTTCGGAGTCCTCAGTGTCATCACGAAACAGAAGTACGATACCTCTCATGGATTTTCGTGGTACATTAATGTTTAAATTTACCAATGTTGATCCCTTGGCCCATGTTTCTTTTTTCATCAACATCGCTTGAGTGTGGAGTAGTGACCTCCCCACATTGTAGGAATTTAATGCTTGTTGGTACAATTCTTGGGATGTTATTGTCTCATATTCAAGATGGAGGTCCTCTATTGTGTAACCAGCGACTATTTGACCAGATTGTGCCTTCATAATTTCTGTGGCAGGTGGTAGTGTAATCTTGTACCTTATGTTTGATTTCATACCATAGGGTGCATATAACCCTTGATCTCTCAAGATTTTACCAAGAGGAATGTGGACTTTGGTTTTGAAAAGCTCACCAAAGTACTTATCCGCTTTCACAGTTTTGTCACCGGTGTCATCACCACTCATAATTTTACGAGTGTTCTCGTTGGCAACCCCTTGACACACCATGTTCTTTCTTTTTTCTTCGGTTTCCCATAGTGCTTTGTAAACCTCATAGTGAGATTCCCCTGTGTTATCGTACACAACTTGCCCATCGACAGTTATTTCTAAACTTTTTTGCAAAAGACTAGCGAGGTTGTTAAGAAACCACGACTTGGTATTTTTGGATTTAAATGAACCCACGATGTACAATGATCCTGGAACCAAACATACATTCTCATACAGTTTTGGAATGTTAACGTAAAGCTCCTGGTTCTCAGATATTTCCGTTGGCGTTAGCGTAAATATGTTTTGCTTTTTAGGTCCTCTTATTTGAGAGTAAGTTATCTTCTCATAAGTAGGTAAAAGTTCTTTAACTTTGTACATTGTTTATTTAGTACTGTAATAAATAAATGGCTGGTGTATTTAAAAATTTACCAAAAGAGTTATATGACTCATTGTTAATTGTGGCAGGCGCTGTCGCAGTCTCTTATGTAAGTAAAAAATTAATGAAGGATTCATTGAGTATCCCAAGTACAATGGAGGGACTTTTGAAACTGACGGCTGCGTTCGGTATCAGTACGAGTGTAATTAAGATGTTGGAAGCAAAGAAGATGCTACCTGAAAATCCTTTTAAAGGAGATGATTAAATAAAAATGTCACTGTGATAGCACTTTACAATGCATCGTTCGCGGTAGCGTTCAAAGGTGCAAGTTATCTATTTAGACTTTTAGATCATCGTCAAGATCTAGAATATCAAGCCGAAATTAAAAGGTTCTACAACACCATTAAATAAAAATATGGCAACGACAATTGCGTTATCAGGCTTGTTTAATGCAGTGGCATTTACAGGAACCGGTTACCTGTTTAGACTTTTAGATCACAAAGGATACCAGACAGAGATTAAAAGACACAACATTGCAATGGAACAATTAACAGCGGCAAAGAACAAATGGTATGAGAAGCAAGCAAGTAACAAGGAAAGAATTACAGCAATGAGACGACAACTTTTAGACGCTAATAGCGATATGAATTCTGTTAACAAGTCCTTGTTGGAACTACAAAAGATTACACACAATGGTAAGGTGTTTACAAGACCACCTGTTTTGGAGGACTATTATAAACCATCAAAAAAAATGGATGAGTACAAACATGTTACTGTTGGATTAGTTGGATTAGGTCTTGGATGGGGGTTAAGTGTTATGTTGTAATGTGAAAATTTTATTTCCTTTATGGGAAATAAAATATGACTTTAATTCTAAAATAACATTTTTTTTTAAATTTCTATTTCAACCCGTAAATTATTAATCTCACCCCGTAAATCCACTACTATTTTTGCTTGTATTTCTTCTTTACATTTAGAATTTGCTCTTCGTGTCTTCCATGCTCGTAAACTTCTCGATATATGTCTTGGATCCTTAATTAAATTACGCTTTTCATCAAGATTAGAAGATAAAAACTTTCGATCATTATTTTCACACCTACATATACATGGACACTTACATGGATTATCATCTCTTATACTTTCAACAAGTTCATCAGGTAAAAACTCATTTAAGGAGTTAGATGCTGTATAAGTTAAAGATGGGGTTCTTGATGGTCTTTTAAGTTCCTTTACCAAAACATCCAAGACCCAATCTTGAAAATCTTCTAACAAAGGGTTGTTTAATCTGATGGCATACTCCAACAAACCTCTTTCACTTACGAAAAGCTTGTCTTGGATTCGTTGAATTCTAGGGGTACCGTTGCGGTACCCCAAGATCTCATGATATCTTTTTAAATGTTTTTCTCGAACATGGCTAAGTATTGACCTCCGTGGGAATGTTTCTGATCCGAATTTTCCGACATCATTTGCAGCAAACCAACACATATCTTCATGTTTTACAACTTCAAAGTTGTTTAAAATCTCACCGAATTTAATAGGGCACTTAACTATTTCCATTTAGTATTAATCATACACACAAGACTTCTTAAAAGCAATTCACATAAAAAATTTCATTTTCCTTATGGAAGATGAAATGGTCTGAAGGTTACGAATGAGAGAGTGGATGTATTAATAAATGAGCAATCAATTAGAGATTAACGAACAAAAATTGGTTCAACCAAAGATTGTTAGATCTGGGCATGAAGGGGTGTTTAATGACTATGAAATTGAAAATAAAACTAGTCTTTTACCCCGCCCTTTATTAACCTTGTTAAAGCCTCAAATTATGGGTGTTATTAGATCTAACATCCCCGCTAAATTCACTGTTAAAATTCACGCTAAGTTTAGAAATACAAATGATGACCAAGAGGAAATGTTTGAAACTAAGTTCATTTCTTCCGATAGTGTTGGGGTCAGAAATGAGCACTCTAATCATGATCAAGAATGGGAAGCCTTAGAAGATAGTTTAATGGGTAAGATGGCATCCTTTCTTATTGAAAAATCTGGTTGGTCCATCTCACAAATATTTGGGATACACATTAACACAAGTAAGTTAGTATTAGCACAAGGTCACTCATATACTAAGATTCCTGAGTGGTTAGACGACAAACATGCACTTATCAACATCAAAAATTGGGACAATAAGTGTTTTATTTATGCTGTTGACAGATCCTTAAACCCTAAATCCTCACACCCAGAACGGGTTGACAAAACTTTGACCCGAAGTTGTGAGAAAAATTATAATTTAAATGGTATTACTTTCCCGGTAAAAGTTAAACAGTATGAACTGTTTGAAAAATTAAACGGGATAAGACTTATTGTGTATTATCTAGATAATGGTAGGGATGAATATGGTAATGAAATTAAGGACATCCAACCATTATACCCTTCCACATTCCCTGCAGACAAAGAGGCAATATTATTATTTTATAATAACCATTATTTAACAGTAACCTCAGAATCTAGGTTACTCGCACAAAATCATAGTTATGCAGCAAAACCATACCCATGCCGAAGGTGTTGTAATTTCTTTACAACAGAGCAAAAGTTAGCAGAACATCTAGATATGTGTAAGAATAACAAACCTGGAAAAACAACATTCCCAAAACCTGAGTTTAATATTTTAAAGTTTAGAGGACATAAAAAGACCATTGAGGCTCCATTAGTTATCTATGTAGACTCCGAGGCTCTTCTGAAAAAGTTAGAAGATCCAAAACAACTAAGCAAACACACTCCATCAGGTTTTGGATTTTTTACTGTATATAGTGATGGTTATTTTAAGTATCATGAAATGTTGGGTAAGTTCTGTGCGAAAGAGTTTGTTAACAAACTTTATGAAATAGCAAGAGCTTTCTATGAAAATACTGTAAAAAGTATTCCGTTAGAAGGAGAACAGTTAGTTTTAGCAAATGAAGCAATGCTTACAACTGAGGATTGTTGTATCTGTCGTGAAAGAGTTGTAAGATCACAAGAAAGAAAAACATACTCAATCCACAGACCTGTAAGACATCACGATCACAATACAGGTCGGTTTATAGGGATTGCTCATAATAACTGCAACATCTTGGCAATAAAATCAAAAGAAATTCCTGTATTCTTTCACAATCTTGATGGATATGATCTAAAGTTATTCATTCGGGAACTAGGAAATGATCCTAAAGAGAATGGTGGAATTTCAATTATTGCAAGGACTGAAGAAAAAATTATACAACTGAAAAAGAAAGTGTTAGTTGACGAAATTCCTGGGTATAAAAAAGAAGTGGATAACAAAAAAGTTATTTTTAAACAATATATGAGGAAGATCAACTATGTATTAACTTTTCGAGATACCCTAAAACATCTTAATTTTAGTTTAGCCGAACTTATTAAGAACCTGCCTGAAGATAAGTTCATTATTACAAAGGCTGGTTGTGATGGAGACCAAGAAAAGTTTAATCTAGTTCGACGAAAAGGTGTGTATCCATATGATTATATGGATGAAGAAAAGTTATTAGAAACTAAACTTCCACCCCAAAAACATTTTTATAACATCTTAACAGAAAGTCATATTAGTATGGAAGATTACCAACATGCTCAGAAAGTATGGAAGAAGTTTGAATGTAAAACCATGCAGGATTACCACAACACTTATCTTTGGGCTGATACTGCTACTTTTGCTGATGTATTCCAAGAGCATAGAAAATTAAGTATGGAAACATTTAGATTAGACTCAGCACATTACCCCACCGCACCATCCTTTTTCTGGGATGCCATGTTATTAAAAACAGGTGTGAAGATTGAACTAATTAGTACAGAAAACTCTGAGATGTATGAATTTTTCGAGAAGGGGATTAGAGGTGGAATCTCAATGGCTTCCAAAAGATACTCTGTTGCTAATAACAAGTATATGGGGGATAAGTATGATCCCAATAAGCAGTCCTGTTTCATTATAAATCCAGATGTAAATGCATTATATGCGTCTGAGGAACAGGGCCCTCTTCCTCTTAAAAATTATGAGTGGATGAAAGAAAAAGATCTAAAGAACTGGAACAATTTACCAGAAGGAAAGGGGTGTACACTAATGGTGGATTTAACTTATCCAAGACATTTACATGATCTACACAACGATATCCCACTGGCACCGGAATCTTATAATCCTGGTAGTATGGCGAAGTTAATCCCAAACCTACAAGACAAAGAGAAATATGTCTTAACTGACACCGCATTAAAGTTCTACTTGGAACAAGGTTTAATTCTTGGTAAAATTCATAAGGGTGTAATGTATGATGAAGAGGCTTGGATGAAACCATTTGTTGACTTGTGTGTTGGGCTTCGAAAAAAGGCAGCCATTAAAAATGATGCTTTTGGTGTAATTTACTACAAGCTTGGACCAAACTCTGTATTTGGAAAAACAATGGAGAACACAAGAAACCGTAAAACCATGTTAGTTACCCAAACAAAAAAGGAAGCTCTTAAACAAACTTCCAAACCAACATTTGATAATAGATTAATTTTGGAAGAAACTATGTCCTTGATCACAATGAGACCAAAAACTACCAAACTAAACAAACCCATCGCTGTTGGTCAAAAAATTCTTGATAACTCTAAAGTTGTTATGTATAAGTTCCATTATGATTACTTACTTAAAAAATGGCCTGGAAAAGTGGATCTAAATTATATAGACACTGATGGTGAGGTGTGTACCATTTACACTGATGACTTTTACAAGGATATTCTTCCGGATTTAGAAAGCCATTGGGATACAAGTAACTTCCCATATCCACCAGACGAAAGAGGTATTCCAAGGGTAAATAGAAAAGTTTCTGGAATGGTTAAGTTAGAATCAGGTGGAAGAATAATTTGGGAAGCAGTTGCGTTATCTTCGAAAGTGTATTCTCTAAAAATACCATATGAGGAAAATATAGACGAAGATGGTAAGATCACTCTAAAAGATAACACTGTTCGAAAGTGTAAGGGGGCTGACAGACATAAAGTAGGTGGCTTTTCCTTTAAAGACTTTAAAAATTGTCTTTTAGAAAACACAACAAAAACTATAACAACCAACAGAATTAGATCTAGGAATATGGAACTTTTTACAGAACAAACTACAAAGGTTGCTCTTAGAAATACAGATGATAAGCGGGTAATAGATGAGGATAGTGGAGGGGTAGAAACTTATGCGTATGGTCACTGGCGAATACAAGGTAACAAGTTGTACACCAAACACTTATTACCTACCCCCAAAACTGGTTCATTAATGTTGTTATGTGTTAATGCTCTTCCTAAATAGTTTTCATTAGTTTTCTAATCCTAATACAAGGATTAGAAAAACTTTTATCGTCCCAATGGACTCCCGATGGTCTCCCGAATGGTGGGTACCGAAGTTGACCCCACAATGTTTTAAAAAATATTTTATCAACCATGTTTTAAAAAATATTTTACAACATATTTCGGACTCCTCACGGATGTGTTTTGGTAGGTGGAAGGGGAATCGGGTGTCAAAAGTGCTGACGTTTGAAAAGTGCTGACCCGAATGGTGGGTACCGAAGTTGACCCCACAATGTTTTAAAAAATATTTTATCAACCATGTTTAAAAAAATATTTTCAAGTATGTTTTAAAACATATTTCGGACCTAGTCTCCTCACGGATCCGTTTTGGTGGGTGTAAGGGGAATCGGGTGTCAAAGTGCTGACGTTTGTGTTTTTGCTGACGTCAGCAGTTTTTTGGCCCAGAAACACATCTTTTACCCTACTGACGTGCACTAAAAGGTGTAAATATTTGTACAGAAGTCTAAAATAAATGTAAAAAAATACAGTCCCAAGTTGTGAAGTGTATTGAATCTGGTTCCAGCAATAGCGTGACTTACATGGCAGTGAAGTTGCGCGACAGTAGTGTCATCCACGCGATCATATTACGCGCGATCATATTGCTTTTCCTCCTCGCCTTTTAGTACTCGTCTATAAAATACCTTGTAAATATTCCTAACCAGAGAGTCTTAGATTTGCGCTCTCTCGAGTTATATCAACCATATTTTCATTGTAATGACGACTTTCCATTGTTAAGTAAAATTATATATGTATATCAAAATTTATTAGTGTTTGAGTATTACCTCGCCAACTCGCAAGTCAATCATTTCTGACAACAAATCAATATTCGCGCTTAATTGTCGACCCCGACGAGAAATTTTTACCTCAACTCAACAATGGAAGAAAGTTCACAGCCACAGAGTTCATCTGCCACAGTTTCCAACTCCGTCGCGAAACTTCAACATCGCCAACGACCTCCACTATCGGCATTAAACTTCCTCCATATATTGGCCAAGCGATCCAGCTCTGCGTGTGGTTTTTTCAAGTCGAAACGCGGTTCACCACCCGTGGAATCACATCCGAATTCTGAACTGACAAAATACGCTTATGCTGTTGGTTCCCTTCAACCCGACGTCGCCCAAGAAGTCCGTGATCTCCTCATCAACCCTACATTCAGCTTAAAACAAAACTGGTCAAAGCACGCATGCGTCCAAACAACAGCGACTACACCAATTGCTCAACGCCAAAGAGTTAGGAGATCGAAAGCCCACCCAACTCTTTCGCCGAATGCAACAATTGCTAGGCGATAGTCAACTTGAACCTTCAATCATGACATGATTCACATGAAGCAACTATTTCTTCAACGCCTCCCAACAAACGCCCAACTCATCTTAGCCTCGTCAAAAGACGACCTGGACACCGCGAGCTTGGCAATATTGGCAGACAAAATCTTAGAGGTATAGCTCCAATCCACTCTACACCTTTCTCACAAGCCGCCTGTTTTACGTTACGAAGCCACAACAAAACAACAATTCCTCATTCCAAATTGTCTTAGTGAATTATTTACTTTCAAAAAGGAAATATTAAATCACAGTCTTCGTGACAGCTCAAGTACTATACGTTTGCCAAAGCCACGTGCGAAAAAAGTTTTATGTATGATGGGGCCTCCATATGGAACTCCCTACCAGAAAATATAAGATAAAGCAAAACGCTGTCAAGCTTTAAAAGGAAAATCGCTACCCATTGCTTCTAAAACCACATGATTCTTATAAATAGTGTAATCATTGTATATTTTACATTTGCATGCTAATTCTTTCCTAATTCTTTCTTTTACTTGTAATTATTTGTTAAGACTTCTGGTAAAATAGTACACTGATCAACTCAAATAAACAACCTGTTAAAAGAGTCCCCCTGTCTGACATGTCTATTAACCTTACCTTCACAACCACTACAAATACACATAATGATTATATGTATAAATTGGTCTAAAAGCTGACATGAATTTTTAAGCGTTTCTGCTATAAAATCGACAACCCCCCTCTCTATTAAATAAATCTACCTACCCTCTCCAATTAACCCCCAATTCCCCCCTCAATTATGTGCCTTAAATACAGAAGACAGAAGGGTTTACGGTTGTAATAATATAATAAATTATCACTATATGATATAATTTGACTTGCCCGAAAACAAGTTTAGTTGACAATATCATGCACTTGTCATGCAGTTTTACGTTACGTGAACTTGAAATAGGACACGTGCACAGATGTCATTTTAAATCCATTTTATACCTAAAGAGGAATATCGAACCAAAATAAGTCAAGATATAACATATACATATCCATAATACGCATATACAAAACAGCAGAAATCTTGCTCGTGAAAAACGTTTGAAAGTGCGAAATGCCGTGAGAAAGCATTTAACAGTGTGCCAAACCCGCTTGCCCTAGACTATTGCGTTGATAATATTATTTTGTTTTATTTAAATTTTTTCAATATTAATTATATCATTAAAATATCTTGAGAATTGACATGATACCTGCGCGTAATTCTACACAAGTGTTTTATAGTGTAAACATTTCTAAAAATCTTACCTATTGATGCATATGACAAACGATTGATTTATTTTGCATAAATTGGGAGAAGCCACTGAATGACACCCAACTATGATTTCTATTGAAAATGAAATAAAACGTTACTATTAAATTGATACAGTTATATAAAATGAGTAGAACCATTATTAATCGTCTTACCCAAGTGAAGGTATCCACTCGTACAATGCTGCGTCTAGATAACTGGCAGAATTACTAGCTTCCACGAGAAGAGGGCGATGTGATTTGGGATACAGATGCTGTCCAGCTTTATCCGTTAAAGAGCAAATTCCGTACTGAACATCACATTCGCGACAACGAAGTCTCAACTTGGTGCATGGTATCGGTCCATTCAACGTAAACAATGTTACTTTATTAGGCTTGTTGTTGGTTGACAATGGCTTTCTACAATAAAGGCACAAGTCAACCGGAGGCGTCATCATGCGGTTGAAATTAAAAGATTCTTCTTCGGTGGCTTTCCAAAGAAGGTCATCAAAATCTTTTTTGAATGTAGAACACAACGAAAGACATCTTGCTTCTAATAACGTCACGTAGGCTTGAAGATCTTCTACCCCAATCACAAAACCTGCCTTCTTCATGATTGTGCCAATCGCGTATGATCTTAAATTATGAAAGTCCTTATGACCTGATTATATGGTGCCGGTACGTGGTTTATTACCATAGCCAGCGTCAGTAATCCTTTTGTCGTAAGTTTAGTCGACAGTATAAACATCATGGTTTCCTCGCCAATCTCGTTCTTATTGCTGAGCAGTTGTGTCAAACCTAAACTTTTGGCACTTTCAAAATTTGCGATGTTGTTGATATTATCGCTAACATCTGCCTTCGCTTCCAACCGAGCAAGGCATGCTTCTCGCGAAAATATATAATAATAATAATAAAAGTCTTTATTGAAATACTCAAAACAAACGTCTGAGTTTACATGTGAGAATACTACAATATGGTTATTACAGAATGCTCTGCCCCAAACTTCAACTGCAAAGGTGAAAAGGGAGATTACATGAAAAGAAGATCTAATTGTTGCGTAGAGAACCCATAATGTTTACAGACTCTTAAAATATACATTCTACTACAAGCTTTCTTCATCATTTCATCGAAATGTTTATCCCATTTTCCTGGTATTTCTTCAATCGTGACACCCAGTATTTTGAGCCAATCTTTTCGTATTATAAATGGAATGTGGTCCGGTAAGGGAGCAGACACTCTTCCGCGAACAATTATTTCATAAGTTTTCTTCATATTTAAAGACATTCTATTTTCGTTTGACCATAGTTTCATATTTTCCACTTCATCTCCAGCTGAATCTTCGTGGTCATAAACTGGTGCTATTATTGTAACATCATCGGCAAATTTAGATAAATCATTAGAGGGATTCACCGCCTTGATATCATTGACCATTATAGAAAACATTACAGGTCCAAGTACAGTCCCCTGAGGTACGCCACGATTAATGTCTAAGAATTCAGTTGAGACACCATCAACTTTCACTCTCTGTTTACGGTTTTTCAGGAAATCAATCATCCAGTTTATAATATATGGATTAATAGGTATTTTCTTGATTTTATTAAATAGAATGTCATGAGGGACACTGTCAAATGCCTTACTAAAGTCAAATGAGATTACTCTAACTGATTTAGCACCTTCGTCAAGACATTTTAACCACATATGTTGATTTTTTATTAGAGCCATGGTAGAATTGTGCCCCTTTTTATAAGCAAACTGATCGGCCCCAATATAAATTATACACAGCATCAGCGACTTCACTTTCATAAACACATCTCTCAAACAGGCGCATAATAATACCTGTTAATGAGATAGGTCTAAGTTGGGTACAGGAATTGATTGAGTTTTCTTTTGGGCTTGGTATCACATCAGCTCTTTTCCAAACATTCGGAATCTTCCCACTCTTCAGAGAAGTATTAAATATTCTCGTTATAACAGGAGTCAATATCACCGCATACGTCTTCCAAAACCAATACGGTAAATCATCTGGACCTGAAGTTGTGCGTTTCAATTTCCGCAAAAATTATACACCGTGTCTAATGAGAGCGAGGGAATTCTAGTGTTCTTAAGAATCAACAGCAACTGGGGAGCAGAATAATTGGAGTTAGTATTTATACCTTGAAAGGAGGTGTTTATTACACTTGGCTCTATTATAGAACTAATATCCGAACCTCGTCGTCGTTTCGACATTATTAAAACCGTGATTCAAACTTTGGTAGATCAGTATACAACTTATGTGCTCAAGCGCCAGACGCTAGCCTTTTGTGCGTGGCACATTAAAATATCGAATTTCAGTCATACAAAATGCTCTTGATATCGGACTCACATTTCAGTGATACAAATGCGTTTAAATAGATTATAAATATCTTCATCCAAAGACAAATTCGAAATGTCACTCTGTCAATGACAATAAACCTCGAGTGAGTACGGATAAAACTTCACGTGCGTAATGCTTATGATAAAATTTCACGTGTGTAATTCTTATTACCCTTTGCCTGTATACTCAAATAATACTAATTCCTTTGCTTGTACTAATTCCTATCCTTATTATCCTATTCCCCGAGTACTTTGCCTATATAATGTCACTATAGTTGCTTATTACCCTTATTACCATAGCCCTTTGCCTACATAGCTATTCTCAACGCTTATTACCCTTATTACGCGTAATAAGAGCAAAATTATCAAACTATCGGTCTTAAAATAGGCATCATTTGAGGACCAGCAAAGCAAACCAACAGAGAACCTAGCAACACATATTCTCCAATTTTTCTACAGAAGTATATTTTTCAAATTCGATTTCCCATGTGCCTATTTCCTAACTAAAGGTGCAACAGCAGTTCAACTTAACCGAATGTTCTGGCTTGGGGTAAGCCTGTTGCATAGTTATGGATTTGAGATAATCTTGGCATGCTGTGATGGTGCATCAACCAACAGGACGTTCTATACAATGAATACAAGCAATAACACTCATTCAGAGGGGTTTAATCCCTTTTCAAATTTGCCAATCTTTTTCATGTCCGATCCACCTCACTTGATAAAAAAATTAAGGAATAACTTATTCAAAGAAAAGACGATTTTCAAGAAGCATGGAAAATAACGGCAAGTATATACTGTGGGAACACATCAGTGATGTTTTTAATCGGGAAAAACTGAGAAGCTTATAATATATGTAACTGATCTCCGAAGTTCGCACATTAACCTTGATAACCTAAGTATAATGCGCGTAAAACTGACAGTACAGACATTATCGTCTAAAGTAGCTGATGAAATGAAGATATCAGATAAGGAAACCACATCTGCTTCGCAAGAATACATATCTATGTGTGACAAAGTTTGGAACATTTTCAACAGTCTTTGTAAATTCGCTGTAAATTGTGGTCACTCGTTTTTATCATTTTTTTTATTGCCTGTCAAGGTTTGCCTCAAGCTTTTACTCTGTTTCCGTGGCTTCAAAAAATGGTATTCTCTTATTATTTGTTGTTTAGATTTTATAAACATTACCACAATCCGTTGTAGAATAATAGTGCTTGCTGCTCTCTGTTCACTTGTCGAAACACCAAAAACTTTTTCCCATTCCGTCCGAACATGTCCACTCACAGACAAATGTTTTAAACACTTGACCACGGTGTCTTTATCTATGCCTGACATAAAAACCTCTCGACCTCTTTATGCAAAACAATGAAAAAGTTCAATACTGCATCATTAACAATAAATAAAAACTTTCCAGAACTTTGGCGCTGATCTATCCCAAATCTATCAAAAAATGAAAGCAAGCACTCCTTGGAAACTTGTGTAGAAGTGTTATCATCTTTTGATTTTTTTATTGAAATATTCCCAGCCCCAGAAAGATTTTCTCTTGCACGCTTTATCGCCCACCCAGCATGACGACGGATGGCTTCTCTCTCTGCTTGATCGTCCACAGAATTTTCAGTAAGTTCATCTGCAGCAGGGCGTTGAATATCCACAAATCCAGCACTTAATGCTACACAACTCCAGAAATGCTGAAGAATGTGCTGAAATACAACACGAGAGAAATCGACGTGTAAATGATGACTATCTCCTGCAAGCGCGACCCATGCTTGAAACAACTTCGAACTTTCATCGTCTCTTAGAACGCTAAATTCTTTCTCCAGTTTGATAGCTCGTATGCTATCACTCTTGTATTTCTTTACTCGGACGTTGCAGTCATCAAACGCTTTAACCAATACAGCAAGAAATGAATCCAAAGAGGTCAAACACTTTTTCCCGCGCGTGTTCTCAAGTATTGTTGTGGCCAACTTCGCCTCGAGTTTCACATCACCAGACGAAATTATCTCAAGAACAGCTATTAATTGGTCCACTTTAAAGTTCTCCGTTTACTCAACTTGACTGTCGAATAACAGCTGATGGTTGATCATCTTTATCAACATCAATGTCATCTAGATCAAGAACTAACTGAAATTGTTTCTCCTCAAATTCGCTTGTATAAACAGCATCCATTTTCAACTTTCAATGAGCGTTCGTCGTTCGAATATTCGGGGGGTCCCGCGCATCACACATTGATCAGGGGTTGCATTGCCGTTTCGCCGCCCTATCTTATAGACGCCCTGGTATAACTAATGGTGGTCTAGAGACCATCAGGTCTCAACTCGCTGAACAACATGCCATGATGCCAGAGCTGGCTCAACCCTCTGTACATCTAGAGGACCTCCGTCTCCTCTAGGTAAAAAATAAAAAATGTAGGTTCGCTAGAGCCTCTAGACTGTTCGAGCACTTCCTTGCCCAATTTAAAATATATGCCACAAAATACGTCTGTTGTGTGTGTTGTCTTGCTGAATTTGCCAGTTGTCCAAAGTACTTTACAATGTATTTCAACATATTAAACTTCATTAACCGCGATTTAAGGCGAGTTAACATCCCACAGCAGGCCTAATCAAGTCTCATAAGGAAGTCTTGTTAGGGTTAACTTTGGTTATTTTCGTTCGCCCGATATTTGCAGCAAATGTTCTCAACCAGCTGGTCCAACAATTTGGACCTTTCATTCGAAGTGTTGGTGAACGGATATTGAAGAATAACTCGAATAGTTCCATTGAAGAGATGCCGATTCTCGGTCCCGAAGACTTGGGCTATAATTTCGGCTTGCAAATATATTTGATGTGGCCTAGTCCTATTGCTGAACCATTGATAATGGTGAGTTTGTTTCATGTCTATATAAGTTCAGATAATCTATTTACTTTCAATCATCTTAAGTAAATCGATTACTTAATTAAATGTATTTATAAAAACTCAATTTCATAATTATTTAGATGCCATTCTATTTTTGAATTCTTTCGTTTTCCGATTGAAATTCTACTCTCCTCATCCCTCCTTATTCAATAGAGGGAGACATTGGGATTTCCGGTATTGCGGTTTTGAGGCAATTTTCATGCGGTATTTCGGTAATTTTAGCCTCACGGTGCGGTATCGGGAGATCATTTCTAGTGCAGCTTCGGTATTCCGTCTAATTTCGACAAGGTATCGCGGTTCTTGACAATTTTTTTCGCGGCATTGCGGTTCGTGGGACCCTCCAATGCCCCCCTCTCAATAGTTGCCGCCTGTACAATTACGCTATAAATCATGGTCATTTTATGTTACCGAGTACAGAAGGTCTGGACAGCTAGTAGATAAAACTTTAGGAAGCCGTCATTTAGACTATTATACATAAAACCCAATAGCAGCTGACAATTTAAAAAAATATAATATAAAACATAATCCGAAGATGAATGAATGAATGAATAACTTTATTTAAGTGTCAATGTATTTAGCTATGTCACAGCTAATTGGGGACACTTAGTTATATAGTATTTACATAAATTAAATAGCTATATACATATTAATTCAACCCAACAATATCTTGACACCCAAGATATGAATTAAATCAAGACAAGAATGAGTTCGTGATAATAACTAAAGTTACAATATATACACAAGGTCTTATATACAAACTGGTATGCCCAGTGACCTAACGAGGAAAGACGGGACACTTAGGCATATTTGGCGACGGGACACTTAGGCATATTTGGCGGAGGGGGGTCCCTGTTGTCACCATTTGACCGCCACGGATTATTGGATTTGTTTTTAGATGAAGAGATTTTTGTACCATCGATCTTTTGCGCCGCAGATTTCTAGTGCCGCTTTCCACTGGCAAACATTCTATTTTGAATCAGGTCAGTGGTTTGCGTTCATCAAATGGAAAGTTCAAGAACTTCATGTAATAAGACGTCAATAGGCTCGCACCTCGATGTTAACCTGCATTTTTTATGTTTGGTCGTTATAATATTGTATTCTAGTTTTGGCGGGGACGTGTCAGCAGCAAGCTGGGGGGCCCCAACTGTCGGGGGCCCTTAGTTCTCGCCCTAACCCTACCTTATACCCTCACCGCAGTGAGAAGTGTGATGGCATGTGGGTGTATTGAGAAATTATTGTTAAAATAGCTTAAGTTCCGGTTAAATTTATCGTTAGTTATGACTCCAAGAAGTTATCATATTTTCTTTCAAATAAAGACAAAATTCCTAATCTTTCAAAGTCGAATGTAATTTATGAAGTGACTTCCCAGCTAGGAACGTTCGCCTAATATTGTGAAAACGTTTGCCATGAACGTCCTGGTACCATGAATTTGGCGACTCCAGGGAACGTCGTCACAACGTTTATGAATAACGTTGGTATATGATATTGCTACAACTTCGCTACAAAATTTGTACTTTTAATTCATATAACAGGGATTATTTTAAGGTGCAGTTATAACCAATTTGTGCAGTGATAAATGAGATTTGTGCAGTGGTAAACGCAATATTGTGCAGTAATAAATTCTTCTTTTAGTAATTAGATTTAACGGTGATTAGTACGGAGCCCCATAAGGGCCGTAGATATTTCTACTTTTTTTTTTCAAATTTCCGACTTTTTTTTTCAAAATTCCGACTTTTTTTTTTTTTTCAAAATTCTGACTTTTTTTTTATAATTCTGACTCTTTTTTTTTCAAAATTCCGAATATTTTTTTTTTAAATGCCGACTCTTTTTTTTTCAAAATTCCGACTTTTTTTTTCAAAATTCCGACTTTTTTTTCTTCTAAATTCCGACTTTTTTTAAAAAAAATTCCGACTTTTTTTTCTTCAAAATTCTGACTTTTTTTTTAAATTCCGACTCTTTTTTTTCAAAATTCCGACTTTTTTTTCAAAATTCCGACTCTTTTTTTTTCAAAATTCCGACTTTTTTTCAAATTCAAGATGGACGTCAACAGAGAAGACAGCGAAGCTAACCAGGTATAAATATTTCGTATTAGTAGATCGTTTACTAATAAATATTGTTTATAAAATGTCTAGTTTACTTTGTTAAAGTAACGTCTCTGAGCGACATATATTTTAAACAAGAAATTTTAAAGCAACTCTGGAAAATGATGTGTTTTAATAATATATACTATTACAGTATCTGTATGTTGGCCAATTTCCGGACAGTCAAACAGTTTTACGCTATATTTTGCCATTGAAGTTGAGGAGGGCGGTGGAAAGGGAGACTGTTAAACATTAATGAGCTATTGGGCTTGGAATTTTATATACCTGAGTAAATTTATAAGTAAGTTCTTTGAACTTCGTTCTTTAACTTTTTTCAAAGGTACATCAAATCACAGATCAAATCTGCGAAATTTAATTCGCTCTTAATCATTGAGAATATACTATATATATATATATATAGCCTCCTCCGCAGGCAACTAACAAATAGGAAAATTGAGACAAATAGGAAAATTGTTTCCCTCTTTATCCCTCAACTTCCTCAATTAATTTGGTCAATTTGTTGTTTTAAGAGTTGCCTGCGGAGGAGGCTAATATATATATATTCTTCTCAGAATTTCTCTACTCAGTTTTAGGAGTTCTATTGTGTTAGCTTACTTATTAAACAAGTCCCTATTTCACAACTCCCCTCGCGCGCTACGTCATGTCATTCGCACTCTAGTGGATCAGAGATTCAGAGGATTTATTAATTACTGTCGTTCCAATTGAAGTGTTCCTAAAATATTACATCAATTCATTACATAAGTTGATCAATACATTTGCTCAAAAATTGCTCAACTTCCTGTTTACTAGCATACTTGTTCCCAATTGGTCAATCAGTCACTGAAATGAGACGCCATTGGTCGATTCACACACACAGGAAGTTGATCAATTTTTCAACGAATGTATTGATAAACTTAGGCAATGAATTGATGCAATATTTTAGGAACACTTCAATTGGAACGACAGTAAACTGCTATATATTTTTACATAATTAAGAAAATATTTTTGATTATGTCATGGTTGGCAAAAACTGCAGCCAAAAGTTAATGGTCCAAAATACAGAACACATTTCATGAGATTATCAGGCAATCTTATGAACCTATAATTTTAATTTTGGTCATATTGTTTGGGATAAAATTCAGTATGGGTTAAAAAATTTCAGTACAGAGAGTTGGTACTGTCTGTCACAATCATTCTGGTGTGAAACAGCCGTATGAAATATAGCTGGTTTACCCACAGTTTGTTTTGAATTTTCGTTCGAATATTCCATCCACAAACACCTTCAAATATTATTCCCATCGAACGAGATGCAGAGAAAAATCTTAGTGTTAACAAGTAGCTCAACTAAGCCTTAATCTTTCTATTTATAGGTGAAAATATTCCTTCTTTCCATTGGTGTTGCCCAGGATGTGGCACAGAAATTTGAGGATGAAAATGTGTGTATACAGTGCATATAATTATTAAATAGTAGACTATTGGCATTGTTTCTATCATTTTATTTTTACATTAATGAAGTAGAAAATTTGCAGTTAATGCATTCATGTGTATTGACTGCAATAGGCCAAGGGCCTATTCCTCTGGAGTCTTTCAGAAGCTGATTTTAATGATAATTTTTTGGGGAGGGTATTTGTACAGTTGAAGATTTCAACTCCTCTTCAACTCCTATGTTGTAGATGTCTTACTGTTAATTAATGAACATACTGAAAAAACCCCTGAAAATACTACTAGCATTCATTAGTTTCAAAATATATAGCAATTCGTACAGTTGGGATTGGAAACTCACAGTCTCACACCCCCTTATCGAAGTAGTTTTGAAGCATAAAACTCTTAAAGGAAATTGAATTACCCAGCCTGTTGGAAGTTATTTGCTATTGATATCCTGACTTAAAATTTTGCTTTTTAAATTAATATTTAGTCGCCAGAAAACCTGATTGGCAGGTTTATATATTATGCTATTTAATTATAGTAAAAGGTATTTATGTCAGCATTAAGTTGTTCTTTTGCAAAATACAGATGAAAATCTGTAAATGATAATAAATAAATTAACGAACGAGTGGCCCTTTCAGATGCAAAGTACTTCTGTTATCAATAGGGGCCCTGAAAACCATTTGACAATATGTATGTAAAATAATCTTTAGAAGCATATTTTAATATCAGAAAGTATAAATATATATGTGACTTAATTTAGATGATGCATGATGCCATATTGAAAGCATCAGATGAACAACTAAAAAACGACCTTGCTCTAACAAGACTTGGTGACCGTTTATCCTTGCGATCATTCTGTGAATATCACCATGGGAGGACTGATGTATGTTCTAAAGCAGACATCGATTCAAGGAAGAAACGATTGATAGACGAGCTAGCAAAGAAACGGAATAAAAAGCAACATACTGTACAGTTGGTCCAAAAAGGAACAACTGTCACTACAAAGAGCACACGGAGAGTCGAACTTGCCTGGCTCCACTGTCCTAAGGGAAGTGAAAGTTTCAAAGTAGTTAGAATGAAAGAAGGAGGTGGAACGCGTCTTGTAGACATTCCAAAATCTGCAGACAAAAAGGAAATTATCAAAATTGCTAAGGGATTATTCCTCCCCGATGGGAAATGTAGTTTTGGATATGCCAATGATATGAAAGTTGATTTGTTAAATTTTAAGAAAGAAAATGTATCCGCAATACCAGTAGGTGATGAGCATGTTCCATTTACCCTAGGATTGTACATTGACTATTTTAAGCTGTCAAAGTTGAAGCTGTACCTGTCAACGATGCTAAAAGAACACAATAGCGATAGTGACAATGATTCTGAATACTCTGAAAGTATTCTGGAACAGCCAGTCTTTGATGACCAACCTGCAGTTGTATCACAAGAACGAGAAAATGCAGTGCCACATTCTAACAGGCATGACAGTTTAATTGGTACATCGAAGGAACGGGAACAACTTAAAAATCTTATTGATGAGGCATATGAAGAGTCCTTGTTAGCTGATCAAGCCAAAGCTCTCCAAACAATGAGGCAAGATGTACCAAGCCCAGTTGATGTTGACCAGATGAACGATTCGCTAGACGAATTAAGAGAAGTCCGAGCTGGACGATTGCCGGAGGAACCAAATGTTTCTGACCCTCACTACATTGTGTCAGTAAGACATTTGTCACTTGGAGCAGTAACACGTTTGTTCTCGCTTACAGACTTGATGTTTTCTGTATATGACTGGATAGGGTCGTTACATAAATCACCAAAGTATTTTCAATTATGTAAGTATTCAGGGGGTTGCTTGTCTCCACAAGAAAGTGTCATAAGTGCTGACAGATGTATGTTGGCAATGGTTGAGTGTGATTATCCTGTGGTGTTTTCTTCTGATGAAGAGTTGATTCCCAAAGGCTTCGGACCACTCAGCAGCAGTTCCCCTTGTAATGCCATAATGATAGATCCCATTCCAGAAAAATGCCCAACAAACATAATGGTGGATGATGATGACATAGAGGGTAATTGTGACTACACAATGTAAGTGCTATGGCTGTGTTGTATCAGATATACAAAGTTGAGCTGAAGGTTGGAGCTTGTCATAACTAATACAGCACAGACACAAATATTGTAAAGAATTAGCTAGTAAAATCCTATCACACACTATACGAACGAAAATTTATATACATTTTTAGACCGAACCAGGAGCAGTTGCGAAAAATGCAACATATGGTCCTCTGGCAGGAATTAGAAAATCAAGATTTTTTGGCATCTCGTTCGATTGAGATGTATATAAATGTATTTAGTAGAATCATACTAGTATACTATTGCAAATGCTGTAATTTGATTGGCTACGCTACTCGCTATCTAATTGTCGATAGATAGCGAGTAGCGAAACAGCTTAACAGCCATCTCCTCGGCGCGATTTTTAACGAATTTATTTCAATAAATTATGAAAAATGTTTTGAAATACTGTTTTCTTGCTGGTTTCTACTAAAACAATTAGATTATTCGCTCTCGGTTTCTATGAGATGATAGTTCATTCGGGCTTCGCCCTCATCAACTATCACCTCATAGAAATCTTGAGCTCATAATCTAATTGTTAAATAGAAATGTATATAAATTTTTGTTTATTATATTCCATCTGCAATACACCTACTATTAGCTGTATAGAACGAGATGCCAAAAAAATCTTGATATCTCACACTATACTGTTTGTATAGTCAAAATGTTGTTTTGGTTATAAGTTAGTAAAAGATACAACTTTCATTAAAAGCTGAGATACAACCACTATTTACTTGTTGAATTTTCTTCCTCAATTATATATTGGTTAATTTTACTGTTTTCATAGGGAGAGTGATTCATCTGAAAAGAACAAGGTAAATTATTTTAGAAAATTGCAAAATTTGTGCTAATATTAGTCACTATCGTCAATGAAAATTGCATTGTTATGTTAGTTCTGGTGACTGTGAAAAGTTCAAAGATTTAAAAACAAATAAAAAATAAAGATACGTTTGACTCTGTCAAGTTTTCCATTGATCATGAGAATTTCGGATATAATCATTGATAAATTTTCTAGCGAATATGAGCAGATATTTTATTAGCGAAAATGAGCACTGATCGTAATGAATGTATGCATATGCATCGCCAGAACTAAACATCTTTCAAATTGAAAAAGATGTTGAAAACATTTTTAAAAATCTCTATAAATGAAACAAAATATAGACATGCTAACAGTATCTCCAAGTCATTCACCTTGGAAATAAACAGCCAAATATGGTGGACGTGGTTATCCTATTATTCCTGCAATAACACACAGAAAATTAATGGGCTTTCACTGTCTACCACATTTGACCTGCAGTAATTGACGGCTATGTGTGAAGCTAACTGTGTGGACCTCGTTCCCAGGTGTTATTTTGCTATTCCCACCCCCTGCCTGTACTAAATTATATTCCCTTGCATTTTTGTGTTAGAGCGGTTTAAGGCACAAGCGAGAGGAAGCTTTTGAAATACTGGAAACAGCACCTACTATCACGATTGAGAGAAACAACATTGTCCCTACGTTACTTGATGTTTACAAGTCCAACTCTCTTTCAATGAAGTTTGTGAACTTCATCATCAAGGATGAGATAGCTCAAGACCTGGACGGTGTAAAGCGTGAAGTATACTCCATCTTTTGGGACGGTATTACAAACCGGTATTTCGAAGGAGGAAAAAGTTTTGTACCACGAGTTGGTCCTGATGTCACAGATGAATTATGCAAAATACTTGGCAGAGCTATTATTCACTCTTTTCTGATCGCTGGTATATGGCCAATCCAGCTTTCTAAACTGTTTTCCATTGCGGTGATGTTAGGAGAAGAATCCCTAACAGACGAGGATTTTCTTGATGCATTTCTGGAATATGTTCTCGAGTATGAAGCTCTAGTCTTGCAACAGGCTTTAACCGAAGCTGAAAGCGGGATGATGACAGCCACAACACAGCAGCAAGTTTTGGAGGTCCTTTCTCCGTTTGGTCTGCGATCATTGCCCACACATACCAACATCAAATCTATATTGGTCAACACAGCTAAGTGCGAATTGGTGCAGAAGGTCAATCGTTCAATCAACAAATTCCGAGAAGGTATACAGGACATGGATACTCAAATTCTTGCTAACGTAGAGAAAGAAGACGTTCTTCAACTTTATGATGAACTTTCTCCTACTCCAGCAAAAGTGCTGTCCTTGATGAAAGCTGATGTTGATGGCGTATTGACCAAATCACAAGAGGAAGTGTTTCGGCATCTAAAGCGATACGTGAATGCCACTGATACAGCTACACTGAAACGGTTTATGCGTTTTGTCACTGGTAGTGGTTTCCTAGTAGCCGAGGAAATCAAAGTGATATTTCATCTCAGCATAGGACGTCTGCCGTGTTTGGTTGCTCACACGTGTGGATGCACAGTTGATCTACCAGTTGGAAGTTATATGGGTTTTGTTGACTTCAAAACCCAACTGGACAACATTTTATGTAATCCTGAGTCCTGGAAATTCACCCTGGTCTAACTGCAACTTCGTTCTGTGCAGGTTCGGCACTACATTACTGATTTGTTGTGTTGGTTGGTCTTGAGCGACTAGTAAAAGCTTTTAGAACGAATTTCCGCTGGACGGTTTTTATTCGTTTGTTGTGTTGCGGAATCTTAATCTTAAAATATATTTTTAGTGCCAAGCAAAACACACATAATGAATGCATGGTTAATGAGAGTCGTGACCAAATGCTAAACCTCCTTTAACTAAAATGAGCTATTATATTAACCGCTTTATCACGCGTGTTTTGCTAGGTATTAATTATATATAGTATCTATTTTAAGAGATAGAATTATACAATAATTTTTATACAGTAAGTTTTTCCCCTTGTTTTTGTTTATACGAGGGGAACGTAAATTGATGTTTTGTTGTATATGGCATTGTAGTTAATCAATGATGAATTCGATAAATAAACGATGCCCTCTAACCACTTTCTTGTACTGTTTCACACCAGGCCCGTAGCTGGGGTCCCAGGGGCAAGGCCCCCCCTAGCGTAAAATTGTGCCCCCCCCCTGTGCCCCCCCTAGCACAAATAACAGTAACGTAAATTTTCATTTTGAAAAAGTAAATTTGTTATATATTTCATTTTAAAAAGTTAATTTGTTATATATATAAACTTTAAAATATTAAGTTATACATTACTAACGCAATAGTAAAATATTTTGACGAACGCGGACAGACATGAAAGCGTGCCCCCCCCCAAAAAAGGGGGCCAGCTACGGGCCTGTTTCACACACGTAGATTAGGATGTTAAAATGTTAGCCTGATGTTTGGCCTGCGGTACAGACGCTTGCGTTTCCATGCAGAGCATATTTATTCACCAGCAAGAAAAGCGCATGTACGTAGGCTAGCTGTGACGCGTGTAGAATCAAGAATCGTCAGTCGTCACTACAATTTCGCCAAAAAATCACATTCCTTGACCTTATTTTATACAGATCACGGACACAATAGTGCACTCAATTGAAACCCCCCACCCCCGGGCATATGCGGGGTTTTAACGGGACTTTGCGAGGGAAATACAGAGTTTAACAAACGTTGCCATCATAGTACCCGGGGTTTTAACACTGACAAAAAGGCCGGGATAAAATGCCGGGGATTTAACTCTCAGATCCTTCGATTTAATAAACTGACACATGTTCCCCTGACTTTCTTCTTTGACAGCTCCCTGTAGCAGCACGTTTTTATATAAAAAATGACTAATCAGACGACTAGATGAAAAGCTAGACTTTGGAAAGCTATATGTTCGGCCGGGCATTTTAACAAATGGACAACATTTTAAGGCCGGGATTTTAACACTCGAGAAATGTTAAAATCCCCGCATACTCCCGGGGGTCGGGGGGCCGGGGTTTCAATTGACTAGTGCATAACGTCATAATTATGGCGTGTTTGACCTGTTCCAAAGGTCTTGGGAATTTGGCTGGAAAATCTACATACATTGGACGTCTACCTTGTCAAACGTATTTTAATCGATTTGCATTTTAAAAACAAATATATTTACTCATGTTTCTGTACTGTAATAGATCACAGAAGATATTATGGAATATAGTGTGTAAAGAACAAAAGTCATGGAACTCTAATACGTTTTGTATCTCACGTTTTTGTTCTTTTAATGCTACAGCCTATGCCTATGATATCGGTAAATGGCGATCTATCAGAGTACAGATGAACGTAAAATAAAATGTATTCTTTAAATATACGTTGACTTCCCTTTTATATCACAATAGGGAGGCTTAAAACGAGTAAGGCGAAGAATTAATTGCATAACATATTCTATGACTATGCATTGCAACTGAGATTATTCTACTTGATGAAGTCAAGAAGCAAATTAAATGAAAAGTTCGGCTACGTCTATGATTTATTTGGCACTTAGCGAAAAACTTTAAAAGTAATATTTGCAAATGTAAACTCTAAAGTCGGTTCTCCTTTTGGCGAACTTTTAACGCATGTCACCCTATATAGCGCGTGAACAGAAGTAATTGCGTAACGAAAGTCTTATTCGCGCGAACATGGAACACCGATCGAATTAATAAACGTCACCATAAAAGAACATCCACTATGTTTAAACTAAGTTTTGATCAGGGCATGCGAATGTTAATGTTCAGTAGTAACTTTAGTTAGCTTTAATCACCAATTAGGTATTATTTGATTTCGTGGAGAATCGTTTAATTTTTTGAATGTCACGCGTTTTCAATTTGATGTAATAGCTCCACATACAACTCTTCCGCTTCTTCTACTGTTGTCGGCATTTGTAGTCGATTTTCTCTCATTATAATTGCGGCCAACTCGTTGAACTCGGGTTCGCAGCCATTTGGTGGATTTTGCAGACAGCACATTTCTTCTGCAACATCTATGTCTGTGACATTCGCCCATGTTATGTAGTCACGGGTTTCATTTACCTCAGGAAGAAAATACAAAGTATCCGGGCGACCAGAGGGGGACTCTGCGTTGGTACTAGGCCTTATACAATGAATATTCCAGTGTCTCGCAACTTTATATAGTTCATCTTTGATGATGTTATAGTAGCAAAACTTAAGGCACTCCTCATCCATAATTTGCCCTTCACGATAAACACCAGTATCTCTGAGATCCTTAAAATATTTTATCCACCAATCAGCACCACTTCTTCGCAACTGGGACCACCATGCTTCAATTCTTTGATTCGACGTTGACTTTCCGTACATAAAACTTTTGTCCCCTGCAAAGCTATCATTAGCTGAAGACCTGAAGAATCGCTGCATTGCGGCAATATGCACGTTTTCAGTTCCACAGTCTGACCGGACTATGCGGGGGGCTCCACCAATTTGACGAATGTAATTTACATAATATTGTCCAACTACCCTTGGATCGTTGTTGGAAGGGCCAACCTCTAACCACAGGACTCGCCTGCTGTAGCCATCCAGGGCACCATGTATGCAAAAGCCAAATGGCTTGAGCTTATCATAGCCATCAATGTGCCACACGTAATTGGGCCCTTTCACCTTGTACTGACGTCTCTTTAATCGGTGTCTCAAACGCCTTTGAACCCCTTCCGGATCAACAACCTTTAGAATCTGACGGACAGTTTCCCTGTCAGTAACTAGTTTATGATCCACCGTCAATCTTTGGTGCATTGCTCTATAACCTATCGAACTTGCACTACCACGTAACTCTCTTGCTATCACTGACGCAACTTCGTACACTGAACTGCATTCCTTTCGGCGTCGCAATCCCATCGCCTTGAGTACTCTTAAGGCCCTTATGGGGCTCCGTAGATTAGTGAAAGGATCACTGATCAGAAATTATGTACAAAATCACAATAACTGCTCATATTGCCTACCATTTAGAAGGCATACGGCTTTGAGTACGAGATTGACTATTTAGAAAATATATATGGCAAAAGTAAGAGGATTAAAGGTCACTTTAATCGGAAACCACAAAACCACACAAAAAATCATCCAAAACCACAAAATAGCAATAGATCTCGATAAAACCGAATACACAACTAGACGTTATTTAGGTTTGTCACACATTTCTCTTAAATAACGTCTTACACTCAGGTCGCATAACTGAGGTCAATATTCACAAGTACATTCAAATCGTCTCCTGATTCATGTGAATAAAAAGTTTTTATCTCCATTATATTTGTACTTGCGTGAAATATCAGATGGACATTATTATGCAAGACATTTGCCAAAGTTCAACATTCAAGAGGTTCATTCCAAAGCAGGTTCAAAATATAGATTGAGTTAAATCAGGACGATGCACATTTGTCAGAAGAAATTTTAAGTATAATATACATACTTTCATAGAAAGGTAGTACATTATATTCTAAACTCTGATACAAAATGGTTAAGCGAAACAAAGTAAAAGTAAGAAAAACAATTTGAGAGCAACTGAGCAAGAGTAAATAGGAAATTATGCAAAACTGAGGAACAGTTCAATTTTAGTCATGATCCTGTCCGTGACGGAGAGTTGTTATTCCTACTCAATCTCAGACTCCGAGAGTAAGTGAAATAGCATGCAAGCGAAATTACTTCTATTTTAGAAATACAAATTTCAATAAACCAACAACAAGTTTCAATAAATAGATCCAAAGTTGTGTTTCAGTAGCAGTTACAGTGCAATATACTGTGATTATAAGTTATACATACATTTGTGCAGTAAGTTATTATTACTGACCAAATCTCATTTAACCAATGGAATTATGAGTGATTGCATGAGGGTTGAACGCCTCAACCCTAGAAATTTCATACATAAATCTCATACTACTATTAATCAGCACACAAATGTTCGCTTACAGGCGATTCTATTACCACAATTTAGCTTTACCGGAATGTAATTGTGGGGCTGCTGCATGAAGAGAAGCACTTTCAAATATTGCGTTCTTTAGGTGAGGCAAATATAACATTTGCTAATAATTGGCTGAAAATATTTTCTCTGATTTCGATAATTATATACTTCGAGATTTCAATAAATAGATCCAAAGTTGGTTTTCAGTAGCAGTGACAGTGCAATATACTGTGATTATATACATCCATTTGTGCAGTAAGTTATTATTACTGAACCAATCTCATTTAATGAATGAATTATGAATGATTGCATGAGGATTGAACGCGTCAAGGGAGCAGAGATCCTGCAGTATATCCATAACAACGCAAAGTGTTTTCAAGGATGCATTGTTCATACCTAACGCCGAAAACCCAGTTGTGCACCACGGGTTATGAAACTAGGGATTCCAAGTGGACCAAGATGTTAAGAATTTCGAGAGATTTCATACATAAATCTCCTACTACTATTAATCAGCACACAAATATTCGCTTACAGGCTATGCTAATATTTTCTCTGTCTTCAATAACTGTATACTTCGAGATTTTATAGTGCCAATTAAAAATATCTTGTGTAGAATATATTGCAAGCTGTCATCTTCAAAAGCGGAGCATAATTTACAGATAGTTGAAAATACTTCTTAAAAAGAAATATACATAAAAGTGTAGAACTAGAGTATGCCACTGAACGTAGATACTCAATAACATGCAGTGTTTAAAACATCAGTTGACATATTTCTAAAATGTTCATGTAGTTGAGTAGCTACTATTGATACTCAGTTGATCCCGCTAAATTTAGATTTCACTCCCCCTTTTAGCTCATCTTGTGCATGCAGTGATAAAATTCCTTTAAAAATAATTCCTGTGCATGCAGTGATAAAATTCCTTTAAAAATAATTCCTGTTTCATAATGGTTATAAGATCCATGATCTAAAGCCCCTGTCAAACGAGAATAAGAGTTGATAACAGTTGGCAAGTGAGAGTTTGCATGAGAGTTTGTTCAACTCTCATGGCCCGGTCAAACGAGAACGAGAGTTGGGTTTTTTTGTTTGTTTTTTCTTTTATTCAACTTCGCCTCAATGGCAGGGAGTCCACAACAGCGTCAGCCAATTACTGTGGCCCCATTGTTAGTTCCTAAGGGTTAGTATTAGAGGGAGGAAACCGGGGAAAACCCTCGAAGCACAGGAGAGAATCTCAACTTACATGAGTTATTTGAGCACACTGCCGATCTCATGCGAGTACCAACAGTGACCTCGACCTGTTGTGAAACAGGCTCAACTCAGTGGTAAGAGGCAGCGCGCTAACCGCTTCCGCCACCCGTGCTACCCTAGTTACATGAGAGTTGCGAATTTTGGTAAACAAAGTGTTTAAATGTACATCTTAGCTTTTCTTGTTATAGACACAGTCGTCGTAACGTATTATTTTGTTAAGCTATAATTCTTATAGAAAGTGCAAAACACTAGTCTGACTGTAGTTGTTTAAATTTTTTATGCAACTCTCATGACCGTATTCACCGGTCAAACGAGCAAAACTCGGATCTCATCAACTCTCACCAAAATTTGAACCAGCTCAAAGTTGGATGAGAGTTGCTGAGAGTTGATGAGAGTTGGTGGTCAAACGCGGCGACTGAGAGTTGCAACTCTCATTAACTCTCACTCTCATCCTCATATGACCGGGGCTTAACGATTATGGCTTTAAGCTTCATTAAGTCAACATATACCCTTAAATAACACATTATATAATTATAATGAATATATGAATGTAGACTATTCTTATGTGTGCCATATATTCTTGACTTCACATTCTAAAGATGTGTCTCGAACCACTGCATGAACATTCACCACATTTGCCACAGATCGACTAGTCTAGCTACCTTTAAAACAGACATGTTAAATGAACAGACAGTAAACTGTGTATTATATATATATGAATTATATCTACTTTATTGTATCAATGATGACTTGTTTCAAAACTTTCCTTTAATGGCTTTAGATTTTCAAGTGATATATATTTCATAAAATAGCACTGAATAGATAATCGTATTTTTGTGGAAAACACGACGGTTACAAGACTTACAAGAACTTACTATTATTCAGATTTAATCGTGGTGTTTTCAACAATAACTAAACATTTAGTATAATGAACGCTTGGGAACCTTAAGGCTTAATCTGGATGAGGGGCCGGGTTTCGGCCTAGTTTAGCTAAAGATTGCCTGCATGCATGCATGTATATATATAGCCAGGAATCAGAAAAAACCCTATAACCGCGTCCCTTGGACCCAGCCACCCAGGGCATGCAAACCTGCAAGATCGTGGACTTATGCCCCTGTAGGATGTAAATAATATCATAGTGTTTAAAGTGTACTATAGGACACAGGATTCACAATGCTGAAAAGAACTAAAATCAAATTCAAAACAAATGTTTAGGCTTTCAGCCCTTGGTGTAGCGCTGTAGAGCTCTACAGCAAACTCTACGCCTTTTTTGCTTATCCTAAAACTTGACGGGTCTATTTGTGTGGCACATTAATAAAATATCGAATTTCAGTCATACAAAATGCGCTTGATATCGCACTCACATTTCAGTGATACAAGTGCGTTTAAACAGATAGAACTAGAAGTTACTATCGCAAGTGAAATGCTGCCTCAACGCCATAGCCTATTGCCAAGGGAAGCCAGTTTTTTACGTGAAAACAAATCCTGGGAGACTTCCCAGGCGCTTTTAAGGAAAAGAAAATTTACGCATTCAGCTAATTTATAGAGATCCGTGGCTAAGCTCGCGACTGAAGTATGTCGAATATTTTACATAGTGCGTGACGAATATCAGCATGATTTGTACGTTTCTCGTTCGTATTGCATTTATCGTACCGTTTCCTTGATGCGTTTAATATTGATCTGGTTAAAACACAATTAGTACGTAACTCAAAATGCGCAAGTATTCTATAGATGCATACAAGATTGACAAGAAAATTGCATGCGTTTTGTGCGGATGACTTGGATGACCGGGGCAGTGCAAGTTTGTGACACCCCCCAGCCTCGTACCCATCGTTGACTATACATAACTCGGCAAAAGGGACTGGCACGAGCAAGATTAGTGTGCTGCCTCGCTGGCGCTCGGCAGCAAATATCTTCATCCAAAGACAAATTCGAAATGTCACTGTCAATTTTGTCTATATAATATGCCATTAATGTATAATGACAATAAACCTCGAGTGAGTACGGATAAAACTTCACTACACGTGCGTAATGCTTATGATAAAATTTCACGTGCGTATTCTTATTACCCTTTGCCTGTATACTAAAATAATCAATATAACCAATGCTTACTAACTCCTATCCTTATTATCCTATTCCCCGAGTACTTTGCCTATATAATGTCACTATAGTTGCTTATTACCCTTATCACCATAGCCCTTTGCCTACATAGCTATTCTCAATGCTTATTACCCTTATTACGCGTAATAAGAGCAAAATTATCAAACTATCGGTCTTAAAATAGGCATCATTTGATTTCAAAATATCAATATTTTCCATGTATTGTTCTTCCAAATGGAATTCGCACATGAAAGGCCATGTTTACTGCGATGAGTAATATGACACTGCCACGCAAGCAAATTTGCATATTTTTGTAGCGTATAAAAGCGATAAAAATATATACATGTGCGCGAAATAATTTTGCATTTGGAAAGCTATAAAACGAAAGTGTTATTCCATCATTCTGTAAAGCATAACTCATTGCCATTATTCGAATATTTGTCTTAGTGCACGCAGAACTGAGACCCTGAGACCATATTACTCGGCAAAATTGGTCTACTGCGCAGCACCAACTACGCACGACCACAATGTACACAAATTAGATCTGCTGCTTCGCTCGCTCGCTTCAGGCTCGCTCGCTTCTGCAGAAACAGTTTGGTGCCATAAAACTTACCACTAACAACGCCTGTTATACCCAATGAGGTTGAAAGTGTTAAAAATTCGTTTCTTGGCTCCGCTCGCAGTGCTATTGGCTATTACGATCTTTACAGCAACGTATTTGCTCCGAAGACAGAGATGCCATTTTGAATATGAAAATGTAACTCCTAAGGTTAGTATTTACTCAATGTGTTAAGTCTGTCGCACACAAAGCTGAGCTAATCCCCACGGGAAGCCTTAGCAAGGTTTCTTTGATAGGATATATATTTGTCTCACGGCCTCGCAAGGTAAAATTCTCAGCAAAATCCATGCGCAAACGTGCGATTGTGGCTGAGCAAAAGGGCCTCGGAAGATCGTTAGCTCTGTCATGGGCATGAGCTCTCGTGTGCGGCAAGCTTTAAGTTATATCACGACAGTCAGCAGTAAAACTACGTTCACACAATTATTATCACGTTTTTATTATTACTGAAACAGTTAGTTAGTATACTGCGCTAGCTGCTGAACTTTCCGTGACGTGAGCTTTTGTCTTCGCCCTCAGTCTCAGAGGTGAGTAGAGGGAATCTGTTTATAAAAGTAAACGAAGGAAAATAGAGTCACTGCTCGCAGTCTAGCATCTGTTTTGCCTTGTTTGTGGCCTGGTGCATGAGATGTAATAAAGTTATATTTGGTATTTAATATAGTAGTATAGTATTTCAAACTATAACAAAATATAGAAATAGACCTGAAAACTCAAATTGATTGGTAGTTTTTCGTTCAGCTCTGAGAGTTGCTGACTCATACGCATAGATATAGGAGAACTAGATTGCGGCCTCATACGTAGCGGTAGCTAGACTTGCTTAAAAGGGTTTTTATTAGTGGAGAGTTCTAAAGGATTGGGGAGTTATATAACTCCCAATCCTTTAGAACTCCCCATGTATGATAAATCCAAGATGGCGCGGGAATATGGCGTGACAAAATACTTATTTGTAGAAATATAAAACTTGTAGAAAATATATGACTTTTACCACGACAAATATCTACGTTATATATTCCATGAAATATATTACTACGATAAATATCTACATTATTGCATGAAATATATTACTTGCTGTCTTTCTTGAGGATATATAGCTTGTGTTAGAAAATATAATACTTGTCGAGTTGTCGTCCAAGAAATATACAACTTATTATCGCAAATATATGACTTGTTATCTGAGAGACATATGACTTGTCTGTCGCGTATATATGACTTGTTGTCTGAGAAATAATTTATACAACTTCGTTTCTCCACGGTTAACCGCGGTTGTCAAATATACGACATGTGAATGTAAATATACTTTAATGACGCCTGCGATCGGTCAGCGGATCCTAACAACATAATACTGTATGACTTTCTTCAAGACATGTATACTTGTAATGGTGGCACTTGTAATGGGAGAATTTACGGCTGTGGCACAGGCTACAAATACGCTGGAAGGCACTCGGTTCAGGTTTTCTTGAAGAAGATCTATTTCAATGTTGTTTGCTGCACCACCCTTCCAGTTAGCAGTAGAAGCCCATCTGGTTTGATGAGCCTGTCTCTCAGGTCAGAAACACTTCATCCTGCAAGATGCTGATTAGCATCTCAATGGCATAAGTGTTGTGACCCGCATGGCTTTTGAAATGTTTCAACAGCACCTTGCGTAGAGATGCCAGCCGATCACTGCTTCTTTAACACTTTGCAGGATAAAGAATAATCTTAGAAGGCCGGCAAAATGAATACTCCCTTACTCGATCGACATGGCCATCAAGGTCATCTAACTCTTCATCAGACTCAGGGTTATCTTGTGTTGTCATCAAGTACTCATCCAAAAACTTATCCAAAACTTCATCAAGATACTGTTGTTTATCCCCATCACCGTGCATTACATCATGTGGTGGGAGATTAATTTGTGAAGAATAATGATTTTCATTCATTCCAAAAAAGTGTAGCAAAGCTATAATGGTGTATGCCCTGCCAACAGTGAGAAATAACTGTTCGCAGTCCTCATAATGTTTGACATCTTGAGTAACATTTCGGCGTTGTAATTTCTCCCTGAAAAACCTCAGTGTACCCTTTGCTCGTGTGGAATTTTTATACAGCATCTTAAATATAAGCTGGAAAAAAACAATGAAAGATTACAAAGTACACTCTCGATCCTAGAAATGGCACCACATTCACAGTTTTCACAATAGATGAACATGCCTTGCCTGCCACTTGCTGTGTACAGAGATTAATGTTTAAATGAGTCTAATGAGTCAATTAGCAATTATGAGTTAACCCGAGCCAAGACTTATGAAATATGAATCAATTAGTTTATCCTAATACCAACCCTAATACTAACCCTGCTCTAAAATCCAGTTTTTAGGCCAACTCATAACTCATCTCATTGACTCATTTGACTCGTAAAACAGACATCCTCGAGCGAGCGTAGCAGCAGCCTAATATGTGCAGAGAGGGAGTTTTTAAGTAAATTTTATTTAGCGCATGGAATTGTGGTCGTGCGCGCTTGCTATGCGCAGAACACAAATTTTAAACTCGCTCAGTTCCATGTGCTTTACGATTTTGACGGACGGAGTCTTCGAATTTTTATCGAATTTCTAAAGCTTTTTCAAGTCTATTTTGACCATTCAAGGTAGAATATTTTGTCTTTTGTTTATATGTTACGTTTACATTTGTTTACTCCTTTTTGGAAAGTTGGCAATCTCAATTTATATATCTATGAAACGCTGAAAGTACACAATCGATCGCAGCTAGATTCAGTGTCTGTTTATATATAAACTATATATTCTGCTAATGTGCTATCGACTTTGCTTCAGCTGTTAGTGCTGTAAAGCATGAAAGTCTTACATAGAGATGTCTTTAAAAGGTTTTTCTATCCATTCGCGTTGCTTTCTCTTGCTGATTTCCATATTTTGCATCAAGTGACGTTACTGAATATAATTTGTGTTGCATATTGTTTGCATGTTTGTTTCAAGAAGCTAAAGAATAATAACAGTCCCGCAGCATTCCCTACCTTGCAGGTACCCTAGTATATATCAGTGTTTTCAACTAAAAGCTATTTAAAAGGTTATAGACTGAGAAAACTCAATTTTTTACCTAAGCCTTTGTTTCCTCGTATATCAAAGAGTAATTTTAACACACATTCGTTACTATTGACGTTACCATGGCAACATAACGTCACCATTTATGAGTTTTTCCGCTATGATGGGGGGGGGAGGCTTATTTATTTATCCATGCAATATCAGTTCTATTCAAATAAAAAACAATGTCCACACCAGTCCGTATGGGTTAATTGCCAATAATTTACTTATAATAGATCATTTGAAATAAATGGGGAGCTTAATAAGCGGGCTTTAAATAGAGAGGGGAGGGCTTAATAATTGTTTTCATCTAAAAGGGGGGAGCTAATTAATTTAAGAGAGGGGGGATTATTTGAGAGGGGGGCTTAATAGAGAGATTACAGTAAATATATCAGGACTTTTTTAAGAATTTGTCAGTAAGGGATCAAAGGAAAAGGGTTGACCTATAGCAAACGGGTGTTGGAAAAGTAAAAGAAATTCTCCTGGGTCTTTAGATTTTAGCATTTTCTGAAATAAATTTAATACTCTTACTTTTTGTGCATAATATTTTGATAAATTGGAAATTCATTGGGGGGGGGGGCAATACCGTTTACTGGGAGCCATCATGAGGCAGAGTGGGACATTAACCACACACCCATAAAAAATGTTGGGGATATCAGGTTTCAACATTTCTTAATTTTCATACCTTTAAGAAACTTATTTTACAGTGCCAATCAGCAACCTTTATGGGATGAATATGATCAAGTCGATCTCTTGCTGTGTGACATCCAGCTCTTAAATCTTTTGCTCCAGCCAGGCGTACTCTGGTTAGCTGATCATTTCTTCTCCATATTTGGAAGACAGGTCAATGCTATTTACCAAATCCTTCAGAAAGCGAAATGCTGGGATGTGCTCACACATGATCTTTGCAGCTATCATCTTGTAGGTTTGGCGTTGCTTTGCCAGATCATCATCTCCCAGGTCGACTAACTTGACAATGTCAGTATGAGCTAAGGACTGCTGGGGCTCTTCATCTTCCAAATGACTTGATGAAATGCGATCAAATACTAAAGATGTTGCAACAGCATGCACACTTTTGTTTTGATTATCTGATCGTATGTCATGTACTTTTTCCTCTCAATCAATGTTATCAATTACAAAGGAAAAAGTTTTCCCTGCCTTCACTTCTTCAACCACATTGTCAAGAAAATGTGTGCCAATCTCATCTTGAATAGTATATTTCTTTTTCTTTTCAGGCATATACCATACTTGTTAAACCTTTCATAAACCTTTAAATAAAATATTGTAAGTTTTAAAGAACCTGAGACAAAATTGTGTCAAAACTTCATATATACTGTAGTAAAAAAGAATGAAAAGTGACAAGTAGTCAAAAGGTCCATGATAATTTTCAATGAATCATGCCTATATATTGAACTGCTTATATACCAAAGACAAAGTCAAAAATAAATATAGGCGTTACTGGCCTAAAATATTTCAAATATACTGGCCCAAAATATATCTTTACCGGTGTCACAGCGGATTTGGTCCCCCCTCAAAATGGTCCCCCCGGTCAATATGGTCCGGGGGGACCAAATCCGCTAGCGGATATGGTCCTATGGGGGTCCATATCAGCTAACGGATATGGTCCCCTCTCGCGGATTTGGACCCCCTCACGAATCTATCGTATGGCATAGTAAATAACGAATGAAAACGTTTTGATTTTTGGATTAAAATGTACGAAGATTTTTTGGATTAAAATGTTCCTGTAAATTTTCTCGCGCTTTTGGACTGCAGGAACTATATTTTACTGCAACCAAAACTACATTTCACTGCCAAAATATATTTCACTGCCACTATAATATATTTAACTACGAGAAGTAGATTTTATTGCAATCAGAACTATACATTTCACTGTAGTTTCCATTTAAATGTTTTGTCTCAGCAGTGGGAAATACAAAGTTGCCAAATGTTAACAGAATCTTATCAATTTAGATAATTTAAATGGTTCTGAATGGAATCCCATAATCAATAGGTGATGACTCATAAGATAAAAATGGTGATCTGAATACATATAAATACGCGCGACCATTGAATCGTGCCCTTGTGAAAAACAGCTTAGGTTGACATGGTGACAGTCAGCGCGTTTAAATAAAGTTTTTACTACTTAACTTTCGTAAATGTTTGTTGCCGTTCTTAATCAAAACGTCAGATATTTAATTTTATATGCCAATATGGAAATTTTTTTTCTCGTCTGCCTATGATTTCATAGGGGGGGACCATTTCCGCGGAAGGGGGTCCATATTCGCTAGCGGATTTGGTCCCCCCCGGACCATATCCGCTAGCGGATATGGTCCGGGGGGACCAAATCCGCGGGGGGACCAAATCCGCTGTGACACCGGCCAGCCAAAGTTACAGTCAATCGTTTTTTTTTATAAAAGTGCATGTGCTGTGTGAAGTTACACTAGCAGTAGCTGACATTGTGTAACCACAAAGTAGGTGCGGTAATTATATCATATATTTTGCAAATAAAAAGGTCAAAACCGAATTAACCGGCCGTTTATAATTGTTTAACAGTAGTCAATAAAAACTGCCGATAGTTACAATAACGAATTTCAAGTCGTGCTAAAGAACAAATAATATCACATTGCATGTATACCTCGGTATTCGCACCGCTGTCTTGGCGAATGATACTGTTAATACGCTGGAAATAACTCAACTCGTGGCATCTCTTGGACATAATCACCCCGTATATCAAAGACATTGGAACAATCTTCGTTTCTGAAATCTTCAGTTCCATCATTTCTGAAAAAATTCTGTAAGTCACAGGGCATATCGTCCTCAACTCGTCTATGATCTGTTTTGGTGAAAAGGTGCCCAATCCCTCAAAATTTCGACCTCGAAGCTTCGAATTAGTTTCTCTTCTAGCTACTTCACGTAATTCGTCATTCATCTTTTTTAGTGTTTCGTCGAATGACAAGTCGCCCAAAGTACGTGTAGGACTTGTCGCAGTGGTCATAGATGCAAAATCAGTCTAAAAAATGTAACAATTTTGCTAAGGTGGCTCGATATAGTAATCACAAAAACCTTATTCAAGAATCGCGAAAACAAAACTTCATACTATATGTACAAACCCGCGTGACCATTTGTGCGCGCGGTAGTATTAACGAAAAACTTCCAAAATGACCTGATGTGGCAGTTGCTCGCGCCATCTCGCCTCATTACACGTGTTATATACTGTTTTCATGTCAATTGCTGACGTCATTAAAAAATTCCATTTTTGAAAAACAATGCGCTATATCTCTATTTTTTATATTTTGCTTATTGTTGTCTGTCTTGCAGGTAAAATATTGCACGAAAAAAAATTGGGGTAACCATGCTTCTTTTCCAACTACACGAGGCGATAGGCTATTTGAACAGTCTGCTTGAAATGCAACACATCACGCAGACTCATGCAGCCATTAACGTGCTGCTATTAGTACATGTACATTATCAGTTATAATTTAAATATTAGTTATGTGTTTTCTATATTCAAGGGCCCACAGTAATTGGTTTTAAACTGTTGTGGTGTCCCCGCCTTTTTGTTGTTGTTACTTTCTTGTTCAACCTTTTGCTGTGTTTCGATAAGTATTGTCTAGCTCTAGGCCAAGCTTTTAAGCAATTTTCCGTATTTTCCAATATTGTGCTCATAAATTTCAAACTATTTTAAAATGAAGATATATGATTGTAAAATTTAAACCGTCCTAGTTTTAACGGTCAAGGGTGCATGTCAAGGGGGCGTTAAAGTTTGCGCGTTTTGGGGTTGAACAGGAATGGTTTGTGTTTTACGTGTTGATTGTTAAGTAATTATAGGCGAAGCTAAATAAATAAATAAATAAATAAGTACGCGTATGTTGCCATAGCAACGAACTATGTGTTACTAAAACTAACAAAATTTGAAAGTAGAAAGATCAAAACCCCGATACCTGGTGAATAAAACCTAAAAATACGGAGTTTAAAAATTTCAAAGTGTTGGACTGAATTTTCGAAAACTGTATCGATCCACCTTAAGGCGAAAAGTGATATTTATGCTTTATTATTGTACTTTATTTTACTGTGAATATGATATACAAACTGCGACGGGATGTAACATTTCCAAGAGATTCTGTTCTTGAACTTTTGGCACTGCTTATCGGTACAGAAGGTACGTTGATGCATCTCTTTTTGCGAATTAAAGAACTCTGGGTTTCGCTCACCATTCTTCTAAACTTGGCAAAATTGTCGAGTCTTCTCTCACAAGGCCGACGTAAAAGATTAGGAAGTCCGTCCTCACACGCGAGAGCTACTTGGTTTGAATAGCCAACAACATTTCTTCCTTTTAATAGCGTAGTTTATATAGTTATAGATTAGCAATATTAAGGTGGTCCTATACCAAATTTTAGAAGAAAATCCTATTTTGAAATTATCCATATTATGCATCATTAATGATCCCTTTTTCGTTTTCTTGTGTTAATTTTTCTATTTGTTTGGCGTAAAATGGATAAATAGGGGAAAATAGCAGGTTGTTTGAAATTTTGTCCCGTAGCAACCACCATAGCAACGACATGTTATTGGAAAATCGCGAGCATTGGAGCATTTACGAAGTTTTTTCTCCAAATGAGTACCCACCTACCCCTCCACCTAACCCTCCCTATTTTAAACGATTTTATTTCAAATTACACCAAGTACAAGTCGGTTATATTTAGGCGGGATAGGCGTTATATTAATGGCGTGAAAGCAATGCTATATATTTTGTATAATTACGGTTCCACTTCAAGGCTATGACTGATTGAGGACATCATGTAAAGTCCGACGAAAGTCGATCTGCCATAACCTTTCAAAGAACCGAAGGGTTAAACATTGGTGTCTTTTTAAAGACGGCAACGGCGGAGGTCACAGCTGGGAACCAAACTTAGGTGTTGAAATAGTACGTGTTAAAGATTTTTGAAAAAATCTAGCATGGCATTTTCATGATATATATGCCTACCTCTCCCGTTTAGGATGTGTTTGGCTATGTGATTTCGACCCCGAATTAGTCAACGTATATTTTGTTAGCATTAGAAAATATAGGGGAGCTCCATGTCGAATTTGTCGAATTTTTCATTTGTGCGTATAATATAAGTAAATAAAAGGTTTTCCAATATAAGGCGCATGCACTTACAAATCTGTTGTTTATTTAAACTGGCATATACAAATATAACTTTTACATAATTTCCAAATATCTATGTGGGCACATTTATATACCGAATATATAAACTATATTGAACTATCTATCACTAAAAATTGTAACACTAATCCACAAATATAATTGTAACAGTGAGTGATTTTGTGTCAGCCACCCATATTCTATAATATTAGAGTAAAAATGAGGAAAAAGTATTAATGATAAGACCACGTTAATGTGACCATCATGTTGATAAACCGAACATTGAACTTTAAATGCATTTTTCTCGAATAAGCAGAAATTAGCGATTTCCATTATTGCACGCAGGATATCTGAAGAGGTATTGAAGCTATCTTGATGAAATTTTCAGCATAGACTCATCATATCCAGCTCTAGGTCATGAACTAAAAGAATTGAGTTATGTAGAATAGTTTTGAAGTGGCGACAGTTTCCATGCGAGTCGTCAAATGCCTTTCCAGTTTTTGACCTGTAAAACTGGTGATAATGCTTCAATGTTGATTGTTTTAGTTCACCCCTAGACAATGTTATTTGTTAGTAAATAAAAGTTATTCTAGAATTTTATCATTAATGCTTATTTAGTTATTGTGTTTATAAAATTGCATGAATTTCACCACAGGGGGTGCTTTATCTCGGTAACCATGGCAACAATGTTTTGCAGCAACATATTTTTTTTGTCAGAGTGTTGAGGCTAACAACATATTAGCAGTAGAGATTCAATAGTAATAGACGGCCGGCCAAAGTTATAAAAGTTAGACTCCGATGGCATTTTTTGTTACAAGTTGCCAACAGGCATTTTCTTAAAGCTTATGCATTGGCGAACAAGACTATATATGTTGCCACCTCTGATTTTGAATTTACTGCCAAAAATTTGAGAATTTTAGAGTTTTGCCTATTGAATTACTATAATAGCAAAAAATGCAGAATTTCAAGTTCACTTTTAACAAAAATAAACTATGCCAATAGAACGTTCACCAAAAAGTATACATAAGACAATTAAATGGCTAATGCGATTTTTCAAGCCCGTTTTGAGTTAAAGAAGGTTAAAGTTGGCAAATAGTAACTGAATAGCATTAATTAGTGCTGAATAGCATTAATTAGTGCATTTTCTGCATTTTTGAGCGTCAACAACTCAAAATACGGTATGAAAAACCATAGAAAAACGTACAACTCGTTTAAATGTCTTATATATACTTTTTTGTGAACTTTCTAATGATATAGTTTATTTTTGTAAAACGTCAATATGAAATTTTGAATTTTTTGCTGTTATAGTAATTCAATAGGAAAAATTTCTTAATTCTCAAATTTTTGGCTGTAAATTCAAAATCAGAGATGGCAACATATATAGTCTTGTTCACCAATGCATAAGCTTTAAGAAAATGCCTGTTGGCAACTTGTAACAAACAATGCCATCAAACACTTTTTCTGGGCACATTTTTAAGAGTTGGCCGGCCAAAGATAGAAAAAAAATATTTTTGTAGTGGACCACCTTAATAGCGTTGTCTCAAGTAGCTAAAAATAGATTCCCTCAGCTAAGACCCCCCACGAGACTCAGACAAACAAACTACTATTTAATATAGAATTATACTAGCAGCGAACTATCATTGGCATATTTTTTTATTTTATCTGCACTAAAACTCATTCAAATTTACACCAAAGTTAGAACATGGTTAGTACTAAGCACTGTTGCTGGGGAACGTGTGCAAGTGATTCGAGATATCCAGAAAAATTGCCGAAATCGCTTCAGGAAATGAGAGCTTCTGGGCAAAAGGTATTTATACCTTCTCCAAAACCGTCGCAAGGAATTGAAAAGTCTCGTCGCTGGGTTTCAGCATGTTCGCGGAAAAACTTTGATGTATCAATGATAAATAGGAACACATATATTTGTGCAGTTCATTGGCCAGGCGAGAAAGGGCCCACGGATAAAGGGCCTTCGGCGTTTACCACTTTGCTTCAAGCCTCTACATTTTAACCACCGCTTGAGTTGATCGACAGTATAATCTGATGGATCATGCTCAAAATATGAGCCGGGAACGCCGTCGTTTTCAGTGAGAATTGTAGAATTCATTTTTAAACCAGCCACAGTGCCAAAGGGCGGTTCTCTCTTTTACAGAACTGATATTTAAAAATAGACTATTAAATCAATAAGTTAACCGGCTTGTGAAATATTTTTTCAACATATTTTTTTATTGTCAAAGCAAAATAGATTCCTCAGTGAAAAGAGTTTATATTTGAAATTATTTTACGTATAAGTGACAATTAATCTTTCATTTGAAATAAATCCGTATTTTAAATATAGAATACAGTCGATAGAATAGTAGACAATCCTAGACCTAGCTTCTTTTATAAAACTAAAAGGTAAACAAAATAGACTATAAATAGTGGATACTAATACAGCGACAAAATAGTAATTTTTTAAAATAATGGGCACTATAAAAGCGAATATAAAACACCAAAATAATGGGCACTAAATCGACAAAAAATGGTTTTTAAGCGTCCAAACTTAGTATAAACACGAAAACAACAATATATTAATATAGACTATATAGGGTAGTAGACCTATTTATAGCAGCGACAGAATAGTCCATACTAAAGCGATGAAATAGCCTATATTACAACTACCAAAGCAAAAATATCGACACTGGCACTTCGACTAAAGCAAAAAGTACAACGTGTGTATGATTCCGCACAAATAAACTTTAAACAAACTATCAAATTATCAAAATAACTCACAGCAAGCTCTCAATCATAATACAATTTATATTATATTAAGAGTTGCCAATGTTTGTCTGAGTCTTAGCGGGGGGTCGGAATTCGTGACGTCACGTCGAGACAACGCTATTGCATTGCGCCAAATTTACCGGTAGATTTTTCCACCGGAGGCGGGGCCAGTAACCTGTCACAGCTTGTGGCGAACTGAAAGTGTTTGTTTTCGTCTGAGGCTTAGAATGAGATCTATAAAGGATGCTATTGTGTATGGAGCGACAAAATGCGGCTGCAAAACTGCAAGAGACCAGCAAAGGCAACTGGCACTGTGGCACAAACATTATCATTCTGAACGAGATTTTTTCACGTCTGCGCCAACCGGTTCTGGTGTAGAATATCAGCGCCGCAAGGCACAAACTTTGTCAGTCCACTTTCGCGCCGAATTTATAATCGGATTCAAATTCCTGTAAGGGAAACAAGTCTGTCTCTCCTCCCAATTTTCTCGCCTCCCGTCCGCCCGCTGCCCGCTTTCATTTCCTCCCGCCCACATTTTCGTGCGCCCTTTATAACTCCCCATCCTCTATAACTCCCCAATAAAAAACCCTTTAAGAGGGAGACTTGGAGCAAGTCTAGTAATGTACGAGCGTCTGACAAATACCTATTATTATAACTTTATAAGAAATATGCAAATTTGCTTACGTGGCAGACTGGCAGTGCAACTGCGCACGACCAGTTTGAAAGTTTGAAATAACAAATTAGATCTGCTGTCGCTCGCTCGCTTCAGGCTCGCTCGCTACCGCAGCAACAGTTTGGTGCCATAAAACTTACCACTAATAACGCCTGTTATACCCAATGATGTTGAAAGTGTTAAAAATTCGTTTCTTGGCTCCGCTCGCAGTGCTATTGGCTATTACAATCTATACAGCAACGTATTTGTTCCGAAGACAGAGATGCCATTTTGTATATGAAAATGTAACTCCTAAGGTTAGTATTTACTGAATGTTTAATGAACAGATATGGTGTTGAACCAGAGGTGTTGAACTATACGAATTCAACTTGCGCGGTTGTCTATATAGTTTAATGTAGAAAATATTTTGCGTTATATTTCAAAATACTCTGTAACTGCGCGCATTTACACGAATAAAACTAAAGATACATGTTAATGTTCGTCCCGCAAGTTGGAACTATAAGGTTTCTTTTCGATCTAGCCTAAAATTATACTTACTTAAGCATTGCAACCTTTCCGGGGAATCGCTTGAAGTTCATGTATTTGTAGACATGTGAACAAGAAAGCTAAACGCCATTTCTTTTAAGTTGCGCAATGATACAAGTGCGATGATTTATTGTTGTATTTTATGTTTATAGTTGGTAGTTTCATGATGTATTCATTTCAGATATTGAAGAGGAAGGTCTCTCTGATATTGGGGGTTATTTGAAAGCAGCATGAATTATCTAAAGGTACGTTCACACGTTGCGATTGGTCGGGCCGATTTCAGATGCACGTTAATGATATTTGAACGATACGTGGCAAACGTCATCTGGTGACATCATCAACTGAAAATATTCGATCGTCATTAACATTCAGCAAAACGTAAAATCGGCCCGACAAATCGCCGTGTGTGAACGTACCTTAAGGAGGCTCCCTACAGTTTTAATTCTGTAGCACGCAAATGTGCTCTAAGGTCCATTATTTGCTCATTTTGCCAAGTATGGTCACGAGACTTGGCCATCAGATTGCCACAATATTGCGCAGGGGCGTCGTGGATTTTGAAATCTGGAGCTCTGAAATTGCCAAGCCAATAGTATTACTTTTCAATGTTTTAACTAAAACTTTAAAAATGCCTAACTATATAAGCCATAAAAACAATATTTCGTTAAACACAGACAAATCATTTACTCTGTAAACGACCCAATGTATAAAGGGCCCAGGGAGTGGGGGGCCAATTTTGTGTGAGTGGGGGGCCATCAAGAGGGTGAAAATAAAATATGCCTTGAGGGTGTCTCAAAAAAAAGTGAACCCTTTGAAATTAAATACAATAGGGTACAATAGATTATTTGAAAGAAAATGCAAATATGAAGTTCAATTTCAAAAGGTTCACTATTGTATTAAATTTCAAAGGGTTCACTTTTTTTTGAGACACCCTGTACAGGGTGTCTCAAAAAAACCGCTACCCTCAGAAATTAGAGGCTTTAGAAATTTCGCTTTGTCTGGCATATTTGCATGCAATTAGAAGCAAATAAGCAATTTTAAATTCCCAAGTGTACAAAATCGAGGCTTTTTCTAAAGCCTCTAATTTCTAAGGGTAGCGGTTTTTTGAGACACCTGTAAGGCTGTATAGAAACGCAGCGTGAAACTGATTAGACAATACAAAATCGCAATTAAGGCTCATTATTTAAATTTTCATCCAAGAAGCCGAGACTCCTAACTTCTGACCACATATGAATTAAGCCTCAGCAGTAATAGCAATAAGTATTCCTAAGTCCATTAGGAAAGAAATAAGGTATCAAAAGTCAAAACTGACTCCAAACGCATTCTAATAATTTCTCTTTTGATCGAAGGAGTATTCCATTAACTATCTGCCACGTACATTTTACAATTTTATCCAGTCCGAGTTGGATATATCAGCAAAATCTTTAATGTGATAATAGTTCGAGACAAAATATAGAAAAATGATTTACGTTCTAATTCACTGCGTTCAACCGAACGTAAATTATTTTCAATCTCTTTCATGCTTAAATTCATAATAAACAGACAATACAACAATATATGGTTACACACATTGTTATTACTATAATCCTAAGTTACTCGAAATTCTCAAACGCTCTGCTATATCGTCCAAAATATACATATATTTTGCATTGTCCGATTTCCAACGCCCGTGGATCTTAAGTGATCTTGCTGACAAATGTTCGTTATGTTTGACTGCTGCTGTCGCTCCTCCTGACCGTAAACTATGTATTCCATATAAACTGCTGTCGTAACCAAGTCGGTTCTTTTTAATACAGTCCTTATAAGCTTCTGCATAGCTTATAAGTATTTGAAGATTTATAAAACCTTATTCCCCTATCTCTTTAAGATATCTTTGAGATGTCGATTTTGCTTTAGATTGGAAGAGCTGCTCCAACTAATTTGTAGCGTTTGGCCTGATGTTGATTGGCAAAGAGTTCCATTCCTAGAAATTTTAAATATGTACAAGAAAAAATAGGAACAATGATCTATAAGCAAGTTTTTAAAACATAAACATAATGTGTTATGATTAACTTTTATTCTCTTTTGACACTCCAACTAAATAAGTCATATAGGTTTTTGGCAGAACCGTTTGTGGCAAGCGCCATACAGTTAACTCTAATTCTGGCCAGTGCCTATACCATACGTTTTGCATGTTTTACACGTAAATCAGTTTCTTAACTGAGCTCGCACTTCTATATAAATAATATAACCATTGACTCTACATTTCTGCCATAAAATGTATCCTCAGTTCCTAGGCCAGTGCCTGTTGTATAGTTTCATATAATTGTCAACTTTTCATCAAAGAAAATCCCAAATGTTACCATCTTTAGGCAAGCGCCTCACTGTTGTAAACAGTTAAACACTGATAATCACACATAAAAAGCGTTTAAAACTTGTATAATTTATTTAAAGACATAAAATAGCCTTTATTCTTACAAACAATAAGATAACAATACCCGGAAAGCATGCGTTGGTTGTTTCAGATGCACTTATTTGACAAATATTTTATTGGTGAAAACAACCAAAAATTTGGTTATTTTAACAAATCGGGTTCAGTTGAAAAAGATTATTTTTGATCATTTAGAAACATGATCAATATCCTTTTGCAGCGAACTTTGATTTGATTTTTAACAACTTCCAATTCGGACACCGTGGTATTGTCGGAAAATTTCCACATTGAGGAAGAATCATCTAGTAGTCGGCTAAGATCGTTTATCATTGCCATGCAGCAACAACCAAGGACCAAGTCGTGTGCCTGGGGGCATACCACTGAAACTTTTAACCAATCAGAGAAACGATTTTCATTACTGTCTTACTCTTTGCCATCTGTTATACGTATAAAATCAGTGATCCAGTTAACCATACCAAGTTTGACACCAAGACTAAATAATTTTGCAACGAATATGGTATGGCCCATCAGGTCAAATGCTTTCCTATAATCAAGAAAAACTGTCCTGATATACATGCGCCTGCATGTGTCGTCTATTGAGTTTAACCAATTGTCATGGAGCATAGATGTGAGGGCAAATAAGGTTCAAGTCATCAAGAATCTGGAATAAAACCAAACTGTCGTGGATCAATGGATTTTAACAAGGCTGGTTTGAGTTCTCTCTCAATTACCAGGTTCTCAGCTACTTTTAGACGGCCGGTCAAGCTTGAAAAAAGTGTCTAGAAAACACTGTCGATGCCATTTTTTGTTACAAGCATGAAACTACGCAAAATGTCTTAGGATAGTGTTTACTTTGAGGGTGACAGTGGTTGCCAACCGTAATTTTTATATTTATGTGCTAAAATTTGAAGGTTTTTTTCTAAAACATTTCGAAGGATGGGATTTTTGTCGAATGCTGTATTTTATATCAGTGTTTTATTTCAAATTGGCTGACTATCTAATTAACATTTGTAAAGCTCGGGTAATCTTCGTTCGCATAATTCAAAATGATATGCTCAGGGGCGCCGGAGCCACGGGGGCAGCTGCCCCCGCTGCCCTTATAGTACGGGGGCACGCGGGGGCAACCGGTTGCCCTTTTTCTTAACAATAAAGTGCATTGAAATGAATAAATTATTATTATTGTGACCGGGCTAGCCCTCGTAGGTTTATATAAATTGGAAATATACAGTTCCTATATAGGTTTATATGAACTGGAAATCTGAATGTATGATTTATATGTGTATCATCTTAAAAATGTGTAGACTTTCATCCTTTTGTGTATTTTATATTGCGTTTTATAATATCAGAATTATGTAAAATCTCCACTCAAAATGCAGGAAATGGCATTTCAGAGAGTGTAGATTCAAAAAATTTTCCGGGGGAGGATATCCCCGGACACCCCTACAAATTTCTCGCGCCCTTTTCATGGGGCTGCCCCCGCCGCTTCGGCTTCCTTCCGGCGCCCCTGGATATGCTAATAAGAAACATGGCGCAAATACATCAAAACATGACCTTTCAAAAAGAAGCCACAACAATATGTTTTTGTTGTGTTACAGACAGGCAACAATCACATATGTTTAGATTACATATGAATCAGTACTACACGCCCGGTTGCCACCCGTGTAACACAATATATTTCTGTTGACCAGTCGAGTTTTGGCATGTAAATGGTTGAAAAACAGCATGTAAGCGCAAACACATAGTTTTACTACAACACGTAGACCTTCAAAATCGGTAAATATTCGAAATAAAAGGCAATATTTTACGAATTTAAACCTTTGGGTAACCACTCGTCCTAATAAATCCGTCTTTATTTTGAAACTCGCCTCCATACAGGTATTTTAACAAGTGTAATAGTAATACCATGTTTCTCATTAGTATGTCAGTTTGAGTTATGGCAATTAAGAAAAGGAAAAATTTGCACATGTTAATTAGGTAGTGAACCAATTACAATAAATCCATGATATCGAAACCTGCTTTTAAATGGAATCCCATCTAGCGAAATGTCGTTATAAAAACCTTCCAATTTCGGTACATAAATAGAACAATTACGGAGGGCAACCACTTTCATCGTCAAAGTGAACACACTCCGATGACATTTAGTGTGGTTTCCTGCTTGAAACAAAAAATGCCATCGACAGTCACTTTTTTCGAGGCTGGCCGGCCGTCTATTTTGACAAGATTGACGTCAAGGAGATTGTTCTTAATTCTTTGTCGAGATCATGGAGAATAGATGTTTTGGGTATTGGGACAACGTCAGCCAGCTTTCAGATTTGAGGGACTTTACAAGTTAGAAAAGAAGTGTTAATGATACCTGCAATTGACAAAGCTAGTTATAATGTCGGGAAAAGTCTTTAAAACCCAATTGAAAATATTATCAGGACCACAAGCACGTGATGTAGTATTGCCAGTACTGACCTTGCAGTTTTTTTAGCAATGGTTGATTCAGTTACAATAATAGCGGTGACTATAAAAGGCGGAATGACTCTGCGGAATGGCATGCGGAATGGCATGCGGAATGAGTTGCGGAATGAAAAATTACATCAAGTACGTTATAAATAAACCGCTTTTTCTAATAACGCGGGCTCAATTGTTTTGTTTTGTCATTGTATGCAGCGCTCTCACTTTTGGGGAAATTTCCCCAAAACGGGGAAATTTGCGGAATTTTGGGGAGAGATCTGGGGAATCACATTTTTGGGGGAAATTTTTGGGGAATTTTTTTAAAATAGTGGTCGAAGTGAATGGAACTGATCTTTCGACTGTTTTTGTGCACATTTTGTTTACCTTGTGTTGATTCTGGGTTTGAATATGATAATTTTGATTACATGTGACAGACATTCTCATATTCAGTCGATTCATGCACATGTATATACAATATTTATGTTTATAACATATTTACATATCATTAATTTAAAATGTTCAAAATTTATTTTCCACGCAAATGACGTAATATTAATGAAATACTTCATGTTACCATGCTACGTTCATCTAAGGAATTTTACGGATATTTGCGAATTTTTTTGCGCAATCTAAGGAATTCTTAAATTCAGTTGTGAGAGCACTGATTGTATTGTATGTTCAAATATTAATGTTGAATCAGAATCACTTGAATGTGATATTATTAAAATCGTTTGAATGTAATATTAAAATAAGTACTTTAGTATATTAATCTTATAAAGGTGAATTTTAAACAATACTAAAATAGGCCTCTGGTGTGCTGTTTTATATTACTATATTTTGTTGTTTTTAAAAGAAACATAACATCATATCATAACAATATGTACTTAAGAATTAAAAAACGAGTCGCGTGCCGTTATGGTGTAATAATGCACGAGGGGGGAATGTTGGGAGAATACGAGAGAAGGTTGTTTATATTTGTTGGCTGGCTTTTTCCATCTCGTGTAGGTCTACTTTTTCTTGCTTTCTGACAGACTTGGGATTTAAAACTATTATAATTTTGTTCATATTGTAATCAAATTGCTCGTTGGATACTACTTATAATATAATTTGTTTTGCATCACATTTTTGAATTGTAATTTGAATTTGCCTTGTAACAATAGCTAGTGCATATATAGAAGACTTCGATAGAGAACGTATCCTACTTGAATTTGCTGTATATACCGTGTTAACTAACTGTCTTAAACAGACTAGTCATATCCTTATCTCTATCAAAAATGTGATGCAAAACAAAGTATATATTATCATGATATGATGTTGTTTCTTTTAAGCAACAAAATATACTGTAGTTCTAAAACATAGTTCTAAAACAGCACACCAGAGGCCTATTTTAGTATTGTTTAAAATTCACCTTTATAAGATTCATATACTAAAGTACTTACGATTTTAATATCACATTCAAACTATTTTAATATTATACTGTACTTGATGTAATTTTTCATTCCGCAACTCATTCCGCATGCCATTCCGCATAGCCTGCGTGGCAGGCGTTCTATTGTGGGGGAGGGAGTTTTCCACGCAGGCTCCATCCGCATGCCACCACATGCCATTCCGCATGCCATTCCGCATGCCATTCCGCATGCCATTCCGCAGAGTCATTCCGCCTTTTATAGTCACCGCAATAATAGGCATTTCGTCGTCTTGTACACTCACAGCAATATCATAGCGGACAACGGAGAGTAATTTAATTTATTATGTTGGTCATGAGATATAGAGTTTTTGATCGTTTGACTGCAGGGTTGAAAATAAATCTGTCCATGGTACTTCAAGAAGATAGCGACTGTAACTGCCTATATTACGTCACTAATAGGAGATAAATAAATAAATAATACTCTGACATGTTAGTATAGATTTGGTCAAGTGTGTTTGTGGCCCTGGTTTGAAAGTCATAGGATTGAAGTCCAGTTTATTAAAGTTCCCAGCAATAATAATCGCACTGTTGGAAAAGGCGGATTCAGTATGTTCTAATGATGACTGGATATAGTCTGTCATGCATGCTTGCACAATCTGCATAATTATGACAATGTCAATGGTGGATGATATAATATTGGATTAACCCCGTGGGAGGCGCCTAGTACCCACAATATATTTTTCATGGTTTTCGCTTTCTAACTCCGTAAGAGGAGATAGCATATTATACATGGTGTCCCAAAAAATGTCCCCTTTAGAAATCACTCTTGCGCGTTATTATAACTTTGGGAATTTAATTGAATTGTACATGAACGGCGGAAGTATTTACAACTTCCCTTCGTCCAAAATAATTTAACGCGACGTATAAGTTGTTGCGACAAATACTCGTTGCTCTGTAGTCAGTTGAACCATTTTTACTCGAACGGACGGTAAGACGAATTTGTAATTTGACGTTTTTGTGTTGCTGTTCGTTTTAGAAGCTATTTTAAATTCCCAAAGGTATAACAACGCACGTTTAACAACAAAAGAGTGATTTCTGTAGGGGCACTTTTTTGGGGGACAATTTTATCAATTGATGGAAATTTAACTAACTATGCTTCGATTGACAGTTCTGTTTGATAATTCACGATGTTTTGCAGCTCCTATTAACTTCCCGATGCATAGAAAGTTTTCCACCAATTTCGGTTGAAAATGCAGTCTTTTGTTATGTTTGTTAGTGCCAACACTTTAAAACGTTCTAAAAAAATTGTGTGATGGCATCTGTTGTTACAAGCTGCCAAATAGCATTTTCTTATAGTTAAACATTCAGGCCCGTAGCTGGCCCTCAATTTTTGGGGGGGCACTTTTGGATGTCAGTAAGTGTTTGTCAAGAAATTTTTCCATCTTTCTTGTCGACGGATAATTGTGTTTATGAAAAATACGATATTATATTATATAATACACACAGTAAACAACGCTTATAAAAGCACAGCACTCTTATACAAGTTTATAAAAGCACAGAAAAAATAATTAACGAGTCATGACAAGAAACTGCTAGAATTATTCAATGTTGATTAGTTAAAGTACCGAAGCCCAGTCCCGCCATCTCCAGACAAGTAATCTGGGATGCAAACGCTTCCTATTTCAAACGAACTGAAACATGAAGCGGCTGCACCGCAGGCTTCGTGACAAAAGCTAGCATTTGCCATCGAGTAGGGGCGAAGTCCTGAAATTTCACATCGCGCGCCGGAGTATGGGACTAGAGTCGACTTCCGAAGAACGGAACAAAGTGATTTTTTATATAGAATATACCCTGACCACCACTGTAATCCTAACGCCGAACCATTAAAAATAATTTGCGAGTTAAAGAAAGTTGGAAAAAAAAATTTGGACTTGGAATAACCTGACTCCTACCCGTATCTTCAGCATAGCAAGCGAGAGCACTAACGACACTATCGAGGCAATTGAAAATAATCTCCAAACAAATAATTTATATTACTAAGTATGAAGTCCCCTAGGATTTAGTTGTTTCCTTGATGTTTCCATCTACCAAACTGACATTACGTAATTTTTTTAAAACGTACTGTTTTCCAGGAGTATTTGTTAGGATTTAGGCGTTTTAATTTTCAGGTTAGGGTTGGGGTTTAGGTTAGGGTATGGGTTATGTTTGGGGTAAGGTTTGTTGTTTTTATTAACTTGATACTTAAAGGAATGAATTTCTGTAATGTCAGTTTGGTAGATGGAAACATCAAGGAAACAATTAAATCCTAGGGGACTTCATACTTAGTAATATAAATTATTTGTTTGGAGATTATTTTCTATTGCCTCGATAGTGTTGTGGTTAGTGCTCTCGCTTGCTATGCTGAAGATACGGGTTGGAGTCAGGTTATTCCAACTCCAAAAAAATTTTTCCCAACTTTCTTTAACTCGCAAATTATTTTTAATGGTTCGGCGTTGGGATTACAGTGGTGGCCAGGGTATATTTTATGTAAAAAATCACTTTGTTCCGTTCTTCGGAAGTCGACTCTAGTCCCATACTCCGGCGCGCGATGTGAAATTTCAGGACTTCGCCCCTACTCGATGGCAAATGCTAGCTTTTGTCACGAAGTCTGCGGTGCAGCCGCTTCATGTTTCAGATCGTTTGAAATAGGAAGCGTTTGCATCCCAGATTACTTGTCTGGAGATGGCAGGGCTGGGCTTCCGTACTTTAACTAATCAACATTTAATAATTCTAGCAGTTTCTTGTCATGACTCGTGAATTATTTTTTCTGTGCTTTTATAAACTTGTATAAGAGTGCTGTGCTTTTATAAGCGTTGTTTACTGTGTGTATTATATAATATAATATCGTATTTTTCATAAACGTCGAGATGGGCATGCGCAGTAGTGCGACAATATTGCTCCCGCATCCCACCGCAAAATATTTTGAGTCCGCAGTCCGCAGTCCGTAGTCCGTAGTCCTAAATCTCCGGGATCTTTGCACCCTATCGTCTTGAAAGAACACCGGCAATCGATTCCTCGTGATGTCAAGTGCCTAGATGGCGGATTTTCATTGGTTTAGAGCAAGTAACACTGACCTTATATGGCATTTTCGTAATTTATATCGCGTGCGGGATTAAATTTCAACGATTTCGGTCATTTGTATGCGAATTTCCAGAGAATAAACACGTCTGGAGATATTTACATTTGAAACATCTGATCGTAAGTACAGCGCGTTTCCGTCTAACGCACCTGTTTCAATTTACAACACTAAAAATTACCTTGCTGCAAACAAAGGAAACAGCTTTATTTTGTTGAAATTCCTTATTATTTATGCTTCAGATTTAGTAACGTTGAAGTTTCATCATTAAATGTGATAACTGGAAATATGCTTGTTGGAGACTATTTTTTCACAATATGAAAAGTATCGGAAGCGACCGATACCAGCGTGAATAGTACTCACTTCTGGTATCGAAAACGGAATCTTTTTACCATTTTTGGTATCGAAATAGGTATCGGCCGATACCAATTTTCAAGTACTCGGTATCGAAATAAAGCCCAGCACTATTTCTCTTCTCTGTTCTAAAAATGTCAATCATCTAGTATTAATTATTAAACTTAATTCATATTTCCTTATATGATATCATGTCTATTTTCAACGAATCTTGTCTATTTCCAACACACCCCCTTATTTAACACTGGGTCGGAGGTGTTAAATGTACTTGTTGCATGCATTTACGCTGTAATGTTAATATCAACCTATAAGTAATAAGATAAAAGCGTAAAGTTAGTTTATTCATAGTTTTCATCGTCCGCAATGTCATTTATAAGAACTTTTGCAATCTCCGTTCGTCTTCGTATTTCTTTCTATGTCACAGGTTAGCTCTAGCGGATAAAGTTGCTGTATTGGCCTTTCAAGTTACTTCGCTCTTTTTCTTAAAGATGAATTCTCTTCGAGGTGTGGTTCTAACTCTGGAAGCAGGTTACACTGAGGACGCATCATACTTTCAGGCGTTATTAATGGCATCTGTATGATTTCAACATCTAACAAGACTTCCTTAAGTTCAGTGAACGTCAGAAGACTTTTCCCAATGGACTTTTCCATACGCTCAAATTAATTGTCCTCCCCACCAGGGGGCTTTGCTGAGGTTGAACTGCCAAGTTATTCTCTGATGAGTGAGGAAGTCATTCAACTTTTCACTTGATCTTACTTTCTTTATCCACGATCTACCTTTCTTTATCCGAGTATACCTTTTCAGGTCTTCCACATCTGGCTATGAAACTCTTGAAACTCACAAGGAACTCTTCCATTTTCATGGATTTTGCCAAGTCCAGATGTAAGACTCTGGTCAGACTACAAGCGTATAAGATGACATATAGTAATAGTAATAGTCTTTATTTACCATCCTTGGTGAAAAAGTACAATGGTATTACAATATATGAATTAAGCTTATGTACAATAAGAATTACAATCGTTTCCATATATAAATATTAAATATGTAAGATTAAATTTTAAAAAATTTACAATTAGAACATCGCCTATTTCTTATGCAAAAGTCGAATGGCTCTCGGTATAAAAGACTGTTTGTGCCTCTCAGTTTGTGACAGAGGAATTCTAAAATTCCTGCAATTTATTTTCGATCTAAGATTATGATTATGAACCAGTATATTATCAGTAATAAGTTGGTTGAGGTCACCATTATCCTGAATTCTCATAAATTCTTTCTGAGTTTGCTTATCACGTCTCTGTGCAAGTGATTCCAAGGTGTGTTTAGGAAGACCAATTACGCTCATCAGTACAACGATCCTGTACTCGTTGGAGTTCATCTTCAAGATACCGAGGTAATCCACCCCAAATTGGACTTGCATATTCAAGCAAAGGTCGGATATTTGTTGTATAGATGCAGAGACCAATCTCGGACGGCAGGTTAGCCTTTCTACACGTTCTTAATTGGTAAATCCTCTTGCTTGCCTTGCCAATAATACTTGATACATGGGTATTCCATTTTAGATCGTTCTGCAAATAGGTACCCAGGAGTTTAAAATAATTTACCCTTTCTATTTCAGTATCACCCACACACAGCGGGGGTGGAATTGGACCCGATTTCTTAAAAGTTATCCACATATCCTTAGTTTTTTTCCCATTAATTTCCATTTTATTCCTCTGTGCCCAGATTTCCATTGCATTTATAGCACTCTGGATAGAGCTACTAGACCCTGTAGGAACCGACTGATAACGTGTACAATCATCAGCGTACTTACACGTTTCAGGAATTACATTCTGATCAGCATAGTCTTCTATGTCATTTACATACACGTTAAACAATGTTGGAGAAACTACGCCGCCTTGGGGCACCCCAGCAGGAATATGGCTTATTGTAGATAGTACTCCAGGAAGCTTCACTTGCAGAGTTCTATTTGTAAGGTAACTTTGTATCCACAACCAAAAACTTTTACGAACCCCCATAGCAGCAAGTTTAGCCAGTAATATAGCATGGTCAACGAGATCGAATGCTTTGCGTAAATCCACAAAACAACGTGAACTCCGTCATTTAATGTATTAGAATCGGTGGCGTCGTAAAGATATTGGGTGAAATTGGCAAGTGCTGTGACCGTTGATTTACCTTGGGTAAAGGCATATTGCGTATTATTTATCTTTAAATCTACCTTGTTAAGACCGAGTTGAATTTTCTCTAGCACCTTCGCGATTTGCGGTAACACAGATATTTGTCTAAAATCATTCTTCACATCTTCGGGGTTTTTCACTTTCGGGACTGGACTTATTAAGGCGTGTTTGTATTCTGTCGGATACTTGCATTGTAGAATACTGGCACAGATAATATCATGGATTACAGGTGCCAGTTCTTCACAGAAACGATGTAAGAGCCACGCCGGCACACCATCTGACCCAGTAGCTTTTTTGTATTAAGGTGTTTTAACGCAGCTTTTACCTGTCCAATATTCGGAGTAGGTGGTGGGTGATCCTCCAGATCATCTGCTAAATCACTTACTAACAATGAATTTGACTCACGATTCTCCCAAGGGGCAGTAAAAGCCTCAAGAAGCTCGTTGGCCACTCTTATTAATTCAGTTTTATTTGGCGCCGTGGGAGTTGCTTTATGCATAAATACTCTTATACCATTTACTCGAATTTGTGTAGCGGAGTTTCTGTGCTTTATCTTTATAAAATTTATGTTTGGCTTTAGCAATCAAATCAACTACTTTGGTGTGTAGCTTTTGGTACTTCGCCATATCATTCTTCACATATGCTTTTTGTTTAGCTCGTATTTGCTTTTTGATATATGGAGTCATCCATTCTTTATCATTCGGGTGCATGCGCACTGATCTCAACGGAGTGTAAGTATCAAGTAGATTCGTAATTATATTGTTAAAACCCAACACTTTTGCGTCAACATCATGCAGATTAAAAACCAAGTCCCAATTTACCAAGTTTAATTTTAGTCCAAGAGTTCTCAAATTTTCTGGGTTGAAATCTCTAACTTGTCTTGTAAACGCTTTGGTATGTTTTTTTGCCTTCGGTGGTGTTAGTAATAAGCACTGGTGGTCAGAACGTCCCAATGGGGGAAGATGTTGTACTTTGTCATAATTTTGAGACAAATTGGTAAGGATTTGATCTAGTATGTTACTACCACGAGTAGGAGCCCTAACCATCTTACGAAGATTGAATCTTTGACAAATTTCATGAGGGTTAAGATGATTGAAATCCCCAGTTATAATAATACCTGCTGAAGGTCTCTCCTTAAGCAAGTTATCAAGACAGGCTGTAATATAACTTTTCATACTTTCTACTTCATCCACAGATTTACCAGGAGGGAAATATAATCCTGCAGTAATTATGCAGCTAAACGGTCTTGGAGTTCTAGCTGGAGTATGCAGTAACCACAATACCTCTTTATCAGAATCCTCAAGGTGTTGCAGCCTTTTTGTTGGAATAGTATCACGCACGTAAGCCAGAACTCCACCGCCCATCGTGGATCTGTCTTTTCGATAGATGTTGAAACATTGCCCAATACTGACAGCGGATGACGGAATAGTGTCATTTAGCCATGATTCAGTGATAATAGTGACATCAATGTTATTCATCTCCATAACTACGTGTAATTCGTCAATTTTATTAGTAACATGACATGCATTTGAGACCAGGAACGTAGGTAATTGGGGTAATATCTTAGTACTTGTGGGAGGATAGATACAGTTAGACCGTTCATGACCTCTAATCGTAGGCGCAATTACCCTCTTTCGTCTAGATAAAAGAGGCTCTATATGAAAAACATTTGTTGGGTTAATCTGCTGACACGGTTCAAAAGGTAGAATGGTTTGGGCGTTACATACGGGGGAACTTGATCTAACAGGGGTATATGGAGAAAAGGTTTCACCATTCAATGGACGGGGGGAGGTCTTGTCAGTATAGACATAAGTGGTGGGGGTCTTGTCGGTAGGGCCATATGTGGAGGTGCGTATGGGAACGGGAACGGGGGATAAAACGTTGGGAATCGAATCGGGGGGAAATAATTTAGGTCGAAGGAAAAAGGAAATTGGTTACTACTGGGTTGTGGTATATTAAAAAAGGGAGATCTTTCACCGCGCGTTTGTTGAGACTTCTGTCCGCGTGGTGCAGGTAGGACATTCTTATGCAAAAAATCACATCTGGATCCTTTCAAGCAGTGGCCTCTCCTTTTCAAAAATGGGCATGGAACTAATGCTTTTTGCTTAGGTTAATGGGACCAGTATTATTTATGTTCAAATCGCGATTACGATAGTCTCGAGGAATTTGTTTAGGAGATGTAATTTCTATGGTCGTTGAACTTGCATTATTTCCATTCAACCTAGCTGGTGTTTTAATTACAGATGGAATTTCAATGTTAATTGGACTTGTACCGTTTATGCTTGTGTTATCCAATTTTGCACTATTACAGGGTGTCGTTTCGGCTGGGATGTCAATTGCATTAATAGCTGGCCCACGATCATTGTTCTCCATTGAAATTGCATTATTTCTATTCAAATTAACTGACTGTTTAACTGCAAAAGGAATTTCTATGTTGATTGGGCTTGGATTATTTGTGTTTGACTTATCCGATTGTGTACGATTGGTGGGTGTCGTTACGGCTGAGATGTTAATTGCACTAATCGCCGGCCCACGATCATTGTTCTCCTGGTTGTTATAGGTTAATCTAAATATTAGATTTTCAAGTGACACAAGTTTAGTCTTAAAGATCAAATTTTCCTCTTTAAGTTTATAAATCATTTCTCCTTGATGATGTATAATGGCTTCCATATCCTCCTGTTTTGTTCTGAGTTTAGTGTTCGAGGGTAATTTAGTTTCCAAGATTGCTATGTCCAATTTAATACCGTCAAGTTCAGTTGTAATGATCTTGTTTATACATGTACCCTTACAATTACATACCTTAACTAAGGCTTCATTTGCGTCCATTTTGTTTATCGATGGACTTATATCTGACGGTTCACTGTTACCAGACCCACTGCGTGTCTCAGAACGACTTGCAATGCCGGTATAAAGTTGCTGCTTGATCTTTTGGCTGTTATCTCCTTGAATCTTCAGGACTTTCTTGCCCTGATACCATTTGATTGAGATTGTTTCACACGAGAATTGCTTTACGTCTCCACTTCCCGGTTAAATTTAGTTCGTCCTTTACAAATTCTTTTAGGACAGTCATGTCGCCCCTCCATTTAAACTCCGAGTTTTCGACAAGCAAACTATTGTAGAAATTGGCAGACATTTTTCAATAGCTATATATTTGATAGATAAATAAATTAAATTGAGGAGCTCAAAAATGCACGTCCTACGTTGCTTGAGCTATGTAGCAAGTTTAACTCGAATCTTGTTTAACTCGAATCTTGAGGGGTCGCGCGTAATCCACCCCAACTACTTGAAAGGGAGTTTTCCCTTCTGTTCGATCCTTCGGTAGAAACCCAGGTGGTGGACAGGCCAGGGCTGTAGCCTGAAACCTCTCGCAACTCGGGCATTTCTTGATAAGACGTTTCGCTAGCTGTCGTAAACGGGGTACCCAATGTTTCTCACTGAACCTTTGCCATCGTGAGTCCCACTCCACCGTGCAGTGTTTCTTCATGAGCTTGCCGTACAAATTTCTCGGTGTAGACCTCGGTATCTGGAAGGTAAATGGAGTAATGGCCTTGAACTAGAATCTACCTCGACATTCTAGCAATCCGGATTGGTTTGGCTGTAAGTTAAGTTTGCATTCGATCTGCTTCGTACTTCTCACTCGCTTCGCCTTGTCGTTGAGCTCTTTTCTCCCAGAATTGCTTTTGTGCTTCGATCTCTTCCGTAGTTAGTGGACCAGACTTCTTATCTTCGGACTTCATCCTCGTGTTGTGTAACCTCGCTATCCATGCACATGTCCGGAGCACCGTCTAGTAATCCGCCTTTCGAGAAGTTCGTTAAACCCATTCGGTTCTTGTTCGGTCGCCAATTGAACTTTCTTAGCCTCTGCACGTGATTCTTTGGTCGCTTTTGTTGTGACATTTGCAGGCCAATCGTCTGGTTTGGAAAGCCACTTAGGTCCGTTCCACCACAGCTTGTTGTTCTGTGTTACGGCGCCTCCACGACTGCCCAAATCCGCCGAATTTTCGTGTGTTGGGACGTATCTCCACTCGACTTTCTTCTGCTGAATTTTGTTGACTCGATTTTGTACGAATTGTTTGTAGTTTCCTTCGCCTTGAATCCAATGAAGGACTACCGTACTACTATCCAGCCAATAGTAGGGATTTGCTACGGGAAATCCTTCTAGCGCTTCTTTGACATTAGTGACAAGATTAGCTGCCATGTGGCCAGCGACCAACTCTTGTCGTGATTTAGCTGTCACAATCTGAGTGTGCCCAGATGGTTGCGACACTACAGCATAGGTGGCTGCAGCTACTCTGTTACCGCTCGCATCGCAACGCATGAAGAGTGATGCTGGTGATTGGTTCTTGGTACTTTGCCAATGATTTCACAGTCGTTATGCAGTCCGGTTTCCCATCGTTTCCATTTCTTAACGAGGTCGATTGGTAATAATATATTGATCCCATCCACATTTAAGGTTGCACGCTTCTCGATATAACATCTTCCCAGTGAGTGACAATGGTGACGCCAATCCCAATGGGTCATAAATCTTTGCTATCTTCATTCATTAGGACTCCTCGTTTGGTTTCTGGTACTATATCGTTTGGCACGGTAATACTAATTGTATCATCGTTCTTGTTCCAAGTCAGCCCGAGAAGGCAACGTTTCTGGACTCTGACTGCGCCACTCTTCAAGATGTTGCTTGATCACTCCTCCCAATAGAAATGGAGAGGGGCAAGTCTGAACAGGGTTTAAACATTCGTTGAGTGTTGGGGCATTATCCTGTACTCGCGCCGAAACATCGCACACAATACGCAGCTTTGTACTCTCCGCTTTCTCGCGTATCACTGGCTTATGTGAAATGTAGCATTCTTTACCCACCTGCACTGTGTCTGGAGCACGTTCAATAACACTTTGGTCTAGCTGTTCTCTGATGATTGCATCATAATCGTTGATGGTTCCAGATTTCTCGAGTTTGCGAACTAGAGTGTTCAGTCTACGTAAACTTACATCCTTCCCAGTTGGAAGCGGCGGGTGATTACCTTTCCATGGAAGACCGGTTTGGTATCATCCAGCTTTGCTTCTTTGTAGCTGCTCCTTGAATTCCTCAAACACTTCACTTTGATCACCAGTAGGTGGGTCTGCAAGACCAAGGACGTCTATTTGCACAATTCATCGGTTTGATACATCAAATTCGTGCCCAGGTGAAGTAATAGTCCATCCTAGCTTGGTTAATGCCTGGATTCCATTCTCCTCCAATACGCGGCGGTTCTACTGTGCTGATTCTGGTACATTCACTGATTCCCAAGATCAAGTGGACAGGTAAGTAATTCTTCTCGTCTTTGTCATCCACGACCACTCCTTCTAGATGTGGGTGTCTTTCCAAGAGGCTTTTGTCCACTTTGGTGACATTGATATCCATTGCGAAAGTTTTACTCGCCGAGCCAACTTTGATGTTATAAACTTCCATTCTTCGTGTTGTGGTGCTCAACGTCATTTTGATTTGTCTCATTCCAGAGCTAGTAGGTTCGACTCCAATCTTTTCGAGCAAGATGGCCGATGCATAGGAACTACCTGATCGCGAATCCAACAATGCGCGACATTTGACTCCATGTACATCTACAGCAACAACTGGATATATAACCTGCTGTTCGTTTGCTTGATTGGTTGTCATCAGATTCTCTTTTGGTGGTTGTTCACAAATTGATGAGTGGTGCTTTCCATCACAGACTCGACATTTCGACCGACTTTTACATTCCAACGCTCTATGCCCTGAACCGGTACAGTTAAAACAGAGACGTTTTCGCTGTAGAATCTGCCTTCGCTCACCAGGTTTGGTTACACTGCTACACTCGATTGACTTGTGGTCTGGTTTCTCACAATAAACACAAGTACGCTGTTGGGAAGCGTAGGAAGATCCATTCGGGTATTCACTTCGCTTCTTTAGTGGTAGGGAGGGGTTTCTTTCGGTCTTCTTTCGCAGTGCGTCGACAAATCTCGGAAAGTCCCATTCCCGCCAATTGTGTCATAAATATAAAAATGTCAATCATCTAGTATTCATTATTAAACTTATATGGTATTTCTTTATATGGTATCATGTCTATTTCCAACGAGTCATGTCTATTTCCAACAATTAGTTGGTAACTTTTAATGTCTGATTAAGACTAAACTAAACTAAACTAAACTTCATTTATACTGGATAGGTCGGATGCGGAAGGACGGGCAGATGGTTCACGGATAAGCGGGCGGTTATAGTTGAGGTTTCTGAAAGTTATTAGAGAAGTTCAACTTCCTATATATATCATGACCACTTTCATAAATGAATGCAATTGAGAACTACTCTATATGCGTATAAAGTTCTCCCACTGGCTTAGTTAAGCGTTGAAATGTTGACATTTCAAGTAAATTGTGAACTTTATAGCTAGTGTCGTTATTGTTCGTAGGAATTCAATTAGTATAGGTAATAGTATGGTTTCGAGTGCAATTTGGAAAAAACATGCACGAGTGAGTTTTTCAAAGACGATCAAAAGTGCACTAGTCCGAAGGACGAGTGAAATTTGACGTCTTTGAAAACTCACGAGTGTTTGTTTTTCCAAATTCCACGAGAAACCATACTATTACTTATTAATAATACATGAAAAAATTACACGCTTTGATAACACTTGTGCACTCATTTGTGCACTTGTTCATTCAGTCTACGTGCTCCTTTAACTTAAATTGTTGTATTCACGTACGATTTTCCATTTAAAGTGTAGAAAAAGTCGTCAAAAAGTGAAAATTTACATTGCTAATATCCGCCGCCATGTTGATTTTTCTTGCCTCGTTTCCAGGCTCTGCTCTTGTTTTGTTGATTTGCACTGCTGTAATTGCACAGTGTGCAATTTCAAAAATAATTGCACTGCTCTTAGCCAATCAGAATTGAGTAATTTTTTCATCTATATTATTAACTTATTAACATAGATAATTATGATTCGATAATAGGCACTTGAAAATCCTTCATAACTAAGGTTTTCCTCGTTTTCTTAACTTACTACTTAGAAAGAACAAAATGACAATAGAGAAGATATCTCAAATAATTCAGTAAGTATATACTCATAATGTAGTCTAAGTGTATGTTTCATTCCTTACTTATTTAGAGGAGTATATCATATTATTTGATGTATTTATAAATATCAAAGTGAGCATTACCGAAAATTAAAACCAGCCTTTTTAGATACCATTGTCAACAGTTCCTAAGGATATAGCAATGACAGTTGGCCCGGATGAATGGATTAGCAGGACTATAATTGATTCAAAGGTACAGTTATTAATTAAGACATGTTGACAACTTGAACATGACTGACTTCGATTCTTTGTCTCTGCTTTGTCACTTAATTTTATGATAGTCCACCTACCACATAGAAATTGTTCTGGCCAATGATTGGGGCCTCTTAGATACTTTTTATAGTTCATAGTCTATATTTGCACATTGTTATTGACATTATTTTCGCGGCACTTGTTTACTACGCCGCACGCCATTGGCTATCACCCCTAGCCAGGGGGGGTTGGAATAACGTTACACGTTGTGAACTCTCTTATCATGCTTTATAGTGAGCATTCTCTTTTTACGAAAAGGATTTTGTACAAATAAAAGTGTCTTAAAACTTTTCGTTCCGTCGTTATACTGCTGTTGAAGGGTACTGGGCCTCGTCCTTATCCGAATGAAAATAACAGTAAAAAGAGAGTCACTTTTCTGGGGTATATACATCGAGAAAGACGAGAATTTCGAAGACCTGTATACCTTTGTAGCTTGACCGAAACCGCTACAAAAACGGCTTCAGATACCGAAGAAAACGTTTATTTTACAACAGAGAACTCAGCGATGGATAATACAACCGGCAACAACCCCGAGGTAGGGACACTAGATATGTTTTTATCGAAAAATACGGATGAAAATACGGGACAAACCGACATAAACAAGACTAGTTCCGAAACCTGGAAATGGTCGAAAATACTCTGTCTATCCCGACTAACGGGCTATTTCTCGGCCCAAAAGATCGGTAAAACCCACGGAAAAGTCCATCGAAAACAGGATTCAGTCCGATATATCCAAACTTGATCAATTGTGGCGAAACATGTCAACTGCTGTGACTAAATTGTAAGAAACCCCTGATTTGCTAGATCAAATAAAATCACATACATCTCTCTGTACGTTCGCTATTCCACCAGCACCACGCCGTTTCTTTGTCATTCTTAGAGTTTCTTGCTAGCCTCAGTGACCCCAAACACCATAAGGAATATGGAACATTGCAAAAACTCGCAAATAATCGTAGTGAGTACGTTCAGACAGCGATAAACGAGGCAAACGAGCGAAAGAAGGAACTTTTGCTAGAAATGAATTCAGTCCACCATTCCCGTAGTTCTCATAGCTCTCCAATGTCCTCTACTGCTACTTGAGCGCTTGCAAGAGCTGAGGCCACAGCGGCATTAAAGAAGGTAGAAATGCAAAAATGGCGGTCATTGCGAGAGTCCCAGTCTGCCCTAGAAACAACAACAACAACAACAACAACAACAACAACAACAACAACAACAACAACAACAACAACAACAACAACAACAACAACAACAACAACAACAACAACAACAACAACAACAACAACAACAACAACAACAACAACAACAACAACAACAACAACAACAACAACAACAACAACAACAACAACAACAACAACAACAACAACAACAACAACAATAGATAAAAAATTGAGCAATAGATAAAAAATTGAGCCTCGAAGAGCAACAAGAACCCGAACACCTTGACCTACTCCAAGATGATGCTGCCGAAAGAGTCCAACACTACGTAAATGCACAACGTTTCGAAGAATCTAGCGTTACACAAGATTCTCCTCCTGGTGTATCCAATCGTGTCATCGGTCCGCAAACCCTACAGAATATCAACAATCCTGTGCAAGAAAAACCACCCAATGAAAGACTAAACCCAACAGCCAATATGTTCACCCCTCAACCTCAAAATTATCGGACAGACCCTGGTACAAGCGCTATAAGTTCTTATATCCAGTTCGTCATGACCCGTCGAGAGCTTATTGCCAATAAGATTCAGAAATTTGACAACAACCCTAGGAATTACTGCAGTTGGAGAGAATCTTCAAAAAACATGATTCGGGACATCAATATTACCCCCAACGAAGAACTATTCCTTATAATAGAGTATGCCTCCAACGAATTGAAGAAATTGGCGCAACGACTTCGCAACGCATACATCAATAATCCGTCTGAAGGCGTAGCTGTACTGTGGCCAAACTTGGTCAGCGGTTTGGTTCCAACGGGGCAATAATGGAAGTTCATTTGAACAAACTGATATACTTTCCCAAAGAGCTCGGAAATTTGCTTTTGGAACTACAGTGGGCTAAAACTGACGGATGGTACAGAGGTCTTACAATCCTCGACGAACCTGCCTATATCAAACCGACCATCGCGAAGCTCCCCGGTGACATCCAAAGCCGATGACAGCAACACGCTTACCGCTATAAGAAACAGCATCTCGTCGTAGATTACCCTCCATTCTCTGAACTCGCCATGTTCATCCGGGAGCTATCTCTTGGGACAAACGATCCAAATTTGCTAATAGAAATCCCTGAAAAGAAGAACGTGGGTCTGCGAAACACCGGCTGGTGAAAAGAAATCAACGTAAAGACAACGGGGTCGAGGCTCGTGACCAAGAAACCAGACACGACCCACCCGCTCGGAATCCCACAGATTGGTATATCGTCCATCGTAAACCACATCCACTAAGTCCTGGCCAAGCCACTCGACGAAAAAACCAGGATACTGAGACTGAATCAGGTGTGCTTTCGTTGCATCGCCTCCTGTGACCAGTTTGCAAAAGACTGCAAAGGCAAAATCGTATGCACGGAAGGTAAAAGTGATAATCACCTAGCAGCACTCCATGTTCAGGACGACCGAAACGACGGAGGGGAGCAAAGAGAGAACCAAGATCAATCCGGAGATAGAATTCGTCTTAAACAAGGCGGGGAGTTGGGCGAGATGCACCGAAGTATGCGGAAGTTTGCCCGGTGGGAAATCGTGTTCAAAGATCTGTTTAGCCCTCAATCTTTTCACCCTGCCCTATATCGTTTCCACATAAAGGAAGATACCTCTAACGTCTCCGGCATTCCCGGTAACAAAGACAATGTCCAGAGAAGAGAGACATTCGAAAATGGAAGCTTTGATGACGGTCTAGGAGCCAAAGTGTTCACGAGCTCGAAAGACGACAATAAACCTGGTCAATCTGCAGAAGATAGGAGATTCGTCAGCATTATGGACCGCCAAATGGTCAAAAACGATGCAGGAAACTAGGTGGCGCTACCTGCCATTTCGTAACCCGATATCAGAACTCCCAGACAAGCGAGAAGATACACGTAAACGTTTCAATTCCACAAGGCGAACACTACATCGGAAACCGGGAATGAGGAAACACTATTTCAAGTTTATGCAAAAGCTTTTTGAGAATGGTCATGAAGAGCCCGTCCCCGAGAACGATGTGGTTTTACAACATGTGCTCTTACGGAGACAGCTCTCGTTGGAGAACTCGAGTACGGACCCGACGCAAGAGAATTCGTAGAGAAGGACTTTCCGTAGATGACGGTCTAAAGTCCGTTCCTGATTGCGGGGGAGCGATTGATCTGTTACGTCAAACCAAAGCCATGTTAGTCGCCGCCAACCTGCGCCTCCACAAAATCGCCTCTAACAACTCTAAAGTAACGCCAGCCTTCGCCGTGGAAGACCAAGCTTCAGACCTCCGCAACCTGGAACTCCACCGCGACGTCATCCCAGTCCAATGCTTGTGGGGGTATTCTGGGATCTACAAACCGACGCCTTCACTTTTCAAATCGTCGATGGATGGAGCCAAACCATTTACAAGACACGGTGTTCTCTCTGTGTCCAATAGCCTTTGTGATCCGCTCGGAATCGCCGCACTGGTCGTCATCAAAGCCAAAATCCTGCTCACCTGCTGAGAACTATGACAACGAATCATAGTGTACAATCGTGCCATATACCAACAAATTTCAGAAAATACAGTGTCCAAAAACTAAAGCAAGAAGAATTCAAGGACTTTCAAGCACCTCATTATAAATTCAAGGACTTTCAAGGCCTTGAATTTTTGTTTTCAAATTCAAGGACTTTCAAGTTTTGTACGAACCCTGTCAACCCTGCAGATTTAGCCACTCGATCGGTGAAAGCCTGCGACCTTAAAGACTCTACTTGGTTGACCGGCCCGAAGTTCCTGCAAAACAAAAGTTCCCCCGATGGGCTAACGGACACTGCGACCTTTCAGCCCGCACAAGAAGACCCAACTCACAACTCTCATAACCAACGCAAAGCTCGGAGTTCTCGGAAACCTTGGAGCAAGACGCTTTCTACGTTTCTCGCAGTGGTTAAACTTAGTGAACGCTGTATCGAAACTAATCATGGTTGATCAGAAGCAGCATCATCGTCACCACCACACCAAGGAGTCAGTCAGCAACGATCCACTAAGGGAAACAACGTCGGCAATCAACGTCATCCAGGAGAAAAAAAACACGCGCAGTCGTTGATTGTGAGGAACTTGCAGCACGAGTAATTTCAGGAAGAATTCGATTGCCTGGAAAAGAAAAAGGGACTGTCAAAAACATCACCACTGTTAAAACTCAGTCCAATAATTCATTCTGAAGGTCTTTTACGCATTGGTGGACGTCTCGAACGGCTGACCTTCCGTACGAAGAATGGCACCCTCTCATCCTGCCCGGGAAACACCACGTGACAAGTCTAATCGTTAAGCATTGCCGGGTCGTCATTTCACCCACGGCATGGTCAGAACAAAAGGATTTTGGATCGTCGGTGGAAAATGCCTCGTTAATCGATTTATTCATCAGTGCCTGAAATGTAAGAAACTCCGAGGGGAGCTCCATCACCAAAAAATGGCAGACCTTCCAACAGAACGCATCACTCCATCACCTCCTTTCACCTACGTCGCACTGAACGTTTTTGGCCAATGGGAAGTGACAGGCCAGCGCATTGGAGGAGGACACGCTTATAACAAACGATGGGCAGTAATCTTCACCTGCCTGTCAACGAGAGATATTCATATCGAATTAATTAAGCGAGATACTTGATGTAATCGATCACTGAAAAGTCCCAACGGGGAGTGAGCTGAATAATGTGTGTATGTATCGTAAACAATAGACCGCTGGTAGCAATCTAGCTAGTCCTCATCCGATGCAAAGAATCACCAAGAAACGATTGGCCGCTCGCACGCATCTCGAAGACTCTAAGCAGCGCGGATGGAAAGTAGAAGTTACGACGGCAAAGAACGACTCCTGGTCATGTTAAAAACTGAACACGAACTGAACTCGTAACTCAATAACAATATTCAAAACGTTAGATTTTGTCAAAACCAGACGGGGAGTGTTCTGGCCCATTGGGGCCTCTTAGATAATTTTTAATTTTCTACAGTTCATTATTTACACATTGTTATTGACATTATTTTCGCGGCACTTGTTTACTACTTCAACTTCAACTTTATTTAAACACGGTACTATTTCACAGTATATTAAAATATATTATTTACAAAAACAACCAGAAAAAGTGATCTTCCAATAGGCCGTGTGCTAACTACTATAAATATAAAAGAATTTTATAACTTAACATTATATCAATCTACATTGTTTTACCCCACTCTTAAAAGTTGCTACACTTCCTAGCGACTTCAGGTCAATTGGGAGAGCATTCCAAGTCTCCGCCGCACGCACATTGCGCCGCACGCCATTGGCTAGCACCCCTAGCAAGGGGGGTTGGATAACCTTTCACGTTGTGAACTCTCTTATCACGCTTTATAGACTACAGTGAGCATTCTCTTTTTACGAAAAGGATTTTGTACGAATAAAAGTGTCCTAAAGCTTATTCGTTCCGTCGTTATACTGCTGTTGAAGGAAGGGTATTGGGTCTCGTCCTTATCCGAAGGAACAGAACAGAAATATACATGACGAGAAATTCTGTTCTTGAAGATTGCAAGCTATTTCACTGAAAGGAAAGCATGCGTAATATACTACACTGACAAAGAAATATTTTCTCATGAAAATTAACTTACTACTTAAGTCCAGTATAACTGGAGGCCTTCGGTCCCATCTAACAAAAGCTTGGTTTCCATTTGGTCACAACTGTCCTGACCATGTTATGGTCACTGATGTGAAATAGGCGACCTATTTCAGTATTTACTAAATCAGTATTTACTAATTACATGAATATATCAACGATATATTACCTCGGTCACCTTGACATGCCCGCGACCGTTATACGACCAAGTGGCCAAACCGTGCAGTTAAAAGAGTCTCTGAACTCAACTGATATTCTCATTTTTACCACATTAATTTAGCGAGAATGTCCACCGTTGCTCAAATCAGAACAGAAAGATTCAGACCTTGCTTGTCAGATACCAGACATTGATCCATTTCATCCATCTGTAATGAAATTACTTCATGATGTAACTATGCCAAATTGTTCGCAGCACAAATCATATGGAAAATTAGTAAACGGAAAAATCCAACTCTTAGGTAACTATCTTATTCTTGTTGGGTTTCAATAAGCGTTACAAGGGGAGCACATTAAGTTCAGAAATGTTCAGTGAGCTGATTAAACTAGTTAAACTATATTTTTCTCAATTCTATTACAACCATCTGCTCAGGGGCGGCGCTAGAGGGGGGGGGGGTGGAACACCCCCCACTCGTCAGTGACTCGGCAAATTGTTTTCCCAGTCGGCAAAATGTGAATTGGATAGGAAGAAACGAGAAACCAAAATAAAATATTTGAATTCTAACCATAGTTACCGAACATCACGGACAAAACATCTGCGCGCTTTTGGCATGTAGAAGAATGTCAGAATGTGCAGTAAATCCCGATATTGAACAGATCATAGACAAATGTTTTAATGAAGAATGAATAAGATAATGAAAATTTATCGTAAAAGACATATTACATGCGGCTAAATCGAGAGTTGGCACCAGCGCCTAACTATCACTGAATCACATTAAATCCGGACTTTATTGCCTAAATAGTCCAAAAGTAGTAAAAACGTAGGCCGGTTGTATAAAGCTCGTGGAACAAGCTCAAAGCTATAATTTCCGGATTATTTGTAAACACTTGTGAGGATATATTGACAAATTAGACGTCATGTATAAACTTACCCTTTTCTCACTGTTCCACATTTTACCTCTCTGATCGCGTTATCATTCAAGAAAACAAAATGTGGAACAGTGAGACAAGGGTAAGTTTATATATGACCTCTAATTTGTCAATATATCCTCACAAGTATTTACAAAAAATACGGAAATTATAGCTTTGAGCTTGTTCCACGTGCTTTATACAACCGGCCTACGTTATGTTTTTCACGCAGTATTTTCTTTTAATTTTGTACTACTTTTGGACTCTTTAGGCAATAAAGTCCGGATTTAATGTGATTTCAGTGATAGTTAGACGCTGGTGCCAACTCTCGATTTATAGCCGCATGCAGACATATTTACATCCGCCATTTTGTTTGCATTTAAAAATGCCATCCCGCCATCCGCCTCATTCTGAAATTAGGATTAAAAAGGCTACGAACACGATACGATTAGGAATTTGACGGATGGAATTTAATAAAAACGATACAGTGGCATTATCCACCAGTATCACAGTGGCAATAGTTCTTTTAATTTCAACGTCACGTGATCATAGTTAACCAATTAAATGGCGAGAATCTACCAAGATGTTACATAATACATTATTATAAATACTAAATAGTACTGATTGATATTTGATAGAACGTTTCAACTACGAAAACTCATTAGCATTACAACTTACAAGGATATAAATAATTCATTGAACTGCATACACAGTTGTTGTGTTTAATGGAACAATCACAAAGCGAGCCGAATAAGTCTCGCAAACGCAAGAGAGTTAAATTAGAATGCCTAATATGTCAGAGTCGGCAAAACTACAAAATGACTCGGCAAAATTTCATTTACACCCCCCCAATAAAACAGGGCTAGCGCCGCCCCTGCATCTGCTGTACGAGAGTGCTTTGAAACCCATGCACCTATATATTGCATAAGTTTGACAGTTTTAACTAGTGACGTTCATAACTCTCGTATGATTTGATCATATTTTTCTTTATTCTTGTTATATAATTCTCTTATTCATTCTGTAATGTCAAAGCTCGTGGTCGCGGAATCACAGGGCCGCAAGGTTCGATTCCTGCCGGAGGACGTAACTACTCCCGGTTACGTCTAAAATATGTATATAATTATCGCTCGAAAATTCCAGTGGCGGTGCAGCTACAGATTCCAGTTGCCAAGAGCTAACCACATGTTCAAATGTAATATATGTAATAAAAATAACCAATAGTCAAATGTGCAATATGAGCGCTAATAGATGATGGGAATAATTATAGTTTTAAATAAGTTTAACACATCAGTAGCCTCGTGAGAATACAAATATAGTATCTCAGTAGCCATTTGCAGGGGTCATCCTAAGGCCTCCTATTTTCCAAAACGGGCAGTTCTAATTGTAAAATGGGTAGTTCTAAAACCTAAAATAGGTAGTTCTAAAAATTGAGTTTTGGAGAGAACATGTTGAATTCACAAACCCGAAAAGTGTCTAAACATTCAATATTAAATATATTGTTTGAATTGGTCATTATGATCATATATACTTTCAAATACTTTTTACATTTTAACAAATTCCTAAAAATTTCTATCTTTGGGATAACGCTGTGACAGTGCTTGAAGGTTGAAGCCAGGCTAGCCAGCTTCCCCCTCCCACGCGAGGGAATTCGCGTCGCATATTGCCTGTTCCGCCGCGAAAATGGACAGTTCTAAATTTTTCTTAGGATGACCCCTGGCCATTTGTATTCCCACGAGGCTACTGATGTGTTAAACTTATTTAAAACTATGATTATTCCCATCATTCATTTAGCGCTCATATTGTACATTTGACTATTGTCTGTGACAACCTTAATTGCAATAGCTGTATATATGATGCAAATTTGTGTTATGCCAGTATGTGTGCATGTTCGCTCGAAATTTCCATCTACAAAAACCCTTCAATATCCTAATTAACCCCTATATTAAACAGATCCTCCTTAAGTCGGCGGTATTATGACGATGTACGCTTAATAGAGCTTCCACCGTAAAAACAGAAAAAATAGGTACGATAAGCGCACAGTAAAGACCTAGAATTTTCATGGCTGCTCTGAAAAACTGCATTCATATTTTGGCATTTCTCTGCCTGAAGATAGCACGGGACAATTTAAATCATTACGTTATCATATGATAACATATTAGATGTTAAAGACAAATATAAAACGCATCTTAAATTAGGATAGTAATAAGAGAATGAATGTACATTAGTACAGAGAGACAAAATGCATGGGAAAAGGACTTCATTTTTTACAACATTATTGTGGGACTTTCCAAATTACTACATAACCTTGACATGTAAAGACAGTATCTCTTGAAAATTATTAGAACCAGAATTCATTAGAAAGTGAAAGTCTATACCAGTTGATCCCTTAGGTATGGCTGAGTTTCGGCTACATTTTTATTGTTTATATATTCTATTTTTTATATACATGTTTATTGCAAGAGTACTACACCCACTTAGCCCCCTAGTTTTCAACAGTTTGGGAAAGAAATGCCAAGCTGTCCCTCGATCATTATACTAATAGAATATCAAGCTATGTATGAATTGATGTTGACTATAGAAAAGTGAAACAATTACTAATAGTATGTATACAGGGTGTATCAAAAAAAGGTAATCCAACTTTGGCCTATTGTCGTGCGTTTATATTATTTAGTTTATAGATTTACTTTTTTCATACCAATAAAGACACCTTTTTTGTATCACTGCGATAAAAAATGGCAAATACGATACGATTAAAAATTGCCAGTCCAAAACGTATTTTTCTACCATTTTCCACAAATTGAAACCAATGTATAAACCAAAGTAATTTGGATATGAAAATATACCAAATTTAATCCATAGTATTTATAATCTCTAGGCTTGAAAATCACGAGTACACGTGCTGTTTACCCCAAAATTTGAAAAGTAAGAATTTAGGCTTTTTCGTCGAAATCTGAGACATTCCTATCTGTTAAATATATGTTACGCAGAAGTAGATTTTTTACGATCTTCAAGTTTATTGGCGTTCATATTCGTTTGCCTAAATACCCAGTTAATCAATGAATTATTTTTCTATTGGTAGAAAAAATTAGGGCGAAAACCTGCATAGAACGCTCGGGAATTCAGCAAATATATTGCTATAAAATTACTGCTGTAACACTCCCCATTCCCCATGTCTTCTTTCTGTTTAACCTCGTGAATTTTAACGTATGTACAAACAAAATTCATTCTTGCATGCTTGAAACCCGTGAAAATCGTCTACTTTTCTGATACACCCTGTATCCAGTTGCATAAATATTGCTTATGTTAATTAGGGAGTTTACAGACATTACGTTTGGTTTTTTTTGCCCCTGGCTAGCGGGCTGTAACTGATTTTTGTCATTAAACTTTCTACTGTACCCAAGGTCTCTTGTTCTGTCCTCTAAATGAAACTCCGGGGTTTCCCGGGTGTCGACCCTAGGGAAATTAAGCTGATGATAAGTGCATTACCCTGGTGGTTAATTACACACACGATGGCAATATATCTGCGCTAGCGTAGATACAAAAATCTCATCAATTTCTACATTCGTTTAGATCCGACAGTTATTTCAGCGAATTATCGTCGGATCGTGAGGCAAGGAGATTTTAAATACATTCTTGGTACTAGTGTTCCTATACCAGCAATGGATACGGCAGAGAAAATTACGGATGAATTTATTGAAGTTGAATATTTGCTCGAAAACAAAAACCGTGTCAAAGAAATCTTTCTCCAGCCAGTTCCACATGAACATTTATTGAAACGAAGTGCAGAAAAGCAACCAGGAATACCCTTGAATATTTTAATCATTGGTATAGATTCACTTTCTCATGCAAACACGAGACGAACGCTTCCTAAAGTGTATAAATATCTCAAAGACGAACTTGGAGCGATGATTTTTAATGGGCATTCTATAGTAGGAGACGGTACCACAGAACAACTGACCGCTATGTTAACTGGACTGGGAGAACTGGAGCAGTATGAGTCAAGACGCCATCATAAAAACCCTAGACCTGTAGATGGCTGGTCATGGATATATAAACAACTTATAGGTATTAGTATATTAGGTGTTTACCACTCTGGTTGTCAAGTGCTACGACGTATACCGTATAATAACTTATTGGACTTTTCTGAGCCCAACATTGCAAAATATTAGGTTGAAACTATCTTAATGCTCCAAATCCGTTATCATATCGCTTTTTTGTATTTAGAATTGACAAAACATGTAAGAAGGTGCGATAGATAACGAGAAAAAGGGCGATAAGCTACTGTGCGATAGGCACCTGTCCGACATCGTAAATATCGGGCAGGCAAGAGACCTTGTTGATTGATCAATTGTATCTAGGGTATAATAACTAAGACGTGTCTCATCGGTCATCAAAAATATATTTTTGAATGTGCTTTGGTCTGATTGCACGAAGCACAGTTAAAGTATAGAATGGTTAGTTTTTGGTCGAGCACATCAGGTCACAGTAGGGTAGTCTCTAAGTAATAATACTCTACCTGGACTTTGAATCAGTGGCAAGAGGCAGCGAGCTAACCGAATCTGCCACCCGTCGTGCTTCCCTCCCAGTGACATGGTATTTAATACTGATCCAGCTGTATAGCAGTGTATTTTTGTTAAGTTACTACTTCTTTGCTCTTTTAGAACGAGGTTATTTAACTGGTTACTCTGCTGACACACCAAATCTTGGTACATGGCAATACAGACTAATGGGCTTCAAAGATCCACCTACTGATTTCTACCCCAGACCGTTCTATTCCATGGCTGGAAGCTTGTTAAAAGGACGAGACAAGTGCTTGGCTTCCAGAACTATATCAAAAGTTCAGTTTGATTATGTTCGAGAAGTTTTGGAAATGTTCAAGGATAAATTAAAGTTCTTTTTCTCGTACAACGGTAAGGCAAGCGTAATTATTGAAGTCTCATTTATATTCATAACAAATCACAAAGATAACACAACCTCGACGGAGGTCAAAATAACTTCATAAATAGACTTATAAATAGACGCTAGACGATTTTAGTTGTCAATTTGAGGGGTGGAGGGGCGGCGGGGTTGGGTAGTCAGTTGCCTGTTCAGTTGGTGGAGGTTCTCACGTGACAGCCACGAGAAACCCTTGTTTTCCACGTGATCTATTTGATCCACTACTGCCCAACAAACAACGGAAAACGCTCCGTTTCGGTATGATACTGTTGAAGTGGAAAACTGATTTAAGACAAATAGTTTACGTACTAATAAGTGCTAATCGTAACTACAAGTGCGCAACTTCCACCCACGTTTCCGTACGGTAAGATACGTTTGAAATGAAAAACATACTTAAGGTTACATCACATGGTAGACATGCGTTATGGTAGATTGAAGTTTGCGCAACGAGGGGCGAAGCCCCGAGAGATTCATTGATTTTCGAGTGTTTTGAAACCGTGGTCAAACACGTAGAACCGTTATGGGACTTGCGATGTTTTGTGATACGCACTATTTCAAGATTATACATCAGTGAGGTTTATATTTGTTTGCGCGTGGAATCTTGTTGTTCAAAGAGTATAAAGGCGTGCTGTTCGGTGGGTTTTATTTATTATTTCGAGGCAGCATCACAGAATAGGAAATGACCAGAAGGGCAACTCAGCAGTGCAACGTGACTCCCTATTTTTATGCAGTTTTCTGGCCAGAATAATGGCGGACCAGCCAGTTCAGCGTGTTTATTGGCCAGAAAATCAGTGTTAACTTTAAATTTATTCGCTTTGAAGAGGACGTGGCTAAAACGTTCCACGGTAGACTCAAACCTCGTACTCATTTCCGTACGACAAATTGCCAGTGGGAATTATTACTATCAATGCTATTTTGCCTTCGTTGTGTAAAGCAGCAGGTTTTGAGCGTAAAACAAGCCATTCATTGCGAGTAACATGTGCATCTACCTTGTTTAATGGTGGTGTAGAAGAGAAGTTGATTATGGATAGGACGGGCCACGGATCAAACGCTTTATATATAGGTACGAGAAATGTAATGAAGCAAAAGCTGCTCGTAGTGGAATGATTTCTATACAGTACGTAGGTGATTGACTGCTTCATAACCAGTAATGAGACATGATAATCCTATTGCTTTGGGGCAGTTTCTGTGCTTTCAATCGACCATATTCATGGTGACTTACTCATTAGTTTCGTGTGATATGGGGTCATTTATGCACGACCTCGCAATTTGAGTTAATATTCAGTGGTTTATTAAGACGTTCGAAAGTAACCCCGGCGCGGAAGCGCCGTGCGAGGTACTAAATTCCGCTCGATATTACCCACCGGTGTGGAAAACAACAGTGGAATCCAAAGCCGTCCGCCATGATGCCATGGACGGTTCAAGGTTAAATTTTTTTTAAAGCCAAAGCAGTTAAAAGAGGCTGTAATATATCTACTTTATATAGGGCAATTTTTTCATAATTTTATAATAAAAACCAAAAAAAAAAAAATGTGTGTTGTTATGGTTACAATGATGATTGACTGACTTCATCTTACAATAAATTTTGGGAAGTATAATTCCTGAGTTTGAATAGGCGAGGGGATTCTGCATGAGTGTATTTCTAGTATTATGTAGAATTGCAAGCAAAGTCGAATCACTGCACGTGTCACCTGACTTAAAGCCATTTGCTTACGAAAATTAGACGTTTGCAGGCCTTCCGCCGCCACGTTTTAAACCCATGCATCTGGACGAACCAATCAGGAATTCAGCTCAAGATAATAAGCACGAGAGCTCATTACTCCGCCAGTAACCAATGAAGCTTTCCATTTGAGGCTTAATGGGAGTTCAAATGAGCAGTTCAGGTCATTCCTCCTCCTGCATGTGTTAGGGGACAAGGATCAAACAAAAATCTAAGATATTGTTGTCCAGGTCGAAACGAGAGATCGACGACATCAGGCAAGGGATGCCACTAGTTCAAAACGTGAGGAGGCGGGACCGTCATATCGTTCTATCTGGATTGCATTTGGTGGAAACTATTACTATTTCTTTTTGCTTGCATCCATTCCATTTCCCACTTTCTCTGGGAATGCGGCTTGCAGAGAGTGACAACTGCGAAAACGGGGTACCTAAATCAGCCCCCCCCTAGTTACGCTGGGTCACGGTTGTCACCCCCTGCTGGGCCATGGGGGTTTCCGAGATAGTTTTCCAGTGTTCAATTTGCGTCGTAAGCAGCTGCTTATTGTTTGCCCTTTGCTACCTTGAGGCAGTGCCTAAGATAGCATGGGATTGGGAGTTCACCTCCTCTTTTGATGATAATCTCTGAGCATCAATGCAGCTGCCACCACGACGTATACGATGGGTCAAATCGTCGGCGGGCCCCATTGGCGCCGATCGGGGGTCGACAACTGTGTCACCGGAGGTGATGGATAAAATCCTTAAGGATTAGTTACAGGCTCGTGGCAATCGAAGTAAGTCTCTTGTTTTTTCATCGGTAAACTTAATCATTTCATTGGTCATCTTACCGACAACGGTTCATCTTACCGACAATGGTTCGGCAAGGTATCAAACTTATTTCAACGCGGAATTCTATTGGTTAGAGCGCTGCACCGGAATCGCAGGGCCGTGGATTCAATTCCTGCCAGAGGACCTAGTGTTGCATTTTTCGCAACCGTTCCTGGTTAGGTCTTAAATTGTGTATATATCTACTCACTTGGATTATCCACCAAACCCAGTATTCTCGTCCTCTTTAGCCATGTCTGGGGAAAGATGCTTCGAGATGGTAGTATCTGCCCTGTTCGAGGAATTGAACAATACATCGCGATCGCCGAGCAACAAACCCACGGTAACACACAGAGACATGCGGCGCCGTTGTATCACGTCTAATTTTATAGCATTCTTAACCCTGCAGGGGCATGGATTTATCTGCCGTCACGCAGGCAGGGGCAATTGCCAATGAGCTGAGACCAGATGTGTAGCATTCCCAAGTCTGCCTTCACCAACGCGTTCAAACGAAGATTCATATATAGTGCCCAAAATTATGAACACCATAACATGTTGAGTTTTGGGTGTGAGATTTGGGTTCAGATTTGGGATTAAGACTAGGAGTTGAGATTTGGAGTTTAGGCTTGGGGTTAAGGTTTGGGGTATGTTTTGGGTTTTTGGCTAAAGGTGAGGTTGTTTGGGCGTGCTTTTCGCCACGCCTGCCAGCCCACAGGGTAAACCGAAGTTCTGAGCGTCGAGATCAATGCTCCCATACTTAAAACAATCAGTGCAAGTGAGAGTGTTGTGCAATAGAATACTATTCACAATACTCGAAACAAAGCACGAACACAACATGGCATAACATGTTTAAATGGAGCGTGTAACCGCTAGGGGGACGAGGTATAAATAGTGTGATTCTCACTGCATTCCTTACTTAAATTTGATCAAGCGCCCGGGGAGATAGTGGTAACGGCCCACCTACCCTACCCGATTCGTGGTGGTACCATTTAACAGGTTCCCACCTGTACCTGAGCGCTCGATCAATGCTCGCATACTTAAAACAATGAGTGCAAGTGACAGTGTTGTGCAATAGAATACTAGTGTTTGATGAGGAAACACTAGTGTTTGATAGAGTGTTTTACCGGACGTGACGCAATGAAGCTGTCTGATTGGGTAAAATGCTCATGAATAATTAATGATTTGAGAAAAGTAAAGTTGATATACCGTGTTTTTACTGCTTCGTGAACTATCATGACAAGTCCAATTAAGATCACTATAGAAAATAAACCATTAAAGAAGAGAACGTTTCCACACACATCTTTTTTACTTTATTTTTTTTTATGGAGTACCTATATTTTTATTCAGTCCGACAAAACTAGAAAGGTTTTACCTAAACACCCATCAAACGAAGTTTTTCTGGCTTTTTTCACTGAAAATTTGGTAAAACTACACCTAAAATTCGTAGCACAATGTCCAATCTACCATAACGCACATCCAGCATGTGATGTAATCTTAATAGAATATTCTCCTGAATACGTTTTTGCGTTTCCTGTATATCTCAGCAACTACTGATTGTTTTCGTTCTTGTTTTTGTTCTCCCAGATTATTACTCCCACAATGCTAACAGTGAAGCAGCAATGATTGAACCTGATCTATTATCACTTCTACAAGACTTAAAACAAAGTAATCATTTAAACAACACATTACTTATAATCATGGGAGATCATGGCCCTCGCTATGGCTCAGCACGTGCTTTGATACAGGGAAAACTCGAAGAAAGACTTCCACTTTTTTCAATGTCGTTCCCATCATGGTTTCTAGAAAAATATCCAGAAATTTCCAAGAATCTGAAAATAAACATCAACCGTCTGACGTCATGGTATGACGTATACGCCACATTTCGTCACATGATCAATTACCCAGAAGTCCCTGCTAATCTAAAACATGGTCAAAGTTTGTTCGTAGAAGTTCCTGTATCACGTACATGTGCTCAGGCTAATGTTGAAAAACACTGGTGTCCATGTTTAGAATGGGCAAATGTAGCTCGTGAGCACAGCCACGTAAAGAATTCAGCACTTGCGGCAGTAGAGTTCATGAACAATGCTAGCCTAGAACACGAAAAAAGCGCTAAAAACTGTCGAAAGCTATCACTGAAAGATATAAACTACGCCTTATTAGAACGACCAAATGATAAACTCCTATCATTTCAACAGACAAATGATTTATTACCTGCGTTCAGCGACAAATCACGACCGAATCATAAGGACTTTTGTCGTTATCAAATACAATTCACAACCTCACCAAATAATGGAATATACGAAGCAACTGTACGCTACCATAAAGAATGGTTTATTGTAAGCAAGGGTATTAGCAGAGTTAACAAATACGGGAATCAACCAGATTGCATTGCGAGAGATCTATCACATTTAAGAAAATTTTGCATGTGTAAAAATATTTCTGTTGTTAATGCATTCAAAGATAATATTCTAGTAGCGCCGGTACTAGTATGTAATTAGGAACTAGATATATTTCTAAGTTTTATGCAATTTTGATCAAACATTTTAATGAAGTAGCACAAGTTATACTACTTAAAACGACTTTAGAGGTAAGACTTTAGGGATAGAGTTAGCCGGGGTGTAGTTGTCGTGAAACTGTGTTAATTAAAATGTCATGTTCGTAAAACTGTGATAAAATGTGGTGTATATTATGTATACGGTCTATGTGTCTAAAGTTATAGTAAAACAGTATTTGTCAAAACGTGATGGGAAATGATGTAGTAGCACGACTAAGCATAAAGCACGCGCATATCAGTCAGTGTAGATTGCGGAACCGCCTGTCCCACACATCGACGCAAACGGAGATAAAATGGCGCAGTGTGGTGCGAGAAGGAACTGTAGATTGTAAAAACATCCCAAATCGTGCATAAATTGCGTAAGGGAAATACATCAGAGATAAAGTCTAACATCCTATTTTGTTAGTATAAATATAAGTAGAAATTGTAGTTGTTAGTTAATTGTGAATTGTCGCTGTATTTCGTTGTGTTTGAGAGCGAGTGTTTAAGTTGTCTTTCTTAAGCGTGTTGTCTTAAGAGTATTGTGTTAAAGGGCTACATCGACGTGCACTAAAAGGTGTAAATATTTGTACAGAAGTCTAAAATAAATGTCAAAAAATACAGTCCCAAGTTGTGAAGTCTATTGAATCTGGTTCTAGCAATAGCGCGACTTACATCGCTGCGTCGCTAAAACGGAATTGATGATAATCGGGTCTCGTCAACGATTACTCGTACATAATAACGAACACATAAGCGTGGAAATTGACGGAAAGGCTATCAAGAGAGTTAACGAAACGAAAACCTTAGGCCTACAAATCGATGAGCACCTTACATGGGCACGACATGTCGAAAATATTTCAAAAAAGATTGCATCAGCTATTGGAGCGCTTAAACGGGCGCGCCAATTTATAGATACTAACACTGCCCTGAAAATTTATGGAGCATTAATACAACCGTATTTTGACTATTGTAGTTCAGCTTGGGATGGTTTAAATATCACGTTAAATGATAAATTGCAAAAATTGCAAAATAGGGCAGCGAGGGTCATCACCAAATCTCGATATGATGCTAGTTCCAGCGACCTTTTTAGTAAGCTGGGCTGGGATAATCTTTCAACACGCCGGAAAAAGCATAAAGCTATATTGATTATATGAATTGTTTGAATCCCGGATACAATTTGAGAAACTCTGAAAACACTTTATTTGTGCCAAAACCGCGAACGAACTACGGTAAACGAAGTTTTAGTTATAACGGGGCGGTGCTGTGGAATGAGTTACCTCAAAATGTACGAGCAATGTGCTCTCTTAGTCAATTCAAAAGAGAAATTGACAACCTATTTTTGTAAAAGTCTAAGTGTAAATTGTCTCTGCACCAGTAAATTGTTATTGTAAAATGTTATTTTTATACCATACTGTAGATTTTACCGTGTTTAAATAAAGTTTTTTGATTGATTGATTGATTGATTGATTTGACAGTAGTGTCATCCACGCGATAATATTACGCGCGATCATATTGCTTTTCCTCCTCGCCTTTTAGTACTCGTCTATAAAATACCTTAATGTAAACATTCCTAACCAGAGATTCTTAGATTTGCGCTCTCTCGAGTTATATCAACCATATTTTCATTGTAATGACGACTTTCCAGTGTTAAGTAAAATTATATATGATATCAAAATTTATTAGTGTTTGAGTATTACCTCGCCAACTCGCAAGTCAATCATTTCTGACAACAAATCAATATTCGCGCTTAATTGTCGACCCCGACGAGAAATTTTTACCTCAACTCAACAATGGAAGAAAGTTCACAGCCACAGAGTTCATCTGCCACAGTTTCCAACTCCGTCGCGAAACTTCAACATCGCCAACGACCTCCACCATCAGCATGAAACTCCCTCCATATTGGCCAAGCGATCCAGCTCTGCATGTAGTTTTTTCAAGTCGAAACGCGGTTCACCACCCGTGGAATCACATCTGAATTCTGAACTGACAAAATACGCTTATGTTGATGGTTCCCTTCAACCCGACGTCGCCCAAGAAGTCCGTGATCTCCTCATCAACCCTACATTCAGCTTAAAACAAAACTGGTCAAAGCACGCCTGCGTCCGAACAACAGCGACTACACCAATTGCTCAACGCTGAAGAGTTAGGAGATCGAAAGCTCACCCAACTCTTTCGCCGAATGCAACAATTGCTACGCGATAGTCAACTTCAACCTTCAATCATGACATGAAGCAACTATTTCTTCAACGCCTCCCAACAAACGCCCAACTCATCTTAGCCTCGTCAAAAGACGACCTGGACACCGCGAGCTTGGCAATATTGGCAGACAAAATCTTAGAGGTATAGCTCCAATCCACTCTACACCTTTCTCACAAGCCGCCTGTTTTACGTTACGGACGCCACAATAAAACAACAATTCCTCATTCCAAATTGCCTTAATGAATTATTTACTTTCAAAAAGGAAATATTAAACCACACTCTTCGTGACAGCTCAAGTACTATACGTTTGCCAAAGCCACGTATGAAAAAAGTTTAATGTATGATGGAGCCTACATATGGAACTCCCTACCAGAAAATATAAGATAAAGCAAAACGCTGTCAAGCTTTTTTTTAAAGGAAAATCGCTATCCATTGCTTTCAAAACCACATGATTCTTGTAAATAGTGTAATCATTGTATATTTTATATTTGCATGCTAATTCTTTCCTAATTCTTTCTTTTACTTGTAATTATTTGTTAATGTTTTACACGTCCATTGTGGAAACTAGTTTTAGCTGACAATGTTAGCGTCGTTGCATAACAGGCGCAAAAGTCTAGCGGTCCTTGAAGTAGGCGCACATTAGGGGGGTGAGGGGGGGTGTGACACCCCCCCCCATCATTTGTGAATTTTCCAAAAAAGTCGGTCCCAAATTGTAAAATTACACTACTTAATTCGGTCCGAGTTGGTCCGAAACATCCTGTCTAAAAAACGTATAATAAACGATACAAAAATTGTCAATAAAAGAAATCAACATTGCAAAACCCAATGTTTCCTCTTAAAGCAATATACTCAAATGTAAGATGACATAGCCATACACGACTGCGCAAAACCTCCTAACTTTTGCTCTGCCGCATTGTGCGTTCTATTTCCACGTCAGTATTCTGAGTAAAATTAAGTCAACTCTGTTGTAAAAATGCAGTTTCTAATTGGGTCTTTATGATGTTAGAGGTTGCGTTTTGGGGGGCGTTTTCATTAAAATAACTGCATTTAAAGAAAATTGCAGCGAAATATTTGAATTCGAAACTAGAATGTTTGAAATCTTATGTATATTAATGAAAGGGCTTATAACGAAAGAGGTAGAGAAGACTCTGAAAATGCCATTTCCGACGATCTACAGACTCAAGTTTTATCAAAATTTTCGGCCCCCTATATTTTAACAATCGTTCTACACCCCTGGCACTACACATATTTTTACATTAACTTGTAACACATGTTTTGTTGCGGTCAAACAAATATTAAAAGTCGGTCCCTGAACAATGGACACCCCCCCAAACTTTTTTGAAATGTGCGCTCCTGGCCGTCCTTCCACTATGACCAACGGAACGCTTGCTACCTACGGTACCCGATCATTTACCCTCAACCTCGGTCTTCGATGTTTGTTTCTTTGGATTTTCACCATTGCAGATATTAACCACGTCTTCACCGGTGTTGATTTTCTTCTCGTAGATTTATGCAACCGTAGCCTTATTGACGCGGTAACCCACCTTCGAGTTAATTGTGTTACTTCATCACAACCAGCACCCAGTTCTGTCTACGCTTCCTTACCATCAAATCCTTTAACGAAAATCTTCAGCGAGTACCCAGACATTATGAGACCTACAATAAAGCAGACAGCGTTAAGCACGACGTCGCCGACCACATCATCACACGTGGTCCTCCTTGCTCTACTCGACTAATTTGTCGCTTTCCACCAGTTCGCCTCAAAATCGCCAGAACATGTTGGGCAATGGCTTCACATGATTCCCAATTCCCAACCTCGAAAGTCCAAACTATCCGTGATTTCCCTCTCCTTACTTCTCTAACCAAACTTTGCGAATCCCTTTGTCTTGTGAATTTCTACCGTCGTTTCATTCCCCAATGTTCCCACGTCATCCAACCTCTCACTGACATGTTTGCTTCCTCTGGCTCCACAAAGAAGACACACAACACTATACTTGAATGGTCACAAACTGCCACATCAGCCTTTCAGAAGATCAAGACTGCTCTCGCTGACTCCACCATGTTGTCGCATCCCAAACCCGATGCTAAACTGTACCCCATGACCGATGCCTCAGATGTTGCCGTTGGTGCTGTTTTTAAACAAATAGTCAACGATGTTTGACCACCGCTTGGTTTCTTTTCAAAACGCCCCCAACCAGCAGAAACCCGGTACAGCACATTCGGACGTGAACTCCTCGCAGTCTACCTTCTTTCCATTCGTCACGTTCGCGGACATCACCTGGAAGGACTAAAGCTAGTTCTTTGTTTTGACCGACCAAAAACCTCTGACATATGCTCACCACAATTCCATCAACCATTATTCGCCTCGTGAAATTCGCCATTTAAATATAGGGTGCCAAAATCTACAAATTCATTGTTCCAGATCAAACCAGACTATCGTGTTTTCAGTAAAAACTTGCATAAAAGAAGCACTGCTTTTTTACATGTAGTGCCAGTGTAGGTATAGCGTCTATAAACGATATGCTGCGGGTCTTTAGGATCGAACTACCTGAAACGTTCAACAAGAACTTGGTCCTAAAGGCCCGCAGCATATCTTCTTTTTGACATCAGGTTATAGTGGTTCTCGTGTATTAAATTTGTGTGCTTATTTGCCTAAATTTCAGGCTATAGTGGTTGTTAATCCCATGGTTCTTTTATGCAGGTTTTTATTGTATTACGCATACAGTCATAACACACCGGCGTGGTGGGACAAAGAACAGGGATGCTGGAACGACGATTCGACGAGAGGGCAAAAGGGGCAGATTTTTACCGAAGGACGCTTTTGAAATGGTATGTACTAAAGAGCATTTGCGAAACATCGGGACTTGGGATTTGCCACATTTCGGTTTCTGATTTCTCCGCTCTCCTTGGCCAAATTTTTGGTCCGAGGCCAAAAAAAATATGACGTGACATGCACGTTAACAGCAAATTGGAACAATTATTTTTTACAGTCTTTGCGTCTATTGGTACTTGTACCAGGAGCGCATTTGTCGTCATGCACGAGGAGGTTACGACAGCTCACGTCAGCGAGCTTACGTCAGTGTATGGCAAAACTTCTGTGTATGGCAAAACTTCGCAGATTTATAAGAATTGCCACAATAAAGTTCAGGCCAAAGTGAAATCTTTTATCCGCATTCGGCGTTACAGCATCCTAAAATCCCGGTAGACGCATGTACGCTATGGCGTACCTATTTTTCCAGCAAAAGTTTGTTGAACATGCTTTATATCATCAAGGTAAATGTATTTTCTTTTTTATTTATATAGTTGTTATAGTTTTAAACAGGGCGCTTATACAATATATAAGCGTCCTGGTTTTAAAAGTTCTTTTTAAATAAGAACAAGAACGAATTCTACTTTATATTATATTATATAATAAGTTCTGGACTGATTGTAATTTCTTTATGTTTTTAGCTGATGTGTTGGACCAAACCGTAGGACAATATAACAGCTTGTTGATTACAAGTGTTTCAACAAGTAATCGTAATGTTTTCTTGTCAAAACTATCCTTTACTCGATTAATCTGACATAATTTGTTTATGCAAGTTGACGACTTATGAATCAAAGTAAATTCCTAAATCTTTGGCTAATGGAACTGGATTTAGAATTTCTCCCAAAAAATTCAGGGTAACGTTGATGGGTAGATTCTGGAGCATTTGTTTTGAACCTACTAGGAGGAATTTAGTTTTATCAGGATTAATCAATAATTGGTGCTCGAAGCAACATTTAACCGTTCTATGAAGATCGTCTTCCAGCTTGGCAATATATTGTCTGTTCCACGTCTTTTAATGGAAACCGCAAGAGGGAGCTTTGAATCGTCTACATAAGAATTAAGGTTACTTGAAAAAGTGGTTGCTGGTAGATGACAAAAATGGTGATAGGATAGAGCCCTGGGGCACACCATGGGTTAACGTTGTTGGGAGGGTTGATGAAACAGTTGATCCTATTCGTACGTACTGTGATTTGCCGGACAGATAGCTCTCAAACCATTTGACAGCTAGGGGGGAGGCTTCGACACATCTCAACTTGTGTAATATAGGATTTGATGATTGACGCTGTCAAAAGCCTTAGATAAGTCCAATAAGATTAATGCTGTTACATTTTTTTTATCAGTGGCTTCTAACATCATATCACTTATCAAGATGTTTAATGTCTCTGTAGAATGGCGTTTTATTACTGCTTTGGTGTGACGATATGCGTTGGTTGTCCGTTAAGTATGAACTAAATTGGTCTAGGACGGCTCTTTCACAAACCTTTGATAAAACCTCCAAAAGTGAAAGAGGTCGAGTTCGTGGTCTCCGTATACCTTATGATGGCGGTCAGTGTTCGTGGTCTCCGTATACCTTATGTTTTATTGGCTATTTTTTTGGTCGGCACTAGTTTTAAATGCGATGTGTGCCGTCTTAGTGATGTTGACTATTCTTTACAAGAATGATTATTCGCTAAAAACTCATCGACGATATGTTTTCACGTTAGTTTCAACGCGGTGCTTGAGCGACGATATCTCGCATCTAACTTGCGAATACGGCGATTTTTGTACAAGTCTACCAAGCATGGCTCAGTGTGTCCATATGGACGCCTCAAGAAATCCAGGGCCCGACCAGGATGTCTCTAAATCTAAGTCATTCCAAAGTTTTAAAAATTTATCTCAATGTTGTGCTTCGATGTCACGGTTCACTACCACCAACCTTAATTATTCAATATCGCCAATGTCTACTTTTAACAACAACAAACTGACTTTTTATTTACCTACATGGCCTTTGCATTCCTGCTGTACCACTGAAGCTTCGCCGTTCTGGGAAAGATACGAAAGCCTTGCTCGTAGCAATGATTTCCCTCCAGTACGCTCATCACCTATACCTGTTCTTATCACTCAACGATCTGTTGATATCCGCTGTTATAGACCACGCTTTCGAAACAACTTAGTACAAGTAAAGTTAACTCCTGACTACCATCAAGAGGAAAAGCGTCCAGTGAAATTTGGTTTGTGGAATTGTCAATCTATACGAAATAAGACTGCCTGTTTTACGGATTATATCTGCTCTAAGAACGTCGACTTATTCGCGTTGACTGAAACATGGCTCACAGGTTCTGATGCTGCTATCAAGGCTGAGTGTACACCAGGGGCCGGTTGTTCAAAAGCCGGTTAACTTAACCCTGGGTTAGTGGTAACTTTCATACAAGTTTCCTGACATCGGTTATATTAATATGAATACTTTTTTCTATCAACCTTGTACTGGGCGATGGAAGTTTTTGTTTATATAGTTTTGAAATAAACAAACATGCAGAAGTATACAAACCAGAACAGCAGAGTAAAATTTAACCCGGGGTTAGCGTTAACCGGCTTTTGAACAACCGGCCCCAGATGGTTACAGGATGCTGGGGGAGTCACGATCTGACCGTAAAGGTGGCGGTACTGCTTTGGTTTACCGTTCAAATATCTCGGCTCAGAAAATTGAGGTTAGTGTAAGTAATTCCTTCGAAGTATCCGAATTTGTACTGGTAGGCAGTTCATGGCGTATGCGGTTGGCTGTGATATACAAACCGCCTTATTCATCAACCCACCCAGTGACCTCTGTCTCGTGTTCCATGGTTCTCCATGGAAATTAGAGATGCCAAACGGCAACGAAGGAAAGCTGAGCGTAGATGGAGAACCTCTAAGTATGAAGGTGATTGGAGACTGTTTAAATTAAGGCTGCAAAGAACAGAGCCACCTACCTCAAGAACAAAGCATGCACGGACTTCTATACTAACTTAATCAATGAAAACTGGAATGATCAGAAAAAATTGTTCTCAATTACAAGAAACCTTTTCAGCCAAACACATGCTACATCTTTCCCTCCTTGCTGTGACAACTCTAGGCTCGCTAATGAAATGGGGTCGTTTTTTGTTAAGAAAATCACGGGCATCTGTAGGGAACTGGATACTGATAAAGATAAGAATATGCCCCATTTACGTGTTAGTTCAACCCCGGTAACTTCGCAGTGTTCTACGTCACTGACAGAGTTTGATCTTCTTGATGGAGCGTCAGTGAGGAACTTAATTGTAGGTGCATCTACTAAATCGTGCTCGCTCGATCCTGTACCAACAAAAATCGTGAAAGAATGTTTGGAAGAGCTTTTGCCCGCCCTAACAAAAATAATTAATGGGTCTCTTTCGTCTGGAGTTTTTCCAGATGAATGGAAGGACGCCTTATTGTTACCGTCGTTGAAAAAACAGAACCTGGACTTAGTATTCAAGAATTTTCGACCTATCAGCAACTTGCAATTTGTATCTAAGTTGACTGAAAAAGCAGTCGCTGTCCAAATGCAGTCGTACATGGCTGAAAATCAGCTTTATCCACTGCTCCAGTCCGCATATCGTCACAATCACAGCACGGAGACAGCATTGTTGAAGGTGAAAAACGACATATTAATGAGCATGAATAATCAACATGTTACATTATTGGTACTATTAGATCTTAGCGCCGCCTTTGATACAGTTGACCATGCTATTCTCCTGGAGTGTTTACGTGATGAAATAGGTGTATCTGGGACAGTGCTCTCGTGGTTCTCTAGTTATCTTACTAACAGAACACAGACAGTCTTAATTGATGTTTACTCAGACAAGTTTGATGTGAAATTCGGCGTGCCCCAAGGGTCGTGTCTTGGTCCTCTTCTTTTCACTATTTACACCAGTGAACTGTTTAAGATCATTGAAAATCATCTCCCTAATTGTCACTGTTATGCTGACGACACTCAACTTTACCTTGCTTTCAAGCCTGGATTTGATTGTGACCAAGCTGCTGCTGTAAGTGCCGTCGAATCGTGTATCGCCGACATACGTAAATGGATGCTATCTAAAAAGCTAAAGCTAAACGACGATAAAACAGAGTTCCTGATCATTGGTACGAGACAACAACTCGAGAAAGTCAACATCGAAGAACTTTGTGTGGGCAGCCATTTTATTAAACCATCTTCTGTGGTCAAGAACTTGGGCTCCTGGTTCGACTCTAAGTTAAACATGCTGGTCCACATAAACAAGACGTGTAGCTCTTCCTTTTTCTATTTATACAATCTTCGCAGAATAAGGAAGTATTTGACCCGCCAAGACACCGAGTGTCTAGTTCATGCATTCATCGACAGCAAAATTGACTATTGTAATGGACTGCTCTATGGTCTACCAACTTCTGCTACCAGTAAACTTGAACGTGTACAGAATGCTGCTACGAGGCTTGTCACCGGCTCGCCTAGATTCTGCCACATAACACCAGTTCTGGAGTCGCTTCATTGGTTACCTATTAAATACCGAATCCACTTTAAGATTGTCTTGTTGACTTTTCATGTATATACGGTTTAGCTCCCAATACCTTGTAAAACTTATATCTATAAAGACAAACTCTAGATATAGTTTTAGATCATGTGACAGCCTATCTCTTACACCACCTAGTGTAAAATGTTTGCCTACACTTGGTGATAGAGCATTTCAGTCGGCTGCTCCAAAACTCTGGAACGGATTACCTGCAAATATTCGTTGCATTGATTCGTTTCCGTCCTTCAAAACAGCATTGAAGACATATTTATTTAGACTAGCTTTTAGGTCTTGAATGATCTGTTTTAACATTATTTTATCATATATGCTTTTTAGATATGAGTAGTGTTAGGTTCATTGTTGTAATGCGCATGTGAACATATTTCCATGCTAACATGCGCAATATAAATTCAATATATTATTATTATTATTATTATTGGAAGCCGTCTCGTGGTCACCGTCTTTATGCAATGGTATATATTATCTCCGATAATTTCCATTGATCGGGGAACGTGCCTGTCATTAAAGAACAATTGATAACACGCATATTTATCTTGTCTGGACCTGGAGATTGTTTTTTTTGGCATGGCCATAATACGTTGAATTTCGGAACAAATGACAGGCCTAAACTTGAACTGTCGTTCGCTGGAGGGTAACTTTTGGAATTTAACAGGAGATCCGAAGTATATTATTCACTTTGGCAAGGTGTAGTAATGCCGTGGCGGCAGTGTTTTACGTAAATAAAACACATCATGTTTGCCTACCTGAAATATTAGAGAGATGCTCACGAAGAAATAAAAATCAGATGATGAATTAAGCGCAGACTGTCGAGCACTTAGTGCATGAAACAGCTTGTGTCATGCTTCATATATACACCACGATGGCCACGCCTCAACCGAGTGGCGGAAGATAGAACTTTAGATCGCCATTTAACATTTGAACTTAAAGCTTCGAGGCAGTCAAGGTCGCAGGACATACACAATGTTAATACATTCTACTCTAGTGCAATCATTTGAGAGAACTTTTAGTTTTAAATTAATAAAATATACACATTTACATTTTCACCTGACATTAAGGTTTGTTTGATCTGCAAAGAATGCAAGTATATGTATTCGCCCCCAGCCCCCCCTCCAACCCCGCAGGATTGACGTCCTTGTTTGGAATACGTAGCTATATGTGAATTGTTAAAAATCATAGGACACTTTTGTATAAAATCATATACATTTCAAAACTAACATGATAGAGTATATAAACATACTTATTAAATATTTAGCCACAACCCTCAAAATTTCATAAATCACATAAATAAGGAAGTACTCCCACACAAAATATCAACACATAAAAGTTTAGTTGTAATTCATGACATTAGCAAACGTTAGAAACATAATGTACAGATCATATCTGGTCAGTTATTTTCATGTTTCTCCTGCTTTTACAGCTTTCTTGTTCTTTCCAGAAAGTTTTGACATTGTTTTGGCACACTCTCGATCAGCCTTGGTTATTTTGGAGAAATCCAGTTTTTCCAGTTGTGGTATTTTGCTGATGATGTAATCTCTATAACCCTTGGTATCCTCTACTGGGTTACCATGCACAGTAAGAGACTTGAGATTACGTAATGATGCAAGTTTATCAATCTCTGCCATTTTTTCAATGCCATTGCCATGTAAGTTAAGAACTTTCAACTCGGGATACTGCAAGATTACCTAAAACAAAGTCATATTGGATATAAGTAAACAAAGTCTACGTTATCCCCACGGCAAGTTCAGATAATTACTTGTTAATTGTCTTTCTATGTTGTTTCATTGTTTGGTCACCATAAAATAAAAATATGCATACTCATGGCCAGAAATCACGGACATATCTAATTGCTTATTAACATATCTTCTTTCAATATAGTTTCCGCAACTCATGTAGTGTAAAGGGTGGTGTTGTAAAATCTAAATATCTGGTGGATGGTTTACAACTAGTGCCGTAATTTCTGGTTGCAAAACAAGCTATATCAGAGAATTTATTGTAGAATTGAGTCAACCTAGGTTCATATATGTATCCTGCATTTTAGCACAAAAATTCATCATGTATTCAATGGTGCATGCTGCTCCCTGATATTGTATAATTAACTCGTCAAAAACCTTTTGAAAATGGAGGAAAGATATTACCCAAAACCAAGTCTATGTTACGTCAGAAACATTGTCTGTTTTGTTAACCAGGGATCGCGGCAAGTTGCATAAGCCTACACTGAGCTACACCAGTGTTTAACATTTTGTTAAATAAATGTAATTTTGTGGTGTGTTTTATATGTTTTATATTAATATGGAATATTGGTGTTGGTGATAAATCAAATAAATTGAATTTGGATTTATAATGTGGGATTCGGTGATTTAAAACATCGCGCTAGCCTATAGACCGGGTGCTTTTGAAGCCATAATTCAAGGTTGATCATGTAAATTAGCAAAGACGTAATATCAGTTATGTCCGCAATTTCTGGCCATGTATTTCTACCATCGTATCTTTTTTCAAATATTCACTGACCTTATCAATGGCTGTTAAGTAGTTGAATGATAAATCCAGCCATGAAAGTTGAGAAGGATTTTCAAGAAGGTTTTGCATGGTGTCTTCAAATCCATTGAAGTTTGTTAAAGCATTGTTATTTAAACGTAGAGCATTCGTTTTATATTTGTTGCTGTCCTCTTGTTTCTAAAACAAAAGGGCAGTATAAAAATTATTTAATGACATACCTTTAATACTGGTATATAAATTCGTAGGCGGTATAATACACCATAGGTGCGTAATCCGCGCGAAAAGTTTGCTGTTGTAACACGCGCGAGAAATAAACCGGGTGTAAACGTTTGCATTAGCCATATAGATTCGTTTTTTAGAGGTACATTACAAAACCTGTCCTACCCGCAAAAACTGGAAATTTTAGCAAGCACTTGTTTGAAAATTTTAAGTATCCAATGTCATTTTATTGATTTTAACAAGGGAAACATAATTTAAGTGTGAATCTCGCGAAATTAAAACTGTGCGTGAATTTCAGACTGTAAAATGAGTACCATGCATGCAACGCAAATCTAAATACAAGTAAAGTATGAGATTAGGAATAATTTTAATTATTTTAATCATATACGCTTTTGGGATAGCTAATTACTACCCCAAAGGATTTCCATCTACGTCTTTTTAAAGACGTCTAAAGGCGGTTTTTTGACCGGTTTTGGCGGTTTTAAAGACGTTTAAAGGCGGTTTTTTGACCGCCAACTCTACGTCTTTCCATCTGCGTCTTTAAAAAGACGTAGATGGAAATCCTTTGGGGTAGTAATTAGCTATCCCAAAAGCGTATATGATTGGCTCAACTACAAGACTAAAGCCTCGGCGTTCCGTTGCGAACAAAAATACGAGTGAGAATATTCAAATCGAAGTCGAATATTGTATCATTCGAAGTCGAAAATACGATAATCGAAGTCGAAACTACGATAATCGAAGTCGAAAATACGATAATCGAAGTCGAAAATACGATAATCGAGGTCGGTTTTGTTTCATCAAAGTCGAGAGGAAGTGCAAGAATAATATTCGAGAGAAAACGGAAGTTGCTAGGATGAAACCGGAAATAGGAGTTTACTACCTGGGGACAGAGTTCCGTAGGTATCAAAATTAGCGGGCGAAACCCCAAAATTTCCCGCGCTTCAACACCAGAGTCACAGAATAGAGTATTCAGCATAGCGGAACGAGAAGAATATAGAAATATTATTATTAAACCTATATTATTCACGCTAATCCCTTCAGCTAATACTGATTTCCAAGGGGGGTGTGGCAACAACATAAAAACTATATACATTAAATTGTTAGCAAGTGTATACTAGAAATATAAAGAACCTAAGCTATATACACAAAATACCCGATTAGGCCTGAAATACCATTTTATGGCACTTTCAGGTCCGTTGGCCCGATAGACACAACGCTCCATATATGAATATACAGATTGTATTAGTACAAGATAATAGTTATAGTTATTAACTTCCAGACGAAGGGCCTTCGCTCGAAACGTCGAAGTTCTCATTGTATTTTTCAGGTAGTTTTACACAACAGTCAACCGCCGTATTTGCTATACTCTACCCACACTGGCACGGCACGTTGTAGTTGTATAGTACAAGTTATATATTTAATTGTTCATAACTATAATCTTAATAGTCCACATGACTATATTCATATTATTCCATAACTATTAGTCAGTAGTTCATGCCTATAGTAGCAGCAGTCCACGACAATATTCGGCCTAGAATTCCAAGACTTTGGTCCTGGTAGTTCATGACTATAGTCCCAATATTGCTCTAATCTTAGTATCCTAGTATTCCAGGACTTTAGTCCTAGTAGTCCATGACTATAATTCTGCTATTTCAAGATTATAGTCCTAGAAGCCTATGACTAGAGTCCCAGTAGAGAGGGCATATAGTCCCAGTTATCCATGCATGACTATAGTCCTAGTATTCTATGATTATAGTCATAGTCATAGTACTCCACGACTATAGTCCTACTTTTTCAAGAATATGGTCCTGACTATAATGCTTGTAGTTAATAATTGATCACATGAGTTAGAATTCACTCGTGTCCAGATCAATACATTTTTGAGAATCTCAGCTGACGTCTATCTGTTTGCGATTCGAATAAGGTTATAAACGGATATTCACTACAATTTATGGTAAATAAATTGCACTTAGACCGTTTGGAGATTACAGCCGGTTTGGAAACTACAGTAATTTGTCGATTTTAAAGTTGGAATATGTTTGAACTTGTTGAAATAATTTGTCGAAAAATTTATAGCAAAGTTTTTACCTCGCTTCCATCGCTAGCCTTGCTACCCATATAACGATAACCCTGTACTGTATAGGAATATAAACGTATATACATATCCTCGCTACCTTCGCAGTCCTCGCAATTTTCGGCGGCAAAAGGCAATTGCCGCCGATAATGCCGTCGAAGATGAAATTATCGAATTTTTGTGGTCACTGCCTTCTCAATTCGATCAATTCAATTCGGTAAATATATCTTCTATATTTTGAAGTATTACGTAAAATTTCGCCTGCCCGCTGGTCTAATAGTAAGAGAAGATGATCGCTGGTCTCAATGTATGTGAAAGTGAAACAAGGTTTTCTCGAATATCAAACACTTATCATCAGTTGAGTCAAGAGAATACTGTAAAAACAATTCAGTTCTAATCTCTATCAAAGACAATAACAACAAGTTAAGTAACTGTAAATACATATAATACATGCTGATGCATCTTCAAATTGTCATTTAGAGACAAAAAAATTGCCGCCGAACTTGGAAATATCAACGGGCAACAACCAATGACAACTTTCCCTAGGGAAAATAACAAAACCGGAAGTGAAGACTGAAGGCCCAGTTTTTACTTGTTTTTCTTTATTTTAATCGAAATTATAAGATTTAAGAAAACAGTGTGTTTTGTGGCCCCTCGACCGCTTGTTGTTGCCCTCGGCTTCTCCTCACTGCCTCAGGCATGTAAGTCTATTGTTTATATCTGGTTTATATTGTTTATATACGTCATTGTTGCCATAGCAACGGCAGTTATGAATGCTTTTTGAAAGATTTCAAACTGTTTAATTATTTGTTTTGTACAAGTCCAGACTCTCTTTGTATTTCAAAAAATAATAATTAACGAAAAATTTGGATCTAAAAGTGAGCCACCTTAAAAACATCAATATTGCCATAAACAACCTTCCTCATAATTGCATATTTATGATCATTTGTCATTCAACATTATGTAATTCTATTCTGGCCTGTAAATCTATTCTGTAATACTCTAATAGTTAAAATAAATTAAGTGTGCAGTTACAATTACTCTCTCTATATTATATAATTTGTCACTGACAGTGGCTCCACGACTTTGATTCCAGGCGCAGGCAGCATTTCCCTTGTGATAGTAACTTCTAGTATCTTAATAATTCGTTCTTTCATCAATCTAGCTTTAACACACTGGTTTTAAACAAATTCAATTTAGAAAATCGTTTAGCTTGCATGAAGTGTTGTTGGACAAAAACATTCTGATTTTCAAAAGAGCAAAAATAGAATGAGTGATCACTGAAAACTTGACCAGCACTCAAGAGAAAGGTTTGTAATGGTGGTCATAATAATTGCATGATTTGTGTCCCATGTTACAAGAACACATACTGGGATATGACAAATTAACCACCAGGGCCTCTTTTAAGAAATAGTTAGTGGGAGGGGCATCATCGAAAGGGGACGTAACAAGTAGGTGGTGTATTATAGCTGTGTCAAGGGGAAGGGGGTTCTGGGGGAGGATCCAGAGGAAAATTTTTGTATTCTTAATTAAGTCTCTGTGGCTTGATTTCCTGCACTTTCAGAGACAATTTTGATATATCCCATCTAAACGCAGCCATGTTTTGTTGTGAGAATACCAAAACATCCCTTGGGGGGGGGGGACAAAATAGCTTACTGGGGATGGGGGCTTTGGCTCCTCCAGTACATTAGTTAAAAGAGGCCCTGTTAACCACAACAACTCAAAATGCATGTATGTCCTTGAAGAAAACCTATCAAGCCTGTTTCCCTTGGCTGAGGCCAATGGCTGGAAAGCCTGGAATCACTCTTTCTAAGAGCAATCACCCCAGAACATCAGCATATTCTAAAATATGCCTTATTAGTGCCTTGTACAAATTAAACTCTTCTCCTTTTATTCTAAATTTCAAACCTTCTAAATGATTTAGACTTTTATACTATATTTAGTATTTTATAAATATCAACATATGTGTTATGGAAGGAAGGTACGTGGCTCCTATGATATTTAGGAGCCACGTACAAAGATCATAGACTTAGTTTAATCCAGACAAAAAGTCCTGTTATTTATGACCCAGGTCATCATCGAGCTTTGCTGTAAAGTGAAAAAAGACTCAGGAACATTGACTTGTCATAAATTTGCTGTTTTCTGGGAAGTACAAATTAAAAATCAGCAAGAGATAATAGTAATAGCTAAGAATATCTAAATGAAGTCACCATGCTGTAGGCATTTGGTTTGTACATCTGACTATCACCTATGAATGCAGCTACTATTTATTGCAGAATGAAAAATATAACTGTGCTGTACTTATAAGCTAATTTGACTAGGTCAGGCAATGTTGTTGGGCAGTTTGCCATGTTAGTTGCAAATGCATAATATGGATTTTGTAATTTACAAACAAGTAAATAAAGTAATATGCCAGTGTAATGCAGGTATAAAGACTGTGCTATTCTGTATAAGGTGTGAATTGTTAAACATTTTCGTTTCCCAGTATTTTTTCCTGTATGTATATGAGTCCCTTTGATGCAACCTTGATTGATGCAACCTTGATTGATGCAACTTTGATTTAAAAGATATGAATTTAGCTGATAACAAACAAAAATTTGCTTTGTTTCTTAAGGTTTGAAGTAAAGTAGCTCAGTTTCACATCGGTTTTTCATTTTCACTGTCATCTTCATTCCCGGCCCTTGACTAGTCACAAGCACAAAGCTGGACCCAGAACATGTGTGCAAACACAGCAGTCATACAAAAAGACACCAGGATACCTGCAGTGCATATCATAGATTGCAACCATTACACATTTCTGTTTTCTTCAGAACAAAACTTTCACAAAATTGAAAAGAAACGAAATTCAATTTATTTTTGTGTTTTTCAAGCAAATTCAAATTATTTAAAAAAAGAATGCAATTATAAAGAAAACATGATGCAAACGTCAGCAGATATAAAGCGCGGGAATCAGCGGGACTATTTTGTAAACGAACACGCGTGGTGCAAGGACAGTTTTAATAATAAATCATGACAAAAAGTAAAGTTACTTACTTACTTTTTAATTCTCTTAATAATCACTTACCAACAGATTTCGCAAACTTGGCCTTGGTTCTTCCTCGAGCACATCTAAGTTGAAATAATATTAGACGATGAGGCCAATTCGTTGTATTTAATATACCTCTGTAAGAACATCTTTCGGTTTCAATTTGTAAACATTAAATAAGAATTAGGTTTGCACAAATTTAAAGCAGTTTTTAATGGTTTAAATATTTTAAAGTTTTATAACAACACATGCATACTAAATTCAAGTGATAAGAAAATATGTTTAGTGTTAAGATACGGCCAAAATATCCAACATACGACAGAAGCTAATACCTGCAAAAGCTGCCAGAGAGCGAAAGGAATAGTCAAGCGGTGGTGCTGAGTTGTTTATCGTATCAATAGCATGCGATGTTGAACTTATTCTGCTCTTAGACATCCTGATCACTCGTGATTTGAAAAACTTGCATAGTTGATGGTTATTTTGCCCGTCCTCGTTGCCAAACTTTGGGAGACACAACACAGAGCTTGATACCTTCTAATCGAAACGGAAAGTGAATACTCAGTTGTCATGACAACGTCCGAAGTGCAGTCAGTGAGCTCCATATATATCTGGAGTAAGAACTTCTAATGTTCGGCCAATAGGCCAAGTGAAGCCAAAGATGGCGGCAATTGACGTCCAAACTCATGAAGGTCATAAACAGTTTTCATACCATTTTTCTAGCTAATTCCAGTTTATACTAACAGGTCGCATCGCTAATCAAGTTATTAGTTCATAAAATCATGATGTTATTGTTTAAATCGGAGTAAAAACACGAAATTACGGCACACTCCTTGCCGGCTTGTGTAAACCGCGCGGTCGAGAACAATAGAAAGGGATTGGCACTGGACGTCAATTTCCGCCATCTTTGGCTTCACTTTTTGGACATAAGTTCTCACTCCAGATATATATATATAGAGCTCACTGAGTGCAGTACGTGCAGTGGTTCCACTTTGAAGGAAATTTCCTTTTGAATGGAAATTTTGACAAAATGATGGAAAATTGAAGGAAATGAAATTTGAAGGAAATTCCAGAAAACCTCATAAAATTTGAAGGAAAATGTAAAAAAATCAAAATATTGACAAAAAAGCACAACTCTCGCCATAAAAGTGTATATAATTATATAACACAGTCACGCAATCTGTTCCGTAGACTCATTTATATATCCTGATTATATTTTTCTCACGCACGCTGTGACGATCACACGTGCACAGTTAATGTGAGCTGTTAGAATGCTACATGAAGTTGAAGCCGCGGATCTTCAGATTAGTACTTAGCAGGCTCAGTTATTATATCTATGAACACTCATCGTGTGGTACCAGAGTGTGTAATAATAATTTCAAAAACTCATTAATAATTCATAAGGAAATGAACCAATCACATCGAGAAAATAGGTCACAAGCATACATCTTTAAAACCGGTAATACACCATCAACCTCATCAGTATTCTTTATATAAAAAAACTCACCCTTATTAGTATTCTTTATATAAAGAATACTAATAAGGGTGAGCATTTTTATATAAAGAATACTAATGACGCTAAAGAAAACAGTCTAATATGAACAAAACATTTTATTAGGAAAAATTGAATAACACAACTTTACTCAACTCAACTCTATTTTACTTGCTAACAAAATTAATAGTACAATTGTTGAACACAGATCTTGTAAACGATTCGCTGACCGTATTACTATCACTACCCATTGGGCGATCGCCAGGAATTGGAATGTTACACAGTATATCATCTGGAATATCAAAGTCAAAATCATCCAAAAGAAAATCTGATTCTTTCGCATCCTCACTTGGCATTTCCTCATTTGGCAATCCCCTCATAATTCGCTTGTCTCATTTCAGCATCCAAGGATCAAGGCCCTTCTAAACGTAGCAAATCTAAAAATATATATTAAAGAAATGTTAGCTCAATTTTGTATTGAACGCAATCAATTACATTAATCACTTTATACCTCTTGTCTTTCTTGTCCAAGATCGCAATTGCACTAACTCCATTGCAGTCGCATAAATGGCGCTGAATCCCACAACAAATACTATAGAGCGTTCTAGGAGGATAACATTCTCCGTCCTCTTTACCCTCTTTACACACCTCCATAACAAACTTCGTTAATCAGAAATTGAGTCTCTCTGCCGACATGCTACACAAGTTGACATCAGTGCAAGTCTTGAATTACTGAAGTATCCACAGCTGAATTGCTTTGTTCGTTTGAAGCTTTCTTATTTAACCTTGTTGCCTGCCACTCCGAGAAGATCTTCATAGACCATTTATTAACGCTACGGGTTGACTTAGGGACAGTATTTTCGAGCATTTGCTTCTCCTCTTCGCCACTTTTAGGCTTCCTAAACGTTCGCGTCGACGCCATACCATACGCTAAAAACGCCCGAAAATCGTATTCCCACCTACTGCCTTGAATAAACATTTAACATATGCCCCACTTAGTTCTGCCTGATCGCTCGTGAAATAAACAAATGCGCTTACGATGCCGATTATACCCAAACAACAAGCAAATTCTCCTTACATAACACAAACATGTATATACATGCTTCAAATATTTACCATGATTGCAGATTGCTCCCACATGGACAATCGTTTTTGAAGCCGTTTAATAAACTCGCGAGACGTGTTTTATCAGGTCTAAAACCACTCGCGCTGCGCGCTCGTGGTTTTAAACCTGATAAAACACTTTCGCTCGTTTATTAAACAGTACATAAATAATAATATTTATATTGCGCAAATTAACATGCTATATCTGGTATATGATAAAATGCACAAATGTACCGTCGTTAGGAACTAAGGACGAACAGCTACAGATAAAAACACAATCTCGTACCCAGAGCCAAAAGGATCGCAGGTGGTTCAATTCCCTCAGCCAATCAACGTGAGGCTAATACCTGTCGAATCAAATGCTCTTGACAAACATTAGACCTGGGTACTAGACCGTTAGAGTTATAAAATTGAACACCCTGGTGAATATTTTGCTCTCAATAGGCTATTTTGTTCTATTTTGAATATTCAACTTAATTTCACCAAACTTTTTGAAGTAAATTTCAATACTTTTTTGAAGGAAATTTCGATCAAAATCAGGACAGAAAAAGGAAATATTCATTTTGTAAAGTGGAAGCACTGGTTGCGTGTTTCTAAATAAGATGGCGGCTCAAACGCAAGCAGTAAATCGAGGTAGTGAAGGAGTTTTCCATTGTTTTCCTACTTTATGTTTTTATAGCTGACTGTTGTTACAAGTATTTTGTTTTAAAGGGAATAGGAGATTTTATTATTTTTATGCCATTTTGTTAAATATTAAATAATTTAGCAACATTTCAAATTTGTCTGCAACTGTGAGAGTGTGAGTCTGTGACAGGCTGACAGCTAGTGTGACTATTAACACCCACATATTGACATATAATCAGATAAAATGCTTACATAATGATTACTTTTATGAAAATTGTGGCAACGTCTAGTGATGTGCTGAAACTGCAGTATAATTTATATTTTTGTTTATATTTTAGGAAACGCTGTTGTTGATGTATCCTTACGACCTTTAAATTTTTTATTAAAGAATAAACAAAATGACGTGAATATTGTTCCGACACCAGAGCTGGACAGTAAAATACTATTCATCGGAAACAATATTGCACATGTGTACATACAGTGTTGTAAAAATTACCAAAAAAAAGTAGTGAGTAAAAATTACTTCACCGAAAAAGTAATTATTACAAATTACTAATTACTTTCTTTCAAAAGTAACCAATTACAAATTACTAATTACTTGTTAAAAAGTAATTAATTACTAATTACTTTCAGATTACTTTTTATTTATAAGATAATATTTTTATTTTTTTATGTTGCTTTCGCACTGTACACAATAATACAAGTATTTACCATGTTCTATGATCGCTGATCAGTAACACCGCAGGCCTTTTTAGAGTAAAAACAATTGAAGCGAAATTCAAGGGAATAAAACGATTTTCAACACTGAAACAAACTGTATTACACATGGACGAAATCGTCTAAATGCGGAATTTGTAAGGTTGGAAAATAAGAAGAAGTACACAGAAGTAACGCAAAATTACTTTTGAAAAATGTTACTCGTTACCTTCAAAAAGTAATTAATTACGTTACAAATTACATTCGTACAGAAAGTAACAAATTACCGAAAAATTACTCAAAAAGTAATTAGTAATTATTAACGCGTTACTTTAGTAACGAGTATTTACAACACTGTGTACATATAACATCTAAAAGACCTGAACCTAGTCTGTACTCAACTCCCCACCCTACCCTAGGACCCTTATCCTAGGCCTAACTGCCCAAGCTTATCTGAGAACTAGAAATAGGCAATGGGATTTACTGACACCTTATAGGGCTTTCAAAATAAGCTGGCGGCCCCCAGAGTTCCACTGGCTACTTTAAGTTTTACCCCCGGCTACTTTTCATCTGGTCAGAGCACGGAATTTAGCTGAACACGGTCTGTTCACGGTCTGTTAAATTTGGAAGATTAATCCAAAAGTAACAAATTGAGGAGATAACTTTTAGCAACCTTAATTGCTATCAAAAAAGCGATTATATTAAATTTGCTGCAGAGTTTTATATCTCCGCATGTTTTTTAAACTTCCATGCAAGAGCATGCACCCAGACCCATGTAGATGTTTTACATTTTCTGATTAACTGAGCATGTGCAGATTGCACAAGTAATTGACTCGTTCTGAATATTAATTAAGCGAGCTGCTAAATTATTTAAAAATATACTTAGTCACCAAAGTTTTTGATTTATTGATAAAAATTCAAGGTAAAGAAAAGCTAGGAGCTATAAAATAGCAATTATATTCAGCATATTTAAAGAGACTTACACATGAGCTTCAACTTACTATAAATACGTAGAGCAAAGAAAAAAGCAGAAATCCTTACCTGAGCTCATGATGCCATCATGTATGTGGCCATTTTTCTGTGCAATTTCTGGTTGTTACTCGTACTTTGCAGTCCAGTGACTAGACAATCTCACTAGTTAAGAGCACACTGCATTTGCTTAAAATCTAATAAATACATGTTACACAAATAGGGACTCCCAGGCAAGATTTTCTAAGATTTGCAATACATGACTGAATTAAGTGTAGTGGTTAAAGGCAAAGGCACCTTGGCATTGAATAATTTGATTTTATTAGAAATATGTTTGGCATACAGGTTACACCCATAACTTGTATATTCTAGTTTACGATGAACCAGGGTTATAGTTGTGATTAAATAACATTCCAGAAACTCCTTCTTACTTAGTTATATGTTGTTCATATATGGTATCTTTGTTATATATTCCATAACTTTCTATCAGTTGTCTTCTTTGCCTTTGCAAGTTTTGCTACATTTGAATGTTTGGTATTCTATTGTCTTTTGGGTTGCTGAATTACTGTTATATGTGTATAAAGGTGAGTATTTTAAAGCATTTGTTTGACAGACCAACTGTTTTGCTTGTATATATGCAGAACACTTTTATTACATGTATGGTCTCTGACACAGGCTAGCAGGACACATACTTAGTATCTGAAGGCACAGGGTGAAGGTAGTAGCTTCGAAATTTAGTAACAAACTCGTCCGAACTTCATATGACTTGAAGTTTGTTAATGTATCGTGGCAGGTTTCAGGATCTCCTGCATCCATCGCCGCTGGACAGGGCTCATTAATATTTTTTAGTGCCTGCAAGCAAAATTTATAACGTAAAAATGTGATTGCAAAATTGCGTCATATTTTAGGTTTTGAAACTAAAATATTGTTAAAATGTCAGGATTTTCAAATTGCCTGCATAAATTCAAAAGGTGCCAGCGAGCGACGCTCGCGCATTTTTATTGATGCCTGCTGCTGGATGTTTATGATTCCAACGTCACAGTGAAGAGGGAAAATGATATACTGGAGGGATTACAGGATCAAACTACCTGAAAATACAACAAGAACTTCGACGTTTCGAGCGATATAAGTTTATCCCTCAAGTTTATCGTATATCGTTACCTACACTGGAACCACGCATTAAAGAGGAAAAGACTTGGGATAGTAACACTAGGGTTGCACGGCGTTGAGAAAGCTCGCTGACAGCTGTGAGCTTGGAGCAATTACTCAGGCTGATAGTTTGCGATAAAGAAGATAGAGAGAATCTCTTGCGAATCGAAATCACGCTCCAGAAAACAAACGAGATATATAGAGCAACAGAAATTACTTGTGTTCTTGCAACGTTGTGCTGAAATTCAATGCAAACGAGTCATGGGTTCAGGTTTCAGCACAAATGCAGAAACGATTCAATGCCAGAGCCATCTAGGTGATGCTGCCCCGGCAGATAATGCTGATGTAAAATGGATCAGCTTGTTCAGAGACGTCAATATTTTAGTTAAACCTGATGTATCTCCGTTTGTGAACAAGTAATTGATGCCAATTCTCTCTAGCTGATAAAACCATTGGAGGAAAACTACTGCCAGGTAGGAGTGCAGGAGGATCCCCCTTCCAAGCAGAAGTGCAGGAGTATCACGATTCCTGTCAGAAATGCAGGAGGATCTCACTTCCAGTCCGAACTGCAAGATGATTTCACTGTCATTCTGGAGGATCCCACTTCCAGTCAGAAGTACAGGAGTATCCCACTTCCAGTCAGAAATACAGGAGTATCCCACTTCCAGTCAGAAGAAGTACAGGAGTATCCCACTTCCTGTCAGAAGTACAGGAGTATCCCACTTCCAGTCAGAAATACAGGAGTATCCCACTTCCAGTTAGAAGTACAGGAGTATCTCGCTTCCAGTCAGAAGTACAGGAGCATCCCACTTCCTGTCAGAAGTACAGGAGTATCCCACTGCCAGTCAGAAGTACAGGAGGATCTCACTTCCAGTCAGAAGTACAGGAGTATCACACTTCCAGTCAGAAGTACAGGAGTATCCCACTTCCAGTCAGAAGTACAGGAGTATCCCACTTCCAGTCAGAAGTACAGGAGTATCCCACTTCCAGTCAGAAGTACAGGAGTATCCCACTTCCTGTCAGAAGTACAGGAGTATCCCACTTCCAGTCAGAAGTACAGGAGTATCCCACTTCCAGTCAGAAGTACAGGAGTATCCCACTTCCAGTCAGAAATACAGGAGTATCCCACTTCCAGTCAGAAGTACAGGAGTATCCCACTTCCTGTCAGAAGTACAGGAGTATCCCACTTCCAGTCAGAAGTACAGGAGTATCCCACTTCCAGTCACAAGTACAGGAGGATCCCACTTCCAGTCAGAAGTACAGGAGGATCTCGCTTCCAGTCACAAGTACAGGAGGATCTCACTTCCAGTCAGAAGTACAGGAGTATCACACTTGCAGTCACAAGTACAGGAGGATCTCACTTCCAGTCAGAAGTACAGGAGTATCCCACTTCCTGTCAGAAGTACAGGAGTATCACACTTCCAGTCAGAAGTACAGGAGGATCTCACTTCCAGTCAGAAGTACAGGAGTATCACACTTGCAGTCAGAAGTACAGGAGGATCTCACTTCCAGTCAGAAGTACAGGAGTATCCCACTTCCTGTCAGAAGTACAGGAGTATCACACTTCCAGTCACAAGTACAGGAGGATCTCACTTCCAGTCAGAAGTACAGGAGTATCACACTTGCAGTCAGAAGTACAGGAGGATCTCACTTCCAGTCAGAAGTACAGGAGTATCCCACTTCCTGTCAGAAGTACAGGAGTATCACACTTCCAGTCAGAAGTACAGGAGGATCTCACTTCCAGTCAGAAGTACAGGAGTATCCCACTTCCAGTCACAAGTACAGGAGGATCTCACTTCCAGTCAGAAGTACAGAAGTATCACACTTGCAGTTAGAAGTGCAGGAGGATCTCACTTCCAGTCAGAAGTACAGGAGGATCCCACTTCCTGTCAGAAGTACAGGAGGATCTCACTTCCAGTCAGAAGTACAGGAGTATCCCACTTCCAGTCAGAAGTACAGGAATATCCCACTTCCAGTCAGAAGTACAGGAGTATCTCACTTCCAGTCAGAAGTACGGGAGTATCTCACTTCCAGTCAGAAGTACAGGAGTATCCCACTTGCAGTCAGAAGTGCAGGAGGATCTCGCTTCCAGTCAGAAGTACAGGAGGATCCCACTTCCAGTCAGAAGTACAGGAGTATCCCACTTGCAGTCAGAAGTGCAGGAGGATCTCACTTCCAGTCAGAAGTACAGGAGGATCTCGCTTCCAGTCAGAAGTACAGGAGGATCTCGCTTCCAGTCAGAAGTACAGGAGTATCCCACTTCCTGTCAGAAGTACAGGAGGATCTCACTTCCAGTCAGAAGTACAGGAGTATCCCACTTCCAGTCAGAAGTACAGGAATATCCCACTTCCAGTCAGAAGTACAGGAGTATCCCACTTCCAGTCAGAAGTACAGGAGGATCTCACTTCCAGTTAGAAGTACAGGAGTATCCCACTTCCAGTTAGAAGTGCAGGAGTATCGTACCTCGTTATCTCTCGGTCAATATGGCAAGACCGAGGTTTAATATTTTACCCTAAAGACCTCACTTTCGGTTAATAAGTAGTTATTAAACAAGCTTCTGTTATTATTACATGCAGTAGTCAGATAATTTTGGACATCATTTTTGAGAATTTCTTCAATACTGGTCATATATTCATATAGTCTTAAACTGAAAAATTACGAAAATATTAGAAAGCCATGTCCGTGCGAGAGAAAATAGCACATCCTCCACAGTTTTAAAAGCTCTTCATTCCTGCACCGCAAACGGAATATGTGCTTTACTAACAACATCCGCCACGTTGCTGACCAATGATTGTCTGAATCATATTAAGATCGTTTAACAGTCCTAATTTTTAATTTTTTATCGCGGATTCTCAATTACGCCCATGTCCCCCACCCGCACACTGTTTACCGACGACCCCTAAGTATTGACAGTTTCATTCCAACAATTTACCCATTTTCCTTTACAACATTTTACCTATGGCCACGATCTGTACTCTTGTATTGCCCATGTTCCGAACAACTAAATTGTTTTTATTTTCAGGTGTTATCTTACCTTATCCAAATAAAGGCTCGACACTTTCTTTGGAGATAATATTACTGTTTCTATTTGCATTTATTGAAGCTGTTCGGTTATTCTTTGGTAAGGCTCGTTTGAATTTAGATTTGGACCTTTGTCAAGTGACGGAAGTCAACGTACTTTTGTAGGAAACTCTTGCAGTTGCCCTAATAATAAACTCACGTAAGACGCCTGAAGGTCAATATTTTGGAGTTCAGTAGGTTGAATATAGCGCGTAGACGTCCTGTTTTTCATAATAAACTTTTTGTTATATTCAAACCTGCATAATTTGCTCATTCTTCTGGTTTGGTTAATACTTTTACCAATAAATTTTTAATAACAGAAAACCCTTTGAAATAACGTTCGTAATTAATTCCCGATTTAACAGGTTCTTTATATGAATTATTGTGTTTAGGTTATAAGGGGAACTTGGCTGAACGGAAGTTAGCATTGATATTCTCAATTGTACTCACTATTCCAGTTTTATTACTTGCATTGTTTTTGATGCTCTGGCAGACTTACGTGTGAGTATACCAATTCTTGTATTGTTTCTACACTTGTTGTAATAAAAGCAGTTTGCAGTGGGTGTTTTACATCGAATGAAATGTGTGAGGATTTCTGAGATTTAATTTTAAAACCCTGAAAATATCTCAGCCTTTATTTTTGACAATTTTTATAGGATTCGGGACTTTTAGCATTTTTTAAATATTTGTCAATTTTTTTTAGGATTTTCTTCGTAGTTTTTGTCATACATATATACAACCTCTTTTTCATCAGTTTAAATTATGTTTTTGGGGAGGAATTCATATGCTCCGCATAGTAAATGGACAGCTTGTAATAATAAGCGCATGCGCCTATAAGCGGATATTCCCGATTTTCCATCTTTTTTGGAGTCAAAGTCGTTTATAGCATATAAATGACCGCATATAGGCGAACACCCCCCCCCTCCTCGAATGAACCACTAAAATTGCAGGAAGTATGTCGTTATACCTAACAACGGAAATTGTGTGAATTTCGTACAGCATTGCACTTAAAAAACGTTTGCAGTCTTTCAATAAAAATAATAGGATAGGAACTGCAATGGTCTTGAAATTCCATGCCGATATAGAATCATATAGGACCAAGAAATAAAGCGACTGAAATTGAGGGTGTCATTGATGAATATCTTGAAAGAATAAACAAAAAGCAGTAAACGCAAGATGAACATTCTCGCCGTTGGAAAAACTATGGCACTAACATTTGTATTTTGGCAGACAATTTTCAATAGTACCATAAGTTTGTATAGATGAAGTATCTTGAGACAGTATTTACCCAACACAAATTTTGATCACTTAAACATAAAGGCACATGCGCCTATATCTGGGGGGCGCATATATGCGGGCTAATAGGGTAGCCGTGTACGACGATTTTTCGAGTGATACACCCTCGGCAGTTTGTTGTTAACTTAATACCTTTGACATACAAAGACATGGATATGATATGTTTATATTTTAGATTAAGACTGGAGTTCATTCTATGCTCTATTCTTCTTGTATTTTTTGGCCTGGAATTTTTCATAAGCTTGGCAACATCCTTCGTGTTTCAGAGGTCAGGTTCTATACTATTTAATAATCTTCCAATAATTTGTATTTTTAGTTTTTCTTTACATCCCCCTCGCCAATAAAAATCGCCTCCTTATGCATTCGAATTGAATGATAAACATTTTCTTGACGTTTTATAGAAATATTTTAGAGAAACCTCGTAACGCAATCTACATGTTAATTACCGCTGGTAATTTCATCTTGTTTAACATACCTGTAAGGGTAGCCTGCCTAGCAGGCTAATATATTTTATGTTGAAGACCTAACCAGGAGTAGTTGCGAAAAATGCAACTATAGGCCCTCTGGCAGTCCTGCTCCTGGTTAAGTCTTAAAATGTATATAATTTCGCTCGAAATTTCAATCTACAAAAACCCTTCAACATTTCAGTTTTGTCAAGCGAGATGCCTAAAATTTAGATATTTATTTTACTATACCTATACTCTCAGACTGTTATTGGCTACTGGTCCACAGATTATTCGTGGTGGCTTTGAATATTACGTTATTGCTATACAGACAAAATAATATATTGTCTCCAGAATCCAGATCTGACGTAATTGTTACAGATAATGCCGTAGTATTATTCATCTTGCACGCTCAAACAGAAGTAAACATGGCGGTTTCATGGGGGGGAAGAAATATATTGTTCTACAGGACTGCAGCCAAAAATAATGTTTAGTACCCATTTTTCACGTATTTAAGTGTTAAAAGACGTTGTTAGCATCGTGACATCGTCAGACAGTATTTTACAATGATTTTTATTATGGTTTTGTTGTCGAGGAGTGACACCTCCAGGTTACAAGGGGAATGTAGTTATTTTGGTCATATATTACACAATTATCAAGGTAACAGTTTTGCGTTATTCGCGCCTCATCTTTCAGCTTCGTCAGATAACGCAAATTTCTGCCTTAATAATTTTTTATATTTAACCTCATCCAATAATTGTAAAAACAAGGACCAATAACCGATATATAAGGCCTAGTAATCGATATACTAACACATGTTTAAGACTATGCTGTAAAAAAACTCTGTAGTTCACCCCTGTGTATATATAGATGTTATGCATGGTGGTTAAAAATTTTCTCAGACTGGTCAAAAGTGACCAATACAGTAGATCTGTTTTTTTGTATTTGTAGACATGAATCGTTTGTGTCAAGATAATACCAGCTGTGGAAACTTTGCTAATGGCTCTGTAGTTGCATGGGCAATACGTATGGTGACTGGAAGTTCATCTTTTATGTCATCAACGATGTAAAACAGTTCGTGCAGTAGTGTGACTGCTTTCTATGTTGCCGACATCACCAAGCAGTTTAGCCCAAACTTCAATCACTACAATTGTGTTTCAGATTACCTCGTTCATTACTGGCATTTTAAAGTAACTAATTCATCAATTTTAACAAGTTATTCTTCATGGGCTCCTTACCAGTACCATATATATGGATGTGATTTCCAATCAACAGTTCTCAATATTGATCATTGACCCCCAGATGGTGGCTAAAACACAAACAAAGCCTGAGCCTGACCACTCGATGGTAGCTGTTAACGAGATTATACCATCATATTTAAAGAAAGAACCCAATGCGTACCCAATGTATCCAATCTCAGGTCTTGTCTCCTCAAGACGACCAATAAATACATTACAAAATGTTTGGCCATTGATCATACATGTCTATGTATTCAGTGTGACAAAAAGACTAGAGACAGCGTTTGACAGTTCCATCACGTGATAACAATTGAAATTCTGTGGCCGAAAACGTAAAGATGGTCTCTTAGAGTCTCGTTTCTCTTATGTCACCCTTAATGTAGTAAACGTGAGTCATCAATATTTATTTGTACATATTTATTTTATATATGTACAGTATTTATCATTTTAACATATTTTATGCGTTCGTAAAAAATATCATAAATCTCTCGCACTTGTTTGACTATAGATTTTTCTCTGTCGCTCTGTTGTACTCCGCTCTAATGCGAATTTGACCATGGTACAAATTTTTTATAAGAATCAAGAAGGATTTTTTCATAAGAGTTGTTTTAACAAACCCCTTTGTGAGTTGTTTCGCATGACCTACTTAATTGCTGCGGCAATGACGAAGATGAAAATCTAATTCGCCATCATCGCATCGTATTGTTTAATCCGCGAAGGTCTTTTTACTATATACCAATGCCATTCGTACGCAAACATGTTAGAAAATAATTAAAAAGATTATTCGCGCATGCGTGCAATAATATCTTCATCTGGAAGCCCGGATGAAGATTTGAACTTACGGATGGAAGATTTTACGAAATTATATAAATAGTCGTGGTTTTACCACTAAAACAAATCAATTTTATTGCCATACACGCCGACAATGAACTTCTATTCTAAACGCTTTGTTACGTCACATAATGAGATCATAATTGATAATTGAAACTTAGAATAATCGCCAGCTGCTGTCAAACATGTCACAACGTCTTGTCACATCAAAATGTCCTTACAGATGTTCCAGGAAAATTTATGGAGCCCTGGACTTAATAGAAAACAACAGAAAGAAACATTCCCAAGGTAACCATCGGTACAGTGTGAAGAAAAGCCGGGGCAAGAAAGGTGGCGCTTCAAAAAGATCAGGTTATACTTTGAATGATATCTCAAGAGCGGCAGAAGTAGATGAACGAGAGAAGACGAAATTATCAAAGTTACTTACAGTTTATGGTGAACAAAACAGTCCAGCTTATAGACAAGGATTTGATATCAAGAACTACACGCCACATCGACCACATTTTCCGGAGTTGACAACCCCGGCAATGCCAATGGCTAGAGGTTCAGTGTTACGTACTTCATCACATTTGAGTGGCCCTCAAGATAGACCACCGTCACTGCCAAAAACACAAACATTGACATTGCCTGATATTAACAAAAAACATTAGTTTAAACTGTGCTAGTGTTTAATACCCAAAAGTAAATTCACATGCATAACTACCTCATAACTAGATTATTCACATCATATAACTATAATGTCGGGAATTGCTGTCCCCAACACTATAAATCACTCACACTTTACGTTTTAAGGTTTTTTATTCACGGTTCTCCTCGCGCTTCGGCGTTCGTCGCTTTACCTACACTATCTCTCTATTCTACATACTTTACTTATCTTATGCTGTCAATCATCTTTAGTTCCATCAACGATCACGACATTACTTGCTTAATCTTATTTTCCTGCTTAAATGTTCTATAATTAAAAGTTCAATTTAGGTTACTATATCAACGCTAATTAACTATGTCTATCACTTTCCAACACCCTCCCCCTATTTGCTACCTAATGGTTGCAAATATACAATTAACGTTACTAGATTGTATGGCTTTAACAAAACGAGTTATAATATAAATTTAGATAAAAATTGCTTGTTCTCAAAAGTTCAGACAAGTCAATATACACTTCTCCATGCTTCCTTACTGTTCTACTCGTCCCCTTGGTCTTCTGCGATGTCTTGCATTCGAATCGTTGCAGCTGCAGCCGCGTCTCGCTTCGGTCTGTACACCTGTGCATTCGGGTCCAGTCTGCTCGCGTCTTGTGTCGCTGGCTTTGTCCGATCACACGAAAGCTCCAACGGATAGAGGTGTTGCACGGCTCGTTCGAGGTGACTTTACCCGCTCGCAGTCTTGCCACTCGCACAACTCCGTCACGGCCTTCGATTAGATTTTCAACGATCCCCAATTTCCACTTGTTGCGATCTCGTTCATCCGACTTAATTATAACTACGTCGCCGACTTTCAACGAAAACTTCTTGTTGTTGTGCTTGAGGTTGTGCCTTTCTCGCAATCCTTTCAAATACTCCCCCGTCCATCTTTTCCACATCATCTCCTTGCACTTTTCAAACCTCTTGGCAGTTTTTCTGAGGTCTGGTTCGTCGATGTCGTTGCAATCCGGCGTCGGGATCTGATTTGGTCGGTTGAACATCAGTGCGTTGGGTGTTAATACGGGTAGTTGCACGTCGTCTTCTACATAGCTGAGCGGTCTGTTGTTCAGCGATACTTCGATGTCTAGCAATAGGTCTTGTAAAGCGTTCCAGGTGAGTAAGGTGCTTCCACCAGCTTTGTACAACGCTTGTTTTACTAGCCCAACGATTCTCTCGAACTGACCTCCCCACCACGGTGCTCTGCTGGTGTTGAACTGCCACTTAATCTCGTGCTTCGCGAGCCAGTCGTGCAATCGCTCATCTCTCATTATTTTCTTGAGCCATTTCGCTGCAGCCACGAAGGTCTTGGCATTATCCGAGTATATCTTTTCCGGTAGTCCTCGTCTCGCTATTAGGCGTTTTAGACTCCCCAAGAACTCGGTTGTTTCTTGATTTGGCAACAACTCTAGGTATACTGCTCGGGTCAGACTGCAAGCATACAGTATGATGTAAGCTTTAGCTTCACGTCTTCCTCTCGTCAGGTATCTTATGGGTCCAGCGTAGTCCACTCCAACAACTTGGAACGCTGTGGTGCCTTCGGTTCTATCTCTGGGAAGGTTTCCGGTTGCTGGGGTTGCTACCGCAATCGCTCGAAACCGTTTGCATGTGCAGCATTTCTTCGTAACTCGCTTGGCAATACTCCTTAGACGTGAGGCCCAGTATTTCTCTCTGAACTTTGCCATCGTCATTCCGACTCCCCCATGGCAGCTGAGCTTGTGGGCGTGCATCACGATCTTTTCGGTTAACAACTCGTTATCTGGCAGGTACACAGGATAATGACCTTGTATCCTACCGTGGCATTCGTAGATATCGTCTTCGTTCTTTTGAAGATTCAACCGTTGTTGGTCTTCTTTGAAGTTTCTCGTTTCTTCGTTGCGTGATTGAACCTTCTTTACCCAGAATTTCGCTGCTTCGTCTGTCTCTTCAGCTGTCAAGGGTCCAACGTTCTTTCCTCTTTGACCGTTTCTTACGTTGTTTGCAAACCGATACATTGTCGCTGTAACTCGTACTGCTTTCCAGTAGTCGTATCTTTGCAAGAGCTGATCTAACTCATCTTGTACTGGTAGTGCAACGGCGAATAACTCTTTTACTGCCTTTGCCTCGGCTTGTGAATCACTCGTATCTTGCGTGATGAGATTTGGTGGCCATTTCTCTTGGTCAAGAAGCCAATCTGGCCCTCTCCACCAAAGGTTGGCTGATTTGCTTACGTCACCGCCTCGGCTGCCAAGGTCTGCTGGGTTATCTTGTGACGTCACGTGCCTCCATTCGATGTAACTTTTATCCTGAATTCGCTTCACACGGTTTCCAACGAACTGTTTGTAGTCGCCGTTTCCGCGAATCCAGTGTAGGGCAACGGTGCTGTCCAACCATCCCACGACGCGTTGTACAGGAAAACCTTGTAGAGATTCTTTGACGTTGTGTACCAAGTTGGTGGCCATGTGACCAGATACCAATTCAAGCCTCGGTATGGTGAGCCCTTTCTTTGCTAGTCGTGATTTCGCTGTAACCAAACCACGAGTAACCCCAGACGTTTGTTTCACTATTGCATACACGGCGGCTGAAACTCCGATCCCACTTGCGTCACCAAAGGCATGTAATTCGATGGACTGGATTGGTTCTTCGGGCTTCGCAAGACTTCTCGATACGGTAACGTCGCGTGGAAGGTTTTGCTCATATTTCAGCCATTTGTTTCGTAGACCACTTGGTAAGGGTGCATCCCAAGCAATTTTAAGGTCACAAGCATCTCGGTATAGGGTCTTTCCAGTTAGGGTCAATGGGGATACCAACCCCAGGGGGTCGTAGATCCTCGCCATCTTTCCTAGAATTCCTCTCTTGGTTTCGTCTGCTGAGTCGCTAGGAATTTTCACTTGAATTTTGTCTTGCTGTTTGTTCCAAGTTAGTCCGAGTAACTTTGTTTCTCCCTCTTTGACTCCAAGTTGCTGTTTGGCGTACGTCTGGTTCTCCCCCATTCCTGTCGCGTTGTCCGATTCTATTTCCTTCACGTTGGAATGCCATTTATGCAGTTCGAACGCAGCTTCGTGAAAGACGTCTTTTGCAGTTTGCTTCAACTCGAGAGCCTTGCTTGTGGTATTTGCTCCGCTAATGAGGTCGTCTACGTACAAGCTTCTCTCTATCTCCTCAACTAGCTTGGGATATTTGGGTTTAAGGCTTTTCAAATGTTCCTTGATTACACCAGCGAGTAGAAATGGAGATGGTGCCAAACCGAAAAGTGCTCGGGTGAATCGTAGGACCTCTACTTCCTTCGTTTGCAGGTCTTTCAGCCAGTGAAACCGCAGTGCGTCTCGTTCGTTCTCCCGAATTCGTATCTGCAGAAATGCTTGTTTTAGGTCTCCCACCACTGCGACTGCATGGAATCTGTTTCGTACCAATACGTTCCATAGAATGTTTTGTAAAACGGGTCCCGTCTCCAGACAATCGTTAAGTGAGGGTACGTTGGGATTAACACGCGCTGACGCATCGTACACTATTCTCATCTTTGTCGTTTCAGCAGATTCTCGGACTACTGGCTTGTGAGGGATGTAAAACTCCTTGCCTTTCGCGTCGTTCTCGGCACGTTCAACTATCCCTCGCTCGAGTTGCTCTTGGATGATTTTGTCGTACTGTTCGAGTGTTTCTTGCTTCTCTAACTTCCGTACCAAGCTGTTAAGGCGTTTCATGCTGCCATCCTTGTTGTTTGGAAGTGGGGGGTGATTTCCCTTCCACGGAAGGCTCGTCTCGTACCACCCCTCCGGATTCTGCGTTAATTGTTCCTTAAATTCCTCGTACACAAATCCCTGGTCGCCGGTCGCTGTGTCCTTCAGCCCAAGGACGTCTAACCTGCACAATTCCTCGTAGTCAGTGGGGCCAGTTTGTGTCAACAGTACTTTGGAAAGGTCGATTTCTTTGCCGGGGGAAAGGATCGTCCATCCGAATTTCGTTAATTCGGCAACAGGCTCGCTCGGTCGTCCAATCTTCGGTTTGGTTTCGGTCTTTATGCGTGCGTACTCACTTGCACCCAGGATCAGGTGCACTGGAAGTTCCGGTTTTTCGTCCGTATCATGCATTTCTACGTCACTCAAATGCTGGAACTTTGCTAAGGTTTCGCGGTATCTTGGGTTTTTCAATGTCAACAGTACTTTCCGGTCGACTTTCGTGACTTCGGTATCTAACTTAAAATCACATTCAAAGTTGTTGATCGACAGATTGTAAACACTGATCGTTTTGTTGACAGATCCTAACATCATTTCGATACGTTTGAATTCTTGTCTAGATGGTTTGGCATGGACCAGATCTAGAAGAGTCGATGACGCATAGGAACTTCCCGCCCAGTGTCTAGTAACGCGCGGCACGCAATTTCATCAACTTTAACAATAACTACGGGGTAGGTAACCATTGCGTTCTCGGTACTTGAAGCTGTCAACAGTACGCCTGAGTTTTCATTTCCGCTAGCGCCACGACCCTCGCAAATACTCGTGTGATGGTGTCGCTTGCATTTTTGGCATGCCGTGCGAGATTTACATTCCGATGCTTTGTGATTCGGTCGAGCGCAGTTAAAACACAGTTGTTTAGAGCTTAATACTCGTTTTCTATCGACTGTTCGTTCGACTTTCTTACAATCTACGGGTCGGTGATCAGTTCCGTCACAGTATACACATGCTCTTTGACTTTGGACTCTAAATTCACGATCTTCTTGTCTCGTATTGAAATTCCTATCTCGCTTGAAAGGTAATTGGGGGTGTTTGTTTACATGCTCTCTACATGAGGTCTTAACAGGGTTGCGCACCGTCCATTTTCGCAAAGCCTCGACTAGATTTGTAAACTTCCACTCCTGCCAGTCATCGTCCATACGGACCAGGTCCCCTCGTATTCCCTCTAATTTATCTATCGTGGCTCTGACATAGCCATTTACTTCGCTAAGTTTTCCCATGGTTTCTAAAGACTGTACATTGTACATGAGTGTCTCGTAAAACTCGTGTATTTTCGATGGCTGGCAGCCGTGAATATTAGGCAATGAAAATATATTTTGTACATAACTATTCACTATTTCACTAGGATTGCCATACCTGGTTTGTAGGATGTTTCTCGCTCTCTCGTAGCCTTCCGTCGTAAACGGTAATCCTTGTATTGAGACTCTGACCTTTGGTACGACTAGTTCTTTCAGATAAGAGAACTTTGTCACTGGTGGGACGTCTGTCTTGTGGATTTCGGCTTCAAACTGGTTCCAAAACCGTAACCAATCGGCGTGACTACCATCGAACTTCGTTATTTGCAGCTTTTGTAAACGTACGTTCGATTTCTGTCCCTGGACACTCGAAGTCTTTGCGCGTTCTTCGACCATTTTCTTCTCGTAATCTAGTTGCAATTCTAATTTCTCTTTATCATATTTCAATTGCTCTTGGTACTTTTCCTCTCTCGTTCGAGCTGCGTCGTTTTCTTTCCGTTGTAATTCCTGTTTCGCAACCGTCTCTAACACCGTCTCTATTTCAGATATAGCCTCGGTTATCGGCTCAATATCCTTTTTCATTCCTACCGTCCATTTACGCACTTCTTCGGCTTTACAACCTTCGCCTAATTTTGCTTCTTGTATTCGCACTTTGATGTCATGGAGCTCCTGTAGCTTGTCGCATAATGTTTTCTTTTGTCGTTCGATATCGACAACTTTACTTCGGCCAAGTATTTCCTTCGTCTCGTCGTTTGTAAGGTTTAACACACCGAATTTTGTCTGAAAAAGCTTTAAAAGCTCCTCGGATGACTGCGTCTCAGACATCCCGTCGGAGGTGCCACTTGTGTCGGGAATTGCTGTCCCCAACACTATAAATCACTCACACTTTACGTTTTAAGGTTTTTTATTCACGGTTCTCCTCGCGCTTCGGCGTTCGTCGCTTTACCTACACTATCTCTCTATTCTACATTCTTTACTTATCTTATGCTGTCAATCATCTTTAGTTTAGGTTACTATATCAACGCTAATTAACTATGTCTATCACTTTCCAACAATAAAGCTCATAGATATAGTGAAATGTACAAAAGAAGTCACTTGGTTAAATATTAAACTTGCTTTCCATGACCATGGCATGGAAATTTTTCCAGTAATCTATATTTCTCAACGTCGATAAACAAAACGTTGTATTTTTCAATTTTCGGTAAGACAGCGGTTACATTTAACTAAATTCATGGTGACGAGAACTGCCATTTTGTTTCGTGGAATTTTGTATATCCCGAGCTGAGATTGAGTTACTAGTGACTAATCAAAACGTTTAAAAAGCAATATTCTCCTCGCAAGTATGTACGCACTAAGTAAAGTTACCATTACAATAAACTCTTGGTATTTGCGCATGTGTATAATGGCGATCTATTGATCTCGGTATCTCGAGATATAGGGGCGCCGGAGCAAGCTCAGGGCGGCGGGAATAACGGGAAGGGCACTTTACACGAACTTTGATCCACTTGTTCAGAGCCATTATCAGGAAGCCTGATATAATGTGTTCATGAGCACTGCCCAACGCTGCGTTGACAACGTAAAGTTGACCCGGGCGGGGTTTGAACCATCAATGGGTTTGACCGCAGTGATACAAAAAAGGTGTCATTTGAGAGCTAAAAGCCTGATCTTTATTTGTGTGGAAAAGGTAAGTCTTCTTATATATACGGCGCTTATATACAGGGTGTATAAAAAAAACTGAACAAAATTGAAATTGCTCTCAATTTCGCGAAGCGGCTCCAGGTACGAAGTTTTTTAGTAATATATATTGTTTGGGTATTTATAATGTAGAATAAACTAAAAAATTCTGAAAGTTGCATTTTTCAAAACCCAGGGGGGTGTCTTGTCCAACAGATCAAAAATGGCTTGCGTACGAAATTTGAATGCTTAAAAGTTATTTTGAGTTAGTGGGTGGAAAATGTGTTGGGTGTTATTATTTATTTATTATTTATTAAAGTTTGCCCATACATACATACATAGTTTAAAATAAAATACAGGTTACAGAATTATAGGGCTAGAGGTCTACTAGAAACCACGAAAGGCTTTTGATTAAGACCCCTAGGTTAATTATTTACAATTAATTACATTGATGATCAGAACTTAAGGTAATTTAATGTTATTAATAGAAAAAAAGAAGATGAGTTTGAGATATTTTTACAATATTTCAAATAATGATAAAGATATATACAAATTAGGAAAAGTTAGAAGACATATATAATTTACAAGAGATGATGAGAGATATATATATAATTTATGTTTCCGAATGCAACAGCAAGAAATAATTTTTTGATTTTTTCTTGAATATGTTATAAGATTTAATATTTAATATTGTGTTGCATTGCTGTTCGAAATTTCAGAAAATATGCGTAAGTGTAAGCCCTTCAAAACGTCGCGCAAACTTTCATTGTTAAGAAAAAATCAGCTTTTGCATGCTTAATTTACGCCTTTACCTAATTTGCATATTGTCTAGACAATTTGTACCTGGAGCCGCTTTGCGAAGTTGAGAGCAATTTCAATTTTGTTCAGTTTTTTTTTTATACACCCTGTATCAGGGCCTTTTTTAAGAAATCGTTAGTGGGGGCCGGGGGGGCAATAATCGAAAAGGGGACCTAACAAGTGCATGCCCGTCAACGTTTCTCAATAAATATTATTGGTTTTGTCGTCGACGGGGGGGGGAAAACACTAAAAAAAATTTTCCCGGACTATACAACATATTCCTATTTTTTATCTAAAATATGTAAACCGATCCCTGTTTTGGTTGTGATAATACCGTAATTTTCCTCAAAATTATAAAGTTTGCTTTTGCACACAAGGGACCTTCACTGGGGCAAACAGTTGACTGGGGGCACTGGGGGCAAAGTTGACTGGGGGCAACATAGGGGCTGGGGCATTTGCCCCCCCAGTGCATTAGTTAAAAAAGGCCCTGCCCTGTATAGGCGCAGAGATATAGGCAGTGCAACGGCTGTGATTTTGTTGATCGACGTGTGATGCAGCAGTGGCCTGGGCCGAGCATATTTTCACGCAAAAATCCAAGCAAAACAGATTTTCATTTCTTGACAGTATTTGGCGATTTTTTTCTCATTTCTTTACTTATGAGAAGAAAATTATTCAAGTTTTTGGTGTAGAAACCGTTGTGAGAGAGATTTAATGTGGAATAAAGGATTACCGAATGGTTTTCCGTGCAGGATTGCGTGATGCGGGATGTTGCGAGACTTTCTGAAAGCGTATATTCTTTTGTTGAAATGTAACGAACATGGCCGACGTGCAAGTAGTTGCAACTTGCAAGTCAAGAATTTCATTTTGGTTCCTAATTCCGGCCGCGGCGCCACAGGATATATTTGAGCGCAAAGGCCATTCAAAAGGCATAATTATATTGTATTAGGACCAGAATTCACCAGTATGGCAGTATCAATTACACACATGGAAAATTATACAAGATTTTGACACTTTTATAATTTTCACAATATAAATTGTCCACTTTAATTAATTAATTTCCGCACAATCCGATGACCTTGCTGACACAGCAAAAATGTCCTAATGACGTCACTTGTTTACCGAAAGACGAAAGTTGTCGACAAAGCATGAAATTTGAAACGTAGCTTGGCATTTTTGTGTTAGTTACTTAGTTTAATAAAGAGAAAATACAAAGGATGGCAGCGCAAGTTATTGGTGCGAAAGTAAGGATAGAAGTCAACGAAGAAGGATCTTATGAAGGATATGTACACAACATCGATGGGACGACCAAAAAGCTAACACTTGTGAAAGGTTAACGTTCAAGTATTAAATTGTTAAAATTTGGTAGTTTTGTGGTGCGGAATTGTGGTCTACCATGCCGAAATGTCACGTGTTTAAAACTGAAATAGTGAAATCTTTTCATAATATACTGATTTGACAGTCATTTGACAGTCATTTGAAGCCATTTTATACGAGACAATTTAATAAAACTACAGTATCTTGGTATAACACCTGGCCTATGCAATATGTGGGTTTCACTTGAGAAGCATTAGCATTATCATGCAGCGAATGATGGTCAACCTGCAGTTATCAAAGTGAGGAAATAATGATAATTCCTTTCATTATACATAGTCGTCTTGTATTTGAAGGCAGATATATAGAATTGAGAGATGTAGTTTAATTTTCTTGCTCCTAAAGGCATCAACATTTCTGGAGTTGACCCCATCTGCTGCCCTGTAGCACCCATCTGCTCCTGACTGGAAAGTTTGGAAATCGCACAACCGAGATTTCGAAAATTTAATAGTAAGTGTATAGAGGAATCAAAATTGCGCGCCGATATCTCGGTTGCGCGATACAAACTTTCCAGAGTGGCATCTGCTGCCCTGAAACCCACCAATTGATTATAACAATCAATCAATCAATTGATACTGAAATCAATGAACAATATATGGCGGAGGTTTATGTGACCTTATTGATTGGTATTGATTATCAATAACAATCTATAGACTAACCACATGTAATTGGTATTGATTGGTACATTATTTGCAAAACTATTTTTAAAACGGCGCAGTAATATGTGAGAATTGAGCGACAAAATTGCTCAAACTTGCAATAAAATCTGATTTCAATGCATCTTAATTAAAGATGTTTACAAATGCTGTCTCGAGTGTTGCAACTTATGTGTGTGAACATTTTCAATTAACATTTATTGAAATCATATTAAGTTGCTGCAATTTAATTGTTGTTCGTTTTACTTTAATTACTTTAAAGCCTTGGTAAAACATGGCAGTCAGCAGACAAGAGTTATCTAGAAATGCAGATAAAAACCTTGTTCTAAAATGCTATCATTAAATTTTATCTATTAAAGTTCATTTGACAAGAGTCTCATCAAATCAGAGTTGGTGATCAAACTGCTTCAAACCAGTTCTAAGCATAGTTGCCACTGCCCTCTATACGTAATACAACCTCAATTCACAGATGTTCTATTATGATTTAATAAAAGTATACATATAATCAAAATACATTTGTACCATATTAGAATGTGAGTTAGAGCTGTACATGTGTTAACAATATTGTAATACTGCATATATGTTAACATTACCGTGCAATAACTGCATCAGCATAATTACCGCATACTCACATCTTTATATTTGCCTGGACTTAGTTTGCATTACTTGCATATTGCGCATGAACAATTTGTGAAAATGAACTGTAAAGTTTACTCACTGGCTCAGCCCTTATTAATTTATAGTAGCAGTTGACACCAGTCCGTGCACTTCAACCCCCTATGTCCAGTTCTAGATCATTAAGGATTTATTGTTTGTAAGTGAAAAAAATATTAAACTGTGCCATCCAAGGTACCCAAAATCATGTGAGCATTTTAACTGGTTCGATAAAGTTTACATAATTTCTTTCACTGCGTTTGCTTGAGTCGCTTGTCAGCTTTCGATCACTAGGAAAAGCTCTAGGTACAAAATCTCCATTACTATCCGGTTAGACTCTATCATCCCTGTTTGACAGCTGACAATTACCTTCATGCACCAATACATAAAAAATATATCTGCAGAAATATTGAGAGCTTACCACCTCCCTGACTTAATGTACCATTGAGGCATGAAAAAAATTGACGTGTTAGAGATGTGTCCTTAAATAGAGGTTCAACTGGCCCTTAAAGCATATAAGAGAGTTACAGTAGTACAATTACCGACTTCTGAAGAACAGCGTTTGTTTAAAAGGGTGTATGTATGTGGTATCAGCACCAATTAATATATATGGCTACTGTACATCACAGCACTGTGAAGGACCACTAACAATAACATGTGAATCTATTTTTTAGTTGTCTCTTGCACGACAGGAACAAGATTACATGGCTTTCATTACTTTTTTCCAAATGAAATAACTGATTGTAAGTTTTACGTAATTGTAAAATTTTTTAATGTCATGGTTTATAACACCATCCGTAAAGGACATGTAAGATTGTATGTCATAATGGTATTAGACTATTGATGTGCTGTACAGTTTGCAAGGCTCAGTCACAGTAAAAGTAATGTATGATTTTATGAGATACAAGAATTACATGAACAAAAATTGTAGTTCGTTTTCTGCTTTTTTTGTGCTGTCTGAAAGTTTGTTTTCATGTTTTCTAAATAAAGAGAATGTAAAACAACATTCATAAATGGAGTATAAAAAGAAAATGATGCATGGGTTTGGATTTGGAATCAATCAATTTCAAACTGATTGTTTTTAATGTAATGCAATTCTTGAGGTAGAAACTTGGGGTCTACTGAAATCCATCTAGCTTGAAAAGTGTCTTTCTGGTGGAAACATTTGATGCATTCCTGTCACATGTATGATGTCATTGCTACATGTGTCTTAATAAGGATGACAAAAACCAATCTCTGGTGAAAAGCAGCCTTGTGTTTGGTAGATAAGAAATGTTTGCAAAAAAGAGACGATGTTTGTTTTCTTTTGTTAGTAACTGTTTTGGAACAGAAAAAGACACATGACAGAAACAACACTGTAATTAAGGTTCAGAAGTAAGTATCTAATACCTGTAGTTCACAATCCATGCTAACACTCTCATACAGTAGAACCTCCATATTACAACAGTTTGGGATCGAAGCTTGCTGTCCATGTTTGTAGGAGTCTGTTGTCTAGAGGTTTTCTATAACAATGTAAGTCTAGAAAGTCTCTAGATTTAGAAAAGTGTCCCTCTCTTCCATCGAGTTAGGTCGGTCAACCTGCGGGAAGTTTACAGTGGATGAGATAAAAGTGCAAGGAATAGAAGCAAGAATTTGAACTGTCCTTTATATAAAAGTTAGGAGAGTAGCAGTGGCGGACACTGGGGGGGGGGGGGGCGAGCCCCTCCAATAATTTTGAAAGACTGTAAAAATCTTGTACCAAATAACACAACCCCGGCGAAAATTTGATGAATTATTCATGAACAATTCATGAATATTGTTCATGAACATCCATCAAAAGTACATGAACTGTTCATGAATGTGCATGATCATTAAATGGCACAGTTCATGAAAACAACAGTTCATGAACAATAAATTCATGAACATTTCTGTTCACGAACGGTTCATGAACTATTGTTCTAGCATTTTTTATGAGCAATTCATGAACAATATTCATGAACTATTCATGAATTTGCTCATGAACATTAAATGGCACAGTTCATGAAAATTGTTGTTCATGAATAGTTCATGATCTTTTATGTTTCCATAGATCATGAACTTCTCATGAATTATTCGTGATCACTCTTTCATGAAATGTTCATGAAGTAATTCATGAAATGTTCATGAAGTAATTCATGAAATGTTCATGAAGTAATTCGTGAAATGTTCATGAAGTAATTCATGAGTTGTCATGAACATTTGATGGTACAATTCATGATGAATATTCATGAAATGTTCATCATCTCATTCACCTGATTCATGTACATGAATTATGCAAAATTACCACAAAATTCTTAGTTTAACAAGGCTTAGTTGACAAGAAAGACAACTGACTGCCTTGCGGACTATGCCTACGGTTTAATACTTAGAATACACAAGTCACAACCGTAACTCTTAGAAGCAAGATTTTTTAATCAAGTTTCTATTGGAAAGTATTGGGAAACAGGTTTCATAATACAGTTAAAATTGTAAGGTTTTGTGTTTACCGTTAGTTAATATGGCATATAGCAGTTCGTATTGCGCTTTTACTTCATGCCCTTGTCTACGGCCAAAACGCCAACAGCGAGATGACTTCTAACAAGACGCGGTATTTAATACCATAGGGCAGATTGAACAAGGCAAATTTAACCGCCCACATCAGTGTTGAAACATCTTTTTAAAGCATCCTGTTTGCGCAATTATAGTACAGTATGCGTATTTTTTTCATATCTTGTTCGTTTTTAGTAAACTCCTACCTCATTGGCTGCACGTACTGTACATTAACAGTATGAATGCTGAGAGAGGGAGTTTTGCAATGGGAAGCCAAACAAGGGTCAACAAGCTGAGGGCCGCAAAATATCATTTTAGCTCATGCTTATATTAAATATCATCGGCTGTGAAACCCATTTCTTTTACACATCTTCAATTCTTTGTATAATTTTCACTCTGTCTTTGTTGTGTTCAACATTTGCGGTCGCGCATTCATATCAGAAGAAATTTACTGTAACTTGTACTGTAATTAAGAGTCATGCGTAGGCCAAAGGTCGAAGAGACACAGACAAGCTAGTTTGGTAAATTTGCAGTTAATATGTGAATTTCTTGAAGCATTTTAAATCTGAAGTTATAAAAATGCGTAAAACATTGAAGTTATGCCGTAAACTTACTTTATTCTTTCTAATCCTTGCTCAGAGAACGGCTGCCTTTCCGTTGCTAGTTCACTTCATCACCAACTGATAGTATTCGTCGAAATCCTTTCTTAGCAAGCTAATGCTTTTCACATTTAATAATTAATCCACTCAACAACAAAAAACGTATAAAACGTACTAACGATGATATGTTGCATCAAAAGCACGATTTTATATAAAATGTCAACTATTTGCAGTTGGCCGATAGCCAGTCTACATGGCCAACGGCAATGTGTGCAACTGACTTTCATCAGATAAATTGGCGGAAATTAATAACAGTACTGATATGGATTATTTCAACATTAAATTCTTGCGTCTAACTTCTGTTATGCTATATTGCTATATAGTTCTTCTAGTAGAATAATTGTACATGTATATGGCCTCGAAGAAAGCTTGTTTTTTATTTATTGAAAATTTGATATAGAAAAAGCCATTATAACTGCATGAGGTATTTATGAACATGTTTTATGATTTTCTTACAGTGTATGATCCACCAAAAAATTCAGCAATATTTTCTGAATAGTTCATAAACAAATCTTCAGAAAATTTTGAAGAATAATTAGTTCACCAGATTGGTAAATGAAATCACGAACGTTCATGAATCATTCATGAACAAAATTTAACGAAAAGATGGTTCCATGAAATTCATTAAAATTTCATGGTAAGTTCACGAACCTAATTCTATGAAATTTTCATGAATTATTGTGCATGAAATAATTAAATGAATATTCATGAACATTAATGAACTATGCTGTTAATGAACAAAAAGTTCATGAACAATTTGTCATTCATCAAATGTTCATGAACGGATCATGAAGAGCATTCACGAACACTTCATGAACACTTGTTCATGATCTTTTGTTAAAACGTTTGATGAACAGGCCAACAGGGCATGAACTGTTCATGAATATGCATGAACGTTCATGAACGAACCATCAAAGTTCATGACTTCATGAACAAATTCTCGCCGGGGAAATCACACCCACCCATATAACGTAATGTACGAGTCAAATCCAACCACGATCAGCCCCCCCCGGGCAACCCCCGGGCATTTGACTCAAGACCAGCTCTGTATAGGCGGGAATTTGACTCAAGTTTAATCCGCCCGGTCGGGCATTTGACCATTATACAACAAATTGGTCAGCGGTTGTTCCCATAAAGTATGTACACTCTAGCGCTTCGAAGTTTTTAAAATTGCTTTTTTAAACACATTCTGAGCGACAAATATTGAATATGCCGTTGTTCAAAGTTTGGAATAAAGGAAAAACAATTGGGAAAGCTGTTCTTGCAACAAAATTCCAGAACCATGTACCCTTATAGCAGGGCATTTGACTGTGGTTTCTGCCTGTCCGGCCGAGCATTTGACTATTTATTTTTTCAAAAGTCAAATTCCCTGGGGGTCGCCCGGGGGGGGCTGATCGCGGTTGGATTTGACTCGTACATAATTGTCATATTAAATAATGACTATTTGATAAAACTTAAGCTAAAAAAGTAAGCAATATACCAAACAATATAATAATATTAATATATGTTTCTGTACTGTACATAGTCACAACATACGCATTTTATACATTCTTTTTGACTTTTTTTGTTCTGTGTAGGATTCCTTACAGGCGCTTCTTTAAATGTCATTGGGGGTCATTCAGAAAATATGTGACGCTTCGGGGGGTAGGGGGGTGATTGACGTAGTGTCACACGTCGTCACAAGGGGGGAGGGGGTAAAACAACCTCAGTCACGTGACGTTTTTAATATTTAATATGCCGGTACATTTAAAATTATATTACATTTATCATATTTTCATTATTATTTAAATAATACATACTAGATAAACTAGACCACATTTTTATACAGTATTTATATCTACCGCATGGTGAGACTCCCGAATTAAAATATTACTCGAAGAAGTTTCTTTACATGAAGTACTTGTATATTCATATCAAGTAGTTTCTTTTACATGAAGTATTTGAAAATTGAATAATCGATTCAATTCGTGAATCATTTTTAGGTTGTGAGATTTTTAGGTGTGTAGATTCAAATTTATGATCATGCTTAACATAGGGGGGGGGGATTTGTTTGGCGTCACGTATTTTTGCATGGGGTGTATTACCAAACGTCACAGCGCGTGCGGGGGTGTAAAAAAAATGGCCAAAAAAGCGTCACGTATTTTCTGAATGACCCCTTGTCGATTTTTGTTGTTTTTGAAGCTTATACTGTATTACTGTTGTTTGGCGGCGAAATTTCCTGCTGCACGATAATATTTGAATGCGTATTAAATTATTATGCTGAAAAACAATGGATAATTCAATTAACATTCCTACGGTGGCCCACAAGTGTCACGGCACATCTTTCAGAAGTTCATGGCACAACATTTAATATTGTACAGCAACTTCTTAAAATTCACGGCAACTATGAAAGTTCGTTCACGGCAACAATTGAAATCTCACGGCAACTTTGAAAGTTCACGGCAACAATTGAAATCTCACGGCAACTTTGAAAGTTCACGGCAACAATTGAAATCTCACGGCAACTTTGAAAGTTCACGGCAACAATTGAAATCTCACGGCAACTTTGAAAGTTCACGGCGGAAGTGAAATACTGTTCACTGTGAGTACTTAGTACCCAGACTCCTTTGTCATTCTACCCAATCCAAAATGGCGGACGACGAAGGCGAGAAAAGCGTGGTGTAAGTTTTGACCGTTTTGTTTTTGTGATTTTGTCATTCCAGCATCAAATAGATTTACTTTAAGAGATTGGTTGTACAATATAGCCGAAATTGGTCTGCGATATTTACGAATAACTTATACATGTTACTAATCTGGGCAATGTTTGATCGATTGAGTATTTGAGTGTTTAATATAGTTTTATTTCTTGAACAATCTCCCTATTTCTCCCGCTTTCTGCTTCTAGTTATCGTTTCTATGCGAGAACCATTACAACTGGAATGTTAAACTTATCGTTTCCTTGTACCATATAAACTCCTAGCATTTTCGGTTGTTTGATTTAATGATTTCAAATGGGCTATTACATTTAATATCTGCACCCCCCTGTCGAGGACCTCCGTATTTCACTATTTTTTCCCCTCTGGAAACTGGAAAAAATGGTTTCCCCCCTTGGAAATTCTGTCTCAAAACCCCCTAGGAAAGATGTTTTGCCCCCCCTGGAATAGTGTTTAGCCCCCTATGGAAGTTAGTTTTCTTGGCTTATCCCCCCCCTGGAAAAAAATGTCCTCGACCCTGCCCGATCAAGGGCAGTGCAGACCATTGGTGCAGATTGGAAACAAGAAATAACCCCTTTGGAAATTTTATCCAACAACCACCCTGGAAATACCTGGTTGACAGGTTGAACACGCTTACAACCCCTCTGGAAATACCTCGCCACCCCCTCTGGAAATGCACTTTTTACCACTGTGAAAAACTTTTACCCCTCTGGAAATACCCTTTATTACTCTTTTACCTGTCTGGAAATAATTTTTCACCCCACTGGAATTTTTTTCTAACTTTATAGCCCCTCTGGAAAGGTAATGATGAGGACCCTTCTGGAAAAACACAGATGTAAAACCCCTCTGGAAACGGAGGTCCTCGACAGGGGGGGTGGAGGTATTAAATGTAATAGCCCAATTTAGTCTCCGAATTGAATCTCGAATTTTTGTTAAAATTTTAACTTAATGCGTTCGTTTTAGTTTTTGTGGGGTCTGTTCCGCTAAATTAAGAGATGGAGTACGTTACTGTTGGAAGTGTAAAAGTGATCAAACCAAAGTTGGCCCACCTGGTTGGACTTCTAAACCCTCTACTAGTGGTAGTTCCCAACAGCAAGAAAGTAAATCAAATATGTCATTTGGCAGGCCTCAAAATGTGTCCCATGGAAAAGTGCTATCATTTGAGCAATTCTTGAAGAAGAAAACCAGCAAGGAGAACTGTGCACATTTTCGACCAACAAAGAAGGCTAAGTCTGACCCAAATGAACAGGTTATGGTTTATATCGGCATTAAGAGATTCAAGGATGGCTGTCTGAAAACAGTTAAAGGAAAATACTTCCTTTGTAGTCCCAAAGTCTGCTACTTGTAAATTAATTTTGCAAAAAGCAATTGAAACAATGACAGCTTTTGACAGGTCTTTTGATGGAAATGATACATATGATTTATTGTATGAAGATGGAAGCATTGCACTTTTTATGCCTGGGACTAAAGATTTCTTCGAATTGGAGAAGTACAGGTTTGAACTGGGGAGAGACTATAAACGTATTACCTTCTATTTGTGCAACCAATCTGATATTGATCTGAATGAGGGGATCCTGGATTTCTCAGACGAAACAGATGAGATAAATAATGAAATAGACACTTGTGTCCAAACTTTTGAAGAATCAGAGGGCAACACCATGTCACTTGGTGATCCAGGAACAAGCCAGATGGAGCAAGTTACAAGTCAGGATGAAGAGATAGCAAGACAACTTCAGCAGGAATGGAATGAAGAACCCGAGTTTACTTCCACCTCCAATTCACCTGAAACAAAAGATTCAGACAGTCCCATGCCTGCAACAACTACTCTGATAAAAGATAATCAAGATGTCATCCATGTTCTCTCTTCAAAAGTAGATAAGAATGATCAGTTTTTCATAACTACGCGACGAAAAGCGCCGCTGTCAAGAATCTTTTCCCTTTGGCAGCACCAAGCTAAAAAAAATCACCAACCTGTAGAATTATGGTGCAGTATAGTGGCGAAGCAGGAATAGATTCAGGAGCTATTGCAAAAGAATTCCTCGAAGATACAATGGAGGACATCGCAGCAACTTTATTTGAAGATGGAGTTCCTGTTAACTCCACATTTCATGTGCAAAACGGAGACTTTCGTACTTGTGGTGAGATAGCAGCTGCTTCAATAGCCCAAGATGGACCGCTACCTTGCTTTTTAGAAGAATGTGCGTATTACAGTATTTTTACTGAAACGGATTTAACAAATATCCACGAAAAAGACTTGTCTGAAAAAGAAAAACAGACACTTGCTAATATAAGACTTGACTGTACCAAATACTCAGATTTTATATTAGATAATGGATACAATTTTATCGAGGATATCGTAAATTCATTGAAGGTCAGATTTGTGAGCAATCGCATGTTATACATGAAAGAATTCAAGAAAGGCTTAGATGTTTATGGTCTTGGGGATATGATTGCAACGAATCCAGAAGTATGTCGGGCTCTTTTTATTAAAGACTTTAAGAAAGACGTGGTGCCAGATGCAGACTATCTCTTCTCTTTGATGGAACCTGTTTACTCTGAAGAAGGATCCACAAAGCGTGTCATTGAAGAATCAATAATGGATTATCTTCAAGATGCTCTCATTCCCCTAGTAGTGCTGTGCGCCGGAGCCGGAGGGCCGGAGCCGGAGTTTTGGCCTATTTTGCCGGAGCCGGAGTTTGTTCAACTCCGGTAAAACTCCTGCAGCACTTATTTGTGCTGCAAACTACTGTCAAACATTCTCAGACTGTCAATCATAAATTAGAACGCGCTCTCGCGCCATGCAGACGACAGCTATGACGACAGTCATAAGTGTTAAAATAAAAAACAAAGATAGTGCTTCCACTTTGAAATTGAAAATGTCCATTAAATTTCGAATTTTCACGAATTTGCCGGAGCTGGAAATTTTCTGCCGGAGCCGGAGTTTTTTTTCCCGGAGCCGGAGTTTTTTTGGCCGGAGCCGGAGCCGGAGGTGAAAAACCCGGAGTTTGCACAGCACTATCCCCTAGAGGACACACCAGTCTCAGGATACTCAGCTGCAGTAGCTTGGAACTACAATGAATCTGCAAGTGAGCAGTCAAGCTCAGAAGAAGTGTTTGAAAGCCCAAATATGTCAGTTGGAGGTGTTATGGGATGGATTACCGGTCAAAGACACAAGCATGTAATGACAAGGGAAAGGCCCATCATAACAGTAAAGTTTGATCATGATTGCCTGGTCAGAAACCCAAATCATAAAATATGTTTCCCTTTGGTAGGGGGCATGTGGCAGAGAATTAACAATACCTGTTGTACACATGAATGAGTCCAAGAAGTTTAAAGAGGTTTTGATCATTGCATATTGTACCTTTTACTAAGCCCTAACTTTGAGACAAATGTTTCAGAAATTGACAGATTGTTGATGTTATTTTTAGCTTTAGTTTCTTTGTTTATTGAAAGTTTATATTTATTGAAAAACAAGCTAGTCAAATTTGTACTATATATCATATAATATAGTAGTTCAGTTGTGTTGAGTTCTGTGAATATGACATAGTGATTGTCATCATTGTTGTAGTTTACTGACACACAGGAAGAAAAATTTATTAAATTTCTTTAACAGTGTACTGTATTTAGCAAAATATTTTTTACAATCTAATACAACAACCCAAAAATTTCAATACATCACACTGTATTTTCACCATTATTTGCACAGCTAATGAGCAAATGGTACAAGTCTAGTGCCTGCCTCCAGTGAGAAGGCTTTTGTAATGAGCAGCAGTCCATCACATATGTAAAGTATCTTTGGAAATCATTTTGTCCATTACAATCACTAATTATATGCTCTCTAGCATACAATTTCTCTTCCTCTGGAACAGGCAAGAGCAAATGACATTGACCATTGTGAAGTTCAGGGAGATAGTACAGAGAATCTGGCCTCCCTTTCAAAGTATCATATCTCGATTTCCGGATATAATGTGAATCCCTTGGCGTCATTTAAATTTTCTGGTAACAATGCACCAAAACAAAACCAAAGACACTCCGTATGAAGGGGAACTGTGAGGTCTAGAGTGCCTTCATCACAAAGAACTCTAAAAAGTTGATCCACCAGGATGCTTGGTATTTTCATAGGAATGACCACCACCCTTCGATTCTCTGGTTCCGAGGCGAGGAAACATACCTATGGCTGTTTGGATCATTTCGAAAAAATGTATGAATAGCAGCTGCGAGGCCATTTTCAGTGCCAAGGTCGGTAATAAAATCAATGGGGCAGCCCTGATACTGTTCTACAGCCTCCAAATAGTACATTCCTATGTTATTGGGTTGATTATTTGACCGAGTAACATACAACCAAAGAATCTTCCGGCTCCACCCATCTATACATCCGTGGATCGGGAAACCATATGGTTTCAGTTTATCATATCCGTCACAATGCCAAGAAAAATTAGGGCCTGGATTCCGATAAACTCTTCTCCTCAATTTGTGTTTTGATCTTTCTTGTACGCCCTCCGGATCTAACTCTCGCAATACCTCCTCGACAACAACTCTTGGCACAGTTATTCCGTTCATTTGAAGCGTGTGCCATATTGAACGGTAACCTCTACAAACTCCTGGGCCATCCAAGAGTGATCTAATTGCATCACGGACGACGCCAAGGTCATAATCGGGTTTCTTCTTTGCAGACCATATTCTTTTATTCGCCGTTTTAATGTACTTAAGCTCATTTCTTTGTCATGATATTTCAGAAGAAAGTTTCGAATCTCTTCATATTGAAATCCTCTCTGAAAATAATAACGAATGATATCCTCATCATTAGTTTCATCAGTATTTTCATGCTCATCTAGGTTATCGTACTCTTCTTCGATATTTGTCGCCATTTTGGATTGGGTAGAATGACAAAGGAGTCTGGGTACTAAGTACTCACAGTGAACAGTATTTCACTTCCGCCGTGAACTTTCAAAGTTGCCGTGAGATTTCAATTGTTGCCGTGAACTTTCAAAGTTGCCGTGAGATTTCAATTGTTGCCGTGAACTTTCAAAGTTGCCGTGAGATTTCAATTGTTGCCGTGAACTTTCCAAGTTGCCGTGAGATTTTCAATTGTTGCCGTGAACTTTCAAAGTTGCCGTGAGATTTCAATTGTTGCCGTGAACGAACTTTCATAGTTGCCGTGAATTTTAAGAAGTTGCTGTACAATATTAAATGTTGTGCCATGAACTTCTGAAAGATGTGCCGTGACACTTGTGGGCCACCGTAACATTCCAATTTGTGGTTTTATGTTGACGAAACAAAAGCGTGCGCAGCGAATAAATTTCACTCACTTAGCGAATAAATTTTTACATTGTCATTGGCGTGTTAAATTAAACCATCATGTAAATATTTTCTCTGAAATGTTGGTTTTTTATGCTTTGCATGTGAAATTTTCCGTATCTGCATATTTTCAGTTTGTTGCCCGAGGTTTTTATAATAGGAATTTTAATTCACAAAAACTCATGACCAGAACTTACTGTCCGTTGTACTTAAGTGTTCATTAGTAGAGGTTTCACTGTACAGTATGTAATGTCCTCGCATCCCTATAACTGAAATTATAACCCTTGCTGTATTTATAGAGCAGAAAATGAAGGAGTTTCGAATGTTCCATCCACCCAGATTGCCACCCCACTGGTCACGAACGAGAAACCAGTAGTAAATCAACAAGAGCCTAAGGGTAGAGGTTTGCCTCTTAAACATGAACGAAATTTTTCAAAGAAACATCTTCAAAAAGGCAAATCAAGGCGTGATCCAAGCGATGAAGGTTTGAGGATGCTTCAAAAGAAGCCTGGGGTTATAAATTGTAAGTTAAGCACAGGATTCAGAGCTAAAATGACAGAATGACCGGTCAACTTGATTTTAGCTCGGTCAAACTCTGTTTCTGACCGGTCATTTTTAAAATGAGTAAAATACAGCAAATATCCAAAAATATCACTATTAATGAGGGAGATTTTATTACTTAATACGCATGCACTAAAAGTAAAACACTTACAGTGAAACAAATAATAACAATTTGTTTCGAGACATCGCTTTTATTGTTTCATGTTTTAAACGCTCAAGACGTTTAATACAAATCACGCTGTAAAACAGTCAACGTTGTAATAGTCTTTCTGTCACAACATTTCAGCTAAGATGGCATAAATTCTATCGGAAAGTATACAAATGTGACCGGTCAAAATATTACCGGTGAGGCAAAACAGTGACCGGTCAAGAGGCTTTTTTGGCCGGTCATTGTTCCGTTGACCGACCGTTATTTTTAGCCCTGGGTGTACAGTCGTCTGGGTGTGTGTGTGCATCATCAGGTATCTGTTGGGTTAGCACAAATTTGAATTAATACTCATGTGGATGTCAAGTGTGTATGTTTATGTAATTCTACTATTTATTGCAGTTTCGACCTTTGCATGGTTTGGGAGATATAATTGAGATTTTTGCCATGCTCAGAAAGAACTTTATTGAAATGAGTTTATTAATTAACTGTCTTAACAACGAAATTATATCCTTGTTTTCTTTTCAATTTACTTATTCTTAGGAAATTCTAGTATCCCGGATAAATTATTCTGAGAATTAGAGATGGAATATGAATTGATAAATTGCAACTAACTTTTTGGGTTTTACCCTGTTTTCAAATTTGTTAAAACCCAACAGGCTGTTCATGCACTTTATAATGCTTAGTTTGTTGTTCTTATTGAATCAGAATAGAATAAAACATTTCGTAGAGATGTACTGCATATCATGGATTAAGAACCTCTTCTTGAATGCGTTACTGCAATACAAATTGCCTAATTTGATTTCTTGCAGGTAATTCTGACCTCTTCGTTGAGACTTCAGAAGATCATGAAAATTATACCATCAATCCTCCTGATTTTGTCCCGATAGACTCATTTGGAGAGGCATTTGAACAAGCGGTAAGTGTTGTCTGTAATGTTTGGCAACAAACACAGTTTGAAATAGCAGCGGGGTACCAGCTACAACCAACTGTTGCAGTACATTACCGGTGTATTTCAGTTTAAAAATGCAACTGTAACTTTATAGTAAGTATTATAATCTACAAACTGATCATGCTGGCAGGATTTTTAGCCTATACGAAGTTAGCAATATTTCCTTAACGTGATTTCGAACCCTGAAAACGCCTCAGCGCATATTACTATCATGGGAATGTGCACTGTATTTGAAACGAAATGTCAAGGTTCTTGGCCACATAAATATATACTCATCGAGTCAAAAGAGGACTCTTTTTTAGAAACAGAACTACAATCTACATGTAAGTAAAACACGCGCGATCTTCCTATTGAGTGAAGCTCTGGCGGTGTAATATACATGCATAGTATAACAGGGGTCGAAATTTACATTAATACTATACAACCGGAATAGTAGTTACTGTTCCGTCTGAAGAAAAAAATGTACCTTACATTGTTATAACAATAACCGTCATGGTGTCTAGCGCTTTTCAAGCTCTTTGGGGTTCTTTTGCAGAGCACCATTTTTTAAATTAAAAAAAAATAACAAAAAATATATACATATATGTATAATACTTGTGCAACATTTATTATGTAATTATTTATATATTTGGTAAATAAACTTTTGATTTGATTTAAGATCCACTATTTCTTTATCTCTCTGAGAGCCCTCTGTTCACAGACTATAACGTCTCTGACATTTGTGACGTAAACCTCAAGAACCCGGAAATGAAGGTTTTATTTATACACCAAGAATGTATCAAATTGCGTTGCTCTGTTATGCATTCTTGTATTGTATTATGCATTATCTGTTATGAACTATTGCTGACACCAGTCTGCCATGTAGCGAAGTTAAAATTTACGCAGCAAAATAGAAGTAAGCATGCGAACAAAAACCCAACTACGGAATTTACAAAGTTTTAAAGGTAAAATAATCTCCAATAACGTACTGATACTATAAATTGACACCAACTTATAGTTTGATAAACGGAATACCGAGATCATGAAGTTTACTGTTCCGCCTTTCTGTCTGCGAACGGCCGAAGGCGACGCCATATTGTGTGTTTTTTTCGTGTTTGGCATGACGTCACGTGTAATACTATTTTTTATATCACACGTACGACGTCAAATCGTGCGATATCATGTCACCACTCAATATTTGGTCAGCCATTGAGTTGATATGACATATTTCACCGTTGACTGTTAGCCAATCAGAAATATTGAATCAATTTAAAAAATAATAATAAAATATATCTTGTAGTCAATAGATCACTTCTGAATTTTGGTATTGGTAGGTAGCCCGCGTGGCAGGCGGTATTAGCGGGCACGAAAGGCATTCAACGAGAAGATAGAGAGGCTAGGGTATTGGATAAAATAGGTTATCTTTATCATAGCTTATATTTAACAATATAACGCCGAACACCAATATAACGCCGAAGGTGAGGTGAATATCACCGAGCCTGAGGCGAATAATTGTTTTAGTAAAATTATATAGGTGATTATTTGGAAAAAAAGTAAAAAATGCACATTTCAAAAATATTTGAATTGAATATTTATGAATAAAAGCGGCTTAAAAACGCTTTAGGTGATTATCGCGTATTAATCCGACCATATAGAGAATCCGACGTAGCGCTGTAGCGCAACCAATCAGCATTGAGAATTTTCAATAATCACCTATGTAATTTTACTAACATTATTTAACTTTGCTTAAATTTTTGCCTTATTAGTCTACTATAATTTCAACATTTAGATTGCGTACATTTCACGTCAACGTGTGGTGGGTGTTGCGTGGGAAGGTCTAAATGTTGGTCGTTTTGGCCAGCTTTGCCTTATACAGGTAAAACATATCTTAAGAATATTCACATGTAGTCGGATGTGCAATTAATGTTCAGGATGTTCCTCTGTCTAACATTGCATTATCAGATTGTCGTTAACAAAATTCACATGTGTCTGTTGAGATCAGCGGTTGAGATAAATAGCATGTTTGGGTATTTTATATTTTGTAATAAACGAGAATTATAAGTGTGTTATTTGAGTGTAAAAGGTTGATCCTCTCGCGCAAAAATTGAATGTGAATGAAACACCCCTACAAATGTTATGTATTTCTCATAAATTATCTGTTTTGATTGGCTGCTGACCTACATATATTTCGTGGCGCCTGTAGGTATGGCGTAATTTCTGTAGACAACACAATCCATTGTCTGCAGATCTGATGTAATTGTTACAGATAATGCTGCTGTATTATTCATTTCGTAGGCTTTCAGCTTCGGCATATACGCAAACTTCGACCTTGATTATTCTTGATGTCATGCTTAACCTCGTCCAATAATTGTTAATTAACTGCTTTAAAACAAATTGAATAGTTATAAATTGTGGTTTTTCAAGGTACATCCAAATTTATTCCAATGTTTGATAAGAAATAGTGATTAAGATCGTAATTTTTACACCAAGCCCGTAACACACACGTTTTCGTTCTCTTCAACTGCAGATCTCCCAAAATACTCATTATCCTGTAACAGCAGAATCTGCTTATTAAGAAACAAGTTCCAATCACTGATCACTTTCATGATACACTGTGAATTGTAATGATACACTGACAATTATAATGATACAATATTGTTAATATTAATAAACAATGTAAATTTTAATCATTTTACTCTAATTTTAATGTAATTGCATGGTAATTAAGACTATATTGTCTTCTTCATGTATTTCAGGCTCCAATAATAATAATAATAATAATAAATAATTTGTTGGATGCATGCAGATGGAAAACAGAATCTGGCATTCGAAATTACAATCATGTTTGTTCGTATTTCATTAACATTTCCTGTGCTCTTTACTATAGATTGGTTGTAATAAGTGTGTTTACTTATTTGATATTGTGGCCCTTGGTGGACGAGCGTTTGATTGTGGCTTAGCAGATATCATGGATTCTGCGGACATTTTAAAGGTTAAAATGTTTATAGTTTTTACCTCTAAAAGCGAGCCATCGTACAGCAGAAATTCTTGTTTCTTTAGATTGTTTTTTGTTGTTATACGTGTATTCCTCTCTTTCCAATTATTGATTATTTGTGTGTTTCTGTATGTAAGCGTTACTGCATGGGCAGCAGATGGTGGCCACGCAAGTTCAGAAATGTTGACACAAGTTTACAAGAGAACGCTTCCATTTATTTGCCAGCAAATAGAAGACTAATATTTTTTTTTGCGGTCCTAATTCATATTCTAGGGTTTCCTGCAATCTGATTGGCTACGCGAGCGGTCCGTATGAGGCCGTACGGAGCGCGCGAGATTTAAATACATAGAGCCAATGTTTTTGTTTTTAAAATTATATTTTGAGACTTGGGAAATATTTCCCTATACGGACCTCCAAGCCGGTAAATAACATATATTTACGTATAACGACAGGACCTACATCATTTCCTCGCTCTGATACTGGCAGATGACCAGGTGCCATCGTTTGCACAATACAGTTGTCAGTGAAACGCAACTGTTTACCCACACTTTACTGTGATTGTAATTGACACTATATTGAAACTATATTTGTATTCGTATATCCTTATATAGGTGACTCACAATTGTCGCCATTTCAGTGATGCATTATATCATCAATATGGAGTTAGTCTTGTGAATGTTTTTGATACCCAAGTAAGAATTGTTAATTTACTGGATATCCGGATTTTATTTCTGGTTTGTTGTGTGCCGAAATGGCTTGATGTGCCAAATGCGTAGGTTGTTGCGCCTAATAATTTATTTGATGTTTTTTAGGTAGCAGATGCCATTATTTATAGAAATGAAGTTCCTGATAGAAAGCTTCCAAGGTAAAAATTTAATAACAGGAGCGGATCAAAGCTCATCTGATAGAGGCGGTGTACACCTTTTCTTGACCACTCTAAATTATACCAAATAACATAAATTAATAAACGTCCATTACCGTTGCATGTGTACACTAGTTGAAGGCCCTTTTTTCTAGAGAGCGGTGTTGACTTTCTTGTAGATGCGCGCTTACTATCAATTTGTCAGTACACTGTGTCAGATGTATTGTCGCTTACTATCAATTTGTCAGTACACTGTGTCAGATGTATTGTATTGTATCGTATTGTATTGTATTGTATTGTATTGTATTGTATCGTATCGTATTGTATTGTAAACTAGATTGTAATCAATATCTCCTAGCATTCAAGCATTATTCAGTAAATTAGAAATTATTCTATATATGACATTGTGTATAAGCAGGGCCGAGAGAATTCGCGGGGCCCGGAGCAAATTTTTCTCTGTGGTCCCTACGACGTCATTATTTTCAAACAGCAGAAAAAGACTAAAACTGTGCTAAGGCATATAAGAGCCCCAACTAGAATGCAAGTGGAGTGGAATCTCAAAAAGGGGCCCCAAAAAAAAACTGCTCAATCTGCAAGTGGGCCCTTACACCGACCCCTACATTTTGAGGGCGGGGGGCTGCTCAATTTTAGGCTCTCTCTCAAGTTAGGTTGGGGCCCGGGGAAATTGCCCCCCCCCCCCTGCCCCACGGCGGCCCTGTGTATAAGTATTTGGCAATAGAATCGTTTTTACATGCAGTTATATACAGAAACTTGCTCTTGGGATTCTTCGAGTTCAGGCGAATTTAAGACTGAGCGAAAATTCGTACCACGCGCGAACTGAATACAAGTATGGTATTTCATACTTGCACGTTAATTGCGACATGCATACATGTTGTGGAGAGGAAACGTTTCTCGTTCTGTGACAAGCCCATGTTGTCCATTAGTTGATCAATGTAAACTAATCTCTCTGCAAATGTAATGTACGAAATATGTATAATTGTAAACCACTGTACATATTTAGATTCATGAATAGCTCTAATTTGCAATTTAAACGTATGGACTGATTTAATTGTAATTTGCCTACGTACAGCGTTCCCAGTATACTATGCTTCCTGTTTGTTAATGTTGTGTTAACTTCATTTTAGACAAACAAGTAGTCTTATATCATGTCTGTATGAATATCTTGATCTTTCTCCTGATGAGTATCATTTTCACAAAATCCGTCGTAAGCACACTAAGGTTTGTATCGTTGTGCACCTCTGCATGTAGATTAAACTTTTGAGTTATGTGTAATGATGGAAGCATGATTCCGTCATTATTTCCTTGGCAGATTTAGCAAGCAATAAGTACGTTTTGAAAGATATTGAGTAGTTTTAGTAGTTTAATCTGAAAATGGATTTCCATTTGACAACTAGTTCCGGTCCTTTTCTCTGTTGCGATATCACCTCGCCACTTTGATTTTCACAAGCAAAACCCTTATGCAGTGCATTTCCTTATGAAAATACCATTAGTATGCGGACATTCTGACCTCTTGAACACGACTAAATTGATATGACACTTCGTAACCCTATTAACGGAATGACAGCGTTCTATTTTACATACTGTGCGCGCGAACGACCTCTCGTCACGTACGTACGCACTACTCACATTCACTCTTTGTGACCTCTCATAAAGATGTGAAAAGCTACAGAAATTATTTGGCAGAACTTTCAGTTAAAAAGAACGACTTAGGTGGTTAATGTCGGGCCTCTATTTTACTCTCCCGCATTATATATTTGCGCAAGAGTGGAAAAGAATATTTCGTACTAGGGTAAATCAAACCTTTCCCGAAGTGAAAGGTTTCTTCCTTACTAACTTACCATGACCTAGTTTAAGCAGATTGTAAGGAATGTGTGTCCTTCCTCTGTGGGTAGGAGGTGGGATTGACATGGTGGAATACTCCCTCCTGACGATAGCGGGTGTGCCCAAATTTGGTAAATATAAAGCCCCGAGTGTGGATATGTGATTTTCTATTGCACAGAATGATGAGATGGTGTGGAAGAATCGTCCAATACACAAAGATTTGATCGACGCTGCCGCAAAGGTTTATCGATGTTATTTTCTTTAACAGCAGTGACCAATATCCTTGATCATTGTGCACACGAGAACGGTTTATAATTGGTCAATATGGGAAGTATTTCGTTAATGGTAATCTTAATCGGACAGATCATCTCAACGTGCTATATATTATGATAAAGAAACAAAATGTAGTGGCAATGTGTTTTTGAGTGTCCATATCGAAATACTTTGGTGCATGTTTACAAGCACTTCATATAGTACTTTCTCTAAATAAGGCATGTGTATATAGCATGGAACTTAAGGAAGAACAAGTATACAACACACACTAGCGTGTGTTTCAGGTGCGTATATAATGCATTTTGTGCGCTTCCTATCACTAGCAGGGCCCCCAAGGGGTGGGAAGGACAAGTTGCTTTCGGGATTTCCCAATGTTTATTCGGCGGTGGAGTAGGATACAACTACCTGAAAAATACAATAAGAACTTCGACGTTTCGAGCGAAGGTCCTTCGTCTGGAAGTTAGTGAACCACGCGTTCGAGTTATTTCCCAATGCTTATTCCATCTAAACGTCATGTATTTGATATTTTACCAAACATGCCTTTATAACTATAAGAGTTAAATACATGTGAGTGCATTGACTGTGTCTTTGTACATCATAGACTGTTATGTATCTTCGAGAATTACGCTTGGCTCAGATGGAACGTATGATGGAAGAATTTATACACGGAGTTGACATCTATCTGTCTAGTGTAAGAGATGCTTCTGATGAAGTCGTAAAGAAGAAGGTAAGCACTGCATGGATACATGCATTTTTTTATGTCTGACTATACCATTGCTCCGGTGAAATGGTTTGTTGAATAAATATGCATGAGGGTTTGTAGGATTCATCTGCTTGAAAAATATAGCAAGAACTTCGAAGTTTTGAGCGAAGGAAGTTGATAGCATGGTTATAACTACTTAACTAACGTGGTTAACTACTTAATTAACTAACGTGGTTAACTACTTAACTAACGTGGTTAACTACTTAACTAACGTGGTTAGCTACTGAACTAACGTGGTTAACTACTTAACTAACGTGGTTAACTACTTAACTAACGTGGTTAACTACTTAACTGGCGAGCCTTCGCTCGAAACGTCGACGTTCTTGTTCTGTTTTTCAGGTAGATGGATCCTACAAACCCTCAATCATACCTACACTAGCCTGTGTCCCCTAAGGTTTCATTGAACAATCAATCGATCAGTTACATCGTACAAGCAAGGGTTAGCAAGCAAGCAAAAAGTTTATCCAATAATGATCATAGTAACAGAATACTTTCTAACGTATTTTGCAATGCATTCCTGTACCCAGCAAATATCAAAATATGAAAAATACAGCAACAAAAGTAAATATCCTATCAATACATTTGATTGATTGATCATTTTTTCTACAACAGTTTTCATCTACTGCTCTGCCTGAGATGTTCTATGAACTTCAACGTCGTGAACGACCTCGACACAGACAACTTGACCATGAGATAGATAACGAGAACGAAGATCAACGCCGGGCTTGGGAGGAAGGACATAATTTCATGGTGAAATACGAACAACGTGGTATGCGTGTACGTGAACACAAATATCCACCATTTGCCGCGAAACCAGAACGAAATTCACCAGTCCCTGCACCTGGCAACCTTGGTACTGACGAGGGTCTTTCTAATTTAGCAACCGAAGTTGAGAAAATACATGTCGTAGATGAAGCTCCAAAAACGCAACCGAAACTAAGAAATCCTAGTGTGAATGAATCCACACGCAGATTTTCGTCTGGTCGCGGGAGTCTCTGGTCTGGCAATTCAGGAATATTCTCGCAGGATGATTTTCCACAACTCAGTTCAGATTCAGATGGTAGTGGCCAGTCCCCGCGTGCTTCATCAGGCCTGCAACACATGAGGTTATCATCACGTGATCCAAAATTTGGTCGTGGTCGTGGAGCGTCACTCATTCGGAATGCGCAATTACCAGGCGCACGTAAACCAAATGAACGACCTTATGGACTATCATCATATGGTGGTACTTCTCAACAGGGCTTATCGTATAACGGTACTTCTCAACAGGGCTTATCATCGTATAATGTTGGTATAGGTCAACATGATCGATTGCAATTCCCCCCTGATGAGGAACTTTTAACTTCGTCAGAAATAGTTTCAGCACCTGGATTGCACGGGATACCAAGTGGACCACGTGTTCGCATTAGCCATCAGTAATCAGGGAAGCAGAAGGTGGCCGCCTGAATTTTTTTTATTCAAAATTATAACTACATGTTTTTAGGTGCTTGACGTTTGTTCTACTAACAACTGTGTTTAGAAATTAAAGTTTGAATAGTGTAAAGTTAATATATAAAGTTAAATTAGTTGTGATGTTTAGCGTGTTAAATATAGACATGATGTCTCTTCGATGTACAAAGAGGCGATGAAACAAATGGGCGTCAAATCTTGGCAGTCACCTGTGGCTGTGCCCGAACTGCAATTAGTTATAGAAGTTTTACGGCGGCATTGGAGATTCAAACACACATACAACATTTCGTCGAAGTTGATGGACTGCAAGAGATGGAAATTGACGATTTTGGATCGTTTGTCCATTGGCCATTGCCCGGAAAGCCTGTCTCGCAGGCTTATGATTGTGGAGCTGCCGTTATAAAATGGCCGTGTATGAAGTGAATGGGAAATATATTACGTGCTAAAATACAAGCTCTATTGAAGAGACCAGTTTTTATACGGTTGGAGAAACATTTGAACTGCGGATGTAGTCCGCTTGTAAATTCCCGTTGTTGAGGAAAGTGTTTGACATTCTAGAATATATGTACATTGCTTTGCCTAACCTGTTAACGGAGTATATGGTAGTAAATGGGTACTGTCTTATTTGCATATCCCGAACACTGCAGCTGATATTACAACGTTAAAGTCGCTGTAATGGACTTATGTCTGTATTGAAATAATGGTTGCCAAGGTCCTTGGTTGGAACGATGAACAGATCATTTGTCTCATACATGTACAGTAAAATGCTCATTTTTCACAATAGCATGGACTTGTTGAGAAGAGTCGTATGGTTTAGTTAAATTTGGACAAAATACGACTGCTCATTTCACATTTGCTTACTGACTTATTGAGTCGTAGTATGTAATGCGTGTTAGACCAGTTGTATATAATTGTATTTGTCCTTGGATTAAGAAGATTTAAATGTTTGTGTTATCCTATTTAATTTTTTTACGATTACCTTCTCTTTGATGTTTAAGGTTGCATACGCACTGTATACAGTCCAATATTCTGGTATTAAAACACGTGGTAGTGGTAAGGAAACTAGGTAAAAACGTGATGATTGACAGTACTCAGAAGTCGAAGCATTCCAAATCTAAAAGTTGTTAGCAGGGACGCCGTAGCAATGGCAGGGGGGGGCAATGCGAACGTAAGGGCAGTTGAGAGAGTTTCGCAGCCACGCCCTTTCGGTGGGATTTCGATGATTTTCAAATTAATCGTTATTTCTATAAAGAAGTACAGATGTAAAATGTAATGTAAAAATGTAAAACTAAGATCGAAAACAATGGAAAATTGGCTTTCCCAATATGAACTGATCGTCTAGTTTACAGTTGTATTTTCCTTTCTTTGGCAGTTTTATTATTGTTTTATTTATATTAAAAGGGCACTTTTGCCCCCCTTAGAAAAGGGGGGGAAAGGAGCGCTTGTCCCCTCCCGCGGCCCCCTCTCCGGCGTCCCTGGTTAGCCTTGAGGCTAAAAATCGCTCATTCTATTCTGTCACCCCGCATAATGGAGAGCTTTAGCAATGACTACGAGTACGAGATTCGTCATTTTCCCGCCAAACGCCGTGTTGTTTGTATATGCCATCTCGCAAAAGTCGTAGTCGTTGGGCTTTTGACTGAGATTTTTTATAAATATCGTACTCAAAAGCCCGACGACTACGACTTTTGCGAGATTGGCGTATGCAAACAACACGCGAAAATGACGAATCTCGTAGTCGTACTCGTAGTCAGTGCTAAAGCTCCCTAATAAGTTGAATTTGAATGAAAATTGCTTTTACAATCGTCTCTATATACGCGCATGAACACATTACGATGTATGTATGTTTGTAGGCATGCTATTACATCGTGATAACTATACTTTTTACGAGATTTCATTAAAATGGAAAGAAAGTGTATGATGGGAAGGTTTAATCACAATTACTAAAAGTACAGTGAATGACTAGCATGAATACTTCCTACTGTACTAGACTTATAATTGATCCGGATGCACTCGGAATGTCTTCAAGTACCATATAATTTAGCCCTGACTCTCGCGTAAAGGTCAAAGCTAGCGCAAAACAAACTATTATCAAAGCTAATAGCAAATACGAACAGGACTAGCTGTAGTAAGGCATCCAGTTGGCAAGCTGAGATTTAGAATGTACCATCAACTCATTTCTATGTTTAGATATCACCTATTTACCTACGGTACGTAATTAACAGTGAGAAGATTGAAAGCAGGCATTAATTAAAGTTCGAACCAGGAGAATATTCTGGAAACGTTTCATGACTTTATTGTATATCAACGCTAAAATGATGTACACGAAATTATTAATAATTTGATTATCGACCATTCATTAATTATACTGGACTTGCATGCCTTGCAACCGAAGAGAAATTGCATGGCTAAACAAAATGAGAAAGGATGGGCACTAGTTTCCACTGCTCTCCATACAGTCCAGTAAAAATGCCAATCAGTCATGCAGTGTAACATAAACTACAAGTACAAATAGTACAAGTCTGTTCCTATCCACGTACGCAGGAGTTGAAGCCTAGATGTCACCATTGTTGTACGTTGGTCACTCGCATTGATAGCGTTAGGTGGATTAAACTGCATTATACTAGACATATATTTTGGCTTTGCTGATATTCATCATTGTATAGACACACGATAATACAGTATAACTCGTTGTTGACGCAACATCCGTGAACGATGGGAACCAAATGCCGCGGAAGCATCTTAAAAGTGTGGGGTGGGGCACCGCCAAAAAGGGGCACTTATCAGTAACGTATCCAGGAAATTTTTTTGGGGGGGTTTAGAAAATATGCTGATGGTACAATTTAAAGAACAAGCATTGTAGGGGGGTATGCACTACAGGGAAAAATTTATATTTCTAAGGTCTCAGCAACACCATTTCCTGCGCTCTGAGGCAATTTTTTACCTAATCTAGAAGTTATGTGTACATGGATTTTGCGTATCATTGGAAAAGGCACTTTCAATCCAGAAAAAGAGGGCACTCACTTCCGTGGCCCCAGAACCATGCATCTTTTTAGCTTCGTTTTTGCATGGAGTGAATTAATCCAGACATATCTCCGGTGAAGAGTTAAGTTAAGAGTTACTGGTAACTTAAGTTACGAATTTTGATGGTTAATGTGTTGAAAACCTAGGTGATTTGATATAAAGAAATTTTCGTCATTTGATCACGTTAACATAGTCCTATAAATAGTTTAAACATATTGATATAGCAGTTGTGATTCGGTTAATCACTTTAAAATCCCGTGCATGCTTGTATTCGCTGAGAACAGTTCCTATTTACAGTAAAAGTGCTGTTGGTACAATATAAATAAACTTCTTATCCTAATGCTACTTGGTTAGAGTCTTAGAGACACGGATTTAAAAATATATCAAGTAACACTCTGGAAATAACATTGTTTGAATTGATGAAAGCTAGAACATTGCTAAGATTTTTGCCTGACTCTATATTCCGAAACGTCTGTTTAAAGTTCCAAAAGAAAGCTCTGCACATGAAAAAAGTTATTTATCTAGTTTGGTTGAACATTCAGCTGAAAATGAAACGCAACATTGTGGAAATTCATTTCTCTTTGATTTGTGGTTATTTGAACATGGATATAAAATGTTCTAGCTCGAGGCATTTCTGTCTGACGTCAATATGACCGGTGTCAGCGAGACACCTGCCTGAAAATAGTCATTATTGTTGCAAAAATACATAGCGTTCTTTTGATTAGAATGAAGAGCTAAGCCATTTATTTCTCAGTGGAAAGCACAATTTACTTGTCAGGATTGTAGCAACTCGTGTAGAAACGATTAACATTTTAAACCGCGCACTTAAGCCGCCTAGACACGTTGACGTCATTAAATGACGTTAATCAAGCTTGTTTTAATATAACTACAACGGTCGGGGAAAATGTTGAAATATTTATCGTGCATATTTATTGCACATTGTCAGTGAGGTTTGTACTTAGCTGTTTGATGCCGTGACCACCAGCGTAAAAGCTGCAATTTGTGGCAAGTAGGCGGCCTGTTACAACACACGTTCGAGTAATTGACCGTGTTTTGTCGTGCCTTGTAATTTCATAACGACATAAATTCGTGGGATTAATCATCTGTTTTCAAAACAAAGGCGAAAGATATTGGAATAAGAAGGTCCTCGACATATTGACAACCGTACACATTCTGAAGAGCTCCGAAAATTCACATACGGATTTGTCAGGTAACGGACATATATATCGAGATGTCAAATGTATGGGTAATATAAAAGACTGTATGCATGCCGAACAATGACGGCGGACGACGGACAAAGAATTTGTGACATATTGTTGTCATAGGTTATCATGAGGGCAACTCTTGCCTGTTTATAGCCTTAAATATCTAATCGTATTGCTGGGCATGATTTTGTGCAAGCTACAAGACAAAACCGACAAGGCGAAATGAATATAGATTATATAGGTACACTACTACACAAAGACGAATGTACAAAGTTATTCCTTTTTTCAAACAAAGCTCTATTAGGAACTTTCCTGTTATGTTTTCCATCTGCAGCACACACGTCAATAAAAGCACTTGACGTTTGCTACTGCATAAAACATGATTGATATGCAGGCATGCAGCGTCTTGACGTCAAGCTCATGTAACCGCGTAATTACGAGGGATTGGGGATAAGTTTATCTGTACCGCTCTCGAAGAGAACGGATTTTGTATTTTAATTCAAAACGTCTTTTGTGTTTGTTTTTATTTTGTTTTGTTTCAGATTGTTATAAAGAAGAGAGTACTACGGACAATTTGGTTTGATTCCCCCTCATCCAATCAGCTATTAAATGATTTAATGGTGATTACGTATTCAACAGCTTTATGATCACGTCTTGTTATGTTCTGCCATTTCGAACGATAATGACAAGCCTTGAATATTTGGGCCCGTTTGTTGCTCACATTAATTATTAGGTGATGATACCTGGAAATCACATTTTACTTTGAGCTAGGTTGTTGGTAAAGCTTGCTTGGTCATGTCGAGTACAAACACAGACGGTGAGAATGAATATTCTGCAGAGGAAGTTGAGAAATGGCTGGATGATCATCCTGAATTTGTGAATTCATATTTCTCACGTAAAGCTAGTCGAAGTTTGTTCTATCGTGCGAGACCTAGGACACAATCTAGAGATGCTGGTACTCCGCCAACATCTGGAACATCTACTCCAGTACGAAAGATTTCTGCTTCTGAATTAGACACAAGCATGAGAGGCGTACTAAAACCAATTCTTAATGTTGTTGACGGCCAAACGAGCTTCCTTAGTCCAGATCGAGAATACTATACGAAGTTAAAGAGAGCATCTTATAGAAAATCTAGAGAAGAACTAAGCCGTTTGGATGAAACTGAATTGATGATGGAATTAGTAAAAGACATTGCAGAAGATTTAGAATTACGAAGTCTGTGTCATAAAATATTACAGAATGTTAGTATTTTAGTAAATGGCGATCGTTGTTCTATGTTTCTAGTTCAAGGTTCAGTAGATGAACCTAGATGTCTTGTCTCGACGGTGTTTGATGTAAATGCGGAGTCTAAAGTTGAAGATTTAGATGATTTTGAAGAAATACGAGTGCCATGGGGTACTGGTGTTGTAGGATATGTAGCTGAGAAAGGAGAAACAGTAAACATTGCTAATGCATATGAGGTACATGTATGTTTATAATACTCTATATATACCCCGTACTTGTTGACATTTCCCATCAATTGTCCCACGGAGTTCCATTATTATTATAAACTCTTCCAACACATTAACATACTTTGGAATATTGTTAACTAAGTGTAATTTACGGTTCTTTTAACTGATTCTTTGCAGAACTTCTAATTGTCTCATTTAAGGGCTGTTGCAGCTTTAAATTGTTTCCTCGTTTGGCCGCCCCCGGCTTTTGTTGCAAATTTACTGTAAAGATTCTGTCTTGTAACACTTGTAACTAATGCTTGAAGGCAAATTGTTTATAAAAGATTTTGTCACCACGCTTTTAGAACAACTAAACATAGTTGCATTTCCGGTAAGACGTTCATCATTCGGAAGCATAGAACAGATGATGTTAATTCTTAGAAATATGTACAAAATTTACGCAATCTTAAGGATGAGTTTTGCGTAAAATATTGCTATAACATACTACATAAATGTGTTTATGAGGTTTGATTTAAGTTATGCATCTTTTTACTTGATTATTTCACCTGCTGTCAATAATAATAATCAAGTATACTAAATGATGTTGATCCTAAATTGTCTGCACTATTGGCGGTTTGCTATTAGTTATTCTCCTAATTACTGGGTAGTGTGCATCTCTTAAAGTGCTTGTGATAGTGTGTAGTGCAAATGTTTGTCGTTGTTCTACATTGTTCTTTTGTCTTTGCAACTATAATCCTTACTATGTGATTTATTAACTTTCAGTTAGTTGATTCAATTTGTTAAGGAGCCATAAAGCATAAATGGCTTTTGTATAAAACTGTGATATTTTAAGGAAATTTCTTTCCAAAACATATATCTCAATATTAAATTGTAGTACATAGATTAGGGTCATTAGTCTTTCTGTAACTGTTGTCGGCACCTTTGCATGCAATATATTATTTTATTATAATGGTATACAATCTATGTGACATTGTTATAGTTACAGGGATTATTCTAAGAAAATTTTACAACTCCAGTTAATTAAGAAATCTCAAAACAAAACATTATTCTATATAGCATACGTTTTTAGGGTTGTTGGGGCACTGCATCGAAGCAATAATAGTATCGTATATTTACAGCATTTTCACCCGCGCTCCCGAACCATCATATTAAAGTTTGGAGATGTCTGGCGGCCATTTCTAAGTTCAGCACATGAGAAAGTACATAACTCAACACATATGTCATCCTTATCATCAAGTCTCACCAAATGGTCCATGTAGATGTTTGTGCATACCTTGATATACACCTTGGGTCAGACAGCTGAAAGTAGCTGTACTACAATCAGTTGTTAAATTAATGTCAAGGTTTATATGTGCTATTCCTTGTGAATTACTTATTATCATGTTGGATAAAACTATGGTATAAATAATAGTATATACAGTTTTGATCTTTTGTTCAAATTGAAAATAAAACTATGAACAAACAACTCCAGTAATTTCCATTTACAACTCCAGAAATGTTTTACAACACCAAGAAGTGGTGGCAAATCCATGCTTAGAATAATCCCTGGAAAGTTATGTTTGCTTACCTAGTGTTCAACAACACTCTATATACTGTTATTTCAAATTCTAATGCAAATCGAACATGGCAGCTGGATCTAATTATTGGTTACTTTCCTTAGTCTTTCATGAGTAAGGTTATTACGTTAGGTCTATTGAAATTGTGGGTAATTATTCTCCATGTTTAGAGCACAGCTATTGTTATGCTATCTGCTATAGTGGATGTGCCATGGATTTGCATAATGAATTATAACAGTTAAAGTACATGTGGAATTTAAATTAACATCTGAAGTGGGTGCCTAATTATATGGGCTGTTTTCTATGTCAAAATGTTATTGGCTATTTTTGAATAACCCAAAATTGAACTGCCTTTAATTCTGAAATTACTTGCCCTCAGATTGTAGAACTACATAATGCATTATTGCTACTTTGTATTGAACTGAAATCCTACAATGACATTTAAATTACGACTTTCTTAGCTGATTAAAAATCTATATTTAAAAATTAGGCTTAGTTATATTTTTTACTTATTCTAAATATGCTGGGTGTTAAATGATTATTCAACTAATCGTACTTTTTATTTGACTCTGTCCTATGCAAGACAATTTTACTCATGTCCAAGGATAAAGTATTGTCCTTGACAAGCTAAAAACACCCTATTTGCCATGTTTCAATCATGATGTAATTGAATGCAACACATATTGAATATATTATAAAATTTTATTGGATAAGAATTCAATTTCATCACATTGTGTCAATCCTGCAGTCGTAGATGCAAGCAATAATTTACAGAATGCAGAGCACCTAACCCTAACAGTGGACTTACCCTAACACACAGCTTACCACTCTAGAAAGAAAACTCCAAATTATAATGTGCTTAAAAATAGTTAAATGACCCATTAACCCCTTTCCTTGATAGGAAAAGTTGCCTCGTTTTAGGGAGCTTTAATATTTGGGTATTAGGAGAGATGGGAAGATTAATCTGGTTAATCCATTAACCTATTAACTGGCAGTACGCTACCACTGACGAGTAAAATCGTCTGACATTAGACAGAGTAAAATACTAAAGTAGGGTGCATCTGGGTGCATTGCAGCTAATGGGTTAACAAGAAACATTGGCAGATAGTTTTGTTTACCCATTAACTGGCACTGTGTCTGCTGACGTCACTCTAATGGTTTACTTCTACATGTCAGCAGTCATTTTATATCCTGTTTGCCTTCGTAATCGCGTTGCCGTCCTGATTCTAATCACCTAGTTTACCAATTTAAAAAATGTTGCTTATATTGAAGTACTATTTTAGCCTATTAAAGTATTACTAAATGTAACTTATTGAAGGGATTAAGGGATTTAGAATGTTCTTGGTCAGCAAAAAATATCATGCAAAAATTTGTCACTCTTCGAATTTACTGCAAGAGGGGTGTCCGAAGAAAGGTTCAGAAAGTGGGGTGTAAGGTCCTTCGACTGACTAACTAAAAACGAACTTGTACCGACTACATTGTTGTTAGTCATCAAAAATATTTTTGTCTGCCGACTAAAATAGCACTTCTGCCGACTGAAACTTCAAATATAATTTCTGGGGTGTGTGAGTAGGTCCGGCCCTGACTGCAAGAATGTTTTCTTACGATACAGCGTCAGTCATTTATCATTTCTTTATTTTTGGACTTAAGGTACGTTTACACTTGTGCAATTTGTCGGACCGATTTTAGGTTTTTGGGCTGAGAATTATTGTCCAATTAGGGCCGAAAGGTATTGATGAATCATTTCAGTTGATGATATCGTCAGATTACGTTTACCTCAGGTAATCGGCCCGATAAATTGCAAGGTGCGAACGTAGTTTTAAACTGAATAACTGATGTCAGAGCGTTGAAATATTGGTCGTGGATTAATAAAGTACTGAAGTACATATATATATGTATGTATAAACGTTTAATTATTCGATGGAAATGACGTGACCAGGAATTAGCCGCGGAATGTGGACCAATAAGGAAAGAGAAGAAATTTAGTCTAGGTTGATGTTGGATAATTCTAATGAAGTTATCTGTTAGAGAATGCTTGAAGTAGTTTACCTGCAACTCTACCAGAATGTCAATTTTAAACCTTATCTAATGTTAGTTTGAGTTTTAGGTCGACGTAAATTAAGAGAAGTTACAGGTAATGCGTAATTGTTTGCTGTATATTCTATTTAGGATGAAAGATTCAATCAAGAAATTGATCAAAAAACTGGTTATAAGACAAGAAGCATCTTGTGTATGCCAGTGAGGAACAGTTTTGGAGATGTATGTGTGTTAGTTATTTTGTCATTTTGTTACTGAGTTACGTTTGCGCAAAATTTGTCAAGTTCGAGACAAAGTACGATTGTCAAAAACATATTAAAGGTTGAATCTTTTTTAGCCAATAAAAAACGGTTAAAATTTCGTTGAATTCGGGCATTTAGTACACATTCTAAATTTTGGGCATCTCGCTCGATATTAGAACTTAATGTTGATGGTGTTTGTAGACGGAATTTTCGAGCGAAAAACTACACACACTTGTGTGCACACAATGCTTGATGATGGTCATGAACGTTTTGAGTCATTCAGTAAGGGTTTTAGTACGGAATTTTATCAAAAACTGCAGAAAAACCGAAATTAAAATAGTCATTTTTTACTCTCTGCATTATCATCAGGTGTGTGTTCTGTTTAGACTCAACATGGGAGCTTCGGTGGCGCAGTCGTCAGGACAAGCGCCTTTCACCTCTGAGTCTTGAGTTCGATTCCCGCTGAGGACTATATTCATCGCACTCATGTGAAAAGAGTAAGTCAACGCTCTGCCGAAAGTCGTGGGTTTTCTCCGGGCACTCCGGTTTCCTCCCACAGGGAAAGTTGACTGGGTGGGTTAGGATATACAGATTAGGAAAGTAGTATTACAATTGTTGTAAAAATAGATAATGTAGGCTACGTACATAATATAGGTAAGCGAGATACTTGATGTAATCGGTCACTGAAAAGCCCCAACGGGGAGTGAGCTGAATAATGTATGAATGAAAGTATGAACATGAACGGGAAAAGGGTGTGATAATTTACTTCAAACGTACACGAACGTACCATCAATAGTAGAACCCAGACCCTTTTAGTCATTGAAGAAATTTTCTTTAGCCGTATATATAGCCGGCACTATCCCAAAGTATTTGGCAGCTACATCAAATAATTGATTTTGATATTTGAAAATCCGTTATTTTTTTAATTTTGTTTTTCTAACGACCGCAAAATAGCAAGTTGCATGTGACTGCAATCTTGCATGTGATGTTTTACGTTCTCGTTTGACATAGCCACCGATTACATATTTCAACTTAATCTGTGACAATACAAGAGCATCATAAACAGTATTCCAGTTAAGTCAACGCTCTTGCCATTTATAGGTTATTGCAGTATCACAAGTGATTAATAAACATGGAATTGGGAAAATTAGCCATACATTCACCGCTGAAGACGAAAAGGTATTAGTTACAAATGTTAAAAGAAAAGAGACGTTTAATTGTCTAATTTTCAGCAATTAATTTAAGGTATGTAATTCAAAATTATTAATGACGTATCTTTTTAAAGATTTTTAGTCGCTTCCTGACGTTCTGTGGTATTGCTATTCACAATGCAGAGCTTTATGAAACGTCGCAAAAAGAAATAAAAAGAAATGAGGTATTTTCAATTTTTTTCAGAGTTATGGAATGTGTGACTCTACATCATCCATAGTGTTTCTTTCACTTTTTACCATACTATCAGTATCGGTGAGTTTCAATAAGCGTTGCGGAGCAGCAAATTATGGTCAATGTCGACACTGATATAGGAGCAAGAAAATTAACTATATCTCTAGTCTATTTATTGGCAACCGAGTACAGTACACTTCTCAATTTGATAACTGCCGATTGATCACCATCTACAATACAACTGTGCTTAGCGATATCCACCTTTGTACTGTCTATTCATGCAGTCACGCGAGAATATTACGTCATGCTAAATAGTCCGCCATTTTGGGTGGCATTTCCTTGAACAAGGAGGAGTATTTTGGTGTATAATTTGTTGTTTTAGCATGTCTAGAACTCGAGTTATTAAGGAAAGTTGCGAACGTATTAATGTCAGCCATGTTGGATTTCATTTTAATTAGTTTGAATCAGTGGTTTGAATTGCTTACCAGAGAGAATATTGACCTAGATGGTCACTGAGAATACTAGTTAGACTAGAAATGTGATATGTACTGATATCGCTAAATTTAAGATGTCAACATCCATGAATCAATGAAATTTTGAAAATTGAATAAAATCATGGTTTTAGGTAATTCGTAATTAACGATTCGACGTGATCGTTTTTTTTCTTTCACTACCAGGTTTTATTGGATCTTGCAAAAACGATCTTTGAAGAACAATGTTCGTTAGAAAATATAGTTCACAAGATTATGATGATTACACAGTCGTTGCTGCAGTGTGAACGTTGCTCCGTTCTTTTAGTGGATCAAAATTCTAAGGTATATAGAAAGACTACATGTTGCTGAAAATTGTTCTCAATTATATACATGCCAGAAATCTTGCTCGGCTTTTAAAGGACATCAGCGATGACATTTGGTTAGAAAGAACTCGTATTTAAACTGTTATGCTATTTTACACTTTAAGTACGTGCACGTACTCGCTTTTGAGATATTTCAGAATCTACACATGACGTCACAGGCATAGTAAAAAATTTATACCGCTGAAAATCCTGACATTATTTACCATCAGAAACCAAAACAAACGTTCAGATCAAAGAGTAAGTGCATGTGTAAATTTAAAATATGGAAAGAGAAAACTCGTAAATGTATACAATCAATTTTGGCTGTGACAATAATTAATCTGTCAAAGACGTCATCTTGTTTACATACAGTGTTAAAAAGATCTCGAAAAACGTAGACAGACGTCGTGTAAGATGAGTACAAAATAACCCGATCATCTTTAATTTCATTGCCGATGGCAATCGAAGCTTGTCTTCCTTGATAAGTTCCGCCTAATTTTCTTGTTCAAAGCTGGCATGGCCGACTGTTGAACAATGCTTCTTGTATACAGGAAACCTTCAGTTCTTATAAACTTCTTATTAAATTCATTGTTGTGTATATGAGCTTCTCAAGGAAAACTCGCTCATCTATACGGGGCTTTGTAGCTTCATTATGCTATTTTTCTTTGCCAGGGTGTTGTTGATGGTATCACAGTGGCTAATGAATATGCCTTTTACTTCTGTTAAAATGTTTGTGATATAGTAATAGAATATAAATGTAGAAATGTTATTTACTTATATAAAGATATTTTAAAATATTGTAGAACTTATTCTCCCGAGCATTTGATCTGGAAGCGAAAGACGTAATACATAATGAAGATAACAGTGCAGTTGTAAGGACACGAAAAAGGTGAATGTTTTTAGCTACGTTTCTTCTTAATCCAGGCCTGTGATTTGACATTAAACACCAATTATGTTAACGTGTGTCTCAGTGTTTGCTTCAAGAACCTTTAATAGCCGCGCGCTTGTTTTTTGTTCACAACCTCAACTGAATTTCTTTACAGCAGTAGAGCTGAGGTTCGGTTTCCAGTCAACATTGGTATTACTGGTCACGTGGCAACTACAGGACAGGTATATTTTACATTGGGTTTACTTCCGTATTTGAACAAATACCTCCGTGTTCTTATATAGACGTGAATATTTCAATTGTTGTTTCATGCTAGCATATGAGGTTGAAGACTAAGTTGCCATGACTCATTTTCTTTTATACATTGAATTGGAAAAGTAGATAATGTAGACCAGGGATGGATTTACTGTAGGGTGCATGGGGGTGCGCACCCCTCCTAGCCTTGACCAGGGGGGTGCAGGAGGGGTGCGCGCCAATTCCATATCAAATCCAAATTTTTGATTTGACAGGGCATTTATCAAACAAATATATAATATCGGGCCATTGATGGGCCTTTTTTACCATCTAGGCCATCTTATTTTAAAAAAAAATTCTGACAAGATAACTTCCTTGATCGTCATGATTGATGCGTTCACACCAGGAGACTGGAACTGGATTCGCGCCCGACTTGGTGTCCCTACTTTTAAATTATAATGGATCTACTAATTCACTACAACATTCAAACTTGTAATGTAATTGTTATATAAATTCAAGCCAAATTGCCAAAAAACTAACCGTACACTTTAACCTTGAACCTTATAATAACTGTAAACCATAAATCCTATGTCTAAACCCTATTCCATTATTCCCCACAGCATGATCTCCAAATTTCAAGTGATAATAAATTTAGATTATACAAGAAATTTCAATCTATAGCCATTATGAAATCAAGCTAAGTTGCTAAAAACCTGAACCTAAACCTGAAACCCAAATCCGTAATTTGAGACAGCACGATTGCCTTCCTTTATTCCACTATACAGCCTACAATGTATAATTAGAATTCATCAATTACTAAAAAACTTGAACCGTAATCCTAAATCCTATTCCAAAATTCTAATCCTTAGTCCGACCTTTTTTGAATTCACACATTTATTCAGTTTCAGTCCTAGGTCACTACTGTAAACACAACTTATGCTTAGGTAATTTCCATTTAGATGGCTTAGTCAGCCTCGTACCCAGGCGCTTTTAAGGAAAAGAATAAAAATCGCATTCAGCTAATTTATAGAGATCAGTGGCTAAGCTGAGTGAGCGCGCGGGGTGCTTGGGTACGAGGCTGTGGCTTAGCTATGTTAACGGGTATCGATACATCACAGATGTAAAACTACTTTCCTATCCCTTTACTATGTGAACGTCACAAGATGTACTAATAATATTTATCTTCACTCGCAAGAACATAATGAGACTATAAATCATTAATTTGTAAGTAATTGTATTATGATGTTATCTTTGAGTGAATGACTTTGCAAATTCTTCGTTTTTTAGACCTTGAACATTCCAGATGCTTATGCTGACCCGCGCTTTGATCCAGTCGTAAGTAATGTTCGTTCAATCGTTTACAGATTGTAACATGCTAATTTATCGTCATATGGCATTCTAATTTAGAATCATCAAATGATGACACTAATTAACGTCATGTTATAATGTCAGTAACATTAATATTGAATATTGGCATGTTGCGTGTGCGCTTGTGGTTAACACCGAAACACGAAAAACATTCGGTAAACAATTACTATTCGCTCATTTAGGATTTTTCAATAACAGTAAAAATGTAGAATGTAGACCTCTCACGCACACGTGTTTGCGCATTTTCTCCACAACATTTCTGTGCACTACAACTTGTACAAAGGGAAATTTTTAACAAGATTTCATATTTATGTAGAACATTAATGAAAATCTATTTATAGACGAAACTTGCCAATTTCATAACACTTTAATAATAGAGAGTTTAAATCACAATACAATGCAGTAGGATGCCTGATGAGATATGTACAATACCGATTCCCTTTACTGATTTAATATTATTGTATTTATCCAACTACTGCATCTCCATTTGAGTATCGAAAGCCAATTGCTTTATATCAACCATTACATTAGTTCAGAGGTCGTAATATTGCGTTCGCATGCACATTACGATAAATAAATTAGACATGTTGTGAATTCGTATGTTGTGAATTATCAACGTCATGCAACGGCAGCAGGCCATACCAATTATAGTTCTAATGTAATTACGTAGTTTTTCGCTTATTGGCTACTCACTACAACTTAATAACACACATACACAAAATGGTGAAAATGGTTAATATTTTGTAACAATTGCGTGAGAATCTTTTTAAATACTGAAGCTTTCAAAATACAGTATATTGCTTCAAAATTTCATTTTTGCCTTCTTCTCCGCATCGGGCTACTTAAATATAATTATTGTACTTGAGTACAATTAACAAAATAATTGTACTTTTCCCAACCTGTTAGAATTCAGTAATATTTCATTCAAATATTAAAAAGAGTGAATCTCTTACTTGTATACAGGTTGACGAAACGTCAGGATTTAAAACAAAGACTATACTATGTATGCCTATTCATAACAGCAATGGAGAGATATTGGGAGTTGTTCAGCTGCTGAATAAAGTGGATAACTCGGTGTTTAACGCTAATGATGAAAACTTGTTTGAGGTGAATATAAAAGGCAATAGGCTGTTTTGGTTGGTGTCTGAACTACCTGAAAAAGGTTAAAAACAATTCGACGTATTGTCCGTTAATTGTCAGGAGGTAAGTAACTTTCTTATCTTGAAGGGCCTTCGCTCAAAACTTCGAAGTTGTTTTAATCTTTCTCGGGTAATTCGGACTGTAATGGCAACTTATGTTAGAATCCAACCTACACTGCACCTCAACGTTTGGAATAGAAAGTAACGCATTTGTGTATTTCACCATTATCTATTTGTGTATAACACCATTATCTATTTATTATATATACACTTCTGTATATAGTTACTTCACGTCGTATTGTTTTTGAAGGCGTTCGCGATATTTTGTGGAATGGCAATACATAATACATCTGTGTATGAAGATGTTCAGAAGTCAATGGCAAAACAAAGAGTTGCCTTTGAAGTAAGAGTTCTCATTTCTATATTTTTTACTTTATACTTTTTGTATCCTTTTGGATTTTGTACTATGTGCAAGTTTTGTAAAATAAATTTTCTATACTCGTTATTAGCGCTTTTTTCCCACTGTAAATGGAGTTAATTAGAAAGTAGCTGTGGAACATTTTGTCAGAAACAACTGCTGAGCTTATTGCTACCCATGTTGGGCGAGAATTGTCAATTGATATCTATTTTCTCTGCATTGAGTGGTATGTTATTTTTAGATATTGTCTTATCATGCAACAGCATCGCCAGAAGAAGTGACAAGACTGAAGGTAAATGGTATATCTCTTTTTTCACGAGCTTACTTGAAATTCTTTAATTAATATTTTCAGTTAGTTAGATCCTGGTTAGATCATTCAAGCAAGCTCGTGATTATTATTGTTCATCGCTAATTATTCAGCCCTTGCAAGTGACGTCACAACTCGTAATTGGTTGGCTTCCACTATTTTGGTGGCAAATTCAAACCACTAATTCAAACTAATTAAAATGAAATCCAACATGGCTGACATTAATACGTACGCCAACGTTACCTTAATAACTCGAGTTCTAGACATGCTAAAACAACAAACTATACACCAAAATACTCCTCCTTGTTCAAGGATTCTAGCGAGATAAAGCTTGTTTTATAACTCTCAGTATTTCGCCAGATATAAGCGAAAACGGCACTTCGATGAAATCCACGATAATACCACCCAAACGCAAAGTGGCGGATTATTTAGCGTGACGTCATATTCTCGCGTGACAATTTCATGAACACATATCATGAATTTTGCCAAATTAGTACACCGAATACAATTAAGGGTTAACAGTACGAGTGATAAATTATCATATCTCTATTTTTGTTGGGGTTTTTCTTGTTCTGTAGAGAATGGAAGGTTCTCCAACAATTTCAAGAAATTTGTTAGATTTTGGTTTTGACGATGATACCCTGGATGAGATGAACACATGTTATGCAACCTTGGATATGTTTCATGAACTGGGTCTTCATTCACGTTTTGGTATTAAGAAAGAGGTAAGTTTTTCCTAACAATAGTTCGAAATGAAATCATATAGCTAAAGATATTTCGTATAAATGGCTTCGCAACTTAACATGCATGTATTTTCGACGCTTGAGTCTTGATTTCCCGTTCAATTAATTTCCCTGTAGTTATTTAGTAGGATAACTTTAAGCGTACATAACATGTCAGAACACAATTATCCTGAATTTTTGCTCACATTGCATGTGCAAGCGATAAAACATTCTTACATTGGTATTTGATACATATCTATATTTTAAATTTTTAAGAAGATACGAGGATATCTCACAGGGTGAAATGATATGTTTCTTACCATGTACTTGCAGTATGAAGGAATATCAGAAGCGCATGAGACTGCGGTTCCTGCTCCATAAAAATATTTATTAAGACTGTACACTGCCGACGTGTAGACGTCACAATAGACCTTAGAAGTGCTTACGTCACACAATTTTTAAAACGGGACTTCGGGAGAGCGCACTGCAGTGTGAGTTACTTTTGAGTCAATTATTCGTTTGAAAATTATGTGACGTAAGCGCTTGTTGTTTTGTATGTAATGTTTACAACATATAAGCGGTCGTGTTGTATTGAATATACTACACGAGTAGAAGGCGAGTGATTGTATATTGAATACAACATGGACGTGAATGTTGTAAACAACTTGTGGAATGAATATATTCATATGTAAAGTAGTTACGAACACTGTGGTTGTAACAGAAGAATTACAACCACTATATAATGTTTGTAACTAATTAGCATTTTATGATTCATTTGTATGGAGCTTACTAGTGTAGACATGTGACGTTATCTTTGAAATTTCATTGGATGAATTTCACAATACTGCTTTTATTGGGCGTACATGCATTGATGTTACAATATATATATATATATATGATTATAGCTTATTCTAATTCCCAAGACTAAGCAAAAAGTAGTATTTGTGTGTTTATGTACGTATAGAGAAGGTTGATTTGTATGTTTACGTTACTGCTGTTAGGTTCTGTGTCGTTGGATAATGTCAGTAAAGAAAAACTATCGTCACGTTACATACCATAACTGGCGTCATGCTTTCAATGTAGGACAAACAATGTTTGCAATCATAAAGGTAAGCCAATGACTACTTTGTGTGATATATAGTTATACTTCACAAGATACTGTATTGTGACAACTTGTGTTGTAATAAGAATGTGAACAAAAGTACAAGAAATTTGTAGGTTTACTGAACTCTTAAGACTTAAAGGATCCTGTATTAACCATCCTCATGCGGACGTATCCGAGATAAAGTTCACAATGCGCCGCCAGGAATCTTTATCCATAATTTATTTGGTAGTTGGTTAGTGTCCCTAGCAATACAGTCAACATATAGTTGAGTGGTCTTCTTCCTCTGGTCGGACATGGCAGCCTCATGCAGATAACGTCTGAGATGATTTGGTCCTTTGCACGGAAACAGTTGCCTGCAAATCGTGCTCTTCGCTGAGTAACAGTAGTTGAAATTCGTGGAATTCCATCGTATATTTCAGCTTTTGAAGCAGGTGGAATTCCGTCGTATATTTTCAGCTATTAACACCATGGTTTAATCCTGGATGAACATCGCGGCATATAACTATAGAATACCCCGCACTAGAAAGGTGTGATTGGATGTGGCTAATACGCCGCGCCAATTTAGCTATAGGCATATATATCAACGTTTATTCCCTTTTATATATTTATTATGCTATATTCGCAAGACATATTGGTCAGATGGTGTAATAATTATAAGCTAGGCGGTTAGGGTTAAAGTACGTTTTAGGCGGGAGAGTACCACTGTGTGAGGTAACACGTATAGCCAGGTTGCCTCGTAGCCTGGTAGTCACGTATAGCCACATAGCCAGGTATCCAAGTAGTCACGCATCGATATAGTGACGTATTGAATTGGCTAACGAAGTAACCGGCTTGGTGCGACGGGGTATTCTGCAGTTATTCCTGAACATCATACACTGTAAAGCAAACTTTTTGGGAACGTTTATATGTAAACGTTTAAATTTCCACCAATCTCTCTGGGTTGATAAAGATTTCATTTTCTAAGGTTTTGGAATCAACAGCCATGCAGAAGAAGCACACAATAATGGGTTATACTTATATAACCATGCATGTGGCAAAATGACTTTGATCACATATGCGTTATGTATATTCGTTGTTTCTTCTCTTTAGAACAGTGGTGTTTGTAATTATCTTTCCGAAATTGAGAGGATGGCGTTGTTAGTCGCTTGTCTTTGTCACGACTTAGACCATCGTGGAACTAATAATTCATTTCAAGTCAAGTAAGTATGCAAGGAGTTTATAGAGCTGACGTATCGGCAAATCATAGACATAAGACTGCATAGAACGTCAATCCCACATACAGTATATCACTATTCCATTGCACATTGTGCAGGGCATATCTTGGAAAGTAACGGCTCTGTAAAAGTGAAATAATTACAACATAGGGCAGTATCTGTTCTATTTTGTCGTATTGAAATGCATATGCAGTACAAAATAAGACCCAAGAACTTGTTTTCATAAATTTATAACACAATTGAGTGTTTCTGCAAGAGCAGCTACACTCACGAGTCCGACATATGATTCCACGAATTCGTCAGTTTAGAGAAGTGAAAAACATGGGATAGTGAAACATGGGATGCATCTTGGCATTGTTAAATAGTTTAGATTGTCCCCTGTAACAATCCCACAATGACATACCATCTCCAGTGGGCAGTGGAAAGTTATCTGCAACAGAACAGAAAACGAGTCTAAACGTTGCTTCTCCCTTGACCTATTTTCATAAACATCCGCTTGGGGGAGGGAAAACTTTAAACGAATAACTCTTCTGAAACGAAGATGTGATATAGTTATTATGGCATAGAATTTGTTCTATTTTTAGATATTTCGAAATATTTTTTCCTGTTCATTCTTGTTTTCAGAATTGACTCCCCTTTAGCCCGTCTCTATAGTACATCAACAATGGAACATCATCATTTTGATCATTGTATCATGATCTTGCATAGTCAGGTAAGTTGTCTATAATGTCATGTCCGTTCCCGTTTTGTAGTATTTTTAACTATAGAAATTACGGAAATGAATTGTGCCGTAGCTCTGAGCTCACTAAATATTGCATGTAACTATTGGTGAATTTTACATTTTAACTTGACTGAATCGAGGTTTCGTTCATGGTGAACACGAGTTAATAGTTAATTATAAACATTCTGGAGCTGCTGCGGAAATACGACTATAACGTTACGACTTCCGGTAGGATTCGAACCTGTGACCCCATAAAATTTCAGTTGATAATCTTGGCCATGTCAAGGGAAAGCTACAAATTCTTTGGTGTTACAGGTATAAATACTAGTAAATGTTTGGCAACTTGAAGTTACTCTGTGCATGGTTAAATCCCGCCGAAATAGGTCAATATACCACCTTGCACACAGTTCAACCTTGTACCCAGAATGTGTATGAGAAAGTATCCTAGTTGCTTGTGGTCACGTTATTGTCCTGGTCAGTAAAATATTTTGAGGGAGGGGTGGTAAAGACAATGCCTATTGTACTGTACCTTCTAGAAGTTGAAATTGAAGAAGTTCTAAAAGTATTGATTACAGTTCAGGACTTGTGACAGCTATTTGAACAACTTACAAAACATGAATTAAAGAAAGCGTAGTTTGATAATATTCTGTATTGATTAACCCACTCTTCTTGCCAACAAACCATGCACGTGACCACGAAACTACCCAGGTAACTACGGAATAACATACGGAGAGTCTCCTGGTTACGAGGTTGCAGGCAATTATTGTCTTCAATAGAAGGTATTCTGACCTGCAAATAACTATTTATCAGGCAAGATATTGTTGATTATTTTTTTTGAGGTCCGTAGGTCAACTAAAAAAGAAAGCTTTTGATGATTGGCTGAGTGCGAGGTCCGTCACACCAGACCGGACCTCACCTTTCGCGCCGCCAAAACAAAACAAAGTGAAAAGAAAAAAACAAAAAAAAAAAAACGTTATTTTCTTTATTGTCGGGTCGTCGTAAAAAAAATTTCTTCAGTCTCAGAGAAGACCTTCGGTCTCGGGCCGCTTCTGAGACTTCGGTAAAATATTTTTCCAGTACGGACCTCCCAGCCGGTAAATAACATATATATATTTACACGCGCGGTGCCAGTGTGGGTAGAGTGTAGCAAAGATTCGGCGGTTGACTGTTGTGTAAAACTACCTGAAAAATACAATAAGAACTTCGACGTTTCGAGCGAAGGCCTTTCGTGCAAGATTGTGTGTCCGTAGTTTATTGACCCGAAGCCTCCTGGTTTCAGAGGTATCCACATGCATTCGCCCTTTGTATTTTATTAGGGTTAATTTTTAGCATTTGAGCGATAGTCCCCCCCCCCCCCACCCCCCTTACAATATTTATTTATTAATTTTTATTTATTTAAAAATCTTTTGTCACGGTAGCCAACATCAATCCAATAAAGGATTGTTTTTCATGGGGCCGTGTATGTATATACAATAATTATATTATACAAAACATGCAAATAGTAATACACAATAAAATATAACATTTACATACCAAAGACAAGACGTACGCGTGACTCTCTTATCTATTATGAACAATTCCACATTGTTGCTCCTCTATAGCCAGAAGTCTTTTTGATGGCATTAGTGTTAGGTTTGGGCAATACTAACTTGTTATTGTTGCTTCTCAAGTCATAGCAGTCGCGACTAGATATTTGGAAAAGACTGCTTAAACTTGAGACTTCAGCCACACAATCATTTACAACACTGGTCTCTTCTCTCCTGAAGAGTTTCCCACCCCAATTTCATCAATGTTTCCGTTACTGATGATAATAGCTGTCATCAGTAATTACCCGAGCGGCTCTATGCCTCTATTTTGTAATCTTTGTAGTCGAGCTTCTAATTCGGCAGAACAGTTATCCCACACCAGGGAACAGTAGTCGAAATGTGGGAGAACCAGAGCTTTATATAATCTTTCTAAACTCAAATTACTCTTCACGCTTTTAGCTCTTCTTAATATACCTATTCCTTTAGAAGCTTTTTTCAAACATGATCAATATGGGTTTTCCATGTGAGTTGTTCGTCTATAAAGACGCCTAGAGTTTTTGTATGCTCAACACGTTTAATATTTTGGTCATCGATTGTAATATTTAATTCTGTCTCGAACCAATGATCGTGTATAATAAACCGTTTATAGCGCAAGTTATTGCCTTTCGGCCAAGTATTAATTGTCATACTTTGTTATGATTAATAGGGCAATGAAATTTTTGGCGGATTAACTACGGATGAATATGAAGCCGCGTTTACGATGTTAGAACTTTGTATATTAGCCACAGATTTAGCTTTATATTTTAAGTAAGTCTCTTTAAATATGCTTTTATCCATTTTATCATGATCCTAAATTAACAAGTTTGCTTATATTACATAACATTTGTTCTGATGTACTGGAAGCAATTATATAATATAAACTATTAATTTGTATTTCGTTATATTTCTCACAGAAATAGGAATAAATTTTTTGAATTGACACAGAGCTGTACGACGGATTGGCACGACATGGAAAATAAACGGTTATTAAGGTAACTAGTTGTGTAATTTCTATATTTAGGTATATATCACAGTTGTATTTCCCAATTGATTAAGCAGGGTGATAAACCAAATCTGAGTTTGCACGAAGTTTGGCAAGAACACCACCTTTTGTTCAGCCATTACTTATATTAAACTAAACTGACTTCGTTTAGGATCGATCAGTCCTGAACTGCTCTCCTTAGAGGTGGGGGTCTCCCAGGTGTTTCACGAGAACAAGGGAACACGGTGAAAACAAATAAAATAATAGGGAACAAGGGAAGACATTGAAGTTTTTCAAGGGTACAAAGGGAAAATCTTGAAGTGAGCACGAGAACACAGACCCCACCCCCTGGGAGACCCTCAGGGGTCCAGTAAGGGACATCCCTGATAATGGCCCGGTGTTATTACACGAGTTATATTATGACGGTGTTTGAATCAGGTGAAAGAACTCATAATATACGATTGAGTTTAAATAAATATCAGACAATTTGCATATTGCAGGAATCGAACCCCAGAGGTCAATGGCACATGTACTAACCTCTGTGACACCAACACCCCGAGGGCTCAATCGAATACTCAAAACTCCTTCTCCAATGGTCTAACCATAATTGTCTAGTGTGTATGTTTCAATGATAAGCCGTTTTCTGTCACTTTCGACAACAAATATGCAGTGCTACAAACCATTTCAAGTGAAAAAGATACAAAGTGAAAAAGCCAGGCTGAAATAGTGAAATTCGTTCAACACGATATTTTTCTGTTTAGTGCGATGATGATGACCGCCTGTGATGTGTCAGCCATCACTAAGCCATGGGCAGTCCAAAGAAGGGTGAGATATTAATTTTAGAACATTCTTGTTAACAACACAGTTCTCGATAAAATGTAGCATTTCTGATGTTCTCGATAATATATGGTAGTATAGTATCACATCTACACACGTAAAAACGCACAACTTGTAACAAACCTGCGGCAGACTTGTACCAATGCTGTTTCAACAACTTGTTATCAGGAATTCAGGATGTGTTCGCACTGCTTGTTCTCAGCTTGTTGACAATTTGTCAACGGCTTGTTGACAACTCGCTACAAGACTGTTGACTCAACAGACTTGTTACAAGTTGTTCCAACAACTTGTTATCGTCCTGCAATTCAACGACTTGTTAACAAGTTGTAAGTAACAACCTTGTAGCAACTTGATAAAATGACAACATTGTTACAAATTGTTGACAAACTTGCTACAAGACACATCCTGTTGGCAAGATGTGAGATTTTACTTGGATCATATGATCCGTCTTTTCTGTAAATTCCATAAAATTTCTTATTTATCATTTTGTGTACAGCATTAGTGTCTAGCCTAGTTTCTGGCCTTTCACTCCCGCAATGCTTGGCTTCCGGGGAGTGGCTGATTAGAGTCATATTCGTACCCTTTTTAAGGAACCCACATTTTAAAATCCCAGTGGGCTCGCTTTCTAACCCAGTCCTGGTGGCTCTTATATTCTTTTAGATCTATTTTGCAACTTTCACTTATTAAATAGTTAGAACTTTTGTGATTTTTTCCACACATTCTACATTTTCATAGTTCTCAAGTCTCAACTGCGCAAAATAATCATTATGTTAACTTACTTGTGTTTAGGTAGCGAAATTAGTTTCTGAGGAATTTTTCTTACAAGGAGATTTAGAAATGGAGGAGCTTAAAGAACAACCAGCGGTAAGATATATTGAACATATTACCATATTCATGATTATTATGCTTTTGTCAATTCTCTGGTTTGATTGGCTGCTGGTCCACAGAAAATTCGTGATGTTTGTTGGCATGACGTAATCGCTACAGACAACACAACATATTGTCTGCAGATCTGACGTAAGTGTTGCAGATAATACCACAGTATTATTCATCTTGCGGGCTCAAACAGAAATAGACATGGCAGAGGGCAAAAAATAACTGTTCAAAAGGACTGCAAAAATAGTGTTTAGTACCCATTTCTCGAGTTGTTTTTAGATTACTTTTACACTGAGACGTTGTTAACATCGCTATTACTATTTTACTCTGATTATGGTTTTGTTGTCGAGGAGTGACACGTTAGGTTACGAGTGTAAGGTGTAGTTGGTATAGTGATGTGTTACGCATTAAATGGATAATTCGGTTTTCGCATGATATCTATAATTAAATATGCAACTGCCTTTAAATTTCAAGCAATTTAGTCTGTTCCCATTTGAACATTATAAATCAAGTTTGTTTTGTTTTAAGCATCTTTTATCCTGTTGTCGAAGTTAGATTACTAGTTGTTGTTGCATGGGTGCTTTGTTGTAAAAATATTTATGAAATACCAACGTATTACGTAGGTGTATGATGATGAAGATAATCTTTAATTAGGTGGCCAGATAACTTATTCAGTGATTTTCATCTGGGACCTACTAATTTACTAAATACATGTAATTATATAAACAACCTACTGTAGACTAAATTACTTAATTGACTACGTTACAAGATTATGTAAATTACAAGATTATGTAAATTACAAGATTATGTAGGTGTATTCATTGGTACGGCGTGTATTTAAATTATGTTTAATCAATATTTATGTTTTGAGATGTCAGTATTAACTAAAGTATATTTTATTTAGGCTATGATGGATAGAGGGAAGAAAGATAAATTACCAGAAATGCAAATTGGATTTATAGATGGAATTTGTTTGCCAGTTTATAAGGTTTGAAACTACCTATGAGCATCATAATATTGTTATGGACGAAGGTGATTTGGTCATAGACATAACTGCAATAATCTTCAGACAGTTTACCATGTACGCTCGAATACTCGTCGCTGCAGGTCAAACGAACCTCAGCCTATAAATAAATTATTACAAAAAGCTCTTTCGGTACTCTTTCGACTTGATCAGTGCAGAAAAGTTGGCCTTCATATCAACGAGCAAATGTCGTTGTCAAAAATAAAATTTGGTAGATTGAAAACTACAAACAAATAAATTCTAATTTTGCTCACGTTCTACGACTAAGGTGTTAATTTACATCACTTGATATATAATTATATTCGACATTTTAGGCATTTGCGCTGTTGTGTGCGGACTTGCAACCTTTGCTCGATGGGGTTCTAGATAATAGAAGACATTGGCAAGAATTAGCTGACACCCAAAAGAGGAAAATGCAAGGTATGAGAATGCTGGTATCGTATATTACATTTTTGTATAGATATTTCTGCTATAGATGGTTAAGATATAGTTTACGTAATAGTCAGTGGTGAAAGATGCAATAGAATTTTTTTGTATTTGCGCATTTCTTACTTTCCTTGCCTATATATCCTCACCTACCGTCAATTTTCCCGGTGAAAGCAAACCTAAGTTCGACGAAAATCCACGACTTTCGGACGAGCACTGACTACAGTGTTGCTCATAAATTTTGCTACTATTCAATCGCAATTTAGGACGAAATTGGTATAAGCCTCCAATTCCATATGTTTGTATTTTAACTAAGGTATTCATTTTTAAATGTTCTGTAGAAAATCAGCGACCGTAATAGTGTCGAAGATTTAATTCATGAAAAAACTACGAGTCTCGCTACGAAACACAAGAATACATCGCTTCCCCCTACAACTGTAAAGTTTGTAAACAATGGTCATGGACATGGTATCATCTTGCTTCCCTTTGGGTAACTGTTATTGTTTTTGACAACAAAACTCCATAAATTATTGCTCACAAGTGACTCGTAAGGCTCTAGACCATTTGCTGAATTACTGGAGCGTACCAATACACGCATAGCCTCTACCTCATTCTTTTGAAAACAAACAGAAACTTTTAAATATTGCGTAAGACTGAATAAAATTCGAAAATAACTTTTCGCTTCCCCCTTCTCGCCTCGCGCGCGCTCTCAAGAAAAGCGCGCGCTCTAAACAAAGCTCGCTCCCTTAATAGAACTTCACCCCCCCCCCCCACAATAGAACGTAGGCTACGTGTAACGCTACGCTCCAATTACACTCCAGTAATTCTGCAAGTGGTCTATATAGTGTAACACTGTGCAATTTTTCATGTAAATTCTGGCATTGGCTGATCCCAAGTGACTTGAGCTGGAAGACACAGTGTTACATCCATGGGGTTACCCAGTTATTGTAAAAACACTGGCGATGATGTCCGCTTATTTAAAGTAAAATTTCGTATCCTGCAGTTCGCATGGCATTTACCATCAAGTTTCATTGCATTGTGTGACGTAACTAAATTAATGTGTTGCCCAGAGGTGGAAAATTTATTTTTTTCTGGGAACCTGGGTTTCAGACTCAAAATTAATAATTAATGAGGTTCAATGATTATCAATTGATTTTGACATTGGACTGATTGGAGTATTGTTTCTTGAAATTCAGTGGTTGATTTTGATATAGTAAATACAAAATGCATTACAATTAATAGTCTAGACTACAGCATACTCTAGTTTTGTTATTACTCATCAGTTAATTATTAACTTTAGAAATTTCTGCAAAAGTTCAGATCCAAAAATATTTCTGGGAACTAGGTTCCCAGGATCCGATACTTTTTCCACCTCTGGTTTTGCCAGTACTTACTTTTCTTGACTTCCACTGGCGCCTACCATCCGCAAAGTCACCAAAAAATACTCGCAATGTATTCTGATAGTTGCGTGTTAGTACGCATCGTTTGAAAGGTCATCCGAAAAAACGTAAACGAAATTTTTAGTCATTTTGCCAACGTTAAAACAGTTACTGTATTCTGTTGGTATATCCTAACTCTCCTCATGAATACTTGCTGTTTTTTCTGATCGCAATTGCCGGAGAAACCCAAGACCAGGACCATTAATTCATAGTATTGTAAATATTGTAAATACAAATTTGAGGATGCGTTGAAGAACAATGCTCTTTGACAACTAACATATTAGTTATGTATAGTATAATGTAGTTAGAAACAAATATATATGTGCTTGCTGCGCGCTATAATAACATTTGCTTCTGCAAACTAAGTGCCACTGTCATGAAAAATCATCTATATAATATTCTCTTTCAATCGAAACATCATTTCGAAATAAACCATGAGTGTACAATTAAAAGCTTTGTGACGTCAGTTACTCACCGGTGATTTCCAAAATGGTAAATATATTTAAATAGTATAGTATAGGTTATCATATGAGGGATGAGGTGATATCAGTTTTATCGCTCGAGGACGATATCATTATTGTCACGATTGAGCGCAGCGAACAAGGGACAATTATGATATCGTATACCGAGAGGGATAAACTTATATCACCGAATCATGAGTGTGATAACCTTTTTATCACATCTAGTGCCTTTATCAGGGTGATATAAAGCAGCGGGAAATAAAAACAATATCGTCCCTAGGGACATATCGTTTTTTATGTCATCCTGTTATCGCCCTGATGTAAAGGCACAAGTAAGTTAATTAAGCCTTGTTGAAGGATGGCAACCGAGTACACCTTGCCTATACTTGAGAAGATATTTGCCAATTTGTAAATCTTTGGTGGCATCACAAGACAGTTAATTTGCATAATTATGTCGTTATTTTTTGAAATGATGTTTCATTTAAGCGAAAATTAGGGTTGTATCCTCATGTTTCACGCACGAATGTATTCTGTTGATCATAACACCAACCACAACCCTAAATGTATGTTCGTGCGCGAAACCTAAGGATATAGACAAAATGAGATGGATGATTTTTCATGACAATCAAAACTTTTTAAAGAAAAGTAATGTGTAGAGATGTAAGCCAATAGCTAATAAATTCTTAAGGTATTATAATGAGCATCAAATTTTCATTCGGTCAATGCACTGAACTGACACGCAGCGCCCTGGGTTAACAGACGAAGCATTAACGTATCATAATCTCTCTTCATACAAGTTTTTTTAAGCTGCAACGGATTTGTTCCAGAGTTGTTAACAAGTCGTTTCTCGCACGTCAAAGCCAAGTCAAGTCACAAAAGTGCAAGTTGCATGACTCATGACTCGAGTCTACAATTCTGATTCGTTCTCATAGAAACAATCTTATCCCTTCTATTTACATTTTCTTCTAAATCTACTATATATAATTAAACTACGCAATTCGCTGTAAAGACATATTTATGGAGGAAAATCCAGCGGTTTTAATTCATTTTCTACCATCTTCCTCCAATCCTCAGGTCTGAGTTTTTGGCTTTGGTAATACCAGAGTGCATCACCTCCTCGCTGATCTGGAAACAAATAAGCTTCATTATAGAAATATAGCTATAATTACATAAAAATACACAATCAACAAAGATAATGACCAAGTAATTGTTTTAAATGACATTTTAAGATTCACGTAAACAAACTAATTCCCGGCTAAACATAGCCTAATTTGCGCGCGGATCTATATTTGCATTCAGACTTATTTTATGTAAAATGTATTAAATAGAAATAATGTCCGCGTGTTTCAACCATTCCATGTGAACCATTGTGAGGCATTGGAGTACATATTACAATTACAAGGTAAATTTTCAGTTAAAAGAAGCCCAAAAGATATTCATATAGTAAATAATGTTTATTTGACAATTTGTACGCATTTTAGTCTTACAAGGTACATTCACTTCTTGCAGCCCCGACTATATTTTGAAAAGCTTCATAGTACCATGAAATGACACTGAGTTAATTCCAAGATAAGCTGATAACTATACTTCCAAAAGAGACCGAAAAGCGACATTTACAATAGAGAGTTTAAGAACAGACGCCAATTAAGTTAGTTTGGGCATTATAATGACGGTGTGTGTATATAGTTGTTTTTTCATCGGAAATGATAATCAAGAACTGCAATATCGACGGCAATGAAAATTGAATGCCTACCGTTAGGCGTTACCGATATAGCTTTAAAATCTATAAACGAACTCTATTAGTTTAAACTTATATATGATTCCACCCCATGGCCTATAGTCAACCTTTACTTACAATATGCATATACCTAACTGAGGAACGGTTTAATTTGCTGTCCGCATGCATTCAAGGGCTTACGAGTTACGAGTTACGTACGTAACTATAACGCAAGACGTTCTACTGTATATCTATACATAAAAATTAACCTAGTTTACATAAAACCAATACCTATACTCTATTGACCTTGCAGAGCAGTTGGTTCATATACTTACAATTTGAACCTCGGATTTCCCAGACAAGATCTTTGTATCTTTCCAACACAGTTGCTTTGATGGAAGAACAATGTAGGTAAATACGCTTCAAAGGTTCTGCCTTCAAAGCTTTTCTATCATCATAATTCTTAACCTGCAACAGGAATGATCCACGTACGCCGAACGTTTCTTTGATAATGGCACTTACTTCACGTGCTGTGGCTTCACAAGGAATGCTGATCTCAGCATCATGATCGCCACAAAATATTGTCACTGGGAAACAATTATCTTCACTATCACTTTTCTCACTTGTAGTTGCCATGCAAGTATATTTACGACTGAATTCTCGACTTATTTTGTACCGCTCTTTTGACTGAGCATTTTGTGCGCGTTAAATAATCATAACGGCAAAATGAAATCCTTACTTTAGCATCATGATGTTTCCAAGGTAACGTTAAGTGGATCAAGACCAAAGCGAAGTATATGCAGCTGCAGTGAACACTGAAATATTACTTTGCTTATAGTTATAGTTATACTTATAGTTTTATCATGAACGGAATCGATATAGTTTTACCTCTGCCAATGGTCCATGACCATGCACTCAATTTACATGTTTTACGCGGGAAAGTCGGTTCAAAAACTGTCCATAGACGCACGATAGACCATACTTCATGCAAAGATTGACGCTACTGCCATACTGGATTTATGTGGACTAATTAATTTGAAATAATTCTTCATTAATTGCTATATTAAATGTCATGAAAAATATGAACCTATGGTTGGACAACCAATAGTATACTCCAAACCGTACCAGACTAAATAATTTAAAGATTGCGGTATCTATTGCTTGCAGGCTTGCACTACCTGGCAGGGATACAAAGGGTCGCTAACCGTGGTCGCTAAGTATAGTCTATCGTCGGTTAACGTCCTTACATATTTTTAAAACATGACAAGTAAAAATTAAACTAAATGCAACAGTTTTTGAAATAACAGAAGTTATTATTCTCATTGGCTTTGCCTTGGAGACTATCCAGAGTGTCCGAGTTGCCGAATTATTTTTAAGGCCCGTTTACACTACGCACGATTATTGGCACGGCACGGATCAAAATGGTACCCCGTACCATTTTTATCCGTGCTGAGACTACCTAAATAGGTAGTCTCAGCACGGGTAAAAGTGGCACGGGTACCATTTTTATCCGTGCCGTGCCAATAATCGTGCGTAGTGTAAACGGGCCTTTAGTTTCCTCTTTCGAATTAAAATAGGGTTTTTAATACCACATATAGCAACAGGCCTTAAAATATCGGTCGGTCACGGACATTGTCCGACCCATTCGTGAAATTGTCCGACGTAGAGCGGAAAGCACCGGACATTCTGTCCGACCCAAGTGAACCTGAGGTTTATGGTTTGTCCGACCTGATTGTATTATGGATTGGATATTATGGACTGATATCCATTGTCCAAGTCTTAACGACGGGTTTAGGGCGAGAAAAGCAATGAATTATTCAGCGCTTGTACAAATTTTTTTTCCAAGTGGCAAGGAAAGTTAGTTTTGGCTCGGAAATAAGTATGAATGACAGTTATGACATAACTTATTCAATATCGGCACAACATTTACTGTTCAAAATTTAATTAATACATTGTGCTGATATTAATTTGTGTCATTTATTTCCGAGCCAACCTGAACTCAAGGTCGTTGGACATCATACATATGTCCGACCCAAACTCAAAGTCATCGGACATTTTGTCAGACGGCTATACCGACCGATATTTTATTTTTTTAGGCCTGTAGCAAGCATGTGTGAAATCAAATGCACGATCTATTATATTCCAAGAATGTATATAGTACTATAATATAATATAATATAATATAATACAGGGTGTATCAAAAAAACTGCAAATACCATAATTTGTATGCACGAGATCATACATTAGAATTTCAATGGCTGTGCAAATAATTACGCTTCTGGGATTTGAAAATACGTTTCCACGTGCAGTACTATCAAAATAAGCACACAAAGTGAATTAAAATTCACTTTGTGTGCTTGTTTTGATACCCCTGGGAAACGTATTTTCAAATCCCAGAAGCGTAATTATTTCTAATGAAATTCTAATGTATGATCTCGTGCATACAAATTATGGTATTTGCAGTTTTTTTGATACACCCTGTATAATATACGTTAGCGCAATCTGTGGACATGCATTTCTCGCCGTTCAACGGTTCATTAGTGCAGCATGGTACGCTAGCTGCATGTGTAGATACGAAATGGTACAGTATACAGATCCCTATACAATGGGACACCTGGACATCCAAACATACTTAAATGATCATGGGCGAGGTTATGGGGACAAGATGCCAAACATGAGGCTCGACATTAGGGTTGCACCGTATAGCTATATGAGGCTTTGTGATTGGTTGATTATGACAATAAAAGACAATAAACTATAGAAATAATCTTTCTAAATAACGAGTCATTAACACTAATCACTTCTGTTTCATAAAACGCGTTCATATTATAGGTAGGTATACTTACCCCGACATTATGCTGTACACAATTAATGTAAAAATTTCCAAAAGGAACGTTACCAAAACCTGAATGCAAACGAAATCAATAGATGACTTTATTATTTTTATTTTTTGTTCTTAGCGTTCACTTGTTGCGCGGGTAGATTCTCGATAATAATATATTTAGACTTCACAAATACGCAACGTTACACGGGGAAATTTTTGCACAGATCCATGTTATGTAGAAATGTATACGCACAGAAAAACAGTGAACATGGGCAACGTTTCTCTTCACCAATATCAATATCTTCACCAATTTCTTTGCGAATATACTTTTTACCTAACATCGCTCTGTGTCCGAAATTGCGTTGCGAGCTGCAATGCAGATTTCGACGTTTCTGGCCAATCGAAATCTTCTGCAACAGCCAGGAAACCCAGCATTTGAAAAGTGATTAAATAGCTCAAAGGCCCGTAGAGATGAGTGCGACAGGAAAAAAACATGACTTTTTTACGATTGTTTCTAGCATTTTTTTGTGCAATTTACAATTTGTGTTCTACACAACGTTTAAATGTATCAATGAGCAAGTGTTGTGCGTGATTAGGACCAAAAATATTCATTCACAGGTCCCATGTACAGACAACTGTCACGAAGTACACGTGCTTGATGACGTAAATCATCACGGTTGACGCCATCTTGACGTTCTGGAATCATATCAATATATCTTTGTGGATGACCATTTTGTTGCAATGTTCCCATTCGACCCATGTTCTTTAAGTAATATTCACGTGCTTTGGCGTTCGCTTCTTCTTGTTCAAGTGTGTGTCTTCGTTGTTGTCGCAGTGTTTCTTCATTTAACCTCTCAATTTCAGTCTTAAAAAGAAACGAAAATACGACGTCAGATCATTGTCGGACTTTATACTAGAGACGGATTATTCGTCTGTCAGTATGTGTACAAATAAGTAGAACTACCAGCGTAGTTGATAGGCCAACACTCTGACGCAGACGAACGTGCGTATATAGTTCGTCTTGACAGATGATCTGACTACCGTAAATGCTCGTTTTAGCGCCGCTCCTAGGATTAAAATAATTTAATAAGCGCCGCTCCCGATTAAGCGCCGCACCTGTCTAATTGGGGTATAAATAAAAAGTCGGCGCTTAATCGGGGTATAAATAAAAAGCTATAATTGATCTTCTATTCTAGTTATATGCACCAAAGTGACATTATATTCGTTGACACTATATATAATGTAAACAGTTTTGTTCATTTGTTAGGTTTTTAGGCAATAAAATTTTTTGGGGTGAACCTTTAGTTGAAAATTAGTTAATAAGCACCGCTCCCGGTTAAGCGCCGCTCCCGATTAAGCGCCGCACTCAGGATCAGAAAAATTTAATAAGACGGTATGTGTACAGATACAGTATCAAACAAACTATCAGGGTGATCCGTCGGACACCGGATCGGGATGATGCGGTTTGAGCGATGACGCGTCTCCAGTGAAAATCAGGTAGTTACAGGCAATATTAGAGGAGATACGCATGCATGTCAGTTTGTTGCCGAAAATAATACTTTAGGATTTGCAGTAAAATCGTTCAAGAATGTCGCTACATAAGTGTGACAACAATTGTTAAAATAAGCAACAATTGTTAAAATAATGTAAAAATATTACAGACTAATCAGGTATACTACCACCATCCCCATAGCGACCTATGACTTTACAATGTTATATAGAACATCCAATGAATCAGATTTAACAATATTTCGATTGGTTTGAGAAGCAGAGTGAAATGTTGACAATAAGATGAGATTAAGCCCAAGTTGAATCATGATTTTGTTGAGATTAAGCCCAAGCATTTCCATTGGTCGATTCATAAAAAATACGCTATATTCACTAACCGTGACCGTGCATACTCTCTAAAACTGACAACCAAATCTTAAAGTATTCATCAGTATTGGGATAATATTCAAAACTTATATACATATTATACAATTGTGTCAAGATCATTTAATAAAGATTTGTGCAAGTGTTGATGTTTAAGTTGGTCGTTACCACGGAATCGCAGATCTTAAATATGTCAACAAAACGACGAAATTCAAGACGTATTTTTATTATTATAGCCTATAAGAGTATAAGTATAAAATAATAAATTTTGAAGCATTTTAATACACTATCGTTCATTCTTTTTATTTATTTATTATTTTGTCATGCAGACATGAATAGCCATGAATTGTTAACAATGACCAATAAATTTTAAAATCGTTAACATCGTTTGTTTATACAATGTATTCCAGAATATTAGTTTCTTGATCAAAGCTTGTTTTGTCTGTTGAGTCTATTGAATTCATGTGATCAGCAGAGCATAACAAAATTGCATACTATTGATGAACACCACTATTAATTGTAGCGTATATGAATAGTGACTTTTTACGAGTTATTATTATTAATACAAACATGCAAATTGATATCTGAATATTTGAAAAAAATTGTTGTCAAATAGCTATATCGAATGTTGATATTTCTCATTATACCTGTCGAAGTGAAATTCTGTCCAGAGCGTCATTTTTTCTGTCAAGTACACGCTGTTTTCTCAACGCTTCCATGTGAAATGCGAACGCCATGTTTGTTTTAGGTGAGTCGTGCCTGTTGCTAGGCAACCGTGTCTGCAATGTACGACCACTGATCTGAATATAGGCTGGATAACGCATCTCTTAATAATTTGATGGAAAAAAGTGAAGCCGGAAGTCAAGCGGCGATCAGTGCCGCCACCCGATTCTGAGGCCCTACTTTATTATAGATTGTATTACAGAATCCTAGTTTTTTCGCTTTTTTTGCCTTTTAAACGTTTCTGGCCGGGCCAGTTTTACTATCACAAAGATAGAAGCACACGAGAAGAAATTTGAGCAAAAAATTTGGAGTATTATGGCTTTATAACGCCGTGAAACTGGATTTACAAGTTCGAAGGAGTGAACAGCCACATGTTAGCGATGTTTTGTTTATGATATTTCAATTCAAAATCCACTCAAAATATTAGAATTACTGCTACTGGACGAAGGCACTCTAGGAATTTGATGAAATGAACCAGCTCAGCTGCAGTATGAACAAAAGCGTGAATGTGGTAAGCTTTTAAAACAGGAATTAGGAACAGTGCTACACTGGTTCAATATTCACGTACTGAAATGAACACATATTAAGTTAATAACCTATTTAATTCCTGTTTTAAAAACTTACCACATTCACGCTTTTGTTCATACTGCAGCTGAGCTGGTTCATTTCATCAAATGCCTTGAGTGCCTTCGTCCAGTAGCAGTAATTCTATATTTTGAGTGGATTTTGAATTGAAATATCATAAACAAAACATCGCGAACATGCGGCTGTTCACTCCTTCGAACTTGTAAATCCAGTTTCACGGCGTTATAAAACCATAATACTCCAAATTTTTTGCTCAAATTTCTTCTCGTGTGCTTCTATCTTTGTGATAGTAAAACTGGCCCGGCCAGAAACGTTTAAAAGGCAAAAAAAGCAAAAAAACTAGGATTCTGTAATACAATCTATAATAAAGTAGGGCCTCAGAATCGGGTGGCGGCACTGATCGGCCGCTTGACTTCCGGCTTCACTTTTGACAAGAGATGCGTTATCCAGCCTATATTCAGATCAGTGTGTACGACGCACGTTCTGCGCAAACATGTACAGGTACTTGTACTTTGTTAGAACTTGTAAGGAAAGCCAGGCCAACAGAGGAAACGTTAACAGAGGGCCAACCCACAGAAGCCATAACACTTCAATCAGCTCAAAGCCGTACTGAGGAGAGGGCCCAGGTCAAGGAAATACAACAATTTTAAGCATGATTCAACAAAGAGACTCTATACCCGGTTAAATATTTTGAAGTGTAAGGCCTAACCCGGGTTCGACCCCGGTTAGTTTAAGTTCTTTTCCAGAGTTCAAACTAACACCTGTCGAAACCGGGTTAGGGACATTTTCACTTCATAAACGAGGCTTCAAAAGAGAAGAATGGTCACGTCCGGGTTGGGTCTCGCATATGTATACAGGGTGTATCAAAAAAACTGCAACCCTTTGAAATCAGATATTTTTAGAATTTGCATGATTCAGCACTAATTGATCCCAAGGGTGCGTAAACACAATATACAGGGTGTATAAAAAAAAACGCAACCTCGGAATTTCCCAAGAAATCCACTTTGTTCTTAAGAACAAAAGATTTTAGGCCCCTGGGAATTTAAAATAGCTTCTAATCGTTTTCCAGGAGCATAACTGTCGAATTACTAATACGATTAGAAGCTATTTTAAATTCCCCAGGGGCCTAAAATCTTTTGTGCTTAAGAACAAAGTGGATTTCTTGGGAAATTCCGAGGTTGCGTTTTTTTTTATACACCCTGTACAGGGTGTCCCAAAAAAAAGTGACACTATAGAAATTATCTCATTGTTCTTAAACCGCTCTTAATGGCATTTACATTTAAGCCTTTTAAAACGTTTTCGCTTCGTCCAAATATTTTAATGCCCGAGTCAAGCAAAACGATTACACTAATAAACGGTTTGCTTTTTATTTTACACGTAACAACAATTGATTAAATTAATGTTTAAGCTATGGACCGTGCCCTTCAACATGTCCCCCATTTCTTTCGAGACAAAGAATGGTTCGCCTGTGCATTCCGCGCATCACATTTCGAATCATTTCAGGCTGCTGCCGTAAAGCGTTGAATTCCTCGATTATTGCACTGCGGTTACATTCGATATTAGGGTAAATTGTGTTACAACAAATACTCGTTGCTCTGTAGTCAATTGAACCATTATTGCTACTCCAACTGGTCGTATGATTTACATGTAATTTGATTTTTATGGTAATAGGAGTTATTTTAAATTCCAGAAGCAGAAGTTTATGCACTTGTGGGTTTAGGATAGTGCTCAGGCATTCAAATTATAACAATAGGATAATTTCTATAGTGTCACTTTTTTGGGGACACCCTGTACAGGGTGTATCAAAAAAACTGCAAATACCATAATTTGTATGCACGAGATCATACATTAGAATTTCAATGGCTGTGCAAATAATTACGCTTCTGGGATTTGAAAATACGTTTCCCAGGGGTATCAAAACAAGCACACAAAGTGAATTAAACTTATGAGTTCGATTACGAATGGCTCAGTTTACGAATGACTGCTGTCGAGTTTTGAGTTTGGGCGTACTTTAAAACAAGAAATACTCTTTGCTCTGTTGTTAGCTGAGCCATTCGTAATCGAACTAATTTTAATTCACTTTGTGTGCTTATTTTGATAGTACTGCACGTGAAACGTATTTTCAAAACCAACAAGCGTAAAAATTTTCAAAGCCATTCAAATTCTAATGTATGATCTCGTGCATACAAATTATGGTATTTGCAGTTTTTGATACACCTGTATATTAGTGTATCAAAAACAACCTCAGAATTTCCCAAAATCCACTTTGTTCTTAACAAAGATTTTAGGCCTGGGGAATTTAAAATAGTAATACGACCTATTAGTAATTCGACAGTTATGCTCCTGGAATACGATTAGAAGCTATTTTAAATTCCCAGGGGCCTAAAATCTTTTGTTCTTAAGAACAAAGTGGATTTCTTGGGAAATTCCGAGGTTGCGTTTTTTTTGATACACCCTGTATAGTGTACATCCCCAAGCATGAAATTCCTTTCTATAGCTATATATTGTGTTTACGCACCCTTGGGATCAATTAGTGCTGAATCATGCAAATTCTAAAAATATCTGATTTCAAAGGGTTGCAGTTTTTTTGATACACCCTGTATATAATACTGAAATAGTTCTGAATATTTAAGCCTGGTTCACAGAGTAACAAGCACAAGCATAAGGAAAGACAAAAGGTAAAACAAAGGGATGCAGTGAAGTGTGCAGCATAAACATTGACATAAGCACAAGCCTCTAAGCATAAGCTAAGCCGGAACAAAAGACATTTCAAAAGAAAATTCTCCCGCTTTGTCTTTTTAAGCCCTAGAAGAGGGAAAGTTTTCTTTTGCATTCCTGCTTATGCTTATCTCACTCGTGTGAACCAGGCTTAACCACTTATAATTACCACTTATTAAATTGTCGCGTAAATACTACTATATAACGGGAAACAAGTCCGAAAACCCTTATCACGAAAACGAAAACTCTTTTCGGAGCTTCTCGCAGGCATAGAGTTACTCATGGAAGTATGAGATGTCTGTAAACAAGGTATTAGGTATTTGCCTAACAAATTCCGGCCTTGCAGTCTCAGGACAGTGCCGTAGGAAGCTTTTTCGGATTGGGGGGGCTGAAATTTACCGACAACGTAGGGTTTTAAGCGATGTTAGTTACTAAACCTCAGCGAGCGCAAATTGTTATTGGGTGGCTGAACCTAGGGGGGTAGGAAAATTTTGCATTTTTGAAGCCTCAGAAGTGCATTTTCCGTGCTTCCTGAGAGGATTTTTAATCAAAATTGTGAAGTTTCTAAAACCTAAGAATTCAAGGATTTTAACGCACTTCTTAACTTTTTACAACCTCATGTGCTCCGTATACAATTACAAGCGTCGGTGAATATATACACGATGTCAGTGAAAGTAACGACAAACTATAACAGATGAGTTGATTGTAGTTGGCTCTGCAAGAAATAGATAGAGTATGAAAAGAAGTACAATCGTGAATGAGCAAATTACTGCCGACGGCCCTGTGGCTGTGGTTGTTTGAAATTTAAGTGAAAATGACTTGTGGCTTGTGCCAGGGTCCACGACAGGGTTCTTAAGTCCTGAATTCCGTGCTCAAATTTTCTTACTACACCGCAAGTTTTGTCGTAGATTTTTCTCATCCGGTGAGAGCATAAATCCAGAATTCCGCCATTATGCTTCCTTTCATCCCGTTTACAGGTGTCACAGCGGATAGTGTCCCCCGCAGAAAGTGTTCCCCGGACACTATCTGCTACTGGATAGTGTCTCCCCGGACAATATCTGCTAGCAGATGCGGTCTCTCTGGACACTATAGGCGACGCGGATAGTGTCCCCCCTCGATCGTGGATTCTGTCCTCCCAAATAAATACTGCAGGGTTAAGTTTTAGTTCTTGCGTTCTTTGGTCGAAATATAGAAATTTGGACTAATATAAACCGTTTTTGACCGTTTCCCCAAAACATATATATGGGTTAAATTAAGAAACTGGAAACATTGTTAATGAAAATATCGCTCAACAGGTTTGTTCACGCTAGCGGATCGACACTCTCCAAAGTCTTTTAACTGCTAATAGAAATAGATAATGAAAGCGTTTTCAGAAACGTAGTTTATTATTTAGCAGAATTTGTCATATACAAGAAATTTCCTCACAAATTTGTTTTTGACACGACCACGTGGGGGACAAGTGGGGCCCGTGGGGGACACTATGACAAAACACAAGTGGGAATTTTCTCAGCGCTGGTCAACAAATTGCGGGCGCACGCAAAAAAGTATTTCAAAATTTGTTAAAATGAGCAAAAACAAAGTTTTCGAGCGTCTTTTTTGGTGAGAAAACAGTGGATTTATCAGTATTAAAATACTTTTCTACAAAGTTTATGACAAAATAAACAGGAGGAATGAAATTGGACTGAAATCAGAGAATTATAAAAGATATTCTACGACGAAACATGAGCGAAATTTTACTTTGTTCGAAGATGCTAGTTGTTTTTGCTCCGTGAACAGATAAAATTAAAAAGTTAAACTTACGGTGGGTTTGAATTAATTTTTCAACACATCTTTCTATACAAAAATTACTGAAATAGTTTTCTTATTATCAAAACCTGTGAGATTTCGTAGATTTGCGAAAAATAAGAAAAAGCCAACTTTTCAACTTCTCAAAACGAGACTATCCTCAACAGTGCTCTCACAACCAAATTTTGATATTCCTTAGTGTGAGCTCCAAAATTCCTCAGATTTCCCCAAAATTCCTTAAATGACTTGTTTATCCTTGTAAGTACCCCATAAGGCCAAGATCAGCCGTATAAATCCTGGGTTTATTGTTTTAGTCCTTTACAAAAAGCACCTTTTGCGCTTAATAAGCGACAGACGACAGTAAATATTAATTATTAAATATGATGTTTCTGGTATTACTCTGAGTGTGTATCCACACCGGGCAGGCTGAAAAATATGCCTGACCACGGTGGGAATCGAAACCTCGATCTATTAAAGTCGTAAACAACCCAATTAAAAGCGACATGGCCAATTGTTACTAAAATGCATATAAGAATCAAAGGATACTCGTTTTTCTGACAATATTAATATTTTGAAGGCCTTGTCGAAATCTTAAAAAATCCTTAGAAAATTCCTTAAAAATGGAATTCCTTAAAAAAATCCTTAAAACTTTGCAAAATTCCTATTTCTAAGGAAAAATCCTTAGAAGTGAGAGCACTGATCCTCAAGGCTCTTTTCCACTCATCGCAAAACCAACTCGCTGCGAGTTCTTGCATGTAATTAAAATAAACTGTCGAGCATTGTGATTGGATGAAAGTACTCGCAGCGAGCTTGCGAGTTGGTTTTTGCGACGAGTGGAAAAGAGCCTTAATAGTCTTAAGGAGCTTTCTTAATGGATGAAGAAGCTTTCTTAATCCATTAAGTATAGGTTATCATGCGATGGCGAGTACAATTAGGGATTAATAGTACGAGTGATGTTTGGAAATTTTGCCAAAATTGGACGAGCCGCCGGGGCGAGTCCAATTTGGCAACATTTTCAAACATCACGAGTACTATTAATCCCTAATTGTACGAGCAAAGTTATTATTAGCAAAGTTATTATTAGCATGACAAAATTACTGGATGCTGATTGGTTGAGAGGAGTACAATTATTTCATTAATTGTACTGCAGTACAATTAATGATTTTCCCAAAACAAACAAAATGGCGGAAATTTTGTCATGCTAATAATAAACAAGTAATCATGCGATGTTGCTCGTACAATTAGGGATTAATAGTACTCGTGATGCCCACTCGTAAATCCCTAATTGTACTCGCCATCGCATGATAACCTATACTAATATGGATATAAAAATTCGCGCTAATACCAAAAACGGTGACACTGTTTATGTGATCTGTAATTGTTTCCATAAGTACCGTTGAAAATCCTGTCAGAAATTCCATGTTTATACTATTCTTGCTTGCTAAAACGGAATCAGTTGAGAGATTAAAGCCCATTGATTCCAGAAATACAGACAGTTTTGAAATCATGTGAATATGTTGCCCTTTCTCTCTAATATAATAAATAGTAATTCAAGGTGTGTAAATCAGCACAGTAAAATGAAAGAAGGAAAATATTTCAAAATTTTGTCGAGACTCAAAACCAAATACGTATACTTTATATTGGGGAAAAATTTGTCGAGTTCCGAGAGTTTCCGATCTGTTCCAATACGTAAAAAATTCTTTTTTGCGCAATTTTTAAGTTTCCAAAAGTTTTTATTCCTTTCTCGCACCCTCAGTCAATCAATCTATTAAACATTTTCGATTGGTAGAAAAATCTATACTAGGCCAAAATGTGTAAAAATCGCTCGGAAATTCAATAGCCGAGTGTACTCGCCCCAGGTCTCATTCCTAATAACCGCGCGAATTCTAACGCATGCTCAGACAAAATTCCCACCTGTTTGACACATTCTGACATTCTGTAACACTAGACTTGCTGCAAGTCTGAACCGAAACCGCAAGACTTGCTTCAACTCTCTCTTTCATAGTTTCATTGTCTTTCTGTATTGATCTTTTATAGTGTAACTCATGTTATTTATATTATACTAGATTCTAGATCGATACAGAAAGACAATAAAAGAGAAAGTTGAAGCAAGTCGCTGGTTTCGGTTCAGTTTTGAACCGAGATTTTCCGAAGTTGACAAGTCTCGCTCCGCCACCCCGAACTACGTCATGTTATTTACACTATTGTGGACCGATACACAGAGACTTGGAGAAAGTCTACTGTGGACCGACACCAAAACAAACGTTATCCCACGTCATGTCCGCAAAATTTATATAACTATTTCTGTGGTGGCACCGTTTGTTCACGGCAACTTCGGAGTAGTTTTGATAAATCTCTCAAAAACTGTCAAAATGTGTTGGTAGTGGCTAGTGCCAAATTTGTCTGCTTTGTCAGCATTATGGCATACTCAATAAATACATTTTGTGAAGTCGTGCATGCGGGGGCACATGCATGTCAGTGGACATTAATTGCGAATTTGGGCTCCATGTCCGAGTACCACAATTCTCAACCAGTTACACTTAACATCAGACTTAATAATGATTACAATTATTGCTTAGCAGACCTTCCTTTCATACTTAAGATCTTTCTATGTCTCAAAACTTGAGAAAAGCTCAAATGACAAATTTGATAAAAAAATGTTTTGTTGAAGTTTCGCATGCACTGGTTGCCTGGCAATGAATTGCGCGTACTGTGTGAACTATAGCTTTTTACAAAATATCAAAACTAATATCACATCAGTTCTCAAGTAATTGCAACTTTATAGAAGTCATAGCTAGCCTAGGATGATTGTCGTGAATTAGCAGTAAGAAAAACCAATTACCTACTTGGACAGAAACGTGAGAAACGCTACTCTAGATTAAACAGTCTACAGTCTAGCGGATGTCTCGCATGGGATAGTCCGCTTCCGCAGAAAAGCCAAACTATACGATGGTTATTCTACATTATATATATGAGTCCACTGACCTTTTCCCTTGCCATCCTTTCTAAGGCGGTATGTTTTTTATCCAATACTTTCTGCCTTCTTTGGGCTTCCATATGATATGCAATGTGACCAGAGCTCATATTCAGATCTTGTTTCAACTGATTCTAGCTTCTTATTCAGTTTCCCCGTGCGGAGTCAGCGGGAGTTTTTTCCGAACTTGCCTTTGGCTGTGGCTTACTTTGTATTGACTCTTCTTTCACGAGTTTACGCGAAATAAACAGCGAGAAGTTAGGCAATTATCACCGGCTACTTGCTTTACGTCTTAACAAATGTTTGTCATTAGGCAAGATATTATTGTAATTAAGATACGATAGCATTCATTCGATATTCAATGACAATGATGACAAATCAAGCAAACTATCGCCGCATGAATGTTTATCTGCAGGCACTCGACTTCAGACAGCAATATGAAACCGATTAAACAGGAGACGCTCAATTTCACATCTTAACTTTTTTTAGAGATTTATAAATTTAAGTCCTATGGCTATGGGGCTATGGAAGAGTCGAAAAGAGGAAATTATGCATAGTATTTTCTAAATATCGTGTTTAAAACGATTATTTTTTACTTTTTGTCTGGATTCCGGTAAAAATGTTGTGAAAAAATTAAACTTGTCTAAAAGGATTATAAAAATTATTAGAATTGCTCCTCATTCTGCTCATTGCATGCTGCTTGACATGCGCATGATCATAATAACGTTAATCCCTCAAGCACCCATAATCTCATATATCTCACGTTGCTCATTTCATGCTGCTTATCCCATATATATTAGAACACTCTAAATTCTTGTTTCATACGTTTAGAGTTAGGGTAAAGAAAAATATATATATTCGTGGGCGAAACATGAGAATGCAACCAACACTCAGAGAATAATATTGACTGATGTCATGTAACTTTGTCTTTGAAGTATAGATCGACATGTATAACTTTGTCTCTATGACTTTGCAGTAGGTGCAAATCAAATTTATTTTGGCTTTGCCCTTTGGCATTGCCATTGGCCACCGAAAATCGAAATACGTTTGCAGACTTCTGACAAGCAATAAATCCATCTCTAAGTGTAATAGACTTAGAGAGAGACATTTTATAGCGGCCTTTGATGGGTTACAAATGGCCCGCAGGCTTAAAGAAGGTCGACCCATGGACGAGTGCGGAGGTGCACCTAAAACTGAATCCTGCAATATCCTACAGTGCACGTGCACCAATACACGTCCGGTCAACTGCTAAAGGTCACGTGAACACATATTGAATGTTGGACGTTTTCGTAAACCGCACGAAATGATACAAGCCCACGTCATACCACAGTTGCGGATGAAGAAATACCCGATAGTAAAGTGTCTGTGTGTGGGGGGGGGAGAGATTTTATTGGATTTCAGAGGAAGGGCACAACCACCAAGTCCTTTCCAACTTTTTCCAATTTGCCCACGATAAGAATTAGAACAACATAAGAATTAGGAAATTCTAAGATGAGTTACAACTGTGATAAATTAACTCTTTACTCTTATTCTTCACCGTCCCACATAAATATTTCTGTCGGGATTGTTATTCTTTTAAGGATTTTCACGTATTGATATTTTAAGATAAAAAAAATCAACCACAATTCTTTTTTTATGGTCATAATTATTCCAAAAAGTTCACATTCACATTTTTGTATTCTTATAAACATGCACTTGGTGGAACACAGAGTTTCACTTCAGTAACCCCCCCCAGCATGAGAGAACTCGTGTAACAATTATAAATAGCGTATTGCTTCAGTATTTGAAAAATACGCGTGCACGTTAACGCTTTCTCTAGTGCTTTTTCGAGTTCTCCTTCTGCAAAGAATAACATGATTGTTGAGTTGCTCGCAACAGCTGTAGGAAAATTTTAAACTAATTGCTACAGCGTAGAAAGTGAGCAAAGTACGACAACGCCACCATGCATTTTGGAGAAATTAATTTTTTGTTTTAAATTATTTTTATCCAAAATTGTGGCGACTATTTTCTTGTGGATAGCTTGTCTCCCTGAAAATGGGTTGCATTCACATCACCTATTGTTTAAGACTAAGAGTGATAAAAACGTATCTCAACATCTAAAATAAATTGTTCAGTTTCAATGTACATACATCTTTAATTGTTCTTTAGCTGGACCTATGGTTTCGTATGAATCCTTCAACAATCCCAACGTGCTTTCTTTTAATATACAATACGAGAACAGATAAGACAATCAGAAAGTGCGGAAATGTCATTGAAACCAGATATTTTCCTTCAATGATTTTGGCCATGAAATGAATCACATTATCGATCTAAACAAGTATAAATATATGCGTTAAAGATTTGGCAATTGTACGTACACAAATACCACAATATGGTGTAAAAATTACATTAACTGAGACTGAGAACAATACTCAAATATACAACAATCGATGAAACGTATACATTGTGGCATACATTACGCATATTCACGAATTTCATTGTTTGGTGATTTCCAACATGCACTGATGGACTCGCTGTTATTTTCTTATTTCTATAGGTACTAAAAACACATTCATTAATTTGCAAAGTGTGTAATCAATAGACTTACATCCTCGTCCTCCCCCTCTTCCGCGACCTCTCCCCCCTCCTCCTCTACCATAACCACCACCTCTACCATAACCACCACCTCCTCCACGGCCCCCGCCACGACCACCTAGAAAAAGAAAATGTGTACAATTTCATTACTTGTCTTTGATATTGGGTTTGCGCATGTCCCCCCTCATACAATTATCATGTTGGAAACACCACAGAACCTTCATGTTCTCACTTTTTTATATGTAGAGTGGGGTTTTGTGTAAACCTACTGAAAATAAAGTGCATTACACTCGAACCTCCATTAAGCAGCCCTCTCTTTATAAGAGACCCTCCTTTTACAGACGGCCACACTCTGTTAAATGGCCACGTATCAAGATTGTTCCCTATAGCTTACCGTATATAAGCCCATTATTAAACGGCGAAATATATTAAACGGCCACGGCCACCTATGAACGGTCTCCTAATTGATGTTTCGTATTGTTTTCTTATCTCTGTTACATATCCAGCCTAATGAATTAGGAATGATTTTAAGCGTAAGACGACCAAACTTAAGACGCGAGGTAACTTAGAACAGCTATTCTGTTGTTCATTTCGCCAATTTAACTTTTTATTCGTTTCGTTACTGCTTTCTTTGTTTCTTTTTGATTTTTGAAAACTGTTTGTTTACTAATTTTTTGTTTTTAAAGTTTTACTTGTTACTGCATGTTACCAGTGATTTCGAGTTTAATAAAAGGACATCTATTAAGAGGCCAGGTCTATTAAGTGGTCACAGAGCCATTACCCAAGGGCGGCTGTTTAATAGAGGTTCGAATGTATTATTATCAATTATTAGTCAATCGTTTTCATTACATTAGTTACAAATGTATTCTGTGAACATTCAATAAATCATTTATGCCAATTATGGGTTAAATTTTTACACATTCTTCTATTCTGAACATATTGTAAAGTTGTTTACCTCTGCCTCCACCACCACGTCCCCTGCCACCTCTTCCTCCTCTCACTCCCCCTCGTGGACCTAATATGGAGAAAATTTCATCAACAAAGATTGAAAAATAAATGACACGTTTTCGTTCGTGTCGTGTATGATATTGTAATTCTCATTTATACTATATTTAAATTAAAGATATGCATGGGTAGGTTCTTTAAAAGCTCATGAAGAGCTTTAACCTGCATTACAACAATAATTTATATAGCCATCACACTAACATATTGTATATTGGAAAAAAATAGCCAAACAAACCTCTTTGTCCTCCAGGCTTTGGCAAGAACCTTGCTAGAGGTAGCAGTTTTTCAGGATCAATAAAAAACTAAAAAATATTTAACACAGGAATGCAATTGTTAATATCAATCACAATTCAATCATGCCTAACAAAACTTTCTGTAATTTGGTAAATACACTGTACACAGGATATGTGTTTCTTTATACCTTTTGTTTATTATTAAAACTGGTTGCATTCATTCCAGCTCCAAGTTTGACAGAAAAGAACTTGTCTTGTTAAGGTATGAAATATATCACACTTTTAAAACAATTTAAATATAGAAAAGATGGAAGATGCATGCAAACAGAGAATGCGTTAAAGAAATCAGCTAAAGCCTAAACAAGAATTTACCGTAACCTATTATTTACGTTTTATATAATCTTTACCAAGAATTCTATAGTTATATAATTTCTATAATTGCATGTATTTAATCTAAATTACTAAAATATTTAAAAAGCTGAAGAGCACAAACCAAATCTGAAATGAAATGTTTAAATCAGTGATAAAACATTAAATTGAACTTGAAACTTTGCAATGGAGTGAATGGATGTTACTTAACATCAGCTCTTGCAGGATGCATGTTTCCCAAAGTAATAAAGGTTTTTGTTAAAATCCTGCTATTCCCCAGCTCTAGCCCATACTGGCCATAGCTCTAGCCCAAGGATTCATAATATTGTTGAATAAGTTTCATCTATATCCATGCATGGTGACATTTAAACTCTGTATATGAATGATTTAAATTACAATACATACTATTCAACTTCAATGAACACAATCTATAACTTGGTGAAAAGCTCTCCACACCTTCAAATATTGAACTTAATGGAAAATGACATTTCATCTCAATACACTAAATTTTTCCATCTTCTTTCTTGGTCTGCATCAACACATTTGAGGCAGTTTTATTCTATTAAATACTTTGTGAGGTAAGACACGCAGTGCTAGTGACTTTGCTTTTGACACGGCTATTCATGGCTATGCTAATATTAAATACTGATATATTTAACTTAATTGGTCATCTTTATGTGTTTTAAAAAATATACATATACATCAACCTTGGACGGCAACATAAATTAATTAGTTTACATTCAAAAGGATACAAAGTCATTGAATGGTCCAAAAATATCATCAACTTTTCCAATCTGTGACTTGTCTTCAAGGTAAACAGGTGCATTGAAATATGGAATTTTTTCATTTAAACATTTGCAGACCAAATCTTCTTCACATGGATGTAAATATTCACCAAGCTCTAAAAGTAACATTTATAAAGTCCTGTATATACAGACGAGTAATGTTTCCTTGACAAATTATATTTTCTCTGGTGTACGACAACAAATTGACAAGTTTTCCTTGGCAAGTCTTCCGATGTCTAAAAAATAGTTATGCTAGCTTTTGAACCAGGAAAACCTATTCCACTTGTTTGTGTGTATGTATCTACTGAAATCAGGCCTTTCTCAGAAATGTGCTTGATTGAGCATGCATGCATAACATGCTACCACCTCCACAGGCGTTTCTTCAATTTCTATATTTTGCACCTCCGTAAGAAGGTAGCATCACGTGTGTACACCCCTTTTGTCACACACCTTTTTTCAAGATCAAAAAATGATTTTAAAGACATGCCCAATGTGTGCAGCAGTCATGTGTCAATGACTCTTGTTTTAGACTTTTAGTAGGTGCGTAAAAAGAGGCTTTGGTCACAGAAGAGCACTATTTGTCAAGCGCCTTTGTTTTCATCAGGACAAGGCCTGTCATAATCAGTAATCAGGAATTTTCCTTGTTTGGTAATCCTTATTTCATTTTTTATTAGCTTTTTGGTTCTGACAATTTTTAAAACTTATTTTTGGCATATATATGGCTGGTGAGAGGCAGCTCTTTACATGGAAGCCTGGCCTATTTAGGACAGTCCACAAAGTGAAATCTTGCTGTGTAATTATTTTTATAGTAGAAATGACTTTGTGTTTAAATGGACAATTAGGCTGGCCCGGAACCCCAGTTGCCAGATATCTGTGGGTGCTGTGGCCACCTATTTTCGTGAGCATGGTAAAAATGAAGTGTGTTTCCACAAAAATTATCGAAAACAAATGCAATTTATGGCTAAAACTGCACCAACTTATATATTGGGTCACTCCAGAAAACATCCACACCTCCCTATCTCCCAGGCTTCAGACGTCCTAGTAGATTTTACTATTATCAGAGGTGAATTTCCATCTCTCCCTCTCCAGGGTGCATTCCATGTAAACTCTACACCGGAGATACGCAGACATTTCCAATCCTTCCTTAGGGCCTGTTCATATGATCCCACTTGCCGAGACGTCTCGTCTAGCGGGACGAATATTTCCGTGTGTTCATATGGAGTTTTTCATCCCTCTTGCCGAGATGAAATTACAATGTTGTTCTATAATTAGCGTTGCAAAACATGTACATTTCATGCACGCAACACAAATATTTTAACGATTGTGTTGTTGCTTTTTATTTTTTTTGCAATAAAAAGCATTGGTTTAGCAACATATTTCATAAAACTACGTAAAAATCGTCAAATTAAGCGGCAAAATCGGAAATTTGGTTTCTAGATTTTATCCCGGTAGGCGGGCTGGCGTGTTCATATGGAATATATTTTTCATCCCGTCTACCTATGGTCTCGGCTCCCACAGGCGAGATCTCGCCAAGCGGGCCAGTCCGCTTTCTCATATGAACACGATGTAATACTAGGAGGCGAGATCATAGGTAGGCGAGACGAGATCATAGGTAGGCGAGACGTCTCGGTAAGCGGGATCATATGAACAGGCCCTTACTTAGACCTTTGTATTGATTGTACTATTGATTACTTAGACCTTGGCCCGATGATGTCGCTAGACGAAAATCAGCTCGATTTTCATTGATTGCGAATGCCAGGAAAATAATTATGTAAAGCCCAATAGAAGTGTACATAAAAACTGTATACAATGATATTAATAAGTAACGTTTACTTCTCTTTTTAAATTTACTACACACATAACAAACACACTCATTCATACTCACCTACAACGTGTTCAGGAGGGCCATAATCTTGAAAACGACCCCCTCCTCTACCACCCCTGCCTCCACGAAAACCTCCACGAAAACCTCCACGACCACCGCCACGACCACCGCCACGACCACCGCCACGAGGCCCACGACCACCGCCACGACCACGGAATGACATACTTCACAGAATAAATCTTACAGTTTATGAACAAATATTGCCAAACAGACTCGATTAGGAATTTTATAAACAAAATGAACACGTTTTCTTCGAAGCCAGAGCCATGTGCAAGAAAGCCAGGTTACTAAGTCGTCAGTTCCAGTCCTCTCATATCTCCTTCGCAGATACGCTTTTAAATAATGGCATGACCCACCGCCCACCCAGAGCCGCCCACCGGTGACACACAAAGAGCGTCTGTTGAAAAATCGTTAGTGATTTTTCACTTCCACACAAGAACAAAATGGAAAAACGTTTAAAATTTGTTCAAATGACATATAATATTTCATTTTTTCAACTCACATCCTCCATCTAGCTTTCATTTTAGCCGAAATTTGTTTAAGAATAATTTTCTTGTCTATGCATCAGTTTTCAATTAATCAATTCTGAGCATAAAATCACAGTCTTGTAAATGGAACCACTGATGACACAGATGGAACTCTCAGAAGTTCGAAACACGCGCTGACGCGATCAAAGTGGCAGTTAAGTGACGTATCTTTTTCTACGTGATTAGTTTGCTTTGTGCGCAATAAATTATTCTCTATTTTGGTTCATAAAATTCAAATTTAAAGTAAAGACAGAAGAAAAGCCAAAAAGTAAGTAATTGCAACTTTATAATGACTATGATTCTTACTTTTGATTCTGTGGTGTTCCGACAATCTCTTAATTACTGACGGATTGTTTCATTGACGCAAAATTCTGTATACGGAGGTGTTTTCCACCAAAACGAAACAATTACATTTCATCGTCACGCGAGAAACTTAAGTAGGAGCAGTTTCTTTCAAAGTTTTCAGTCTTGCATGTCGCTTTACACATACCGATAAATGCGCACATACGACTTTCTTTCAACGCATTGCGTGTGATCATGCTAACCAAAATATTTCGATCTGAGCGTACGGCTTTCCGCCAAGTGAGAGGGGGCTGCTCCCATATATGCGCTATATATGTATGGTTTTGACCGTGGTTTTATTTTGGTCTCAACTTACTTGGGGTATAGATTTTACAGTTTGGTCAGAAATAGGGTATATTTTATGCCTTTTGGTCTGCAGTTCGGTATGATTTGTGTTTTCTCGTCTAAAATAGTGTGATAGATTTAGCCCCCAGGTTATTACGCATTTATATTTTAGTCTGAAACAGGATAAGGGTTTCAATAGGCTGCTAACTATACCCACACCAAGGTATGTCACCGCTTTCCTTATTCAGTACTAATTTCGTTCCGTCCCGACTCCCATTCTCAGGGGCAACGGAACCACGGGGGCAATCTCCCCGCTTCCATTTACTTACGGGGACGGTTGGAGCGTATATAAGTTAGTGCACTTGCGTTGCTTATCCAAAACGACATTTTTGAACCAAAAATGATATCAATAAATGGTGGAAATGCAACCCTTGTATTTCACCACAACACGTCTTCGGCCTGAAAGCTACTGGTCACTCCTCATCTACAATTTTTCATCAGCTTCATTATTTCGGCATTTCATCATGATTTATAATTTTTATGCCGGAAAGCACCAGTAAATGGCTGCCCTTTCGGAGGAGCTGTTAAGTTTCTACCATCTCAGTTCCATTTGCCTCTCTGAGCTTTCTACACAGGCCCAGTCCGTTCATACGTTATTCTTTTTAAATATTTTGTAGATTTTCCATACGTATATCTCAGTATGAATAGGAATGCCACACCTGATGTAAAAAGTTGTGAACTATGGATGCAAAGAATGAACCAACTACGTCGACAATTTGACGAGATTTCATGGAGACCTGCAGTCCAGAGCTTTACAGTAAAAGACAGTTACAGACTGACTGGAGTCTATGAGATCAGAAATGAAAACGAAGTAATCTATATCGGAGGAAATCCATTTTGCAGTAATGTTCGAGACTGTTTAAATGCACATTTTAGTGGTAATGATGGTCTTGCAATAGGAGCGTATCTTACTGGTGCTGTCTCTAAAAGCTGGAGTAAAGTATTCGTTCGTTGGATGCCTGCAAAAAATCCTCCTGAAGTCGTATATTATCTCCTGCAAGAACATAGAATGCGTCATGGCTGTTACCCGAGATTTAATCAAGTACCTAGGCAAACATGATGTATTAGCTGTACAAAATAGATTGATGTTTCTAATAAATTCATCATGCAAAATCTCATTGTGGATTTGTGGTCTATTGTCCTTGTCAGTTTTGACGTAGTGATATTTTTACGAAATTGATTTGTGATTCATTTAGTGATATATTTGTGCAGTTAAAATAGAATAATTGTCTAATAAAAATCGTTTTACGCCTGGAGGAAGACGGACCACTCGAATGGAATGCGCTGCAACCATGGGCGAAAATCCATCTCAGAAAGTTGGGGGGGGGGTGAGCCTGCTAATAGTTATGGAGGCATTGGTAGCTTCATGTCAGTGGAAAATTAATTAACTCTTTTGAAAATTATAAGCACAGTGCACAGAGTAGCCTGCGTGGCAGACGGTCTACCCGCAGCGGAACACCCGACCTTCTCCTCCTTCACCTCGCCCGCCTTTTGGGTGTTCCGCCGCGGACCTGGTTACCAAGCATCATGGCTGCCTGCACAAGACAAAAAATAAAAAATGGATAAGAATAATATGGTTTCTAGCTAGGATATCTACGTTTTCACTCCACTATGCACTCAAGTACGCTAAGTAGTACCAGTGTATTTAAAAAGACAACCGTGATTCTAGATCGCAGACCGATATTTTCATCCTATTCCAAAGTATCAGTTGACCTTGACTGTGGTCAAAAGACGAAAGGAAGTTCAAAATCAAGCGCCAATGGCCTACCAATTTATAAATCAATATGGACGTGTATGGTTGAAGCATCTGTCGAGTACTGTAGAATTGTCTATGACTTATTTCCTGCTCAGAATTTGGTGAGATATAACTTTATGTACTTTATAACCAGTAATAGCGACTTTAAGATATGCTGATATGGCAGATATGCTAAATCTACAACGCGGACGTGACGAAAAACAGTCCTATTCTCACAGTTTAGCTACACAGGTAAAAACTATGGACTCCGGTTGGTAAACAAAGTTAGAGACGCGAGAAAAACAAATTAAAACTGGTTTTTCATCACGTCCGCATAGTAGATTTAGCATATCTTAAAGTCCCTAATAAGGTAGGGGAGCGGGGAGGAGGTCAAAGCAATGTATTAAAAACAAGTCCGCGATCCGGGACGATCTGGCAATGTGGCTACATGACTTAAATGTTACTAGCTATAATTAGTAACATTTGGAAGGGGGAGTGGAAGCTCACATGTATATATCTCGTCCTGCTTCGCAGACTTATTCCACAATTGCTCCCCCCCCCTCCAGATTGCAGAGTTTGCTAGGTGCATAGGGGAGGACACCGTTCGCATGCCCACACAGAAAAATAATGCACGGATGAGGTTTTCAATATTTGCAGTTTATTTCAATATTTTTCGCGGATGCAGTTTATTGATCCAGTTTATTTCAATATTTTGCATGGATGCAGTTTATTTCAATATTTTGCATGGATGCAGTTTATTGATGCAGTTTATTTCAATATTTTGCGCAGATGGGGTTTATCTTATATATTTTGCGCAGACGCAGATTAAACGTTAGAAAAAGTGCAAATTCTGCAATCTGGTTCCTCCTACCCTATCACAGACCATTTAATGTCTAGCTTGCACAGAAAAGTCAGTTTTCCTCCCAATTATTTAATAATTGCTGATTTTTAGCTAATCCCCTCCTTCACAGAACAAGTCTGCGAAGCGGGCAGTGACATGATCTCCAGAACTGTTTTGGTGAAAAGTTGAAATCCCGGCAGAAAGTGAGGGGAGGGTGCAATGTCTGGAATAACAATATTTTGCTATATAATAATCTGTCTATTTTCTTGGTTATGATTTTGCTCAGAACTCTCCTCAGATTGTGTGAGACCCTGTTCTAGAGACCTTCGAAATTCAAAATTTCTCTAGGGGAACAATCCCTGGACCCCCCTGGGATTTGCGTGCCATTGGCACTTGGAAACAGGACGAAATCTATTTGTCGATGGTCCCCGGAATGTCTTCCTGGAATAAGGGGAGTGTGGGCATATGCAGGCAATTGACAACAATTTAATGCCTGTATAGGGGACTGAGTTACCTTAAATATAAAGTTTTGTGAAGCAATCAGCAGTTTCCCTCATTGTTTCTGACTGAAGTTACAAATGTTTATAAATTTGACCAATCTGCTGCAGTTGATCCGAGAATTTGCCTCAATCTGGATCAAATATCAGTAATTCTAATTGCTCATGATTTCCAGTGGTTGCAGCGTGTTCCTAACCCTACCCTAACTCCACCCTAAACCTACCCTAACCCTAACCCCAGCCTAATCTTAATCCTAACCCTAATTGCCTAGTTTATATTTAGGACACCATCTGATCAATATGTCTTGCAGTAGCACAATATTGAAATTTATGAAAGGAAATAAACCTTGGCTCGTCATGTTGATATGCATCCTTATATAAATTGGCATTGCATGGACAGTTGCCACATCCAAACTTGGCTTTCTAGTACAGGGTGATTGTAAAAACAGAAAACTAACTTCAGTTAAATTTACGATATAAAATAACGATTTGAACAAAATATAAATGATTTGTTGTCAACTTCTCAAAATGTCAAATCCAACAAATTTCAACTAAAACGTGACTATACCAGTGGACCATATGCACGACCTGCGCCTGCAATCTATATTATTTACTTGCTCAAATTTACACTCCCGAGGTTGATTTGTACAAGTGAATAAAGAACAAACAAAAAGTGAATGTTCAACTGTTCACATATTCATAGCTCGCCTCCGTTGTTCTCCTCCGTTGTTCTCCTGTCACAGAAGCTTCTTGTTTCACTCTCTCTGGTACAAGTTCCTCAGGGTTAAGGTCTCTTGTTGTTGATTTAACTGTCTTGCTCTTGATGTTAACTCAACAGGTATAAATAGCTGTAACTAAGGTCTTCTCAAGTTTGCGGCACTTCTCTTTCCATCCTAACCCATAACTCGTATTTCATCCGCTCATATCTTACCATTCGTAACCTTTGCAATTTCCCAAAAACATCTTGCAGTTCCTTTCTTCTTTAACATAACTGAATCTCCAACTGCAAGGTGCGGTTCGTTCTCCTTCGTAATCTTGGCATTCTCTCTGAGACTTGTCAGGTACTCATGCTTCCATTGTTTTGTAAATTGTCGCAATAGACGTTGGCGATGTCGTGCACGCTGTTTGTATGTTCGTTAGTTTGTCTAACTGTTTGATTTTGTTTCTTTTATACTTAAACTAATTATTGGGCCCGCAGTAATTGGCAATTGGGAGCTTAAGATGCACCAAATCTACGACGCGGACGCGACTAAAAACTGCCGCTATTCTCACAGTTTCACTTCACGGGTAAAAATTATGGATTGTTTTTGGTAAAGAAAGTCAGAGACACGAGAAAAACAAAGTAAAACTGATTTCCGATTGTTAGCGACTGTTTTTTAGTCGCGTCCACGTCGTAGATTTGGTGCATCTTAAGCTCCCTAATATGCTGTTGCGGTGACCCTGCCAAGTTTGTAAATAGGGAGTTTTTATACAGTATATACTGGCGAAGTTAATAAATAAAACTTTCATGGGTACTAAACACTAATCACCTCATAACACTCCCCGTTTTGACATACATCAAATGTGCTGGCGATAGGAGGCCGGAGGAGGAGGCCGGGTTCGGTCCGCCGGCCGGGAGCGCCGTTGCCGGAGCCCGGAGCCGGAGCCGGAGTTTGCTCCAGCTCCGGCTGGCTCTTTGATTTTGTTGAATCTTTGTTGAACATGAAATCTGAAGTCGTGTCTGTTGTCCTGGCAACACCAATTGCAACAATTCATTAACATTGCAACATTGCGTATCACAGTTTAGTAACAAGGACAGAGAAGGTTGTAATACATAAAATATATTATATATATTTAATTAAATTAATATCTATTTTTTTTAAACACAGACAGAATCAATTGATGATTGCGAACGATTAATGCATTGCGTGAACGATATTACGATTGCATTCAGGCATTGTCAGGCATCAAAATCATTCATTAAAAATCAATCATTCTGGTTCTAGTAGCATATTTTTCATTTTGATTTTTGTGTTTTGTTGTTTGTTGTTGTTGTTGTGTTATCACTGTTTTGCTTCGATCTTTATCTTTATCATTATATTAAGAAAGCCGATAAGCTGTTTGATTTGTTTTAGCCAAATCTTTCCTTTTTAAAACTTTTTTTTAATTCAACACGCAAACGCAAGACACAACACAACAACAAAAGTCAACAAACATTTTGTTCGGATATAGTTCGATATCGTAGAAAACTTGTTACACAGATACATTATCGCGGCAGCACTTATTTGCACTGCAAAACTCTGCAAGAGCTACTCAGCAAGACATCGGCGAAAAAACAACGAAAAAAAAAAATAATAAAATTAAAATGTCTGTGTGATAAGTTAAACAACATTATTCTAATAAATATCTATGTCGCATGACACGGGTATGGGTTGCACAAGACAGCTTAAACTCAAACTCGCAAAGTCAATGTGGTTGTGGTTCAAACTTTTATAATTAATTTGTTGACAATTGCAAACGTAGCGTCGTAGCGTCGTAGCGTTAAAATTCTAATATTCTCTATCAGTCTGTCAAACGCGCTCTCCGCGCCATGCAGACCACAGCTATGACACGACAGTCATATAAATAAAAAAACAAAAATAGTGCTTCTGCTTCCACTTTGAAATTTCAATTAAATTTCGAATTTCGAATTTTCCAGAATTTGCAGAGCTTTTTCGGCGGGAGCCGTTTTTTTCCGTTTTTTTTTTTTTTGGTTTTTGGCCGGAGCCGGAGCCGGAGGTGAAAAACCGGAGTTTGCCCAGCACTAGCTGGCGAGGCGACAATGGCTACAGAGTACCATTTACGTCATCGTTAACATAAATCAAAGGACGAGAATTGACAACAGCTTCCACTTCGATTAACAATGTTACTAGAATGCTAGTACAGTATTACAAGAATCATTATTATTAAGATGTCATAAAGTACAAGAATAGAAATGGCGCCTCGCCGGCTTAAAAGACACCTAATCTTACTTACCCAGGCCTCTTGAGTTCGTATGCTATCTCAGTCGATTTCCCCGCCTGCTTTATGTCCTTGTTGAAAGTGCGTCTCAATGTGTTGCGATGCCTCCCACGGCTTCTCCTTCCCTTGGTATTCCAACCCCACACCTATTTGACTCAGTAGCGAAGCCAGCCTGACAATTTGGTCAATCATGCAATTTAAAATCATCATCATCATTATTTCTAGAAATTGATTGTTTGTTTCAGTCTGAACACGGAAATATTTGCATAGCATGACCAAATTGTCAGGCTGGCTTCGCCACTGATTTGACTAGCTGCTCTTTCTCTCTCTTCATGACATGTCCAAACCACCTCAGTCTTCTCTCCTTCACCTCTACCACGATGTCTCCATTATAATTGTATAATTTTCAGGTCAGGCTGATTGTTTCTGATATAACAAGTCATTCCATCAACTCTTGGACAGAGAAAGATCAATGTGTATCTCAGGTAAATGTCTGTTGCATATTTGACCATACTTGTGCTCAGAGTGTGTTGGTGGGAAAGAGTGGTGCCTTTCATTTTTGCGTCCGGAGTTCGATTCTTGCAAATATCTGCAGATTGTCTGATTATGATTTTGCGTCAGTCGCATGCGAGTGCTTCCAGTCTAACTCTATCGAGCCTGCGTTTCTGGCGGTTGTAAGGGTTGGGAAGTTGGTGCGCGGAATTTTTTTGGCTGCCTGCGCCTCCTCACCTCCGCCCTTCAAACCGTCAGGCCCGTTCGAACGTCTGAATATGGGACTTTTACAATGACTAACGAGTACGTTCGTCATTTTTTTTTTTTTTTTGCAAACGCCATCTCGCAAAAGTCGTAGTCGTTTCAGTCACAGATGAAATATAAGTGAGCTTAAGCAAGTGACGTTTTTGACAACACGAACGGCATGAGTAACGTCAGAAGACTGGGTCAAGGGCTGTGATTGGTGAAAAACGTCAACTTTACTTCCGCTCGACGTCCGTGTTGTCAAAAACGTCACTTGCTTAAGCTCACTATAATGTGTAACTTCAGGTAAAAAGTTGTTCCACGGCCGCCATGTTCCTAGCAAGCGCGCGACAAAGCCGACAATTCGTCTTTTCTCACTTCTTCATTGCTTTGAACCAGCTCAAACATTTAACAATGATGCTCTTAACTGTTTTATCCAAAAATTTCGATCTAAAAAGGCCACGAAAGAAAAAAAACGTTCGTGTTTTTCACGCCGCCATGTTCCTAGCAAGCGCCATTTGGGGAAATTTTGAGGACACAAATTCCTATGAAGTTAAACATCTGGTATATCCTTAATCTGTGTTTCAGTCGTGTAACTTAATCGTGTAACTTAATCACTTGCGATCAGGGCAAGTTGGACACGAGAAATGGTTGCCCTGAATAGAATTCACTTACCATTAATATTAGATCTGCTTTGGTTCATATAATAACACAATTTGAAGCAAATGTATGATTGCAGTAAGCATGATATGTTGATGGATAACTACAATTTGTATTATATAACACAAATCTGCACCATTGTTTTATTTTCCTCAAGAACTGAAGTGGAATTTAAGTCCAAATCATCTAGCAGAATAAATAGTTAACTGGTCTATATTTTACTCATTTAATACTGTACTTGAGGATAATAACTTAGAGATGGCCAGCTTTTTCTGGCAAAGCTGAAACAGAAAGCAAACTTGCTCGATCGGGCAACCAAGAAGAAAGTTCTACTTGCCCGCAATGATTTTCACTTGCCCCGGGCAAGCGTTAAGTTACACCACTGCCGTTTGGGTTTTGACTACGAGATTTTTGATAAATCTCGTACTCAAAAGCCCGACGACTACGACTTTTGCGAGATGGCGTATACAAACAACACGGCGTTTGGCGCGAAAATGACGAATCTCGTACTCGTGGTCGTACTCGTAGTCATTAGGGAGCTTTAGCAATGACTACCAGTACGAGTACGAGATTCGTCATTTGTGTCGCACCAGCGTCGCACCTAATACAATTAAGTTCGGCACATTAGTGGAGCGGCGTCTGAAACGGGCTTCAGCTACCCAGGCTGGCCCTTACTGGACCTCTATACGGAGAATAGATTAGAACTGACATGTAGCTATCCACTATAAATAGACTTTTGTTTAATTTAGTGATGTTCATCCTTTAATAACTCAGTTTACAAGCTCACTAAAACACATGTTTAGTTAAAACACACTAAAGCTCACTGAAGAACAAACTGCGTAATATGAATACAGGGTATTTAAGGTATGAGTAAATTACATTTTGCTTCTATTACATTTTGCTTTATTTATTTATGCAGGTTCTAAAGCCTCTTGCAGCTTTAAGATCAAACGGTCTTCTAGATTCCGAAGAAGAATTCTCAATAACCCATGGCTTGATAGAAGCCTTTCGATCTTTTGTGGATAATACTGGTCAGAAGAAACGAGTTATCAGCGATACTGATAATAAAGGAAGAATTATATGTCTAACATCATTTGCAAGGTATACTATATGGGTACACAGCATGCTTGTATATTTACTTTTTTGCAGGTGGCCAAAAATAATATGTAGTTGGCCCTGCGAGCGAGGCGAGTGAGCTACGGCGGAGGGATGGGGTGTGATTTTTTAGCAATTTGAGCAATTTAATTTGGCAATAGGAAACATAACTCCTGAAGGAGAAAATCACGCAAATCTGACCACTGCGAGTGTAAAAATTGCAAAAAGATCCTGGAGAAAATTGAGATTTTCACACAATATTTTCCATTCTACCAGCGCGAGCGAAAGTCGAGACCTTCTGACCCACGTTTGCAATTAGCTCAAGTCACTTGCAGGTAATTGGGGTCCCGCGGGTCCCAACATCTGACATCCATGGGATACAGTATTTTACCAGCAATGGATTTACTTGATTTACTTGCATGTGCTGCACAACCTTATCTTTCAAATATTTTCTGACTAAGTTAGAATCTAAGATCCCCCACCTCTACCTCCAGGTTGGCTCTTGGACGTTGCCGGGAAATATTTCAATACAACACTGCTGTAGTTCTCTCAGTAATGATACTGTACACATCATATTTCCGATGATACTATATGGAACACATTTCTGGGTCAGTCATGACTTTCATGAAATGATGGTATTATTAATAATGACACAGCATTATATTCCTTTACCTCCTTCCACTGGAGTATATAGAAATATAATTTTTATTATTATTTATAATTTTAAATATAATATAGAAATTTATAATTTTTAGTGATAATGAGTTAGACGAAGTTGTAGATGTTGTGTGTAAGACATTCAAAACACTCTCAGAATCTGCAAAATCAAACAGGTACTGCTTTTGTCTATCTCTAGTAAGTTTTATTGTAAGTAATTACAGAGACAGAAGGGTACAAGATTAACAAATTGCATGTTTATCAATGTCGACAATATGTAACCACGCTTTCCAGTGAGTATGAAATGTAATGATTATTTGTCCAGAAAATGTACTCTTCTTTATGGGACTTAACATTGAAATGTCAATTTACATTTGTGTTACTGTTTTTATAGCAATGCTGCACTGCTTCATTATGTAATAATTATTTTTTTCTTTTGGTTTAATATCCCCAGTTCACCGCCATTACGTTATGTTGACCTCTTATTCATTCATATTCCTATTGGTGGTGATAGTGGAAAACTTAGTGAGAAAACGTTCAAGGTAATGTATTGCTTGCTTTCTTAATAACATACATCACAGAATTTTTAATCCTGATTGAATGGGAGCAGTGCAAATTTATGGAATACAGTCATTGATTCGGGTCGGTGCGTACTTATATGAACAGGCTTTGTGATTGGTTTGTTATGACAATAACGGACAATAAACTATAGAAACCGTCTTTCTAAAGAACGAGTCATAAACACTGATCACTTTTGTTTCAGACGACCAATCACAAAACATGTTAACATTACGTAGGTACTTAGTAGGTACGAGTCATTTTGTGCCAAAAATTTTAATTTGATGGAATTTATATGAAATTTTGAATTTTGAGCCAAACTAATTTTTAATGGAACAGTTTTCGTGTTAATCATCCTTTGACAATCTTTGAAAAGCTTGCTAGTGCATGTTATTTTAATGATTTTGACTGTGCATGTATTGGTCAGTTTGTATTTAGTAACGCATCTTCTTGCTTTCTATAGCCAGTGTCAAATATATCTGTATCAGTCCAGATTATGAAACCTTCACAACTTGTGTTTAAAATGACGTCACTAGTACAGAGGCATTTTAATCTGAAATCAACTATTGTCACTGGTATCCCGATGAAGGTAATTCTGATATAAACCAAGCCAAATTTTGTAAATCAAATAACTACGAAGCTGGTGGAAATCCAGTAATGTTACACAAGCAGATAGCATTTTTAATTGTTGTTCAATCATAGATAGACAATGACGTCATAACGTGGTAAGAACAAAAGGTGGCCCACGAGCCGCCAGGGCAAACGGGTCACTGACGTTCTTACCACGTCATGACGTCCTTTGTATATCAATAACTGTATAAACCACGGCAAAATGTCATCTATTTGTTTTATATAATAAAGAAAGTTTAAAATGCTCAAGTAAGCTCGTTCTGAAAAATTTTGGGCCTTTGAAGCGCGGCGAAACGAAATTTATACGCCATTTGACTTGATCTATGATCTATACAAAACAAAGCGCGTCATTGGTTTGTGATGCTTCAGAAAAAGCTGTGATTGGCTTAAAGATATTACGTCAGTGAAATGGCGTCATCCATGCGTCTGTCCTCTAATATATCGTAGCTTTTGACCAGTGGAAAAGCAGAATGAAGTCAGATTATTACATAAAATGCTATATAGAAGACGTGATTTTAAAGAGCAGATGATATTGATCTTACTAGTTAAATCTAAATTCGATCTTGCTGTAAAAATGCAGAGCTAAAACCTGCCAACACAAACGTCACATGATAATTTAACCCGTTAAGTATAGGTTATCATGCGATGTTGCTCGTACAATTAGGGATTAATAGTACGAGTGATGTTTGGAAACTTTGCCAAAATTGGACGAGCCGCCGGGGCGAGTCCAATTTGGCAAAATTTCCAAACATCACGAGGCAAAATTTCCGCCATTTTGTTTGTTTCGGGAAAATCATTAATTGTACTGCAGTACAATTAATGAAATAATTGTACTCCTCTCAACCAATCAGCATCCAGTAATTTTATCATGCTAATAATAAAAATGGTTACAACATATTCTTCTTGAAATTACGATGCAAGAACTCTTCAAAGCCGTTTTTTATTTCATGGTATAAGTACTGTATATATTTGTCACTTAAGATAAGTCGATTTTAGACAAGGACTGAGTTCATATGAGCCCTGCATGAAGGGCTAGCCCTCCTAGGCGAGATCCCGCGTGCTAATTCAAATCCCTATTAAAAATTGTTTTCGTTTATATGAGAGGAGGGCCAGCCCTCCTAGGCGAGATCTCGCTATTGATTACCCGACATCTTGCCTACTAGGACTGGAAATTTCCTCATAGTAAGGCTGAGTAAAAAAACTTGCCGTAACTGTGTCAAACTCCGGTTTTCGAAGTCATTTAAATCAATTTAAATATTTAGCTCTAGAACAATTATATTCAATTGTCTGCTAATTCTTATTCGAAAATTTGCTCGGCAAAATATAATTTTGGACTTCGTAAGAAAATAAATGATTGTAGGGAAGCCATTTAAAACTCAGCTGTAACTGCTGTAAATACGAGGTGGAATCCAGCCTTACTGGTAGGTCTAGCCCTTCATGGAGGGCGCATGTAAATACGAGGTGGAATCCAGTCTTACTGGTAGGGCTAGCCCTTCATGGAGGGCGCATGTAAACACGAGGTGGAATCTAGCCCTACTGGTAGGACTAGCCCTTCATGGAGGGCACATGTAAACACGAGGTGGAATCCAGCCTTACTGGTAGGACTAGCCCTTCATGGAGGGCACATGTAAACACGAGGTGGAATCCAGCCTTACTGGTAGGACTAGCCCTTCATGGAGGGCGCATGTAAATACGAGGTGGAATCCAGTCTTACTGGTAGGGCTAGCCCTTCATGGAGGGCGCATGTAAATACGAGGTGGAATCCAGTCTTACTGGTAGGGCTAGCCCTTCATGGAGGGCGCATGTAAACACGAGGTGGAATCCAGCCTTACTGGTAGGACTAGCCCTTCATGGAGGGCACATGTAAACACGAGGTGGAATCCAGTCTTACTGGTAGGGCGCATGTAAACACGAGGTGGAATCTAGCCCTACTGGTAGGACTAGCCCTTCATGGAGGGCGCATGTAAACAGGGCTTAGCTATGCACCATTAACCGCAAAGTGAAGTACACGTGACCTCCATGCCGACAAAATTCTCTCATCACGCGAAGAACATTAGTCACTATAACTCTTTGCCTTTAATTTTTGAAATTTATTATTTACCAGGAGGAGCAACATGCTGGAGGTCCAATTAATTATGATGTGGAATTATATCATAGTGCTGATGTTCATTATGAGTTGGATATGTATAGTAAGTATATGCAGGGTGCATTCCTTGAAACTCAGGTCGGCATTCGGCAATGCCGACCTAAATGCCGACCTGCAAAGCGATATGTGTAGATTTAGGTCGGCAAAATTTTGCCGACCTACTTTCAAATACGTCTCGGCATTTTTTTCCGCGAACGCAGTTTTCACATACGCATTTTCAACTATGATGTTTTAATTATCAGGTTTTGATCATTTAAGCTTGCGTAGTCAAAATACGCTTTGCGAGTATCAAATTGACATGTTTATGCACAAGAAAATACATATTTTCGTGCTCACAATCTTGTCATTAGCTGTCAATGGAATTTGCTTGCTGATGGTCATGCTATATGTATATGCACTGTTCGATTGGAGTTCATACATTTTGTTAGTTGTTTTGTTTGCTATTGCAATTAATTGCTGTTTATAAATACGCGTATTTGCAGCAAGCAAATTAAATTTTCATTTGGATATTGTCTATTTGTTTTGAAAATATTTGCCGACCTAGATTGAGAATTATCGCTTTTAGGTCGGCAATTTCTTGCCGACCTGAAATTTCGGGAGTTTCAAGGACTGAGGGTGGCGTCCCTTTCGTTTCTCGAGGGTATTTCTTGAACGAATTTAATTGAACGGCAGAAGATAATATTTAAATAAATGTGCATTAAATTTGTCATCAAACACTTAGATTAGTGAAATGCACGCTGTAAATCTTTTCTTTATTATATGTCATGTAAATATGTAAGTTCTGTTCTGTTCTGTTCTGTTCTGTTCTGTTCTGTTCTGTTCTGTTCTGTTCTGTTCTGTTCTGTTCTGTTCTGTTCTGTTCTGTTCTGTTCTGTTCTGTTCTGTTCTGTTCTGTTCTGTTCTGTTCTGTTCTGTTCTGTTCTGTTCTGTTCTGTTCTGTTCTGTTCTGTTCTGTTCTGTTCTGTGCTGTTCTGTGCTGTGCTGTTCTGTGCTGTCCTGTCCTGTCCTGTCCTGTCCTGTCCTGTCCTGTCCTGTCCTGTCCTGTTCACTATATACATTCAAAAATCTTATAACAAACCACACCACTATATACATTCAAAAACCTTATTGAGTATATGACTGTGTTTGCAGAAATCAAAATAGATAAAAACGAAATTTAGCAATGTATAGCTTACTATGGTTTACAAACGAACAAAAGATTAGCCAGACTTATATCATATCCGCCTCATTGAAGCTTAAGTTCCACACCTTTTCACGGCGAGAATGACACGGTCGCGAGCGACGACGGCGATCAAAGAAAATTATTACAGTTTCTTTTATTTTCCACATTTTTCAACAATATTGAAGTCTGAACATACATGGATTTTCTGGGCCTGGGGGAGGGATGAGCACCCCCCAAATTGTTTTGCACACCCCAGAGGCGTTTGGCACCTAATAATATATTGGCAAATAATATATATTACCATCCTCTCGCCCGAAAAAACGGCCTTGCTGGGCTTTGCCTCCAGACCCCTGCCAAAGCAAGCAGTAGCACCCCCCAGATATATGTTCACCCCCCGAACAAAAATATGAAAATCCGTCTCTGAGTCTGAATGGTATCAATTTTCTCAATGCGACTCGAACCCAGTCCTCAAGTGAAAAGAGTAAAGTCAACGCTCTGCCGAAAGTCGTGGGTTTTCTCCGGGTACTCCGGTTTCCTCCCACAGGGAAAGTTGACAGGGTGGGTTAGGTAAAAGGACCCACAGTAATTGGCATATGCTGTTGTGGTGACCCTGCCCTAGTTGGCGAAGCTAAATAAATAAAAATAAATAAATAAATTGCGCAAGCTCCAAACTGAACTTCAGATGTTCCTGTAATTCTGTGATCTTACAACAACTATTTCTGTTTTACGCAGATATTTACTGTACAGATATATCTGGACCATGTGAACTTTCTCAACGACAAGAAATATTAAAAGACACTCTCACATTAAAATGGTGTACGACTCCAAAAGCAAGTAATAATATGGGTAAGCTTTATCTGTACAGCACTGTAATTCATAGCGAGTAATGTATTGTAGCTCACATTACACCAGGTTGTGATGAAGTCTATCTGCAGTTTCAAGACTCTTTGAAAAATAAAGCATTTTAATAAAATATAGATGTTATAGTTAACCCGGGTTAGCTTAAAGTTTCGTACTTCGTGGTTTAAATATTGCATGGACGACATGAAGTCAACGGCCTATAGGTTCATGTTGTTAAGACAGGATTGCTATATAAGCATGCTATATCTACAAATTGACTAAAAATCTTTATTTTTAGAACTACAGCACTGTATTGGAGCGTTTAGATTTACAGTTGCAGAGGTATGTACTAGAAGTATTTTATTGGTAACTTATTAACCTTGTACATGCAGGATGATCATTGAGTAAACGCACTATGTTATATTGTGACTTAGTTATATAGATATAGATATATGGAAAGAGATATATAGAAGTTGTATGAGAATAGCTTAACTTATACAGTAGAAACATGTGATTAATTAATAAGCGAAAATTAACTGCGAATACTTGTAATTGGATCTTTCTGTGTTAAATTGCATGCAACCTATAGTTGACATAAAGGTTGAATCTGCATTTTTTACTTTCGACGTTCCTATTCTTTACTATTTTCCATTTTACGTTACCGTATCTTGAGAATCATTGGATCAATTGGCCTTTCTTACGCCATGCGACCAGGCCTTGTCCACCAATTTTGGGTGGCAAATCGCGCAGCAGCCGAGACTATGACAACAAGCGAAGGACTTATTTAATGAAGTAAATAGTACTTATAAACAATAGTACTGTTACTACTGTGTTTTTACTTCACCAAATTCACTCTTTCGCCTGTTGCCGAGCACTGTCCGTGTGCGGTTTGCCAACCAAAAATAGCGGACAAGGCCTGATCGCATGGCGTGAGAAAGCCTATTAGACATTTGATTGCCTGCTTCATTTTACCTGGTGCTTGTTTGCAAACTTTGGAACGAAATTTGTAACTTTAACGAACAGAAAAAAGTATTTCACCCTACCAACCTGCCTGCCAGTCTGAAATTGAGTACGACAAGAGTAAGGTTATTGTATTTCTTGTGAGAAGTATTTCCTTACATTTTAATTTTAGGTGAATAGCCGTCCAGCAGCCTGCCTCGTTTCTTTTCTCTTACAAGGTTTGTACATCATTATTCTTACTTTATTTGGGTAAACGTTGTCTAACATATTGATTTGTTGCCGTTTTCATATTAAATACCAATTGCTAATAATTTGTCATAGTTGGTTATTTGTGTTAAGTGAGGGGCGTCCACTGCATGCGACTGTGCATGCAGTACATCTCGGTCAACTTTATTAGTGAAGACAGTTATCGCATTGATCAAATTATTCACGATATGTGTTGGCCTGGTAACCAGTGCTTCCACTTTGGCAAAGTAAAATGTCTCGTTTTTGTCCTTTTTTTTCGCAGAATTTCCTTCCCAAAATCCTAAATTTCCTTCCATTTTTCCTTCCAATTTTTTTTAAAATAGTATAATAAATTTTGTATTGTACTGTACTCCCGATGTAAATTGAAGGTGTACTGCAGTATTCAAATAGTGAATCTCTAATTTAATATTAGAAAAATAATTAACCATTGTACGGTACAAAATTCAAGTATCCAGATCACTACAGAGTAGAGTAGTATATAGTCATTAGTCTATACCGTTCAAAATTAATTTGAATAAGGATAATTAACCTGAAAAAACATCTTCTGATGAGCTTGACTCAGAAGTTGACTCAATATAAGCCATTATAATTTACAAATTACTTTTTTTTGGTTTAGAAATTACAGTTTCCCTTTTTTCGACTGTTTGTTTTTAGTTTTTAAAAACCCGCGAAAAAAATTGAGCCCGCGTTATTTATGTACAAGTACTCTACTCACCCACTGAAGACCTGTTAAGTCCCAAATTACCCCCATTCATCCTTGATGGTTATGTAAATATTCGATGTATTATTTTTATACATGTTTTTTAACTCAAAAGTTCATAATAAAGTGTTTAACCATTATTAAATTACTAGAAATTACTGAAAAAGTTTAAATTGTAAAATTTCCTTCCCTTTTCCTTCGAAATGGCCAAATTTCCTTCCAATTTCCTTCCAAATCTCATTTCCTCTTATTTTTCCTTCCAAATGCCAAAATTTCCTTTTGGAAGGAAATTTCCTTCCGAGTGGAAGCTCTGCTGGTAACGGGCTGGTATGCGAATACATGAAATGCATCCTCCCAATATGTAACTATCAGTATATTCGAAGTTGACTAAAACCCACTTATATATAGGGACAGGTGACAGTACGCATGCGCCATTAGCGTTCGTATTTTTCACTCATAACATTTTTTTTTGAAAACATAGTTAAGAATACAAAAATCTGAATTGTTATTTACAGTGTAGCATGAATTGGACCCAACGAAGCAATATATTTACAGTAAATATTATATTAATCAATATTTATATTAAAGAAATAGACCAAACTTTGTTAGGAAACACATCCAGTATTTTTACCTTGAGGTTTTTTTGTAAGAGTCGACACTCATGCAAGCTGTGAGTGCTTGCAACCAATCAGAATGATTCCGAATTAGATACAAACCTTCACAACGGGCTAGCAAGTAGGTTTTGGCCTAATTGCTAGAAGTGTCTTTTTCTGCCAAGATTTTAAATTATTGACTTGAAATATTTTGGTCGTATTTTAGTAAAGTATTGAACTGATATAATAAAATCAAATGTACTTTTAGGAAGGAATGTGTTTCTGGAACAGCCTAAGAAGTCTGGAAATAAACTAATATCGCATGTATTGACTAGCCATGCTGGTAGGTATCGCTGTTAAATAACATTTGTTACTCTTATCATCGCGAAGGTTGTGGTAAAACATCCTCCCCCCCTTCTGCAGTGGCTTCAAATGTTCACGCGCGGACAATGTCGTGTCATGTTAGTCTCCAGCGCGCGCCTATTTACTGCGTATTCCTAGGCATACACTAATAAAAATGCATAATGCATTAGTGTACGTTGTCTCACTTTAATTATTGCTCGACAATTTGGAACGATGAATCTAATAATATTATAAATAAGTTATCAAAGCTGCAAAGGAGAGCGGCGCGTGTGATAACTGGGCACACATATGCATGATGTTCGTTCCACACAAATTGTAGAAAATCTTGATTGGATACCAATCGAAGAAACCTTAAAAAATCAAGAAATAACAATGACATTTAAAGCATTAACCGGGCGATTACCGGATTATCTTGCAGAATTATTTACAAAATGCGAGAACAATAATTACTGTCTAAGAAGTGATAGCACTAAACTGGCGCTTCCAAAACCTACGACAAATTTCCTCAAAAGAAGCTTTTCGTACAGAGCTGCAAAATTATGGAACGAATTATCTAGTGAAATAACTGATAATCACCAACAATTATCAGTGTCCTCTTTTAAACGGATTATAGGCTATAGTTGATATTTGCTTAAGATTTCGTATGTACATATAGTTCTGGTAATAGCGATGTTCTAATGTTCTATTTCCCATAGTTGATATAATTATTTTTGTTTTTGTATTATATTGTGTACACGGCCCTTTGAAAATCAGTATTGTATGTATTTGTCACTGAATAGGCTACCACGTGCATGTGGAAAGAATTTTAATAATAACAAATAATAATAATAAATAATAAAAATGAATAATGATAATAATAATAATTTTAAGGGTTTCCAGCCTCCAGCGTTGGAAATCCCTAAGAAGCCTCCAAACGTTTAACTTCACACTAAATTGGTTCCATTATAATTACAAATAGATGTTTTTTCATTGTTTGAGATCGTTTAGTAATTTTTCAAAATTCAAATTGTGCTAAGAAAGCCCTATATTAGCGACACTATAAATACAAACCCTTAAACAAGTTGATTATTTGTTGTTTGTCGATATTGTTTTCAGGTGATCTATACATTCATTGTCTTGGTAATAACAGATGTCCTTTGGAAGATCCTCCTTCCATTAGTGAGGGATGTGGAGGAAGAGTTACAGACTATAGAATAAATGTAAGATTATGACTGTTTCACTGCAGGTTCCAGGTGATAACTTTTCACTTTTCTTTTTCGGTTGTTTGTTAATTTGCTCTGTTATTGCAGTGATCGAATTTAAATGATATCAGTTTTTACGTGCGTACTACATTAATCCAAATGTGCATCATGTATACTCCATCATGTGCGATCAATATTATGAAATATTTGTGCTATAGTGCCAGAAAACGGCCGGAAGTGTTTGACAAAAAGTCTTCGTAGGAGATTTTGTACGTTTTGCATGAGTTTATAAACGTTTATATATTCAAAAAAATCAGATTGTTTTTCAAATGGAGTAAATGGTGAAGAATGTATTTTAGTATGTATGCAATTGTAGTACAAGACATGCACGTATTTATAAATTGGTAGTTGCGCAGTTTTGCAAAATTCTTTCAAATCTTAAAATTCGGTGTACGCAGAAAAGTTGTATTGTTGAATTCAGCTGTTAGGAAAGAAAACTGATTGAGTCCTATATATTTGTATATATATATATATACAGTCGGTAATCTATTATCCTATGAATGTGAGTGTTGGTGATGTAAAGTATAAGAAACTGTTGCAAAATTTCGATGTTTATATTTAACTTGACCAATAATTTTCTCTTGTTCCTAGGACTTTGGAGAGTTCATGAAAAGCAACAGACTCGCGCCTTTAACTGGGACAAAACCGAAAGGAATTATACCATTGGAGAAAGGTAAGAGTTTTTTTCTGCTTGCCAGGTTTTGATACATTTGAAACCTTTTCTATTTATGCGCAGTAATCCAGTCATACTTGAGTATTTATTTATTCCTGTGAGCGAATCGAGCAGTTCACTATTCGTGTTGAACTCGATATTTTGGTTGGTATGTTGCGAGCGATGACGTCATCTACTGCCTTTTCAAAGTTTGCTTTATAATCATAACTGTGACCCAAATGTAACATTTGGTTTATTCAGTAATGCCCAGGGCTTATGTACATTTCTATTAGAAATTTTATAATGAAAATGGTTTTGGTAAATGCTCCTTTACAGCCTTGCATTTTCTATACGTACTTATTTATGTGCACGGAAAAGTTTTAAACCTTTCTAAATTTTATATATTTAATAGATACGTTAACAAATGCGCACTTAATGCAAACAGAACACTAAGTCTGTACATTTGTGCATGTGGTTTTCCGCGTGCGTATTATAGGCACGTCGAAAAACGCGGCCTTTGAATGCAGCCTTAAAGATACAAAAGTGAAATTTAGAAAGATTTAACCAAACATTTTGACCGTCATGCGTGAAACCCGATAGTTTAAGCAACGTTTTGGTGCTTCGGTATCTTTTTAGAATATTGTGTTTGTTTGTGCCTTTATTGTAGCTACATCTCGACTGGAACGTTGTACTCGGATGTGGCCAATGATCATTAGCGATACTTTACTCTTCAATTTAATGACGGTAATTTATAATTACTCTTGCTTTGATTTATGACACATCACAGTAAACTGACATTTGTATATACTGATAATAATCATAATGCACACTGCTTAGTAGGTCTCAATTAAGATGCCAGGTGCTGTATACACGATCGGGTAGTATGAAATTTGGATAATATTTATGTTATTATTTTTGCGTTTCTTTGTAGCTTTTAGAACCATTAACAACGATTATATTTAAAGAACATCTAACAGACGAAGATGTCAATGAATGCACGAAGGTAGAGTAGGACCTTCACATTGTAGTGCATATGCATTATGATGGTTCTTTATATAATATTGAATTGACGTTTTGAATAGACCTTTGATAATGCGTGGACTGATTTGGTTGGCTGTTGCAGAAGTTCAGACATCTTCAAAATTGATCAATGACATTCATTATTTACAAAGATCACGTGATCCACTGGCCTTATGGAGAAAGGTCTATTTCGCCTATATATAACCAACTGAACTACAGAGTCCAGTTGCTGAGCATTTCGATTCCTGCCAGGGATTCCTGCTGAGGGCCTAAAGTTGCTTTTTTCGCAACTGCTCCTGGCTAGGTCTAAAAATGTATATAAATTTTCGTTCGAATATTTTACAAACACCTTCTACTATCAGTCCTATCGAACAAGATGCCGAGAAAAAATCTTGATATTTACTTTTTATTTGAGTTTTTATTATATAACAATAACTAATTTAAAGGGATATGGCAATAAAATTTTAGTTTGTCTCATTTGAAAGAACTTTTAAAATTATGTAAAAATCTGCCTTACCGATTTTTCGTATCTTTCTTAAGCGAGCTGTCCGCGATCTTGGATTTTTGTGGATATGCATGTTACGTCACAAATAACAAATTGACTGACAACTTTTAAAAATCTACTAATTGTTATTTGGTCACCTAGGAGTAGTTTTATATGGCTAACCCTGCTTGTGACGTCACTAAACCACCGTTAATGAGATCATTGTTGTAAGTCAAAATATCTCAAGAACTAAGCAAGATACGAAACATCGGTAAGGGAGATTTATATATAATTTTAAAAGTTCTTTCAAATGAGAGAAACTAAATTTTTATTGCCATATCCCTTTACAGTCTTTGTTTCCTTCAGGTGATCAATCGATTACAAGCGATGGAAAGTCGAAATGATCCACTTCCTGTTAGCTCTGTGGGATTTACTAGAGGAAAAGGACCTAAACGGTAATTGAATTCATGATAAATCTTTTCATACTAATTCTGCACTACAGAGAACAACGAAATATTCGGTTTTGCGTTACTTTGAGACATTAAATTAATGAGGTTGTACATAAGAAAGGCAGGGCCAGGTTCGGTGACACAGTCGTCAGAGCAAGAGCCTTTCACCTCTTAAATCGTGGGTTCGATTCTCGTTCCGGACTGAATTAAATAAATGATACTACTAATACTACCGCTACCCAAAACTTCGGGTAATTAAATATCTATATTTTGAAAAGCTAATAAAAGCCTTCAGGTGAAAGAAAAAGTTTATTTTCATGCATGCCTAGTTCACTTAATATAAAACTGTCGACTATATATACTAACACTTTCATAGTAGCACCCCAAATTAGATGATTATAGGTGTCCCAAAATATCCCCATTATGTTTTGTGGTATTACTACGTCAGCTTTGATAATAGTTTTCCTGCCTCGTCCCCAGTCGCTTGCTAACAAATAACTAATGAGGAAAAAACGAATAATTAACGAGGAAAACGAATAATTAGAATAATTGAATTTTGTCGCCTTCCCATTTCCCTTTGCGCGCTCGTCCTTAGTTGCGGGCGTGCGTCTTTATCGGGCTTGCAGTGCCCGCGCACTCCGAACCACTGATCTATAATTAACAATTATTCGCCGAAGGCGAGGTGAATATCGGTGAATAAAAACCGAGACGAAGTCGAGGTTTTTATTCACCGATATTCACCGAGCCTGAGGCGAATAATTGTTTTAGTAAAATTACATAGATGATTATTTGGAAAAAAATAAAAAATGCACATTTCAAAAATATTTTAATTGAATATTTGCGATAAAAGCGGCTTAAAAACGCTTTAGGTGATTATCGCGTATTAATCCGAGGTAGCGCAACCAATCAGCGTTGAGAATTTTCAATAATCACCTATGTAATTTTACTAATTACTGATATTTATATTTGATCTATATAATTATATACTATATTAACATATAGAAGAGCCTGCGGAGGAGGCAGATAGTTTTCGATGAAATAACTTTCATTTATTTTTTTTATTTTTTGTGAGCGGGCGGTATCCTACGCTTTCCAGCAATTTGATTGGCTACGTGAGCGGGCGGTTTTTTACGATATCTGACCACGGTCAACGGTATCCTAAATTTCCGTATATTTTTCTGTTATAAGCGATAAAAAAATAGAAACGTTATTTACCGTTTAGGTCGGTCCGTACTGAAAAAATATTTTCCCTCGGTCTCAAAAACGGCCTTCGGCCTCGGGCCGTTTTTGAGACCTCTGGAAAATAACATATATCCTGTTTACCATCCGGTAAATAACATATATATCATTTTAGTTCATCGATATTTAACTTCTTAGTATAACTAAACACTAGCTTTCTAGAGTTAGTTAAGGTGGCGTCAACAATATTTCAACTTGTCCAAATTATGGCAATTAGGACAAAAGTATTTCAATACTTTTAGAAGAGATTTTTAAGAGAATGCCTATACCTATCTACTCTGAAAGTGATGATTTGTTGCCCTCACACCAACTGATCAAGATTTTGTTTAAATGAGTAAGCAGTAACAATAAGGCGATCGATAAAGACGATATGACTCTATATAAAGGTTAACGTGCCAATACCTTAAAATGACCAAGGACCACCTGTATATCAATCCTTATTGCAGCACGACATCCTACATAAGATGCTTGGAAGCTTGTTATAAAACTTGTGTTTTATGTTTTCTAGAGCTGAACAATATCAGCAACTGTGGGCAGAAATGGACACATTTCTTAAGACAACAAGCTCAACATCTAAAATGCATGCGAGGGTTTATAATTATATACTTGGTGATCCAGAGAATGATGAAGAAAATTCCAACGATTCTACGTCTATTCAGAACGAAAGTAAGTGTTGTTATGTATGCTATATAGATTGTATATCTGTAACTATAGAAATATACATTAATGAAAACCACTCGATCACCTCATTATAACTCACTAACTTATTATAACTGGAGAGATTGAACCTTCTCACTGCAGTCCCATTATGGTTATTGGTGAGAATAATTAATCATGATCCTCATTATTTTAGTCTGATGACCTAGTACCAAAGGCCTTCAACCATGCACTACATGTAAGGGGCAAACGCGTAGCCATGTGCATTAAAAAATCATTAATAATTAAGTAGGATTTAGTAAATCATTAATAACTCAAAAGAATAGAAGAAAAACAAAAATATAATCATGTTCGTCCTTTATTTGTGGTATAAATTTAAGCTCAAAGTTTCTCTTTGATTAATAGCGTTTGGACAAAACAACTTGACACACCATAATTATAAGTTGTTTTTTTCTGCATCTCACTCGATTGAAATTAAGGTAGAAGGTTTAGGTGGATGGATATTTCGAATTTCACTCGAAATATCCATCCACCTAAACCTTCCACCATAATTATATATTAACTGACACATTCTTTTTGTAAATCCTTCAACCTCTGACATTTAATTTTAATTAGATGATGAGGTACCGAGAATTAGTCAAGCATGGAAGGAATTGGATAGGTAATATTTTTAGTAATCATATAACTGATTCTATAACACAGCAACTTATTCTGCTGTGATCGTCACGAACCTTGTATGGTTAATTGTCTTAAATGATACTTAATAATAAAGAACGCAGTTAATAGCAAAATATGCTGTATTTAAAAACCTCGTATCCAAGACCTGTAAAGTAGGTACTCGGCAACTGACAGGGGCAAACCATGCATGCATGTGGGGAACATTTAGCCTCATACAATTTGGCAAAGGTTCAGCCTATGCCTGAAAACCCAGGTTGATAATTGATATACCATCACAATTTTGAAAAATGAAGTTGTTAAATTTAAAATTAGTGACAGCTTACGTAACCAAATTTAGTATTTGAATCAAACAATATCGTTGACGCTAACCAGTTTTTGTAATTCCTTCAGTTCCCGATTGAGCAGGCAATTTTCGTGCATTGTTAAACGTGTTTATTTCTTCTGTTTAATTTACAGTTTCAAATTTTTTGCTATAGTACATCCTGCAGTGCAGGCGTTATGTGGGTTGGGGAGCCTGGAGAGTTATTATTTGTTGTATTTGTTCATCAAAGATAATAACTTACAATGTTTAATTCGTTATCTAGTTATCGTAACTTGTCAGAACGAGAGAGAACTGACTTTTTAAGTGAAGATAAAAACAATGATCATTTTTACAAAAGAAGCCAGACAACACCACCTGTAGACAGTACACCTGCAAAGAAATCTACTGGATCTCTTCCTCAGTTGTCTTATAAAACAGGTAAGGCAAATAATGAGTATTCAAAACTTGTCAACAATTCAGAGCATTTAGACCTGGGTCCAAAAAGATTGATAACGGTGCATGAGCTGAGGCTCGCTAGAGTACCCGGGGTTGTTAAGCAAATTTAAATTGTGCCCCCAGAGTATTAATATATCAATATATCATCATCATCATCGGCAATTCCTCGTGTCTGAGAAGTATCTTCCTTCCTTAGGGCCTTCCTGTTTGGTGGTGGGCTGGTTGGTGGCTGATGAGCCAGATCCTTGCTCTGAAAGCTCGGGGGCATTTGTCGCACGAGATGGTTGGTGGTGGCTGAGATTGTGCAGCCTTCTCATTTCTCCATTGACGCTTGGCCTCCAGCAAATCAACAGGGTCAATTTTGAATCTCGTGTTTTCGCTATAACCTTCTTGGGATAACCGTTGCCTTCTAATGCACTTGTAACGTGTTTAAGTTCCGTTGTTTGTCTTCATTGGTTGTAAGTAGAGTACTTGCACGATGAACTATGTTTTAATGGTGCTTACAAATGACATCATTACATCAAGACACAAACTAATCTAGATACCTATCTGTGTTGGTTTTGTGTAGACTGTAAGATGGATCTTGTTATTTCGTCGAGTAGATAAGGTGTTAAGGAAGGGTTGCTGGCCGTTGACTTCATGTTCGATAGTAAATTATATGTCCGGATCAATGGAATTAAGGGTTTCATGAAATGTGTTCTTAATGATGCGGTAGCAATCATCTATTCCTGGTACTTGGTTACGACTAAAAGAAATAAAACGTCGCTTATTGATTTTTGTACCTGTGTAATTGTTGTGTTCATAACCAAGACTTAAAAACTAACAATTTATTTACAACAAGCACAAGGCCTTTATATTTTCGTATAGAAGGTTAAATGTCATTAATAAATTAAAGTTCGTACGCAAATAACAGCCAGTGAAAGAGAAACAAAATTACTTCTCTTCGATCAAACGTTTAAGGCCGTTTTCCACTTCAAACGTATCGTAACGTACCGTAGCATTTTCTTTTGTGCCAAAGTCATTAGTTCTACCCGAGTGCTCTGGAAACAAAGAAATACGCTACGTTTCGATACGATACGGTTGAAGTAGCCTGCGTGGCAGGCGTTCTATTGTGGGGGAGGGAGTTTTGTTTAGATAGAGCGCGCCTGCCACGCAGGCTACGGTTGAAGTGGAAAACGGCCTTTAGGCTTAGTACGGATTCGACTCGGATATCTCCGAGTGCCAGATAAGTTCTCACTGGGTTTAGTTATTGATTGTTCCTTTGTGGTCAGAGGGGGTTCAGGTATAGGGGTTAAGGAAATTGGTTCTTCTGGTAACCTCTGATTCTTGGGAACACTCTCTGGTACTACGCTGTTTGGCACCACCAAATCTAGATCCGGCATGTCCACATCAGGCTTTCCGGAGACGACACCAGGTGGTCGCAGGATGACATCCGATGGCCGTGAGATGACAGCTACTGTGGATCCGACCAGCTCTCGCAATTGATCTACATGCCTCTTCCAAAATAAATCACCTACTTGAACTCATTAAGTAACTGGGCTTAGCTTAGTTTGGATTACGCCCTTTACCCATGGATCTTTCGGTGGTCTATAATCATTGATCATGACTGCGATTTCCAAATTGCGCGTTGGAGTTTGCTTGAGCTGACAAACTGGGATGCAGTAGGTCAAGTCTGGTACGAAGTCTACTACCCATCAAAATTTCAGCAGGTGTACAACCTGTAGCGGTATGAGGGGTTGTACGATCATATCCTAACAGGAAACGTGCTAATTTCTCTGCAGTGGAACCCTGCTCATTCTTTCGAACTTTCATGGCTTCTTTAAAAATTCGCACAGCTCTTTCCGCTTTTCCGTTGGAAGCCGGATGGTACGGTGAAGATAAACACTGGCGAATCCCATTAAACTTCAAGAACTCTTTCATTTCTTGGGAAACAAACTGCGGCCCGTTGTCGGATACGATCTCTTCAGGTAGTCCATGAACGGAAAACAGAAATCGTAAAGCTCTCAAGGTTGCAGCGGTGGTCGTTGAGGACATAGAAATAACTTCCATCCACTTTGATTTAGCATCCACCACTATCAGATACATCACGCCATCCAGTGGACCAGCAAAATCCACATGAATCCGTTGCCATGGGCGAGTCGGCCATATCCAGGGATTACTCACTTTCAAAGGAGACTCACAGCGATTCGTTTGACACTCTTTAACGGTCTGTTAAATATCCTGATCTATTGTAGATCACCACACGTGCAATCGCGCTAGGGATTTCATACGAACCATTCCATGGTGATCCATGTGCAATTCCGTCAATACCTGCCATTGATATTTGCTTGGAATTACCACTCTGGTGCCTCGAAGAAGACAGCCCTCCTCTATGATAAATCATCTTGCTTCGTGAAGTAAAATCGGAGTTGCTCTGATATACTTCCTTCTTCTGGCCAACCATACACAGGAAATGGATCACTCTCGACAGGACTGGATCTCTTTGTGTGGCCTCTCGAATCATGGATACGGAAATTGGGGATCGTGACACTTGAAGTCGGTTAACTTGATCTGCTTCAGTAGCCCACTGGTCTGGCTCCTCCACGGTTTTTCTTGGCAACCGGGACAATGCATCTGCATTCGCATTATTCTTAGAAGATCGATACTCAATGTCATACTGATAAGCGCGTAGCTGAATCGCCCATCTTTGAAGACGTGACACGGCTAACACGGGAATTCCTCTTTTAAGCCCCAATAATAAGGTAAGAGGTTTGTGATCGGTAATTAGGGGAAAACGCCGTCCATACAGGTAGGTACTGGTGAAATTTTTTTAACCCAAAAATTATAGCCAAAGCTTCTTTTTCAATCATTGAATAATTCTGCTCACTCGATGAGAGTGTTCTCGAAGCAAAAGCTATTGGTTGCTCCTCCCCTTTTTCAGAGAGATGGGATAATACGGCTCCAACATCATAGGACGATGCATCGACGGCCAAACGCATCGGCTTTCTCGGGTCATAATGGGTCAGCAAGGGTGAATTACCCAACGCATCCTGTAGCTTCTGGAATGATTCCTGTAGCTTCTGGAATGATTCCTGTAGCTTCTGGAATGATTCCTGATCACGGAACATCTTGGGATAACAAGCGTAAGCCAAGGTGGACATATTTGGAATGAATTTACGATAGTAGTTCACCAAACCTAGGAAGGACTTCAATTCGGTTGGATTTTCGGGTACAGGTACTTCTCGAATTTCTTGTACTTTACGTGGCGATGGATGAATACCTTGGCGATCCACCACAAATGCGAAGTATTTAAGATAATCTAGAATGCCACCAACTCCCTGGAGACCACTCATGACCACATCCATGGTCTTCTGGAAAATGGCTGGACTTGCTGGTAATCTTGTGTAACGATACAACCCCATGTGTGTGTTAATCGTAACATATTGCCTGGACTCTTCGTCGAGGATCACTTGCTGGTATGCTGAAGAGAGATCGAGCTTCGAAAACGTCCCCTCCGTTAAGCCGCCTAAATAGTTCCTCCGTCGTAGGCATCGGATACTCTGGCACATCCAAAAACGGGTTGATGGTTACTTTGTAGTCGCCACAGATTCGAACATTGCCATCGGGCTTCAATACAGACAAACATAACAGCAATCATGATTTTTACCTAAATTGGCTCTTGTACAAATTTCAATGACATATACCGCTATTTATATCTATATATTAAATGTATCAACGATAATGTAACAGATCAACGATATATTATATGCACTACTATAAATTTCCATGTTTTAGGTGGATCTAAAGCTTCCTTACTAAGTATGTGGTGCAGTAGAATGGACGCCATTGCTGCGTCAAGACATGAAGAATTTGAAGGACGTTCAGCAGCATCAGGAAGTCAAGCTGAACTTTACACTGAACTCAACGCAGCGGAAACAAACAGGTGAGTGGAATATATTAAATATGACAATGGTGGGAAAATTATAGGAACCTTAAATCCCAAGTACTACCATGTCCCATACCTCCATTCGGGTATCAAATTAAAAATTTTCAAAATGAAAGACTACAGTACTATGACAATATCGTCCAAAATGAAAAGCGTTCAGTGGTTTTCAACCACGTTGTAAAGCTATCGTAGTGTCGTTCGCCTAAGAAGATCACAAATCGCGAGCTCAACCTACAGATTAATGAATTATTCGATAGTCTTGACCATTGGTCTTGACATATAAACTGCTAACTTGCGAAGGGTCTTCACTTGAAACGTCGGAGTTCTATTCTTGTGTTAGTCTGCTGGTTGCGTGATTCTCATGCCATATTACAAACCGTATTACAAGGTCTTAGTCATTAATGAATAAAATAACATACATGTGCAGTATCTATTCAAGATCAGCGTGTACAGTAGTACTAAAATACTTGTCTATTGATATATCTATTCTTTCAGTGCCCGAAGTACTCCTGTTGGATCCGAATGGAATATGACGTGATATTCATACGACGTGTTCTACCATGCACAGTTAACTTTGTGACTGACAATCAGTGGCAAATGATTGGACGGTCAATGCGTATTAACAACTAATTCATTCTAACCTAATTCTACGTATCCCTCCCTTCCTCGTCCAGAACAATGTTACTTCAACAGACAGCCCGCACCTTTATACTAAAAGTATTGACTCGGATATTGGTGGATGGGTTAGTGAAGTTGTGCGTACAGCTTACATTGCAGAGTTATGCTATAGATGTGTTGCCACGAATGTATAGCGATTATCCATGCACAGTGACTGCAGTGGACATGGTATTATTAAACAATGGCAGGGCAATGTAAATATTATCGAAATGATATGTGAACAAACGAAATCCTACTTTTATGGTTTCTATGTTTCTGCACGCCTTATTGGCTCGTCCGTCAAGACGCATCATCCGTATGACAGATCATCTGCCTTAGTCTACACACAAAGTCGAAATAAAGCTAAAATAGCGTGATCTGTACAGCCAACAGTCCTGAAACGTCAACAAACTGTAATCCACTATATATAGGTAACAAAGCATCGGGTTTTCGGCATTTCCTGATAGTTCGTCGACTAGTGCGTGCTGCAAACTACTGTCGAACATCGGCGAAAAACCTGGATCCATCGACGAAAAATTAAATACTCGCAGTGATACATTAAATATAGTATTCTATATCGCATGAAAACTCACAAACGCAAAGTCAATGTGGTAAAAACTTTTATAATTAAAATTGTTGACAATTGCAAACGTATCATCGTAGCATCTGATAAATTCATAGACGACAGTCATTGACAGTCATAAGTGTTAAAATGGTTCTAAGTCCATGTTACGCACACAATAGGGTTAGTCAAGATCAAAGAAATATTCGTGACGCGTAACATGGCGTTCGTTAAAATAAAAACAAAGATAGTGTTTCCACTTTGAAATTTCCATTAAATTAGCACTATCGTCGACCCGTGCATAGACCAAGCGTGCTTATAGTTCGTTTGAACATAGACGGATTATCAGTCTTTTCTTTGCCCTGTGTGTTATAGTTGAAGCCCGGAGACGAGCACTCTCTTTGTACGTCAGATAACCCCCCAGGGGTGCACCCAGAGGAGCATTTTGACAAACCACGATCAACCGACTACTAAAACAATAGAACAAATTAGGGTTGCTTCGCGTGTGCCTAAAAGATATAAACAAAATCTCGACGTTTCGAGCTAAAGCCCTTCGTCAGGAGAAATTAGTAGACAGATAAACACATTACATCAGCTTTTATAGCAACGCTATAAAAGCTGTCACGTGAACAAAATATTAACCAATGAAAATAAAGTAGTCATAACAATCATAACAAAATAGAATTAATATGTAAAGATATAGACTGCGTGCAGGCTTCGGCCCGATTATATCTTTTAGGCACACGCGAAGCAACCCTAATTTGTTCTATATGTCCGTGGCCGACGCTGAATTAAAGTCTACTAAAACAATAAATATTTTCAAATATTCCCGTTTTAGACTTTGTAAATAATTTTGTTTGGTGGAATCGCATTCTTTTAAACCCATTTTCCCATTAGCCCCCTGTATGAATCCCCCCTCGCTGTTTTAGGATCAAATTTTGTTATGCTGTCATGAGACGACAGTGCCCAGTGGAACTTGCCTGGATCTATCCTCCGCCACTGAACTATAAATAAACTGGAACGATAACTCAGGGAGAGAAATTGAAGCCAGCTTCATTCAGTTTTTCTGAGGTTTGAGTTGAAATACTTAACGCCGAACATTGGGCTGTATATGAAATTGAAGCTATTAAAAAGTTCTATTTGATATAAAAACTTCAAGACTTTAGGTAAAAAGGAAATACTTAAAACTTTGAGGGAAAATTTGACGTATTTTACAAAATTGCGGTTGTTTTTGTATTTTTTAAGTATTTCCATTTTGCCTAAAGTCTTGAAGTTTTTATATCAAATAGAACTTTTTAATAGCTTCAATTTCATATACAGCCCAATGTTGGGCGTTAAGTATTTCAACTCAAACCTCAGAAAAACTAGCTTGGCTTCAACGAATCATAGGACTTGATCATAGGAGTTAGCGTTCCAGTTTACTTAGAGTTCACTGTCCTCCGCTCAGTCCGTTGTTATAGCAACCTCGTGTGGTTTGCCCTAATATTATTTACAGTGGAACCTCCAGATAACGGACATCTTGGGAATGTACGTTTTAGAAAAGAAAACATATTCGTACGAAAAGGTAGATATATAAATATATTTAATAATAAACTATCTTCACTATAGTTTGTATTCATGCTTTAACATTTAGTTTGGAATTTGTTATTTATACACGGATTTTTATATGTACTGTCCGTTATGGAGAGGTAGTTTTCACTTGCATATTTTCAGTTTGTACCCAGAATGATGTCCGTTGTTTAGAGGTGTCCGCTATTCAACGGTTTTCAAAGGATATTAAGTAAAACTGAATGCATCGTCCGTAGTATGGTGGTGTCATTTGTACAGAGTGTCCGTTAGTAGAGGTTCCAACTGTATCACCTTTCATTTGAAATAACCACACACAAAACATCGCAAACATTGGAAATGTGTAGCTTTTTACAAAATAACAAAAAGTAACTTAAATCCTTGTTTTTTGTCTTGCTTATTATCATCAACATAACTCAAAATTGATATACATAATGTTATGTACTGTACATAATAATATAATATTTGTTACACACGGTGGTATAACTTTGATTAAGTCGCGTATATAAACAGACTGTCAAACGATGATCATTAAATCACCTGGCTTAATTAAATTATATTTATCAGATTCTTTGTACTAAAGTATTGTCTTTGTTTACAAGCATTAATACCTGTGACTTACTTCAATACACCTTATTTATCTCGACCGTCCAACACGGCACCATGTAGTTACATTCCCGAGGGTAACGTAATTGTCGAATTTCTTATTTTTCTATAACCTTGATATTTTATTGCTGTTGGCATTCATTCTTTGCCGCGTCCCTTTTTACATGAATAACACGACGTTCCACTATTCTCACATTCTGTAAAATAGAAAGTGAATAAGTTGCATAGATTTATTGTTGGATATAGTTTATGATAGCTTATCTTATCCGGTGGATAAGCCTAAGGCCAAAGTGCCAAACTAAGAAAAATTCCTACATATCTGAATGAGAAAATTTATGTAATAGTTCTACTCATGCAGATTGAAAAATGTTAGTTTGGTTATCTGGGCTTCGTACAACGGGCCTCGTGTAGTTCGTTTTATGCACGCAAAGTAATCAAAGATATGGTGGCATGTCGGTTTTACCATGATCTAGGCAGAACGTCGTATATATTCTGTCGGATGGAAAGTTTTTATGTAAAAACAGCCAAGTATAGAATTTTCTTATTTTTATCATGTCAAATACGCTTAAAATTACTATTATATGACACATTTAGTTTCGCAAATAATTATGGAAATATCTTTCAGTGAATATTAGAATGTCTAAAACAAAACTGAACTTACTTGATTATTTTGTCTTGACGTTGATCTGTTCTCCATATTTTCACGAGGTTCAGGATTACTCTCAATTACTGCATTTACATCATTCAGTTGTGTTGAGATTGCTTCAGCAGCAACCGCCTGCTGGGTGACAAATGAAGAATCAGCCTGTCGTGCTTCGTCTTGTGTACGGTTCGGGGCTCTTTTAACATTAGGTGTAACCATTCCAACTGGTTTTGCTTTCTTTGTAGATAGAATTTGTGGTGATTTCTTAATTTGCTCAGATTTCATATCGATTTTCGTTACTGGTTTTATAGCGATGGTTTTATTCGACTGCCGTAATGTCTTTTCATTAGCAATCTCATTTTTCTTTACATCTTCTGTTTTCGCAAATAAACTGACATCTCTCCAAAGTGAGGGTTTTGAATTTTCACTTTTCTTTAATCCCGCTCCTGGTGACTGTGCATTATTCCCAGCTAGAGTAGGAAATGGAAAAAACGACAATAATCAAGTTATAACTTTGCAAATCGTAAGACACCTGCATGTGACCAGGCAGGGCCCTGTTCTATGAAGCACGCTTAGCTCTATTAGCTTTTAGTAAATTCGTACTTAAATTCCGTTCAGGTTTTTCATACGGTTGTTCAATAAATTATGTTTAGATTTGTTCTAAGCTATTTTGACCCTACATCTACCGGATAAGCTAGACGTGCTACGTACAATATAGGTCCCAGCTCAACATTTGTCATGTCAAAAACAGTTTTTCACATCGGATTTTGATGTGATGCAAACAACGAGTTGGATTCTTATCAGGATTATTGTCATCAGATATGTCTATGAGTTAATTCATACATTATATAAATTGGCCTACATTAAACACATTAGGGTCTTGCTTGCATATTTCTTCATTATATAAAAATCCTATATTAATGCAATATGCATATTCTCTTACTTCATCTCTGTACCTCTTGATGCCTCATGTGTTATTATGTTTGTTTTGCCCAAGGATAAAAAATTCTATATACAATATACAAACATCGTCCGGGAGTGCATTGTCATGCCTATACAACTTACACGAGTTCTCTCTCCCTGCAAGCCTTACCTTGTTGAAGTTTCATTTTCAGTTCGTCCATTTTGATCTGCAATCGTACACGCTCTAATTTCAGCTTTTCTTTGTCTACTTCAGAAGAATGAAGCTGTGATTCTATTTGACGTCTTTTGTCAGTCTCGCCGGTCAGTTTCATCATTGCTACTGCATTCTTTGATTTTAAATTTTCAATTGTCTCGCTACAAAATACAGTGAAAATTTTAAACCTAATGCACATTTAAATGCAGCAGGCAGAACTGCAAAGATTTGCATGGGGCCGGGACAAAATTTTGCCATTCAAGAGTCCTTATCGTCACCATTTTGCATTGCGGTAAAGATTGTGCATGGGTTGTAGCCATATGTCCTTCTCAGTTCCATTCTCTATTGAAATGAACAACGTTTCATGTAAAGAGGAAACGAAGTCAGGGATTCTGAAAGAGATTCACTACAAATAAAGTTCGAAACGATACTGTAGACCACGTTAAACGAGCATTCTGTGAACTGTGCCAATAGCCGTTCATTGCGTTCACTGAAGACAGCTGCCATATAGTACCATTATCCAATTGCATATGAGAAAGGCATCCTAATCCAAACATAATAAGGGAAACGGATTATACTGCAATGGTTTATTTAACATATTACCACTTTCTCCAGGCTGCCCAAGCCTGCCAATAGAATAAATATCAATAATTGTTCATAACTATAGTGAGAAGTCCAACAAGCAAACTTACTTAAGGCTTTTTATTTCGTCTTGAAGGTACACGACGTAGTCTTTCTTATCTTTGAAATCAGTAAACACATCATGGAATCTTTCTAATCTTGAGTTCATTCCTCGCCCGTCCTGAAATTAGACAAACAGCTTTAGATTTGAGGAGGGAGGCAACCCTACTGTAGAGCAGATTATCAGGAACATATGGGTCACAAAAATGAAATTATATATACGCATTTTAATTCGAATTTTTAGTTCATCCATCTCTACGGATCAGAGACGTGGAAAATGACCAAACTGACATTGCAGAAATTAGCAACTGTGGCAAAGAGGGGACAGGAGTCAGCGGGAAAACAAATCTTAGGGCGAAATGAAAGAGAGATAGTAGCTTCTTCTAGTCTAAGGGCGAAGTAGCTTAGTGGGAATAGATCGTCCATACCCTGAGGAAACCAGAAATCTAACACTACACGCCCTGACCTGGATCCTCGAAGAAGAGGACGGCCCAAGAATAGCTGGTGGCGGGACACTGAGACCGAGGAGAGAAGACAGCCCAGAGTCGAGTACCTTAGAGGAATGTCATCGATGGCATATGTTAAAGCCCCATTTACACTATGCACGATTTTTGGCACGGTACGGATAAAAATGGTACCCATACCAAATTTACACGGGCTAGGACTGCCTATTTAGATGGTGCTCGTGCGCGGGTATGGGATTCAAACTTTGAGCTGGAGTCAAGTCATAAACATCCATGTCGCCATAACGCCATTACTAGCAACCGGACAATTGTTGCAGCAAAATATGCATGGTCGGCACATATACAGTGCAGTCTTATATAGTATCAAAAATGTTTAGTTCATGGCGAGAAATTTTTCAGTAAGGTTTGCGTGAAGTAATGAAATGTTTATAAAAGCTATGCAGCTGTTAGCGTAAAAGTGGAGAATTCTCGTACCCTGGATGAGTTTTATATAAGACTGTATTTCACAGTAAACTTTAGAAATATTGACACTTTATATATAGAAGCACGAAATTAAACTACGTAATACTACCTTTTGCGAGCTTCCACGAGGTGTGCATTTATAACTAGGTTTCGAAACGTTTCTCACGCAGAGTTACTTGTTTTGCTCCATCCTAGTTTTGCTCAGAGGTTTTGCTCATAATAAGATTTGTGGGCGTGGTATAAAACTAATAAGGCAGTTCGGAGTTTCGGGATAAAATTGCAGTTGAATCATATAACATGTAGCTGAGACTGGAAGAATTAAAATATGCATATCGAAGTATTCAACTGTTCAATCATCATTTGAATATGCAAAAATTGCTCGAAGAACAAATACTTTCCTCACGGTTGACCTGCTTCAAGTTAGAAAATTTATTCCCTTAAGGTGGCTCCCTACAGTTAGTACAGTTTGAAACACGATCTATATAGATCAGATGGCGTCCTCGCGTCTCACGCGTGGAATCTTCGTGACCCGGTAAAACTTTGAAACAAGCCGCGGGAAGTTATTTTCGAGATTTTTCTGCGAAGAAACCACAACCTTTTAATTATAATCGTAAATCTTTGAAATTCAAGCAGTACGTATGTTGTTAACCAGTTTCTAAGCTTTCTTTTAGTATGTTTTTTACGTATTTACGTTCAGTATTATCTTTTATAATGTTCAAAATCGTCGACTTGTGGCCAATGCTTGTGGCAGACTAAAAATTCTAAAATGATGTTTTATACTCTGCTCAAGGCAGTCTAGAAATGTCAGAGTAATATAATTCTTTAAAACAATCAAAAGTTTAAAAACTACTGTATACAACTACAGTACAGACAGTTACGACTTACGAGTTGTCTTACGAAAATTTGGAATTGTTTGAATATTTTGAAAAGTTTTCATACCGATTTCAACAATAAAAACAAATTTAAGAGACGTTGGATTAATTCAATGGGTAAATCACTGACAAACCAGACCAGAAAAAGACCACCAACAAACAATCTTGGGTCCAACAAGCCAAGGGTAACGAAAACAAAGAGAATTTTGCTCGCAATTGTACACCATTTCGGAAAAAACCCAGCCTGTTTTACAGCCAGCGAGACAGCGAGTCACGCGAAAGACAAGGACATGCGCAGATGCCGTTCTTGTCGAATTGAACGACAATTCGATTTGAACGAATCGATTTGAACGAATTCGAATACACTCTTTCGATAATTACGTCACATCCGCCTATTTGGCCTGGGAACCTCGCTTTCGTGCATCAAGACGAAACGTGATTGGCCCACTCTTCGTGGGAGTGAGGCTCCCAGGCCAAATGACGTAATTATCGAAAGAGTCTATTGTCGAATTGAACGATTTTGTGCGTGGCTTAATGGCTTTAGTTTTAATTTCCTTCGGTGAAAATTTTTAAATTTTCGTGTCGTGAACTTACAAGTCGCCTTTTTTAATATATCCAAATTTTGGAAAAATTTACAGATAAGTTTTCTCAGAACAAAAATTTGCAAATATCTAAAAAACTTATCCTACAACCTACCTTAATTTTTTATATAATGTTCCGCTTAGTATTCCAAATTTACTTGAAAATTTAAAAAAATATTCACCGAAGGAAATTCAAGTAATTTTATTTTTTGTCCAATTTATAGGATGACTACTATAGTTCATACGCTGTTGTTACCATAGCAACGCGACTGTGGTATATTTAGAACCCATAGGTTGGACACATAACAGTTATAGTAATAGTTATTACCCAAAAAGCAACTATATATTTCACAAACATGAAGATATGTGTTGCAATAGGGAAAGCACATTTTCACCCCTTGTTTTTATAATAACTGTAGGAAGCCACCTTAAGTGCACCTCTCTTTATTTTGCTTACACAGAAGACTGTTTATTATTGAAACACAAATGAATGATTGAACAGTTGAATACTTTGATTTGCATATTATAATCCTTCCAGTCTTAGCTACATGTTATGATTCAACTGCAATTTTATCCCGACGCAGAAAGCGTCATTTGGAAACTCCGAACTGGCATATTATTTTACATGCGAAACTTTCGCATGTTTCACACGCGCTCAATCGTGGCAAAATGGCCACAGTGAAAGTGAAGGCATTTAACATAAGTATTACAGGCATACAGGTGTTACAGTGATACAGCATCCCTTTATAATATCTCAATTACAGCCTTTTACAAAAACTATTTAATAAGTTTACAACTATTTTATAGCCTGCGCACAGCAGGCTAACAATTATTAAATTAAAGCCCCGTACAGACGAGCATTTTTTCCTTGACAAGTTCGATTCCTTGACGAGTTTACTTGTTCGTGTGTGCGGCAAACAAGTTTTTTCGATCAATTTTTCCTCGACAAGTTTTACGAGCACGTATATTAAGATATTAAGACACAAGTTAATACTTCATGTATATCTGTTATATTGCGCCTGAAGACCAGGGCGACTATAAGATAGGGCGGCGAAACGGCTAATGTCGTGATCAATGTGTGATGCGCTTTGGGACTGGGGCGACGCGGCCCCTGTGTAATTTTTAAAAAAACAACAAGGAGTGGAAAAAACTCCAGGTGGATCGAGTAAATGATTAATATTTTAAAAAGTATTCAGTCGATTGTTGCTGTATTTTTCAAGATGTTATTCAAGCCTTTTAGCGTTCATAGAACAAGTTTTAAGGCGTTCTGTACTATCTAACATATAAAATTTTGTGTTTTAAATCTCGAAACATTTGTGACTTCCCTGTCCAATTTCGCCCCGCTCGCAAAACAATTTACTAATTTCGTACCTTAGAATCGAGCTAGAACGTAGCTTTTTTTAAGACAACACTGCCACGAATTAAACTTTATTCCTGCCCAATTTTGTCGTGTAATTTTTTGAACTTTTTTTGCTATAACATGTCAACTGCAGCATAAAAATTGGGTTGTAGTGTAAAATTTCTCAGGTTCGACTGTTTTGAAAATTCGCTTATTTCAAAGGTAGTCAAACACACTAAGACCACTTTTGCAATTTCAATCTACACAAAAATATATACGCTTCTTACCATAAGAACATCATTTGCCAAAAACAAACATTTGAAGAGATATTGCCGATTTTGTAAAGACGAAGGGTCATTCCATCCATCACGAGAGCTTCGGCAGTTCCAACCCCGGTTGGTTTTATAAAAAATTCGACCGCTTCTTTTGGCACCAGAACTTAGTAAATCCCAGGGCAGTTAGACCATTAATAGATGTATATTTGGTATAAATATCGTTTCTTAATTTTTTGAACTTTTTTTGCTACCTGCCATTGAATGCGCACCAACCGGTCATTTAAATGGGGAAAGTATGACAGGCAATAGACAAATTTGGCTAATGCTGTTTACATCAGTGTGTTTACGTCGTTGCTACCCAATTCACAACTTCGGATAACTCACATGCCTGGTTACTATTGTTCTAGTTTGCGAAAACATTGAATAGAACAAAAGTCACTAAGCATTAGAATTATGTATAAGAGCTATTCACTCATGTAGATCATTCTAATGCTTAGTAACATTTGTTCTATTCAATGTTTTCCCGAACTAGAACAATAGTAATTTCTGGCCTGTGTATATAACAAATTTGTGGTAATTTTCTTTAACAAATAAAAATGTCTCCACATGCATAAGAAGAATATTTGGGGGGTCCCGCGCATCACACATTGATCACGACATTATCTAGCCGTTTCGCCGCCCTATCTTATAGACGAAATAACATTGATCGTACTGCGCATTTCCTTGTCGTCCGTACACAGAACAATTTTCCTTGTTCAAAAGCTGGTATGACTAACTTTTAAAGAGTGAGTATCATGCAAGTGATCCTTTGCATGCTTGGCGTCCCACAAAATGGCTGCCTTTTAAAACATTTATGACTAATCTCTATGACATATGTCTCTGATGCTTTCGCAGTGCCATTGTCTTAGATAATTTATGAGTAAAATCCTTTGTCTACTGGGGCCGGTTGTATAAAAAAGTAGTTAAAGTTAACTATAGTTAGTGCGAAAGTAAACCAATCAGAATCGCGAATTTTAGAGTTAACTACCATTTAACTACAAAACGAGTAGTTAAAATGTAGTTAAGACTTTTATACAACCGGCCCCTGACGTCATAATACTAACAATTAGTCCATGAGTGCATTGCCAACCATCGGTGGACACATAACCAGGCTTTATTTTCACTTCTAAGCCAACCTCCGTCGCAGGGTACTTTCCAATTGCCACCCGCTGCGAAAGTACCCTGCTATCGGCTGGTCACGTGTCTCCCAGAATCTGGGAGATAACAAAAATAATAAATTAGGGTAGGGTGGCTGAGTAGTATTATTAATATTGAGCAGTTTTTGCGAGGAAAAGTATGATTTCATTCAAACTTTTAACTATTACTGTAGCTGAATGTCTTCCATATATTTCAATTAAATGGTACTAAACCTGTCAATGTCTTTAGCATCTTACGTGGGAAGTCTGCTACAAAAATATACATTATCACAATTAAGGATATTACATAAACTACGCAAGGTTTCATCGCACCGGAAGGTTTTCTAAGATACACCAAACACAAAATAGAACTAACATGCAAAATCCATGAGCCATTTTTCGAGATTGTTGAGTTGAAACTGCAACCCCCATATAATTAAGTACTTTCAGACTTTCGCTGTTGTCCGGTCGAAGTATAATTGCAGCCAGTAAAGCGAGGATGGCAGCAAAATTCAACAGGCTCGAGGTAGGTTCAACTTGGTAGCAGCTTCCGACTGTAAAAATCATCTATACCGGTCCAAAAATGATACGTAACTCGCGTAGTCTGTATTTCAGTTTGATTGGCCAACGAAGGAATTGAGTTAAGGCACATAGGACTGCACCGCAAGCCAAAATTTCTGATTCCCGGACACACACGCACAATATTGAAACTCCTAACGCAATACTCTTTGCCTTTTCTTCAAAAGCTAACTCTTGCAACTCTTGCCATACGTACAACAATGTTCCAAACGAGGTTATAACGGTCAACACCGAAAACTTTGCAAAAGATAATACTGAGCCCCAAACAAGCATTACGGTAGTTATGTAGTTTATTCGACATATCAGGTGGCGTTTTAATTCAAAGTCACGCTTGTAGAAAATTGTCAACCATACTCCGAGAAGGAACGATAGAGAAAACGTTTGTAAGAAATCGTAGATTACTTTTTTATTATTATTAAAGTAATATTTAAACAGGAGGCTCCCATCACATACGTGGTTTTCAGGGAGGTCCTGTAAATTGGTTACAATAATGCATGCATATATTACAATAAAATTTACAGTATAGAATAGTAAAAAGTTGTTAATATAGTATAAATTTCAATCCAAATCCAAAGTCTCTCTATATCATCTCTATATTACGTTTAAAAGCAAGAAGGTTATCAATTTCTCGGGTAGAACAAGGTAAGTTATTCCAATCCTTAAAAATATGGTATAAAAACCTTTGCTGACCCCAGTTACGCTTTGTCAGCGGCAAGCGAACATCGTTGCGTCTTCTAGTATCATGATTGATGAGCGTCTCGATTAAACTTAACATCTAATTCAGTGTCAATATGGCCATATAAGTACTTAAATGCCATTATAAGCCTGTGAGACAAACGATGTTTATCCAATGTTTTCCAGCCCAATTGCTCTAAAGCCTCAGTAGCAGATGAATACATATGTACGTCAAGCACTGTCTTAGCAGGCTTGTTCTGTAAGACTTGTATTCTTATCTCCCCACACAAAATCTGCATAACTAAACAAGGGGCTGATAAGACTGTTATACAGAATTAGTCTAGCATGTAATGGTATCAATTTCCTCACACGTCTAATAGTTCCAATTCTTTGAATGACTTTAGTACAAACCGAGTCCACATGATCAACCCAAGACATGTTCTGTTTAATAATTACTCCAAGATATTTAAATGACACAGCGTTCTCAATAATTTGTTGATCGACACATCTGCTAACTTATTACACATTCTATAACTTTTGATTACTTCCAAATAGAACAAATTTACTTTTGCCGATATTCAGCGTTAACAAATTATCATAAAACCACTTGGAGAGTACCGCAAGATCTGTATTTAGCTTCTCCTCTAAATCTTTGACATCGTTAGAGGAATAGTATAATGCAGTGTCGTCTGCATACAAAACAACATTACTTTGCAAACTACACGACGGGAGGTCATTCACATAAACAACAAAAAGCAACGGCCCAAGTATGCTTCCTTGTGGGACACCAACAGATACCGGCAATGGAGATGACATACTATTGCCGATAGCAGTTGTTTGGCTTCTTTCAGGTAAATAGGATTCAAACCAGGCGAGGGAATCTTCGTCAGTTCCAAACAGGCGAAGCTTATTCATTAATATGGTGTGGTCAACGGTGTCGAAAGCCTTAGTGAGATCTAAGAAAACGGCACCAGTAAAGCGACCAGCATCCATACCTCCAAGAATACTATCTGTAAATTGTGATAAGGCGAGACCCGTTGAAAGCTTGGGCCGAAAGCCAAATTGCTTTGACGTGATTAAATTGTTACTGTTAAGGTAATTATACAATTGGGTATGGACAATTTTCTCCATAATTTTACTGAGTGCTGGCAAAACAGTAATCGGACGATAGTTGTTAGGATCGCACGGGTGCCCTTTTTTGAATAATGGCGACACTTTACCTTTCTTCCATATAGAAGGGAAGATTTTGTTGGCCAGAGATCGATTAAACAACCGAGTAAGACTATAGGTGTTATAATTTCAGAGCCCAATTGCTTTGTTTATTTTCAATTGTTTAAGTTGATTATAAACAAAATTTTCACCTACTGGTTGCAACTTAAACTTAGGAATTTCATCGGTACGAAACAAAGTTGAACTAGCGATTGTGGTAACCGCGACAGTGAGAGATCTTAACTTGTTAGCTAACTTAGTACCTATATTCGAAAAATATTCGTTGAATACAGTAGCCATCGATCTCGCATCAGAATAAATAATTCGATTCAAGACATGAGATGTCCGGACTCTTTTTCTGTGATGTAACTTCGTTTAAAGTTTTCCATAATGCTGACGGATTCTGCTTATTATCATTTATAACTTTAGTATAGTACTGTGACTTGCAACGCTGTATTTCTTTGTAAATAGCGCATTCCAAGTATACACTGCAGCGTCAATATCAGATTCTTTTTCAACTGTTTCCCAATCTATTCCTCTTAGCTCATGTACAAAATTAGTCTTAGAGTAATTCTTATATGAACGGTATTGAATAGATCTACCAGGTGCTTTAGGACAACCAGCTTTAATCACACAGAATATAAGAGAGTGATCACTCAATGTTAAATGAATTACTCCATTGTCCACGACACGATGACATTACCATTTCATCTTGTGCAGTGTGAATAAGCTTTTTTGCTCAAGTGGCTGTATATAGAAGGTAATTGTAAAAATTTCTGTGGGAAATGTGATATACATAATTTATGCTCTCAGGGGAATTTTTTGATGAGGTAATGTAAGGCGTTCTTACAAGATATTCCGTGCGTTTTTCTTGGAAAATGTACGTCACTTTCGTTTCGTCCAAACGCTGTCACTGTTTCATTTTGAAGGATTTTCTTAATAGTATTTTAGGTTGTGTGAACTTGTGTATTGGTTATTTTGAATATTGATCACAGTACCTTAAATAGAAGCGAAACGGGAATTCCCCGTATATGCGCAGTGACGAAGTGCAACCGGTAGTCTACAGGTATTTAGACTTCGCCGACCAACACAACCCACATCCTCGTACCCAGGGTATTTGCTCCCCCCGAGCTAAATACCCTGGTATGAGCTGGTCACGTGAACCCAGCGTGAACCCAAACAATTTATATTACTAGGGGGGGTAGTGATTTCTAGTTTTCTTCCCAGCCTGTTCGCAGGTGCGAGTAGGTTATTCAGGGCCTTCAGGCGCCATTATATTGCGACGGTAAATCCAAACAAAGAGGACATGTTTTTGTCTTGTCTTCATTCCACTGTAAACAAAAGTGCTTTATACAGCAATATAAATCTTAAGCCAAAACAAGCAAAGTGTTTGGAGGCGCTTTTTAATAGGAGAGATACTGTCGCTGTTTTACCGACTGGATACGGTAAATCTTTAATTTACCAATTGCTCCCAACACTGCTTCATGAAAGGAATCTCTTCGAACAAATGCAATCAGGTGAAGCAGTTCTAAACCGATTCATTTCTTCAATAATCTCTTTAAAGTTAACCTTCGATAAAGCCTCAAAGTCCCTTTTTCTCTGAGCGACATATTTTAGTTCTTCCTGCATCTTTGAGGTAACTTTTTCTTTCGACTTTTCGAAGTTTTCTAAAGCGCTGTCACGTAGTGCATCAGTTGAAGCGGTTGGCTAAAAACAAAGCCGAAAAAATAAATCAATTAGCTAATGTAAAGTATCAATTTACGACCATTTATCATCATAACTTTTTAATCTTAGAGCCAAAGCATTCGATATAGTTGTTAGGACTAATTTGAAAGAATTGCTTGGCAATTCAATTACAAAAGTTAGGTACAACAATTTTACTTCATCTCGTCCAATTCAGGAAGCTGGTTTAATTTTGTTTTTTTCTTTTACTGGACATTTTAACACATAATTTGATGTACGAAAATACAATAAGGCATGACAAATGTACATGAAATCAGGTTTATTTAATACAAAGGATTTAGTAAAATGCGATTTGTTAATTTTGTTTTTATTGCGGACGAAGTTGTCGTAAAAGCATTAAAGCCAATTTGCGTCTATTATATGGCCGCTTCCGTTTGATATGATGAGTTAACACTTGTATCTACGAGTGTATCTAATTATCAAAACCCGCAAACTTAAAATAAAAAGACCCACGGTGACATATGGTAAAAACAAACAAAGCCTAACGAAACGCTTTGCAAGCATATTTATATTTTCCAAGTCTACTCTGGCTCTGCACGCACTTTTTACTTTAACGCATAGCGAGTTTACAGAAAGGATTAAACTAAAAAATGTACAGTACATCTAATAAACCATAATTTCCCAAACTTACCGTATTTTCTTTTGAGGAAAATGAAAGGGATCGTCGACTTGAAGTTGCTTGTTGTTGGACCCTCTTTGCTGTTGGCCATATTGAAGGCGACGGCTCGGAGCATCTTTTCACTCTCGATTGCGATTTTAGAACGTTTCGGTTTTTCGAGATTAACTCTTTAAAAGTTTAATTTTATAATCAGAGAGCCGTCTCTCGCAAGGTCTGCAGATATTTTGAGGCAGATTTGGGTCTCGTACGAGAGAATCGCCCAGACAATCTTCAGCGAGTTTTAGAATATTCGCGTTCGCGTGTCTAAATAACTTTTTGACGTGAGCCACATCACAAATATTTAAACATAAACGGCAGCACGAGCTTTGATTTTTTTCACCAGCACTAAAACTTTTTTGGAGTATCTAACGCTTTTGACATGTCCAGGTGCATACGCGAGCTGTGTAACTTTGAAGATACAATGGCTATTGTTTACATTTATAGCGTGTTCTAATTAGTTGTGACAATGTATACTCACTCCCCCGACCCTAATGAACAATATTCTATTTTACCCAAAATCTGGGGGTCACGTGACCAGCTCATACCAGGGTATTTAGCTCGGGGGGAGCAAATACCCTGGGTACGAGGATGCACAACCCAGTCCTTGAAACTCCCGTAATTTCAGGTCGGCAAGAAATTGCCGACCTAAAAGCGATAATTCTCAATCTAGGTCGGCAAATATTTTCAAAACAAATAGACAATATCCAAATGAAAATTTAATTTGCTTGCTGCAAATACGCGTATTTATAAACAGCAATTAATTGCAATAGCAAACAAAACAACTAACAAAATGTATGAACTCCAATCGAACAGTGCATATACATATAGCATGACCATGAGCAAGCAAATTCCATTGACAGCCAATGACAAGATTGTGAGCACGAAAATATGTATTTGCTTGTGCATAAACATGTCAATTTGATACTAGCAAAGCGTATTTTGACTACGCAAGCTTAAATGATAAAAACCTGATAATTAAAACATAGTTGAAAATGCGTATGTGAAAGCTGCGTTCGCGGAAAAAAATGCCGAGATGTATTTGAAAGTAGGTCGGCAAAATTTTGCCGACCTAAATCTACACATATCGCTTTGCAGGTCGGCATTTAGGTCGGCATTGCCGAATGCCGACCTGAGTTTCAAGGACTGCAACCGCTTCACTACAATGTAGCTACGGCTTTACACGTCGCATTAAAATGGAAAGCAAATCGAAGCGAAATAAGCGAAGTTTGTCACCCGAAAGGAAACGTAAATCAAGCCAACAACGAAACCTCGAGTGTCGAAGTGTCGAAAGAAATAAAAGCGAGAATGGCCGACAACACAAGGGTTATGGTTTAAAGAACCGAGATAGAAGCCTTTTAAAATACTCTGGCTCAAGCAACAGTAGTCAGTCTGTGAAGAACAGCACCAAAGTTTACAATAGCATACGTTCACAAAGCAAAGAAGCTGTAAACAAAGAAATAAGTGAAATGCTATCAATTGAAAAGCATCTTACAAGATATATAGACCGCTCTACTTCCGGCGATGTCGACTACGTATATTGGTGCCCGCGATACATAAGCGCGGATATAAAGGGTCATGCGCGAGGAGGGACGAGTTTCTTACATCATAGATGTAGGCGATGTAGAAGACTTTGCTTTCACTTGCTAGGTCGACCTGGTACTATTAGACTATGTTTAGCTTGCTCTGGATATAAAGAAAAGTATATTCCTGATTGGTATAATCATAAACGATGTAAATATTGCCAGTGATCGGGCCAATTAAGATTTTTGACTATGTATTATTTGATGAATATAAAACTTACTGGTTTACCTGTGCTTTCTGTTTGAACTTTATAAGTACAATAATTATTATACCATTATATTGATCGTATATATAATGGTTTCAAGCATTACGGGGCAGCAGATGGTGGTCAACCGCACTGATAAATGTTGATATTGAATTATTTATAGGAGCAAAAAACTTCTCACTGTATCCCTATTTTGTTACTGCCTTGCACTTAATTGACTACTATATAATGAGGAATCAATAACATTTTCTCGATCTGGTAAATACTGGATGACCAGCCATTGCTGCACGATAGTGCTTAATAAAAACCACCTATAGTAACAAATACATGGTATATTCAAAACCATTACTGAGGTGTTATTCTCATTAGCCTTTATTCTCTTGCTACTCTAACTGGGTGACGAAGAAGGGCTTTTGCTCGAAACGTACGAATCGTCTGCCTATAGTTAATTTGTTTTTCAGTTTTTGTGGAAAGTATTTGGCAAAACGTAATCCACCCGTAAGCTCGCATCTTCATCATTGCAAATGTACAGGTTAAAACCTCAAAACAACAACAACATACAGCTGGTTGGATTTAGAAAAATATGCTGCGTTGTTATAATTGTTCTTTCAAGAAAACCCGCCATTTAAAAGCAATAATTGCGCAAACCGGCATATTTCGCGCGTCATATATGATCGCGTGGGTGGCACTACCCTAAACCCCCCTGAAAATGTATTTACAACGTCCAGTAATCAGTATCGATTTCGAAAACCTTTAGGCTTAGATTAAAACATCGTAATTCCCCTCATTTCATCTCAGAACTTACGTTTACTAGTTGGAATTTGCACACGACTTACAAACCGTCCAAAGCAGGTCGAGATTCGCAAGAATATATAGGTCTGGCATGAAGAGTGGGCACGAATGAACTCTGGAGAAACGCAAGCAGTGTCACGAATAGCGTGTTGCCTCGTTATGCTCGGCAGCAATTATTTTTTAGGTGTACTCGATGTTAATTCTTACGTGTACTGTACTGTACTCGACTGTACTGTACTGTACTGCAGCTGTACTGTACTGCAGCTGTACTGTACTGCACTGCAGCTGTATGTACAAAATAATTTATAGTAAAAATTGATCATTATTAACGGTACCTTTTCTTTTTCCAACTCCTCAATTTTAACATGCAGACTTTGAATTTCACTTTTACTCTGAATGAGAGCAGCTTCAAGTCTTCTAATTTTCGAACTGTCAGCCTGATTACCTGCCATTGTCAGCATCGGCAAAATTCGAGTCTAAAATGAAAATGTTTTATAACGACACAAGAACCCAGTATTCTATGTAATATTTCACAATAGACTAATATGAAGTGTAAGGCGCTGAATAATGTTGAAAGGATCGATCGTTTAATTTGAACACCATTCATAAAATAATGATTAAAACAGAAATGAGCATACGAAAATGTCCATGTTCAACCTGGTTTTAACCAATAAGCTTGTATTCAGAGGCGAGGGCGGGGGTATTTGAAACGATCCAAGTACAAGCGAATGGCGGATGTAATATATATGAGTGGTGCTTATTTACTGTTGAAGTTTTGGTCAGACTACATGAAAAAGATCAAGAAAACTTTGACGTTTCGAACAAAGGTTCTTCGTCTGGCTACTAACTTCATACGAAGGTCTTTCACTAGAAACGAAAGTTTTCTTGATCTTTTTCAGGTAGTTCGACCTTTTAGCAGCTAGTTATTGAAGGAATACTACAGTATACCAACATGCACTGGACGTTTGAGAAATGTTTTATCATATACTACCGTACCACGTTTTTCCCCCTCTTTTAGCTGACGATTGTCCAATAAAGCTACACATACATTATACATAATTTCCACAATATTTGAGGTTAAAAAATACAGCAACTTCACCTTCAGCTCAATAAGTTGTTTCTTCGTAATCTGATGTGTCGTAGTCAGAGATTTATATTTCGCACTTAGCGCTGTGTGTTGTTGTTCAAGTTCTAATCTTCTATCTTCCACCTAAAAACCATCGAATATAACATTGTGTTTGCCAAATGTACATATTAACATGCATGTTTATGCTGCCATTTTACTATGATAGAGTTTTAGAATGGATTATTTCTTATAAATAAGAATTTTACACAATGAGGGATATTATTTTAAGTAGGGTGTAATTTGCCAAAATTTTAAATATACGTTAAAGTTTCAATTGTAGAAAAACAATATCATATACAGGTAATTATACTTGTTACAGAATTTAACTGTTACAGAATTTTATTTGATATAGCTCAAGAATTTGACGAAAACTCAAAAGAGACAGTTCAATCAGTTTATGTTCAGGTCTGATTCCACGAGTGTTTTTTCTCAGCGAAATGCGAAAAATTTCGCACGAAATGAATTGACGCATGCACAGAAAACATAAATCAGGCTTCGCGAGAAAAAATTTCGCTTCGCCAGTGAGTAGAAGTTAGTTCTACTCACTGCGAAAGTGGGGAAATTGAATAGAATCACTGATGTGCAGCCATCCGTATTCTGCAGACACAATTTCTCGTGAATAATTTCGCGAATAATTTCGCCGTGCAATCAGGCCTTTAGAACCGAAATGGAACGCCATTTGAATATTTTCTGCTCATTTCAAACCTTATCAGAGTTCTCTCTTAATTCTTTTTTTCTTTCCTCTTTTATTAACGGTGCGTTACAAATTTAGGTTTTTGTTTTTGTCAATTTAATAAATTAAATTAGATTAAATTAGGATTGGTCACTGGTGAAAATACAATATATTTTGAAACATGCGTGCGTATGAAGAGAATCAGTACATTAACTCAATCGCTTAGTTGAACAGAACAATAATAGAAACAGTTCAGTTTAGAGTTAGTATTTAATAGCCATGATACCTCGCCAAATAATGAATTGCCTTTGTCTTTATGTGATCTATTCATAGCTTCAGCTTTTAAAGTCGAATTCTCCAGTTGAAATTCAGACAGTTCTTGACGAGAATCCTGTGAATTGAATATTAGAAAGCAGTAAAACAACGCTGCTCAACATGAAATATTGCATGGTATTAAAAGGACCTTGTCCTTAATACCATTATGGAAAACAAAGTTACAGTTTGCAAAGTCAAAGAGTCAAAGGCTTAAAATTATTTAGAACATTTCCACTGTCGTGGACTGTGATAAATGTTCTACATAAATGTATACTGTGATAAATGTTCTACATAAATGTATAGCAATCGATGTACCTGGTCAAGGAAAACTTTTCTTTAAAATATTATATAGACCAGAAACTAAATTGTTTATGTTCCACCAGCGCCCTGGTTCCACTGATAACGTTGTTTGAAACTTATCAATTAGGGTAATTATAAAGTGATTATAGTTATCGATCTCCTCCCAAGTAATTTCAAAGCGGGCGCAAGAAATTAATATGAGGCCAAAAACTACACACTCAGTCAGCTCTTGTCTTTGACGCACAAGACCATTGATGCATGCAGTTCTCTTTGTTGCTTACAGCTCTATTGTTAATTTTTTCTAGCTTCATGTAGAGCTGCAAAGTGGCGAATTTGTGTTGTTTAAAGGGAAATGGTCTGTTCCTGAATGACCGTGCATGACCTCGTCGTAGCAGGTGGCAGATCACAAGAATGATTGGCAGCAGACCTAGATACAAACTAAAGTGGCGGTGTACCCAGGCAGGCACATCGTCGATACTCTTGAGGATGTGTCTACGTTTGGAAAGACCTAGAATTATCATAGTCAAAAGTCGTCAATCAAAACATATCTGTTACCTGCAAGGCATCAAACCATGTCTTGCCTTGACTTGAAGTTTCCTCCAGATTTTCCTTCAACATCTCAATTTTCTGCGTCAAATTTTGCTTATCAAATAGTAGTTGTTCTTTCTCAGCATCAGCGTCATTTAAAATGATCTTCATTTCTTCTTTCTTTAATCTCATCAATGTACATTCCTCTTTCATATCTTCCAGTTGAGATTCCAAGGCACTCATTCCTTGTATTTGTTTTGAATACTTGTGTGCCTCTGCTAACATTTCCTCCTGTTTAGAAATTTTTGCGTGTAATTGTTCATTAACTAGGGAATTCTTTTCAAGTTCAAAATGCAAAGAATCAATCTCAGCTTGAAGTTCATTCATTTTCTTCTCATGAATATTTTCTTGACGGGCAAGCTCTTGTTTCGTTTTTTGTTCTAGGTTCTCTTTCATTATTTCCATTTCATTCGCACAAATTTTCTGTGCAAGTTTTTCTTGGTCAATCTTCACACGGAGACTGTAGTTTTCTTGACGTAGCTCCTACAATACAGATCAAACCAACAAGTGTTATGTGAACTGATATAGTGGGACTAGTTATACATTTAAAAACATAACAAAAAACGTTTACGGAAGGACCAACTAAAAATTGTTGCATGATGAAGTAATGACTAATGTGTATGTAGGTTGTAGATTACCCTAAATCCATGCAAAAACTCGATATGCATGGCCTGATTACTGTGCGATAATTGTAACAAAGCTGCATCAGTTACATAGTTACATGTATACAGGTGACGCACAAATAAAACTCTCAATACTTAATAAGTAATTGAAACTGCGCTGGAAAGGTTTTTTCAAAATCCTTACTATGGAAATAGTATGTATCCTATAGTTGGAAATAGTATGAAAATGGCAATTAGAATGGAAATTATACCAATTCTATACTAATTGCCATTTTCATAATATGGAAATACTATGGATATAATATGGAAATATTATTTCCATAGCATGGATTTCAAATTTTTTTCAGTGTTACTGTGTATTTGAGGCGCTGTTATACTATATTGCAATTTGTCTCGCAATTTTTTCCAGACACAAGATGATATAATTGTGTCGATTCTCGTTTTCGATTCTTTGTTTTTCAACAAACAACAATTGTTAGAATCCACATTCTACAATGGGGTGCATTGAGAGTTAATGGGGTGCATTGAGGCTGTATTAATGGTTTACAGTGGCATGGAGAAGAGTGTGGTTAATGATGGCAGTGGTAATTAAGGATGCACCGGATAGTGCTGTTTTCTATCCGGCAGGATACCGGATATTATTTGTATAAGATTTAAGCCTTCTTTTAAAGTGAATTCAATAATAATTTGAGTTGCTTGAAGAAGTAACTAAAAGATGTTTGTCATATTTTGACTTAAAATGATTGGAATGAAACTGGTAGTCTTTTCCAAGAGCCTATCATTAGTTGCAAAAGCCAATAAGTGAACTTCACATTTTTGATTTTCCAACCATCCAACCAAGCTCGTTTTCAATTAGGCATGGTTACGGCCTTACTCATAGTTAAGCCACGCCAAAACCTCACTAAATTCGCGCCGTTAATTTGATGTCACGTTTCTTTCAATCACGTTAATATAGTACGTCGTTACTTACCTATAACAACGTATGCAAATATCACGCTATACAAATCAAATTTCAGATTTGCTTCGCATGATTAGCTTTGATTAGTCGAAAATAGGCTTTCTTATTAACCAATGTTGAGCTTTTTAAACACTGCCAACTTTGTAATCATTTCTAGTCAAAATATGATGAACAACTCTACTTCAGTATACGCAATTTATAGTGATTATTATCCGGTATCCGGCTGGATTTTTTTTATCCGGCCAGATACCAGATAATGACATTATCTCACTATCTGGTCTGGATATCCAGTGCACCCCTAGTGGTAATGTGCAACATTTTTTATTTTGATAATTTCCTTGGCAGCCTTATGATAATAAGCCTTATGAAAAAAAGGATGGATATCATCAGATTACAATTATATATAAATAAGTAACTAGTAAAGGAGGTTGAGCATAATATGAAGAATTATCAAGGTGAAATTAGTTTGTTGAAGCTGTAGGCTATTAAGGCAGATATAATAGCAGCCTTGATCATTATTCATGTCATGTAAAAACTGAATTCAATAATTGTTTAATGGTGAAAGTTATTTTCCCATTTACAGGAAATTTTCTTAGTTTTGTCCAAATGTTGGTCAAAAATTATTTCAGCCGGGCTTTTCATAGCCTATGAACATAGACAGTAATTCAGTGATTATTTATACCATCTATGCAGATTTGTTAGACTAGTTCACTTGTTCCCATCATGTTGCGATTTGCAAGGAGTGATTTGCAAGGAGTTCCGGAATCCCAATTCTGGATTGCTATTCTGCTTATAATTATTCTTCAAGTATTATTATTGAATAAATGACAGAATAGTATGTGGCTCTTCTGTGCAGACATCTGTAATACCCAAAAATGTTAAGGTGTTTGTGGTGCAGGCAAGGCTCTTTATCGCTTTCTTGGTCTTTTTTATTTAAAATCCTGCATACCCAATTATAAACTGAAGGGGAAGTTGTCTTCTTTTTCCCTTTTGCTATCAATATATCAATATCAATGTATCAATATCAATGTATCAATGTATCAATAACATGATTCCATACTAAAGTGCAATAAGTTTAGGAAGTGGTTATTCCTCTGGCACCAGATTGACCAATGTGTAAACATCTGACACAAGTATTTTCCTTGTTCTTTGAGCATGCTAAAATGACACCAAATAAATTTACTGGCGTCACATTGTAAGCGCTCACAAACAGTTCGAATCCCGCATGAGAATTTATGTCATTCATGAGTTCCTGCAAACAGGTGGCCTGATCGGGTAGGGCAGGTTAGGCAGGGCCGAGGGGGTTGGCAAGTGTGAATGCCGTATGTACACATAACACATGCATAATATTGTGTCGGACAAATAGCGGTTACACATTGGAATCCTGTGCTGGACAAATAACCACGGCGAAAAGTTTATATAATTTTCATATTGCATCGTTTAAGTCACAACTTTCTATTTATAATAGATAAAATTGACATATTTAAAAACAAAATATTTCAAGCATAATAAATTCAATAACATGTCCGTATACCTCCATCTGTTGCAAATGTGATTCTTGTATCATTTCAATATGACGATTTAGCTCATTGTTACTTTGCAACAGCTCATTTCCCAGCTTGCCAGACAGTGTCATTTGACTTTCTTTATCTTCCAATTCCTGCTTCAGATCTTGAATCTGGGCTTTCAATTGCTTGTTTTCCATATCTAACTCAACAACAGAAGCCATGGCGAGAAGTAGTCGATTTTAAAGCAAGCAATAGAAACTAAACTGTTCACAAAAGAAAGATAAAGAAAATGATTTTGATTTTTGAAGTTTGAACTGTTTCACTTTAATTTCTGTTTTGAAAATCAAAATATGGCGGCGTTTAATGTTGCATTGGAATTACCAATGAGATACTAGTGCTAGTCTCTTTATTGGTTTCTTGCGACATCATAGTAAATGTATTTTCAAAATGGCGGCTGCAAAAGATAAAAATTCACTAATATATTTCACCATAATTATCCTTTCTGACCCAAAAGACCTTTAAAACATGGCTTAAGTTAATATTTCAATGTTCTTGTATTTTTCAAAATGCGAATGAAAAGCACAGTCTGTCGACTTGGCTGGTTAATGACCCCGATGTTTGGCAGAGGAGTGCGGTCAAAATCAAACCTATGTGCTATATGTGGACTTTGGTCGTTTAAAGCAGATGTCACAGGGTATATTGTAGTTTTCTGACTCTATATGATATCACTTAGTGATTCAATAATAAAATGTCTTGTTTCTATTTTCAAGGAGAAAAGTCAGTTATGGTACACTAAATCCTAGGGTAAATAAATCAAGTTTGACATCTTGTGACGGAGAGGTACTTGTACATGTCACTTGATACTGGATGTTTTTCTGAGACTGGAATTATTTGTATCATGTAGTTTGGATTTAATTCCAATGCACATTCATGATGATGTAGAAATACTATAAATTTTCATGACAGACATACTATTAATTTTCATGAGAAATACTCATTAATTTTCATGATCATCACTCACTGGCTGGATATTTATTGGTTGAATAAATTTTAACAGGTCAAGATGCTATGGTTCATAATTTGACACATCTTTAAAAATCATTTTGAAGTTCCAAACCAAAATTTTTGCAATAATTAGCTGCCCAGATAAGAAATTTTAATGAGCAGGTCGAAGACAAGTTCAAACTTTGTCTAGCTGTTATAAGTGAAATTTGAAATGGAGTGTAACACCCCCCAACTGTAAAAGATTTTTAAAAATCAGGTAAAATTTTGACATTTTCAGGTAAAATTTGGGGGATAAAGTCATTATATTTTGTAAAGTGATAACTAAAATTGAATGTTAAATGACTTGAAGGAACCTGATCTCTTTAAAAACCTCCACATAACTAAAATTTTGTACAAAATACAGTCAATTTGGAAGCAATTTGTTTACAAAATCGCTTCAGAAAACACTGGAAATGCAGTCCTGGAGCCTCAAAAATATAAAAATCTGGGGGAAGACCCACAGACCCCCCTATCTTTTAAACAAATCAGTATTACAATGATAATCAATCAGAAAAAGGTCTATTATAATCATTATACTTATAAGTAATATCATGAAATGAGGTGTATTAGCTATTAAACCTCCCGCTCGATGGGGCCTGCGGCCCTCAGGAATTTTACTTAATGACCCGAATCGAGTGGGCGGTTTAATAGCTAATACACCTCATTTCATGATATTACTTTGTAATATCACGTTTTGCGAGTTTTTTGCGACTGTATATATCATGATGATAATTTATCATTTGAATGCAGTATAATAATCTTATACTTTGTGTTTCCAGGACATTGCGATGGCTGATTATCCTACTGAGATGATAAGAAGTTTTTGCATCATAGCGCATATTGACCATGGCAAAAGTACTTTAGCAGATAGGCTATTGGAATTTACAGGTGTCCATGGTTTTTTAATTACATGCAATAGGGCTGATCATAATTTAGATCTCTACTCCAAAGTATAAGACGGTGTATAATGATGCAGATTAATAGGCCTGGGGGTCTCTTTAGTTAGTGTAAGAGGGAATTGTGATTTGGCATGGTTATCAAACTTCGTTATGTAATTTTCTTTTTTACGCTGCAAATCAAAATTGCGAGGCTATATGACTCATATTTACTAAAATAAGAACATAATGTTATTTATTCTTTAAATTGATGTACAAATGATTTGTTGAATCGTATGTGTAGGTGCGCATGTCATGTAAACCATAATAATCACTATTTGTAGGAACAATTTCAAAAAGTGTTAAAAATAAGCAAGTTTTGGATAAGCTTCAAGTCGAAAGAGAACGAGGGATAACTGTGAAGGCTCAGGTCTGTTTCCTTTCAGAATTACTGAAATTATTTCTTAACATATATAAGTGCACCACTGTCTTTCCATCTGTCGACAAGATCTAACTTGGCGATGTTTTGTCAGTGCTAACAAGTCAATGTGCTTGTCAAAATATATACTTTGAAATTTTGTAGACTGCATCACTATTTTACAAATTCAAGAACACAAAGTATCTCTTAAATCTGGTCGATACACCTGTAGGTATCTTCTGTATTCTTTTCAGTGACTAAGCATCTAGTACTTAATATTTAGAAGTACGATTGTTTACTGATTTCTTTCAAATGAAAATCCAACTTGTTTTTACTGTAAGCTGAGGAGTGATAAACATGTCTTCGAACTGGGCCATATTAGTGTAGTTGTTTGAATCGTGACGTCATAGGCAGGGTAAAAATATTGAAATGCTGAGAAATCCTTTATGATAGTATTGATTTTATCCACGGAAAACTAAAACAAACTTTTAAAGTTCAAATAGAGAATATACCGTATATAGAATCAAAAGTGGCGGAAAAATTACTGTTAATAATTCATTTAACGTCATCCTTTTACATATAAAAAAAATACAAATATCTTGAAAACGAGAAAACATTAGGGAGTTGTAAAATTACGTACAATATAGTTTTTTTTATGGTTTGCTTTTAATATCAAAATAATTAGTTTCTTTGGTAAGTTTTGTAAGTTGTCATTAACATAATCATTGCTCATAATGAGTTCATTGATTTTGAAAAACGCAGACCAGCAATTTGTATTCATCTTTACATTAAGGAGGCTCCCTACAGTTTTAATTCTGTGGCACGCAAATGTCCTCTAAGGTCCATTATTTGCTCATTTTGCAAGGTATGGTCACGAGACTTAGCCATCAGATTGCCACAATATTGCGGATTACGAAAAACAAAAAATGTTTCTAAATATTTACGTTGCCATGGTAACAACGCGATTTAGAAATTGTCGTATTTTATCTTCTTTCTTAATTTTTTGGATTTTCTGGACTTTAATTGCAAAAAAAACGTTTTTTTGAGATTTAAAAAAATTCGGCTCCGAGGAATTTTTTTTAAATCGCGTATTTCAATACTTTGTACTTTAGGTGCTCGTGTGCAAAAAATAAAAAAGTTTTACCGAAGGAAAATCCAAAAAATTAAGAAAGAAGATAAAAATACGACAATCTCTAAATCGCGTTGTTACCATGGCAACGTAAATATTTAGAAACATTTTTTGTTCTTCGTAATCCGCAATATTGTGGTAATCTGATGGCCAAGTCTCGTGACCATACCTTGCAAAATGAGCAAATAATGAACCTTAGAGCACATTTGCGTGCTACAGAATTAAAACTGTAGAGAGACTAAGTGAAAAACTGAACAAAATTCAGGAATAGTATAAACAGAAATTTGTGTATCTTAATAAAACAATTTTAACTCTTATTTTAGGGTCATGTAGACTTTAGTTATGAAGTTTCAAGATCACTGGCTGCATGTCAAGGTGTCCTACTTTTAGTTGACGCAGTTCAGGTAAATATCATTAAAGTACAGATACTTTCTGCACTAATTCATTTTTTTAGCCTTTAATTAAGTCTGAACAACTGTACATGCTCTGCCCTGGTCAGTGGCGGTCATGCTCTGCTCTGGTCAGGAGGCACGTGCCCCCCCCCCCAAGTTTTCTTCAAAGTGCCCTTTTCTCCAACTAAAACAATGGAAAAAGTGCCCTTTTCTAATAGACAAAGTGCCCCCCAACTTGAAGTTGCTTCTTACGCCTACGCCTATGGCTCTGGTCTTTGTCCATAATGTACTAATACGTTATACTGTACCTACATTATTCTGTTTTCATTAGGGTGTTCAAGCCCAGACTGTTGCAAATTTCGTCCAAGCATTTGACGCAAATTTAACGATAATTCCTGTTATCAACAAGGTACAAATACAGTTGTTAATCTATAAAGCAATCAAACATCAGCCAAAATTGTTTGCCGAGAGACACGTAAAATATAATGACGAGTGCGCCATTTGCCTGAAGTCATTAAACAGCAGGGTGTATCAGGTTGCATCGCCTGGGTGAAAAAAATGATCTGGGGTTTGGCAAAATAAAAGAGTTAATATCTCTAATATAATAGTTCAATTGTTATATAACTGAGGTAGTGTATTTTGTGACTGGTGACTTGTGAAATAATACGAGCTAAATTCTGATTGATTTGAGCGCATACACTGTATATGTTATATACCTCTGTCATCTTTTATGACGTATATTATGCGTGACCATTTTTGAATAACGTGCGTTAATTGCACGTTGTAGAACGTTGTTCCTCGTATTACTTCACCTAATCATGAGTCTTGGAGCAATTTCTAAATAGAAATACAGTTTTTATGATCTAGTCATTCGTCTTTTCAATACCACAATTATTTAATGCAATTATGTAACATTTAGCGTCAATCCTCTGTTAAGCCCCGCTCCCAACCAACTCCTGTCTAATAAACCCGCCTTTTTAGGAAGAAATAAATGAGACCCTCCATCTCTATTGAGCCCTCCCCTCCTCCCTTCACAACAAAGAAACACATGTGCATTGCATGATTAGATTTATTTATTGGCCTGAACATTCACGTAAAGCCTGGTTGCCATTAACTCGTAACTGTCGTGAATATATCAAGGTGACCGATGTAATAGAGTTTCGATTTATCTTTACAGTCAGCACAATCTGATTAAGAGCTCTAAAACTAAAGCACATGCACAAGAGACGAGGTAGATTTTCACATAATCGAAAATGACTTGTTCACGACAGTTACGCCAAAACGGAAAACAGTCAGTTACTGCGTTTCGGCTAAATCATTAACCCCCCCCCCCCTCCCCTCCCTCTATTAAGCCGTCACTCATGTATCACTCATGCAAACGTGTCTGAAATAAATAAGCCCCCCGGGGGACGAGGATTTACGTGGATTTTACGAGGATTTATACCATTTATCTTTTACCCAGATTGACATTGCATCTGCCAAACCAGATCAAGTTTCACAGCAAATGGAAAGTATTTTTGATGTGAAACGAGATGACATTATACAGGTACGAAAATTAAGCAGTAGTATGCTCGCCAGTCTCATAAAGTGGACATTTCAATATGTTCAATTTCGTTGCTTGTGTTCAATGATCGCCTCGGTTTGTAATTTATCAGACGAGGTACAGTATATAAGGACATTGTCATTGAATTACCGATGTTTGTGTATTTTTTATCACTTGGTTTTTGTCTCCTATACATTGAATCAGAGGCGAACACGTCGCGAAATATTGGTGGTTCGAATTTAGGATGCTGCAAATTGTATTCTTCAACCTTTTTTGGCTCAATTTATTGCTTATTTGCTTAAAGAAAACGATACCAGTCTTGTTACAACTTAGTTACTTGGTTAATCAGCTATCTTGACTTTAAGGAATAGGGGGTTGGGAAAGCGAATGCCCCACTTCGCGCCCACTCCAATGTTCGCTATTGCATTGAATAACAAATTTGACTGAAATTTTAGGTCTCAGCAAAAGAAGGATGGGGAGTGGAAGAGCTGCTTCAATCTGTTATCGAACGAATACCTTGGTATGTTTGAAAAACGCAATGGCCAAGCGGTTTCCGTAATTGCATGAATTTTAAAGAATGACGTATTCTGAATTTAGTTCTCCAAGGGCAGCGTTACATTTAAACAAGATTATAATAATATCTTTATATCCCAAATGAAAAGAGCAGATTTAGGACCCCGAAAACTGATAAAAATATTTGTTTTTCTAATTTCTTTCGCTGATCTTGCCTTTTCTGTGCACATATCATCGAACTTTCTGTACAGTGTGATTTGAATGATTCCCGCCACCAATACCCATCACATAATTACTAACTATGAAGCAATCCTAGCTTGCCCGAATAATATTTTTAGTCCACCGAAAGATTCAAAATCTCTACTGAAATGTTTGGTTTTTGATTCATGGTACGACCGTTATAGAGGCATAATTTGTCTCGTCGCTGTTATACAGGGGAGAATTAAGAAAGGTTAGTGACAGTGTAATTTTTCGATACTTTTCATTCTGAATTGGGGACGAAATGCTAAATTGGGAACGGCATTTATCACTCAAATAGAATGCACGCATTTATATTTAATCTGTAAGATAGTATTTACTGTATATGCTTGACGTGTAAAGATGTGTCCATCGAGCCGCCACTTCAGGACAGACGAACAAACACTATCGAACACACAGCAACAGATGCGAGGATGATGCGAGTAGAGATGTGAAAGAGGTTCTGGAGAAAGGGTCAAATTGCATTTTTTTTCGATGTTCGTGCATATTAACGCCCAATCCACAGAACCTCTCTCACAGATCAGTCCTCTCAAGATGCTGAAGCAAAGAAAAGTGTATTTTTAAATCGCATCATTATGTGGACGGAAAACGGACGCCTACGGTATTTGGGTTGGGACAAATGATGTGAAAATTTTTCACAACTGGCCTGGCAAAAACTCTCATATAAGATCTGAGAAGTACTGGAGTGCAATGGACACCATTTTGAGGACAGCACAGCATTTTGAGGTTGCTTGTGCGGAGGCAAACATTTTATTATAACGTTTTAATGTAGTTTCGGTAAATAGTATAGATTATTTTAGATATTTTATGTAGATAAATGATGAAATAAAGTTGTTATATAATATTATAGGATATAGATAAATGTTCAACTTGGGTTAGGATTGGGAACACGGTTTGCACATGGGTTAGGCCCGTTAGGGTTATTCAATGTCGCTCAAGAAGTAATCTGGCTTTAGTAAATCTCGCATTCCAAAATTAAATATTATTACTGTAATTTATACTCTACATTAAGTTATGCAAGGGATGAATAGTATTTTAATTTTAAAATTTTTTAGGAGATAACATCATGACATGCAGTACGAAACAAAAGTACGAAGTTCTTGACCTTGGAATTCTTCATCCAGATGAAACTTCCACAGGAGAATTGTATGTATAATAATACTGTAACATACAACTAATTTAGTGATAAGCCTCCTCCGCAGGTATACCTCGGTGACAAACGGTCACGGAGGATGGTAACAGGGGATTCTAAGGGATAATTGGTGCAAGTCAGAAAACATGCTTTTAGTGATAAGACGCCTTTGAAGTTAAGCTTAAAACAACAAGCCTTGACCCATAAGCGCGAAAAGCACAATTGACTTGCATGAGTAATCGAGTATGAATGCATGATCAAGTACTATAACTCGTCGCTTATCCCGCGTACAATGAGTCTATTGTTCTGTTATATCATTTCCATAAATCATTGCGGGAATTTTTCGGAGCGATTCGGAGGGACTGTGGAAGAGTCGGATGAAGTAGATCCATATGAAATAGACATAAAACGTGTCCATTGTGTCTTTTTCGCGCTTAGCGGTCGAGGTTTCACGGTTGTGAGGTTTAATCTTCAGAGGAAAACCTGGATTAGCTGTATAAGAAATAATCGAACAGTGCATACTTTGTTATAATGTCAATTACAAGGCGCTATGAGTGGACAATATAGATATACAAAAACTATTATGGTTCTGATGAGGTTCTGGCTGCAGCCTCACTTCAGCAACTTTACTATCTTTGTATTTATAGAACGTTAGGATCGTTCTTTACTAGATGTAGTAATTATATCACATCTATCCATTATATTGATTTAGATATGTAGGTCAGATAGGCTACATCGCAACAGGAATGAAGAACTCAAACGATGCTCAGATTGGTGAAACATTTTGTCATGTTGATTTTCCTGTACCACCTTTAGAAGGATTCAAACCAGCGAAACCCATGGTAAAATTTTTTCCATAAAAAAGTTGTAAAACTTCTGATAATTTAGAAGAGAATGTTGCATTCAATAATAAAGCGTTTACATTTAAAGCGGTCATTAGCTCCACAAATCTTCGTATTTAACCCATTAACTGGCAGTACCCTACAACTGACGAGTAAAATCGTCTGGCGTTAGACAGAGTAAAATACTAAAGCATTGCAAGATAATGGGTTAATTGATTGATAGTTTTGAGTTATCTTGCTGACAGACAAACGCACAAACAAACAAGCAAACAAACACTGGCAGTTGTGGGAATTAAAAAATAAGGCACAAACAATTTGCAGACCATTTCAATAAAGATCAGTATGCCTAAACCAATTAGGCAAGTAGAAAAATATACTATTGTTTTCTTTTTAGGTTTTTGCTGGCTTTTATCCCGTAAACCAGTCTGACTTTCTTAATTTACGTAATGCTGTAGATAAACTAACTTTGAACGATGCAAGTGTTAGCGTTCATCGAGACAGTAGGTGAGTGCTTGTGACTAACACAATTATGCGTTTTTCTGAACTTCAAACAACTTCGGTTTCCACTTGTTGTTGGAACAAGTTGTTACAAACGATTATTTACAAGTGCCGTTATAGATCTGATAGTTACAAACCCATCCAATAAGTTTAGTATTTCATATAGTTACTATACACTTTTCATAATAGCTCTTCTTGAGTTAGCACTAACATCAATAGTACATTATCAAGTTTAACAAATTTAGAATTTTAATTGTATATTGGCTAACTGGGGACAAAAGATCTTGAAAAGAAACCATTAGGCTATATATATAAATTCAGGTTGTTAGGTGCAGACGATATCACTGTCATGAGTCAACTCTGTATGGTGTGCAATTTGTGAACGAGATGGTCGTTTTCCACCTATGCACCAATCTTTTTCCTACAGTGCTTCATCTGTCATGACGTCCTAATACATGTCCACGTTTACTTTCACAGTGCTGCTCTAGGTCAGGGAATGAGGCTTGGATTTCTGGGAATTTTACACATGGAAGTGTTCCGAGAAAGATTAGAACAGGTCAGTTAATATGATATTTTACTCTTCCGTAAAAATTTAATATTTCCAGCCTGGAAGCAATATGCTGATATTTTAGAGTACTATTGGCATATTTTAGGAGTACCAAGCAACAGTTGTGGTTACGTCTCCAAGTGTTCCTTTCAAAGGTAAGAAAATTTATAATTTTATACAACTTGCCAAAAACCACCTTTTGCATCATTAGTCAAGCGTTTGTCACCTGTTTACATTTAGCTATTCTACGGGGTCAGAATAATCAAGAAATTCAAATATTAACTGCATCAGAGGTGCGTATATGCTATCTGATTCATTCTACCAAACATGGAGGGGACGTTTTGTCCCGGTACTATGTATCCCTCGTGCATGTAGTATGACATTGGACCAATAAGGTGTCCATTACTGGATCCCTGGATAGGTCGGTTCAGATAAAAACGATAGAGCTACCAATGCAATATTTAAATGTAAAAGTTAGTTTAGTTTGTATATTGTAAATCGCATTTTGATTTTACTGCCAACAAATTGACAATGAAATGCATGTATCATGACTGCTTAATCCTATCAGATTTTTTTCTCATATAAAGGAATAAAGGACATTAAAGCAATAAAGGACAACTTGGGTCATTTTATAACATTTAGACTTGTCTGCAGTGTAACGCCTTTTTATACTTAGCTTTTTCTCTCATTACCTAACATTTTATATTGACGGACGTGTATTTAACAGTTATTCTACGAACTCGAGTCGTATATGAGCTGATAGCCGACGAGGCGCGATAGCGCCGAGTCGGCTATCAGTCATACACGACGAGAGTGAGCAGAATAACTGTTTTATTATATGCACAAGCTCTGGATCTGGATATTTACTTTTTTCAAGTAAAACTTAAATTTCCTCTTCATTTAATTGTCCAAATCTGCCAGCCACTTTTCCACTTTTCTCTACTAGCAGGATATGAGCTAATATCCTGCTAGTAGAGAACCATGCAATCAGATTGCAGGATACCTCATACCCAGAGCTTGTGTATATAATAAATAGTTATATACACTGTATTGACACACAAATCGAAATAGATATTCCTCGTTTTCTTCTTGACTACAAATCAATGAAATATAACAAAGGCAACTTGTGTTTGTTACTGTAATCGAGTTATTAACGCTAAGTTTTGCTGAAGTTTCCAGAGTCATCAAAAGTGGAAGAATATCTGGAACCGTTTGTTCTTGGAACTATTATCTTGCCTCAAAATTATTTGGGAAAAGTTATGACATTGTGTCAGGTATACTCACGTGATTATTCTACATCACAAATGTCTGCACTCATGCACTGCAGTAATTTTCTTCGTTTCAATTTGGCTTTTGTAAGCTCATGCACGAAGGCAGATGGAAAAGCCCCTTAACTATATAGTGCATTGAAACATATAATTGCTATATTGGTTACGTGTTGGATAATCTCATCTTAAAAATTGCTAGACGTATTATTGCTGCGAGCGAAGCGAGCAGCTTACTAATCGTGGATATAGTCGATTTTGGTATTTTTCATTCGAGATGATCCTCTGAGCCTGCGATGTATTGGACAGCGACAGTGATTTTCAGAGTTTTTTTAACCAGACACGTGTTCGCAATGTTCGCACGTCCTTTTCAAGTCGCAACAAATACACAAATATATAAACGAGAATTGCCGTAAAGGGCTAGATTATGTCCTATGATTATAAAAATGGTATCAAACTAAAGGGATTGGAAATCCCCGTCGAATAGTGGTATTTACGAGTATGTAGTGTGTAAACCAAAGGTAGGAAAGCGAAATGAATATTTAATTAATTTGTATTATTGTTAATTTGTAAACAATACAAAGTTCAGAGGCGTTTGAATGGGGATAAAGCAGCCGCATAGCGTTGTAAACAAACACAATTTACTTGGCTAAAGAGATCGTAAAACGCTGAATCGAACGGTGGTATTGTCATCTACATCGAGATCTACATAGCATGCACTGAACCGAAGATATGAACCTGCAAAGTCTTATAGCCATGTGGCTATATAAACATTAGCACCTAACGATAAAGGTGGCAAACAGTTAACTATTAAGTTTATTAAAGTTTATTAAAGTTTCGCCCATACATACATACATAGTTTAAAATAAAAATAACACATAGATTACAGTTACTAGGGCTAGAAGTCTACTAGAAACCGCTAAAGGCTTTTGCTTAAGACTCCTAGTTTAATTATTTACAATTATTTACATTGATGATCAGAACTTAAAGTAAAATTATTGGCTATCTGTAAAACAAGGAACGGGGAATCAAGGAACGGAACGAGGAACGGAACGAGGAAAGGAATCTGGGAATTGTAAAAGCCGGAATCTGTAAAACCCGGAACTGTAAAAGCCGGAATCTGTAAAACCCGGAATTGTAAAAGCCGGAATCTGTAAAACCCGGAATTGTAAAAGCCGGAATCTGTAAAACCCGGAACTGTAAAAGCCGGAATCTGTAAAACCCGGAATTGTAAAAGCCGGAATCTGTAAAACCAGGAATTGTAAAAGCCGGAATCTGTAAAACCCGGAATTGTAAAAGCCGGAATCTGTAAAACCCGGAACTGTAAAAGCCGGAATCTGTAAAACCCGGAATTGTAAAAGCCGGAATCTGTAAAACCAGGAATTGTAAAAGCCGGAATCTGTAAAACCCGGAATTGTAAAAGCCGGAATCTGTAAAACCCGGAATTGTAAAGCCGGAATCTGTAAAGCCGGAATTGTAAACCCCGGAATATGTAAAAACCGGAATTGTAAAAGCCGGAATCTGTAAAACCCGGAACTGTAAAACCCGGAATCTGTAAAACCCGGAACTGTAAAAGCCGGAATCTGTAAAACCGGAATTGTAAAAGCCGGAATCTGTAAAACCAGGAATTGTAAAAGCCGGAATCTGTAAAACCCGGAATTGTAAAGCCGGAATCTGTAAAACCCGGAATTGTAAAAGCCGGAATCTTTAAAACACGGAACTGTAAAAGCCAGAATCTTTAAAAACCGGAACTGTAAAAGCCGGAATCTGTAAAACCCGGAATTGTAAAAACCGGAATCTGTAAAACCAGGAATTGTAAAATCCGGAATCTGTAAAACCCGGAACTGTAAAACCCTGAATCTGTAAAACCGTAACTTTAAAAGCCGGAATCTGTAAAACCCGGAATTGTAAAAGCCGGAATCTGTAAAACCAGGAATTGTAAAAGCCGGAATCTGTAAAACCCGGAATTGTAAAAGCCGGAATCTGTAAAACCCGGAACTGTAAAAGCCGGAATCTGTAAAACCCGGAATTGTAAAAGCCGGAATCTGTAAAACCAGGAATTGTAAAAGCCGGAATCTGTAAAACCCGGAATTGTTAAAGCCGGAATCTGTAAAACCCGGAATTGTAAAAGCCGGAATCTGTAAAACCCGGAATTGTAAAAGCCGGAATCTGTAAAACCGGAATTGTAAAGCCGGAATCTGTAAAACCGGAACTGTAATAGCCGGAATCTGTAAAACCCGGAACTGTAAAAGCCGGAATCTGTAAAACCCGGAATTGTAAAAGCCGGAATCTGTAAAACCAGGAATTGTAAAAGCCGGAATCTGTAAAACCCGGAATTGTAAAAGCCGGAATCTGTAAAACCCGGAATTGTAAAAGCCGGAATCTGTAAAACCCGGAACTGTAAAAGCCGGAATCTGTAAAACCCGGAACTGTAAAGCCGGAATCTGTAAAACCCGGAATTGTAAAAGCCGGAATCTGTAAAACCAGGAATTGTAAAAGCCGGAATCTGTAAAACCCGGAATTGTAAAAGCCGGAATCTGTAAAACCCGGAACTGTAAAAGCCGGAATCTGTAAAACCCGGAATTGTAAAAGCCGGAATCTGTAAAACCCGGAACTGTAAAAGCCGGAATCTGTAAAACCCGGAATTGTAAAAGCCGGAATCTGTAAAACCAGGAATTGTAAAAGCCGGAATCTGTAAAACCCGGAATTGTAAAACCCTGAATCTGTAAAACCCGGAACTGTAAAAGCCGGAATCTGTAAAACCCGGAATTGTAAAAGCCGGAATCTGTAAAACCCGGAACTGTAATTTAACAAAAACGCTATATTTTAAAACACTGTGGTTGCTACGGGCTACTTTTGAAAATCTGACCTCCTTCGCGTCACGAGATTTGCACGCCGCCGATTTAACCCTAGGACCTGCAAAACATCATATTTCCCATCTCAGATAATCAAAGAACAAAAGTGTGTTCGCATTTTTTGACAGCTATTGTATTTGCTTTGATATAAAGCAGACAAGTTGACTCACACAAATTTTGTATACACGTTAGAACGGATGCCTATAACTCGAAAAGTATGGCGTTAAACGAAAAACGGGTGCACACTTTTGCTCCTTAACTATTGTTCTACATTGTGGCAAAGTTTGGAAGGAATCGGATAAAACGTGCACGGTGCATTTCTCTTTTTGTGTAAAAGGCCAAATTTTTCCGCTCCCTGTTGTGTTTCTCCGCCCTATGTTCTCACTTCAAACTGTAAGCCAATCAGATCGAACCTCATCAAAGTACTTTTGGCAAGGTGCTCTGGGCAAGGTGGTTCTGCGTCATTTATTGATTATCTAGTTATGCCTCTTTGATTTCAAAGGCATTGCACTCGCGTATAACTATACAAGCTTTAATTTAACGTTCTAAAATTGCTCACTAAAATCCATTTGCCAGTACCTGGTGTTACTAGTGTATCGCTCCTTTTTCTGTTATAATATGGCTGGGACCTTCGCCATTCCTAAACTCACTCTACGGAAAACGAGTTCCAATATTGACGTTCCTACTTTTAACTGGAGCGATGTTACAATAACGGAAAATTTAGGCACTGGTCATTTGGTACCGTGTGTTCTGGCCGCTACACGAGGCGTATACACATGTGCATGAATTTTATGAATCAGACAATCACTAGTTTATAAATATTATGTATATATATACGTTTAAATATTTAATGTTATATTATTTTATGATAGTTTATACAGTAGTTTATAGACTATATATAGTTTATAAAGTTTAACAGTTGATCTATATAATAGACTATAATCTTTATTTACGGACTGATTACGGTTTTCCTGTTCTGATAAAGTCTTACGGAAGGTCAGCGCATGCCGCAGTAATTCTGTAGTCTTGACTGACAACATGTAACAAGAAAAAAATATCTTCAACTGTAGTTATATATACTTGATATTTCGGCTTTTCTAGGATTGCCACTACTATGATGCCAAAACGTGCGTGAATATCTGTACAATATTGTACAACAAAACAGGTAGAACATAAGCGAATTTTCAGTGAAGCAATTATGCTTGCAATTATTCAGTAAGAAATATGAGAAAACCAGACATTTTATGCGATTTACAGTGATTACTTAATAAATTATATAATATATATATTTGGTATATATATACAGGTATATAATAGTCAAATCTGCAGACATGCATGTTTCGCCGTTCAACGGCTCGTCAGTGCAGCTTGTAACGCAGTCTAGATGCGAGTGACTTCGTATTTATACACCATACTCTTGCCCTCACCAAGCGCATGTGGTACAATACTCAGACACATGCGCATCCAGACATGCGTGAAGTGTCTTGGGGCCAGAGTGCTCAAACGACCACAAGGAAGTGAGCTTTTGCATTATAGCTTATAGCCACCAATTCACCTCACAGAGTGCTCAACAACACAAGCGAAGGAGCATATATAGTCAAATCTGCAGACATGCATGTTTCGCCGTTCAACGGCTCGTCAGTGCAGCTTGTAACGCAGTCTAGATGCGAGTGACTTCGTATTTATACACCATACTCTTGCCCTCACCAAGCGCATGTGGTACAATACTCAGACACATGCGCATCCAGACATGCGTGAAGTGTCTTGGGGCCAGAGTGCTCAAACGACCACAAGGGAAGTGAGCTTTTGCATTATAGCTTATAGCCACCAATTCACCTCGCAGAGTGCTCAACAACACAAGCGAAGGAGCATATATAGTCAAATCTGCAGACATGCATGTTTCGCCGTTCAACGGCTCGTCAGTGCAGCTTGTAACGCAGTCTAGATGCGAGTGACTTCGTATTTATACACCATACTCTTGCCCTCACCAAGCGCATGTGGTACAATACTCAGACACATGCGCATCCAGACATGCGTGAAGTGTCTTGGGGCCAGAGTGCTCAAACGACCACAAGGGAAGTGAGCTTTTGCATTATAGCTTATAGCCACCAATTCACCTCACAGAGTGCTCAACAACACAAGCGAAGGAGCATATATAGTCAAATCTGCAGACATGCATGTTTCGCCGTTCAACGGCTCGTCAGTGCAGCTTGTAACGCAGTCTAGATGCGAGTGACTTCGTATTTATACACCATACTCTTGCCCTCACCAAGCGCATGTGGTACAATACTCAGACACATGCGCATCCAGACATGCGTGAAGTGTCTTGGGGCCAGAGTGCTCAAACGACCACAAGGGAAGTGAGCTTTTGCATTATAGCTTATAGCCACCAATATATATATTTGTGTATCTTAACTCAAACCTAAAATACCCGAAATTATATCAAAAATAACGTAAAATTTCACACTTGTAATCGGTTGTATTCCGGCTTTGACTTTGCGGTAAATTACACACCGTTGCCGTTGGCTTTGCCACAAAGATCGAAAAGGCCGGGTTTGGTGGAAATTTGCAAACTCCATGCCTACATAGCCGCTAAAATATCATAAAAGACTAAATTAAGGAAGAATTCTATAATCCTCATGTTTGTTTTTAGCATTTTTAGAAAATTACCATCGTATCGGCAGGAAAATAAGCGCATTAGAGTATTTTGCAGGAGTACACGTTGAATCGACAAAATATACAAAATAGAAGCAAAAATAATTATACACACAATGAGACACGCCATTACAGATTCCGGCTTTTACAGATTCCGGGTTTTACAATTCCGGGTTTTACAGATTCCGGCTTTTACAGTTCCGGGTTTTACAGATTCCGGCTTTTACAATTCCGGGTTTTACAGATTCCGGCTTTTACAGTTCCGGGTTTTACAGATTCCGGCTTTTACAATTCCGGGTTTTACAGATTCCGGCTTTTACAATTCCGGGTTTTACAGATTCCGGCTTTTACAATTCCTGGTTTTACAGATTCCGGCTTTTACAATTCCGGGTTTTACAGATTCCGGCTTTTACAATTCCGGGTTTTACAGATTCCGGGTTTTACAGATTCCGGCTTTTACAATTCCGGGTTTTACAGATTCCGGCTTTTACAATTCCGGGTTTTACAGATTCCGGCTTTTACAATTCCGGGTTTTACAGATTCCGGCTTTTACAATTCCGGGTTTTACAGATTCAGCTTTTACAATTCCGGCTTTTACAGATTCCGGCTTTTACAATTCCGGGTTTTACAGATTCCGGCTTTTACAATTCCTGGTTTTACAGATTCCGGCTTTTACAATTCCGGGTTTTACAGATTCCGGCTTTTACAATTCCGGGTTTTACAGATTCCGGCTTTTACAGATTCCGGCTTTTACAATTCCTGGTTTTACAGATTCCGGCTTTTACAATTCCGGGTTTTACAGATTCCGGCTTTTACAATTCCGGGTTTTACAGATTCCGGCTTTTACAATTCCCAGATTCCTTTCCTCGTTCCGTTCCTCGTTCCGTTCCTTGATTCCCCGTTCCTTGTTTTACAGATAGCCTAAAATTATTAATAGAAAAATATAAAGAAGAAGATGAGTTTGAGATATTTTACAATATTTCAAATAATAACAAGGATATATACAAATTAGAAACTTTATTCCTTGAGAAGACATAATTATATAATTTACATATAAGAGATAGATGACTAGATGAGGGATATATCAAATCTATGTTTCCGAATGCAACAGCAAGAAATAATTTTTTGATTTTTTCTTGAATATGTGATAGGATTTTATAATTTTTAATTCAGACTTTAACTCATTCCAGATATTTACACCTTTATTGTAAAGTGAATGTTTGACAAAATTAGTTCTTGAGTATGATTTATGAAGTTTAGATGCGTTCCTTGTATTGTGTTTATGTATTTCGCTGTTAGTAACATAGTAATTTGTAAAATATTTTGGTAGATTATCCAGGTAGTGATATTGAAACATGAATAAACTAGTTAGAAAATCATTAATTTTTTCAATGTTCAGAATGTTTGATTATTAAATAGTGGTTCAGAGTGCTCAGAATATGATTTGAACATCATTAATCGTATTATTTTCTTTTGGATGTTTATTAATTTTTGTAATCGTTTCTTATATGTATTTCCCCAAATTAAATTTCCATATATTAAATAAGGATAAACTAAAGCATAATAGACTAGCTTGAGAGTATTAAAATTTGTGAAATGTCGAATTTTGGATATTATTCCCGTAGATTTTATAACTTTCTTCGTAATTAATTCAATATGATCATTCCAAGTTAAGTGTTCATCAATAATAACACCAAGGAATGTTGTATTTTTAACTTGCTTAATTGGTTGTCCATTTATAGATATTGTTATATTGTGTTTAACCTTTTTATTTGATGATTTAAATAAAATAAATTTTGCCTATGATACTGTTCAGTTCAAAGTATACTTACTGTTCAACAATGAACAATAATCGATATATTACAATACATCAAATAAACAAATATGGTTGGTTTAATTTATGTTATTACAAAGGTATCTGTTTCTAAACGTTCACGAACAATTTATCAGGTCAACAAACTGTCCATTAAATAGTTGTGTTTGGTGGTGAATAGTTCGGTTTCGTAGTTAATAGTTCTGTTGGGTTTGGTTCTTAATAATAGGATTTGGTAGTTAATAATAAATAAAGATCTGACCCCTCGCAGCAATTATCTTTCTATTAGAAATTACTAGTTCGTAGTTATATACGGCCCAAAATCAAGACAATATGTGAAAGATTTAATTAGCCATTCCGAAATTGATGAAGAGACTGGGACCGAGTGTTAAAATAAGCAAAATTCAGAAATGAACTCAACCAGTGGAAAGACCATTGGGGAAAGACGTATCAGTAGACAAAGTTTGACAAATACGGTGTGAATAGCAAGCTTTCAAATAATGCGGAAATTACAATAAAGTACTTTGTTTCATAGCAATTTTCGCAATTTGTAAAAGTTCACTATTCGTGCACTTTTTTGTTTGACATTGACAATTGCCGCCGAATAGAAAATGTATATGACAATTAAGGCATTTGGCACCCCTCCCCCCTTTACCAGCGTTCATCCGCATCTCCCCTAAACTGACCCCTGTCTTGCATCACAAGAACACATTTGTAACAAATCCAATACATATTATATGTTGTATTATATTTTATTCAGGTTCTCTTATTTTAGGAAATTTCGCTGCAACATTCCTTACTTTATACTGTAGTATATTATGTTTAACACAGTTTTGACTCCTTGAATCTATTTCGTTTATTAGAATACCCGTGGCGAACAACACGACGTCGTTTATATTGATGAGTCTAGACTGATGTTGAAGTATTTCTTTCCTTTACGTGAAATAATTTTGGACTTTTATGACCAGTTAAAGAGTGCAACATCTGGATATGCGAGGTAAATGTATATTATTTCTTGGCGAAGGAAGGTATCTATTATCATTTGCGTCTCGTCTCCCTTAAGGAGGAGAAAAGTCAGGATTTTGGGAAGAACGAGATTCTAAAAAGAGGAAAGGAAGAGAAAAGGAATTCTACTACTCAGTCTTTAATATTGCCTTTCTTTTCATTATCCTCCTCTACATTAGGGAAGAAATTCGCCCTTCCAAAATGGGAGGTGTAAACCCGCTGTAAAATGGCCCTTGAATTAATTGTCAAGTGAAAATGTTCACGCATATAAGTTCAGACACCATGCTTAAATATTTTTAATTAAGATGTGTTGACATCAACTGTTGTTGCAAGTTGCAGCAATTTTGTTGCTCGTGGTACAGCCTAACATCAAGATTATCAGATACAAAGTACGGGAAATATCCGTCTGTGCTTCCAAAATTGAAATTAAAATTACTATCAAAATTTCACTATACTGCAGACTACTGTATCACGGCTACTTTAAGCATTGAAGCATTGCATAATGTATCAGCCCTCTTTATTTCTTCCAATCTTCTTGACATGCAGCTAATTAGAACTCGCTATTTTATTTCGTTATTCCTGTCAATATCCTTCATGCTTGCGAGACAAGGTATGTAATGTTACTACGCAGTTAATGATCAATTTCTTTTAGTTTTGATTACGAAGACGCAGGTTACAGACAGGCAAATTTAGTCAAGGTAAATAATTAATGAAGGAGTGAGTAGACTATTTGCAATTGCTTTATATCAATTGCTTGTTGCTGGATCTGATGTCAGGGTCGAAACCGCAGTTGCATGTTGGGAATTGTCCGTCAAGAAGCTCATCCGCCCTTTGATAGGTTTTGCTTTTGTCCTGCTGCATGGGTGTCATGCGCAGAGCCAGTGGGAAAATTCCGACCTGTTAACAGTCTATGCGGCCGGTACTGTTCATTCATCTTTTCCCTCGTGGCTTGTGATCGACCTTCGGGCACATCTGCTCCGGAAAGCGCCGTTCCAGCATAAACCTCGACTTCAGTCGCTGGATCTACACACTTTTAACGCTGATTGCGAAAGGGAGGCTTTATGAGCATAGCTTCTTGACACCATCTTCCTGCCGCAGGTTGTGCGTTTGAATTCCACATTAGCAAGCAGGATCAACGCAAAGTGTAAGAATCTTCATACATATGGACAAATAGATTTCTCTGTCAATCAAACAGATTTTTGAAGGCGGATGCAATTTTCTCTAAACAGTTTCATTGCAAAGATTATTGTCAAACTATGAGATTTAGATAATTTAAATTATATCCGCCTATTTACAGTTTTCTATAAGAATATTAATATTTACAAGTTATACAATTTGACAATCGGACTTTTTGTATTTGAAAAACAAATCTATATTTAAGTTAAACAAATTCCGACACAACACAACTTTTTTATTATTTAGTTAGATATTTATATGAATGGTAATCCGGTGGATGCACTGAGTACTGTGGTGCATGCGGATAAATCGCTGGAATTGGGAAAGTCTGTGTGCCTAAAGCTACAAAAGTTAATGTCAAGGTCAGAATGTCTATAAAATCTTATATTTATTAGGTAGATTGGTGGAAAGGATTAAAAAACTCAGACGCCTCGAGGCCCCCACCTTATTGGAAAAATTAAACAGAAACAGAAACCATATTATATTTTGACCCAACTTGATATACCTTGTCACTGCAGTTAAATTTATGCTTTTCCAGCACTGTCTGGAACACGACGTTAAATGTTTAGTTGTATATTTCCTGTTTCTCATAGGCAATTATTTGAGGTCGCAATTCAAGCAAAAGTTGGTGGAAAGATTATAGCTCGACAAAGGTTTGTTTAAATTTTTTCGGTTTTCTTAATTGAAAATTGATTCAAGACACGTCCTAATATAACTCAGGCTTTCTTGCCATCCTACTTTTTCCTACTTTTTTCACACTCCTACTTTTCCTACTTTTACTATATTTAGATTATCAATCTAAAAAATCTAATGATCCCATTGAGTCTTGTTGGAAATCCCAAAAACCTCGTTGGAAATCCAAAAAATTTCCCTGGAAATCCCAAAAATCTTCTTGCAAATCCAAAAAATCTCCTGGAAATCCCAAATATCTCCTGGAAATCCCAAATATCTCCTTGTAAATCCCAAAGGTCAGCTTGGAAATTCCAAAAATCTCTTTGAAATCCCAAAAATCTCTTTCAAAATCTCAAAAATCTCTTTCAAAATCCCAAAAACCTTGTAAATTCCATCGATCTCCTTGAAAATTCCAAAGATCTCCTTGAAATCACAAATATCTCCTTGGAAATATCAAACATTTTCTTCAATTCAAAACCACCCCTCCAGTCCAGGATTTTCAGCGAGAAGAGAGATCACATAATATTTCTGTGGTATTTTCATGCAAATTAATCACCAAATATTCCTATTTTTGTCCTACTTTTTGGTATATTTTCCTACTTTATTCCTACTTTTCCTAAAATTTTAGTCCTACTTTTATCCTACTTTTCTACATATGTCTGCCAGAAAGCCTGATAACTATATATAACTATATATGTAACTATATATACCCAGTTAAATATCTCATTCACGAAAATCTCATTCATTTTAAAGTGATTTTCAGCTGCATACCTGGTGCCCTTGAAAATGTCAGTGTTTGATTTATTGTAACGTAAAAACCAAAACTGACAGCTATTGAACAAGATACCATGTATACCAACCAGGCAACCATGTATTTTTATTCCTTTTTCAATAGTTTAAAAGCTCTACGAAAAGACGTTACGGCCAAGCTGGTTAGTATAATTTGGTTTTTATTACTTTTATAGATAACAATGTATAAATTTAAGTTAATGACACAACACGTTATTTGGCTCCAAAGTCAGTTGTAATATCTGACAAGCAGGAAAGGCTAAATAGAAAGAAAATGTTGTGTCGTGTTGGGGAGTGGGTGGAAAGGAGTAAGAGGGAAACGAGGTTGCTAAACCCAGATATGATTTTTGATATGTGATACACTTGGGTCATTCTGGAAAAAATGCAAGATATTTTTACAGATCAACTTTTTCATTATCAAAGTTGCCATATATGACGTCATTAGATCATTTGAGCAGCAAAAGTCAAACTAATTTGAAATTCATGACATCATATCCGGTAACTTCTACAGTGAAAAGGTCGATAAAGATTATACAATTACTTTATGGTTTCCGTGTTTGGATGGCCTGATCCAAACACGCGGGAATGTTGCGAGAGTTAAGAAAAGCGCGCAACATTCCCAAGTGTTTGGATCAGGCCATCCAAACACGGAAACCATAAAGTAATTGTTTTATAAAATAACAACAACACGATAGTCTTCCGTGTTTGGATGGCCTGATCCAAACACGGGTTTCGACCAATCAGAGCGCGCGTTATATACATGTTATTTTATAATAGTTTTTCCCATAGTTTTTCCTTAACGACTACACATATTACATCACACATTCCAAAAATCATATTACGATTATGTTTCATATTACTATTTACCATTTAGGGTTATTGGCACTTTATTAAATTTTGCTGGTTTACTAGCTTAGTTCTATATATTCATCAAATTATAGAACAGTGCATGCAATTTAAAAAACGTCCACGAGTACGGAGTTTTTCAAAGACAGTCAAAATTGCACGAGTCCGGAATCCGCCAAAAGACAACTCGCTAGCTGTACCTATGCTTACGATTCCTATTTGTACTTTGAATAGTATGGTGGAGACATGACAAGACGAAGAAAACTTTTAGATCAACAGAAGGAAGGGAAAAAGAAAATGCGAAGGATTGGGAATATCGATGTACCTCACGAAGTATTTCTTTCTTTGCTGAAGAAATAACTGCACATGCATATCATTGCAAATATTTATATAACTGCAATGAAACGATATGGATAAGTAAAGTACTTAGGCCGATTGACCTGAACTGTGACAGTGGAATATTTAAGTGTTTTCCCTTATCAGTAATGTGTATACTTACTAATTATAAAGCAATGGTGTCAATGAATAACGAGGGTCGATGCGGATTGACAGTATAGGGTATAATTCGCGAAAAGTTGCAAGGAGCCCGTTTAGTTTGTCCGATAGATATATATACGTCCAAAATATCCAACAACCAATGTTCAACTTTGGAACCTAAATTATTACAGTATGTTGGCAACTAAATATTTAATTCCGTCATAAGACTTAATAAGTTCAATGATTCCAAGATATTTGAGAGTGTTATCAATATAACTTTGGCGTATTCGCGGTTTGAAGTAGACGGCCTTCGTACAACCGGCATGTGGATGGATGGAACGCTGGTTTGTACGAAGTTTAGAATTCATGGAGATACTAGAGATATTTTAAAAATAAACTATAATATACAATCGGGCCATTTATACGGGAGAAAATAAGTCGTGACTTAAATAAGAACAGATATACGATACCGTATTACACATAATGTAACATTAGCATATAGGCGGAGGAAGGTTTGCATTATTGGGAGCGGAGGGGTGGGGGGAGGGGGCTTAGGATTTCATTGGCGATAAAAGTTTACTTGTTCTATGATTGCCATAATTATGGTCACATTTTATATAAAGTTCAGCCTTTTTAGTATTCTTTATATAAAATGTATGTTAATTAGTATTTCATGGTGGTTTATAATCATGTATAAAAGACACACATGTACAGTATATGATCGAACACTCGCATTTGATTGCCCAATAACCAATTTGATTATTTTATGAATATATTGATTATGTTTGAATAACTAAACAAAAATTGAAGTTAATTTTTTTTTCGATCAAAAGCTTTTGCTAAAGTTTAGCTGGAAAGTTGTGATAACCAATTCCTTTTTTAACTGAGATTGTCATCGCTTCTCCCACTTTATCTTCGTCGTTCAAAAGTTGAATGAAACCTTCTGCCACGGTGTCAACACTGTTGTAAAAATATCACATCAGAAACATGTTAATTGCTGGATAGAGCATCCTATATTCCTATTGAATTCAATGAGCCAATTTTGAAGCCAGAATATTTTTAATGAGATCAGATTTCTAAATCTGTCAAATTCTTGACTAGTCAAATCGTTAGCTGTTTAAATTAGTTACACTATGAAGTATAAATATCTTTTCCTATGTAACTTAAGAAATAAACTTCCAATATCTCTTCTAATGAGTTTTAGAACGTTTTAAACACCACATAATGAGGCTTATGGCGGCCATATTGGTGTGATCATTAGTTATTCACCGGCAAATCTAGGAAGAGAGGCCACTGATGATCAATTCTTATCTAAACAATACGTGTCCTTTCCCACCAATAACTAGAAACTGTTAGAACCTCTTTAAACATGTCGCCAACATCACAGTGGATTTATGGTAGTCACACCAATATGGCCGCCATTGGCTCATTTATGCATAGCGGATGCACTATCCAGTCCTTGTTTTCAGATCAGTAGTGGGTAAAACATCCTTAATTATGTTTCGTACTTATGTTTTATACCGAAGTTTAAAAACACAAGCAAGCAAGTTGTGTACTTGTGTACGATTATCAATGTCAATGTGGCCTTTGCATAACACAAGTATAACAAGTATGCCATGCATCCATGCAGCTGCCATCCATTGTCTTGTCATTGTTTTGAAAATAGTTATGGCCACTCATTGTTTGACATAATGCCAACAAGTGAATACATTAATATTTGTTGGCCATCGTTACCTATTGTTAACACAAACCTGGTAATTCCAGTTATTTCAGTATATTGTTTCATTAAGGGATCTCTTTCCATAGCATTCCTCAGCATGTCAGTATCAACAAAGGGGGGACAAATACAATTCAAACGTACGCCGGAATTGATGGCTATCTAAACACAAATATAAGCCATAATAATAATACTTATATAATTCCCTTCTTTCAAAGTAAATTTTTTTGGGAAATCCAATCAGTATGTTTTTATACACCTGTATATACAGTATATAAAAAAAAACAACCACTTAATATTCTAAGATATTCACTTATATATATGACTTCTCGATTACACAGGCGCAGTATAAAGACGACCAGTAGGGTCACTCGGCGATGCAACATGTAGCCGGCTTTTTATGCAAAAATATGCAGTTTACTGGCCAGGAAAGTTAGTCCAGCTTGCTTATTGGCCAGAAAAAGCAATTGACTGGCTGCCAATGCGTAATGAGCGGCCACACAAAATTTCAAATGAGTGGCCCCAGCTTCATCCGAAGCAGAGGCTCATGATACACTTAGGACATATACTTGCTCGACAACTAAGGCCTAAGGTTTTAGCTTTGGTGAGGGAGGAAAACCGGGGGGGGCGAAGAAGCCCTCGAAGCACAGGAGAGAACCAACCAAACTCTATTAAAAAAATCCCCTATACCCTCGACCTACATGCAGATACAGTACTCACAATAGCAAGCTTAACTCAGTGCCTTAACACATCTGTTACCTGTGTTCCCAATAACTCACATGACACTAAAAATACGAAGTACAGTAACTATACGACAGCTAGGTTAAAAAATGGAACATTTAAGAAAATATTCAGACCTCCATTCAAACATACTTACTTTTGCATAAGCCCTTGTAAAGCCAACTACGCCATGTTTAGATGCAGTATATGCACCTGTTGGACTTGGAAAGTAAAAAAGTCCTTCAATATAGAAATATACAATCGAGTCATCAATACAATTACATCAACTATAATTATACATGGAGACTTCAGTCAGTCAATCTAGAAAAACCCACTTCTGTACGTCTTACATGTTTATATCTGAAATAATTACAACAACTCTACTTAATTACGAAAATGTAACGCACACACAAGAGGCCAACAATTTCGGGAGGGCCAACCCCCTATCTACGTATCGCCAAAATCAGTTAAAGTCCACCGAAACCAAAATATTGATTTCTGCTAACGAAACGCCTTAAGACCGCTGGTCTCAAGCAATATAGGATAGCGCAACAATTAATCGGCGCAGAAACTAAGGAAGCCAGTTACACAATAAAAAACCGCTAGTTATACCAAGGGCCAAATTAATCAAACGTACGTGGAATACTTTTTCTTAAAACGTACTGTAGTTAAAACTCTGAAATTGCCAATAAGCTACATTAATCTGACATATAAAGCATCTCGAGCAATACATTACTAGCAATACATTGCCACTGTAAGAAATTAGAATAGTTATCAGCATGTCCGTGAGTAATGTCTGCATGACTTCCGGCTTCATATTTACACAATAAATACTCAATCCAGTTATATTTCCATATCAGTACTTAATACCTGCTTCTGATGCCATGTTGACAATACATCCACCATGACCTCCATTATTTTTATCCATGTACTTTACCCCAAGCAAAGTACCATGAATCACAGCTGTCTAAAATGAAATATAATATGACTATAAATAAATGGTTAATCATGCAGCAAACGAGTAAAGGGCCTTCACTCGGATTGTCTAAGTTTGATCCTTCAACCAACATCGTGAATATTGTTCAAAGCTGCCTGAACCGGAATTACACATTACAAAAAACTCTTCTTATGATTATCTGACAATGTCAGTTTGGGCTTCTCGTTTGTTGAGGATAAAAAAAATAAGACCCCTTTCCATTCTAACCCATTCTGTTTACTTTTCCTGAATTTCCAATCAATTTTTTCCTAGAATTCTATTAAATTGCATAAAATTTACACCAAATTTTATGATGGCAACGGCTTTCGAAATTTTCAATACATGCGTTAGGGCAAAATTATTTTTACTGTCTAAAACGATATTGAAATTGAAAGTTCTGTTCTATATCCTATTGCTTATCAGCTTATCGTGTGAATTCTAAACTATAGATAGCCGTGCATGGGTGTTCTCACTCTTCGCCTTATAACATTTACCTCGACGGTGATAATTTAGGCACTTACCAGGTTTATATTGATTAATTTATTTATATCATCTTCGCTTCCAATACCAGCGTTATTACAAAGTATGTCTATATGTCCATTTTCTTTTACAACTTTGGATAAAATTCCTTTCAATATATTAAGAATTAGCAAAAGAATTACAATCATTGCAAAATTTTGTGTTGTTAATGACAAGAACAAGGCTTAACAGTTTTAATAACATTTATTTAATAAAATTGCACGCGAGCGTGTAACGGTCGCAAGCTTTAACGGTTATATCACAAATTAATCATATTTATTATAGTATTTTATGTATAGAGATGAATACTGATAAATTCGATAACTGATACACGTGATAGATTTTATTATAATCTCACATGTGAAAATTATCGCTTTGAAGTTTATGAAAATGGATATTATTTTTTTTTTTTTTTATTTTGAAAGAAAAGACTTTTATATAAATAATAGAAAAATACATGGATGAAGGCCGGCGGAATCTCAGAATGAACTTGTGATTGATGATATATGTTCACCTGTTCCGCGCGCTTCGCTGTGAGATATCATGTTCAACACTCGAAATAAATCTGGTATTTCCGCGGCGCACCCATGAATAAATTCTCTATATAATTCATCTGTGTTCATATGCTATATATCTGTTTAGATCTCAATTTGTAGTCTTGACTTTGTAACTGATTTAAACTGATGCTGATAAAGTTTACCTTAAACATTGGGATGAGAGACTGAGACAGTTATAATGACAAACACTCACAAAGTTACATATCTTTCTCTGTCTAACACCAAACGGAATTACTCGTCAAGCAAGGGATTATCAAAAAAATCTGCGTCCAAAATTATTGACATTGACAATGTAACGATTAACGATTTTAACTACAGTACCTTCAACTATTTCTGTGTCTGTGACGTTGCATTCCAGAAATGTCGCCGTTCCTTCACCAAATTCATCTTCAAATTTTTTCTGAACGTTTTTTCCTTCATTGACATCAATATCAACAAAATATACCTACATAGACATGAGGGAATAAAATGACCAAATGATCAGACAAATAAGTACGTGGAAGAAGAATTAAATAAGTATTTTGAAATTAGGGGGAAACTACCACCTTTTCGTTGGGGGGTGTTCATCTATGATGCCCTGCAGCGCTATGAGGGACCGCGGAGCTATTTTTGGATTGAGAGACTAAAGATCTCCGAGAGTGCAGTGACACTAGTATCGAATGCTGAAGGAGCGAGACCATTAGAGAGGTATGGGGGCAAGCTCCACCAGAAAATTGTGAAATCTACAGCCTCTGAAATGCCATTTCATGCACTTTGGGAATTGGGGGGTCGATTTGAGAGAAATGTCACAATAATTTTTTCCAGAATATTTGGTCGAACGAAAAGTTAAAAAATCGATCTGAAAATCCACACCAAAAAGTCCGACTATTCCCTGATATTGCTAGATTTAAATAAACAATTAGCCTTAGACATAGCAGAGATCATAATTGACAATTCAGATAAAAAATGAATTTTTTAGTTCAACTAATCTTGTTCTTTTGGTCTTTCTTTCCTTTTTTTTAAATCCTTTGCGCAACTGCACGCTGCACCATGACTTCGATGCCCTGCAAGACCTTTGATTGCCCTGCCAATTGGTCATTTTTGAATTTTGGGGGGTGTCACACCCCCCAATACCCCCCTTAAGTTTCGCCCCTGTTTGAAATGTGATACAATCAAGAATGTAGAAACTAAATGAAAAAGGTAATTAAGACAGAGTACTTCCGAAGAATGAGAAAGGTTTTGAAATCTGAGTTAAATGCGGGTAAATGTTATTCAAGCTATCAATACGATATGGAGCTGGAACCGTTGACTGGACAAAGGTAAAGCTAAGACAAATGCATGGACAAGAAAACAAGGAAATTGTTAATAATATGCACGAGCATGCATCCATGGGATAATGTGGATAGGTTATATTAGAAAAGAGCAGGCGGAAGGTGAGGCTTACAAAACATAGAAGTTGTTGTGAAGCTAGAAATATGCAGCTTAGGATATTACAAGAGAATCTATTAAGATCTTATAGTAAAAAAAATATAATCTGTGCCGACGAGAAACCTACGCTAAAGAAACCAAAGCCAAAGGTGAGTAAAAAAATTTAAATTACATTACAAAGCAACGAAGTCCCAGGAAACTGAAGGTCTGATCGAGGGATTTTGTAGGGATTTTTCAACAAACTTTGGCAGGATTCCAGGAATTTTGTTGGAATATTTTTTGAGATTTTTGAGGAAGTGTACGAGGATTTTTGGAGTATTACACCCCTCGGGTCTGATAAGGAACACTTGATGGATACCAGAACCAGGGTTTGGAAAACGCTAAAGCAAAGGTCAGCTACTCAGCTTTTTCTTTCTTCATTATATAATCAGTGCACATTACGTCATTGTGTGACAATGTTGGATAATATTTCACAAAATAAAGAAATTGCAATGGGCCAATTGCGGAATTGCAAAGCATCATCGTAGTTTAGTTACACGGCAGAATTTTTCAACATGGCGATTGTATTTTTCGAACGAGGGAAGGTGCTAAACACATGGGAATTGAAAGAAAAGTTTTATCATTTTCATATGAAATCTGTACGGCTTGTTTCCTATTTCTACTTTGTCTTGGGTTTCTACGAGCGAGTGTGGTCGAAATATTCAACATCGCGTACAGAGTCACTGAAGCGGGGAAGGAGTTCGATTCGAGGTTGTCAGACACAAATTTTGGAATAGTTTACAATACAAAGGTGAGTACTGGCATTAAATTATTTTCAGGATAAGGAACACGTTGTGACTCATTGCTCGCCTGAAAATTTCGGCGATCGATTTAATTCTAGCGACTTGAGAGTCAAAAATGTTTGCACACTTGAACAACACATGTTTGATCAAACGTTCTTCTCACAAACCAAAACATTGAGGTTGTTTGGCAGGAAAAATAAAAACAGTTGTTGTTTGAAATACCGGGCTTTCACATTTCAAAGGTTTTCGATGTTACAAAACATGTTTAAAAAGTACTTTTAAGTGCTATTCACTGCTGTTCAAGTGTCTTACTGGAGTTTTTTAACCACAACATATTTGCTTGTTTCGAGTATATTGTGACACAAATTTAAATTCTACACAGGTTTTCAAAATTATGCAACATTTAAAGTTTTCTTTGACTTTCTGCAACCGGCATGTAATTTCTTAACTTATGCTGGTTCAAGTAACAATGTAGAATATTCAGCAGAATCGGAAAAAAAGCTGGGGCGAAAAAGGTCAATGTCGCCAGAGCAGGAGTTGTTTATGGTTCTGGTTCACATACGTTGTGGTCTTATGGGGGTGGACATTGCTCACCGATTTGGCATTTCAGAAGCACACGTATCCCGTATCTGGGCTACTTGGTTAGAGTTTCTCTATCACAAGTTAAGAGCCCTACCCATTTGGGCATCATGTGATTACATACAACAAACAATGCCACAGCATAATGCTTCAAAAACAGCATTCAATGATGCAAACCTATTTGCAATTCAAAGGCACAATACTGAAATAAGAGAATCTATACTGGAACAAATTACTGTTCCTAACTTTGCAGAAGTGTGTAAACATTTACCTTCTCTGGAGTATACACCACATACTGAAAACATTATTTTTACAACCAAAGAACAAATGGTTGACATTGAATGCAATACAAGAGGTCAGTCACAGAGCAAACTTTGGTTTCACCCACATCACTACTTAGCAAAATCCTATTGCCAGCAAGTAATGTTACAAAGCCCCCAAAAGCATGTCAGTGGGCCAACAGTAATGAGCAGACTGCCATTGAAAAATATTTGGAGCAAAAGAATTTCGATGAACTGATGACTGCATGTATTCAGTAGGGGTGCACCGGATAGTACTTTTTACTATCCGGCCGGATATGCCGGATAGTTTAAAAATATCCGGCCCGGATATCCGGCCGGATACTTGAATATTTCTTATTCAAGACTCGGGCCTCCTTTTCAGGTTGAATAAGGGTGTGCATCAATGCAGGCAATGAAGGCAATGATGCCCGAATGATGCCCAATGATGAACAATGCACTACTTCATGTTAGGACTATATAGAGATTCATTATATAATATGCTGTTTGTCATGAAGTATTGAAGTATCAATATAGTGACCGCTGGCCAACATTTTTGGCTTTGCTATAATAGAAATACTGGAACAGTAAACCAATTCATATAATATTGTTCTTTTGTTTGTTGTATTGATGTCCAACTGTTTTCTTTTCATAGCATATTTATTGATATTTTTTCCGTTTTTAAGTTGAAACAAAATTAATACGCCTTGAAAAAAATATCCGGTATCCGGGCCGGATATTAAAAATATCAGGCCGGATACCGGATAGTCGGATTATCTCATTATCCGGCCGGATATCCGGCCGGATATGATATCCGGTGCACCCCTAGTATTCAGTGTGGGTTAATTCTTAAACACAGAAGCTCCATGGCTTGGTGCAAGTCCAAACTGCTTGTTATATGATTCTGCAGAGCCAACATTATTTAGATGATAACTCGTCATATTTTCTTTTTAAAGCTGCATGTTCAGTTTTTAATTTTTCATTGATTGACGCTTGTGCCTCTATGCCGCCAGTTGTTTGTTGTTCAGACTGGGTTGTTTCAGTAGTGTCATTGTCTAAAATATGTTCCCTGCCTTGGGTACTGTTTACAGTTTGTCTGCATGATATTTTAAGGACAGTTGGCAATGCACCAAAGGATTTCTTTCCACCGGGAAAGTGTAAGGAACACACGTTGTGGCTTTTAAAGGTTTTCTTTGTATTCCCAATAAATTTAGCCATATTTCCTTTAATTTAAGCTTGAATCCAGAGGAAATTTATGGAAGGATAATTCCGGATTTTTTTTACACTGTTGCTTCGACAAAGTGGCACACGACAGGTCGTCCCCCCGCACTTTTTTTTACCTTTAGGCACTTTTTCCATGTCACTTGCCATATTTATCAAAACAGACCGTAAACCAAACGGCTCGAAACTTTCCAAAATATACTCGAAACAAGCAAATTAAATATGTTGTGGTTAAAAAACTCCAGTAAGACACTTGAAAGTTGAACAGCAGTGAATAGCACTTAAAAGTACTTTTTAAACATTTTTTGTAACATCGAAAACCTTTGAAATGTGAAAGCCCGGTATTTCAAACAGCAACTGTTTTTATTTTTCCCGCCAAACAACCTCAATGTTTTGGTTTGTGAGAATAAAGTTTGATCAAACATGTGTTGTTTCGGGACGGTCAAGTGTGCAAACATTTTTGACTCTCAAGTCGCTAGAATTAAATCGATCGCCGAAATTTTCAGGCAAGCAATGAGTCACAACGTGTTCCTTATCCTGAAAATAATTTAATGCAGTACTCACCTTTGTATTGTGAACTATTCCAAAATTTGTGTCTGACAACCTCGAATCGAACTCCTTCCCCGCTTCAGTGACTCTGTACGCGATGTTGAATATTTCGACCACACTCGCTCGTAGAAACCCAAGACAAAGTAGAAATAGGAAACAAGCCGTACAGATTTCATATAAACTTTAATCGAAGTGAAAATGATAAAACTTTTCTTTCAATTCCCATGTGTTTAGCACCTTCCCTCGTTCGAAAAATACAATCGCCATGTTGAAAAATTCTGCCGTGTAACTAAACTACCATGATGCTTTGCAATTCCGCAATTGGCCCATTGAATTTGTTGCTCGTCTAGCGACGATCAGACTGACAATATAACGATGACCATGACTGACAATAAAACCAAATCTTTGATATCGTTGAGACAATTAATGAAATGATGGAATTATCCATGTTCATATAAACAACAAAATATTGATATAATCTGACCATTCTATAATCTAAGTATTGATATTTCATGCTGGCAATATAAAGGCTACCTTGGCTTTATTCTGTAACAAGGATTTCGTGATCGCCTTTCCAATTCCTCGTGCCCCACCAGTGATAACTGCTACAGAACCAGCTAACTTCATCATTTCATAAACCAACTGAGAGACTGCAACTGAGATATTCTGTTTACATCACGAGAATTACGCAATAGAAAGGCTATTACAATATTTATATACTCGTATCAAGTTTCAAGCATTTTAAGTGTGCTCGTAACAATTGACCCGTGAAATATTAACAATTATTTTTTTACTTTCGGTCCGGAAGTGTTATTTTGTAATTTCCTGCAATTTGATTGGCTACACGAGCGGGCGGCTTTTTACGATATTTAGGCCGCGGGCAGGAGAGTTATTTTTTTGTTTACAAAATTTTACAAAGTGGTCTTTAAATTTTGAAAATTGATTTAATGAGAATGTAAATTGGTCAAACTAGTCAAAAAAATGTTCTCCGATGATACCTATCATAGTGAGAGCGAATTTTACTACCCAGACGATTTAAACTCTGTGGAAAACGAGCCAATTTCAGCTTCAACCAGTTACGAAAACGTCGAAAAAAATAAATACGTTATTTAGAAGCGGCCCTCGACCTTCGGTCTCGGGCCGCTTCTGAGGCCTCGGGAAAATATTTTTCCAGTACGGCCCTCCCACCCGGTAAATAACATATATATATATTTTCTTACGGTTCAAACAAATCTGCATTACGGGATGTTTTGCATTTATAATTTCAAAAGGTTCGTTAGATTTCATTGGTCAACAACAGATACATAAAGGCTAGAACGTAGACATATACTGGTAATCTCTCACTACACCAACACAGTACAGAAGTTACCTCTAATTCGGTCCTACTAAACAGTAAACACCGTCCGCGAACGTCCGCGAACGTCCGCGAACGTCCGCGAACGTCCGCGAACGTCCGCGAACGTCCGCGAACGTCCGCGAACTTTATTTAGGTTAAAAGTTCGGTTAGTTAAATTTATTTTTGACATAATTAAAGTGGTTTTAGGCGTTTTTATGCCTTCGTGTATTTAGATATTAGGCCATCTGCAATGAAATTTGAGTTTCACGTCAGCCTCTTTTCAAAAAAATCATGCGGGCGGCAAAGCCTGATCACAGCAGGCGTTTTTCTACAGGTTTAATAGCCTGTCATGCAGGCTATCACAATTATAGGCTTTTTTGGACTTTACTGTGTATATTCTTTGATATTTAATAGACTTAGTAATGGTTATAAAATAATGGATTTTTTGTGAGTAAAGGAATTTTTGTGCGGTGATAAAAATGTGGTGCGGGCGCTGACGTGAAACTCAAATTTCATTGCAGATGGCCTTAGATAGTCAGGGAATCAAATCAGGGACTCAGTCGCATCGAGACCACAATGTCAATGTGCAACTAGCTAGCTAACGATTGAGAGTCGATTAAAATTTAGCAAACCAAACCGTAAACGAGTTGTGGAGTCAGTGAACTAAAAAAATTTCAACATACGAACATACGAACGTGCGTCGAAATGTCTACTAGTCGAGAAATTTATGAGGCTAAGCATGGGGAAAGCGGTATAAAGTTGGTGTCTCCAGGGGCGTAAATGTGAGGGAGTGTGGGGGGTGGTACACCCCCAGAGATCATGATCCAGTCGGTCTCAAAATCGGTGCGGTCGGTCTCAAGATATTCATTGTTAAATTGGACGCATTATGCCACGTAATGCTACGCGAGACTGGCTAAATAGTTTCAGAGACCGACTTCAATCGTTCCATTAATTAAAATATAAAGTTTGCCGAATATGCTGTTTCAATCTTTGTTGTAAAGCGTTCTTCTAGAATGTCATATCACTCATACTGTATGTGGTGTGCGTATGTTGAATATTTACAGAAGCACTGAAGCACTGTAAATGTTCAAACAAACTACTTTGAAATAGAACCATAATATTGGCAGTTGCCTGTTGCCACAACTGCTATAATCTACATATTAAATACTTTATGGCAAACTTATTGTACAGGAAGCTAAACTTATTCTTATCCGGAAAAACTACATTGTTTTTGCGATATAATTCGAAATTTTTTACTGATTTCCACCTACAAATTGGAATAAAATATTTGTTCAGAACGTAGGAAATCGTGTCTACAAGGTCCTAGATTTCAAAATTTCCCAGAGGATTTCCCAGAGGAGGATTGCATCAGTCGTCCTATTCTGCTGGACCTGCCCCTGTGTACATGAGTTCAGTAAAAATCATTGATGAAACTTAACTTACGCAAGTTGAATTGTGCGGTTACTCATGCGCAAGTTATTGCATTCTATTGTATTATAAGAATAGGTAATAGATAATTAATCAAATAACAAAGCGCGGACGCTTGATAAATATACGACCATATTGATTAAATTTAATAATTCATTAATTCACACCAACGAACATATGAAAGATAAACTGTCTTGATAAGCTTCCACTCAAAATTTTCAGCGACACCACTCAAGTCTGTGAATCCTGTCCCTAATAATTTTAGCACCAAAGAGTTTTATTCGTATCCGTTTATCCAGTCCTGAATGGTGTCCTTGACAGGCGTGTCGCAATTCTGAATACGACGTTTCAGCGAAGAACGAAGGCAATTAGCATTACTAGAAGGGAACGCTATAATCATATTTTAAAAATATCATATAAAAGTGTTTTGGTGGGCTTTGATATTCATTTCAAAACTCGTTTAGTTTGCTAAATTTCAATCATTAGCAAGCTTGTTGAAGCAAATTCGATTCCCTGATTATCTAATATCTAAATACACGAAGATACTTTAAAAAAGGCATAAAGAAAGCCCAAAACCGCTTTGTAACATTGTTATCCCGTTGTCTTTGTGTAATTATGTCAAAAATAGATCTAACTAACAAACTTTTAACCTAAATAAAGTTCGCGGACGGTGTTTAGTAGGACCCTTCTAATCAGCAAAACGAATACTGAAAACGAATCAGGCGAAACCAGCGATAATATAATACTGCTAGGAAACAGCTAAGCCAGATCAAAATACAGACCTGGTCAAGTAGACGGCCCAATAAAGTGCCAATAAAATTGTTTCTAATAAAATTGTCTTTCAATAAGAGAATCTAACATTATCCTGTTGTCAGTGCTAGGAGGGTGATATACTGGAGAATACAGGAGAAGCCACGGGGGAGTCTGGTTGGTCTGGTGCGAACCCAAAGAACTTGAATGTCAGTATATCATATGTCAGGACCAAGCTATCTTAGTGGATCGCACTACGTTTGGTAATTGCAACCAACATTGTATGCGATCTGATGAATATAATGTAGATATACAGGAACTGTGGACATAAGTATAGCTGAGCAAACTAAACAATCCTCGCGATCTAATGTATGGTTAAATTATTTGCCTTTCCTTGAAGTGCTTCCTCTCAGGTCACTTTCAAGAAAGAAAGGTGACCCGGTAAGAGTACCCTCAAGAAAACAAGATGATTGTAAGGTGTCTCCTTTAACATCTAGCCCTATGAATTCTATTAAAGAATCACAATACCTTTTTCGGCGGCGCCAAACAAACCAGAGGCCCCCACCACGTTCAATAGAATGGTTAGACCACTTAAAGTTGGTCCGAAGTATAATGAAAATGAAAATGTAGCTCCTATCATTAATCGAATCAATATTTGTTTTCCAATACCAGTAATTATTACGCACCGAAATAACGATTGTTCCTATCAGTATTATCAACCAAAATCTAACCCTGGCATTATAGTAATCTGATCTACATTAAAAAAAAGAGAGTCCGTTATATTCTTCAACTGCTCGGACTTTACCAAATGTGCTTATTGTGACTTCAAGATCTATTATGGGAAAAATTGATGAATTAGAATATTACTCAAATGAGCACAAAATCGAAATTATCATTGTCACGGAGACATGGCTATCTGATAATATACCTAGCGAAGTTGTTAACATTTCAGGATTTACATTAATACGTAAGGATAGGGATATTGGTCTCGGAGGGGGCTGTGCGATTTATGTTCGTGAAGAGATTTCAATGAAAACTCGTAATGATCTCTCTGACCCAAACTTCGAATGTCAGTGGCTAACTCTGCGCCCGAAGTGGCTTCCACGAGCAGTTTCGAGGATTGCTGTTGCTAGTGTATATCTTCCTCCCTCAATGGATCGAATAAGTATAGAGAACATTTTTATGATTATTTATTTTCGTGTTATGACATTGTATCATCTGAGAGTCATGATACAGGATTTATTGTGGCTGGAGACTTTAATCCTTGGAGCAACGGTTTTGATACAAAGTATCTTTCAAACTATTGTGAAACCAACTTAAAGCAAGTGGTTAAGGATCCGACATGAAACTCCAATATTTTGGACCTTATTTTCACCAACATCAGCTCGTATTACAACCCCCCAGAAGTAATTGCACCACTGTCTACTTCAGATCATAACATGGTTATTTGGTCGGCGAAAGTACATGATTAATTACTATTTCCCGGAGAGAACGTTAGAATGCATTCTGACGATAATTTTTTTATAACAACAAAAATAAAAAGGTTATTAAGGAGGCGAGATAATGCATATAAACAGGGAAGAATGCCTATGTTTAGGGAACTACGAAATAGAGTAGCATCGGAAATTCGAAGGAGAAAGAGAAATTATTATGTAAAGAATATTGGAAGACAGAATAGTAATGGTGATGCTCGAACATGGTGGAAGAAGTTTGGAAACTGACTGGAAAGAAGAATACTCCTATAAATCTCAGTGAACAGGGTTCAGTTTCCAAACTGGAAGATAAAGATGCTGCAAATATGATTAATACGTTTTTCGCAGGTTTAACGAATGATTTCCCAGAAATTCAACCTAGATGGTTATCTTACGGTCAGTCGGATATCCTGCCCATTCTTACACCTGATAGCGTGGCGAAAAAGCTTTTGTCCATCTAGTCTAACAAAGCTCCTGGTCCAAATGACCCGTATCTTAAGATAATCAAAATGTTTGCACATTTCTTAGTTGCCATTCCATTGGCAAACATTTTCAATGCATCATTTGTGCAGAAGATTTTCCCAAAATTGTGGAAAGAGTTCTATCTAGCACCAATACCAAAAGTGGGACCGTGCACGGATATGGATAAAATAAGACCGATAGCCCTTACTAGCACAATACGGTCTTATTAACAACAATACGGTTTTATTAACAAATTACAAAATTTTACAAACAATAACATCTTGCTGTCCACAGATAGCAAAAGCTAATCGCGGTGGACAGCAACTACACGCATTCGTAATCTAAGAAGGTTGCAGAACACTAGCTATTACTATATATACGACAGAAACACATTCACCGTATATACAAACATAATATCTGACGGATGATCAAACACAAACTCTAATGAGTAATCAGACCAAAAGCCAAAATCGTAAAATGATAGATTAGTTTTATTTGATTTAACTTTAGATTATTGCAATTTCTTTTTGTAAAGTTGGAATATCAATATAATCATCTTTCTTTTCTAATATTTGAAGTAGCTTCCAATGCAAAGCTTTTTTAAAGTGATTCTTTGGTGTTTCACGTAGATCTGCTGGAATGCTATTCCAGATGCTAACTCCCATTCTTGAAAATGACTTTCTTTGTACATCTAAACCTGAATATTCAACGTGGTAGTTCTTCCTAGTGGAAGATCTGGTGTTGTGTTTATGTACCTGACTTAATGCAGTAAACAAAGCTGATATATTTGGGGGTACTACAGTTTTGGATACATCATGCATTAATATTGATACTGATTTAAAATAAAGCAAATTTATTGGCAGAACATTTGCTGAGTGAAAATATGGAATGGCATGAGAAAGATAATGTGCAGAGTATATTAAACGGAGAGCGCGTTTTTGAAGTTTAAGGATTTTTTCAATGTAACATTTTGCAGCATGGCCCCATACAACGATACCATAAGTTAGGTAAGGCAGCATAAGGGACTGATAAATACTTTTTAGGGTACTAACTGGTACAAAATGACGCAGTCTAGAAATTATGCCAATTCGTTTGCTAAGATTTGAAGCGATGTACCCAATATGATATTTCCATGTTAGATTTGAGTCCATGAGAACGCCAAGGTATTTAATGTAATTTTTAGGTGCTAGGGAGGCGAAAGTATTGGACTGTGGATCATACATCTTTAAATCTACCGCATAATCCAACCGTTTTTGGTAAGAATGAAAAATAATGAAATTAGATTTTTTAATATTTAAGGATAATTTATTTGCTGTTAACCAATTGTAGATATTAACAAGTTCAGCATTGACAATATTTTCTAATGATTTTAAATTCTTATCGGCATATAGCAAGTTGGTGTCATCTGCGAATAAAGAGAACGCCAGTTTATCAGAAGAGTCATAGATATCATTTATATAAATCAAAAATTTCAAAAATACAATAAATTTCAAAAATACAAGAGTCGTACGTGGTTGATTGGATGTATGATGATATAGAGTTTGCAATTTGCCGTCCTTGCGCTCGTTCACCTTTTGCATAAATGGAATAAAGCATTAGAATTGCCACAGCGAGTAATAAGAAATTTTTTTTTGCTTTCGTAAGGCTTTTGATCTCATTGATCACAACGTATTATTGGACAACTGTTGCATAATTGGAGTTTGACCTGGGCTTATTAGCTGGTTGGGCTCATATTTGAGCAAGAGGATGCAAGTGACAAGGTTTGGTAATGAACTCTGAACTTTTAGAAATGGTTGCATGATAAATCGTTCTAACACTTATACTTCATGCTTTTACTAGTGATTAATTGTAATAGTTTTAAAATTGCTATGTATTGTAATACGCATCCCAATTTAGCTATTTATTGTAGCTACTTGATGTGTAAATGATCTATTAAATCTAAAACTTAAAATATAAATCATGCAAATATTCAAGAATATCGAATTTGATCGCACTTTTTATGTACATGCAGACACCACCTGACCACGGGGTATACCAGAAGATCGATTTTTATGAGTGAAATGGTAACCAGGAATATGAAGATATGTTCTGCTTACTGAATCGGTCAGCCATGTCGCAGTGATGAATGCGAAATAGTTTGGTTTTCGTATGCGCATTCGATCATCACGTTATGTAGAACGCGCAATATAAATTCAAATTATTATTTATTAATTATTATTGGTTATTTGTAATAAAAAGATTAACTTCGTCTATCTTGGGAACAAGAGACATAGTGTTTGTAAGTATTAAACTGGGGGAAAATTCCGATCTCGCAGAGCTTGGATGTGTTACTTCTATACTTGGATATGTTAGACATATATTGGCATCTCTTCGCTGCTGTCAAATCTCCAAGAAGATTTTTTCGTTCGTGATTACGCCTCTGATTGGTTTGATCATATTGAGGGTTTTCACGTGTTTCATTATATCTAATTTTACTTGGTTGGTTTACTTCAAATAGATCACTCGAGATAAGATGTATTTGGCCCCTAACTGGTGTTTTATTGTTTAAACGTGTAAATTGCGCATTCATACATACAGGGGTTTTCACCATCAAAATCACACTGGTGCGCCTCGTACTCAGTGATTTGATCTTGTTGATCATCAAAGACAAGTGGCACATTTTCATCAAATTAATAGATTTTAAACTTTTTTTTATATAAACTTTATTTAAAACATTACATTTGCCCCCAAGAGCACAGTGCTCATCGTGGGGGCTCACGAAAATTATTAATTACATTAAAAAAAACACAACACACAACAAAAAAGAAATATAAAGTACGCCAAATTGCTTCAGACATATACGTAACAAAATGATATTATTATGAAACAAAATGACATCATTAACTTCAATGATATCATTAGAATCAGAATCTTCTTGATGAAACCCATCAGCAAGGCGCTCTTGTTGATCTCAAAAGCAAACTGATCCGGGATAAGATGTATATTTGACCCCTAACTGGCAGCTTATTATTTAAAATTGTAAATAGCGCATTTTTACAAGGTTTTTCAATTTCTATGTTATCTTCATCATTTTTTTTGTTTTTTCATCCAAAATGGCAAACAATTCCGTTTGCAAAGCCTCAATTACAGTGTGTCCCACCTTTAAGTTATCGCCAGTTAGACTATCCCGGCCCGCTTTCAGATCTATAGTACATGGTGCATCGGATATGAGTGATGTTACACCAGGTGTGATATCTGTTTTATCTGCTAAATTGTTATTGATTTTTGATTTTCGTTCGGGGTCGCCGAAATCAGAAAGTTTTTCCTTAAAGAGTTCTAGCTGAAGCTGATTTGATTTAATCCGCTCGATTTCGCTTGAATACTTATCTACGGGAGTATACGTACCTCATGTGCATTTGTCAGGCTTTGTAGTGAGTCGATCCTTGCTTGCGTAACTTCGATATCAAATTTCATAACATCCATTTCCACCAACACTTTCCCACACGAGCACATTTGCAATTCGATGGATCAGCAAAGAATTGTGTAGGATTAATAGACAATTTGCATTATAGACTAAATTTTGTTCTAGGCAAGGAAAAGGGAAACAATCACAAAAGCTACAAAGAACATAATAAGATTAGTAAAATTGCAAAGTTTGGTTGCGAAATGTTGTAATATGCGGAAAATATAGCCTTGCAAAGTTTGCAAATTTGGTAACTTTTGTATTACGTGCGGAAATTCCTACCACATTTCGGCCAAATGCATGCATGTGGTAGGAATTTCCGCACGTAATACAAAAGTTACCAAATTTTCAAACTTTGCAAGGCTATATTTTCCGCATTTTACAACATTTCGCAACCAAACTTTGCAATTTTACTAATTTTAGTATGTTCTTTCAGGCAATATACTTTTTTTTGCCTAGATAAAAAATTAGTCTATAATGCAAATTGTCTATTGATGGATTAATATTCTCAGTTACTTTTGTGGTATTAGTTTCAAGTTCAACCACAGGTTCTCTTGTAGTGAGAAACACATTACTGCAATTTCGATCTATGAAAATATTTATCAGTGATTCTCTTAACGTTTCTGCATAATCCCCCCGAAACAGCGATGATCCTTGCTTTCCTGACAAACCGCTTCGACTTTCCGCCAGGAGACGTCGAGACGACCATTTCCCATTCAGTCCGATAACATTTTGAACAAAATACTTCAAGGACAAGGACTCGAAATCGTGTTTCCATTTAATACGCTTTCCATAAAGAATCAGCTCAGAGTTATCTACGAATGGCTTAATTGCTTGTCAGAGCTTCGTGAGACAAGAGTCGTTACAAAAGTCGTTACAAGAACAGGGCAAATGGACTTCGCCTGGAGGAGAAGCGAAGCGATTTAAGAGTGCCGACCGCCGATTTGAAATGACGTGGTACGGCGGCAAACAACAGACTCTTACATTTAGCGGCAGCAAATGAAGGAGAAATTGGTAGCTTTGGTTGAAAAAAAATTGCCTAATAAGACAAAAGATCCAAAAGCTATATCACGAGTTGAACTGAATAAAAATTTCGAAAACGAACCTTCGACAAAGAATATTAATGAAGGTGATTGCTTCGGTTCATTGGCTAGCGTTGTCAACACCCTGAAAGCGAAGTTGAACAATTTCGGAAACCAAATACCAATCGAAATATTGATGTCCTGTTCCATAAATCAGAAACTAACTTAAATGAGCAGAAAAAAATAGAAATTGATGTATTGCGAGAGGAGAACCGCAAATTAAATTTAAACAATGCAGATGAACGCCTCAATAACCATGCACACAGTTTAGCTGACCTAAATAACAAAGTCAAGGCTGCCGAGGAAGAAAAGGCTAGTCTATTAACTGTTATAATTAACTTCAGTCTGATCGTAATAATACTATAACAGACAGAAACAACGAACGAGAGGTGTGGTCAAGACTACAGTCAAATAACCCACGAAGAAGTGTAAAGAAATTACCACCCCAAGCGCAGAATCAGTTGACTAACGATATTTTAGAGTCAAATCAGTATGCTTCGTTGACGATTGAAGAATCAAAGAACGACGAAGACACTTAATGTAACAAACTCCCCGAAGAGCCTGGAAGTCCGCCGAAATCAAGTAAAGGAACAAGAAAACATAAGCGAAATTATACAGAGACAAACTCAAAACAACATCAAAATGTCCCAAAGTCTACAGAAAGCTCAATAGCGATCTTAGGAGATTCCATGTTAAAGATGCTGAATCCGTCAAAATTACGCCGCTCGAACGGTAAGAAAATGATTTTTTAGACTTTTCCGGGGCAACTACTACACACATGAACCACTATGTAAAGCCAACTCTCGAGAAGACTCCTGAACTTGTTGTGTTACATGTGGGGACAAATGATATTCAACGCAAAGAACCTGAGGGAATTGCGGCAGAAGTAGAAACTTTGTGTAAAAGCATAATAAAGAACGGCTTGACGAAAATTGCTATTTCAGAGACTACCTTTATCATAGTTGTAATTTGTTCAATATATCCCAAGTAGCGAGAGAAAACAAGGAAAAACAAACAAATGCGGCAAACAATGCTAATTGCGAAAATTGCTAAAAGACCCAATAACGCCAAAAATTCGAGGTTTTAAGATTGCAAGCTTAAATATTGCTAGCTTACCTAAACACATAAATGAATTAAGAATTGTAATGAGAAATAATGACATTGATGTTCTTGCAATTAATGAATCTAGAATGGATAGCACTATACCAAATGATTCAATATCGATATATGGTTATAATTGGGTAACAAAACATAGAAATAGATCTGGTGGTTTGTCGGCTTCTTCATACGAGATACAATCAATTATCGTATTAGACCTGACCTTAATGACGAAAATATTGAAATTTTAACAATTGAAATTTTCAAAAATAAAAACAAACCATTTTTAATCACAACATGGTATAGGTCTCCGAAAGACCCTATGGACATGCTTTATAAATTTGAGAACTGTCTTAAATTGATTGATAACGAAGATAAAGAAAGCATTATTTTAGGGGACGTCAATTTTGATAGCTTAAGCAATAACCCTACACACCTTGTTTCTGATATGGATTTCATTACTAAACTTTACCAATACGAGCGGTTAATAAAAGACGCCACTAGAGTAACTAAGGACAGTAAAAACCAGACTATATTATCTCTAGTGGAGTAAGACCATTTAGATCCCAACAAATCGTGGTTAATTTGGAAAAATACATTTCTCTTGATATTATTAACAAATATGCACCTCTGAAAAAACGTAGAGTGTCCAATAAACGTGTGCCTTGGCTAACTGGGGATTTAATTGTAAAAAAGCGTCAGAAAGCATATTTGAAAAAAAGGCAACATTATCAAAATTAGAAGCTGACTGGCCGCTTATAAGTCTGCCAAAAATAGTTACAATAGACTAATTAAGGATACCGTTCGTCAGTATTATCAAGAGGGATCTTACGAAAACGTGGAAAACAATGAATAAGTGAATAAGTCCAAAAAAGGTGCTAAAATGCTTGAGCTAAGAACTGATGATAATGAAACGATTGATCCAATTCACATTCCAAATGCGTTCAATAAATATTTTACCGAATTGGGAGAAAAACTATCTAATGATATACCTCCATCAAACATGACTCCCGAAAGTTGCTTTGCGGATTTCGAATGTCCAGCAAATACGCTATCTATTTTAAAGATCTATCCGAGATGGAAATCTTAAGATTGCTTCATAGTTTGACTGCATCGAAAGCATCAGGTATAGATCAAATTTTGGCTAAAATTCTAAAATTTGCTGCCCCTATATGATTGCTCCCTTACTTACACTAATTTTCAACCAATCAATTCGTACAGGTATATTCCCAACTGATTGGAAAATTGCAAGGGTAACACCAATATACAAATCCGAAGCAAAACATTGCATGTCTAACTATATACCCATATCTGTTATTCCGATTGTAGTGAGAATTATGGAGAAGCTAAACACAACCAGATTTATGAGTATCTAATTAGGTCAAATTTATTAACAAATTCTCAACACGGATTTAGACCGCACCATTCTACGGTTACAGCATTACTAGATATCACGAATAGGTGGTATCAGAATATGGACATTGGCCAACTTAATGGTGTAATATTCTTAGATTTAAAAAAAAGCGTTCGACATTGTTAATCATGAAATCCTTCTTAGAAAGTTGAGTATTTATGACATAAGAGGAACAACATTACACTGGCTCAACTCCTATTTAACAGGAAGAACACAATACTTCCAAATAAATGGCCAATTATCTGATCCACTATCCATGATAACAGATATACCACAGGGTTCGGCTCTAGGCCCACTCTTATTTTTAATCTATATATTAAATGATTTACCTAAATGCCTAGAGCATACAAATGCAAATATGTTTGCCGACGACACCCAAGTTGAAACATCAAGTGATGATATAACCAGATAGGTAGCAATAAAAGAGTCAAACAAATAGACATAGAACCCCATATACACATAAGAGGTAGGGAAATTGATCAAGTTAAAATAACAAAATCACTTGGCTTAATGATTGACGAAATTAACGATTGTAATGGAACGCTCAAGTAGACAAAATTACAAAAAAGGTTAATTCAGGTCTCAGCATCCCAAGGCGACTGCGAGATATAGTAGATTATCGAACATTAATTACAATATATTTATCAACAATTCAGCCTCATTTTGACTACTGCTCACAGGTTTGGGGCTGTCTGGGGAAAGGATTATCAGATAAACTCCAGAAGCTCCAAAACAGAGCATTTCGCATAATAAAACGTGAAAATTATGAAACACGTTCAGTAGACATTTTGAATAAGGTAGGTTTTCCTAACCTACAAACCAGGAGGGGGCATCAATTAGCCATCCTAATGTACAAAGTTAAACATAAAATATTACCAAATTATTTAACAGAAATTTTCACCAATACGAATGAAATTCATGATTACAATACGAGACAGAGCGAATTTAATTTCGCATTACCTAAGCCTAATACTAATTACATGAAAAAAGCTTTCGCCTACAGGGGTGCTGAGACTTGGAATAACCTTCCCATTGACTTAAAATCGACAAAAAGTATCTCTGGCTAACTAAAATCAAACATATGTAAGTCTTGTAAATAGTTGTATAAAGTACATTTAGTTTGAATTTAATCTTTATATATTCTAATTAGTGTATACGGCCTATTGGAAGATCACCCGTCACCTATTGATGAAACACACCTCTACAACAAACGTATAATTCGTATAAAATTTACATGATGTATTTTAATAAAAACATGATGCAACCACAAAACGTTGCAGCTAGTACCATGAAGTATATCATACCCCAACGCTATAGTCAACCGCTGACAGATGTAACACCGGCTCTGGTTTATTTATATAAAAAGTGAACTAGTACTGGAATTCTTCGGTATTTCTAAAAAATAAAAAGAAGTTGGGTTACTTACTAATGTCTGACTGCGACGAGTGCCCGATCGGTTATAAATTGATATATCAATAGTTTTATACTGTTTTGAATTATTTATACTTTTATACTGTTTTGACGAACACAAAATTGCTTTTGCACAATAGTATTGCACTGAACATAATTCTGTGCCGTTACTAAACGGTAATACTTCCGTTTAAAAAAATTCTTAAATAGTTAATTTAAAATTTATTTTAATAGTTCTTAAATAGTTGTATACCATGGCTCATTAGGGTCATCCAATAATACACAACTTTTTTCCGATTAAATAATTTTCTACCAACCATCAAATCGCGCGATCGCCACTTATAATCCGCGATCTCGACATATAACTCGCCTTTGCCACTTATGACGCGCAATTGTGACATATAAACTCCGATCGCGACTTATAACGCGCGATCACGTCTTATAACGCGCGATCGCCACTTATAACGTGCGATCGCGACATACAATGTGCGATCACGTCTGATAACGCGCGATCGCGACGTATAATGTGCGACATGTATTGCCTTCATTTATGATTGAATCCAAGATGGAGGAATACATAGAAGATCACATGGACGACTTCGAGGAAGAAGGTGAAAGCATGGGCGTAACAAAGGTACTTGTCCTGTCTCTCTGTAGTGTTTTGCCCAATTGCCTGCATAGATTTGGTTTCACCCAGACTTCAATGCAGAATTTCATAAGATATTTGCCGACCACCGTTGCGGACGGAAATATAGTTAAAGATTCTGGCCAAGATCAAGCATGTTTATATCAGTCTGTAATTCGTTTGTTGGAAACTGAAACAATATTGTAAATATGGCGGTTGACTGTTGTGTAAAACTACCTGAAAAATACAATAAGAACTTCGACGTTTCGAGCGAAGGCCCTTCGTCAGGAAGTTAGTAGAATGGGCATAGAATGGGTCGGGGAAAAACATGTGCTTTTATAGTGAATACAAAAGCGATCACGTGATAAAAATAAACCAATCAGATGGATTTAATCAAAACAAACTATAAACAAAATATGGAAATCACATCACAAAATTATGTGATTCACCGCGGAGAGTTGGAGAAGTTTATTAACTTTGTTAATAACTTCCACCCAGCACTCCAGTTTACGTGGGAGATCAGTGAGACCAGTGCATCGTTCTTAGATATACTTGTATCTATCAGTGGCAATAGACTTGTTACCTCTGTGTTCTACAAGCCGACTGACTCCCATAGCTATCTTCTCTTTACCTCTTCCAACCCCAATCACACTAAAAGGTCTATTCCCTTCTCTCAGTTCCTTCCCCTTCGCCGCATTTGCAGTGAAGATGAGGACTTCCATACCAAAAGTGAGGAAATGAGAAACTTTTTTGTTTTTAGAACCACTGAGTATTTTAATAAAATACAAAACAAGGGTAACTCCAAAAATTGATAACATTTTAATATTTATCTACGTTTCGACTATGTTTCAGTCATCATCGCTTTTGCTTTTTCAAGAATCCCTCGCTATTCAAAGATATAAACTTGAACTTAATCATGGAATTAAAGCTTCTAAAGAACTTATCATATTTAACTAATTCATTAATAATCAACCTAATGTATCATATTTCTTCATATAAATACTGCTTTTGATATATAATCTAGTTAGTTTATCCTGATGATGACTGAAACATAGTCGAAACGTAGATAAATATTAAAATGTTATCAATTTTTGGAGTTACCCTTGTTTTGTATTTTTTGTTTTGTCTAACGGGATTATCCAACCCCTCTCTTAGATACTGCCTTTTCGAAGGTCTCCAATATTTCCCGATCCGAAACGCTTAGAGACCCTGTGTCTAATGTTCCCAACAACAAAATACCCCTAGTTCTCGGTTACCATCCCTTTAATTTCAAAGTAAGGGATGCCATTAGGAAGAATTTTCATATCTTGAAAAACGACCCTAAAACATCTTCCATTTTCACCGATAATCCCTTAGTCTCGTTTCGACATAGTAAAAATTTCCATGAAACCCTAGTCCACAGCTCTCTACCACCAGTTGCGCACTCAAAAAAGTCGGTCCCAAATTGTAAAATTACGCTACTTAATTCGGTCCGAGTTGGTTCGAAACATCTTGTCTAAAAAACGTATAATAAACGATACAGAAATTGTCAATAAAACAATTAACATTGCAAAACCCAGAGTACTCAAATGTAAGATGACATAGCCATACACGACTGCGCAAAACCTCCTAAGTTTTGCTCTGCTGCATTGTGCGTTCTATCTCCACGTCAGTATTCTCGAGTAAAATTAAGTCATTAAGTTTATTGACAGTTAGGAGGTTTTGCGCAGTTGTGTATATGGCTATGTCATCTTACATTTGAGTACTCTGGGTTTTGCAATGTTGATTTCTTTTATTGACAATTTCTGTATCGTTTATTATACGTCTATTTATGAGGTGGTAGATTGGGCTGCAAGAAATAAGCTTCCACTTAATAAAGAAAAGACCAAGGTCATGTTCATTAAAGGAAAGCGTCTGAAGGCAAAAATGGACTATGTTCCTGTTGTCAAGTTAAATGAAAATCAATTATCTGACGTTCCAAGTGTAAAGTTGCTCGGCCTTGAGATGGACCATGAACTTTCATTTACAGGACACGTTGAGAAAATTTGTAAAAAGCTTTCTCAGCGTATAGCTATTCTCAGGAAAATAAGACATTGTTTGCCTTTTAAACAACAGATCTTGTTTTACAATTCTATGATAAAGCCAGTAATGGACTATGCTTGTACCATTTGGTCCAATTGTGACCAAGGGTCACTTGTTGAAGTTCTTAAACTACAAAAGCGAGCTGCAAGAACGATTTTAGATGCCAACATTACGTCATCATCTGTTGAACTTTTCAACAAGCTGAAATGGTTGCCTTTTTATGAGGACGCTAAAATAACGAGAAGTACTATTATTTTTAAAGCACTCAAAGGAACAGTGCCCTCATATATAAGAGACATGCTCGTAGTCAATAGTGATCATGATGTACATAACCGCAAAACCAGATATTCAGATTTTAATATTTTATGTCCCAAATTTAAACGTATTACTGAAGGTGGTAGAACGTTCAGTGTATCAGCATGCAAAAAATGGAATAGCATACCAATTTCAAAGCGATAATTTTCACATGTGAGATTATCATAAATAATCTCACGTGAGATTATCAGTTTTATCAGTGCTCGAAATCTCTATAAAGCACTATACTTTATATAATAAATATATATTGACTGCAAGAAAGCATATATATATATATATATATATATATATTAGTTTGTACTTAAAATTAAGTCGCAACTCTGAGTTTCACGTTAATACGATCTTCAGGCGACCGTCGCCTGATATATATAATATATATATTTTGTTATCTTAAAATGAATTAATCTATCGCTACTTCAAGTTTCATGTCATTTTCAGCACAGATTAACTATTATAGATATGAAACTCGAGGCAAATTGTGTCACACGCTTTACTGCGCATGCGCAACCCCCTGGCAAGTGTCATGAAAAAGTTTAATGAGTAGTTGAATAGGAAAAATCGAATCTTTCACAAATAAATGGCGGTTTAAAAAACCCATCAAAACGATAGCCTATTTTACTTAATATTTTACGAAAGAGGGATAGACTGGAAGTATTGAGCAAGAAATAGGTTTATGAATCCCCTTGATAGTGGCGAAAATTGAAAGAAAACGTCCCCGAGGGCGAGGGAGTGCAAGAAAGCATTGGAAAAGCTTCGCTAAAGTTCTGGCTATTGCATTTTGTGAGCTGAAAACTTCGTTTTACTTGCCACGGCAGCGATATTTCTTACAAATACAAGAATATGTCTGAAATTGACGATAAAAAGCGCCAATTTTTTTGAAAAAGCATTTCCATCTTTCGAACGGCGTTTTTTCACGTCGTGTCTCAGAGGTTGTGGAGATGGATTAAGAACTCGATATATAACACGCTAGATCTCTTTGGCTTGGAAGATGACAAAGCCTTCTTGATAAAGGTCTTTTTTACCTCTGATCATATTCGCCTTTAGTTGGTTGCGAACGTCACGAAAGGCTTGCCAGATATTAGCTGTGTTGAGGGTGTGGGCCTTGTGCCGTAGCAAATCTCTTTGGTTTTGAAGAACTTTAATGTTATCATCACATAACCATGGCGCGGGAGGGCGGGTAATTTTTGTGCGCTTCAGAGGAGCATGACGTTCAATACACTCAGCAACATGTTTGTTAAATAATTCCAATTTCTCATCAGGATCTTCCATTGCGTAGATGACGTTCCAAAAAAGGTTGGGGGGTGTCCATTGTTCAGGGACCGAATTTTTATATTTGTTTGACCACATCAAAACATGTATTACGAGTTAATGTAAAAATATGTGTCGTGCCGGGGGTGTAGAAGGATTGTTAAAAAATAGGGGGCCGACTCTTTGAAAAACCTGAGTCTGTAGATCGTCGGGTCTTCTCTACCGCTTTCATTATAGGCCCTTTCATTAATATATATAAGATTTCACAAACGATAGTTTAGATTGTCAACCTTCAACATCATAAAGACCCAATTAGAAACTGCATTTTCAACAGAGTTGACTTAATTTTACTCGAGAATACTGACGTGGAAATAGAACGCACAATGCGGCAGAGCAAAAGTTAGGAGGTTTTGCGCAGTCGTGTATGGCTATGTCATCTTACATTTGAGTATATTGCTTAAGAGGAAAATATATCTCTGGGTTTTGCAATGTTGATTTATTTTATTGACAATTTCTGTATCGTTTATTATACGTTTTTAGACAGGATGTTTCGGACCAACTCGGACCGAATTAAGTAGTGTAATTTTACAATTTGGGACCGACTTTTTGGGAAAATGCACAAATGATGGTGGGGTGTCACACCCCCCCGCCCCTTAATGTGCGCCCCTGGGGAAGAGATTCAAAGTCCCGAGTGAATTCGGTGATGTTGAAGTTGCGTTCATTTAAAACGTGGTACAAAACGTTCAGCACGAACGTTGAAACAGGCATAAGGCGCATCATGATCACTGACACTTGAACACGGCAGCACATCTGTGAGGGTTACACGTTTGGGGTTGTTCGATATGATATGGTCAATGAGGGTTCCACTAGTTTGTGTAATTCTGGTTGCTCTTTGAACATGTTGTGTTAAGTCGAACGTATGTAAAAAGTCAAGATACTTCTCTGTCAAAGGTGCCTCGGACTTTAACAAGTTTATATTAATGTCCCCTGTGAGAACTAGCAAGCCATTCCATGATGTTGTAAGTTCCGATAGCATATTTTCCATTTGCGCCAACCATTTCTGGGTATCCATGCAGTATTCGTGTAGATCTATAAATTGTTCCTAATAATAGATGACTGTGCTTATTCCGTCCTTGGATCTCTAACCATATAGATGTTCTAAATCTGGGTATCTAGTTTCAATATCCGTGCGCCGTTTATATTTGATACTTTCTTTGATATAAGCACCAACTCCTCCTCCCCTAATTTTATCTCTGTTTCTAAATTCGTGGCCATATCCGGATATGGAGACATGATTCAGCAGTTGAGGGTTATCTTTGCGCCATGTTTCGCTGAGTGTTACAATATCAAACTCGTATCTTCGGATAACACGCAGTAGGTCGTCGAATGTCGATGTCATGCTCTGTGTATTCAAATGCATAAAAGAGAGTTGCTTTTGTCTGGAGATGATAGAGTGCAGATGAGGATCAGGATCAGTGTTCAAGGTAATGTTTGTATGTTCCTGCGACAAGTTCAAAGTGTTAAGATCTTTTGTAGTGAAGAACGGGAGTTCTGAAAGTGTACAGTTCGAACATGTCCAAGTTCCAGGTTGGTTAGTTGAAATGTTCTTATAGGTGAGATTGCTGGTAGCACATCGTATATGGGTCAGATCGAGGCATTTGTTACACTGCAGTCGTTTGTGGTTTCGCTGAACTGGTTTTTCGCATTTCGGACATCTAGCAGCCGAATGTTTATGTTTCGGTTTAGTTGAGTCAGCGTCTGGAACAGTTGGTCCCGGATGAGGATGTACATCTCCACAAGCTAGTACTAACACTAACACTAACACTAACACTAACACTAACACTAACACTAACACTAACACTAACACTAACACTAACACTAACACTAACACTACATTTACAAGGCGATAGCATTATATCTGCATTCGCAGATACAAAAATAAACCAATCAGATGGATTTAATCAAGACAAACTATAAACAAAATATGGAAATCACATTACAAAATATATTAGCGTGTAAGGAGAAACAAACAAAACAAGAAAGTCAGAAATTAAGGAACTATGTATGAAATGAGATGTAGAGTATATATATGCTGATGGCAGGCATAAACAGATAGGAGTTAGATGTAAGAGAAGCGTCATTAATGCTGTGAGGATGAATGGTGCCAAGTTGGAAAATGAGACACATTTCTTGCCTTTTGCGGCTATATATATCATTGCTGCCAGAAATGGGACACAGAGCTCGAATTTTCATATCTGAAACACTGCGATTGCCAGTGTTGAAATGTCTGGCAACACGTTGTTTAGCATCATTGTTTGCGACAGCACGACGATACTCACCAAACCTTATCCTTAAATATCTTCAGTGTTCTATTCTAATTGGCTGACTATGAAATATTGTTGAGGGTGAGCACTAACTCAGCCAAACGAATCAAAACAGTGGTAGACGGTTCCTGGTCAGGGCGCTTATCTAAGCCAACTGACTCCCACAGCTATCTTCTCTTTACTTCTTCCCACCCCAACCACACTGAAAGGTCTATTCTTATCTCTCAGTTCCTTCGCCTTCGCCGCATTTGCAGTGAAGATGAGGACTTCCATACCAAATGTCAGGAAATGAGAATCTTTTTTGTCCAACGCCGTTATCCAACCTCTCTCTTAGATACTGCCATTTCGAAGGCCTCCAATATTCCCCGATCTGAAAAACCTTAGAGACCCTGTGTCTAATGTTCCCAACAACAAAATACCCCTAGTTCTCAGTTACCATCCCTTCAATTTTAAAGTAAGGGATGTTATTAGGAAGAATTTTCATATCTTGAAAAACGATCCTGAAACATTTTCCATTTTAACCGATAATCCCTTAGTCTCGTTTCGACATAGTAAAAATATCCGTGAAACCCTAGTCCACAGCTCTCTGCCACAGGACTCGTTGTGACCTAATGGCACGTTTCCTTGTGGTGTGAAGCTGTGTAAAACCTGTAAGTATATAGATTCTTCCACTATAATTTAGGCACCAAAATCTAAGTACAATCTAAGCTAAACAACCTGTTGCCAGACATGTTTCAGATATGAAAATTCGAGCTCTGTGTCCAATTGCTGGCAGCAATGATAGCCGCAAAAGGCAAGAAATGCGTCTCATTTCCCATCTTGGCACCATTCATCCTGACGGCATTAACGAGCGCTTCTCTTACATTTAACTCCTATCTGTTTATGCCTGCTATCAGCAGATACTCTACATCTCACCTCATCTCATACATAGTTCCTTAATTTCTGACTTTCTTGTTTTGTTCGTTTCTCCTTACATGCTAATATATTTTGTAATGTGATTTCCATATTTTGTTTATAGTTTGTTTTGATTAAATCCCCCTTCTATGAGAATCAATTTTAAATTATTGCTTTTAACCTATAAAGCTATTCATGGTTTGGCACCATTGTATATTAGTGAACTTGTCACTGTTACGTCTGAGAGTAGTAGTAAATATAATCTCAGATCGAGTAACCAGTGTCTCTTGGAGATTCCGCGTATTCAATCGTTTAAAACACTTGGTGATCGTTCTTTCAGCATAGCAGCTCCAAAGCAATGGAATGCTCTTCCCGAACATATTAGACTTGTCAGGACAATGGACTCTTTTAAGAAACAGTTGAAGACTTATCTTTTTAAATTAGCATATTCTTAACCATTGTTACTATAGTAAATTATTGTAATTAGTTTTTAATGTAGATTATATAAACTTGTAAAGCACATCCGATCATCTTGTTATGTAGAGTGCGCTATATAAATTAAGAAAACTATTATATAGAGAATAATACATGGGTGCGCGGAAATACCAGATTTATTTCGAGTGTTGAACATGATATCTCACGAGTGAGCGCAGCGAACGAGTGAGATATCATGTTCAACACGAGAAATAAATCTGGTATTTCCAAGCATCCATGTATTTTTCTGTTTATTATATAAAAATAAAATAAAATAAAATAAAATATCCATTTTCATAAACTTCAAAAGCGATAATTTTCACATGTGAGATTATCATAAATAATCTCACATGTGAGATTATCAGTTTTATCAGTGCTCGAAATCTCTATAAAGCACTATACTTTATATAATAATAATTATTAATTAAAATAATAAAAAATTATTATTAATTATTGTTTATTTTTTATCACGTGATCGCTTTTGCATTCACTATAAAAGCATTAACTAACTTATTGTATTATTCAGGTAGTCTTACACAACTCAACCGCCGAATCTACAGAAGAGGTAGACTAAGTGTGATAATGTTAGCTGTATAATGATTTACCCACTCTCCCTACGTCCAGTCATTGTCACAAATATCCAGGCATACGGAAAGTCACGGGGTTGCTGTAAATGTATTAAAATAAACTCACGCATATGGGACATAAGCTCCATGTTGTTCCCAACACATCCTTCAATAGAAATTCTCATTTAGTTCATCGTCGTTTGTAGCTACTTCTTCTTGGCTACCATCTTGGCTACTGGTATCTGTAGCGTATTCATTCCACTCGTCTAAAATATATATATATACCGTAGATGTGAAGAATTGAGATATGAACTATAGGTAAGGATGGGACAACAATTTTTACATAAGTACAATAAATTCGACGCGCTGACTGATAAATTTGACGTCATAAGACACCAAGGATCAAACAAGGATTTTCCCCCAATTACTTCTTCAGACTATTTTATGATAGCTAATTAACGACGTTGAACGGATGTTCTTTTTAAACCATGAAAGCGTAATATATAACAGCTTATCATTCAACAAGTTTGAGCAATAAACGTTTCGAGGAATGAAACTTGTAGCAAAGACGGCGACCTAAATTCGCGCACCCATATTTCGCACTCCATGTTATTTCACCTGCCAGTAAATGTTCGAGTTCATATCTGCCAAACTGATGTGACGTCATAACGGTATAACGTTAGTATGGTAGATGAAAACGAGACCATCGTTTACAAAATGGCGTCAAATACATGTTTTTGTAGAAGTTGCTGTCGAAAAAATTGAGTAAAATTATGAAAAATGCTGTCATAGGACAAAGTTGATTAAGGTAAGTAATGTGTGTCATATCTGCTTACGGCTAAATAATCTAATTGACAAAATTACCTTCCACGAACACAGGTAAATCAGGTGCTTGCTCTTCCAACATATCATCCATGTTCTGCAAGTGTAAACACATTTGAGTCGGTTTTCAACGCACAAGGCTAATAACTTGACATTTCTCACTTACGATTATTCAAGATTAAATTTTTTTTCAGGTTGTCTTTTGAAAAATTCATACTGTAAGTACAAGATACGATTTTCATCGACCGGTGTTTCTACTGTATCGCAGATCTGCAAATTAACTATCTTCGCTTCACTATATCCATTAAGGTACTTGTATTTTAAGCTTATTTTACTTACTGGAATATACATTGAATATCCTTGTGCCCCATAAGTATTTGGATGGGCATACGTAGCAGCTTGGGATATTTCATGTTGACCCCAGCTTGTTCTTCTTAGCTCGCATACGCGGCTAAATAGGATTTGTGCAGTCCTAGATTGAAGATTTTTACAAATAACAAGGTGAGAAGTGGTTCTGTTGTTCGAGAATTATGACATCAGAGGGGACCCCGGGAATATCTTGCCCAAAGCCCTGCGAAATCTCAATACTGTCCTGTTTCGCCTCATGAAACTATCGGAAAAAGAATACAACAAAATTAATCTAAAATTTCCAGCAAAACCTTTCATCTAGAAGTTAGGACGACAACCTAGTAAGCATAGCATGTGGACGGACACAATCAATTTGATCTAACAAAGTATCAATTTGATCAGATTGGTTTTCAGTGTGTCGCATGATCGGTTGTAATTTTACACACACGCAAAAGAGCACAAGTCAAAGCACAGGCCTGCACCAAACAGGATAACCTAACTGTGTCTTTTTAACAAAAAAGATATATTTTTAAAAGATGTGATTTTTTACGCGTGTATTAAAAGCCGACACGTGCTCAATAGCATTTTCTCGAAACGTCAGGCTTTTTTCTACTCTTTTCTATAGTAGTTTTGACCCCGCAGAAGCGATTTATTTATTTATTGTGTCACATGTACCATGAACGAAGCTTACAATAGTTGGAGTTTAAATGTAAGAGCTTATACATGTACAAGGAAGAACAAAAGCATATGCCGGACTTCAAATGGTGAATAAATGGGAGTATACTGCGGGGTATTTGTAAGTTAATTTATTAATGCTCTCTCTCTAGTCTAAAAGAGCATCGTCAATAATCTTTAAAACGAAACATACCTGTCTATATGTGGATCACTTGCTAACCGTGTTACAGTATCAAACAGTTCATCACTTTGATTCAGTGAACTTCCTGTCAACTAAAATTTCAAATATAGCACCGTTATATGACTCATTATTCCAAGTCTAACAATTGAACTTTTTTACTTCTACTTAAACAATACAGTGGTATCCTCGGATCCTCCTTCCTTGTGGTTAAATAAGAAAGGTGATCTGATGTTTCGAGCATAGGTTCTTAGTCCTGAGAAACCATCTAGGATATTAATTATTACTGACTCTTCAAAGAAGGGCATTTGCCGAAATATCAGATCTGTATAGTATCAGGACAGAGAAAAATAACCACGAATGGGGTGTGGGTGACACAGTCTCGGACTGGCGTTCGATTCCTGCAATATTTCAGTTTTCTGCTTATAAGTGCAGTACATAATTCCAGTTTAACTCTATCATTTAAAGGAGAATAAAAACTTAAAATATTACTGCTATAAACACAAAAATTCTCCAAAAATTCCCCCGAAACTATTGCAAAACAAAGTTCCCGCCATGTTTTTTCCCAACCGTGGTCCGTTACGTAATGGTTCATGATTGAGTAGCCAATCAGAATGCAGGATTTGTAATAGAACATGGTTGAGTGGATACTATTAAGGGATGGCACTTACTGGATCTCTAGGAAATGTTATCCAGAACTGACAGAGATACTCGATAAAGTTATCAAACATTATCAGTGTTTTTGGCCTTATGATATCTTTAACCAAATTACTGAATTGCATCTTCCATGCTGATTTTCCTTGTAATTTATTCGTCAACTTTATGTGAGTTTGTTCACTGTGGTTTGTTTAAAGCTTTCCATATTGCTGACTATACAAGTGGCATAATCACATACCTTTAATAGTTTCCCCGCGCAAATAAGGAGTCTCCGGTCAGGGCAGGCTAGTAATTGTTTTACTCTATCAGGGACAACTGTCAAGAACTTCGAAATAGTTTGACCACCGCTGGTCTAATAAAAGATAGAAAAATTTTCAATACAATACCTACATAAAATACATTCAATGATAATAGACACTTCCCGAATTGGCTTGCGTGCACACGAAACAATAATTTGAACACGAGGTCCTCATAAAAGATTGTAATAAAAGAAATAAGTGGTCCTAAATTGTTTTGTTTTGTGGAAAATAGTACATTTTTGTATCTTTGGCAAAATGTGTCCTTTGAATTCAAATTGCGCTTTAAACTTTCCATTTTTGTGCGCAAGTCATTTTTAATGTGGTTGGCAAAACAGCCCTTCTGCACTCGGAAATATAATTTCAAGAAAAAATTTAGTGTTCACGAAATCAGAAGACTCTTTACTTTCCATATTCACATAATGTTTTACACAAGTTGTGGAATTTTTATTTTAGTAGCCATTACTCGTTAGAAAATTGTCTACCTCTTTTATACACCCTGTCTTATAGACCACCGAAAGATGGTCAATTCTAAAAGTTCGGTGAAGTCTGAAGAGCGAAAATATGCCGTGGCTGTTCATAAGATCTATCTCGAGAGTTGGATGAGCATTCTTATTTTCATTCGTTTAAAATGCCCTATTGTCTAATTGCTTCTATCTAATTAGAAGCCTAACTAGTATACTTATCAGTAGAAATGCTGACTTGTTCCTAAATGTTTAACCGACCTAACTATAATCCTAACTCTTATCCTAACCTCAACCCTCGTTCCAACCCTTATCCTAACCTCAACCCTAACCCTTATCCTTACCTCAACCCTCTTCCTAACCTTTATTCTAACCTCAACCCTCTTCCTAACCTTTATCCTAACCCTAATCCTATAACCTCAACCCTTATCCTAACCCTAATTCTAACTTCAACCCTCATCCTAACCCTTATCCTAACCTCAACCCTCTTCTTAATTCTCATCCTAACGCTTATTCTAACCTCAACCCTCATCCTAACCCTTATCTTAACCTCAACCCTCTTCTTAACCCTCATCCTAACCTTTATCCTAACTTCAACCCTCATCCTAACCCTTATCCTAACCTCAACCCTCTTCCTGATCCTAAGCTCAACTCTCATTCTAACCTCAACCTTCATCCTAACCCCTATCCTAACCCTAATCCTAACTTCAATCCTCATCCTAACCCTTATCCTAACCTCAACCGTCTTCCTAACCCTTATCCTAAAACTAATCCTAACTTCAAACATTATCCTAACCCCTAAATATTTCCACCATTAAAGTCATTAACTATTCGTAATCCTTGCAATCCTAACCCCAAGCCTAACCCTAATACTTGTGACGTCATTACGGGATAGTAAAATGGAAATTCACCCCAGCTCACCAAAAGTAATTTTTAAACGTCGCATTATGCATGTGTCAAATTCAATTGTCCGAATTATGTTGATTCAGGAGACGTTATGTAATGTTATTGAAAAGTAACATGTTGCCAGTGTTTTTGCCTCCTTTTGTGCCAAATACTGCGGCCGTATATATTGCGGAGTATATACAAATTAATACTTATACGAAATACGTACACAAAAGAAATTCTAAGTAACTGCTGCCCCCAATTTATTATCCAGTCGAACCCTTATTAAGTGGACACCTTCTGGACCTCGCCGAGGCGTCCGCTTAAATGGGGCGTGCGCTTAAAAGAGGTCTACAGAAAACACAGTAGGAGGAAAATTTGTGGGTGCAATTTGAGAATCAAAACAGCTTAAAATTTATAATGTAAAGGCAAAGCTCAAGCGTGTCCGTAAGATCTACCTGCTAAATTACAAACGAACACAGGGTATATAAAAAGAAACGGAGTCCATCATTTATGCTCAAATAGTTTTTGGAATACTAAACCATAAAAAGAGATTTAGATCTTATTTTAAAGCATGTTCTTTTCTCTTTCGAACAAGTCGTTATTGGTGTCCTTAGTGCAAGTAATAACTGCACAAGAGAACATTTAGTAGAACCCATTAATTTTGGATGGCGCTTAATTATGCAATTTTACTCTGGTATTTCATAGTCGCGTGTGAAACTCTTGAATTTTTTCTTTAAACTTTAATGATGTTGTTGTTATACGAGAAGAAAGAGTAAGAGATTCGGTAGTTTTATTTATGTCATACTCTTAATCCAATCCAAAAATAGCCATAAAAGTAAAACAATTTTACGTTCTTCATCGACACGAACGCCGTCCATCGCACGGCAATGTAAACAGGTTCAATGGCAAATTGGTTCAAGCTTAAACCTTGGCTTAAACCACCTTTAAACCGCAACCGTCAAGTATGTAAAGTTAGCAAATGAACTAAAAGTAGTGCATAGAAAGCCGTAGTTGTTGGGTTTTAATGATTCATTGCAAAATGTTCAATGAAATTTTACATTCATCCAAATGAAATGTCAGGTAACGAAATGGGTAGCAAAATCTTTGAAGCGCACAAGTAATTCAGAAAATGTTATAGCCTGAGGGTTTCATCTTGAAAATTAGTTCAGTGCATGATCTTATATATCGTATATGTAAAGCTGGTTTAAATGTTTTTCTCTTTTACCTTGCTCGAGATATTAACAATTTAGTAATGCTTATTTGTTTGACTTGTTTGAATTTGGCGCGACATTGCGCCAAATACTCTGTTTTTTCGTTCGGTATGTTTTTTAATTCGACACATGCAAAATTGGACGTGTAACGGTTGTCGAACTTAAAGTAATTCGCTCGAATCTAATACGAATTGTATTCGACACATGCAAGATACAACGTTTGAAAAAGGCCTAACTATCAGTCAAGACTACCGAGTTACCTCAGGGTTAGGTGCATGGTAAGGGCTAGAGGTAGGGGCTAGAGCCACCTCGTACACTGCATCGCAACATGTTACTCCCATGTGACTATTTATCCTGTGAATCAGCTGTGCCAGCATCTCGACAACGTCGCGACCGGGAGTAACCATCTATTCCTAACGCATCTATTGGTGACAGCTCATCTGATGACGAAGATGAATACCCTTCAGTTTCACTTAGGGTACAAGTACCAGCAACAGACAACACGGCCGACACGGACAACGGATTACCCGATACAGATCATTCAACGGAACTACAGTTTGAGGTCGAGGACGACGCACCTAACGCAGAGCAATTGGGAGAGCTACAGCCAGAGAATTTGGGCGGTAATATGTTGACTGCTGGAGACGAACCTGTTGAAGAACATCGAACGGAAGTTGGCGAGATACAAGAAAAAACTGAAGAACAGAATGAAGAAGTACCTATGCCTGAACATGTGCCCGTACTTGATAGAGAACCAGAAGCCCTTCGGCATATCAGCGACAACCCTCCACCAAGAAACAGACAAGCGCCACAACGCCTTACCTATTATGCACCAGGACATCCGGCCTATTATTATTGTGGAGCAGTGATTGTTCCATTCAACCAACATACACCCCAATTCCCATATCACCAACCACAATCACAACCATACCAATTCCCACAAGCTTTCCAAATCCCACAACCGTACCAAATCCCACAACACTACCAATTCCGACAACCTTTCCAAATTCCACAACCGTACCAATTCCCACAACCCTTCCAAATGCCACAGCCTTACCAAATCCCACAACACTACCAAATGCCACAACCGTACCAAATCCCACAACACTACCAAACGCCACCTTACCAAATACCACAACACTACCAATTCCCAATACCCTGGGATTACAACTATTCTGTGTTTCCAATACCACGATAGGACGAGAACGATATATTGATGTTTATTGTTGTGTTATTAATACGAAAGATAGAAAGCTTGGTAATAAGCTTCATGTTTACAGATTTGATAAATCGGAACTCTTAGTAGTATTAAAGATAGTTGGTTTAAATCAGTTAACGATAGTAAAAGAAGATCTGACAGCGGGAGGGCCTGATCAACCCAACCATTGCTCTGGTGTAACATAACAAACGTCAGAAACTGTAGAATAGAGTTAAGTAGTTCAAGAACTGATGTATAACCCTAAATCCTCTGAGATCGTAGAAATGTCAAGGATGCCATTTATTTGAAGAAGGGGAAAGTGTTAGCGAGTATAATATAAAATACTTTGGGAAAAGGTCAGTATGACCGTTGGCTCAAAAAACACGTGACATTGAGAAAACGAAGGAGAAATAGTGTATTTTGGAAAGTTTTGCCCGTTTAAAATCATCAATAAAACAGCTAAAACCAGAGTTTGTTGAGACTATTTTACCAATATAATAAAAGCAAGAACCCGTGTAACATTTAGGATTGGCTCTGGATTGGCATTAGGTTTGTACATATTATGAGGTTGTTAATATGGAAATTGCTTCGACATGCTTCACTGCATTTCTTTGTTTTACCCTAGTAGCCCAAACATCCGTGGTAATAACTGATTTCTGGTCTATAAATATCTTCTATGTATATTTTCTGTTTGTGTAATGACTATTACTCAGTCATCGACTGTATTGATTACGCGCGGTCAGTCTTGTGACACGTCATGTATGGCATCATATACATATATTTTCTTAAGGTTGGCAAGAAAATATCTAAATTACACACGTAGCACCGGAGAAATAGTACAAGAACTTACAAAATACGCAATAAAACACAAAATAAACACCATATAAAATTATGCTCTGATCATTTTACTAAACTTCCAGTCACTTTTTTGGTCGAAAACAAATAATAGAAGTATATTTCAAACTTATCTTTTTTAAATGAATGTTTTTTTCCACGTTGTTTAATGCGTCACCATTCTGTTTACCGTCGGAAGGTACGTAAATACAACATTCAGCTGTTAAGCCTCTTTGAGGCATGGCATAGAGTTTTTCGGGCCTCTTGCGTTTTTTGCAGACCATTTGCGTTTCACTAGTTTTTTCACTCAACTGAAGTCACAGGGTGGACCACGAATGAATTTAGTGCTTTCCCATACACGGACACGTACAAACAAAAATAAATATAGATGATTTCACTGCAAGTCTTTCATTTCGTTGCCGTGCGAAGTCGTTTATTCTTTATTTGTTGTTGATTTACATTTTGCAAGGTTTCGCCTTATACTTTATAAAGGCACAGCTAAAACGTTCATCTATGCATGGTTCATCACAGACAAACGGTAACTGGAAACTAATCGTTTAATACCTTGATGGCTTGAAAAAGCATCAGTTAAATCATGAATCATATGTGATATGGATTCCTTTTATAAAAACTGAATAATACTTTGTTTTTGCCTTTGTACTTGTACATTCTTGTACACGATACTGAACAAATTTTCTTGTAGTAAATACGTCGTAACAAAACAGCTAATCTTTCCAGACATCTATCCAAAACATGAAAAATAACACCAGTCATCATTCAAACTAACTTACATACGAGTGACTAGACTTTGAATTACTATTATTAGTCTTATTAAACACTAAAAAGCCCTCCAAAAATTTCATGTTGAGTGAAACGCAAATGGAAAACGCATAAGGCCCGAAAAATGCTAACTCTGTGCCATGCCTCAAAGAGGCTTAAACAGCTGAATGTTGTATTTACCTACCTTCCGACGGTAAACAAAATCGTGACGCATTAAATAACGTGAAAAAAAACATTCATTTAAAAAAGAAAAGTTTGAAATAAACTTCTATTATTTGTCTTTGTACGTGGTCCGGTGTAGAAAAAAACTCTGAACAACCTCCCTGATATGGATTTCCCTTTGTTTGACGTAAATTTCAAAAACCAATGAAATCCCTTTGTCGTCATTTAAAAAAATAACCATCTAACTTGCATCCCGCATAGTCATAGCGAAAAATTCAACAGAATTATGAAAAACTTTGCTACCTAGGGCTACCTAGGGTTTTGGGCAACCTAGGGTTTTACCCTCGCATTGTTCTTCGTCTTTTCTTCTGCTTGCGTTGGCGTTGCTAGTAAAAACCTTGCTTATTTACATTTTTCAGATCAACCTTGTGATTTAAGGGCATTGATATATCATAACTATATTTCCAACTAATACTGAGCGTAAAATGAACGGTTCATTTTGCCGGGATTGTGTATATTCTGAAGTTCTTATTCATATAATGACACAACTCAAGCATGCTCTCATTTTCTAAAATTTCAATACAATATACCTAAAATTGCCTACTATTTAATAAGTACTTGAATATGCCTTGGCTGCCACTATTTACAAATTTCCTTGCCCTTGGTCTGTGTTGTTGCCTATGCATTTCTAATTCGACATGTTCTCAGTCGCTACTCTATTAAATTAAATATTATTGTCAACAGTTAGCGGGTATATGTTGTATGCCTCTGTTGCCGTTAGTTCTCGTTGTTTCGCCTAAACCTTAATCATGGACACGCCGTAAACAAGTTAAGTATATTAAACTGCCTATGGCTTTTTAAAACAAGTCGAAAAATTCACGATGATTTGAGCAGCTTAGCCTGAGAAGTACAAAGTTTCATGTATTAGAGTGATATTAATATGCTATCTGTGTGTAATTCATAATTTGAATAGCTTAGTATTATGACATTAGGTATATCTCATAAAAATAATATGAAAAATTGTTGCCTCACTCGCTTTGTATAATCGCAGTAGATAATCGCAGAAATACAGGGCCACAGGTCAGGCACGTATTTATAGCACGCATTTATAGCACGAAGTAGGGGTTTCCACAAGATGCTCGAAATTTCCCAGAAAGATGCTTGAAAAATCTTGAAATGTTGCTCAAATTATGCTCTACTTTTCCAAAAAGATGCTCGATTTTTAGAAAGTTGCTCTATGTTGCTGGTCACATGCTTGCGAAATTTAGCAAATTTTCATGTATAGCTGGTGTTTGCATGCAAAGATGATACATACATACATATATTATTCAGCTCACTCCCCGTCGGGGCTTCTCAGTGACCGATTACATCAAGTATTTCGCTTACCTATATTACGTAATTAGCCTACACTATATATATTTTAACAACAATTGTGATATTACTTTCCTAATCTATATATCCTAACCCACCCAGTCAGCTTTCCCTGTGGGAGGAAACCGGAGTGCCCGGAGAAAACCCACGACTTTCGGTAGAGCGCTGACTTACTCTTTTCACATGAGTAGAGCTAGTCCCCAGCGAGAATCGAACCCACAACTCAGAGGTGAAAGGCGCTTGCTCTGACGACTTCGCCACCGAAGCCCCATGATGTTGCACAGGGCGATTTTCAACAACGGACTGTAATTTCTCGCCATCTTCACTTATACTTTCCTCATCACTCGAACTTTCCGCCATTTTGAAAAAAAGAAATTAGAATAAGTGTATAAGGGGTCGTAATTTATAAGTAAAATAAATGGAAATATAAAGCAAATCTTTATATTTTCGCGGTTACATTCCTCAAAATAACAAATTATTTGGAAATTGTTGGCTTTGTTGCTCGTAACTAAAAAAGTTGCCAGCTCAAACATTTGTTGCTCATATAAGGAAAAGTTGCTGAAAAGTTGCCGAGCATCTTGTGGAAACCCCTAGCAAGAAGGTTCACGCCAACAAGGCATTGTGGTCGCAAGCAAGGCATTGTGGTCGCAAGCAAGGCATTGTGGTCAAACAGAATCTTCCTTTGCAGACTCCATTACATAAATTGAAACTGCTTACTTGCTCGCTGCGTCAGCAATTACGCCAAAACCTAGACCACACTTCATTTCGTTTCAAACTAAAGTTTGCAAATAATAATGTATCGTGTTCACAAACCTTGTAGTTCATTAGTAATTCGCCAAGAAATATTGCAAGATTGCAGGCTCTCTCAGGATTTGAGTTAATTACATCCTTGAATTGACTATTTTCATGACTGCATCTAATAAAAAATAGAAAATTCCTGCACTGTGTACTAAACTTAACTACTTAACTGTGCCTTGTTGTGCAGTATACATAGTCTAAGAAGAATAGTCTTTGCATAGAAAGTCTATAAGAAATAGTAGATATACCACACTTGTATGGTAGTGACTAGTATTTGGTTTTCGCTTAGTCTTAAATTTGTGCCATTTAATTTTGTCCATGTATACTTGGTACGCTTCTATCTCTTATTGTATTACGATATACTGTATAGTATCGTACTGTTTACTGCAACTATACTGCACTGTACTCAGTGAGCTCGAAAGAATGGTCAACAGTCTTTGTCCAGTTCGAATTGAGTACAGTGACGGGACAATGCCGTACATGTTGTCCAATCAAATAACACTTTGTGCGCAAAAATATTATATTTAATCGAATTTCCTGAAAATCACCTTCCAGGTCAACATGCAGTGTCATCAGCCCCCGACTGCACATTTGCGCTTGTCTGCTACGGAATTGAGAACAAAAGCAAAGAAAGTAACAATTTGTGTATGGCTATCTGTAGAACAAGGAATGGGGAATCGAGGAATGAACGAGGAACTGAACGAGGAAAGGAATCGAGGAATTGTAAAAGCCGGAATCTGTAAAACCCGGAACTGTAAAAGCCGGAATCTGTAGTAGCGTGTCTCATTGTGTGTATGTTTTTGCTTCTAAAACTCCATGTAGAATAGATTTTATCTGCATTCGCCTGCCTCGTACCCAGGCGCTTTGCTTGCTACGCCGTTGCATGTGGAGCGCGCGGGGTAACGCGCAACGACCACGCAACGTCATAGCGGCAACTTAGCGCCTGGGTACGAGGCAGTGCATTCGCTATAACAAGAACAGGATAGTGGTTTTCGTATTTAACTATTTCTCGATATTCACCGATAAAACGCGCATATACGTAGCCATATTTTTCTGATGTACAAATCTGTTGCCTAAACATTTCTGGTTTGAACTGATTTCATTAATGAACTGGTTCATTATTTAGGGGGGGGGTGGGCCGGTTGATTTGGGGGGTGGGCCAGAGTTTTGGAAATGGTTTTTGGGGGTGGGTCAACGTAATTATAAATATGGAAAGGGGTGGGCCAACCTAAATTTTAAAAAGATTTTGAAAGAGTCTAAATCTCACTTGTCTTGCAATCTATTTAAAAGCACTTAAATAGACGGCCTAGATTTCAAAATTTTTGAGGGGGCATGCCACCAGACCCCCTAGTTAGTTGGGTGGTGCCTTTGGCACCACACTGATTATCTATTGCTTTGGTGGGCCCCTCCCCCAAATAGACGAGCTTCCTACACCCCTGTTATCATATTAATATTTTTATCATCATAATAAAATTTAAATACTATTTTCAAGTGGATATACAGATCTGGAGGGAAAAATAGAACAAATTGTAACAGGGGTGGGCCATGAATTTCTGTCCAATGACAAGGGGTGGGCCACAAAAATTAAACCATTGTTGTTGGGTGGGTCAAGAAAATACTATGCATCGACATTGAAAAATTACCGGCCCACCCCCCCTCTAAATAATGAACGGTCCCTTAGAAAGTCAGCGCATGCCGTCAGCCTCGTACCCAGGCGCTTTTAAGGAGAAGAAAATTTACGCATTCAGCTAATTTAAGCACCACCGCGTTTCGCGACCTCCCCAAGCACCCCCGCGCGCTCGCTCAGCTTAGCCACTGATCTCTATAACTTAGCTAAATGCTTAAATTTTCTTTTCCTTAAAAGCGCCTGGGTACGAGGCTGGCATGCTGTAGTAATTCTGTAGTCTTGACAAGATGTAAAGAAGAAGAAAATTATCTTGAACTAGTTATATATACTTAATATTTCGGCGTTTCTATGCTTGTCACTACTATGATGCTAAAACGTGCGTGAATATCTGTACGATATTGTACAACAAAACAGGGTACAACATAATCTAATTTTCAGTGAAGCAATCAATGATTTAAGAAATATGAGAAACCAGAAATTTTAAGCGATATAATTACTTAATAAATTATGTTCAGCAATCATTTGCGCAAAATTAAATGCTAGCCATTTTGATACAAGATTACGACTTAAAAATGACATATACGCATTCGTTGCGGAGGGGCGAATTGCGCACGAATGAAAACTATATTTACCTATATGCCATTATCGGCTTGTTGCCGCTACGAATTATACAGTGTCCTGTTTTCTTGCATGTTTCCGTTCGGGTTATGCTTCGTTGACACTCTCCTCCGCAGAGGCTTGCGAACGCTTTATAGTCTCTAATACACGGAGAAACTTTAATATTTAGTATAACATGAAGTTTTGAAGGAGTGGGGTGAGCGCGCATATTCCTCATTATCCGCCATTATCTCTAAGTGTCCCGGAAAACCCCCTTTTATCCTGGCCTAACCTGCGAGTCTTCCTGCCCGATCGTGATGCACCTTCAAAACTTCATGTTATACTAAATATTAAAGTTCGCTCTCTCCGTGTGTTTTATGTTATACTAAATATTAAAGTTTCTCCGTGTATTCGACTATAAAGCGTTCGCAAGCCTCTGCGGAGGAGAGTGCTTCGTTGATGCTTTTACAGATTCCGGCTTTTACAATTCCGGGTTTTACAGATTCCGGTTTTTACAGTTCCTCAATTCTTTTCCTCGTTCCGTTCCTCGATTCCCCGTTCCTTGTTTTACAGATAGCCATTTGGGCTAAATTGTATTGTTTGTAGTTGTACGGACATTTATGAAATATAGTTCGTGTCGTACCTAGGTCTAGAACAATATGTGAAGGCGAGAGGGTGTTGAAAAACCGCCGCGGACAAGCTTAATTGCTTAAAGATTACTTGACCGCAGTAGGGAATCAATTCCCACCAGAGTCAAGCAATTTTCAGCTTGTCCGGTGTGGATCCACTCTGTATAGCATCATCTAATAGAAGTAAAGATGCTTGACATGCCTTGAAACACTGTATGTACAGTATAAATTCATGGCCTTACACTACCTTTTAAGAAATACTGTCCTAAAAGGAAACTCTTTTGTCGTTTTAAGGACTAAATTCTTGTCCAAGTAATCAGCGAGTCTTGAGCCGAGATACTGGATGTTTTGCTCTGATACACACTAAAAGGAAAAATGTACACTTTAGGACAGAAAATTCTACTGTACTGTACACACCTGGAACTGCAACAGCTCAGAGACTTGATATTGTATTTACTTTCAATAGAGTAATCCATATACACCCAATACATATTGTGGATAATACAGTCGAACCTCTATTAAGCGGCCCTCTATTGAGCGGCCAGCCTCTATAAAACGGCCACGTGTCAAAGTCCCAAATATAGTTCCTATAAATTTCTGTAGATTACACCTTAGACTTGCTCCTAGTCTGTCTCTTGCGAAAATGCGGGCGGAAGGAATTGGAAATTAAGGCGGACGGCGGAGAGACACTCTCCTCTCCCAATTTTCTCGCCGCCCGTCTCCCGCCCGCATTTTCGCGCGCCCTAATATACTCCCCCTATAAGAGACAGACTTGGAGCAAGTCTAATTGTGCATTTGTGCTGCGTTATGGCTGAAGCTAGTACTAGTACTGTAGCTCACACATTTCCTTAAAAGATTTTAACGGTATACCGGTATACCGCGATATTTTAAAAATACCGTAACCGGTATTGAAATTTCAATACCGCCCAACTTTAAAACGTTCACACTCTCATTGAGTGACATTGACCTCATGCATTGACATCATTCAATTACGCTATTTAATTTTTCAATTATGCAAATGCGCATGCGCAGATACATGTACGCTTTGCGTAACTATTTTTTATCACGTGCATAAGGTTTATGTTTGAAAGCAAACCGTGTTGCTCGCATGAGATGTTTTCTTTGTTTCCCCATGTTATCGTTTATTCATGAATGTTTGAGTGCCAATATGGCATTAATATGTTTTCATCATGCGAAAGTTAACAAAGCTTTATGTTTGAAAGCAAACCGTGTTTTACTCGCATGAGAAGTTTTTCTCTGTTTCCCCATGTTATCGCCAATAAGGCATTGTTAGATCCTTATTCTGTGATTATGGCAAAAGTATGTTTTCCTCAGACGACCAGTAGGGCCACACGGCGATGCAACATCATAGAGTAAATATTATATAGAGGGTTCACTCTCTTGGGAACCTTTGAATTTTTTGGGGTCGCGCATATCGCATTACGCATGTTGGCCGCCATTTCTCTGGCCAGTCAATTGCTTTTTCTGGCCAATAAGCACGCTGAACTGGCTGATCCGCCATTTTCCTGGCCAGTAAACTGCATATTTTTGCATAACAAAAACCGAGGACACGTTGCACCGCTGAGTGGCCCTTCTGTATATATCTTTATTCTGTGGCAACATGTAGTATTTTATGCAAACATATGCAGTTTACTGGCCAGGAAAGTTAGTCCAGCTTGCTTATTGGCCAAAAAAAGCAATTGACTGGCTGCCAATGCGTAATGAGCGGCCACACAATTTCAAACGAGTGGCCCTACTGGTCGTCTCTATACTGTGGTTATATCAAAGTTTAAATTTGAAAACAACTGTGTTGCTCGCATGAGACGCTTTCCTTGACCTTGTTTTCCCACATGTACGTTGTCGTGTATTCGTGGGATGTTTGACTGCCAATATGGCAATAACTATATGGTTTCCTCATGCGAATGTTTGCTTATCAAAACTGACAAAAGTTTAAGTTTGAGTGCGCGGGAGGGCAATAATGTACGTTTTGCTCATCACTCATGCCTTTGCGAATATTTCCAAATGTTTACGCTTGTATTAAATTAATGCGTCTTGCTCGCATTAAATTTTTTCTTTGTTCCCCATGTTGTTGCATGGGGTGTTAGAGATTTCCATTAACTCAGTTCATTCTATAAATGTGTATGCAGATATTTTGTTCGATTGTTTGTTTATGACTTACGTTGGAGGGGTTTCTTACGACTCTCTCGGATTACCGAGCGCCAGGGCCGTCATCCCAGAGGATTACTTATTAAGTCATTATTTCCACATTCAGTGATTGGTTTTCATTATTTTGCCAACTTAACCGGGGGTTGGACCCTAAACCCTCCGCTTTAGCCTATTAGGTTTCTTATGGTTTCTAATGTCGGATGAAGAATGCTAAAATGACATCGATATAAATCTGGTTTAAACTATAAATCACTGAATATCATGATTGATTAAACGTCGTTTGTGATGGGGGAAAACCCCAATGACTCAGGCGTTCTAATATGCATATATCTTATATTTATGCGGCATATCCTATTGCTGCGTATCTTTCAATGTATTCTGTTATTCATATACGCGTTCGTTCCTGTACACGGTGCAATAGGTGTACTTTCTATAACTGTAAGACGTAATGGAATGCCTCTGATGCGTATATGTCATTGCACTTACAGACCGACAGCCAGATAACTCAGCTCCAAAAGCACTGAGGCGCTAGAAGCCGTTAATTCATCAAAAGATATTGAGTCGCAACCCGGCATCTCTTTCTGCGTTCGCCCCATGTTCTACCTTCTATCTAAAATTCTTGGTCAGGTTACATTGCTATATGAATGTATATGTCGATTATCTTTACTCTCCATTTTCCTTTTCAGGAATTATCCACTTTTTTCTAAAACCCCCACCCTAGGTTGACAGTCTTGAACACGAGTCTAATTCCTGCTCGGATTACCGGGGCTCAAGGCTGTCCTCTCCTGGGTCCCACATTCATAACTCTAACTTTCGCCCACCCTTTCTGCTACAATATTTTTCTCTTCTACTTTAACCGTCAAGAAACCTTTGATTTCACTTATCTGGATTGAGAATTCTCGGTTCTGGATGTCACCAGAACGTAACCACATTGGGAGAATCATGATTGATGGGACTCAGGGGGTGGCAGACAATAATACGCTCTTTCTGTTGCCTGGAGGTTGAGATCTGTAGTAACTTGTACTACTTTTGCATAATATATTTGCAACCAGCATATCTCCACCAGCGTTTTTATCCTCCTAGGAACACGAAGTTTGCCTTCTATTCTCGCTGTCTGAGAAATAAACGTTTTTGATGCTCGTCCGAAATATTGATGACCGTGCGTCTTCAAGCCTACTCTAAATGCCTTCTTTAATTCGGTGACAATGCAGCTGAACACCAGATGCTTGCGAATTATGGTTTTAGTTCAGCAAAACATGGGGAGGAAATCTTTCTAATGAAGCCACCAATCTTTGGTAAGTTGGTAACCCCCTTTCCTTTGAAATTGAGTGTATTGCCAGTCGTATATCTGCTGATTTTCCTTTGCTGGACATTCGCGTGTTTCAGTTTTTGGATCGTTTTGAGGTTTGGGGGTTTTGAGGTTTGGATGCTGAGCACCCGGTTTGGGGTTCGTTCGGTGCCGTAGGCGCAATACCTTAATGGATGTGGCCGCCATATCTCCCATACCTCAAAGGAGCGCAATAGAATACTATTTACAGCAGTCTTACCTAATGCGACTATAAGAGTCTGCTCAAGCTGGCAGATTCCAGCCGCATGTCTGGTAGCAATGCTTCATACTATTTACGCCGTGTTTGCCTGTGCTCTGCAATCCTAGCCCCAGGCCACTGCTAGCGCTCCCATCCCGCCCTTCCCATTCTTGCACCATTTCGCATTTACCTCTAGCAGTGGCCGCCATATCTCCCATACCTCAAAGGAGCGCAGGGAAGACCGGTGTAAATATAATACTTTATAAATTCGGTTAGCTGGACAACGGTGTTACTATTGTTCAAGTTTACAAAATCATCATATACTTGAATGAATTAGAGTTGGTCGCTAAATACATAAGCCTATAATTTTTAGCTACCCTTGTCTCGTACTGTATTAGGAAAATTATGTGAGTACCGAATGCGAAGCATTAAAATTGAATTGCCAAGGGAAAGGAATGCAAGGCTGAAGCTTAAGGCTTTAGCTAAATATGTCCGTTATCACGCCAAAGTCGAACCTCGATTGAACACGAAGTGAAATTTTCCTTTCGTTGTATATCTCTAGTACAAATTATTTAAATCCAGATATATAGAGGTCGATCCTTCAAGATGTATTCTGATAAAAAGACGAATTTATCGGTGAAGGAATGTAGTTTAATTCGTTTACTTCTTTGTAGCCGTGTAGCGGCCGATTGAAGAAATTGAATTTAGAATTATCGTTTGACCTTGTCAACTTGGCCAAGGTCTGTGCCAAGGTGTTTAGCAACCAATAAAAAGATGTTACCAAAATTAGACAGCCAATCAGATCTGCATCCAAAATCTGGATGTTTACGTCATAATGCCACAAGGTTTTGACTAGTTTGCTCTCAGGCCTATATTTTTTCCGTCTTCTCGCCCGCACGTCTTTCATCCGCGCCCGATTTTCCCTTTTAGCGGAAGGCGGGACTTGCCCGACGACAACTTGTCCTTTCGAGGCATTAGAACTCGGTTTCGTTGTGTATAATTATGCGGAATTAGCGAAAATCGTAAAAAGAGTAGAATTTGAAATACAATAGTCCAGTCCAAAGTCCAGTCCAATCCAGGAATTTCTCGCTCAAAAGCATAAAATTAACATTTTTTTAGTCTGAAATATATTGAAATTTAAAACACGAGCCTTTTATCAAAGCATTTGCATGTCAGCGAATTTACGCATGAGAGCAAAAACCTATATGACGTCAGCAGTGATGAGGACACCGAGCTCCTAACAAAATAGATTGCGCGCTCAGTCCATTTAGTATATAGGTCAGTGGTTGGATACCATTCTCAAACCTTTGTGATTGATAGAACAGTTTCAAAAGACGACGGATCAGGCGTGCACTCCAGACAAGGGCGACACACAAGGTTCTGTAACGATTTAAGATTATGTGCCGCTCAAAGTTGTCCCGTACTATATAACACTCCTGAACTGAAACAAGCGCAATTTAATATTTATATTTTACGAAAACCAAAATAACGGAGCATATTAAAAATATTTAAAATCAATATAGCCGATCCTTTTGGGGAACTAACAAAAACCTTTCCTTACCATTTAAACTGATCAACATTCAACGCAAATCGGCGATCCAAATTTTGGACTTTCGTTCTTGTTGCACCAAAAGAAAACACGTTAATTCATAGCGAGAAGAAGTCCAGAGTACAACAAATACGAAATCCATAAAAAACACGGCACAATTCAGTGAAAATTTAACGAAGTTGTGCCCCACTCATCACAGAAACTAATTGTACACTGAACTATACAGGTCACTGAAGCATACTCGTGAACTTCACCCATATTATCCATAAAGTACACCCATAAATAGTCGTAATTATCCATAGATGTACATACGGAAGCATAAGTTTATGTTCGGACTTGGGCCATGTTCATTTTGTGACACTGAAAACGACTAAAACAGAAAATTGGCATTTTAAAGCTTACGGCCGGCGAAGGTACAAAAATATTACAATAATGAGAATCTTCAAATCTAAAGCTAATCTAAGCTGGCAGCCACGATGGCGCACATTCAATTGATGTCAGTTGAAAGACAGTTTGGCTAAACGAAAGCGAAAACAAAAGCCTGCCAAACGTTTACTGGAGTTCTTTATTCACGAGTCGCGTCATTTATTCACGAGTCGCACCAATTTTAACGAATCGCGCCTTTTGTCACGAGTCGCGCCTTTTTTCACGAGTCGCGCCATTTTGTCGCGACTCACCCTTTCGATAATTACGTCACAAATATTTCCTTGGCCTGGGAGCCTCGCTTTCATGAATCAAGAAGAAATGTGATTCGCTCACGATTCATGAGAATGAGGCTCCCGGGCCAAGGAGAGATTTGTGACGTAATTATCGAAAGGGTGTATTAGCTGATCTCTCGCTCGAAACGTCGAAGTTCTTATTGTATTTTTCAGGTAGTTGTATCCTTGAAAATTACCTACCTTTTGAAATAGTATGTCTGATACTTTTATCATATCATTCTCAACTCTAATACAAATTGATAAATAGTTCACCATTGACATTGATAGTTCATCTAATAAACCTGGATCCTCTCTAAGTTGTTTTATTTTATTATTCACAAAGTGTTCTATAGCTTGAAGTCTTTCATCTGGAGTTTCTTCATGTCTACAGAAACGTATACCAGGCACAAACCCTGCAACATTTACTGCTGAAGCTAAACGACTGGACGACATTTGTGCAGGATTAAACCTTCCAGGGACTTGAACTGTCTTTGGTATAAAAACTGGATTATTAACTGCTCTCAATAAAACATTCAGACTTTCACTTGGTTTTGAGTTTTCAACTTTCTTTTCTGTGGCAACATCTAAAATGAAGAAAGTCAGACAATTGCTCATTGTATACAAATATACGTGAAAAATGAAGGAAGATAAAAGATAAGGAAACCTAAGAAATATACGAAGACACCTACAGTAAGCAATGATCAGATAAATGAAAAAAAAATAGAATGACAGGAGCGTGCTGGTCTGGGGCGATACAACGAAAACTCGTTGACAAGAAAGGTTTTATTTTTCATCACATAAAATTTGATCAGTCATCGTTAAATGTTAGAACTACTAGAAAGCTTTTTTTGAAAATCAAAAAAGAAATTGGGGTCAATTTTATCAATTCAAATGTGCTCTATAACTTTAATCCAATTACACATTTATAAGGAACACAAAATCCTGCACAGTTATTCTGTAAGAAAGACCGATAAGGAATAATAAAGGGGAAAACAAATATAAAGCTATTCAGTAAGACACAACAAAGTTGAAGGAATATAATAGAGAAGGTAAAGTAAAGTAAGATTAAGGAATATAAGAGAAGATAAATGAACATAGACAAAACATAAGAAAGAGATAAGAGAAAGGTAAAGGAAGATCAATGAATATACAAGAAGTAAATATTCATAGAAGGAAGAATGAATGAAGTGAAGAAACATTTTTATAAGTGACAGGATAGGAAAGAGATAAAAGAAAGGTGAGAAGGAATATGAAAGAATTGCTGAGGTAAAATAAGATGTGAAAGAAGTTAAAGAAAGATCCAGGAATATCGAAGCAAAAATAAGGAAGGGAACATAAGAAAGAGGAAAAGGAAAAAGATAAGATAAAGGTAAGGAATATAATGGATGTGGGGAGGTCATAAAAGATTAGCAATATGACTGTGTCACCATTGACGTTATCTGTAGTGAGTGGGTGGGTGAGTACAAGTGATAACAGGTGGCAAGATGAATATGGATGTAGCCCTTTTATATAATAAGGTAGTGTGTTTATCAATGCTCAACATTTTCATAAAAGACAAGAAAGTAGAGCACAGTAAGGCACATTCTAAAACTTCATGGGTGAACAAAAGACATGGGCAAATAGTCTAAAATTAGCCCAACCGTTTGTCCATTTCGCCTTGATCCCGTTCATGAAAACATTTCAACCTGCAGTCTGCATTAGGCCATTGGAAGGTATCAGCTTACCGTAAACCTGAAAAATGTATTTATGTGCAGAAATTTTTCATTATTCATTATTTTCTTCAGTGAATTATAACACTCAATGCAAATTTTTCGAATGAGATTGGTGTGTTGAATTCGCCGTAATAAAAAAGATGGCGCCGCGAGTTGAATTCTGGGTAGATCGACATGTTTAAGATATTCTGTCATTTCTGTGATTTAACGAGTGAGTTAAGTTTTCACAAAATACTTGATAAAAACACACCGAATGCAAAACTAACGATAAATGATGAAGGCACGATATCTTAGCTGTCTTCTGACAACTTCTTGTGTGCTATGTTTGAAAACAACTAAAAATAGCCAAAGTTTTCTAACTAAAACATAAAAAATAACACGCATGCATGAACACTTTTGCTTAAAACATGAAAACTATTATGAGGCCCTGTTAGGGGGGTTGTGAATAATCCATAATCCCAGTTAAAATTTGAAAATAATCCGTATCCCATTTTTCTAAGCAAAAATATCCCTAAAATATATTCAACAAACATGAACAGTACAAGTATCCGAAGTAAACATGTTCGCCATTTTTTGGAATTTGGATCCTAGCGCGATCAAGCTGACGCTCATGTGATTAACGCGTGGCACACACTGGTGGCACACGTGTATGTGCGTGTTTCACGTGCGAAACAGATTTTAATGTCTTTAATCTGTGTCTCCGGCATGTCGTTGGTGATGTTATTTATGTTGACTGGTATCTCAACCTTTAAATTTTACCTTTTTTTTCATTTTCACGTTTGAATACAGTCGAACCTCTACTTACGGACACCTCCCGGAAGCGGACACCTCTTGTACGCGGACACTGTTTTTGGGTCCCGGCCAATACGCTATTATATTACTATATTTACAACCTCTCCTAGGCGGACACCTCCCGTAAGCGGACGCGGACAGCAAAACAACCTTCCCAAACAACATTATAACCTCTTGTAAGCGGACATACTTGATTTATTTTCTGTTAAATTAATAATTATGCCGCCTAGTTGACTTAATACAGTATTAAAATAGAAACATATGTGTTTGATATATAATCTAGGGACACAAAGGTTTTACGGTGGGGTTTTTAGAGTAAATTTGCAATAACAGCTGTCAATAATATAGTCATATTAACATCATTATTAAAAGAATCATGTTTCAACAATTACGTAGTCAGTTAAATATTAACCAACCTCTCATAAGCGGACACCTCCCGTAAGCGGACACCAGGTCGTGGTCCCGAGGGTGTCCGCTTACGGGAGGTTCGACTGTATATGCAAAGTGTCCGTTTTTTCTGACTCACCCTGTACAGGGTGTCCCAAAAAAAGGCTACCTTTTCAAATTCAAATGAGCGTGTTAATTCAAACAACCTATTGTGTTCAATTTCAAAGGGGTTTTAGTGCATGCACACATGGGTGATTAAGAATAACTTCAAGTCTGCGTTTGGAAAGCGTACAGATCTTGTTGTTCTTCGTCTGCCAGAATTGCCCTTGTTTCGGTTAAGGCTAGTACCGTGATTTGAGTATTTTTTAACATTCCTAAGTATCGTATTTTTGCAAGGAGGATTCCGACCAGGAAACCTTGCTCGAAAAGTGTTTTGCACTGCGGCTATACTTTGAGTACGGTTGTAACTTAACACGATAAATACTCTTTGCTCTGCATTAAGTTGACCCATTTTACGAGTGTTGATTAATATTTTAAACATTTTTCTTTTTTAGTTGCGCAATTTCGTATGATTGGAAGCTTTTCTTAATATCCCATGTGTATAAAACTGTGTGTTTTTACGCATTCGTAGTTCAAAAGCGATAATGAATTTCAAAGAACTACAATAGGTTGCTTGAATTAACATGCTAATTTGAATTTGAAAAGGTAGCCTTTTTTTGGGACACCCTGTATAGGCAAACAAGTTTTACTTTTGTAAGATACTGTATGATATCCTCAGATACTGTATGATATCCTAAAATGATATCCTAAGATATTGTATGATATCCTAAGATACTGTATGATATCCTAAGATACTGTACGATATCCTAAATGATATCCTAAGATACTGTACGATATCCTAAAATGATGTCCTAAGATACTGTATGATATCCTAAAATGATATCTTAAAAAGGTCTTATAGAGAAATACAAATAAATGTTTGCCAAGCGAATGCATAAACATAGTTCTTAAAGGGATTTAAACCTTACAAAGTTTCAAGCGTTTTAGATGTAGTAGAGGATGAAAAGCAGTGATTTTTAAGTGAGATTTACGAGTATATACAAACATTGTAGGTAAACACAATTCTATGCATAGGTTTGTAAGTCATTTGTAAATCGTCAACGGCGATTTGAATAAATTGAGAATATATAATTATAGGACGGGAAAATATTGTACAATGTACACACAGCACACACACAGAATTCATTTTAAAACAGATTTATTGCTTAAATGTCATCTTGGGAATATTCACTGTCCGAGTCATTTTCGTCGCTACTTTCATCATCCCTTATCCACCTTGTTGGTTTTCTATCCTCATCGTCTATATTGAAATACAGTCTTTTCCTTTTGGTTGATGGTATGTTACTGCGTGAATTTTTTCGTCTCTTGTTTCCTCGGCCTGATTGTCGTTGTAACGTCTTTGCTCCCTGTTCAGCAAAGTCTTTGACAACTTCCTGTCCACGAGACTTTATTGATTTTGATACATTTTTCCCATTGAGTACATCTTGACCAACTTCCGTTGCTGCTTGTAACGCTCTTTTACCAACTGTTTTAGCGCCTTGTTTGAATAAAGGTATTGCAAATCTAGCAAGGCTTCTAAAAATACCCCCGATCCCATATCCCCTCTGCATACGTACACCGCGAAATCCTTCAATACTACCACCACGTTGATTTCTTGTGTAATGTTCAGTTAGTAGCCTTACGTCGGGGATAAGTACACCCCTCATCTTTTTATGTGTCTTGGTCAGCTTCCAATGTTCAACTGATGGGAGAATGCTTCACTTGTGTATTTTATTTGAATCATAAAAGTGGCTTCTATTTGTACGGACATCTAATATTTCATCACAATAACAATGTGAACAACACGCAATCGTATGTGTGAAATCATCTTTGTAAAGTGTACAATCACAAATCATACAGTGACATCCGGTAAAACTCGAATAAAAATCTGTCCATGCACAGATAGGGCATGTACCCAATTGACATATCTGTAAACAATTTTCACAATTGTTACATTTTGTATCTTCAGACGAATCCTCAATATCTTCATCTTGCCGTGACTCCATCCGTGCTAATATTGCGAGGACCCGCCCGTTGGTGATAAGACCTCAATAAGACTTGAGAAATATACTCAATCCATAAGGCTCTGGAATATATGGATGAAAAGGCCTCGTGCAATATTTTAGAATGTTTACAATATCAGTTCCACGTATATCCTGTCCTCTGTAGACGATTTCTCCTTTTGTATTCCACGTCAAAATGTCCGTAGATGTGAGAATGGAGTGAAGGATTTCTTCAGCGCCATAACTATTTTCATTGTCAAGATATTGAAGAATGTCTTGAAGTCGCCACTGCTCAGGAGATGGTCTTTTGGTGATATCCATGGTTGGAATGAGGATATGAATTTAATGTTGATCATTTTATACCAACTCTGCAAGTCCTTCTAAGATTGGAGCCAGTACCAATCCTAGGAAACCATTTCCACGCTGAACAAGTATATTCCTTTTTGTTTTAACACTTTTATTTTTGTTAGTTAGCTCAATAATATCGTGTTCAAAAGGTCTAAGTTTGTCCATTGTGTGTTTAGAAAGTGCGAGGTTCATAAAATTTTTCACACAATTGCATAGAAACCGAATCTGTTCATGAGATGTAGATCTCAACAGAGCTTGCTGTTGAGTTGGATAAGAAGTACATAGGAGCTCTATAAACGATCTGTGCTTGGGAAGGTTAGTCATATCTGCTCGACGGTCAACAACGTAATGAATATTGTATGGATAGATTATATTCTTATATATTTACTTGCTCATGGACCATAGTCATAGTCATGAGTCATAGTCATGGACCATAGTCGTAGTCATGGACCATAGTCATAGTCGTGGACTATAGTCATAGTCATAGACTATAGTCGTAGTCATAGACTATAGTCATGGTCATAGACTATAGTCATAGTCATGGACTATAGTCATAGTCATAGTCATAGACTATAGTCATAGTCATAGTCATAGTTATAGACCATAGTCATAGTCTATAGTCATAGTCATAGTCACTGGTATAAATACTAGTATCACTGGTATAAATATATCTCATCGCCCTTGTTTCAAATCATTTTACTGTGGTTCTTGAAGAGTAAACATGTCCTATGAGTGCGACGTTTGCGGCAAATCGTTTGTAAATACAAGTAATCGTCTTCGCCACAAGAAGACTGTTCATGCGAATAAAAATCGTAATCTTGGACAACAATACTTTACGGTTAATGGATCTACAGTTCTGCAACACCCCTTTACTTGTATCGTAGCAGGATGTACACAAAGTGGTAAGACTGTATGGGTGAAAAGTCTATTGGAGAGTGCTCAGAAAACCATAAGTCCACCTCCTCAGCGTATCATCTGGTGTTATGGTTAATGGCAGCCATCCTATTTTGATATGATGAGAACGATGCCTGGAATAGAATTCAATGAAGGAATACCTGAAGATATCGACAAAGCAGATGACCTAGATGTTTCTCAACGCAATTTGATCGTACTAGATGATCTCATGGCACAATCTGGCAAGGACAAACGTATAGCTGATCTTTTCACAAAAGGGAGTCATCACAGAAATTTGTCCGTCATCTACATTGTCCAAAATATATTTCATCAAGGCAAAGAAATGAGAAATATTAGTCTCAACGCCCATTATATCGTGTTGTTTAAGTCACAAAGAGATAGGCAACAAATCTCTATGCTTGCGAGACAAGTTCATCCTGGCAGAGTGCGAGAGTTTATGAGGAGTTATGAAGAAGCTACGAGCCGTCCTCATGGGTATTTGATGTTGGATTTAAAACCTACAACGGATGATCAACAGCGACTCAAAACAAATGTATTGCCAGGCGAGGTCTTAGTCGAATATGTACGGAAACAGTCCTATCGTCAACCACCCCTTGTAAATGCAATGTATAACACCGAGAAGCGAATGCAAGAGATCATTGAAGCACCACAGCTTACCGCAGTTGAAAAAAGCAAACTGTATTCTGACCAACTAAATCGATTTCTAACTTTTAAAAACAAGATGGATATTCCGGTCCACCATCCTGCAATTGTTGAAATCCCAAATATCGTTGAAGACGCTGCTCCTAAACCTATGGAGATAACACAACCAACCACTCCCAGATCTATCGAGATGACACAACCTGTGCCTACTACTCCAAAACCTGGTTTTCTCACACCACCACCAACACAAGGAGAACGACACAAACTCAAACACAACTTTTTCCACAATTGGGTAGACTCGGCAGATTGGAAAGAAAGTGATTTGGCTATGATGACACACAAGGAAAGAGAGCGATATGAATGTTTCTTATTGATAGATAGATGGCACAGCTACGCTGTGGCGCTACGCTGTGGCGCTACGCTGTGGCGCTACGCTGTGGCGCTACGCTGTGGCGCTACGCTGTGGCGCTACGCTGTGGCGCTACGCTGTGGCGCTACGCTGTGGCGCTACGCTGTGGCGCTACGCTGTGGCGCTACGCTGTGGCGCTACGCTGTGGCGCTACGCTGTGGCGCTACGCTGTGGCGCTACGCTGTGGCGCTACGCTGTGGCGCTACGCTGTGGCGCTACGCTGTGGCGCTACGCTGTGGCGCTACGCTGTGGCGCTACGCTGTGGCGCTACGCCGTGGCGCTACGCTGTGGCGCTACGCTGTGGCGCTACGCTGTGGCGCTACGCTGTGGCGCTACGCTGTGGCGCTACGCTGTGGCGCTACGCTGTGGCGCTACGCTGTGGCGCTACGCTGTGGCGCTACGCTGTGGCGCTACGCTGTGGCGCTACGCTGTGGCGCTACGCTGTGGCGCTACGCTGTGGCGCTACGCTGTGGCGCTACGCTGTGGCGCTACGCTGTGGCGCTACGCTGTGGCGCTACGCTGTGGCGCTACGCTGTGGCGCTACGCTGTGGCGCTACGCTGTGGCGCTACGCTGTGGCGCTACGCTGTGGCGCTACGCTGTGGCGCTAAAGCTGGTTTCCACAATGGGCGTGTAAAATATTAACAAATAGTTACAAGTAATTAAAAAATTAAAAAATATCATGCAGTTACAAATATACAAATATTAAGTATCTATTTACATTAAGAATCATGTGATTTTATAAGTTAAGAGTAGCGATTTTTCTTTTAAAACTTGAGATTGATTTAATTTCTCTTATATTTTCTGGTAGGGAGTTCCATATGGAAGCTCCATCGTACATGAAACTTTTCTTCATGTTGTTCGTATTTGGCTTTGGCAAGCGTATTGAACTTGAGCTGTCACGAAGACTGTGATCTAATATTTCCGTTTTGAAAGTAAATAATTCTCTTAGCGAGTTTGGCCCCATGTTATTGAGCGTTTTAAACATTATTTTTGCCTTGGCTTTCACTCTTTGTTCTTTGAGTGGTTCCCATCCTAATATATTCAGTACAGTTTGTTGACCTACCTCATTTGGCACATGTGCTATAATACGAGCAGCTCTGTTGTGAAGTTTTTGCAGACGTGTTGATTGAGTTTCACCAAATACATTCCAAACTTCACAACAGTAGCTGAAATAGGGTTGAATTATAGCATTGTACACAGAAATGAGTGTTTTTTTATCAACATACTCTTTAATGCGTTTGAGAGCATAAATGCCAGAATGTGTTTTCCAACACAGATTTTCATCAAGAGTCACACCTAGCGTTTTGCATTGAAAAACTTGCTTTATTGGTTTGTTTTGAATATGAATTCTAAGCTGTTGAGCAGAAGCTTTTTTAGCATTGGTTTAGTACCAATAATTTGATATTCAGTTTTCGCTACGTTCAAGCTCAGCTTGTTTGCCATGAGCCATTTCCGAAGGTTTTCTAAATCCAAATTTACTGCATCTTCAATATCACTTAAACACCCACCAGCTGCTGTGATATTTGTGTCATCAGCAAACAGCCGGGGTTTTGTTTTATTCAGGCATGCAGGTAAATCATTAATATACAGTAAAAAGAACAGTGGTCCTAATATAGACCCTTGGGGCACACCACATTTTACACCATTTTCACTTGAAATAGAGCCATTGACTTCACATCTTTGGGTACGGTCAGTTAAATAAGATTTAAGCAGTAGAAATGCATTTCCTGTGATTCCAACTTGCATTAGTTTTTGCAATAAGATTTCATGGTTAACAGTATCAAAGGCTTTTTTTAAGTCTATAAATACAACCAAATTGAACAATTTCCTGTCCATGTTTATGTACCAATCATTCGTACAATCAAGTAAAGCTGAAGCAGTTGAATGAAATTTTCTGAAACCAAATTGATGCTCAGAAAGTATGTTGTTTACGGACAAATATTCATAAAGTTGAGTATATAAGATACGTTCCATAACTTTACTAATGGCAGGCAAGACAGAAATTGGTCGATAATTTCCTGGCAAGTTGCGTTTGCCATTCTTAAAAAGGGGAATTACTCTTGCAATCTTCCACTCGTGTGGAAAAGTACATAGGGTAATTGCTTGATTAAAAATGTAAGTCAATGAATCAGAAATCAATGGTGCTGCAATTTTAATTATCTTGCTTGATATTTTATCTAGGCCAGTAGCTTTGCTACCAGATAGTTCACGTAGTAAAAGACAAACATGGTTTACAGTAACTGATTTGAATGCAGTAAATTCAGAATTAGTTTTGTCAAGGTAGTCTTTGAAATGGTATTCTGTTGTACCAATTTCTTCAGCTAAATTTGGTCCAATATTTGAGAAGAAGGTATTGAAACCCTCGGCAATATCATTGGGGCTGGTCAATTTCATATCATTTACGTTTAATTCATTTACTCTAGTTGGTTGGTTATGTTTGCCAAGCAAAGTATTAATTGTCTTCCAAGCAGCTTTGGGATTTTGCTTTTCTGCAGAGATTTTTTTGGAGTAATAGTCTCTTTTTGCTTGTCTTAGTAGAATATTTGTTTCATTTCTGACTTTTTTATAGTTTTCCCAATCTGTTTCAAGTTTAGTAATGATTGCTTTTCTTTTCAAGTTATCTCTTGAAATCATTAAATGTCTTATATGACTACTAATCCAAGGAGATATTTTAGATTTGATTTTTTTGCTTTGAAGAGGGGCATGTTTATCTAGGACTTGTAAGAATAGATCTTTCCAAATTTCCCACATAGTGCTAGGATTGTCTGCAAAAAAGTAGACATGCTCCCACGATTGAGTTCCTAAATCATGCAAAACTTTTCTTCACTGAATTTTTCATGTTCCTAATTTCAATAATATTTTCATTATCTTTATGGCTTATATTAATCTTTCTTATGCCATAAATAAGACTGTGATCACTGATTCCAGTGTGAATTACACCATATTTGGAAATTTTCCCTGGTTCATTGGTAATAAAATGGTCAATAAGAGTAGAGGAAGAGATAGTTATCCTTGTTGCTTCATCTATTAATTGGGATAATTGATAAATTTCGAGTAAGGACTTAAGTTTCTTTGTTGGATGTTCAGGATTTGGCTTAATGAGATCACAGTTAAGATCACCCAGAATATAGATCTCCTTATTTTCATTATCAATCTTTTTAAATAAATTTTCAAGATGGATAAAAAAATCAGGTGATGCATCTGGGGGTCTATAAACTGTAACAACCACAAAAGGTCGACTATGTGGTTTAGTTATTTCTATGCATATGGCTTCTAAATCAGGTGGTATGAGATCATGTCTGATTTGGTAATTTATAGAACTACGGAGGTAAATGCAGACACCACCACTAGACCTATCTTTTCGTATGATTTCATAGCCATCTATACGAATCATGCTATCAGGTATTGTTGAATTAAGTCTGGTTTCGCTAAAGGACATTATATCTAATAATTTGTTTGACATAGTGAAATTAATTTCATCAAATCTTTTTGGCAAGCTTACTATATTCAAAAAGGCCATTTTGAACCCGCGCTGATTGGGAAGACAATTAATTGTATCAGAGAAATCACTACTCGTTTTTGTTGTATTATGTAAACAACTATTAGTTACTGTTGAATCATTTTAGCGCTACGCTGTGGCGCTACGCTGTGGCGCTACGCTGTGGCGCTACGCTGTGGCGCTACGCTGTGGCGCTACGCTGTGGCGCTACGCTGTGGCGCTACGCTGTGGCGCTACGCTGTGGCGCTACGCTGTGGCGCTACGCTGTGGCGCTACGCTGTGGCGCTACGCTGTGGCGCTACGCTGTGGCGCTACGCTGTGGCGCTACGCTGTGGCGCTACGCTGTGGCGCTACGCTGTGGCGCTACGCTGTGGCGCTACGCTGTGGCGCTACGCTGTGGCGCTACGCTGTGGCGCTACGCTGGCGCTACGCTGTGGCGCTACGCTGTGGCGCTACGCTGTGGCGCTACGCTGTGGCGCTACGCTGTGGCGCTACGCTGTGGCGCTACGCTGTGGCGCTACGCTGTGGCGCTACGCTGTGGCGCTACGCTGTGGCGCTACGCTGTGGCGCTACGCTGTGGCGCTACGCTGTGGCGCTACGCTGTGGCGCTTCGCCGTTGCGCTTCGCTGTGGCGCTACGCTGTGGCGCTACGCTGTGGCGCTACGCTGTGGCGCTACGCTGTGGCGCTACGCTGTGGCGCTACGCTGTGGCGCTACGCTGTGGCGCTACGCTGTGGCGCTACGCTGTGGCGCTACGCTGTGGCGCTACGCTGTGGCGCTACGCTGTGGCGCTACGCTGTGGCGCTACGCTGTGGCGCTACGCTGTGGCGCTACGCTGTGGCGCTACGCTGTGGCGCTACGCTGTGGCGCTACGCTGTGGCGCTACGCTGTGGCGCTACGCTGTGGCGCTACGCTGTGGCGCTACGCTGTGGCGCTACGCTGTGGCGCGCTACGCTGTGGCGCTACGCTGTGGCGCTACGCTGTGGCGCTACGCTGTGGCGCTACGCTGTGGCGCTACGCTGTGGCGCTACGCTGTGGCGCTACGCTGTGGCGCTACGCTGTGGCGCTACGCTGTGGCGCTACTGTATTGCGACGTCATTGGTCTTGTACACTAATTACTTCTGCCGGGATATGTGGGTTGGCGGGATGCTAAAAATTGCAGAGTCAGCAAGTCTTGCCCAAGCTTGCCCGCGTGACACGTTGAACTCAGCAATTGTCTGGCCTTGTTCCGTGACGTCATTGTATGAAGGTTGAGAAATCCCAAAGGAGTAGGACCGAGTTGTATAATTAATGATGTTTATGTTAATGATGAGTTGCGGCCCCCCTTTTTCATGTTAATTACGTAACACGCCATCCCATCATATGCTAATGACCACGTGCCACCCCGTGCCACCCCAAAAATCCGGGTCGAACGGTACCTACTATACTACTCATGCCCCAATAATCCGTAATCCTACTCAAAAAAGCCAAATAAAGCTTTTGCGAATTTAATACACAGAAAAACTCAGTATAAAGAAAGAACAATAGTTTTACTATACTTTCAAGATGTTTTTTGGACAGAAATACTTTCGAAGTAGTTCACATCGTTGAATAAATACTTTGTTTGTCAAAATGTTTCGCTATTTACATCCGCGATTCCTGGCCTGTTATTCGGAATGTCTTCGTGTATATTCGGATTTCTTTCGGATTCATTACCAATTCAAAGTAAAAGAAATGCAAAATCCGAAAGTAATCCGAATATCCGAAGACATTCCGAATAGCCAGTCTGAAATCGCAGATGTAAACCACAGCAAAAATTTTGACAAACAAAGTATTTATTCAACGATTTGATCTACATTTCATCCAAGATGTACTTGAAAGTATAGTAAAGCTATTGTTCTTTGTTTGTGTTACGTTTTTTTGTGCAATTCGCAATAGTTTTCATGTTTTAAGCAAAAGTGTTAATGCATGCGTGTTATTTTTTTATGTTTTAGTTAGAAAACTTTGGCTATTTTTAGTTGTTTTCAAGCATTAGCTTACACAAGAAGTTGTCAGAAGGCAGCTAAGATATCGTGCCTTCATCATTTATCGTTAGTTTTGCTTTCGGTGTGTTTTTATCAAGGTATTTTGTGAAAACTTAACTCGTAAAATCACAGAAATGACAGAATATCTGAAACATGTCGATCTACCCATAATCCAATGCGCGGCGCCATCTTTTTTATGGCGAATTGCAGTAGTCGTTCAAATTTCCACTTATTTTGTCAATGAAACAGAAGAATCAATCATCTTTAATGAGAAAACCTCGCAGACAAAGCTAAAAAGCGAATAATAATAAAAAAATATTTCACACGGTGCAAAAAATACATGCGGGCGAGTTACGGTAAGCTGACACCTTATATAATACTAGAAGGAGTAATGATCTTCCTCTCCCCAAACCTAAGTTAAGCCTTGGGAAACGTACTTTTAGATATTCTGGAACACTGTTGTTTAATTCTTTACCACCAAGAATTAAAGCATCTATTTCGTTGTTATCCTTCAAGAACCTTATTAGACTGCATGACTTTTAGATTATTATTGTGTTGTTGAAATTGTAGTTTTCTTTTCTTGTACTTATATTACTGTACCTAGGACTCTTATTAGCTAGTTACTATATTATTGCTGTAAACGTATGTTTTGTTGTACAGGGCCCCTCTGGATACCAGCTTCGGCTGAATGGGCTACCCTGTTAAAATAAAGTCTTACTACTACTACTATTATGCAAAATATGCCACTCGCACAGATCGACAAATAGACCGTGTCGTTCATGTAGACACGTTCGTGTCGGGCCGATTTTAGATGCACGTTAATGATATTTGAAAAATACGTGGCAAACGTCATCTGACAACATCACCAACTGAAAATATTCGTCATTAACATTCAGCAAAACCGAAAATCGGCCCCACAAATCGCAGCGTGTAAACGTACCTTAAAGTGCGTGCGTTTTAAAACTGACATGATTTTTGCTTGAAAATTATTAGGAACGCTGTAGCTTAAAACTTTTAGTTTGTTATCTCATGACCATGAAATATGGTGTTGTTAGGTAATTAACACTTGCATAGCATACGGTTCAGACCACAGGAGGCCCAGGCTCTATTTGCCCGCGCCCGCCTGTGACTTCCTTATAAGGAGGGAAGGAAGGAAACATTGAGACCAAAATAGCCCAGACTTGGCATATGTTACACGAAACTATCCTCGATTTTTCGCCTTAAATGCATTTCTTTCGAGATTAATCGATATCCCCTGCAAGAATGATACCGTACAACTCTCAAAACAACGATGCTTTAATCAAAAAGCTTAAATTCGCTCTAAAATCCGTGAGGGAATGACAAAATTTGGCAAAAATATATCCGCGTGCCAGGTTTGCTGTTAAAAACCGGAAGTCGTTGAACAACTCAAAATACACTCAAACCTGATTGGACAACGAATATCAACAAAAATTTCAAATTTTTCTCCACTGGGAGGGGGACAGTAAGAATTTGAATCAAAACAAACGTTGTTGGGGGAAAACCATGATGATCAGCGGGGGAAACCAATGCAAATTTATTTCTTTAAAATTAAGAAGTTTAGTCAGTAAATATGGATAGTTTACCCTATTTGGTAGGATGTTTCAGCGTAAAATTATGGTCACTGAACAGTTTTTCATTGTGGTTTCATATAAACGTTAAAAGGACATTGAAAGAACGGCCTTGTTCATCTGAACATCGAATCGAACAGTGAAACTGCTCAGCCTTAGTCACTTATCAATTATTTAATAGTCATATGTTTTTGTGTTGCTGATATTTGTACCGATTATACGTTTGTCTTCTTGCACAGTATCGTGTATTAGTACCTTTGACATATATTATTAAGCAAGATGCGGTTTGACAATAATTATTTTGTTATTTTTGTATGGTAAAATATGTTAGTGGAATAAATATTCAGTGGGCAAAACAGATTTTGAAATACAGTAAATATACTTTACCGTAATAATTTTCTTGATATATAAAATAATGGCTATAATTGTGACATAATTTATTGAATATTATTCTTCGAACGGTAAACAAGACATTGTATTAAAGACATTAAATGCAATAATAGCCACCGCCCTCACGTTTATTAACTATAAATACAGTAGATCTATTTTTAAATAAAGTTAATATGACAATACTATAGCAAAGCATGTAGGTTTTTAACGGTGAATTCAATAGCCTTTAATTAAAGTTTCAGTCCAACCATAAGCCATATAAACAATGTAAAAAGCGAAATGTTCTCTCTCTCGGATGAGCAATCTAATATTTTGAACGCGGCAGTAAACGGGCACAATGTTTTTATAACAGGACAAGGTGGTACTGGCAAATCGTATCTCGCTAAAGAAATCTATAAAAAGCTCACGTTAGGCGGGAAGAAAGTAGCAATAGTATGCTCAACTGGCATTGCATGCAAGGCGTACAAAAACATTACAAACTTGGCAGTTCGCATGGTGCATTCACTGGCTCACGCTCACTTATTTACTGGCTCACGATCCAAAACGTTAGAATTTAATGTGGATAACATTTTAAAGAAATAAATTTGCATTGGTTTCCCCCGCTGATCATCATGGTTTTCCCCCGACAACGTTTGTTTTGATTCAAATTCTTACTGTCCCCCTCCCAGTGGAGAAAAATTTGAAATTTTTGTTGATATTCGTTGTCCAATCAGGTTTGAGTGTATTTTGAGTTGTTCAACGACTTCCGGTTTTTAACAGCAAACCTGGCACGCGGATATATTTTTGCCAAATTTTGTCATTCCCTCACGGATTTTAGAGCGAATTTAAGCTCTTTGATTAAAGCATCGTTGTTTTGAGAGTTGTACGGTATCATTCTTGCAGGGGATATCGATTAATCTCGAAAGAAATGCATTTAAGGCGAAAAATCGAGGATAGTTTCGTGTACATATGCCAAGTCTGGGCTATTTTGGTCTCAATGTTTCCTTCCTTCCCTCGTTATAAGGAAGTCACAGGCGGGCGCGGGCAAATAGAGCCTGGGCCTCCTGTGTTCAGACAACTTAACCGTGGCCACGAACCACGAGCGAGAAACGTTTGATCTGATAAGCGCAAATCACGATGCGGATGTAAATGACGCGGACACGTTAACACGGACAAGCGTCCATGAAAACCATGGCAGTAAAACTGCACAAACCGGTACAAAAGTAATATAAAACGCTTTCATGCTCGTGAATGTTCAAATTATATTAAAGGTCATGACGGGCCACATATATTGGTCGAATTGAGACTTGAGAGCGATTATGAAATATATTTTACAATTGTTGTGAAGCTCTCTTAAAAGAAAGCAAACTAAATATAAGCAACACTGTAGTTTTAAATCTCGTGAGTCGTGACTGTGAAATATGGTGTTGATAGATAATTAGCACTAGCATAGCATCTTTAGTTAACAAAATGTTTCAATATTTCTTGGTTGCTAGTGACATTGCCATATTTCTTTACCTGAAAATATCGAACGCGTTTTTCTTTGGTTTCAAGATGCACTATATGCAGTATGCTTGAGATCGTTCCTGCGCGTCTAGCTATCCAAAATGCGCTTTTCCTTAGCTTACTTAAATAAGCGTTAATAAAACAAGGTAGGTATATGATCTATTTTTCAATAATGTGAAATTGCGTTCTACCTCATCGTATTTGATTAATGAGAACCTTCTGTGCTGACTATATAATACTCTATCTAGCTAAAATCTTAAGTACCAGGAAATAACTATGATCAAATATCATACCTGAAATGTTTTACCTATAGCTATAGGTTAATATATACAGGTCAAATTTGAAATGTCTGTTTCAAGAATAGTTGTGTGTATAATAGTGCTGTGCAATCTCCGGTTTTTCAGCTCCGGCTCCGGCCGCTTTACAGTTCTGAACTTAGACTGAACTCCGGCTCCGGCTGTTTTACGGCTCAAATATCTGTTTCCGGCTGGTTAGTTCGCAACTCACGGTATAAAGTCTATTTCTGGATAATAAAGGATATTATTCGGCTCAATTTTGTTACCAGGTTACTGTAAACAAGGAAAACTGAAATACTAAATATAGTACTTTATTACAAATAATAACATACAAAGTACAAATTTACAAACTACAAAGTCAATGATTTTTAAAACATGTTATGATGATCAGACGTTATGTATCAGGAAGCAAAACAGTGAAAACACAGCAACCAAGGCACCAAGCAAAAAAGATCTATGCCACTATGAAAACCAGCCTTGATTTTAATGAATGATTTTGACAGTGTGCAATGCCTGAATGCCAATGTTCTCAACAGAGCAAGCGTAAATCGTTCGCACGCAAATGCAATAATCTGTCAGTATAAAAAAGTTGATACTGATTCGTTTAAAAATAGATATTTCATAATTTATACAAGACATAATACGACAGACTATGTCTATGTTGAGGTCTATATCCTATGAACAAATATGCATGCACTTATGGGTGATGCGTGACGCTTGCGATTGTATTACAACTTTCCTGTGATAAGATCACAGATGCAATAATGACTTGTTGCAATGTTGCCATTTGAGACAACAGATACCACTTCAGATTTAATGCATTTTCAACAAATTCAAAGAATCAAAGTCATTCTGACTCTCCAGCCGGAGCTGAGAGAAAGCACAGCAAACTCGGAGTACCGGAGGCCGGAGTTCAGCCAGAGCTCGTTTTTTGTCTAGTGCTGTGCACCGGACACAGCACTAGTGTATATCCATAGTTCTTGGTATATCCATAGTTCTTTATTGATTGTCGTCAAACATTAAGTTCTATTGTATTATTAGATCAATATTCAGCTGTTGACTTGCTCTACCGGTTCAAGGAACAATCACGAACAACTACAGCAGTGTTTAGGCTTGTTATTGATTTAATGAAAATTATCCAGTAATCGATAATTAGCTGTATCAACGTTGACCCTGCGAGCAGAGGTCTCTCAGTATTTAATTGTATGCTAAATAATAAATAATTCTTGCATTTATACCCCAATTTCTGAGGGGTTGAGAAAATATTTCTCAAATTTCTGAGGGGTTGAGAAAATATTTCTCAAATTTCTGAGAGGTTCAGGAAATTTGCAAAATTTCTGAAGGGTTCAGGAATTACTCACACCATCCATAGTAATTTCTGAGGGGTTCTTGCAATTTCGATAGAAAATTCCGAGGGACTAGCACAAAATTGCGATTTCTGAGGGGTCAGGGCAAATATAAGATTTCTTAAGGGTTTATAAATCTGACATCTCATCCACAGGGGGGTGTGGGTATTAAATGGAATGGCCTGGTGTTCAATAGAGGTTATAGAGCAGATAATCTATGGAATTCCTTTGTTTTTACAATGCTTTCACTGCAGTTTTAGATCAAAGTCAGAACTGAGAATTAGGCTACATGGTGACGTTCACTGCTTATATTACTTTCTACAATATAAAACAAGCCGTTAAGTAAATACAAACTTTGTACAGGCTGTTCTGGCTTACTTTCACTGGCCACATTGACTGTTTGTTCAGGATTTTGAACAGGTGGTTTTTCATCGTTTTGAGCACGAAACTCACAAGGTTTTCTTAATATAAATGGACCTCTTGGTTTATTTCCACGTCCTCGGCCTCTACCACGATCTCGTGTTGAGCTCATTTTATACTGCTATGCAATAAACTACCTCGTGCAATTACATCATGCTCCTTTCAAGGACGCCATCTTGAACAGACAACATAGAAACCAGTGCTTCCACTCCGTTGAAGCAAAATATCCCTTTTTTATCCTTCCTCCAAGCAAAATTTCCTTGCCAAAATATTAAAATTTCCTTCCTGATTTCCTTCCAATCTGTTACTACCTGGGGCCGGTTGTATAAAAGCCTTAACTACATTTTAACCTCTGATTTTAACTACTCGTTTTGTAGTTATATGTAAATAGTAGTTAACTCAGAGGAGGGTGGACAGCAGGCCGCAAAGCATCATGGGTAATGAGCGTATGTTTCCACGTGCGGCCTCATTTATGCGTTGACTGGCGTGAAGTCAACATCTCTGGGATTTATTTGTGCAGAAATCTCAAAGGCTGCGAGTGATCGTCTGTATTTGTAATGTACATTGTGCAACTAGTGACGAGTGCAGTGCAGACAGTTAACTAAATATTTATTGACCAGATTGATTCTGCTGGCATCAAAGGTTCGACTTTTAATATGTATTTAGTTATTTATTTATCCCAATAGCACATTGTGACTACTGAAAACCCGCATATTGAGGTTGTCAAAAAACTTCTATATACTTTTTTGCAAAAGAAATTACGGGTGAAATGTAGACAAAACAAACTTTACAGTAATATACAGTTCCATTTTTATTGAAAATACATAGCACATGCATATTCTCTACATATATAAATAAATATTAAAGAAAGCAAATATTCACCAAGAAGGCAAATTAACAATACAATGATAGAATTCAACCCAAAATACAAATCTGTAAATAAACAACAAATTTTACTTCTAAAATTTTCTTCTAAAACTCAGTACTTATTTTAAACAGTAAAGTCCACTTCTTCAGAAAAAACGAGCAATCACTGCGTCAATTGTGAAAATTCGAGGTGTTCAACTTCAACGATTGACAGAAATGGCATCGGATTAATACAATGTGACGACGTACAGCCTACAAAAAAGATCAAAATAACGTTTACCTTACAAAATACTGGTCACATAGGTAGATCAATAGTTATTGAAATAGCATGGTGCATTCCAGAAAAAAAAATTGAATAACAATGACAAAATATTCGATATTTGCGAGTCGAGACAACAAAATTGCAGACAGAACCAGACACTAGCCCAGATATAAAATCTCTAAACAACACGCAAATAGCTCCTAAATCTCCTAAAATTCATTCAAAAGTACTTTAACGCTTGCTCTAAAGAAGTTTAACGCTCTTTCTATTAAAGAAGTTTCAAGATTCATTGGGAAAAACAAACTTTGGTGGCTCAATATCGTCATAAACTATTAGATGCCATTTTGGCAAACGTCGAAATGACTATGATCACTTCGACGCCTAATATCTCGAAAACTGCCAGGGGATCACCGGGATCATTCCAGCAGATTTAAAGTTTATACATTTGTCTTCATCATTATACAAAAATTACGAAAATCGAACATGGAAATTCTAGATACTTTAGTTTGAAAATTGTAAACAGACGCGGACTTTAGTCAACACGTCGCGAAGACACGACTAACTTCAATCATGAAAACAAACAAAAACACGTTTCATAATTTCTAAAATATCCATCAAAAACTGATCAAGCAAATGCGTTTAAGCATATAATTCATTGATATTAGAAAAAGTTTGAAATATTTTAATAAATGCAAATGATAAGAAGGGAAACTTCAAAAGTTGGAGATAGTTATTTTTAGAAAGTGCAAAATCGTATTGAAAATTCAGCAGCGAATATCTCGAAAACGGTGAGTGGCGCGGATAGGAGGGGGCAGTTAAAACGAAAGATTAGGCTTTAATCTATCACATTATGCGAAAATTAGCGAAATCGAACCATGGAAATTCGATATTTTCTATTTCAAAAGTTGATAGTTGAAACAGCCTCGTATTTCCACGTGACGCATAAGTGCCTGCATTAAAGTGCTACTGAAACGAATTTTTCGACCCCTTTTTTATTGGCTTAATTTAAAGTACTCACTTTCCTGATATGTTTGCCGCAAACAGAATTAAATTTGGCCTTTTCAAACAGATTTTATAGCCTTCCAAAGTTGCGATTTTTGGCACTTCCTGTGCGAACTTTTGGTCCGCCATTTTGATGCCGTGTGACGTCATAAGATGACACAGTTCATCATGGCGTGTTCTATTAGTAGCGAAAAACGCTATCGTGGGGGAAACTGTGTTGCTGTCGGTCCTAACTTAGTTAGTTGCGCCAATAATCAACAAACCGAGGGAATATCTATGCATCTGTCCCCTAACGAAGAAACAGATCCGCAAAGACGGAGAAAGTGGATAAATGTTGTCCGTAAACATAGACCGAGCGTTCACGCTTCTGCGACTTCGTGTCTTTGTTAGATAGATAGATAGAATAGATAGATAGATAGATAGATAGAAAATTTTATTTTGACACGCTAACTACGTCAATTAAGAATATTGATTTCCACGAAGGGCGTGTGTTCTAAAGTTATTATAGAAATAATGTAACTGTTCCAATTGACAAAATTGACAATATAGACAACTAACAAAACATATAGTTAACTATTTACAATAAAGGATTTATATAATTATATAAATATATTATTTAGCAACATGAGCAGCAATTTTTCTTTCAAATAGAGACTGGGACCCAATCCCTCTGATTTCTTTATGGACTGAGTTCCATATTTTTGCCCCATCAAACTGGAAACTCTTTTTCATGCTATTTGTGCGAGGCTGTGGCAAAACGAGTGTTGTTTCATTGTCACGTAGACAGTAATGTGTATTCTCATTCTTGTAGCTAAAAAGGTCTGTTAGGCTTTTTGGCCCAGACTTATTTAAAATTTTGAACATTAATTTTACCTTGGCTTTAGTTCTCTGTACTTTTAGTGTCTCCCAACCTAACGAATTTAATGCAATTTGAGCATTAACCTCATTTCCCATGTCCATAATAATTCGAGCGCATCTATTTTGGAGCTTTTGTAATCGTTGTGATTGAGTTTCACCAAAAATGTCCCACACTTCACAACAATAAGTAAAGTATGGTTGTACAATTGCATTAAAAATAGAAACAAGTGTATCACGGTCAACAAATTCTTTTAGTTTTCTAATAACAGAAATGCCTGATGTGATTTTCTTACAGATACTCTCAGTGTTGCTTTTCCAAGATAGATGCTGATCAACTATTACTCCTAGTGTCTTATATTCCTGCACTTGTTTAATTGGTTTGTTTTCAATCATTATGTTTAAATGTGAATCTGAAACAGTATGCACTAGAGATCTTGTTCCAATAAGCATAAATTCAGTTTTAGCAATGTTTAGGCTCAGTTTGTTTGCGTTTAGCCACATTCTGAGGTTTTCCAAATCAGAGTTCATTGCATTTTCAACATCATTTATTGATCCACCAGAAGCAGTTAGGTTTGTGTCATCTGCAAAAAGTCTTGGCTTTGTCCTATTTAGGCATTCAGATAAATCATTTATGTATATTAGGAAAAATAAAGGACCTAAAATGGAGCCTTGAGGAACACCACATTTAACTTTGTGTTCAGACGAGACGACACCATTTACTTGGCATTTTTGGGTGCGATCAGTAAGATATGATCTCAACAACGAATGTGCCTTATCCTTAATACCATAAATTCTCATCTTCTCAAGTAGAATTTGATGATCTACGGTGTCAAATGCTTTTCAGATCTATAAAAACTACTAAGTTAAACATTTTTCTATCCATGTTAACGTACCAACTATTTGTTGAATCTAATAGGACGTAGCGGTGGAGTGAAACTTACGAAAGCCAAACTGGTTATCAGAAAGAATTTCGTTTTAGTTAAATATTCATAAAGCTGGTCGTACAGTATTCTTTCCATGATTTTGCTTATGACTGGTAGTATCGATATTGGCCTGTAATTACCAGGAATATTACGATGACCACTTTTATAAAGAGGTAAAACTCTAGCTACTTTCCATTCATCTGGAAAACTGCAAAGAGTAATACTTTGATTAAAAATATATGTAAGTGTAGTAGAAATAGCTGGTGATGCTAATTTAAGAATTTTACTGGAAATTTTGTCAACACCACATGCTTTGTTACAAGACAGCCCTCTTAAAAGATCAGAAATTTTGTTGACCGCAATTGGTGTAAATGCAGTGAACTCGGATTCAGAACTTTTAGTATAATTCTGAAAATCACAGCTGGGTTCATCCAAATTGCTTGCCAAGTTTGGTCCAACATTTGCAAAGAATTCATTTAATCCTTCTGCAATATCTGTAGGATTTGTTAATTTAGATTCATTGATAATTAGTTCATTTAAAATTGTGGGTTTCTTTCCCTTTCCAATCAAACTATTTATAGTTTTCCAAGCCTGTTTTGGGTTGCACTTTTGGTTAGCAATCTTTTTAGAATAATAGTCTGTTTTGGCTTTTCTTATTTCGGTATTTGTTTGATTTCTGGCTTTTTTATAATTGAGCCAATCAGATTCTTGTTTTGTAATAATTGCTTTTCTTTTCAATTTATCTCTTTCGGTTATGAGCATTTTAATTTTGCTTGTAATCCAAGGGACATTTTTGATTTTACCTTTTTGTTTTGAAGTGGTGCATGCTTATCCAGGACCTCTAAAAAGATTTTTTTCCACATCTCCCACATACTATTTGGATTATCAGGAAAATAATAGATATGATCCCAGGGCTGATTCTGCAAATCCTTAAGAAATTTTTGATCATTGAATTTCTTCATGTTTCTAATTTCAACAATATTTTCATGACGTTTTACTGAAAAATTGATTTTTCTTATTGCGAAAATCATACTATGATCACTAATTCCAGTATGTATTACCCCAGAGTCAGAAATTTTCTCTGGTCTATTTGTAATAAAATGATCAATAAGGGTGGATGTTGTTGATGTTATGCGCGTAGCTTCGTCAATCATTTGTGACAATTGATATAGTTCATATATGGATTTGAGTTTTTTAGTTAATTGGTCTGGATTTGTTTTAAGTAAATCACAGTTTAAATCACCAAGAATGTGAATTTCTTTGTTTTCATCATCTATTTTTTTCACAAGATTTTCTAAATCAACAAAAAATTCGGATGACGAATTTGGAGGTCTATAAGCTGTTACTACGACAAATGGCTGACTTTGAGGCTTAATGATTTCAATACAAACAGCCTCAAGATTATTAGGCACTAGATCATGCCTAATACGATAATTAATGGAGCTACGCAAATACATACAAACACCACCTCCATTTCTTGATCTATCTTTTCGAATAATATCATATCCATCAATATACATTTGATTATCTGATATTGATGAATCAAGCCTTGTTTCATTAAATGCGATTAAATCGATGAATTTGTTTGACAAGGAAAAGCAAATTTCATCATATCGTTTTGGCAAGCTAACAATATTTAAAAAGGCCATTTTAAAGCCTCTTTCATTAGGAATTGAATTAATTTCATTGAAAAAATTGCTGCTCATGTTTTGGGCTGGAGAGCAACTATCAATAGTATTTATTTCTTCATTATATCGGTTACTAGCTTCAGGTGATCTGACCATTCCTTCATTCGATGGCCCAGTGCAAGCCGAAAAAAAGGCTTATTTTTGCCATGCAGCTTTGATGAATGATCAACAGCATTGCGAGCATTGTTCAGCCCACTTTTCAAGATTCGTGCTATGATGTGAATCTTACTTTGGCTAAAGCGCTGAATATGAAATGATGATTGAAGGAAGATGCTATTCCTACAATTGATGTAGCTGGAATAGTTCCACCGGCTGAAGAACAGCTAACAGATCGACAGGTTAGTATTGAGTATATATTTGCACCGAAGGCGTCTCGCCCACGCACATGGTGAATTGTAATATTATGCGTTTACTTCAAAGATAATTTGTCGCAGTAAAATATTGTTGCCTGTAAAGTTGGCCTCTTCTCTAGCAAAAGTTGATGAAAATATTCCAACAACAAGTCAGAATTTTGACGATACAATATACGACTTATCATACGATTAACTTTGTCCTTTCTACTTTTGAGGATCAACCAGATGAAACAAAGATGGAAAATTAGAATTATAATAATATAGTATAATAATTATAATAACCATAATGTATTATATACATAAATAGTTCATATAAAGTTGATTGGTAACAATATCGTAATATAAGTTAGTACATTACTATGGAGAATCAGATAGTTATATAACACAATAATCCTAATATAAAAATTAATTATAATGCCCGTGAGTGACATCGTTGGAAACCTCCATTGGCATTGCAGGATGTGCAAAGCTGTTGTATTATATTGTATATTTTCATAAAGAGTTCAATACGAATATTGATTTAGCAGTAATTTATAACCATAATAATAAAGTAATAGATTGAAATAATAATTTTAGCACGCTTTATGAAAATCACACAACAGCCATGGCATACTGCATGATCAATATTGGAGGTACAGTAAATGTACCAACCCATAAACTTATTGCATGTTTATTGGTTAGTATGATGATGCAACATTTTGTATTATTTAATAAGTTATTTACCACATTTCATCTATAATTTATGGTTTTCATGACACTGTAAACTACTCATGACAAGTAAATAAAATCTGGTTCGTTTTCTCTGGGTACTCTGATTTCTTTTTTATGATGGGCTAGAATAGATAATATAGCTAGTTGGTTTTCTCTGGGCACTTGTTTCATTTGTTGTAGGATGGGTTTAGTATAGATAATAAAGGAACATTACAAATATCAACACCTTTCATAAGTTGTGTTTACACTTCAAGCCTTGGCTTGGTTTTGCTTACACATTTTGGATGATTATATTTGTCAACTGATCGACAATAGAAAAACATGGCTGAGGATTGAAGTGTAAACACATAAATACACTAATGTCCTTATGAACGCTGCTCAGCTGGAATATAGCCTTTTGTGTCTGCTGTTGGGTATGCTTTTCGAATAAAATGGTACACACAAGCAAGCTGCTGGCAAGAGTCTTGTGTAATCCCATCCCAATAAGCCACACATCCATTCAATGAGCTACATCTATAGGCAACTGCTCCCAAACATCTAAAAGAATACAATGCAAATGACTTTGAGTGTTGGCAGTGGTAAATGAACTGTAAAAAATTGACCTATTTTTAACACACTGCATCACAGATATTTATATATGTTTACAACTTAGCCTATAAAGTTGTGTCATAATTTGGTAGAAAGGCAAATTTATATAAGGCAATCCTTTATATAGAATCTCTGACAAGGTATTTATCCAATATATTTACTGACAATAGGCATATTCATAATGTAAACACGTGCACTAGGTATATTTATAATGTATCAGTCAATTCCACCTGTGCCCATCCCCCCCCCGGGCCGACCCCCGGGCATTGACCATATTTAGAAAGACTGTGGCTAAATTCCCACCCGGGGAAAGGCATAGTGTGCTAAAGCCCCGCGCCCGGGCAAAAAATGTTGGGCTATATCCCCACCCCCGGGCTGTAGTTTGAGGTCCTGCTAATAGTAAAATTAAGAAGAGAATGCTAGTTGTACAAGAATATACAAGAATGCTAGTTGTACAAGAATTGTCTTGCAGCCATTTACACACAAAATCGACGTCTTTCCCTTTAAAATAGCCGAATTCATATTAGGGACGGGAAACTCGTCTGTGAAAACCCGTCTGAATATGAATTTAGGGACGGATTTAAGACGAGTTTCCCGTCTAGATGGGATTCCCGTCTAACTTTCCCGTCCGTTTGGACGGGAAAGTTGGACGGGAAAGTTAGACGGGAAACTCGTCTGCCCCCGGATTCATATTAGACGAGTTTCCCGTCCCTAATATGAATTCGGCTAATCACTCAACGATAAAACATGGTCGGCAATACTAGCGGCTAAATAAAGGAATTGCGCATTTACACTATATAAGTAATTTCACCTTATAGAAGCAAACTATAAATACAATTTATTGTCGTAAAGTTTTCAGCTGTTCGCAGTGGTCTAGCGGTACGCTCTCTGGCATGTACGCATGTGTTCTTGGGTTCGATTCCTCGTTCTTTTCTTTTCACGTTTTACGATTTTTTTTCACAATTTTTTTTACAATTTTTTTCTATTTGTAATTTGTAAACATTTATTAGGTTGGTTAGGGTTAGGTTTGGGGTTAGGGTTGGGGTTAGGGTTGGGGTTAGGTTTGGGGTTAGGTTTGGGGTTAGGTTTGGGGTTAGGTTTGACGTAAGGGTTAGAGTCAGGCTATGCGGGCAAATGCGCAATTCCTTTATTTAGCCGCAAGTTCGGCAATGTGGTCCGCCATTTTTAGCTTGCATTCCCGGGGAAAAGATCCCGGGTACGAAGTTGCTAAGTCTCCACCCCCGGGCCGTACAATATTTGCGATAGCCCCACCCCCGGGATTAAAAAAAGGGCGAATGCCCGGGAGTGGCCCGGGGGGGCATGGGCACAGGTGGAATTGACTGATACATAAATAAATTTTAATAAATCCATTTACCACTGGTTTGAAGGTATTCTGCCGTCGCTTCTCTGCTCTAACGTCGATGGTAGAATTCCGTCCGGATCATCTGGGGTATCCACAACTTGACCTGGTTCTGGCAGTGGTTCATCATCAAGCGAAGCTATGAGATCATTGAGATGCTACATTGCATACTGAGCCGAAGTACTTGTATCGCCATCAGGCGTGCTCTTAGAGTTAGTCGAACTTTCTGAAGTATTCGCGCTACTATCTGACTCGTTACTTGACATCCCCTCAGAATATAGATTGTTATATATAGTAACTTAGCTTTCCTGTAAAAAATATAGTTTTTGGCCTCACAAATCCACGAGAAATCACTGCGAATACCTCAAACGCTATATATAGGTCTATATAGATTACTGTTTACTTCGCCACTTCCGTCCATCTTCTGACGTCACAGGACACCAAAATGGCGGCTTAAAAAGTTCGCATCTGATAACGAAGTTTGGAGGCAAAATTAGACCAGTTCTACTTAACGTACGATGCTCATACATATATCAAACTGCTTCTAAAAACGTGAATATCTTTTTAAGCCAATAAAAAAGGGGGCGAAAAAGACGTTTACCTTCCAAAATTCTTCGCTTGGGAGTAGATTAATATTCATTGAACGGGTGTGCATCGAATTTAATTGCGAATTTGAATAACAAAGCGAAATATTTCCGTATTTATGAGACCAATGCAAATTTCACAGTCCACTTGCTTCTTGCGAGCGCTGAGAAAATAGCGTTTCCTCATTGGTCGAAAAATATCATGTGACAGCTGTCCACCCTCCTCTGTAGTTAACTCTAAAATTCGCGATTGTGATTGGTTAACTTTCGCACTAACTATAGTTAACTTTAACTACTTTTTTATACAACCGGCCCCTGGTCACTATCCCAAGTGCAGTCATGCGTAACATTGGCTATGAAACAATGATATTCCATTAAGTCGGGATCAGTTTGTTAAACGCTCTGCCCGGAAGGTAGTTCAGTCAAGACAGAAGAAGCTCAAGTACCAAATGATGTTCAAGTCTTTCCAGCCTACCCAACCAAAGTTGAAAATCAAATCATCGAACAAGTGGCACACAACCAAGTCCAAGCGCCAGCTGAAGACCATTGGCATTGACCCTGCATGTTGAGGTCTGTACTTTGTTTTACGCAAAAATCGTAATCTCTTTGTTCCTCGGTTGGGGCCGAACGAGTTGGTTGTTTTAGCACCAGCTTTGTGAGATTTTATGAACTATCGTAATGAGTGTAAAGATGAAATGGGTCGTGGCCCTTTCAGGAAATGGTCAGCTAAGCCTAAGCATGTAAAGCATTCTGTAGGCTAGGCGAGTGTAGCAAGCGGTGGTAAATAAGACTCATCGGACGTGTCGCTTCATTTCCCATGGCACAGGCCACATATATGCACATACTTGCGGTAGCCAAGCGTAACGTCTAGCCTGGTTCAACTCATAGTCATAGACGCTTTAAATTTAGGCTTTGTATCGGTTTAGCTTTCATGAATTCGGCCTTTTATCTTTTACGTGGGGAGGTGTACATTCACATGGCGGTTTCAAAACCTGGTTGGGGCCAGAGAGACAGAATCGTCTATTACTGTATTCACTGAATTTGGTCGGGGCCGAGGTCGGGGCCAGAACAACGCCGATTTTCAATTGTTTTATTCCAACGCTAATTGTGTCTTGGTTGACGCCAATGTTTATGAGGAGTACAGAAGGAAATTTCCCACGGTTTTGAACTGCTTTCCATCGAGGTTAACACTTGTTTATATACTCAAAGAGAATGCTTTGATAAACGGCGTATCATGTCACACTGAATTACTTTTGAGTTTGGCCTATTACTATATGCTTTATTATTGACTTGGTAGGTGCCGAGAAGTCAATTTAGAACATGGAATATTCTATTCCGTGGTATTGGTCGAGCGGTCGCTGCCATTCTCATTGTGTTGGCATGTTTCTCTCACAACTAATTGATCTACGGGTCGGGGCCATTACCAACCGTGCTAAGCATGTCCATGCACAGACTTTCGACGTATTGGTTTAGACCAACTTTCATTCGCACTTTGATAATAGATTTACGGCTACCTCGTATTGATTGCGGCCAATCTTAAAATTTGTTTAAAAATGACGATTCACGGCTTTTTTATATTGACTAGGCGAAATTTCCAACGTTTGCTTTGAATATAGTAAATATACACCGGTTTCTGTATTGGTTGGGGCCAATTCGCAAGTGCGTTGGACTATTTGTTTAATTGTTTTATACCGAAATTTACAAGTGTGTTAAATTAAAGTGTTAATCCGTGATCAATTCACAGCTACTAATCTATGTATTGGTTGGGGCCAATGTACCAGCGCGTTGAACAGTTATATAAACTCACAACGTCACCGTTTATGTATTGGTTGGGGCCAATTTACACGTTGTTTGAATAGTCAATTCACAGCTATTGATGTATGTATTGGTTGGGGCCAATTTACAAGTACTTTGAACGGTTAAACTAAAAACGTCACGGTTTATGTATTGATTGGTTGGGGCCAATTTACACGTTGTTTGAATAGTCAATTCACAGCTACTAATGTATGTATTGGTTGGGGCCAATTTACAAGTACTTTGAACGGTTAAACTAAAAACGTCACGGTTTATGTATTGATTGGTTGGGGCCAATTTACACGTTGTTTGAATAGTCCGTTCACAGCTATTAATGTATGTATTGGCTGGGACCAATTTACAAGTACTTTGAACGGTTAAACTAAAAACGTCACGGTTTATGTATTGATTGGTTGGGGCCAATTTACAAGTTGTTTGAATAGTCAATTCACAGCTACTAATGTATGCATTGGTCGGGGCCAATTTAAAAGTACTTCGAACAGCTAAACTAAAAACGTCACGGTTTATACATTGGTTGGGGCCAATTTACACGTTCTTTGAATAGTCAATTCACAGCTATTAATTTATGTATTGCCTGGGGCCAATTTACAATTGTGTTTCAATATTAATTAACTCACACCGTTTAATTTTATTGATGTTATTGTTGGAATACTTTATAGTATATTGATAAGAATGCTCTGCCCAACCATTGTTGGAACTAGGTGCGGGCGTCTAATGCCTTTTATGCCCCTAGGGGCTGCCTAGAACCGACAATGGAGTGGGCGATCGATTATTTCACTCGGATGATTATTTCACTAATGTATAATTTTCATTCCCATCTTATCCCTTTTGACATTAAGACACCCAAACAGAGTGATCAATGGTGTGATTAACAGGGCTAGCTCGCCCACTACTTTTGTCGGCTCTGGGCCGTCTCAGTGTATGGTGTCAAGTGGCCAGGGTAACGGGATGCAATCGCCCGCGATCCATTATCATTTTTCTCCGCGGCACTCGATAACCATTGTCAGGAAACGAAACGTTGTTCCTTTAGACCTTTAAAAGCTCAGTTGCGTGACAGGACCATTATTCAACCTTTTCCCCCTGCATGACAATACCCGAATCGCCCGTACTGTGGAAAATGCCAGCATCGGCTTGATTTTCCCCCTTCTGCATCACCTCGTTGAGATGTATAGTTTTGGGAAGGGGAGTAAGTTTCGAGATAAGAGAAGAGTTTTGGGATTGGGTTTGAGTTGCGGGTAATGTTGGGATAGGGATTGAGTTACGGGTAATGTTGGGTTAGGGTATAGGCGGTGCCCTATTACACGGAGATTACCTGGTTAGATATGAAGGAGGTATTGCCCGGCGACAGGGCTCGCATTTCCCAAAACTCCCTGCCTGTGAGCCAATGGGAGCAGGAGGGCAGTTGGAATAGATTACTATCCCAAGTGCAGTCATGCGTAACATTGGCTATAAAACAATGATATCCCATTAAGTCGGGATCAGTTTGTTAAACGAGGCGCCCGGGCGTGTAGGTAGGAAAGCCTAGCCATTTGGCCATTGGGGGCTGGTATATGAAATAACTTATATCCCCGTGTGATTGTATATATTTGGGCCGAAAGCCTAAATAGTACACTTATCTACGCAGTTGAGGAGGAATAGTATATTGGAATAATTTTGTGTATGACAGGTTCGGTTGACTGTATTCGTCGTTTTTCCCCACCTCCCCTCCCAAAATAGACCGTTCACTGCCTCGCTCCTCGGCTCACGGGCTCGCATTTCCCAAAACTCTCTGCCTGTGAGCCAATGGCAATGGGAGCAGGAGTGCAGTTGGAATAGATTACTATGTTCAACTCGTTGCTAGACACAGGATCTTCGTCAATCAGGGAATCTTCAATCTCTAATGAGTTAAATTTATTCCCCCCAAGGATATTGTTAATTTTATGTTCATTGTGCGTTGACGTTTTCATTGTACTAACCCCGCCTTTCTTTTTGCCACTTCGACTATTTTTGACAGTCCATTGGGCTGCTTGATGATTTGATTTCGCAGTTGAATGTTGTTTAATATCATCCTGTAATATGCGGATAGAACACACCAAGCTTGCTTTTTCATCTTCGGCAATTTTAGCTTTATTATTTAAATCGGATAATATATATGCGAGGTTATTGATTCGTTCAGTCAAAGCTTTGTTTTCATCTTTAAGTTTCTGATTTTCCTGCCGTAAGTTATGTAATTCGCCGTCCTTTTCATCGTTAGATATCATTGTAGAAGAAGTTTTGAGGTCTTGAATTGCCGAGTTCGTAGCATTTTGATAACTTATGAGCTGGCTTTTTAAGACTTTCATCTCTGTTTTAATTACTTCTATGACTATGGCATTCTTTAAGTCCCCAGTGGCAGTGACATTAGTATGCATAGGTGAATTCATAGGCGAAGCAACACAGCTCTCGTCTCCCTCAATATGGTCGTCATGGACAGAATCTTCGCCGCCATCTTCGGTTTTATTTGCCAGCTGCTCAGATATTGACGCTAGAGAGGTCAACTTCAGCTTTAGCTCGTCCTTTAGCTTTCCATTTAGCGTAATTGATTGTGTTTCTGTGTACCATATTATATCTACATCTTCGGATTTAAACTGTTTCGCATCCCCGCCGGGAGAGACCCAAACACCGTCTGATATATCCAGAACTTCTTCGACAAACATCTTTAATGCTGGAGATGACTCAGTCCATATTAACTTGCCTTTATTGTTAACCGATATACCGTGTAAAAGGCTACCTCCCTTCCCTTTGTCGGGATTCATATCCAAATTTTGTACGATTTTCCGGAACAACTTTATACACGTCCACACCGTAGGACGTGTATAAATTTGCAATTTGCCTTGATTAATTGAATACAATAAGAGCTGTTGGAAAGATTAATTTCCCTATGCTTCTAGCTGTGATTTAAAAGTACACCTAAAGAGTCCTAAATGTTATTCCTTTTTCAGGTATGAAAGGAAAAAGTATCATCTCCATTGGTATAAAGCTCGGCGGAGTCCTTCAAAGTATCTAACAGTAATTTTAGATGGTATGGATCAATCTAAAACTGATGTACCAAACCCTCGACGAGTCTGCAAGTCAACTGCAAACCTACAAAAACTAAGGACGCATCTTGTTGGAGTCCTTATGCACAGTGGGTTATGCCCTATGGGGAAGGCCTTCCTCGGTAGTTTTGACCTATTTCAGTGGAAGCATGATTCATAGTAATTTAACAATGAACATTCTTCTAACATTACTCGAATTATTCAATGAGCGTTTTGGTTTACCACCAGTACTTAACTTGCAACTGGACAACTGCTGGCGCGAGAATAAGAATAAGTATGTTTTCACATTATTATCCCTATTGGTGGAATGGTCTGTGTTTGACAAGGTAATGTAAAATAAAGTTAGATTCTAGTGATTAGATCGGGTGATACTTTCAAAACTGAGTCGGTTTTTAACATTAGTACAGCTGTAGTATATTTTGTAATTCGGTTCAATTGTAAGAGAAGTTAAAAGAGCACAGATGCCGGGGGTCCCTTTCTCACAACTGTCCTGTAATTTTCTCCTAAACACTATTAAACAAAATGTAGATTTACATGGTACCCATGGCGAACTCCTCATAATTATATGAATAATGATATATAGTCTATTGTTTGATATCCAAGGACCACGTCTTTATTTCCAAATTTCATCGAATGTTGCAGATTTTACCTTGTATCTCCCTTGGTATAACGTTTCATACAGTAATGAAAAAGATCCATTGATTTGCACTGCCAATTCTTCTAGGTGCCTAATAAGAACATCAATCAGAGAACCTCGTATAAGCTACAGTATGTAACATTTATCTTTCAGATTGAGGGGAACTTTCTACCAGTCGGGCATACCCATGAAGACATTGATGCCCTATTTGGTTGTTTCTCGAACCATCTTAAATTTTTGGATGTATATACAGTTGATGGTAAGTTCTGTACCATGCAATAATATTATATTTTATAAGACCTGGGGAGCAAAACAATTACAAACTTAATTAAGGTTTATTTATCTATTCATTTAATAGTGAAGATTATCATTGTTGTAGCACACACTACTAAAGGTAGTAGAGCTCCAACTGTTGGACAGTATAATCCAGTTCTCACAATAGAATATTTTGTTGATAATACAACGTGCTACTGACCACTTAAACACTATCATTATAGATCCACGGAATGTATATGAACAGTGTTCAAACAAACCCCACCCAGAATCAAGTAGACCATAAAAGATGTACGACATTAAGGAGTGGTTAAATCCCCACAGTGACGACCTGCACATGCATGTTCTTCCACACTGTTTCAAATTTGTAAGGAATGACAAAAATGAAGCTGTGATGTACTACAGGAAATGGAGTGGTGATGAGTGGTGGGTCCTGTACGGCTATTGAAGGTAAAGGCTAGGTGTTTCTATCAAGGAGATTTTACAAAATTACAACAACTAGGGCTTTCAGAATAATATGAAGTAGGCGGCTGCCCCAAAAGAGTAGCCGTCTGTGACTAATAGTGATCGAGAGTAAAAAAACCTAGCAAATTCAAGACATTTAATCATATTTATCGCTTTTTTCGATGAAAAGTAGCCGGCAGTAAAACTGAAAGTAGCAGAGGAACTCCGGCGGCCACCGGCTTATTCTGAATGCCCTGAACCACTTATATATTAATATAGGCATTCATATTTGAAGAATAGCATATTCAAGTGTAAGAAACATGTCTGAACATTTCTATAAAGTTGAAATGTTCATTATTGAAAAGCATTTGTGTATTACACTGTATAATTTGTTAATAAGTACTAGACAAGAGGGAAATGTTGAATCCTTGAGTATTAAAAGAAAAGCTGAAACTGAGTATGCAATTCAGTGATAATACTTAAATTGATTATTGTTCTATTATTTGTCTAGTCAATACCTCATGATATGCCAACCCTGCTATCACCAGTGGACTTACCAAAGCTCACAGCCGACATGCAAAAGTGGTATTCCGTAATGCCGCCATCGGCCAAAGACTGGTGGGAAAGCTTCTTCGAGACCTTGGAAAATACAACATCCAATCATAATCCACCAGACAATTCTTGTCCAATCTTTTCATTGAAAAATCAGCTCCAAAGGCCATTTAATACAGAGACAGAGGAAACAGCTGAGACACCAGCACCATTATTAGAACTAAGACAAAAGGAGCTGGAACCAATAAGAAGAGGTAAATAGTTAACTACTTAGTTGTTAAAAAATATGACCTAATTTGGAAGGCTGTTTCAGCTGGCCGAAAATGTTTCTGGCTGTTTGTAGATTACTGAACAATTAAGCTGCAATGCGTCTCAATGCGTACTACTTTGTTATTTAACTCTGTTTAATGCCAGACAATTTTACTCATCAAGGGGAGAGCCTTGCATGTTAATGGTTGATATTGAAAATTGCCAGTATGGTGCTTCAGTTGGTATTCATTAAAATTTATTTTTCACTAGATTTATACTGGCCCCTACCAGGCACCTGCAACCCGTGGTATTAGCATGGATGATAACTATTTGGCAGCTCTTGCACCTGGTGTATTTGTAGCAGTGTATATAAGTAATTGTAAGAAGAAGCCTGTTATTGGTAAAGTAACTGAGGTGGTGAGGGTGAATGGAATTTTTACATTACATTATTGGAAAGGAACACAGCCACAGCCTACACACACCATACAACAACAAAAAAAATGGAAATGCCATGGACAGAGATAGAAACAACAAAATCTGTCAATGTGTGTGCATTTCAACTTGATGAAAAAAGTGTTTGTTTGAAAATACCAGGAAATTTTTGAAGAAGTGGTATCGGAATGAAACAAGAAAGGTGAATAAAGAAGCATGAGCCAGAATAGTTAATGTATGGACAATATGCAACTTTTGTAAATATTTAAGTGTAGTTATAATAATAAAAATTGTGGTAATATATCACAACAAATAGGTCACTACTTTGTGAAAGATTTATTCTTACCTGCCTTCTCCATTGTGTTGGATTATATATTAAAGAAATATGGGGGGAAATGTACAAAACACACATTTTGCAATCAGGCAAATATACAATTTTGCCTGATTCAGGCATTCACACAAAAATTAAGGGAACATAGTTTGAAGATACAGTCTGTGCAATGCTTATCAATGATTCTTTTGAGCGTGGCCAGTAGTCTTTGAGCAGTACTTGATGCTAGAAGATCATCTTTTGTTCGTTTTATTTATAATTATTTCATTGGCAGAGATATGGATGTGCGAATTTTAGACTCTGTATAATCATTTTTCAATATTTCGACAATTCTTTCATAGCCAACGAAATAGTATCCAAATTTTAGACTCCTTTTTCTTATGATTAATCTATTTAACAAATATTTTTAAGCGTCAGCAAAATTCAATTATCTTTTTAAATGTCATTTTAACACTTTTTCGCAAAAAAATGGGATTTTTTTTAAAACTTTTACAGAATCTCTTTTATTTTGAAATTTATTGAATTTTTGCGGAAAAAATAGGTAAATTCCGCAAAATTATGGATATATTTGAAATTGGAACACGTTCGAATTAGAAAACGAATTTTCCGTTCGCCAACCTCCTAAAATCGCCGGCTATACGCGGACGCAGGTTACGGATCACGTTTCACGTGAGGTAAAACAGTCATTTCACATTTCACATGTAAAAAATTAGCCATTTCACGAAAATTATAAAATATGTTTTCAACTGGGTAAATTCTATTTTATAAAGTGAGTATTTAATGCCGTTCTTAACCCTTTGCAAAATTTTTACGTTTTCGATTGTTACATCCATAGCATTGCTCTTCTTGACGTTCTCACTGCTCGTTCAGTCTTTGTTCTACCGGCCTCAAATAAATTCTTGTTTCGCTGACAAACGTTACCGGCAATCACGGTTCACGGCTGGGGATATTTCATGACACAAAAATCCGTCATTTCACGGGAACAAATATTGCTAGTTCACGGCTCACGAAAATACCCTTTACCACCCTCTCGAATATTGACCATATTTCGGGCCCAGTTTAGTAAACATTGTATTCGACAATAGGCTGCAGTAAGCCGAGAAGCCCTGGGAACGAGGAAGCAATAAGCTGTAACTAGCGACTTTAAGATATGCTAAATCTACGACGGGGACGTGATGAAAAACAGTCGCTACTTTCAGTTTCAGCTACACGGGTAAAAACTATGGACTCCGGTTGTAAACAAAGTCGGAGACTCGAGAAAAACAAATTAAAACTGGTTTCCAAACATTAGCGACTGTTTTTTCGTCACGTCCGCGTCGTAGATTTAGCATATCTTAAAGTCTCTATTACCTTGTCCACGACTCACTCAGTACACATATTTTCGGAAATAAACATGGAAAACAAAGAATTATGTTTAATGATTATATATCATCACACTTAGAATAATTTAACATTTGTCAATATATTAAATATGATTTTATGAATCACTCAGTATTGGAGTTAATAATTTCTGTAAAATTTTGCTGAAGGATAAGTTCCAACAAATTTTGGGAACTACAAGTTTCCAATTTCCGATACGTTTTCCACCTCTGTACAGTAACTACGTAATTTTAAGAAAATTTGGTTAGCTTTTCAGTTTGCTTATTGGAATCAAGTTTGATACAGTTTACAGTTTACACAGGAGTGGCTATTGAAATAGCGTGATCGTATGAATTGCTTCGTAACGAACTACCTTAATTATTTTCAAATTCTAAGTTAGCGGTACTGTCATACTCTGAAGCACTATAACAAGTTTTAGATGCCACTCTGACGACCAAGCATGACAGCATATTAATAGAAATCCAGAAGTTTTGAGTGGAAACACTATAGTGTTGCTTCAATCGTTGTCTAAAAAAATAAAAGTGAAAAGAACGATAACAATAGTGCATGGATACCGTAAACCATTCAATATGATATTCGTCATTCATGCATTCGTCATATTCGATAAGCACTTTCGATGGGCTGATGACACGGTCGGAAGGGGTTATATATTCATTAAGCTTCAGGTATTTAGGATCAATCTACCTGAAAAATACAATAAGAACTTCGACGTTTCGAGCGAAGGCCCTTCGTCTGGAAGATAGTAGCTGGAAACGTCGAAGTCCTTGTTGTATTTTCAGATAGATTGATCCTAAAGACCCGAAGCTTATTGTATAGACGCTACTTACACTGGCACCACACGTTCTAGAGCTTATATATTCAGGCGGGGTTTGGATTTTTTGTGTTTATATTTTGTGTTTATATACCGTGAATGGCACTGAAATTATTAGCGACCCATTCGCGCTTCAGAGGTGCCACAGTTTCTAGCACAACAATATACGATGCGGGCCCAGGATGAGGATGAATACATATTAACAGGATATAGATTTATGTCTCGCTGTTTACGGGTTAGGGTCAGCGGTTAGGGTCAGCGGTTAGGGTCACGGTTAGAATTAGCAATCAATAAACAACGAGACATGAACTATAACCTTAGGGAGCTTTAGCAGTGACTACGAGTACGACTACGAGATTCGTCATTTTCGCGTGTTGTTTGCATACGACATCTCGCAAAAGTCGTAGTCGTCGGGCTTTTGAGTACGAGATTTATCAAAAATCTCGTAGTCAAAAGCCCAACGACTACGACTTTTGCGAGATGGCGTATACAAACAACACGGCGTTTGGCGCGAAAATGACGATTCTCGTACTCGTACCTGTTAAATGACGCCATACCGACACTTTTGACGTTATTATTAATATGCCTCGCTGCTTATTCATTATTATGATCTTAAAAAGCTCTCCTTATTATGGAAAAAAGAAATGCTACATAATGTACCTGTCCCTACTCGTAGTCATTGCTAAAGCTCCCTATTTACTCGTTTAAGCGCCGCCCCCATTAAAGCGCCGCATAAAGCCCGTTCTCCACTAGGCGAATTTGTTCGCGCGATGCGAAGCGAAAACCTAATTTCGGCAACGTGATTGGTTAGTTAAAAAATTCGCCGCGAAAATTTTTTTCGCGAGCGAACAAATTCGCCTAGTGGAGAACGGGCTTAAGACAGCAAAATTATTGAAGAGCGCCTCCCTCGAATAAGCGCCACATTTATTCACAACAACGCGGCGCTTATTAAATTGACAACAACAGTAAAACAACAACAGAACATCAGTCTCGGATATTTTTTCCTGAATTACACTGCTTTTAAGTTCAAAATGAGCATATTTCAATGTACTCTCATTTAACTTTGGAAACGTGCAGCTCCGTTGCGAAGGCAGATAAATTTGCCTGTACAACAAGTCTGACTTTTCTCGTCCTCTTTCCACGGACTATATAAGAGTGCCACCCTCAAGTAGGCGCCGCATCCTAAGGCACTAAAAAATTATAGAGCGCCAAATACGGTAATTGATAAGATTTACGTTCTCTGATCAAAATATTTGACAAGCACCAAAAAATTATAGAGCGCCAAATACGGTAATTGATAAGATTTACGTTCTCTGATCAAAATATTTGACAAGCACCAAAAAATTATAGAGCGCCAAATACGGTAATTGATAAGATTTACGTTCTCTAATTGATAAGATTTACGTTCTCTGATCAAAATATTTGACAAGCACCAAAAAATTATAGAGCGCCAAATACGGTAATTGATAAGATTTACGTGCTCTGATCAAAATATTATTGCCTTCAACGGGCAAATGAAAGATAATTTTAATAAGCCAGTTTCGACTGCGCAAAAACACAAATGATGATTGAACAGTTGAATACTTTGATATGTATGTTTTAAATCTTCCAGTCTCAGCTACATGTCATGATTCAACTGCAAATTTATCCCGACGCAGAACGCGTCATGTGGATGCGCAGTCGAGACTCCGAACTGGCATATTACCTGCATGTTGAAGGCTATTGATTTAGGGTGGCTCCCTACAATTTTTTGAAATGTGGAATATTTACGATTTAGATCAAACTTTTAAAATAATTTTTACTTGTTACAAAAAAAAATTGTATGACTTATGTTGAGCAACATTCTAAGAGCTGAAAATAGTTTACAAAAATGACGTCATCACCGTTGCTATAGTAACAATGACGTTTCAATATGGCCGATATTTTGTCTTTTGTCGCACTTTACTCTAAAAAACACCTGGTTACCCCCATTTTTTATTTCATGAAACGTTTTTCTGTAGAAAAATAGATTATCTGAACAAGTTTAAAAAAATTCTGTAGAGCCAAAAAATATTTTAGTGAAAAATCATGTTTATTAATTTTTTAAAAATTTGGCTCTACAGAATTTTTTTAAACTTGTTTAGATGATCTATTGTACTAGACGAAAATGTTTTATAAAATAAAAAATAGGGGTAACCAGGCGTTTTTTCGAGTAAAATGCGTTAAAAGCTAAAATGTCGGCCATATTGAAACGTCATTGTTACCATAGCAACGATAATGACATCATATTTGTGAACAATTTCCGGCTCTTAGAGTGTTGCTCAATATATGTGGTACAATTTTTGTTTGCTAACAAGTAACAGTTCTTCAAAAAAATCAGTCTAAATAATAAATTTACCATATTTCAAAAATTGAGGAAGCCACCTTAATAGCCGAAAGCTTGTAATCAAAATATTTTCGGCAGAAAAAGGGTATTATCTGTTAATACATTCTATAGTTTATACAACGTTATGCTATCTTGTCTGCCTATTATATGACTGAATAAGCAATTACGGAAAGATAGAATGTATATTTTTGAGTATACATAGTTTTCAATAAAGCTTACCTTCACAATAAGCGGAATCCGCCATGACTAGATAAAGTATTTTTGGATAAAGATGTTCATATTCTGAACCTAGGAGATCTGAGATTTCTGGTGCTGGACCAACACCAATATCATCATCATCTTCATTCTCTTGAATACTCTGAAAAAAAAACAAAGATTAAAATCATTGAATGTGTATGAACTTGGAAATGGAAGATATATCAAAATACGGGAACATACAACCGTGCATTATTATATAGGCCTACCACCTAGGACCAGGACCTGTAGTCCAAGTGGTAATGAATATGCCTGACATTCCGTAGTTTGTCGCTTCAATTCCTCCCTGCGATTCATGCAGAGTATTAACTGTTTCTACTTGAAAAACAACACTTACATATGGGATTATAGTTCCAACTTGTAGTGTTCATATGATGTTTAATCACTTGCTGAAGTATAATTACTATTTTTGTTTAGGTGCACCTACTATATCGTCCTAAAACTATGTGTAAAAGCTTTACGTGGATTGGATATCCCGCGATTGTGGGTATATATATCATATTTCAGGGGACATTACAATTCCTTGTTTGAGACTAATCTCTGTCTTAGTATATTAATATTGGCATACGCTACCTGGATATATTTATAAACTTTCATAAACCGACTAAAACCCAGTTCATCTTCCAACATTTTTCTTGATTCTTCTAAACGTGCAAATACGCTGTCTTTATCTTCTTTTTGTTTGCTTTCATTATGTGAATCTTCATCATCGCTGTCACCTTTATGAAAGAAATGATCAAATGCTTAAACTACTTCATGAAATAAGGAGTGCCACTAAGAAACCGGTCATTATTAATGGCAGGGATGGGACGGAAAAGAAACTCCCAAAGACAAAATATCAAAAACTTGTAGCGCAACCTTTAACAATTTCCTCTGACCCATCCAACTGACTTTTATTTATTTTCTTCGATCCATCCCTCCATGGCTGCAGAAGTTAGGGAGTTATGGAGCGACGCTACTTCCATAGTACAAAATGTACGCTTCAAAACTTCATAGCTTAGTTGAATTTAGAAAGTTACAGGTGAACTCAAAAAATCATGTGGAGGAAGTGGAGCTAGCTGTCTAAAGCTGGAGTTACTGGCTAACAACTTCAAATTTGATGTGGAGCAAAACTTATCTAAGACTAGATTTACTGGCTGCGTCGGTATAGCCTGGTATAGCCTAGCTCCATTTGAAGATTGGCTACCTCCACAAAAATGAGATCTACAGGCATGCACCCCTCAGAGTTTGATTGAACAAGATCAATATATAAAGTGCTATAAAAATGAGTAGACTTTGGCAGTAAAATTGGCTTGGGTTGTGGTGCGGACTTTCTAATCCATGACACAAAGTTTCGTCACGTGTGAGGAGAGCGCGAGAGGATTGGAACGACAATATTTCGGTCTATCATGATAGTGTCATACTTTTGTTATTTCTCAGCAATGCAACAGACCTTGTTGCTTTTCAGGCAATCAGTAGCATGCGTAACTACCGTCGTTTGCATCTAAGGATGAACAGTAACAGATAAAAACATTTTGTCAAACAAATTTTGCAAAACTTCCATGTTTGTAACGTGCATTTGAAGCTTTCAATAAGCTAAGCCAATCAGCGTGAGAATAAGTAAAAGTGATTGAGTGATCCGATTGAAACCTTTCAAACGCTCTTCACAAGCCTAAAGGTTTCATTTGAGTACAGACAATGTTTTTATCTGCACCAGTGTTCACCCTTAGTTACAAACGACGGTACACCATATACCTGAATCCCAATCCTCATTTAAAGGTAACGGGGTTGATGACTGACTGTCAGAATCGTCATTTGTGTCGGAATCATCTAAAACGAACATAAACGTCATGTATTTATACAATTTCTTACCACAACATTAATATATTAGCCATGACATACCATCACTATAACAAGTAGCCTCAAGATTCCGGACTGTTTTGATTGGCGAAGGTGAGCGAGCTGTGAAAAAACACAGATTCATGACAAGTTAGGAAAGCAATCTTCAGCTTTAAAATATTCTAGAAAAAACTTACTAAATACACATTACATTTACATCACCTTACTAAAACATTTTACTTAATACAGAGCAAAACAGCACAAATCAAATCAAACAAAACAGCAGAACAACAAAACTGTATAATTATGTCTTAAGTTAAGGACCAAGATATCTTAGGGTAAGCACAAAAAAAACAAGTGTAAACTATTTGTCAAGAAATATCAACTCACCATCACTAACTAGAACATCTTCCATTGAAGCCAACATACTGATATAATCTTGATTTTCTTCGTCACTACAAAGTAATTGTAAGCAGGAAAATATTTCATCACTTGAAGGTAAGTGTATTACTTCCGGACTTATTTTGCATCATTACAAAGTTACCAATGAAAAGTAATTGTGAGGGGAAAAGCAGAGCTTTAACGATATACTAGAGTCCGGTCTTGACCTTTATTTCCTTAAACACCATTCCTGAGTATAGGAACCACAAACCAAGTCTGAGAATTTCGACCCTAGCTCTCGGCTGAAGGCAATAATGTAGAAAAAGTCTGTCAACAATCTGTCGTAACACGTGGGATTGAATCTGTGCATGGGTATCCTGGCTTCTTCCTGAATGAATTGGCCCGACAGGAATTGAATGTTGGTTACTGCATATGCACCCTTTCGCTGTATAACAATATTTTCACACTTGCCTTTCATCACATGCAATATCTATATCAACTTCTTGCCCAGGATCATCGTCATCTTCAGAATTCACCAATCTTTCCTCCTTATCTTCAGCAGATGATGGTTTTATATTATCACAATCTACCGAGCTCTCCTCGCATTCTTCAGTACAAGGTATTATACACTCGTCTTCGGTGACAGTTTGAAACAGTAAACGAAGGTCGGGTAGAGAGCATGTCCGTAAGCGCTGGATGAAAGCAAATAAATAATAATTCACAACAAAGAAATTGTATCGTAAACCCAGTACGAGTTTCTTATGCAGGACTGAAACTTCCCACCACCGGTGTGCATACTTGCAAGTACTTTGACTGAAATATGGTACAATTAATGTTTTGAATAAAAACATTTTGCTTCAGAGCAGTGGCGTAACGTTATATCAGGGGGCCCCCGGCCCCCTAGTACGGGTCCCCCTAGTACGAGTGCCGAAGGCCCCCCTAGTACGAGTGCCGAAGGCACAAGCTCGCGCCGAAGGCACGAGCATTCTAGGAGGGTCCGGAGGCATGCCCCCCGGAAATGCCATTTCCTGGACTTTTGGGTTGGGGGCCCCCGGGTTCGCCCGGTCTGAACCCATAGTAGTTACGCCACTGCTTCAGAGTTATAAAATAATCACAAATTATTTGAAGTGAGAGTAAAGAGGAATGTTCAATAATAGAATCGAAGTTACTGGACCATAACCAAACAATAGTAACACGGTTTTATTGAATTAATACGGCCTCTTAGATTCTTAAGGGCATACTGCACCAAGGTGAGAGCGTTGACTAGTCTTTTACCACGAACGGCATCTCTCTCCATACAAACACGTAGCCGATGAATATTTTAATTTACCTTAAAATCTGTGTCATATCTTCCAGTATTTAGAGCTATTGGGGAAACTTCCGTCAATTCAGCTGTCTGGTAAAACGATCTAAAAATATTAACAACAGTAATTGAAGCTTTGTAAGAAATCTAAGAATTAGTTTAATAATATTCATAACAACATGCAAGTTAACATTGTTCAAAACCTTCAGAATTTAGCCAAATCAGAATATAATTCATCGGCAGTAATGCTCGATTTGATGGTGAGTCGACATCACAAGTATAGTTAAATATTTAAACTTTTGCAAAACTACAGTGATAAGCTGCCCACGTCCAAAGACATTTGCATTCTATGGAATAAGAAATGCATCGTGAAATTTTTACTTTCAAAAGTGAACAATGTGGTAGAAAAATGGGTTTAAATTGAAACAAAATGTTAATAATGAATTCACGTCCCTCAGCCTATCCTCACCCCTACCAAATTACCACAATCAAGGAAATAATACGTGAAAGTGTAAAATATAAAATTGTTGTGTCACACTTACTGTTCCTCTTCACTAGAAATATCTTGAACCTTCAAATCATCTTTCTTCGTTGCTTCCTTTTTAGCATTAACTTTTTCAAATAGTGGTCCTTGTTCTTTTTCTTCAGGAGATTTCGAGTTACTTCGTAATGAATGAAGAAATTCTTGGTAAGATTTTCTTACTTCAGGTAATTCTTCCTTACTTGCTGTGTCTAAAGTAGAGAATTCCAAAATAGAATTATTTCGACTTACGTAGAGAATTCAGAAAGTAAAGAAAGTAGCGGTCCCCATGGGCTGCCATATTCAATAGTTATAAACCTATACCAGGACTCCGCTTATTGAGTCAATTTGATTTTAAGCACTTGGAAAGAACAGGTCAAAGTTAGTAAGCATAGGCGGATTTTCTGGGGTGCAGAGAGGTGAGCACCCCCCACCCTTTTCCTCAGAAAAGGTCAGCATCAACCAGTGCATACTGCATTTTCATGATTTATGGCATTTTTTAGACTTATAATATGCATCCCCACTCTATCAGATGAGCTTAGATCCGCCCTTGTTAATAAGAAATAAACCTTTGGAAAACTGGTGCACTGGTGCCAAACAAATTTCAACTTCAATTTCAATTGAATAAACAAGCATACCGTCAAGTCTCGATATCATGGAAATTCAAAAATATTATCTAATAAAATATCACAGAGCATATTATAGCGTCAGCGCCACAGTTTTCAAACTAAAACCAGAAAATTTTTATTGCTTACTTATATTGACCTGCTCTTTCCATTTCTGGTATTGATAGAGTGCTAGCATAAAACGGGGTCATTACTTCGGAATTGGGGGCTGTATTTCATTGTGACTTATTTCTCTTACTTGAACAAAACTTTGAGCGTTGATCGCGGACAGTGGCAAAGCCAAACATAGCAACGGGTGATGCTATGCAAATTTTTAATGTTTTACTTATTCAAACCTTTAGAAATGCATTGTCTTTATAGACTATCTAAGTGCACGTTTATTTGCATAGCGTGACAAGTTTTGCCACTGATCGTTGGATCATTCTTGAAGAACAACTAGTTAACTTTTCCATGCCAATGTGAAAAACCTTTCTCCTCCACGAGAAGAAATACATACTTGATTGTGACCCCTCTTCCCATGCTTTAATAGGAGCGGATGGTTTGTTCTGGTCAGACGATGTTTGTTGTTTTTTATCAATGTCTTGAGTCTTAACATCATTTTCTTGGTTCTCTTTAGTATTTACTTCATCAAGTGTAGGTAATGGCCGTGATGATGGTTCAGGTTTTAATACTGGTGGTGGTGGAAGAGGTCGACCAACATTGCTTGGTGGTACTTCAACAACGCTTAAAATAAGACAGAAACCATTACCTTTGGTTATATACATATTATTAAAAAACTCATAAAAAATGTAATTCAGCGCAATTTTATTTTATTTGACTTTGTCGTTCCCATTTTGGTGGACACTTTTTTTGTCAGTGAAGACTTTGCAAATGTTTTTATAGACAGAATGACCAACTGAGATGCGAACTCCCTCCCAACTGAGATGCGGCAGGCTAATACCGTATCCCAATTTAAGATGTACTACAGCAACCTTATTCGATAATTTTAATTGTATATATCACGGCACTCATGGAAACCAGGTATATTTTATGTTTGTAAGTTTTATTAGTATTGTGTAACTTCTGTAACTTAGTAATTTTGTATTCCTTTGTAAATCCTGATGAGTCCACCGTGACACTTCACTTCGTCATTCTCAATAAAACATTCCTACATGCATCAACATTTCATTCAGGGATGGCGGGGCGGGCGGGGTGCAGGTGCAGGAGGGGTGCCAATTCCCATATGAAATCCAAATTTTGGATTTGACAAAGCATTTATCAATATAAATCTAATTATCACAAAATAACCCTCTTGATTCACCCTTCCATGAAGCCCGCTTAGCACATCCCCCCCCCCCCCCCCATCAAATCAAACTGGATCCATCCCTGATCATACTATTCTGAGTCATATCCTTTACTCACCTGTTTTTCTTAGTTTGTTCGACAGACTTCACCACAGTCACACCAAGATTTGTTGACGTACCAGAGGAAGATGGCGGAGAAAAATCTTTTGAAACAGAAACAGTGACACCCATGTTTTGTTTATTTGAACCTCCAGCTACCCATGACACCTAGAAATGACCAAATCACACGTAAACTATATTGCCATTCATTTATTACATGTCCGTGGGATTAGCATGTATACAGTAGCGTTAAGCCTGGTTTCGATTTAGTCGTAACTGTCGTGAACATATCAAGGTGACCGATGTAATAGAGTGTCGATATATCTCTACAGTCAGTAAAGACTGATTTGCATGGACTCATGGAGCACACAAAAGACGAGATAGATCCAGACTTTTCACATCGTCGAACATGACTTGTTCACCAAGCTAATAACTTCTCGTGTAGCAGTAAAGCGTCTGGGGTCCGGCTTTCCGAGTCACTGAGATCAGATTAACTTTAATTATTATGCATTGTGGCCACTTCTGATTGGCTAATAGCTTACAGCTAACTAAGGCATGCACGCAACCTACAGATAACTCATTTATCTGCTAGTTATGCAAGAAAAAACCCCATGACTTAACGATGTTTTTTTTTGGAAAAAAAACCCCACTTTTTCTAAATTTTTATCTGAACTTTAGTAGGTAAATGGATTTTCTAACATCTCGTAGTTGTTGTTATACTGTTATAACTGGTTTTTCTTCAGTTGTGTTTATACGCGACTGACTTAAAATCGTTGTTTACCTCAGCCTTCAGCTTCGCCTGATAACACTTACCTTGACCTTAATAATTCTGGATATCACAAAAACCTCATCCAGTAATTGTTTATTATAGCTTAGCTTTTCTTTGTTTATAATATGTAAACACTTGGTGAGATTTTTGCACTTTCAACAAGTGGAACGAATTACAAGAAAGAGAATTGACTCAGTGAATTGACTGCATATATATACCGGTATCTTCTTTTCCTGTTTTTCCTTATTAACATCCTCGTTTTCAACACTGTCATTGCTTCCACTTTCACAAGCAGGCATTCCAAACGTTCCCGGCTGAATATTGGCTTTTCCTAACGCTGACACAAGCTGAGTTTTGCCACCATGATTCCATTTTGACCTCACGTTGTTTGGTGCTGCTTTGGGCACAGGTTTAATGACGATATCATCCGCCGACGTGGCTAAATACAAGGTGTTTAAATCACTAATACAGGCAAGGACGGTTTTAGTTCCCTATATTCAGAGAACGCAAAATTGCAGGGTTTGACCGGGGTTTAAGTTATCACATATTAAGCACATAAAATATTTTTCACAATATTTTTATGGATACGTCTGAAACTGTCCCACAGCTAACACCCACAGCCCTGGAAAACGTGTTTAATGTTCCTCACAATAGACCGTGCATTACGAATATGAACATTCAACAACACTTCACAACTTCAAATGACAGATAAATTGTAAAATGTTACTCAATCTTGCTGCTAAGGCAAATATTTCTCAGGAACCAGGATTTCGGGTTCTCAATTTTTTTCCATGTATGTACCTCCTTTCATTAGCAAGAGGTAAATTTCATTCATCCAGGTTTAAAGTTGTCTTACCTTCCATAGCTGATGCTGTGACCTCAAGTGGAAACATCAAAGGTTTGAAAGGTTTGGCTGCCCACTGTTTACGTTGTATTTCATCTTCTTCAGGATTTTCATCACAACTTTCCTTGATGACTTTTGACAAATCACCCTAAATAAGATAATTATATTTAAAAAAAACAAATAATTGTTCCATGTTACTCTTTTCTGTGCTCCTATTTTGGAGTGTCTGAAGAAAAACATCACCTTTAGGAGGGTGCGAAGCTGAGCTTTCAAGAAGATACTTGAAGATGAGAATATTACATAGACGACATAATTAGGACATGATAGAAGAGTAAATAGAAGAGTCCTGCATGGCAAAAAGTATGATGTAAAAATTAAATTGCGCCACTTTCCGGCGTACTGTACCGCAATGGGCAAATGCACATTCGAAGTGCCTTTGAGCGGCGTAATCCAATCACCGAATACCTTTTGTCAGGTGACAAAATACGAAACAGTAATTTACCACTAAATGCTCTAAACAAAAACGCAGCCTACATGCTCACCTCAGAATGTGATCTAAATAATCGTGTGGCTCCAACTTGTTTCAAAGCTGTTTCAAGACCAACGGCGGCCACTGCTGGACGTTCTAGCAAAGAAATATCAAGAACCACGTGTTTACGATAAGGTCTGCATCCATTCGTTATTAAATACAATTTTTGAATTAGATGTAGTTACGAATCAGAAAGACTAAGTGACAATGTCAATGTTATAGAAAACGTGACATTTAATATTGCATAAAGTTCTAAATATACTCATGCTGCATGTAAGTTACCGTGCACGATGATCGTGATGCACGGCAGGGAAAAGAAAACAGAATATTACACGAGAAATAATTACTCGAAGAAGTAATCCTGAAAAACATATCCATGAAAAACATATCTATGTTGGAAAACATATCTATGTTGGAAAATTTTTGTTGATAAATCACATACCTTCAGGTTTCTTCTCCACAGCTGATGCTGGCCTGTAAAATATACGTGAGAGAAAAAATGTTTTTTAGGCCTCTTATATATATAACCGTTAAAAATTCTGCGTGCCGTACCCGTTTAGCCGGGTATATTTTGGATATATACAATATAGAAATTACCGAGGTTATAAACCTAGCACAATTGAGTCCTACCCTATAAAAAGAAATATACTCGTAGGCCATAGGGACAGCTTTAAAAAAATACCTGCATGGAGGCAGGTGTCCTTATATCTCGGTTCCTACGCTAGTACATGGTATTTCAATGCATTTTTCAAATCTTACCTTTGGTAGACTTGCTTCACCTCCTTTTCCTGAACAAAATAGAAATGTTAGAAGATAATCAAGATATGTACAATACGTGTTTAGAAATGGAAGTAACTCAACATGCACATCCAGGAGTAGTATAGGGAAGAGGGGTTCTACGTCGGGCGGAGCGCCTTGCTCCGCCCATGACGTCATAAGTCATTTAATTTATTCACTCCTTTGATCAGGGCGCTTATATATAATTTGTGGCCTACTATATGTGTTGTATTTATTTATTTATCACGTTCTATATTTGAGATTTATACAATAAATAAATGTTTCATGACTATTCCTATACATGAATGAATGAAAACTAGGTAAAACATGCAGGGTGACAGGAAAATACATATTCAATACTCGTTAAATCGTTTACCATTAATCAAAGTAAATCCACAACTGAAACGTATTTTTTCCAGTTAACCTTTGAAGGTTTTGACCGGTGGACAGCAGTCTTGTTATCACTGAAATGTTGTCTAAATTTGTTGATTATCTCCGTTATCAGCGAAGAAGATAATTTCAAACTTCACTTTGTTTATAACCGGTGCAAGTTAATCATATAAACAAAAACTAACAATTGAAAAAGTATGAACTAGACAATAATGCAGAAAGAAAGTGATTTTCAGTTGTAGGCTAAAAAGATTTTGAAAGTTAGGAAAAAATCTTCTCTTAGCTAATTTTTCAAAGTAATTTTAAGCTATTGAATATCATAAAAATTAGCTTGACTGCGTTTCGTTGCTCTGCCTATTGTTGTGTCAAAAATGTGAATTGAACGTTTCATTTGATATAGTTGCAGGTGGACTAATTGACTAAATCCGGTTGTTGACTGTGCTCTTCTGGTGAAACTAATTAAAAAATTTAGATATATGGAAACTTTTGAAAACGCCTAAAAAAATACCAATTCAAATTCTATTTCACCGAACGCAAATATAATCTAAATCATTTGAAAAATATTATTTCATTAGAAAACCATAATTTCATGATTGGGGAGGTTTTCCAACAAAGACACGAAGTATTACTTCATAGCGTTTAATTTTTTGCACAAAAGATAAAAAGCCCGTAAAGGAACAACGAAAACCAACTCAATCATGAAATAACTAAATGTGGGCACCATGAATAAAGTTGATAAAGCAGTCATCTGTAAAGATGACATGAAATTAAACCACATAAAAGCAGGTGATAGTTTCGAGAGCTTTTAGTCTATGGTGTGATTAGACCTTATTTCCGGGCAATCTTCCTCGATTTAAGATTCGCAGATCTTTGTTGAGGATTCGAACATGGCGAAGAAGATCGACGTTATCATGGCCACTTTCTTCATTGCTACAAGTATTTCTTTCTTCCTCATTGTTATTTCTCTTCTTATCCGAAACATTTTCACTTTTTGTTTTAACTGGTACATCAGAACTTTGCCTAACGTTCTTGGAAGCAGATGATTTTTCACCGACACTTCTCCTGTTTCTCTTACTAGCTACCATCCTCAGGAGTTTTCCTTAGCGTCGCTGCCTTTTCTTTTCTCGAATCTTGGGTTCCACGCGATTTCTTCAGGTCTTTCCTGCTGGTTGATGAATGTTTTGACAGATGACAGATTCTGAACTACTGCTGTCTCTTTGTTTAGATTTCACCAAACTTGCAGAATATATTGTAACATTCTCCGACAGAACTCCGGCGCACAGCACTAAAAGTGTCTATACGGAAGTCCGTCTCTCGTGATTGGGCAATAAGTATTGCATGGTAACTCATCACACATGCACACTGCAACTGTGCGTCGCTTTTTTTGAATTTTTATTTTTAACCTACACTAATTCATTTACACTCTTGTATGGTTTACTATGTAAGATTAATAATAAAATGAATTGGGAGGGAGTCCGGCCTCCGCTCCAGCGTTTTGGCCGCAGGTGGCAGGTTTTTTTGCCTCAGCTTCTCTCTCCAGCTGGAGAAGCAGAGAGTTCTTTTGACTTTGATTGAAAGTACACACCAGTGCAATCTGTTGTCTCAAACGGCAACATCAAAAAACGAGTTATTGCATGCGTTCGTGATGGCCAAGTGCGTCTGTGATCTAATCACAGGAAGTTATAATAATGCAAGGTATAATGTATGAAATATCTAATTATGAAATATCTATTTTTTAAACGATGACAGTATCAACTTTTGATGCTGATAGATGATGCATTGCGTGAATTTACGATTTTTGAACATCTGTTAGGAACATTTCAGTTCAGGCATTGCACACTCAAAAATCATTATCGCTGTCAAAGGTAGGTTTTCATAGTGGCATAGATTTTTTTGCTTGGTGCTTTGAAGCAACATCGACGAAAATCGACGAAAGAGTGCAAATACTCGCCAGTGATAAATTGTGTATGGAAGCACCTGAGAAGCAAACAATATAGTATTCTATGGCATATGAGGCACGTTATTGGTTGCACAAGACAAGAAAAGCAGCAAAAACAACAAACAAAAGCGTTTATGGTTAAAACTTTTTATAATTAAAAATTGTTGACAATTGCAAACGCAGATCGTAGCGTCCTGATAAAATTCAGGCTGACAACAATAAAAACTAACGCGCTCTCGCACCATGCGGAACGGCAACCAGCTATAGTATCATAAGTGTTAAAATCATCAAAAACAGATGCTCACTCTTTGCAATTGAAATGAATTCCATTCGTTCAATTTTCCGATTGCCGCTGCTGGAAGTTTGCCGGAGCCGGGTTTTTTTCCCGGAGGGTTTTTGGCGGGCCGGGCAGGGAGCCGTGAAAAACCGGAGTTTGCCCAGCACTAAAATGAATAAATGGATTCATTTGATAGAAGTGAATTGTTAATTGACTTTCAGTATATTAAATGTATGAATGCATGTTCGACTCAAAACATAAATACATGTAGACATCGTTGCAGTATATTTTTATACGGCTTGCGGATTTGTCGTCCATCAAACGAGTTATCAGTCACAGGCAGTCAGTACAAAAATTCTCCAAAAACATTTTGACGTTGTAGTGTTGAGAATTGTGGGGATATAATTAATTAGGATAATTAATGCAGTTAATGAAAAGCATGGCAATCAAATTCATGCGTCATAGGGTGTTCTAAATGTGTAAGGCAGGGTATGCGAAGGGGGAGTTGTGAGTGATCGTGATTGTGAGAGGGTGATTAAATTGTGATTCAATAAAGTGATTAATAATAAAATTAAAACTACTGTGAGTGTGTTGGCTTAGACATATAGCCTCTAACGGCAATTCCCAACACAAGAAATCCACACAAATCACGAGTCACAAACTCGTACGTTTTTAAAATAGTTTTACACCCAACACCAACAAGTACAAAGTTATAATAAAACCCCAATCACTAAGGTTAAAGCACCTAAAATACACGTGATATGTCATCTACGTCATCACCCCCTACGCTGCATAGTTTCCGACAGTTTTTCGAGAAGAATGGTGCAAATGAATGATGAATACTGGCTAATCATTACGATACCGTGTTGATGTAACTCAATGTCAACACGGAAATTTCCCACATGTTTTACTTATTGTCTAGTGCTATATTATAAAGGAATTATAAAAGATTTTCCCGTGTTGATATAAACTTGTGAAAGTTGTGAAAACTCGAAATAGTGTGAAAACACTCTGCCCTTCGGGCATCGTGTTTCTACACAATTTCTCGTTTTCTCAACTTCCACTCATTTTCCGTGTTGATATACAGTTATATAAGCACGGAAAATGTTTTATAATTCTTAAATATGGAATAAATAATGCGTTTTGACGATAAAGTATAAACTATCATTTATCATATAATACTACAACGTCAAGGTTCACTTGAAGTCCATTATGCAAACTACTGTACTTCTGGTGTTTCTTCATCATTCTCATCTCCTTGGCTACAAAGCTCCTCTCTTTCTTCTAGTGATAAATCTCCAGTTCCGTCTATACAGGTCATAATGTTATCTTTAATCTCTTTCGTGCGTGCTGCCTCAGCCCATTTTCGCATATCATTCCTCGACACATCTGTGTATTTTCCATTCAGGTTGTGTGTTGGACTGTCTGGGAGTGCTAGTACAATATCCCCATGTTCATTCAAGATCTTCTCGACTCCTATCAATGTGATTGTACGAGCTTCTTCAGTAAATTTTTCGAGATCCGGTCCTACCAATACCAAGTTTCACGCGTTCTCTAAAGTTCTATGTCTGTACAATTGCATCGTTGTAACCGAACCGTCGATGCCACACGGATCCATGAACAGGTGCTCTCCGATGACAAGGTAGTCATTTTCGCCATCTCCCAGGTTGATCGTCGTTGGCTCATCGACCGCACTTAAAGGACATTTCAAGAGGGCATAATCATCGTCCTCGCTGCCGTCATAATTTCGCTCGCTGAAATCTACATGCAGTCTTTTGCCTGGAAAGAACTGTGTATCTAATTCCTGTTGTTCGCGTCGTTTCATTACGCATTTCCCATTGCTGCTTTTTGCTTCTATCTTGATCAGACGCTCATGGGCCAGTGTTATAATTGCCAAAAGTTCCTTATCGCTAGAACCCATAGTTGGATTTCCACCCGTTTCCCCATCGCATTCTCCTTCATCCACAATAACTTGGCGCTCTCTTGATTTGCCTTCATCTTCGGCGTCATGAGATTCTTCAGTACGTTCTCCATAAACGAATATACCTTCCTTTCGGTATTGAATATCATTTGCCTTTGCGTTTTCTCCAAAATTAACCAGCTCTAGAACAGGAACGCGACCTTCATCGCTATCCAAAGGTGACGAGCTGTCGATTATCGTGAAATACCTAGTATCATCTTTGGTGGATAGCGATGATATGTCAATCTTGTATGTAGCCAGTCCTTTGAACTTGAATACCGTAAAGCCTTCTGGACCAGGCCTGTTTGAATGAAGCGTGATTTCATCATCAAATGACGACGCCTCAAGAATTTGAACATGCATCACTCTACCCACAGCCATGTTGACCTGAGCCATATTTGTACTGGACCACCCCCGTTCTTGCATCAAAGACTATTCCCTCGATTCCGTAACTTGAAGCAATTGCACCAAAATTCAGAGTGTTCTGTCCCTCTTCTCCTAAACCTGCATCAAGCACATCAGCCGATGTAAATGGTCCGAGTCGTCCATCAATGTTCAGTGCATCATTTCCACTTCCTGTACGAACAATCACTATCTCGCCAGCGTCAAGCGACGGCATATCTCCTATTGCTACCAGATCGTCGAATGGTTCATCTCCACCTTTTCCTCCCGTGTTTATATTCAGTCCTCTCAAATTTGCACTCAGTTCCCTGTTTTCCAACTCAGCTGGCTGAACCTTATTTGTTGAAACGAGCACCGTCGCCCCATTGTACGGTGATTCATTATCTGGTGAACCTTCCCTCTGTACATACTGTCGATAATCTTTCGCCAATCCATAGAAATCATAGCCTAAACCGCGATTGTCTGGGACATGTGAAGGCAATGGGTCATCCCTGGTTGATATAAATTCATTGCCATCAACCAGATAGGGACAAACGATATAACGCCGTCCTGGAAGATAATGAGAAGGAACGCTGGCTTCTCCCCATTGCGGATGAGAACATATATGATCTACTGGAGAATATCTACGTGGTTCGTTTCTATCCAAACCAAATTGGACTGAATTTTTTGGTGGGTCATAAGTGAACCATTTTGGTAGATGGCCTTGGTTAACAACATACAAATCATTCTTGGTGTACTTTGTGGTGGCGTTATACAGTTCTTCTTTTGCATACGTGTCCAACTCTTTCATAGTAGCTTCCTTCAACCTGTTTTCACTTGCTATTCGCACGGACGGCGGTGTGTACCAAAGTTCGATGCAAGTTGCTGTTATTCCAAGCAGTGCAGCAACGACTGCTCCAGCAGGGCCTGCAACAGCTGCTGCTGCTGCAGTCATCTTGAAGACAGCGACAAATGTTCCCAGACCAACGAACCCTGCAGCAATGCTGAGCGAGGCTGAAGCGATGGCGCCATGGTTACACATTGTAGGATCTTCACGGCAGTCACGTAACGTTGTGTGCAATGCCCAAGAATTTACACCGACGGCAACAATATCAAAAATTGGCACAAGGACACCTGCAAGCTTTTTTACTTTCAACAATCTCTTTGTTTTCCTGATATATTTCATAGTGAGCGCATCACTTTCTCTTATCTGGTGAACGTCGGTTTCAAATGTGTCCAAAACCACTTGCTTCATTTGATTAAGTCTTGATTTGATCACGTCATCACTTAGATCGTCCAATTCATCAGCAAATTGTGGAAGTGTGTTACCGAAGTTTTCCAGTGCCTTTTTTGTATTTGACAAAGCATCTACAGTTGCAATTGATTCGACAAGATGAGCTACCACAGGCAAAACGATTCCACCGCCAACATCCAAGACAGCAAGTGTAGTTATTGCCTGATCCAATCCTTCTTGTAATTCGGCGTCGTTATCCCCTCGCATAGATTGAGAAACTGTTTTCACGGTCTTTGATCTCGAGAATGAACCCATTGCTACGTTCACTGTTCCAAGCAGCGTTGCAACTTTGTTCAGTCTTTTTGCGACTTTAGCTGTAGGTAAGGGTGCTGACGGGCGTGGGGGATCTGGAGTTTCATGAGGCAGGTCGATTGCGGACATGGCAAAGCAGAACGAAATACTTGTAGCAATGAAGAAAGTGGCCATGATAACTTCGATCTTCTTCGCCATGTTTGAATCCTCAACAAAGATCTGCGAATCTTAAATCGAGGAAGATTGCCCGGAAATAAGGTCTAATCACACCATAGACTAAAAGCTCTCGAAACTATCACCTGCTTTTATGTGATTTAATTTCATGTCATCTTTACAGATGACTGCTTTATCAACTTTATTCATGGTGCCCACATTTAGTTATTTCATGATTGAGTTGGTTTTCGTTGTTCCTTTACGGGCTTTTTACATGGATTAAACGCTATGAAGTAATACTTCGTGTCTTTGTTGGAAAACCTCCCCAATCATGAAATTATGGTTTTCTAATGAAATAATATTTTTCAAATGATTTAGATTATATTTGCGTTCGGTGAAATAGAATTTGAATTGGTATTTTTTGAGGCGTTTTCAAAAGTTTCCATATATCTAATTTTTTAATTAGTTTCACCAGAAGAGCACAGTCAGCAACCGGATTTAGTCAATTAGTCCACCTGCAACTATATCAAATGAAACGTTCAATTCACATTTTTGAAATAGACACAACAATAGGCAGAGCAACGAAACGCAGTCAAGCAAATTTGTATGATATTCAATAGCTTAAAATTGCTTTTAAAAATTAGCTAAGAGGAGATTTTTTCCTAACTTTCAAAATCTTTTTAGCCTACAACTGAAAATCACTTTCTTTCTGCATTATTGTCTAGTTCATACTTTTTCAATTGTTAGTTTTTGTTTATATGATTAACTTGCACCGGTTATAAACACAGTGAAGTTTGAAATTATCTTCTTCGCTGATAACGGAGATAATCAACAAATTTAGACAACATTTCAGTGATAACAAGACTGCTGTCCACCGGTCAAAACCTTCAAAAGTTAACTGGAAAAAATATGTTTCAGTTGTGGATTTACTTAGATTAATGGTAAACGATTTAACGAGTATTGAATATGTATTTTCCTGTCACCCTGCATGTTTTACCTAGTTTTCATTCATTCATGTATAGGAATAGTCATGAAACATATGATGTGCGCACAAAGAGTGTGTGCACACTATCTGTGTGATTTTTTATAAAATTTTCATGATGGGAATACGGTCACTGAAAAGATACCTATGCACGATTAAGGGGTCGATGTAGGGTCGATGTGAGGTGGATGTAGGGTCGATGTGAGGTCGATGTAGGGTCGATGTGAGGTCGATGTGAGGTCGATGTTGGGTCGATGTTGAGTCGATGTTGAGTCGATGTGAGGTCGATGTGGGGAACCGGTTTGAGTCCGGTTCGGGGTTCTCTCGGGGTTCTCTCGGGGTTCTCTCGGGGTTCTCTCGGGGTTCTCTCGGGTACTCTCGGGGTTCTCTTGGGGTTCTCTCGGGGTTTTCTCGGGGTTCTCTCGTGGTTCTCTGGGAGTTCTCTCGGTAGAACTTTAGAACTTTAGTTTAGAACTTTAGTTTAGAACTTTAGTTTAGAACTTTAGTTTAGAACTTTAGTTTAGAACTTTAGTTTAGAACTTTAGTTTAGAACTTTAGTTTAGAACTTTAGTTTATTCCATGTTTATTCAATACGATTTCGCATTCACCTAACCCCCTTGTTCGCCCTTTTGAAGAGAATAATGAAGAAAGTGATGTTTAGAAGTTAAACTCGGTCAAACGGTTTAATACGGTGCAAGTCCCGTAGAAGTGCTCATTTACGGGACCTTTTTGCGGGACATATTTAGCAAGTCCCGTAGAAGTACTCATTTACGGGCCATCATTTCCCAGCACAAGGAGCAATTGTAATCTTAGGAAAAAGCGATGTTAAAAATTATTGATGTTGCCTATACATGCTGCGCTGTGGAATACCATTCTTGCTTTGTTCTAATATTTTCAAAAACATGTTGGATACAATAACTGTGAGAGCGCTCGGTTACTGCGCATGCGCAATGCTCATCTCACAAAAATTGTATCCAACATGTTTTTGAAAATCTTAGAACAAAGCAAGAATTGTATTCCACAGCGCAGCATGTATAGGCAACATTAATCGCTTTGTTCTAAGATTACAATTGCTCCTTGTGCGGGAAATGATGGCCCGCTTGGCCTTTCCTGCCCATTTGGCCTGGTTCTGGCCGTTTTTGCCTGCCTTTGGCCTTTCTTGCCTGACTTTTGGCCTTACACGGGACGCAAGGGACGTCGGGACTTACCTAAATATGTCCCGCAACAAGGTCCCGTAAATGAGTACTTCTACGGGACTTGCTAAATATGTCCCGCAACAAGGTCCCGTAAATGAGTACTTCTACGGGATTGCTAAATAATTATGTCCCGCAATAACCTAAACTAAAGTGCTACCGAGAGAACCCCCAGAGAACCCCTACAGAACCCCGAGAGAACCCCTACAGAACCCCGACAGTGACCGTATTCCCATCATGAAAATTTTATAAAAAATCACACAGATAGTGTGCGCACACTCTTTGTGCGCACACTATGATCTTAAACGTTCCGTTACGTATGCACACCCCTTAGTGCGCACACCCCTTAGTGCGCACACCCCTTAGTGCGCACACCCCTTTGTGCGCACACCCTATGATGTCATACCTCAAATGATGACTGAATACTAATTACTTCCGGTGGTTGTATGACGTCATTTATCACTATGATGACTGAATACTAATTACTTCCGACCCTGGATGTGCATGTTAACCTACTAATGGACAAAGAACAACGTTGCTCTTTATAACAACAAGTATCTCTTTTCATGTTGCGTGCGATACAAACATGCAAAGTACATTATTATGATGACCTATAGTTCATAACAAAACTTGAAATTGTCGTTCAAAAATTTGGCGAGACTTGGAGGAGCTGGTCATTGACCAATGACCTCTGCTCCTCCGTTATCGAGATCCACAACATATTCGCGGTTTTATTGCAATATTTTTAACAATTATCAAACCTCTTTTTGCTTGGCTTCTCCCTTCGCTTCACGTTGTACTCTATCAAATACAGCTTCTCTTCGAGCTTCCAGCTGCTTCTGTAACATGGCTGCTCTTTCATCTGCCTGAGCCTATTATTGAAATGTAAAGATATTGCTGTATATATATTGTCTGTTGATGATGCAGAGGGACATTCAGAAATTAATTTTCCAGCAAGTGATTCGACTCCATTTGAACACCACGAGCTACTATTATCACACTGCTAAAGCCAACAAACAATACTATCATTCCTCAATCCTGCATAGCTAGCTAGCTAGGTCAGCCTAATAGTAATACATCTTCCCCCAATTGATATACAGCTAATTCAATTAAGGTTGTCCTTTCAAAGTCAAAACTCAAAACCTAGCCCTCTATTAAAGCGCGAAAAGCACAATGGACGTGCATACGCAGAATGGGGGCATGAAAGTTCTGTTTTGACAAATGCTACGAACAAACAGAAGCATTAAGAAAGATACATAAACACGTCCATTGTGCCTTTCACGCTTAGAGATTTTACGATTGTGAGTTTGATCTTCAGAGGACACCGTTTATCATTGAATTAGCTGTATCTGTATACTAGAGCTTGTCCTGCATGTATGAGGATTAGATATATCCCGCCTTGAGTATATGTAGATAAAATATTTCTGAGTCTCTCAATCAGGCATTGCAATAGCCCAATGATCAGAGCGCAGGTAGGTTAAACCAGATCCTTGGATTCGGTTCCCAGTTGGGACATCCTTTATAGCTCAAGTAATTAGGGCATCATTTATTGGTCCAGTTTTACCACATGCAGGGAGAAACCAGAGTTCCCGGAGAATATGTGCGGTGTTTGGTCACTCCTCTCATACAGTATCATCCTTTACTGGTCCAGTTTTACCACATGCAGGGAAAAACCAGAGTGCCCGGAGAATATGTGTGGTGTTTGGTCACTCTTCTCATACAGTATCATCCTTTATTGGTCCAGTTTTACCACATGCAGGGAGAAACCAGAGTGCCCGGAGAATATGTGCGGTGTTTGGCCACTCTTCTCATACAGTATCATCCTTTACTGGTCCAGTTTTACCACATGCAGGGAGAAACCAGAGTTCCCGGAGAATATGTGTGGTGTTTGGTCACTCTTCTCATACAGTATGCAACATAGGTGAAATTATTATTAGAGAACTGTAGGAATCCCGGGTTGCAGAGGTAAAAGGCATGTATCCTATGTACCTTTAGAGCGGCAATCTTCTTTCTCCTGGCATCAGGATCAACTCTTGGATCGCCATTTTCACCACCAGCTGACGGCTAAACATTAAATAAAGCGCAACAAACAGCTAAATTCCTCTGACAGGTAATTCAATAAAAACACAAAGACGCCACAATCCTGTAGTCACCCTCTCAGTCGTCTTTATGGCTCAAACTCTCCTGCAAAGGAGACTACGCACCCTAATGTATATGGATATCAGTCGAATGCGCACAGCTAAATCCAGTAAATTCGTACTTTGAATAAATCTTAAAATACACATAAATTCTATAGAGGTGAAACTACATATTTTCGATACCTTGGCAACTGGACCACGAACTTTAGCCATACGTTGTTGAATCTCCATCCGTTCTTTGTAATTTTGTTTTCTTATCGCTTCCAATCTCGCCATATAGTCCTGAATTATGCAAAAAATACTTATTACTAACTAATAACTATGCAATAACCAAACTATGGTAAAATACCAGTAACTCACAAAACCTCGATAGAGCATTTTTACCAATATGGCCAATGCCCTGACTTTTTTCTAATTAGTACCAAACCATAATTTAAAAAAATACATCATATATTTCTACAAATCTGTTGTGTAGCAAAATCCAAACCTGCTCTACTGGATTTCTATGTTTCACTTGACCAACATCGTTATCACGAAAAGCTATAAGTAAAGGACAATGTTCGTTGGAGTAATATATGTGTAGGTATATCTAAAACCACAAAACCGAAAACCTATAGTAAAATTACATTTTTACTGTACTGTACCTGATATTTGCGGGGCCGGTGCGGGGGCTGGAGCCAGATTATTTGCCTTCTAAAGATAATTGAACAGAACTAAACTCACCATTCATGGACAAACAATAGTCTATACATTATGTTCACAGCATTACTTGTTAATACGGTGTAAACGTAAAACGTCCTAAATTTTGCTGAATGGTATAGTAAGATATTACTTATGTTTATAGAACAATATATTGACTTACAACTGAAGGTCCTCCAATTGGTTTTGCACCTCTATTCTTATTTGCAAGTGCTTCACGCTTCCGCTGCCAAAACGCCTCCAGCACTCTCGCTCTATCACCAGCTTCTGCAGCTCGCACACTGGAAATAACATATCCATATCGGTATTATTCAAGTAATGGCAGAGTATTTGTTAAGCCCTGGTATCAGTCAAATTGTCATTGACACGTTGGATGTATTTCTAAAACGAATTACTGAAGTGCTTGGCTGCTTGCACAAATTGATGTGCTTATAAATTTTAGAACAATTGTTGGAATTGTTCTGACAAATAGATTGATACGTACAGTAAATCTGAATTAGATCAATTTCATCAAAAATAAAGTGTCAAAATAAAGAAATTAAATAACCATAAAAGACTATATGATTACAATCGAAAATTGCAAAGTATGACGAAATAGAAATTAGGCACTGTATGGTAAAGGGGCGGGGGAATGCCTGCTAGTATCCGGCAGTATCCATGCATGACGGTGTATGATGCCAAGTTGAAGAATTGAAGCACATTTCAACATCATGATAGAAGTTAACTTCATAATTTTAAGTTTGAAAATGAGACAAAGCACGTAATTAAGTAGGACTACTTAAACACTTGCCGATTTACTTCGCCTTGTTTTACTGCTTGCCAAGCTGGTACAGGTGGTGGACGATGTCCTGCATCGTGTGCTGAATGTGGCCGGTTTTCTTTTCCTGCATTTTGGTACTTTTTCATCTCTGCAGCTTGCTTGTTCTGAAATTTCATGTATACATTCTATGCTATAAAATATTTACGCTCCTTTAACAAAACAAATCAAAAAGTAATTCTTCTACTTCTTTTCTTCGGTTCGAGATCTTTTCTTCGTATTTCTCAGTGTTACAAATATAATCAAGGAATTTGATTCTTTTAAATTAAATCCTATTGCATATCAGTAAACAACACAACTATAATGTAGTTTAAGTACCCAATTTTATTGATCTCAAATCTCGTCACATTTTAACGATACCATATGCATGTCACCAAGAAAAGGCTAATCAATACTACATGATTGATTTGTTGTATTTGAAAAAATTGCTAAACGGTAGGGTAAACTTACTACAACTCCATGCTCATCACTGTCATTTGACTTCTTTTCTTCTTTCTAAAATATATATACACTTGCGTCACTATAAGATCTGGTATCTGGTATCCCTTTCTTTCTATAAGTCCGCAACGAATAAATTATTAATGTATACCTCTGGACTTAGAATATTTCCAGAATTTCGCCAGTTTTGTTCCCTTGCTTTATTGATCTTATCCATCTACCAATAGAGGAAAATATGAGCCCCCTCTCGTTACACTTACAATATTACACGAAGGTCTCCATTGTTCTAATTATTAGGACTTAATGCATGACAGACAAGAGATATGAGAACTCAGACACTCCCAAATCAAATTGTATGCGTGAAATTGAAAATATAGGTTGACGTCTTTTGTGCCCAAGACGAGCAGTGCTATAGAACTGTGTCTTACGTCTATGTCAGCAATAAAATGCTATCATTTCATAACGAAATTTATGATATCAGGTAAAACCGAATGCCTCCAAAAGATAATGATAAAAGAGAAAATAATATGAGTAAAACAGAGAAGTTGTTGGAGTAAAATTAAAACAGGACATTTATTCCGTGCTGAATTAGAACGCTGAATTAAGTTTTTAAATTTTTTAAACAAACGAATTTTACAATAGCAAAAGTAGTACAGCACTCATGTCTAACCTGTTGTTTCTGCCATCTTTGTTTTTGGATATTGTCCATCATCTTGTTATAGGCACCTTCCTAATGTCAAATAAAAACGTTTGTGTTCCAAAATTTGTACACGTTCTGCTCACAAAAACCATGACTCTTTCACAAGTTTCCATGACCAATTCAAGTAATATATCCAAAACATGGCACAGTAGATGTTACAATTCAGCAAGTTAGCGAACTCTGACACTCTACATTTACAGTATAAACCTACTTGACATTGAATAAGTTCCAGTGGGCCCTGTACACATACAACACTTAGCAATATGCCACCCAGTTACGTTCCAGTGATCGGAATGTCCCATTGCCTTTTCATTGTTTTGAAAACCCACTGTTCAGTCGGACCATGCAATTCAGTCACTCATGTTCTTTGCAATATATATTACCCTGGCTATACTGTAAGTATTTCTGGCGTATGTCGTATTCTCTAGCTGACCTGCTCCTTTTGTAACTGTTGCCTTCTCTTTTCTCTCGCATCGATTTCCTTGGCCCTTTCCTAATAAAAAGCGACATTGCTCAAATTCAGTCTAAATACATATGTTTCTAAATGTTTATTTTCAGTTTATAATCTGATCTCAGTGTGCACAGTGACTGTGGTACAGTGACTGTTAACTATAATACACTAGATATAGACAATAATAATAATCATAAATAATAAAAGCATTTATTTAAACACGATAAATAATGTTACAGCATAGCTGATGTGGTCGTGTAACTACCTAATAACTAACAACTAGTCTAATATGACTACTAATATTACGTATAACATACAGTATGACTAATATAACGACTAATTATTCACATAAATACATTACAAAGATCACATTATTTGACATTTACAGTTACACTTATATCAAGAATTACGTAAATCTAATGAGTAATGGAAACTTTCATCAATAATTATATGACTATCTACTTCCATGCAACATTGCAAGATTATTTGCATCAAACACAACGCACTTATGACAACACAAGTGGTGTCATAAGATATAATGTTTATTATTATGAGAAATATAAACAATTTCTTTCATAATAAAATACTTACGGGTTCACGTTCACCAGCCTTTATTGGTTTTCGTACATTGTATGCATCATTAGCAGGCTTTCTACAAGACAGAAATGAGAAACGCAACCAAATACGTTGCACACCAAGAACTATAAACTACAAGTAAACATTTAACTTTGTGTCTTACCTAGCAACCTTGTTGGCTACAGAAACTCCATATTTTGCTGCTGGTTTACTCATCTTTTTCGGTGCTACAAAAAGCACAACATAACGAGGTTTACAACAACTTGTGGATAAAGTTAGTAAGGATTCAAACACAACCTTGTAACCATCAACCACTTACTGACATATTGAAACAACCCAATGAATAAACGTTTTACTATTGGGGGGTTGCTTGCATTCAAGAAATGCAAAAATACTATATTTCATGTTTATAATGCAAAGGGCACTGTATCATTATATTGTATTTACTCAATAATTCTTAAAATATGAAGGGTACTTGATAAGAAATTCTGACAACAGGGCAGGGCAGCGCACGCCTAAAGCGCACCCCATACGATCAGAAGGTTATTGATTTTCCATTCGATTGAGTAAAATCTAAGCCAGCAATAGTCACAACATATTATATCTATATATACCTGGTGCTGCTTTACCAGCTCTTCCTGGGGCAGCCTTTTGTGCAGGCACAACAAACGGTTGACGATGTAATACAGTGTGACTAAATTCATCTGCTACAACCTGAAAATATGCGAACAATTTCGTTTTCAAATTAAACTCCTGCAACAACGCAACATGCATGTACATGCCGAATGTGTTTGAACTGAATAGTATACATACTGTCTATTTATATGTAGAATATAATCTCAAAGTTTCTGTAATGTTAATGTTTTAAAACCTCAAAACATTTAAGCGAATTTCAGTGAAAATTCTTACCTCCTCGCTGAGAAATTTGTCAATTCGATTTCGAATAATTGCTTGTTTCAGAAGTGTGTTTATGGAAGGTCTGTCACTTTAAAGAAAGGGCAAAAGTCAGAAACAATAAAAGCCAAAAAGGGAACTTTGTGAACAAGGCTTTTGCTCGCCGATGTTAAAATGTGAAGTTCTTTTCAATAATTTCAAGAAAAATATGTGAAATCTCCTACTTTATAACCAATTAAAATTATTAATTAACCTGAAAAGCTGGCAAAATTTTGTAAGAAGAATATCCGGTCACAGACGGATTTTCATATTTATTACTAGGGGGGTGCCAAAAATTTTAGGGGGGTGAGCTGGTGAGGTAACACAAGGCGTCACCAAACGTTGTGCTGTAGGGCTCAGCCCCCAGTGAGGTCCGGGGGTGGAGCCGCTGGTGGGAGGCTAGAAAGCAAAGCAATTTTGCGTTCTAGAGCAGAGAGCAGGCAAAGTGAAATGAAAAAAAAAAAAATTTTGGAAAAGTCAAGGAGTCAATGGATGAAGTCCTTTGAAAAAGTTAAATGCTCATCAACACTCTGCATGTTGGACTATTTTATATGCGAAAAATAGAAATCTGGGGTTTTTTTTTAGAGGGTGTTTCATTGGGGGGGGGTGAAAAAAATGAAATACTTTTGGCCCCCCACCAAAAAAATCCTGTGTATCCGGTATCTGGTCGGATAAGCTGCCCGGATATAATTAAACTATCCGCCGTATCCTGCATATCGATATGCAGCCGGTATATATATAATATACTACGAAAAACCAGTACGTATTATATGTATACTACTCACTGCGGGTTCCGCTTGAATAATCGAGCAACTAACAGTCTCACATCTGCGCTATATCTTGGCGGGACAGGAGGGTAGGAACCTCTAAAAAATTATACTTGAATGTATAAATTAACGGCAATCGTTACTTACGCATTTACCAGTCGTGAAGAACAACGCAATATATCAAAAGTGACGAGTCAAATGAGGGCATCTACGTTCTGGGGTTGCTAATTTCGAGTGAGGAACTTTCAGGAAATTGTTAAAGTTTCATAAAAATTTATCACGTTGTTTTCGGAAGGGTAATTAGTGCTATACTTACGAAGAGGGGCATTCTTTTTCGAAGTTCTACGAATTACGAAGTTCTATCAATTATTTAATAACCAAGTAATTTTTGAAATGTTTAAATTTAACTGTGTGCATATCTGTTTTTTTATTCTGCTCTGCAGGTTACGCTGTCCTATGTATAAATCTTTCTTTACTTAGACGAGTAATCATTATGAAGTTTGAGTCTACCAGTAAAAATGTGAAAGATTACATATAATGTAAAAAGGCTAACCTGATTATTTTCAAAACAAGATTCTTCATATTACCAGCTTCGAACTAGAAAAATATACACCTAATTTAAAACTCGATGATTTGATTTGTTACATTTGAATGCAAATTTGTTACAAATAAACCTTACCGCATGTTTTAAAGTGAGCATTTCATAAAGAACACAACCCAACGACCACACGTCACTAACAAAAAAACACATCACACAAAAATTATAAAATTTGACCGGTAGCAATGGGGGAACACGAGGGGGGGGGGGGGGGTCGATGAGTTTCGAAATTTAAGTTATGGAAATTCATAGAAAACACTGATGATCAGCAATATGCCAGTAGAAATACGGAGAAAAATTACTGTCACATGTTAATATACTATTCGTACGCTTCTTTATACTATACTAAGATTCACGACTTCATGCTGATTTCCAAGGATCTTAATAAAGAATTTCCAATAGTGTTGGCCTACCTTTTATTATTATATGGTCTATTTTCACAGATTTCAGGAGATAAATAATATGGAGTTCCTATACAGGTACGAGCAAGTTCCATGGTGCTGCAAAACATTTCATCGATTGAAAAAGCGCATAGTATTACGTATTGCATAATACGTATTAAATGTATTATAAGACGTAATTTCGTGCATGATCACTAAATACACATGCTCATGTATCAAATACTGTACGCAATGTGGGACAAGTCAAAATTTCTACTATTCGGGATTATCTACTATACACTGACACAAACAATAGCATATCAAAAATTTTCATCTTTTTAATTTCAAAATTTTTTCAATAAATAGTAAACCAAATACAGTTCAGGTCAAAGATTTCATGTATATTACTTACTTTCTTAACACACGGGCTATTCCAAAGTCACCTAATTTGATCGTTCCACTCCGTGTGAGAAAAATATTCTAAAATTAATGTATAAATTATGTTTAACCACATTGTGCATGGAATAAAACGTATGTTTGCTTCTTACAGTAACCAGAATTAGAATATTTTATTATACGAAATTACTATAATATTAAACCTGTGTTTTTATATCCCTGTGTAAAATCTTGCGATCATGGACATGTTTGATGGCTAAAGCAATCTGTACGAACCAATCAAGAACCTAAATGTAACAATTAACTTATAAATATGTATTAATTGTACATAAATATGTATTGAATATAAATATGTATGTATTGTAAATACATTAGTGTAACATGAAACCATGGTAACTAGTTTATAGGTTACTCATGGTAACTAGTTTATAGGTTACTCATGGTAACTAGTTTATAGGGTACTCATGGTAAGGGGACAACACTTCTTTAAAAAATATAAGTGATTACAATTCGTAATACTATCATTAGTGATATTAAGATAATAAATAAATAATTAAATACATATTTGTCTTATTTGATAGTGCACGTATACAATTCCAGGTTTCCAGTTCTCATGATTTTATAAAATGTTTGCCAAACTGCACACGCCTAACGACTCGTTCAAATCTAATCAAATCTGTTAATCCTTAATCGTACTCGCTAACAGTGAGACACTTCGTGAAATATTGGGGGCGGGTGGGGCGTGCCGATTTAGGTAGCCAAAATATTTCACCCCTTTGCTGCTGCAAATCTCGATTCTTTTGGCTTAAATTTCATGCAAATTTGGTTACATAATAGCCTATTTATTGTTTTTATGGTTGTAAAAATATGTAGTTTTACCCACAGTAATAATTTTACTGACTGGAGTTCAGCTTGGTGTGAAGCAAGCACGTAGTTACAAAATCGGACGAACGAGGAGCGAGATTGAAATAAATATTGAAAATCTCGTACATGAGTTCATTTGAATGAAATGCTAGCGCTCGCAGCAAGCTGCAGGCAAAGCGGGCATCATGGTTTCCATGGTGATCCTACCTGATCTTCTGTAAAATACACTCCACGTTGACTATTAATTCTCTTATACATATCACCTAAGAAATATTATAGAATTGGGGCTTCGGTGGCGAAGTGGTTAGCGCACTTGCCTTTCACCTCTAAGGCCGCGGGTTCAAGTCTCAGTGAGGACTTTCTCAATGCGACTCGAACCCAGTCCTCAAGTGAAAAGAGTAAAGTCAACGCTCTGCCGAAAGTCGTGGGTTTTCTCCGGGTACTCCGGTTTCCTCCCACAGGGAAAAGTTGACAGGGTGGGTTAGGTAATCATAATGTAAATAGTGTCCCCAATTAGCTGTTAAAGCTAAACACATTGACACTTAAATAAAGTCATTCATTCATTCATTCATTCATTGGATAAATATGCATAAAAGATCAATATCGCGCAATCCTAAGTTTTCAGGATTTTTAGGTAGCATCCTGATCATGATCCCAACGACAACCCTATCCCTAATCGCGAAACATGAGGATATAACGGGATTTTATTGCCACAGAATTACAAACCTCCATCACAATAATCCATGACGATGTAGAGGTTACCAGTTTCTAAAACAGATTATAGTGTAGAAGGTTTTCCCTTGTGTTAAATTGGTACAAACCCTAAAAATACTAGCCTTGACTTGTTCCACCAGCCGTTCGAACGATCTGATTTTACTGGTGCTTAACCCGCGATCAGACCCTTATAGCGAATTAGCGATGACCAGTTTATGTCCGGGAAATTGGAATAGTCGGCTTCTTTTAATCTCGTCAGATGGGAATAGAGCAGGTTCTATTTCGACCAAACTTTTCAGACTGTTGTATCCGACTGTTGAAGGTCACTTTAATGGTGTTCACATATTACGATTTCTCGGATCTTATACAATCGGATCCGACAATTCTGATCGTGTGAACAAGCATTCAGACTCCTCCGCAGGCAACTCTTTGCCATGCGGTAGAATTACGCAATACTTGGCAGACCAAGTGACAAGAGAACAAATCACAACCTAACTTTATGTTCTCTGCTTTATTCCCTGGACCAAACCTTGCAAGCGAATACTAGTTTCAGGGTAATTTTATTGACCTATTTTCCGTCTAAGTATGTGTATACGTTGTCAGTGGTGTACACATTACCAACACTGATTACCAAGATCTATTTAACGTACCTTCAAATGAATTTATATACGAGACAATATTTGGATGTTTCATTTTGGATAAAACTTTCACCTGAAAAGCAAATGTCATATAAGCAGAGTTAAACTATGCCTGCATGTAGACAAACTTCCTGAGTTTTCTGGGCTAAGCCTAAGGTGGACTTTCGCAAAGTCTTTCGTCTTTGTTTATAAGTAGGAACAAAAAGAAAGGAATTTTAGAGGAGTAATTTGCGGAACCAAACTTTTTCGCGACTTCATTGCCTAACGAAACTTATTCAAGGTCGACTTGTAGCAAGTCTTGACATACTGAAATCGCCAGAAATTGTCGTTTTCTATTTTTTTATATCACAATGCTTTACAGTGTTCGGAATTCGATAAAATGTTCCTCTCAAAACGCAGAAAATGCTAATCACAGACTCCAGATTTCAAAATTTTCCAGGAGGGTTATGTCCCTCCATAGGGACTTGTAACGGCTATGGCACTCCGTGGTCTAATCTAATTTAGAGATGAGCTTGCCTTATCACGAAATTTCAGATTACTAAGGCCGAATATTTGAAGGCCGATTATACCCAATAATCAGTCGACTAACCGGCATCAGCCGATTATCATCATGTTACTAGTCACCAGTCCCATATATCTATATATGACTGTGCGTTAGGTTACGGTAGCGTCATCTAAGATAATTTACTTGAGTCAAAATCCCACAATGAGTTTATCCTTCTATCTTTTACAACGTATTACATGTAAAAGAGGAAAACAAATGACGAATGAAGTCGTAACCACACATTTATTTTTTCACTATATTATAGTTTATTAATTAAATTAATAAACATAATTCCTATATTATAGATATATACTATATTATATTACGATTTAGGGATGGATTTACTGGGGAGGTGCAGGGGGGTGCGCACCCCTCCTAGCCTTGGTCAAGGGGGGTGCAGGAGGGGTGCAAATTTCCATATCAAATCCAAATTTTGGATTTGGCAGGGCATTTATCAAACAAAAATAAAATATTGGGCCATTGATGGGTCTTTTGACCAGTGCCCCCTCGGCACCCCCCCCCCCCTACCAGATCAAGCTGGATCCATCCCTGTTACGATTTATGCATGCGGTTAGTGAAAAAAGCCGCTAACTAACCAATCGCGATGCCGAAATGAAATTCGCCTAGTGGAAACGGGCTTTAATCTGACTTTTTAATGTTTTTATCCTATAGCTAAACACAATTCTTCACGATAGAAAATGACGTTATAATGAAGAAAACCTTAATCGATGTGGCGCAAGTAATTAATGACGTCATATAAGATAGTTACTTATCTTTCCGTTCTCGCGTACTGCTATAGTCGGACGTTACATTACTCGCTGCTTGCAAGAAAATTACGAAACTTTAAAATAACACTTTGTTATTATGGGATACATAAAGAACATTTGTGTTGGAGCCGTTGCGGTTGTCGGTCCAGCATTTCTGGGATATTTCTTATATAAGAATTACTTTCAATCGAAAGAGGTATTACCATTTAAACATTTGGCGAACGCATTCGAGAAACTAGAAACCTTATGATATGATATGATACTTTAATGATATGCTCCCAAGTGGGCTCTTCAGCATAAAATTACAACAATTTAAATATTAATATAACAGCTAATTTAAAATGTTATGTTAAGATAATTTAAACTATATATCTATAGGACTTTCTAAATTGTCAATTTATGATAAAAGGATAAAAATTATGGATTCGAATAAAACGTATCTAGAATATGTGATTTAAGTTTCTTCTTAAAACTTCTTACTGTAGGAATGTTTTTAAATTTGTCTTCTAAATCGTTCCAGATTTTCGTTCCTCTGTAGTGAAACGTTCTCTGTCCTGCTGCCGTTCTGTAAAATGGAATGTGGAGCAGATCTTGATAGCGCATTGGATGATCGTGTAACTCAGCACGTTTTCTAAACTTGTCGCATAAATAATTGGGGGCTAGGTTGTTATAACAAACTATTTTATTTTTCTCTAACAGAACATCGATGACGAAGATTCATTAAACACTGAATCAAAAATGAACTCAGCCCAAGATGTTAACGAAGCTGGAGTAAGCAACACCAGTTCACATCAATCCAAAACCAAGGGCAAAAACCCGTCAAGCAAGTCTAAAACCGGCTATATGGGCCTTCGCAAGGGATTCTTGCTGAAATAAACTAGGTAAATGCCATCAGCAATGAAGATCTTCAAATAAATCGTTACTTACTGTATTTTTTCTGGTTCTTTTTCTAGATTACCATGCAAGATCGCCAAAAGGATTGTAGTTTAGTTCATTAATTATCAACATTTTCACCAGCGTACACAGAGTACTCTTTTTTCGACTCCCTCCACCCTTCCCCCTCTCGGCCTCCCCCCCACTCGGCTCTCCCCTTCCCTCCCCCCAACGTACGATTTGTACGCTTGTGAAATGGTGATACTTATGGATGGCCTTAATTATTCCAAATTAAAACATTTATTTTGTAATAAATTTTATTGAAGTTTTGAAATATATTATTGACTAAACATTCCTTTAGATCGTTTCACTATATCAATGACTAATAGGGCGTCATTTCGACTCTTGATCACTCAAAACTTTTCAGTAAGCAAGGGCGATCTTCTCTCTACCCGAGAGCTTAATTCCTACCGACAAATGAAAATAATCTAAACTAGCCAATATGACCGTCCATGCAACGTGGCGGGTTGAAAGTGGCGATGAGTATTCCAGCGTGAAAAGACTGATATATCTAGATGGTGGAACTCAAACCTGCCATATAAGGAAGATTACCAAACAAGTAGAACGGCCGAGGAGCGAAGCACAAAAAAGCTTGTGGGAAAAGTGCACAATTCACATCTGATTAATTTATGTAGGTCCTGGAAAGTGGAAAATAAGAAACCAACGATTATTACATTATGCCTTGCATTACGCATGACGTGCGCCTATATTCAAAACTATAAGTTAAAGTTTAAAATCATGAGTAGTTCAGTTTCGGCAGATTGTGAATGTTAGAAGCCTGCTTCGTTTCATAGTGGAGATGTTCCCAGTCTCACTGAACACGCGCTCTGAATATAGGCTGGAACTGGAGACACACTTCAGCACAACATTGAAGATGTTTGGATACACATGTTTATTGGAAAGCCACCAAGGGCACTACTGGAAATGCGGTCTGAAATGCAACTCTCAAGAAAGAAACTTGATTGTAGTACGATAGATATGTATATATTTAGGTTCTCATATTTGCTGTAAATTGTCGATTCACTTTGATTCTTGTTTTGTTCTTTTTGCCACCACACTTCTCTGCTCTTTCCCATCTGCTGAGAAGACCAATTTCCATATCAAATCCAAATTTTAAATATCAGGCCTTTGGGAGACTATTTGACCATCTAGACAGCGTTATTTTTCAAAACAATTCTGACAAGCTCAGCTCCTTGACCCTGCTGGAGTCCTCAGTGATGATGCACCCTGCCTCGGTCAACGGTTATGCCCTGCTTCATGACCAGCGCCCACTCAACAGCCCCCTGTCAGATTTAGACCCTGACTATTTACCTCCTCTTACAAAAACATGGGCTCCTTCTTTCTGGCACACCTTACATAATGCTTTCCTGTTGTCACCTTCTACCAGCTCAAAATATTTCCAAACAGCGCTTTTGAAAGTGTACGCCATCACAACTCACAAGCTTGTGTCGTGCGCAAATAAACCATATCTGAGATTGGTGCGTCGTTGGAATAGTTTCAATTCATTGAATTGTCAACTCCTTCTTTCCAACATCCGTTACATCTGAGTGTCCAGCGATAGCAACATACGTGAGCTCACCTTCAAGATTATTTCCCAGTGCACAAGCATCATCAGAAGTAACCACGCTGGAGGATCAATTCACGATACCAACGCACGCACGGGCGCGGGGGGAGGGGGTTATTCCGCCTCTTTCACCAATTGAAGGTGATGAATGATGATGATGGTAAGAAAGAGTACTTCATTTTAAAGACTTACTGTTCCAATTTTTGCTAAAATTTCAGAGATACAACTTGTCCTTTCCAAAAAGCAACTACGATATCGCTCAAATTAAAGGTTATCAAGTTAACATACAATTTTTCCCTAAACATGAAAGATAGATTTCCATGACACTATACAGATGTGATATCCATGACACAATGGCAGGATAAGTACCTACTGACAATGCCGCTTGATTAAAATGTTGAGGGTTTTTGTTAGAAAGAAGGTTTTTGAGCAGTTGCAACTATAGGCCCTTTGGGCAGGAATCAAACCTGCAGCACTGCAATTCAACAGTGTCACTAATCAAAGAAGGTTTATTAGGAACATTACATTGAACTGTTGGTGTTGGCTGCAGTGGCATAGCCAGGACGTTGACTTTGGACGTTGACTTTGGGGTCCGGGGGCATGCTCTCCCAGAGAAGGGACTCTAGAACAGTATTTCACACATTCTGAGACAAGATCATAACCACGAAAAATAACATTTTTATTGTTATTCCAGACATTGTGCCCTCCACCACTTACTGCCTGGATTTAAACTTTTCACAAGAACAGTTCTGGAGATCATTGTGCCCCCCCCCCCCCTTGGCTATGCCACTGGTTGGCCGGGTTATGACCTGGCTTTTCGGTCTTGTAAATGATAGCCTTCAAACACAACAAGACAAGTTGCATGCAAGATTCAACACACGGGATGTTGCGAGACTTTCTGAAAGTGTAAAAAAATACGAGATGATAGGCAAGTTTTTTTTAACTTTCAGAAAGTCGAGAAAGAAACGAGGAAACAATAACGACAACGAAACAAGGGACATTTAAAAAACCCTGCGAAGCACCTAAAATTTCCCGTGCACGATTGTCTCATCCTGCACGGGTATTGATCACACCTCGAGGAGTAAACATGCTATTTTATAAATGCTCTTACTAGTATTCAAATATTTATACAACTATATTAACCAGGCAATTATCCAATGATTATATGAATACAATCATACCTCTTTTCGTGATTCTTCCCTTTCTTTCGCTGCCATCTGTAACAAAAGTGTGGTCTTAAATACAAATCACTTGTCTCTCAAAGCTGTACAAAAATAAATTAGAAAGTACTGTACAACCTTTGAAATATTGATTTCCTTGATAACATACTGTGTGCCATCTTTCTTCGACTTGACAAGCAAGGCCTTGCCAAACGAACCTTCTCCAATTTTTCTTACACGAACGAACTCGTTCATTATTAAAGAACTAACAACCCATATAACAATTTCCAAACCACTGAAAATAAGATTTTCTACTCAAAAATGTTAAATTCATACATGACAATACATGGGACGACCTGCAAACGAACGTTTGGAAAACCACAACACAACAAGACAAGAGGCGCTAAAAATTCACTTGCGCGCCAGCAATCTTTATTTTTATAAATCAGCGGAATGATCCGCGTATGTACTTTTTTTTTGGAGCCAAAGTGGATCCTTGCACCACAAGCTTGGGTTAGAGTGGGGCATTAGCTGAAAATCACTGTTAGGGTTAAATAGATACACGTCAAATTTTCCAGTTACATCAATGACTGGGGCAAATTTGATCTCCTTGTTTCTGTATGTCCTGTATTACACAAAAGTTTCCATATTCCTTGGGTTTAGATATTTTATATTTACTCTCGATTCCGCTTGGGTATTTCTCTGAAGTTCGATTCCTACAGGTAAAATTTTGACCAGAGCTCATCCATAAGGAGGGGTGCGGATAATAAATGGAATGACTCAACAAAAACTATTAGGCCGAAGTTACGTTAGCTATACTGCTTGCTTCTAGATCTTACCCACGAGATGAGAACCATGTTAGAGACATTAAACTGAGGAGCAGACATTTGTAATTAGAGTGTAATTACAATGTAATGTAATTTCACAGTGTAATGTAATTTGTAATTACATTAAACTGAGGAGCAGAGTAGCAGACATTACATGTAATTACAAATCAAATTCTCAAAATAGAGAAGACGTTAATACAGCGCCCAAGCTTACGTTGCGACTATTAAATCTATATTGTAAACAGTATGGATATGGTACTTTATATAATAATAAGCTGTATATAGAAGACTTACTAGAAAATTGTGTAAATTGAGAAATAATTCATTTAACTTTACTACAAAGTGTATTATGCGTTGGTTTGGACGTGATTTGAGGCCCTTTCGGTTTGAACATATGACACACAGTGTAAGGGAAAGGGGCTCAAATCACATCCTTACACTCTGTGTCATATGTTCAAACCGAAAGGGGCTCAAATCACATCCAAACCAACGCATAAAAGTTAAATACACTTTGTAGTAAAGGTAAATGAATTTTATTTCTCAATTTACATATAATCTAGTAAGTCTTCTATATACAGCTTATATAAAGTTATTAAAGTACCATATCCATACTGTTTACAATATAGATTTAACGCAACAGTGGTCGCAACGTAAGCTTGGGCCGCCTGTGACAATATACAGTTGCAAAGCCAGTGAAAAATAGATCCAAGGGAACCCTCTCTCCTCCGCAGAGGCTATTTATTTAATTTTTTTATGATTCAGAAGCGCTAGAGCGTAATTGAACATCGAGTATTTTTTCCTCATTATATTACCATTTAGCGCGTTTTATTTATTACCATCTAGCGCATTCTTTTATTTATTATCCAATATTAGCGTATCCTTTCATAATTTTTTGTATCCAAGCCTCTGCGAAGGAGAGAGCAAGGGAACCAGTGTCAGACTAGCCTGCGTGGCAGGCGTTGTATTGTGGGGGAGGCCGGAGGGAGTTTTGTTTAGAGCGCGCTCTTTTTTTTGAGAGCGCGTTCAAAAAAGCGCGCGCTCTAAACAAAACTCCCTCCCCCACAATAGAACACCTAGCGCGCGCTCTCAAAAAAATAGAGCCCGCTCTAAACAAAACTCCCTCCCCAATAAAAGAACGCCTGCCACGCAGGCTAGTGTCAGACTGACAGTACCTAATATAATTATATATATATATGGCTCCAAGACACTTTGCGCATGTCTAGATGCGTTGATGTCACCGTGTTGTAACACATGCGCTTGGTGAGAGTAAGCTCATGTGTATAAATACGGTTGACATCTCGTGTCAGCTGCACTGACGAGGCGTTGACTCACAGCGCGTAAAGGCAATTTTCCATTTGCCCGCGCGCGCGGAGCGACCATGTTTCAACTTTCGCAGTAGGTGTCTAGCATGAGATTTTTTTGTCAGCTTTACACCTCGCGGACACGCCTGAAAGTTGAACTACATTCAACTTTCCTGGCGTGCCCGCGCGACTAATTATTCACGTGATTCGAATCGGTCGCTTCGCCCGCGCGGGCAAAACGTCCGTAATGGAAAATGGCCTTAACACCGCATCCATATGTTCCGCTAGGTGTCAGCTTCTCTGTTAGGGTATAGTTAAATCTGCAGACATGCATGTTTCGCCGTTCAACGGCTCGTCAGTGCAGCTTGTAACGCAGTCTAGATGTGAGTGACTTCGTATTTATACACCATACTCTTGCTCTCACCAAGCGCATGTGGTACAATACTCAGACATAGGCCCTTCCCGATTGTGCTAGTAAAACTGGCACATTATGCACATAGCAATGCTTGTTTTTTCCCAAAATTATGCTCAAATTTATGCTCATTTTTCAAAATTATGCTCATTTGGTTGAAAAAAATGCTTGGCTCTATTTAGAAGAAACATTTCAGATTTGTATTTAAAGATGAAATATAGTTTTCCTAAGCTCACTAAAACTGCATGAACACCAAAAATATGAAAAGTTTTGCTTTTTAACACCCAAAATTCAGATGAATTAGCGAAATATTACTAAATTATGCTAGCAATTCTTTTCTTGAAAAAATGCAAAAAATATGCTCGTTAAGCCAAATTATGCTGAAAATTATGCTAGCACAATCGGGAAGGGCCTACTCAGACACATGCGCATCCAGACATGCGTGAAGTGTCTTGGGTGCTCAAACGACCACAAGGGAAGTGAGCTTTTGCATTATCGCTTTTATATATATATATATATATTAAAGTACAATTTTAAAGTACACAATCTATTTACTAAACATATAATTATATAATTTAATTCACAATCAATGTTTCCAAATAGCAGTCTGGGTCCTGGGGACGATATTTATTGCGCGGTCACTTTAAAAATCAAGATGGCGGTAATTTTTCGTTAACATGGCGTTTTACATCAATCTCTATGTTTTACATGGCATTTTAGAAGGATTGCACTCACTTACACCTCATTGATCAGACAAAAAATAGCAAGAAGAAATGTTTCACCAAACTTCGTAAGTAGTGTGCAGTAAATGCGAATAGCCTATTTTGCCTATTGAACTATCGTTTTTATAGAACGAGACAGTTTATATGATTAGTCAATTTTGAACCAGCATAAATATTCTACAATCTAGTCGACTTGTGACAAGTAATATCGGAATCTATAACAGTAGAACGTAAAGGTTCGGTGTCGGACCTATAACCATGGCGTAATTTATACACTCTGTAACACAGGCCTCGAAATAATTCTTGAAAGTATGCTGGTCATCATGATCTGTGAATAATTCAATTTACCGGTCATCGAAGATTTTTTGCTGGTCGATTTTTTCACTTTTTTTTTATCATTTGCGCCTATTGTATGTAGTGCAACTGCACCTATTTTAATTGTACTGTAATTAGTAATTGCTGCGAGCGAAGCGAGCAGCTTACTAATCGTGGATATAGTCGATTTGGTATTTTTCATTCGAGATGATCCTCTGAGCCTGCGATGTATTGGACAGCGACAGTGATTTTCATAGTTTTTTTAACCAGCACGTGTTCGCAATGTTCGCACGTCCTTTTCAAGTCGCAACAAATACACAATATATTGCCGTAAAAGGGCTAGATTATGTCCTATGATTATAAAAATGGTATCAAACTAAAGGGATTGGAAATCCCCGTCGAATGGTGGTATTTACGAGTATGTAGTGTGTAAACCAAAGGTAGGAAAGCGAAATGAATATTTAATTAGTTTGTATTATTGTTAATTTGTAAACAATACAAAGTTCAGAGGTGTTTGAATGGGGATAAAGTGGCCGTATAGCGTTGTAAACAAACACAATTTACTTGGCTAAAGAGATCGTAAAATGCTGAATCGAACGGTGGTATTGTCATCTACATAGCATGCACTGAACCGAAGATATGAACCTGCAAAGTCTTATAGCCATGTGGCTATATAAACATTAGCACCTAACGATAAAGGTGGCAAACAGTTAACTATTGCCTATGATACTGTTCAGTTCAAAGTACTTACTGTTCAACAATGAACAATAATCGATATATTACAATACATCAAATAAACAAATATGGTTGGTTTAATTTATGTTATTACAAAGGTATCTGTTTCTAAACGTTCACGAACAATTTATCAGGTCAACAAACTGTCCATTAAATAGTTGTGTTTGGTGGTGAATAGTTCGGTTTCGTAGTTAATAATTCTGTTGGGTTTGGTTCTTAATAATAGGGTTTGGTAGTTAATAATAAATAAAGATCTTATGTAATCTACAAATATCTACTGGTAATATTTCAAGGGTTTTAAATTTAATCAGGACTGATCTGACCCCTCGCAGCAATTATCTTTCTATTAGAAATTACTAGTTTAAGAATTCATTATTATTAGTCTATTAGTTCCACTTGGGTTTTTTTCATGCCTGTTTTCATCTTTTTGTGATGATGGTCGAGATTTTGCAGGTGAAAATTGACTCACATTTCCATTGGACAGATCGATTTGGCATTAAAATTTTCCATGAAACCGATAATTTTGCTCACTATAGCCAAAATCCACTTTGTTATGCATGAATATTTAGCATTTGGATGCTGACAAAATAATAGAGCAAACGTTTTTTTCTGCGTCAGCAGATTCCTGCTCACAAAGTTTCTGTCTTCTGAGCCACAAAGTTTCGCAAGTGTAATTTGAGTTGCAAGCATAGGTTGTGAACGCAATGCCTGCTGTGTTTTTTAGAAGTGAGACTCTCGCTTTTCTCCAAACTGAAATTGATGCAATGATGGGAAACAAAAACCTCAATCATATACACATTTCTTATTAAAAAATTACCGATCATACATGTTCGGTAAGCAAGGATATTTTCCGGTCAAACTGAAAAAATGTAACACTTCCTTAAAATTCTGAATGTAGGTCTCTGGTTTAACATACCAACGCTCTGACTACGGATTGGTTGAGCCACCCTACTGAGACACCTGTAAACATATATATACACTAAAGATGGGATATCCAAGTTCACGTTATCTGTTATCACGACATCTGAAAGATAAAATTTTGAAAGATAAAGATCCTTGATATTTTGAGGAAATGCCCTTCGTCTAATTTTCGAGGAGTATATTTATCTTTCAGAGTGGCTTTCGCAGCTACTGATTCTTTGATTTGTATTCCCAATCCTCTCAGTTCACTAGGGATGGGCAGTACCAGTGGCAAATATCAATACCAGCGATACTTTACCACAAAAAGTACTGGCATTGTATTGAGTCGAAAAAAGCTGGTATCGCCCATCCATACAACTCACTATAGAGGGTGGCAAACGGGGGGGGGTTGGATCACGTTTTACGTGAAGAAAAACAGCCATTTCACGTTTCACATGTAAAAAAATTTATTTAGAATTTTATTATTTTATTTCTACATTGAATATGTAAAGCTGTTCTTAACCTGTTACATTATTTCACTAATTTCAAAACTAATTTCACTAATAAAAACTCAACATGGAAACAATTTTTAAAAAACCAACCGATATATGTAATAAAAATCAAGAAAATACATACATGCAGTAAAATTGTTACATCGCAAGCATTGCTCTTATTGACAATCGCACTTTTCACTACTTGTCCTCTCTTTGTTCTACCAGCCTCAAATATATTCTCGTTTCACGGACAAAAATTACCGGCAATCATGGCTGGGGTCAGGGACGTACATATCGATTTTGGCTGGGGGGTGAAGTTTCGAAATGAGACCGACTCATAAATTCAGGCAGACCTCTCACTCCCCCCCCCCCCCAATTCTAAATCGAAAAGTCAATTGAAAAATTACGTGTGCTGCTCCAATCCAGGTTGGAAAACTTGCATCCACTCGCAGCTACGGACAAATTTAAGGTTCACAATTCGCATCTGAAATTAGTGTTGCTCGCGAAAATTTTTTTGAGATTTGCAGCCTTTAGATCATCGGAAACGGCCTTTTCAGAGTCAGAAATATACTAAATCTTAAAGGAGACAAGGATATTTACTTAGATCTGTGAATAACTATTGTGAATAACTCGCAGCTCGCATCTGATTACTGGTCTGCTCGCAGCTCGCACCTTGTAAAATCAATCCGCTCGGAGCTACGCGTAGGGAAATTCATGCATGTTTTCCAACCTGGGCTCCAATAAGTTGAATGGCAACACAATTCAATAAACAAAATATGTACACACATACTAATGACCACCTTGTATAAGAAAAAAGTTTTTATACATAATGACACTAATTGGAAATTGAGCAGAAACTTCTTCTCTGACTTTCAGTTACAATGAGTACTGCGTATGAGACAGTACACAGTGCTGTCAGTGCTAAAACTCTTAGCTAAAATTAATAGGGACAGGATTCACAGACTTGAGTGGTGTCGCTAGTATCATAATGAAAATTTCAAGTGGAAGCTGATCAAGACAGTTTATCTTTCATATGTTCGTTGGTGTGAATATTAATGAATTATTAAATTTAATCAATATAGTCATATATTTATCAAGCGTCCGCCCTGTGTTAGTTTTGATTAATTATTGCTGCGAGCAAAGCGAGCGGCTTACTAATCGTGGATATAGTCGATTTTGGTATTTTTCATTCGAGATGATCTTCTGAGCCTGCGATGTATTGGACAGCGATAGTGATTTTCATTGATTTTCAGAGTTTTTTTAACCAGACACACGTGTTCGCAATGTTCGCACGTCCTTTTCAACCCAACGGCGATTGAGCGCAGAAATTCACTTTAAAATTATGTTTAATTCAACGTTATATATCTCTGGAAGTGTTGATCAAGGCGACGGACGTTTTAGTGAACGTTCGAGGGGAAGGCAGTGTTCGTTTATGAGTTTTTCGGCCTTGTTATATTCACAGTTGTGTCCAGTCGAGCTTTGGACTTGCGACACAGTCGATAAAATATTAACACACGGCGACATGTTATATTTAGATTCATTTGAAAATCAAACTATTCCAGATACAGAGACATTATCTTTAGATTATTTACCACGTGAAGGCCGATGGTTATCAAATCAATCGCCCATCGAGGCAAACAATTTAAATCAATCGCCCATCGAGGCATGCAATTCAAACCAATTGCCCATTTTGGCAAACAATTTAAATAAAGCGCCCATAGAGGCACACAATTCAAATAAATCGACCATCGAGGCAAACAATTCAAATCAATTATGGTTGATCAACTATAATGAGTTTTATCAGGGACGAATTGGCCTTGATGTGACTGAGAACTCCATACTTCACTTTACGTTCAGCCTTGATAAATGCTTTTAGTGTCAGCAATTATGTATTTATAATATTAGATCCATATATAATGGCCATAATTCAGTCTACACATGCTGTTTATATATTTGACTCCCATGCTCGTAATTGTTTTGGCATGCCTGATCCTAATGGTACTGCTGTTGTCATGAAATGTGTTGATGTCAGCAATCTTGTGCAATATATATATCGACTAGCACTTACACTAAACTGCGAAACATTTGAAATTGTGCCGGTTGAATTTTATGCAGACAAAAATGAGAATCACTATTGTAATACACAAAGTAGAATGTCTTCGTATAAAAGAAACAGACAAAATGAAACTGAAGCTCAGAAATCCAACCGGCTTCAGAAAGCAAGAGAATACAAAAAATTACTAGAAACTGACACTGAAAAATAAAAAAGGTTTGGAAAAGACAATAATGGCCATAAACGTAAAATTTTGGTAGAGTCTGAAGTTCAAAGACATGAAAGATTAAGAAAAAATAATGATTATCACAAAATGAAAATTGTATTTGAAACTGAACTTCAGAAGAAATTTAGGTTGGAGAAATCTAAAAATTACCAAAGACAGAAAAATGTAAATAGAACTGAAACTTCCAAAAAAAGTCAGGAAAGTATCAGTCAGCAGGATTATTTAAATCAATTTGATGCTCTCCAAAATGGAAATCTTCATGACCAGAGTTGGGCAAAGGCCAATATGTCTAAATTTCATAGCATGAATAAATATGTCATTTCCCAATGTACCGTATGTTTTGAAGCATGGCCATTGAAATCTAGGCCAAAGTGCCCAGACAAATATATCTGCTCAAGGTGTGCCAGAGACAAAAAAATACAAAGAAATTTTCAGCTCAAAACTCAATGAAACCTTCCCCAGTTCCTATTGAACTACAGGGATTGTCTGAAACAGAAGAAATGCTAATCGCCCGTGCTCTCCCAATTATGAGAGTCTATATAAAACCAGGGAGACAAAGAGATTACTCTGGTCATTGAATTAATCTGCCACAAAATGTGCAGGAACTTGCAACATCACTACCTAGATATCCAAAAGACTTATCTGTTATTATTGTAAAAGTCAAAGGTTGAGATAACACTTTTAAAGATTGTGTTGTGAGACAACAAAAAGTGCATAATACATTGTTATGGCTTAACCAAAATATACACTACATCAAATAAACAAATATGTTTGGTTTAATTTATGTTATTACAAAGGTTTCTGCCTTCTAAACGTACACGAACAATTTATCAGGTCAACAAACTGTCCATTAAATAGTTGTGTTTGGTAGTGAATATAGTTCGGCTTCGTAGGTAATAGTTCTGTTGGGTTTGGTTCTTAATAATAGGGTTTGGTAGTTAATAATAAATAAAGATCTTATGTGTAACTGTGTCAACTGGTAATATTTCAAGGGTTTTAAATTTAATCAGGACTGATCTGACCCCTCGCAGCAATTATCTTTCTATTAGAAATTACTAGTCTATTACCTATTCTTATAATACAATAGAATACAATAACTTGCGCATGAGTAGCCGCACAATTCAAGTATTCAACTTGCGTAAGTTATACGTTTCATATTTTTACTGAACTCATGTACACATGGCAGATCCAGCAGAATAGGACGACTGATGCAGCAGGACACCCATTCGCAGGGGGTCCGGGGAATCCTCTGGGAAATTTTGAAATCTAGGACCTCGTAGACACGATTTCCTGCGTTCCTAACAAATATTTTATTCCAATTTGTAGGTGGAAATCAGTAAAAAATTCGAATTATATCGCAAAAACAATGTAGCTTCCTGAGGCCGGTTGTATAAAAAGGGAGTTAAAGTTAACTATAGTTAGTGCGAAAGTTAACCAATCAGAATCGCGAATTTTAGAGTTAACTACTCTTTAACTACAAAACGAGTATTTAAAATGTAGTTAAGACTTTTATACAACCGGCCCCTGTACAATAAGTTTGCCATAAAGTATTTAATTAATATGTAGATTATAGCAGTTGTGGCAACAGGCAACTGCCAATATTATGGTTTCTATTTCAAAGTAGTTTGTTTTAGCATTTACAGTGCTTCAGTGCTTCTTTAAATATTCAACATACGCACGCCACATACAGTATGAGTGATATGACATTCTAGCAGAACGATTTACAACAAAGATTGAAACCGGATATTCGGCAAACTTTATATTTTAATTAATGCAACGATTGAAGTCGGTCTCTGAAACTATTTAGCCAGTCTCGCATAGCACTACGTGGCATAATGCGTCCAATTTAACAATGAATATCTTGAGACCGACTGCACATTTTGAGACCGACTGGATCATGATTTCTGGGGGCGTGTACCACACACCCCCCCCCCCCACATTTACGCCCCTGGCTGGGGTTATATATCGCGTTTCATGACACAAGAATCCGTCATTTCACATTTTACAGGAACAAATATTGGCAATTCACGGCTCACGAACATACCCTTTACCACCCTCGCCATATAGTGATCTCCTCTAAAAGGGTTGTCCTGGGCTCAATTCCAGCCTGAGTACTGGCTGAAAACTGAACCTAAGGCTAGCTATAGTCTAATATAGACATGCTATGGCAATTAAATATTAGTTGCAAGTTGATTGCCAGATCTAATGCCAAGTAAGGGCAACCATTATAAGGGCTTGATTCATTTAAACAATCCCTGGGAACTAGTAAGTTGAAAATTTAGTAATAAATAGAAAACGTTCATCTTTTAAAAAAATCTGCTCTGGTTCATTAAAAGTTCTAGCTCTCTGACATTATGAAATCTTGTAACATACTTTGCTGTAGAATCGTAAGCACTATAAATCTGTATACTGTCATCTTCTCCAAGGCCGTCGCGAAGGGGGGGGGGGGGGGGGGGGGGCAATGAGACACCTCCCTGAAAAAATGTTGGCAAATGAAGGATTTGTCGGCAAACTAAAAATATCACCATAAATGAACGATACGTTAAAGGGGAAAATTCTTTATTGTAAATGTCGTCAAAATGTGGTCAAATGATGCATATTGTCAGTAAGTAAAGAAATTCCCGTCAAATAAAGATGTGATATGAAAGCTGCGTTATCTGTCCGTCGGCAAACGGAGTCTTTTTGGAGAAAACATTAACCAAAATGAAATTTTTCTAACTATTTTTGTGCTTTAAGATAATTAAAACTCACTGTTATAAGTATTGACAATTTAACAATTTTGTTATTTCTGCGTCTTTTTCATGTTCCTTTTTCTTTAAAATTAAGGTATGTTTAGGGGGAAATGTTTGATAGTAAATCTGCAGCTAAAAATGCAGGAAATGGCATTTCTGGGCTTCAAATTTCTAAATATTCTTGGGGGAGCATGACCCCCCTAGTTATGCGAGGCTCTTTTGCCAAAATCAGATCTCCCCCTGGCCTGTTATTCCTATTCAATTAAGGCGTTGTCCAACAAAATCCAAAGATATGCCGGATTCCAAAAATTGTATGATATTGAGTTGTCAACTAGGAATGACCACACCAAGAGACCACGCCCTTTTGTCGGCAAATGAGATACTCACACCCCCTGCTTATACCTCTTTGCGACGGCCCTGCTCTTTTCTTACCTATTTGTCCAATTACTAAGAAAGGTTCTGAAGATTAATGTTGAGATTAACTTATCAGTGATTTCAAAAATCAGGAGTCTGACTGTGACTTGTTAAACTGAAAGTATATAACTGTTCTTTCTAGTCAGTACCAAGTAATGTCTGTGTCAGTCTAGTGTAAGAACATTTATTTACTTTTCTTTAGAGGCAATCCTTTTGAAGAAGAATCATTGCCAAAAGCATATTATTTTCCATCATTGGAGAAGCATCTTTCTACCAGCCAAAAGAAGGTATACTATAACTAAGGCTAAGCACTACAATTTCAAGTCTCAATGTTGTGTACTGCATTTCCATGTGCAGGATCAAGTCAGATTCTGTCATAGGCTAAGAAACCTTCAGTACAATCCTCAAACAAGATCTTGTAACAAAAACTTACAACATTTATTCATGTTTTCACAGTAAGCTAAAGCAGTTATTTACCATCCATCAAATATTATTAATGATAAATTATAGGTTGTGACACCGGTCGCTTTGTAAAAAACCGTTGAGGGCTAACTATAAAGACAACCTTGAAATTAGAAAAATATGCATGGATATCAAGCACCTAATTGGTACTACAACAGGCCATGTTCTTTTACTTCAGTACTTTGTCAAAGCCCTAGTTTGGATCAGCTATCAAAATCCTGGTTAGGATTCTGTACGATTCTACAGCATCCTAAAAGATCCTGCATATCTAGAGTTTCCATCAGTACTGATAGGTTCCTAATGTTTGTTCAGAATGCTGAAAATGATCCTGTTTTTGTGTAAAATCCTGAACGATCCCTAAATAGGATTTTTAAATAGGATCCTAACAAAAATCAAAAGATTAAAATATCTTCAGTCAAGATTCAACCAGTATAGGCAAGACAGGAAAAAATACCAGACAGTATTATGGCTGAATTTATTACAATATATAGTCTTATAGACCAGTTACAATTGACCTTAAAATGAGCTCATGATGCATGATATCTGGGAACCAACTTGAAAGAACCGCTACTCAGTAGAGGGAGTATAAATTCCAGTTTCTTTCATAATATTATACATGTAAGTAAATTTTTGCTACGGATCAATAAGTGCAAAAGGTTTACTCCTGTGTTTGTCTTTTCCACTGCACATGGTAAAAATAAATATTTGACATACTGTAAGTATCCCTCATAATTTTCATATGTGTTTCAGCACTCGTAACAAGTTCGTACAGAAATACCAGTGGGTGCATTGCCTTATGTCACTCACTGTTTTACGAACTGTGGGACAAATTTGAAATGGATGCGCATTCCAGAACGCATTTTGGAGCCCGTCAAAAGCGCCGGTCAGAAAGGGGACGTGCTCTACTGTCTAGCATATTTGCTAAGCTTTGTATACACTCAGTAAGTATTATAGAATTAATCTCTTTTAAAATCATTTTATTGTACGGTATTAGACATGTTTTAGCCCAAATAAAGAAAGTGATCATTCAAAACAAACATCGAAAGCAGATGCAAAGTTCTTACGTGAATCAAACAAACTTGATATTCCCACTCGAGAAGATGGTACAGTCCAACATGAACTATCATCTGGCTCTCAGTTTAATGAATCCTGGCCAAGTACTGATAGAAATGTATCCAGTTTATCACAACCATCATCATCCAGTACACCTGCTGGAAAAGAGAAAGAAAACCACTCTGTAAAAACAGCTAATCAAGATCTTCACGAAGATCGGTTATCACGTCCCTCTACATTGTCCAAGTATGTACATCTAGCATCATGTAAATCTTTTCACCTGCGTAGTGGACTTAATAAATAGATTTATTAATAGATGATATTTTTCATTGTAATGAAAAAAGTTTTAGATAGTATAGAGGCTAAGACCGACAAAAGTTTCTGAAAGAAAGCATTAAATGCCCAACTGCAAATACTAACAATCTTAGGGACAAATATATTTGACTAATTTTATAGTATATAGGCATCTGGAGGAAATTTCATCCATCAAACGAGCATAAATTGTAGTTATATATTTAAATTATTTAATAGAATATAAAAACACAAAATAAATTATGTTCTAAATTAGATGTAGCAACCAATGAAAGTGAAGCTTTAGCTACACTGTAGATATAAGTAGATACACCGGTCGGCTTTCCCGGACTAATTATTTTTGGATACACCAGGTACATTGAAAGATTCCGCCATGGCGCTCCAACAAATCGTGAAGATCGTGCGTCATCTGGTAAAGATTTCTGGTGGCTGTCTCCACCAAGCAATACTTCAACTCCTAAAGAAACCTCTGATTCAACAACATCTAAATTTTCCAGCGAAAGCTCTTCAAAGATGAGACGATATGCGACTTCGACATCACCTCCACGTCAGGTATGCTGTAATGTAATGTAATTATTATCTACTGTGTTTGGGTTTGAGCTGTGCCTTTAACCTTCGGTCAGTCAAGCTTAACTGACTAGTGTACTTGCGCCATATTAGTGACTATGACCTGGTCTTATCTGATGACATCCATGTATGTCGTTTTTCTTTGGTTAAAAGACCGGGATAGTGGGGTTGACAAGTTGGTGCTAACTCCCCCGTAAGATACAATAGTCAATACCATGTATTTTGTCCAAATTTGGTAAATCTAAAGCTTATATACTAATAGATCTTCTGGTCATGAATCTTAGTTGTTTTAAACGTTCACGTTTATTATTTCTGCACCTTCACTTTTATTTATTCCTTAAAAACTCCACTCCCATTTGCAGACCAAGAATCTCGGCAAGGTCACATTAACATTATATTTCTTCCCACACAGAATAAGCTAACGTATAAAAAGCCACGGAATAAATAATTTCTCACGCACTGTTTCTATTATTTCACCGCATTGTAGAAATACGGATTCAAACGTAATCAGTTCTCTCGTCCTGTGAGGGAGACTGTGACAGCCATGGATTCTTCTACTACGGATCTTCTAGCACGGACCAACGAACTTTTAGAAAAGAGGTTTGTGGTGTTTTTTATAAAACCCTTCAAAAAGGAGAAAGAGCTGTAACTGTAACAATATCGGATAACTTCAGTTCAAACTGAACATAAGCGGCAGTGATGTGCCTGATGGCTTCAGATTAAACTTAGTCTAGATTCATACTGAACTACTGACTCAAAATAGTATATTTAGAAAATTCGGCTCTCCGTCCTCTTCTATTATATTCTAGTGTACAAAAACATCGAGATTACAGAAGTCTGGGTATAAATAGCATTACATTGACTAAATTAGATACACTAAAGGTACTAAATTGGATACACTATAAATGGCAAATTACTGCGATGTGGGATACGATTTGACAGTTATGTTTATGCATTTCTCGCTCATTTGTTTTATTTAAACCCCCTCTAGCTGACGGTGGTAATGGGGAGGTGGGGGGAGGTTGAGGCAAATTCCCCCTGTTCCCAACCCCATCTTGCCTGTTCTTATTTTGATAAACATGCATAATTCTGCTATTCAGTATCACATATCTCTAATATCTTTTTCTTTTTAGTGATAAAACATTAAGTGAGGTTTCTTCTGAATCTATCCCCAAACCCCCGTCATCGTGGATGATAGAAAAACAGAAACGATTGGATTACGCTGTAGAGTCTAAAAATGCTGTCACTAAACCACGTCTTGCTCCTGAAGATGATATTCTTTATCAATGGAGACTTACAAGACGACTGGAAAAGGCTCAAGAGGAGGCTAAAAATAGTCAAGGAAAACATTTTGCAAATACTGCAACTCATCGTGCTGCTGCTGTGATTCGTGGTCGATATAATGCGTATTTACCAGAGCAAGATCATCCAAGATATCTCACGGATAGCGAAAACAGAAAAGATTATTTTAGACATAGTGAAAATACATCTTCCAGACATGTAGCAAAAATGCCTGAAAGAACTTTGCAGGTGGACAAAATGATGGATCGTGCAACTACTGATATATCGTGGAGAGACAAGCGTGGCGTGTCCGTTATGCATGACAGAGAGAACGTTATCTGTGAGGAAAGGAATACACTTACTGAAGAAACTAGAAATAATCGAACAGTTACTTTTGAGAGTAATGTATCAGCTGTATGTTTTATTGACGAGGAAAAATTACCATCACATGTTCACATGATGTGTGATATTGTGCCTTGTTCTAAACAAATGGAGCTACAAAGACGCGATGTCCATGATGAGAATCACAATCCCAGTGCTTCAGACTATAGAAAACACACCATTGCTCGTACAGAATGTAATTCACCTGATATTCAGGATCAAGATTGTTTCCGAGAAAGGTCAAGTATTCTTGTTAGAGATGTTGCGGAAGGTCCAAGTGCTGCCTGTCATCCAGGAACTACTGACAAAAAAAAAGAAAGAGAAGAATCACACCCTGGCGAGCATAAAAATGTGCCAGAAACGGCTGAATCAAATCGTGTGCACAGAACAACAACCGCCTTGGAAAGCACCAAAAATGATCACAACAAACTACATTGTGAAAAAGGTATAGATGTTGAAAATTCTACTATGCCTAGAGAAGATCTTGGTTCAGATAAACGTCCAAAGACGGCAGAAGAAAATGAAAGCAAAAGCAAAATAAGTGTGAAAAGCAATGATCTGACTGAACTAGTTAATACATCTACAGACAGTTATGATTCTGGTGATCAGTTAACAAATATGCAAAGTAAAGGAGTCATTGGTTCGGTAATTGGGCAGGTATGTGTCTGTTAATGTTAATGTTAATGTTAATGTTAATGTTAATGTTAATAGTCCTCTATCTACATGGTTATTTCCTTCAATCAAGTGAGTTAGATAATATTTTGGTATAATTTTTGAATGACAGTCAGTGCGAATTGGAAAAGCCCTGATACAAGGGAAGAGTTAAAATGGAAACAGGCGTCATAATTCAAAAAAGAATTATACAATTCCTAAAGGCAAAACATGCATAAGAATGAATACTGTTTTATAATCACACATACCATGCTGTTCTCAGAATCACACACATACCATGCTGTTCTAAGAATCAAACTGCATGCGTGTATTTAAAGAGCTTTAGCGTTCAGACACATTGACTTATCGGTGTTATCGTAGCCTAAGGATTCGTAGTCTTATATTCACACCCATACAATATCTCGGAAAACCAACTAAGCAAGACAGTTTTTTATGAATTTCTCATTCAAATTCAACCAAAATTTGATCGATTTGTCCTTGACCTGTGGCCATTGGCTTCACAAACTGTCGTATTAAACTGTACTGTACGATGCCTTTTGAGTTGTGCTTACAGACAAGGAAACAAACCAAAGTAATACGTCAAAACCGCGTGATTAAATATTTTTTTTAAATTGAACGTTCTGTTATTTTAGGTAATCTCTGAACGTCTCTTTTCTTCCAAATCAACATCGCGTCGTAGTAGTCTAAGTAGCAGTAACAGTTCTACTGAATGTGGGGATGTTGAAGATCAAAAAGAAAAGAATATGGTGTCAACCTCCAAAGAATGTGAAAATCATGTTGAACAGGAACCGAAGACTGGTGAGTTGAAGCCCTGGATACGAGGTTGAGACATGGATGGTGAATAGAACAATCTCACGGGAGATTGAACATTTCATTATATTTAGCGCACGGATATATTCTCTTTAATTTTTGCCCAAATCCCCAGGCCCAACACTGCCGCTCATGCTGTATGTATTACATACTAGTCTTGTCACAGGTTATAGTTATCTGCGCTTGGCATGCTTCCGGCCTGAACTTCACTATATACTTTCTTTCTTTACTACAGCAACGCCTGGCGAGATCCTGTTTCCTGATGATGACATATTGATCAGACTACGTCAACAAGCTGATTTTTATAGAGAACATTTAAGGTATTCTTCTCTAACTTTATTTCAGTTTCCTTTAACAATTATCTTGTGAATTTTAGTATAGCTTTTCTATAACATCTGTTCTTTCTATTCGTCTTGTAAAAAACGGCGCCCCGGAATGAGTAAATTAGTAATTCTGCAGGGTGTTATTTATTTAGACAATATATAAACTTTGCATTTGTTCCAAAAGCATAATATGCTTATCGAGGGAACGTAATAGATAACCGATTTGTTTCAGCAATGAAAGTTTGAAATAATCGAAACAAGGAACTGTTAAATATAAAACGAACTGTGTGGAATTCCATTCACGATTCAACATCCAGTTCAATTTAGTTCATTTGGATGCATAACCAAGTATTTCCTATTAATCCTGCGGCAGAGGTAAATAGAATGTTACGAGGTACATCATATCAGTCACAATGCGGACGAAAGTGTTCAACTCTTTCGTTAGACATTCCACAAGCACACAATGCCGAGGTAACACAGTTTATACCCATAACGATCGCCAAGATAATATAGGCGATTACACACGGGATACTTATTCCACTACGGCTGGCATGCCAAGCCGTAGGTTTAAAATGCCCGTGTTTCTGTCGTCGTTTTGGGTGTCACAAAATTGAAATTTTCTGGTGTGCATATAGGGATGATTGTGTATGTCGATTGTGTAAACACGAACGTGCAGTGTTTTATTACAATACTAAGTAATATTACCATATATCAATGGGGATCACCTGTGTTTTATTGGGATAGGCAATAACATATCAAGGGGATCACCTCAGGATAACTTAGGATAAGTCCCATGCATCATTAAGCTTTGCCGACGTTTTCACTGCAAGTTTTAAACACGAGGTGGACAAGACCATTGGCTGAAGCACAATTAGTTCGCTACCTCCTAAAATATATTTTACAAAAGTCTTTCAGTTTTATGATATCTTATACATTTCCTAATATTCTGTTCAATTTACAGAAATATCGACAAGATTCTTCAAAATTTCACAGAGTGAAATGGTTACATGAGTGGTTCAATATTTAACATATATTACAAATATATTTAGTCAAAAGTATAGTTATATAGCATATAACTATATAATATGACATTAGTATACTTATTGGATGTAAATTATAGTTTAACAATTATAGAAATAGAAACAAAATAAATTGTGCAAATGTTCGTGCTTTGTGTATAATTGAACCAAAAGGGGTGATCTGAAGATACATATTACCTGCCATAAATTTCCAAATACAACACAGCAATTAGAGGGTTGTCAGTTAGGTTTTTTAAAAAGAATGTATTATATGGGGACATTGGAAACAGTCCGTAATACAGGGTGTCAGGGATTTATACAAGCACTTTAGTCTACTGCCGTTTTTAGAAGAAGATTGAGTTTTTAGTTACTATGAAGAAGGGGGGTGGGGGTGGAAAATCGTATATAAGTGTCTGAAAGTACTCACAAATAAATATTCACATTTGCCACATTTTTTTCGGATATATTGTGAAAAATAATAATGGAGAAAGATTGAGTTACAAACTCAATTGAAGATTGAGTATTTACTGCCGATTACCGGTAGTAGAAAAGTGCTTGTATAAATCCCTGGGTGTATAAAATTTTCAAATGACCACCAAACTGAAAATTCAGCCACTCATGGTTGCATGCAGTGAAAATTAATGTTCTTCTATTTCAAGGGTCTTAGCCTTAGGGCGCTTTCCATTAACATGGTCAGACCGGTCAGATCGATCAAATTGTTAAATGGAACACAAAACGTTTGGGCTTAGGACCGGTCTGACCGGAAAATTTGGATCAAATCAAAAGGAGGTCCATTTTAGCCAGATTTTCAAAAAATCTGGACCAGATCTTTCCATCAATACCGAGACAGAATTCTGGTCTGACCGATCTGGCCATTAAATGGAAAGCGCCCCTAGGGTCTTCTGATTTCTTGAACACTGGCATTTTTCTTAACATTAAACTCCCGATTGCAAAAGGACTGTTTTTCCCAACCACATTAATATATTTATTTATCTTTGCCATAATGCCATGCATATGAAGGTGACAGGGTATTCATTATGATTTGTATATTTAGTAATAAAACACGATACTATTGCGGCACAACATTTTTATGTAGTTCATGCTGTTACAACAGTCTACCTGAAATATGTTGGCGAACTTATAAGCAATGCTTAATCTAGTACGGAGACGCGACGAAGAAAGAGCCTCTATTATAACTTAACATTTTTAGCTGCGACTGCAAAAACTACCGTTGTAAACAATGACAGAGACGGATGAAACCACTGATCTAGTGGATTAAACAAATTAAAACTGTTTTCGAGATGTACGCACGTACACGCACAGAAAAGTTTAAATTCATTTAAATGTTACTTATGAAATAACCAAATGAATCAATGTACAGAATTGAGTGTTCTGTAAGTTTTAGTATGCATTTGTTAACTTATTTGTAAAAAATTGAAAGAGATTTAAACTTTTCCGTGCGTGTACGTACGTATAAAAAACGCATGACTGGAAAGCAGCCTTAAGTTAGAAACTTCAAATTCGGGCAATACCGAATAGGGAACTATTGGGGAGGGGGGGGTGGGGGATGTATAGAAATAAGTCTTAGGGGCGCCAAATTTAACACTGGCCCCCCTTGAAATTTTGGAGCCACCACGCTATACTGCCCTTTAAACAAATACTATATATATAAATATACAATTACATTAACTTAAGACTAAAAGAGAACAATACAAGTATGAAGAACAACAAGAGAGTGGAATAGCAAGACTATACGAGCAGTATTAACAGGTCGATATCCAAGGCGATTTTAATGCATGGATGACGTTAAAGACTGTTGTTTGAGTTGACTAGGAAGAATGTTCCATGCTCTTGTTCGAGCTCTTGTTGATGAAAGATGTCTGATATGATCACATTTTTATTATGGAACAGGATGTTGTCTGGATTGCTTGTCGCTCATATTTTCCTAGTTTCATTGCAAAAATTCCTTGCTGGTAATATTTCGTCGTTAACATACACCAAACCATTGAATTTGATCATTTTAAAGAGGAATATCTGATCTAGATACAGTCGCCGCCGCTTATATGCAAATCCTTTTTGCTAACTCAATTTTTGCATATAAGCGGATTTTGCATATAAGCGGATTCGTTTCCAGGATGCGCATCCAGCAAAACTAGTAGCATAATACAAAATAATAAAAATACCAAAGCCAGTTTCAACTAAATATACAAGGTAACTGTTCTTATTTTTGGAAATAACAATTAATGTTTGCCTTTTGGCAACATTTGAAAATTTTTCTTTGCATATAAGCGACTTTAACTCAAAATGTTCAATTTTTCTTTTGCATATAAGGGTTTGGATATAAGCGGATTAAAAAGACTAATTTTCTTGAGGAAATCTCAATCGGAATCTTCTTGGATTTATCTAAAGCCTTCGACACTGTGAACCACGATATTCTTTTTGATAAATTAGAATATTATGGAATTCGTATACGCGGTTTGGAATTGCAATGGATAAAAAGTTATTTTACTAATAGATTTCATTTTGTTCAATATAACGAATATAACTCATCCCATAAAAAGGTTTCTTGTGGGGTGCCTCAGGGTTCAATTGTTGGTCCTTTATTCTTCTTACTATATATCAATGATATCAGTAATGTATCACAGTTAGTTGATACAATTCTATTTGCTGATGGTACGAATATATTTTTTTCACATAAAGACCCACAATAATTATATCTAATAAATACAATAAATAGTGAATTGGAAAAACTGTCTGATTGGTTTCAAGCAAATAAACTGTCGCTTAATGTGGAAAAAACAAAATTCATGCTATTTAAACCAAGACAAAAAAGACATTGTTTGGATATTCAACTAGTTATTAATAATGAGTACATTGAACAAGTTAAAGAAACTGGGTTTCTAGGAGTCATTTTGGATGAAACATTGAGTTGGAAATCACATATATTTCAAATAGCAAATAAAATATCGAAATCGATTGGGATAATTTATAAAGCTAGTTTTTATCTATATACCACTTGAGTCTCTACGTACATTGTATTATTCAATGATTTATCCTTATCTTCAATATTGTACTATTTGTTGGGGATCAACTTATCCAACTAATCTTCGTCGTATTACAGTTATAATGTACTGCAGAAACGTGTAATTAAAATCTTAAACAAAAGTAAATTTGACGTAAACACTAGCCCTATATATTTAAGAAACATTCTCTTTTGCCAGAGAGATTTGGCAATATGTTTTCCAAACTGACGTAATCAAATTCACACATTCAACACAAGAAATTCACTGAGTTACCATATGCCTTCGTGCAGAACAAATGTCAGACAATTTTCTGTATGCTATCAAGGTCCAAATCTTTTTAATTCTCTTTCTCGTGATTTGGCTAACATTGACTCTTTTATCATGTTTAAAAAGAAATTAAAGGCTTACCTCTCCATAAATTATTAGAAAATTGTTTCTAAAATATCTTGTAATATTAATATATATGTGTATAATTAGATCTATACTATATATCCGGATGTAAAATTCTCCTTGAAATTATAAGGGAGCCTAAATTTATATAAGCCTTATGGTTTCTTTGAAGGCTTCTTCTTTGTCGCCAATGTCATCTATTTAGAAATATTTAAATAATTTGTAATTTTGTTGTGTGTTTGTAAATTTGTAAATATTTTATTATGTAATATCGTTGTTGGTGATAAATCAAATCAAATCAAAAGTCAATAACTATAAAGAGCTAAACATGCCAAGGTACCAGATTGCATGACTATTTTGCAATACGTTTGAGGACGTGAGACACGTATACATTAAGTCATCTTCCAAAGGGTTCCAAATTTGAGGCCCAAGAAATCTTATGTTAAATTTCCCATAGTTACTCCTAATACGAGGGAGGTAGTATGTTTGTCTTGTAGAAGATCGTGTGCTATAAGAGTGTATATGAGCTACTGGAGTGAACATATGGTTAAAGGCGGACGGTAGCAATTGGTTGTAGTGTTGGTACATAAATGTTGAGTAATTAGAATAATGGACTTGAATGGTCGTCGAATTTAGAAAATGTCATAATACGCAAAGCTTTCTTTTGTAAAACAATAATAGGTTGAAGTGTGGTTTGGTAAGTGTTTCCCCAGGATTCTATACCATAGGTGAGAAAAGGATAAATTAATGCATAATAGAGATTGCGAAGGATATCAGACCCAACATAATAGCGGAGCATTGATTTTTTTGCTTATACAATTTATTTGAGCTTTCCACGAAAGATTTGAATCAATTAATATTCCAAGGTACTTTATGCATTTTTCTTGCTTGAGAGATTTGTTATTTAGTTTTAGCTCTATATTACGGAGAATTCTCCGTTGAGGTGGGTGGAGGATAACAAAATTAGATTTTGCAACATTTAGGGATAATTTGTTTGAATAAAGCCAATTATGAACTTTAATTAGATCTATATTAATGTTCTTTTCCATCGTTAAAATATCCTTATCTCTATAAAACAAATTGCCATCATCAGCAAAGAGATGAAATTCAAAGAGATTGGAACAAAAATGGAAATATATTATTGATATATAATAAGAATAACAATGGACCTAGAACAGACCCTTGGGGGACTCCACAAGTGACAGTTAAAGCATCAGATTTAACATTATTAATCATCACAGTTTGAGAACGGTCACCAAGATACGACGTAAACCAGTCCTTAGCTACTCTTATACCATAATATTCAAGTTCCTTGAGAAGAATTTTAGATCCTATGCTGGCACCTACATTTTAATTGGTTGTATTTCGAAGCATCGTCCGTGGCCCAACCTTTGATGTTGTCAATGTCCTTTTGAAGACCAATGGTATATTGAAGGTCGTGAGAACTTTGGTGTCACGGGACTGTAGCCACCGGGGGTGGGGGCTGCCCCCCACTCCCAATAATTTGTGAAATAGATTACAAAATAATTTAATTATTGAACTTATAAATTATTGAACAGAAACACTCCAGCAACAGTCGCTAGCATAATTTCCAAAGACTTTTAGATAAAGGTACGCTTTCGATGAATTTCAGCCCCCCTAATCCTAAAAAGCTTCCTACGGCACTGTGTCATCAGCGAAACAAACCTACGGTGGCTCAGAAGGGCCATCGCTCTCTCTTCTTTTTTCCGGCCGCGCTCTGAGTTATCACGCGACTTATAAGCCGTACTTCCAGTTTCGAGCCGCACACTTCCAGTTTCGAGCTGCGCACTTCCAGTTATGCCGCCACTTAAGGCGCCACTTAAGCCGCGGGTTAAGGCGCCACTTAAGCCGCGGGTTAAGACGCCACTTAAGCCGCGGGTTAAGACGCCACTTAAGCCGCGAGTTAAGGCGCCACTTATCCCACCATGTAAACAATCCACACGGTCGAAATGTGTATTACAACAAGAAGATCATGGCATATGTTTACATAATATTTTTTACATTATTGTGCTCAGTTGGAGCAGTATTTTCAAATTATAATCCTGCCTTGGGTGCCTCAGAAACACAAAATCGCGACGAGCTTATTGAAAAGTACTTCCATCTGGGACTAAAGGCAGTTGAAATACTTGGTTTCCTTACCAATGTTCATGACTTCACGTTGAGTCTTAGACAGCTTAAAAGAATTCTAAGAGCAAGAGGATGCCGCAGAAGAAACGCTCCAAGTGATTTTGACGAAATAGTTCGGATAATAGAGGCGGAACTTAGAGGGAGTTCAAGTTTACTTGGCTATAGATTGATGCACCAAAGATTAACTAATGACTATGGACTGGTTGTAACTAGAAGTGTTGTGCGGCAAGTATTGAAGGTTTTAGATCCTGAGGGTGTGCAGGCTCGGTCTCGTCACCGATTACGAAGAAGGCAGTACTGTGCCAAAGGACCGAACTATTTATGGCATATGGACGGCTACGACAAACTGAAGCCATTTGGCTTCTGTATTCATGGAGCTATCGACGGTTATAGTCGCCGCATTCTATGGCTGGAAGTCGCATCGTCAAACAATGATCCTGAAATAATAGCCCACTTCTTTTGTAAATACGTGCATTTGCTTAGAGGTACTGCCTCCATTATTCGCGCTGATAGAGGAACCGAAAATGTAAACGTTGCCGCAATACAGCGTTTTTTTCGACGATTGCCAACAGATGAATTTTCAGGTGGAAAAAGTTTTTTGTATGGACGATCTACAGCCAACCAAAGAATAGAGGCGTGGTGGGGTATTCTAAGAAAAAGTTGCACAGATTGGTGGATAAGGTATTTTAAAGATTTAAGAGATACAGGAGTTTACCAAGATGATGATGTATTTCACGGAGAATGTCTGAAATTCTGCTATATGGATTTACTACAAAAAGAATTGCATAGAGCCGCAAGACACTGGAACTTACACAGGATTCGTCCATCAACCAATGCAGAGTCCCCCCCCGGTCGTCCTGATGTTCTATATTTTAACCCTGAAGCATGCAATGGTCACTCGAGACTATGCAATACCAGTAAATCAAGAGGATCTAGATATTGCTACGGAAATGTATAGCAGACGACCAGTAGAACATGGATGTTTGCCAGAGTTTAATGAACTAATGCAGTTAATCATGCAAGATGAAGGACTGAGAATGCCCAATAACGCAGATGAAGCAGAGAATTTATACACTGCCTTATTAGAACATATTGATGAACTTTAACGTCCAGTGTACCTTTTATTATACAATGGTCGTTCAAGGTCGACACTGTTAAAAAGAACATAAATTGTAAGACCTATAACGTCGAAGCAGTAAAATTGTGTAGAATACGTTTTTGCTGTAGATTAACACTTGTTATAAACACTTAAAACATTGTAACAAATTCCGCTGGCCATTGGCATTGCCAAGGTTTGTCGTTGTGTTCAAGTTTGTTGTATTCTTGATTTCTTCATTGCCAATCTCGAGTGCGTACTATATATTATTACATGCAAACTCAAAGAAAGTGTATAAAGGTTACACATTGTGATTTGTCGGGTCTAAGGATTAAGGTGTTGAATATATCGTGTCTACAGATAACGTTTACCTCGAATTTTTCAAATATCATTGTTTATCTGAAATCGGTCCAAAAAATCGCAATGTGCAAACGTAATTTAAGTAATTTACACTTTGGAATACATTAATTTTATGGAAACGTCTTTCAATGGCACAAAACCAATTAATGAAGTTCCTTAAAAACACAACATAAAATTACGGGAGTCATTGTTTTAGTATGACCGTCTTATGCAATGTCAATATCCCAGTACTGGCTCGTGAAAAGGTTATTCATTTCTTCTCTGAATTGAGGGAACGATTCATATGATACAGGAAGTTCAAGAACACATCCACAAATATGAGCTACAGGTCGCCGTGCTGCGCCTTCAAGGTCACTAAATGAAACCTGTATTCTGTCAACACAGATCATAGATGCACCAGTGCAAAATCGAAGAAATTTTGCAAGTTTTTCATCATCCATTCCACGAATGTAACGTTTTAAATAAGAAACGACATCCCGTTGCGCGTTGGTATTGGGCTCTGCTGTGATTAGACTTAATACTCGTCTAACAGTTGGTGTAGATGTTTCGTAAAGCGTTTTTATGTTTTCTATGGACGAAAAGCATGGTGTATTTCCCAGACCCAATTGTAATGGCTTTCTCCAGTTATCTATGACAAACTGCACGCGTTGAACAAGCTCTTTATGAGCTAACTCCAAGATGATTTCCCTTCGTCCTTCTTTTTTGGGGACACGTCTGGCACCGAAACTTTCCAAAAAATCTAGAAATTCCTTGTCTTGAACTTCATCCAGGTCTTCTTCATTTAATACGGCTTGAAGGAGATCTCTTTCGTCTTTAGAAACGTAGGCTAGAAACGATTCGAGCAGTAGTTCGTTAGGTATGTCTTTTCCGTCAAAGATGGTGGAAAAAATAAACACTTTATTCAGCATGACAGGAAAGTACTTCAAATCTTGGTATCCTTTAACCATGATTCGACCTATAGCTTCCCATTCACCATCTTTGAAGTCGTGCCTAATCGCAGGTACCCTCTCAGCTTCACCGACTGTACACGAATCGTAAAAAATTGACCAAAATGCTGACAAGGCATCTCTGAACACGCCACGGTTATCCACTCCTAACTCCTCCTTTCCAAATGCGTTTATCATAACAACATTGATGGGTGTGTGCATGATGGCTTCATCTCTAAAGTGGTTTATCATGTCTTCCATGACTGTTGATCTTCTGATCTTGATTGTCCTGAACAAATAATGCGTAATAGTGATATGTGTGTAAACAAACAGCTATTATTATTAAAATTGCAATCAATGTTTTGTTTAATGTCATTTATTTTCAAACGAAATTTTGAATGTACATGTAGGTATGAGAAATCTTTTTGAATTTACAATAAAGACGAAAAGCTAAATAAATGTCTCTAAACTCTTGTATAACCAAAGTTCGCAGACAGAATGTATCGGGATAAAAATATAACGCAAGACTTGCGCGTTTAACTAAGAATACGTGATTAATAAGTGTTATATTCTTTTATAAAGCTTCAGGTTTTTTTCTATTTTAGAACACTCCGCGACTTGTTCTGCTGTCTTTCCTAAACGATCAACGCTTTGTAATAACCTATACGAGATATATACTGTATGCATGGAATTGTTGTAGGGCAATACACCTTAAAACCACTAATTTAAACATGCAATACATGCAATCGTTTAAACTAATAACACATTTCATTATACCTAGTTTCTGTGTTTGTAGGAATCTCATTGAGCAATAACTGTGACTGAGCCACGTTGTGGTCTTGACTTGGAATATCGCCTTGGGTGTCGTGATTTGTTTCGACGACGCTAAATGAAATTAAAAATCTTAATAAAAAGAAAGAAGATAGCTAGCATGACTCCCTTGAGACGGAGTAGAAATATTTTAGCGCTCACGATCTTGTCATTGGCTGTCAATGGATTTGCTTGCTCATGCTCATGCTATATGTACATGCACTGTTCGATTGGAGTTCATACATTTTGTTAGTTGTTTTGTTTGCTATTGGCATTGATTGCAATTAATTGCTGTTTATAAATAAGCGTATTTGCAGCAAGCAAATTAAATTTTAATTTGGATATTGTCTATTTGTTTTGAAAATATTTGCCGACCTAGATTGAGAATTATCGCTTTTAGGTCGGCAATTTCTTGCCGACCTGAAATTTCGGGAGTTTCAAGGACTGTATTCACTGATGCGCATCTCGCATTTTCCCGTTTGGCATTTGCATGTGTTATGCGGTAACACTTGTTTAAATTATGCTGCCCTCGTCTCTTTCTTGCTTTTTGGTTAAAAGGAAATAGTGAAACACACTAAATGGGGGCTCTCTCCTCCGCAGAGGCTTTGGAATCCAAAGTTTAATACGTGCGCTAGATGGTAATAAATAAAATAGAGAAATGAGGGCTTAATAGAGGGGCTTAATAGAGCCCCTATTAATAGATTAATAATCTATTAATGGGGCCTTAATAGATCAATGGTATTGGTATTAATAGATTATTTTTAAATCTAGGGATGCACTGGACATAATCTCCGACCAGTTACTGTAGTAATCTATCCGGTGTCCTGCAATATATTGGAAATATCCAGCTGAATGCTGTTAATATAAGGTTCAGGCCTTCTTTCATGCAATTAATGAGCATTTCAAATGGTTTGTCTGTCAATTAAATTTTCACTTGAAATGATTGTACAGAGAAGGAGACTAGCTGGAAGATTTTTCAATTAGAAGCCCAACATTGGTTGAAATATATGCTTGCAAAAATTTATTTTGCCTTTTCACCTTTGTAAACAAAGTCTTTAGTAACAACACATGTTTACCAATATGAGACTAAACCTGCAAAGAATACCTGAACCTTTTATAGAAATTTCCAGCACACATTAGGCAAAAAGCACTATATCCAGTGCGTATATATGTATACTTACACATCCTCAGATTCCAATAATACTTCTGGCAGGATTTCGGTGGGGCTGGATATATTAAATGCAGAACTGTTTTCGTAACTATGTGTTTCGTAGCCTGGGTTTAGGCTGACCGTCGGTGTTTCTGTTATTTCAAGCATTCTTATGAGAGTTTTGTCTACCACAGTTACAGGCATATTGGGATCCAGATAAGCAGTATCACAAGTTGAAAGCTTAAACCTGCTTGAGTATGGGGATGGCGATCCTACCCAATCATATATGGAAGCAATTCTGTTTGAAGTGCTAAAGAGACGAGCTCGAAGACCAAGGGATAGATGTCTAACAGATATTATAATGCTGTCTTCATCAGAAGAAGGCTCAGCCGAACGTTTGCAGCCCGAAGCTTAAACAGCTTTTCATCTTCTTCTTCTTCAAGTTGCCTCAGATGCATCTCTTCTATTTCTGCATCTTTCTCTTGACCTTTTGCCAAGGAATAAACATATTCCACACTGTGTTTGGATAACAAACTGTTACATTCTGAGGAAGTACCAACTATATTGCTCTTTGGTTTAGCCAGACTAGTTAATGCATCCTCAGCAACTCCTGCTGATACTGGCATATCTTCCTCATTCTCGCTATCACTCCAAATCATATCTTCATAACGTTTGGTCAAAATGTAAAGTCTGCACTTTGACAGTCTGTGTCGTACAATATATTGGGATAAAGTGAAATCTTCCTCTGTAATTTCTTCACATTTAAAATTTCCTAGGGCAAATTGCATCTCATACATTTTTCCAAATGGACAATTTCCATCTGGAAAAAACACACTTTTCATTTGCTTAATTAGCTCTTCTTTTGTGGAATTTACTGCAACATCAATATCACGCATTCCACCACCATTTACTAAGCGAACTGAAATATATCGTTTTCGTTTATTATCATAGTGTTGCCAACCTGCATAGACTTTTCTAAGTGTTGCAGGTTTACTACTGCCACGTTGCTTCTCAGCTGGTACAGTTGCATTTAATTTCTTTTTCTTAGATAGTCTTTCCCCAGAAAATTTTTCTTTCAGTGACTGGAGAAGAGTTCTTTTCTTCTCAACTCTGTCGGTATTGCCACCTTTTTCCACAAAAGCTCGAAGACCCAGTATATCCCCACGGCGTATCAAACCAAGGGCTTGAAGCTCTTCATCTTTTGCTTCTTTAACAGCACCCATATCCATCTAAAAAAATAAAACAGCTGTTAAATAACCTAATGTCCAAAACAAAGCATGTTTGATAGTCATTTAATAAAGACATGTACATGTATATGACATTTGTATGCTAGCTATACCATGTAATTTACGCGAATTAATTTTCATTGGTTTAAGCCAAAACAACTGAGATTTGCAGTAACAAATGTGCAGGAATATATGTTGGCTACCTTTAGTGAGTTTAGTCAGAATCAGTATTTTACCCTAGGGAAAAAGTTGGTTATTATAACAATATCCGTGATTATTTCACAATTTTCACTCAACTTCTATTTGAGCATATCATCTCTCTAGCAGGAGTCCTTGGCCATTAAGCACATTGCTTAGGGAAAGCATATTTTGGTGGAAGGCCAGATATATGATTGCTTAAATATAACAGCCCAGTGAGCCCACATTATTACTATCACTCTTCTTAATATTAACCCATTAGCTAGCAATGCACCCTACAGTTAGTATTCTACTTTGTCTAACACAAAAGTATTTTACTCTGTCTAATGCCAGATGATTTTACTCGTCAGTACTCAGGTACTGTCAATTATGGGTTAACCAGAGTATCTGCCAATGTCTCTTGCTAACCCATTAGGCTGCAATGCACCCAGATGCGCCCTACTTTAGTATTTTACTGTCTAACGCCAGACAATTTTACTTGTTAGCAGTAGTAGGGTACTGCATGCCACTTAATGGGTAAAATATTTATTTGAATTTGAATAAGTGAATTAGAAAATATACATGAAATGATGTATTACAATAAAAGATAACATTACAAACAAAAATTACAGTATATGGCAGAATAATAATACATTATTTAATAATAGCATTAATGTAACCTTATTTCTTAGTAATATATCAACACTACAATGATCTTTTCAACGAAACTTGTATTCTATCCGGAATCTCAATTGCAACAATTCCAATTTAATCCCAATAAAAGGAAAAACAATTTATAGCAGTTCAAGTCATCAAGTGAAAGCATAAATTATTTGTAGACAGGAGATTTAAAACTTGGCATCTCCCCTTTGGGTCTCCTAGTAGATTTTACTATTACATGTATTGGAGGTGAATTTTCTCCACTCCCCCTGGACAGCACCGCAGCAGAGATTCTTTTTTGGACCCAAATTACCCAATATTTCTCATTTCAAGATTTTAAGAAGCACCATCGATTTCACAGTTTACGAAATAATTTAACAGTGGTGAGATTAAAGCTGGACATAGTCGTTAAGACTATGGTAAAAATAGTAAGGAAAAAATCTATTAATTTTTGAACAACACAAAACAATCACTGGTCGATGTTTTGAAAACAAAACCAACCTTTTCTGTCCGAAACTTTTCACATACTTCTTCTTTAATTTCTCGTTTTTCTTTTAGAAATTTGACGACCTATAAATATTATGTACGGGATAAAACAAGCTGTTTTACTCTCTTAAGACAAATATTGGCGTGTAATAAGTTTTATAAGCTATGAAATTTAATACCTGATCAACCTCGCTTGACGAATGACGACATCTTGAAAATACAAACTCTGCTGCCACTTGATTATGTGAAATATCCTTGTCTTTTCCTCCTATTCTGTTTTCTTCTGACGAAATTCTAGTGATATTATTTTTCTTCTGTACATTTAAATGTGCTGCATGCCTGCATTTACAGTTAAAATGTGGTAATCTTTTCGTTATCTAAGGAAAACGTTGCAACGGTGTTATATTTTATAGATTTTTAATAAAAAAATTTCAGCTGTTTAATCAAGATATGAATTTTCCCTTTTTCTGATCTATTTTTAGCGCCATGTGGATTAAACACATGGCGGGATATAAAGTAACACCTTAACCCGCGGCTTAAGTGGCGGCTTAAGTGGCGCCTTTACCCGCGGCTTAAGTGGCGCCTTAACCCGCGGCTTAAGTGGCGCCTTAAGTGGCGGCATAACTGGAAGTGCGCAGCTCGAAACTGGAAGTGTGCGGCTCGAAACTGGAAGTACGGCTTATAAGTCGCGTGATAACTCAGAGCGCGGCCGGAAAAAAGAAGAGAGAGCGATGGCCCTTCTGAGCCACCGTACAAACCACAATGTTTCCCAACGGGATGTTTATTTATTTATTTATTTAATTGATTTATTGGATATGTTGGATATGTCCGGGCAGATCGTTCACATACAAAAAGAAAAATAACTGGGCCAAGGCCCAAGGGTAGAACATTGGGTAACTCCAGATTTTACCTCACGTTTTCAGATGCTGCATGCACCAAGTCAGTACTGTAACGTGTTGTCTTTGTCCATGCCTATTATCCGAATTCAGCTTGATATATTGAGGCAAAATGAAAAATATTGAGTTTCAGATAAAAAATGTAGATCTTTAAAGTGAGATAATAGCGTTAAACCTGAAACATAATAAGTATAAAATGCTGTTGTACGCAAATTCAAGCAATTTACGTTAGTTACGTAGCTTTTTACCACGACTTCCCAATTTTCTTCAGGTTAGAACTGTCCAGGCTTTTCTTGAGATCAGTAGTTAGGCCGAGCAACTTGCAACATTGAGAGACTGGAAACTAAAAAGAACAGAAAACAAGATGGCGTCCAAAAGTGGCAACAACGGCAAGAAAAATAAAGGAAACAAGGGAAGTTTAATACAAGAACAAATAATTGTTAAATTTAATCAACTTAGACAAGAACAAAGGAACCTTCTTTCTAAAATAAATGAGTTGGAAATGGATCAGTCGGAACACAGGTATATACGAAAAAGTACTTTAAAGTTTTCAGTTTTGACGGCTATAGCCTATAGGGACGTCCCATTTAATATTCAAACCCCAGTCCTCGAAAAACGTCAAAATTGAGGTCGGCAAAAAAATGCCGACCTACATCTGACTCAGGGTTGGCAAAAATTTGCCAACCTGGGAGGTTGACAGGTCGGCATTTAGGTCGGCATTGCCCGGCTGACGAGGGCTGAACCCCCCCCCCCCCCGCTATGGATGATCCGATTCCTACAGATCATTTTTTGGAATAAGGCAGATTCCTACACTAGGTATGATATGTTGAAAAGTCAATTCCTATAGGTAACTTTTAAAGTATTATATGTTAAAAATCGGATTCCTACAGGTTATCATTTATTCGTAAAGATTCTGTAAAGAATGTTTAACTTTTTTGACATTAAACCGACTTCCTATAGGTCAATATTGGTATAAAGCCGATTCCTACACATGACATTTTTGGAAAAGATCATCCCTAGAGGCGTAAATAGTCACTAAATACATGATTATTCCAGAACTTTGTATTCCAACAGGCAAATTTTTTGACACCGATTCCTATAGGATGACTACAAGGTGTCTGATTCCTACAGGTAATTTTTTTGCAGAGGTCACCATAGGGGGGGGGGGGTTTGGTATTAAATGGAACGTCCCATATTTGCAGAGATCAGCCATTCAGCCTATAAATTTTGATCTATAAATTGTAAAGGAAAGTAAAACAGAGTACCCAATGAATGAATGTTAACTCAATTATACAATGTACAAAATCCCTATCTAGATAAATGATTATAATGAGTATATTCAATTTTATCTATCATTCAATTACAAATTGTGTAGTATGGTGATAGAGAATTTAAAAGATATTGCTCCAGAACGAAAATGTTTTCGCATGGTTGGAGGAGTATTGGTTGAGAGAACTGTAAAAGATGTACTACCAGCATTAACTAGCAACAGAGATCAGGTAAATTATGTTGTATAGATGTGTATATATGTGCATTATTAAATTGACCAATCACAAGTCCTACCAACAATGGGTTAGGGGCGATATATATGTGCGTTATTTGTAGTTAAGTTCATGGTTTCCAAACTGTACAATTATAAGCTGCCATAGGGGATAGGCCTCAACTGTGATTTTCATGCTTGCAAGCAACCTGCAAATAGGCAGAATAGAATGTAAGGGTTGGTTTCCAATGGATATTTGTGATAAACCTCCACATTTTACTAATATTCACCTGAAGAAATGCAAATGTTTGTTTAAATTGCCCTCAAAAGGTTTTTCATTTTGTAGATCAGGGGTCTTATAGAGAAATTAAAGAGTCAGTTACAAGCTAAATCTGAAGAGCTAAATTCCTTTAAAGAACAACACAATGTCAGACCTCAGGGAGAAAAACAACAAACTGAGCAGCAAAAAGAAGAGAAAACAAGTGGGGTACTTGTCCCACAAACAGACAAATAGTATTTAGATATAGTGTCACAGCATTAACTATGAATGAATATTGTTAGAGGTGTATAATTATATATTCGCTAATAACAAAATCCCACTTCTTTAATAAACATAAGTCAATCTTCTACAAGGTCAAGGATATAGCTCTGCTGTGTTTACCATAATCAAAAGTTGCATGATAAAAGTTACTAAAAACAATTGTTTTACTACAGGCCATGTCAGACAAGGTATAAATTTCTTCTACACTTGCAACACTGTTTTGCTCACAAGGTCAAGGATATATCGCATTCTAAAATATTCACGTAAACATTGTAAACATGTACCACGGATCATCAGATTTGCCTGATCTCTTTAACTCTTTGGTCCGAATAGTCATATGCTGACTTCGCTTGAACTACAATCATGGTCAAATTGAATAACCACTTTAACGACAATCGACATCTTGGTTGTTTACAATTAACGCAGAAATTCCGGTAATTCCGAATAGAAAGAAAATGGAACACTCATGCTTGGTTATCCAACCAGAAAATTACCGGAATAAGGTTGTCCTCTTCCTGGATGGAACGTTTCATACGGTCAAGTATATTCCATTCAAGGTGCTTGTAGATGGAATATTCGAACGAAAATGTGCTCCTGGCTAGGTCTAAAAATGTAAACAAATTTTCGTTCGAATATTCTGCCGAGAAGAAATCTTGATATTTACCCATAACTAATACTGGCATCACTCCCATCGTATATACCGAACTTGCGGTTCGCTCAGCAACTGGACTCAGTAGGTCAGTTGGTTAGAGCGCTGCACTGGAATCGCAGGGCTGCAGATTCAATTCCTGCCAGAGGGCCGAAGTTGCATTTTTCGCAACTGCTCCTGGCTAGGTCTAAAAATGTATGTAAATTTTCGTTCGAATATTCAATCTAGATTGTTGAAACTAAGTATTTTAGTTTGACACTTTCCATATCAGTTCTGGACTATGTGGAAAAAAGCCTGATTCGGTTAAATAATTCATGTCATGGAGTGGTGTTAGTACTGGGCAGGCATGGTTGTATTTTCAGTCCTTTTCAGTCAAACTAAAGGATGTCGTCCGTAAAATTTTCCTGGGGTGTTCCAGTAGTCTCCAGACTGGCAGATTGCTTATGCAGTGATAAAAATTTCATAAAATTAGGTTTGAAAACCGCTACATGTCTGTGAATTGTAAATTGTTTTCTTTGAATATAAGATATTGCGAGAAGCGCCAGCAGTACGCGAAAAGCTTGGCTAGTAGGGCTGACACAAAAATCCGTTACCAAAACTCTGCTACGAAGATGGCTATCAAAAAATCTTGACTACAAATATGCACTTGTCTAATAGTATTTCCATGATTTTCCATTCTTTGCAAAAAAATCAGTTCTAGCCCTGGCTATGAAGAGAGTTCAAATCGACAAATTCAAAACCAGTTTGTAGAATGTTTGGAGGAACATAGCCTTTACCTTTGTATAAATTAAACTCGTAAATAAGTAACCAAATTACTGAAATGCTGTAATCAACTGTAATCTGTATGTGACAATTATGTACAGGATGTTTTCATACATTTACACGCTGATCAGATCAATATATTCCCCCAGTTAATCCTGCGTACTGCAGTCTGTGCTGAGATCAACACATGCAACGTATTACTTCTACTGTAGTAATAATTTCAGAGCAATGGGATCACTCTATACGAAGGATGTGGTGATTGTGTTGGACAATTATGTAACAAGGAAGTCAATGTGTTTGAGGTGTAGTTGATGTTGACACAGGTTCAAGACCATGTTGTTGTAATTGAGTTCTTAACATAGCATTCTCTTTTGTTGCTTCTTCACACTGTTGTCTTAATAATTCAAGATCAATCATTAATCGTTCATGTTCTTTCATTACATCTTCCATTCTTGCACTTGCTGCCCTCAAATCATGAATATAGTCAACAGTCTTGCCAAGGACACCACCTTTGCTCTGGATAAGATATTAAAACAAGACATAGTTTAAGTTTTAGAACACAATGCCAGGAGGCACAGATTAGTTGACAGTGATTTCGACACAAAGTCAGGTAAGTTATTTTGTTCTTCCTTAACCATACTAAGGATCAGTTTATACATGTATGGAGGTGAGTTACTTGGCTTGCCGAGTTACTCAGCAATGGTGAGTTCCCATCTATTATAGAAACTTGACAGTTTTCCTGAGTGACTGTTTACATGGCAGAACCAGGTAACTAGTGGAGTAGTGGTTATCTTGCATGATCTCACCAAGGCAAGATGAATATTTTGCCATATATACACTTTGTCTTTGCCAGGTAACTCAGCAAGCCAGGATAGAATAATATGCCTTGCATTTTAAATATATCAGTATAAACACAGGGCTGCCCAGAGGGAAGAGGAAGGGAGCAATTTGTCATGGGCCCAGCTAAAAAGGGTCCCCAAATATAAATTACAGTGAAATATGCATACATATTTACTGCCAAATAGTCTCCCAGAATGCCAGAATTTGCCTTTCCTGAGATCCTAAATTTCCTGAGAATTTGCCAGAATTTGCCTTTCCTGAGATTCAAAATTTTTCCAGCCTGGGAGAATGCCCCAGGACCTCCCCCCCTAAAGTATTATAGTACTGAATGTGAATTAAGAATGTTATTTAAATGTTCAACACCCTAGGACGTTTCAGAGTTTCTAAAAACCACAAGACTCCAAAAATCTTTGATCCCCAATTACTAGGGCCCCAAAATTATAATTTGCCCCAGGCCCCAAAAGTCTCTGGGTGGCCCTGTAGAAACATATAATATGAAGGAAAGTTTTATGGGACTTTTGGCTCTTATTTGCTATTTCTTTGGGTGGTCTTTTTTTTGCCAGGAAATATTTTTGTGATACTATTTTCTTAAGGGGCCAGGTAGTGTAAGTGATTTTCCCAGCTACACGCGTAAAAACGCACAAATTGTAACAAGTCTGCAAACAAGTTGTTACAAATCTGTTCACAAGCTGTCAACAAGTTGTCTTCGCACTGCTTGTTCTCAGTTGTTGTAACAAGTTTGGAACAAGCTGTTAACAACTTGTAACAAGCTTGATGGCATTATCAGACTTGTTACAAGGTTGTTCTAACAGGTCTGTCATAGCCATGATACAACAAGAATGTTACAAGGTTGACAACTCAAGGTTGTAACAATATTGTTATATCAAGCATGTAACGGACTTGTTGGAACAACCTTGTAACAAGTCTGATAATGCCATCAAGCTTGTTACAATTTGTTAACAAGTTGTTCCATACTTGTTGACAACTTGGGACAGGCAGTGCGAAGACAACTTGTTGACGGCTTGTTGGCAGACTTGTTACAAGATGTGAGATTTTTGCATGTGTACCTTGTTGCATCTTGCAACTAAATATCGTACCTGTCCCTGCTTTGTGTGATCTTGTTCACTTTCTGGTAACATCTTGGCTAATTTCTCAATCCAATTATTTATTTTGTCTCTTCTTCGTCTTTCAACTTCATTATGAGTTGCTCTTCTCTTTTCATCACGTGGAGTTCTCGGACCTTCAATTTTCCTGAGAAAGATCACACAGTCAGTTAAAGCCTGACCAAGCAAGCAATGTTTACATGCTTGTATTATTTGCAACATGAAAACATAATTATTGCTGCCGAGCCTCAGCGAGGCAGCACACTATTCTTGACATGGCAAGGCTTCTCCAAAGTTCACACGACCCAGTCTTTTGCGCCGACCTATGTATTTGGATCTTGTGTCTGTCAGTTGTTGTAATTCCGGGCAAAAAGTCGAGCTCAGGTGATTTCTAAAATGGGGGGAGAGGGCGAGAAAAATATAGTATTGTGCATGCATGTTTTGTTCCATGTGCTCTGCAAGTTCTCAACTCTCAAGATTTTACAAGCTTTTTATTCTGGATCTGACTAGATGCAAAATATACAAACATTTCCCAAAGAAACACAGGTAAGTATGGCTTTATTTCTTTCTGCTGATATTCATCAAGGTGATGAACTGTTTAGTGTTCATTCTAGAGGAAAGCAATGTGCTTTTATGAGTTTATTGGTGCTTCTTTCAGCACAAAATATTCCATTGTCTGTGTGGTCGAAAACAACATTTAATTTTAGGGTTTTATTAAATCTTACTAGCTTCGATCACATGCGTGGAAAAAGATGGCAGGGATGTCGTCTTAATAGCTCAATAGGTAGAGTGTCAGCCCAGTGCATGATTTACTTTTACAGCTTTAGTTTGTACAAATTTAAGCCAAGTGCTATAGGAATAGCAACAGAGCAAAACATATATAATAGTACTGTAGTTCGTTAGCTTATGCTTATGTTAAGTAGTCCAAAACTACACTTGAAAATTGGAGTTTGCTGCAGTTGCAAACTACAACCACTTTGTTACTTCTCACCCACAAGTTTTCCTACTATCATGTATGTTTTCCATACATTTTTCTCATCCCACAAAAGCTATTGTGGACCCACTGTAAACAATTTATGATGCATACTTACTGGCTAGATGGATGTGATCTTGGCGCTATGTTACGCTGATTTCCACTTTGTAAAACATCTTGTGGCATCATAACATAAAACTGCCCTGCAAATGTATGCATAGTAATTTAGGGACCATGGGCAAAATATATCCCAGATAATGGGTTGCTTTGTGATAAAGCAGGGGTAGCCAGGAATTCCATTATAAAATTTAGTAATTGGTTCCAAATGGACATGACCTTGTAGACTAGACAGTCTAAACACTAACAGACAGTCTAGACACTAACAGCCAGTTCATAAAGGCCTGTTCATAAAATTGAGTCCACTCACAGAGACGTCTCAGGTAGTGCATATTTCTGTGTGTTCATAATATGCCCGAGTTTACATCCAGCCTGCCAAGATGAATTTCAATTGTAGGTATGTTACATTCAAGTTTGCACAGCTTGTATGTTTCAGTGCAACACATATTTTAATAATTTTTGCTCTGTTTGCAAGGATGCCTTTAATAATATATTTGATGCTTGTTTGTAAAAGTAAGAATCATCAAGATAGGAAACCCTAACTTTGTACCAGTGAGCAGACTGTTTGCCTATGATCTTGGTAAATCTAGGCATGTCAAACCTCACATCACAGCAACCTGGCCATCCTGCTTCCTCATATAATATAATATAATGCAATGTAAAATTACTATGATGCAAAATCATCGGTAAGTCGGATGTCTTGGTAAGCAAGCTCATATGAACAGGCTGTAATCATGCAGAATCCAGGTTGATAGTCATTTGTTGACATCTCCATATGGTTTTTTCAGTACAGTATTAAAACGTACTGGTTTGACTAACTCATGGGCATTCGTTGTGGGTGACGTCATTGCACTTAGTGTTAGTATTAGGGTTTAGGATTAGGTTTTAGATCAACAAACCCACAACAAACACCCATGGGGTAGTCAACCCCAACCAACCCCGCCACTGTCTTTGGCATGTAAACAAAGAGAGCTTTCCAAAATAGTCCTGCACAACACACTTTAAAATGCTCTACTTTCTTGCAGTACACTCAGTACTTTTGTAATGTTAGTATATACCTTGAGCTCCCTGAGTTACTGGGATTACATTTCCAGCAGGTATAGGTGATGAAGGTTGACTGAGACCACTGACTGGTACTGTTCGTACAATATAAGCTGTGTTTGAATCAATGTTTTCTCCTTGAACAGCATTTCCTTGTTCACTACCTCCAGATGAATAATATGCAAAACGTCCTGAATCACTGTCTACTTGAGTTGGTGGGGACTCAGGGAAGGGACTTTGTATGACGGTCTGTTGAGCAACATGAGACGACGATACAAAGCTGTTTCCCGATACGGCTACATCAACTCGATCAACCGTAGGGTCGCTTTCATCGCCATGAACTTGTACAACACGAATATGAGGCCCACCGTCATAAGTTGGGGAAGTATGAACATGGTTGCTTTCAAGGTTGTTGTCAGTACGATATTGGAACTGAATAGCGTTTGGATCAGCGTAACTTTGTGTGTGGTTCGATTGTGAACCGAGACAACTTGATCCAGCGACTGAAGGGTCATCTCGAACTGTCGAAACAGTCACAGTGACACTCTCTGGCTCAGGGCTTGCATGAGTTGAACCGCCTGCTTTCCGTTCTCGTAAGTCACTCGATTTCTCTGAGTCCAGAGCTCCTTCGAGCATGTCAAGCGCTGGAGAACTTGAACTGGTCATGGGATCAAACAAACTGGTCATGTGAGCAATCTGAGGAACGAAGAAGAACGAAATAAACCACGGGAACAACACTTCCAAATCACATGATACAATACGAAGAACAAACTCTTTAACACAGCCTCGCTTTCGAACAAACCACGTGGCAGAATGCTCAACATTCATTCGCTGGAACAGAGTCACGTGCTACCAGAAAAATTGCAACCTGCAAAACAACTAGCCTGTGCACATCCTGTGCACAGGCTACAAAACAACTGAATGATGAACAATATTTACGAATATTGCTTGACGGAATAGGAATTAATAGAAATACTAGTACATATATAAAATATATGTACTATATATATTACATACATGCAATGCCAATTAGGATGAATACATAATACCCTGTCTCTATAAACTATGATAATACGGAATATTAAAAATAGAAGTTTTACACACGCCCAGCCCCGGAGCCCCCAACCCAAGAAAATAGGCGCTGTTTTCCACTTTTCTATTCTTCCCAGGGCCGTGCCATCTGGGGGGGTGTGGGGGGGTGTATCACCCCCCCAAAGATGCAAGAGGGGGCCCGGAGTTTGGGGGCAACTAACTGACGAAGCTAAATAACTCTTTTTTCTATAAAGAAAATAACAAAAATAGATTTATTTAGTTTGTATTTAAAGCAAAAAAACATAATTTTATAATTTAAAGTCGTTTTTATTTACATCGTTTGCGTGTTGTTGAAAAATTTGTGATTTTAAACATAAAAATCCGAGTTTTGGACCTAGAAACTAAATTGTAACGGTAAGATTGTCCGGAAAAATTTTTTTTAAGGGTATCTCGTCGTCACCGAAAAAAGATACTGTATGTTTTAAATTATGACTGATGAGGGGGCCCAATATTTGAGGGGGCCCAAATTGTTAACACCCCCCCAATCAATTATCCATCGGCACGGCCCTGATTCTTCCCTATACTATTACCTACTTTTCATGTTCTTAAGACACGCAAACTCCGCTACTCCGCTAATACTGTTAGCACTGACATATATGACTGTAGAAACACCGGACCATTAGAACGAAATTAGGCCTGAACTAAAAACAAATTTCAGCAGGAGTTTCATATTTATACTCAAAGTGCAAAGTCAGGCGCTGAAAAATTTCAGACAGTTCGAGTGAAAGAACGGGAGAAAATAAGTCGCGACTTACCTAAGAGACCAGTTATAAAGTAACTGCTAGAGGGGGCCGGAGGGAAAATTGAATTTTCCCCGTCCTGAGAAACTCGACAAAATTTCATGGCCCATCACAGATTATTGAAAACATTTCATGACCCACCCCGGGTTTTTGGAAACAATAGAATACACCTCGCGAAGAAGTATATTTATTGTTATATATATAATGTGTTTGTTATTATAAAACAGTAATTGGCTACGGCTGTTGTGACAATCCTGCCGACCTGCCTTGTATATTTTATCAAGGTAAAGTTAAATAAATAAATAAAAGAATGTATAAAGAATCGTTTTTTTCATAGTTAATAGGTTTTTTGGATCCAGGGATGTGACTTTGGTCTAAACATTTAATAGGGGGGGGGGGGGTGAGACACATATCCTTTCTCATCAATTTTTATGGTTTTTATTGTGCATTTAGTGTAAAATGCTCATCTGTTATTATCAGGTCAAGGGTGGGACAATAACATCTAGTTGTTCATAGCCTTGCAGTCTTTTTACTTAAAGACCACACTTGCTGTATCACATAGCTTTGTCCTTAGGCTGTTGTTGTGTAATTAATTATATATAATAAATTAGAGAGGTATCCGAGCTGCAGAATGTACGTCACTGCAAGGTGTTGTTTTAAAAGGGGGGGGGGGGGGTAGGTTCTGAATTTATTTTGAATCTATTTTTTATTTTGAACGTTACTTTTAAGAACGTTGTATAGTAATTATAATATGAGTGCAAACTTTAATTGGCTATATTTGTTTCATGGTCCAACCATTTGCACAAGAAATACTTAATGGACCACCCGAATTGACGAAATGACTCATCTATATTCCCTCCGGCCTACCCTAGCAGTTACTTTATGACCGGTCCCAATAAGACGCGAATTAACACACTCGTATAAATGGTCAAATTCAAGTCGCGACTTAATAAGAATAAAGGATTACCGAATGGTTTTCCGTGCAGGATTGCGTGATCCTAACACGCGGGATGTTGCCGAGACTTTTTAGCTTTCAGAAAGTCGAGCAACATCCCAAGTGTTAGGATCACACAATCCTGCACGGAAAACCATTTGGTAATTATTTTATAAAATAACGACAAAGAAACAACGGACATTTTAAGAACCCCGCGAAGCGCCTAAAATTTTCCGTGCATGCATGATTAGACCGTCTCATCCTGCACGGGTATTGACCAATCACAGCTCGCGTAGTAAACATGTTATTTTATAACAGGGGTTCAGGCTGTTCCACAATAAGTCGCGACTTATTAGAATTTGGCCATTTATACGAGTGTGTTCGCGTCTTATGTAAGTCAATGGAAAGATAATGGAACATTCCGATCACTATTGTCATGCTAAACAGTAAATTTATGCAATGCCAAAGGTGGAGGATGTGTTGTGAAGGATGACTAATGTGAATTAGAGCGTAAACCTACTGTATTTACCTAATAGGGCCTGAAGTTCGTTATTTTGGGCCACCATTAAGGATGATTTTCCCTCATTGGCATTGGCCAACTATAAGGCAGCTTGAGAATTAGTAAGAACCAAGACCTGCATGTGCCAAGCATGATGCAACAACAGCGCAAAAACAAACATTGAAGCCGAATGTACATCATGAGTTTCACGGCCCCTACCTAGTTCAAAGTCAAAGAGGGGTACGAAATATTTTATTAGTGAGATATTTTGGATGAAATATTTTTTGTAAGAAAATTAATATTACTTCACGTTTGTGAGGGAAATAACTTTTTTTCAAGGTTTACCCTCTGCTCCGGAGTTAGTTATGACTGGTCCCTATAGCATCCCGAAATGATCCACTTCGGAAACAAGAAAACTCTTTCATAATCATAAAACACCTATATTTGATAAACATTGACGCTATGACCAAATCGAAATTCAGGACTTCTGCATGTTACTATAATCATTTTTAATCAAGAAACTGATTTATTTACTGAGCGTGTGATTGTGTGAAGGCCGCCATTTGCCGAGTTACTGGTGCACACAACCTCGTCCTCGACGTCATTCTCTTTGAAACAGACAGGAACTTTAAACAGTAACACTCATACGACTGAATAGAATTCAGAAGAAATTATAAAAAAAATCGAGGCTGTATGTATACAATATTCTTGGGGGTTCGTAGGATCAAACTACCTGAAAAATATAACAAAAACTTCGACGTTTCGAGCGTCCAGTAATTCTGCAAATGGCATATGAATATCTTATTTTATATGAATAATCTTATTTTACTGTTAAGTGGACTACCCAGACCACAGTTATTAGTTTTATCTGTCAGTGGATGTATCTTACATTTACCTTACGTAGTTACGTTTACCATAGAATCAATGTTCAGAATCAGATAAACCTCTTACAAAATCAGGTGCGCGCGTCACCGTACATACTTAGCCTCCTCCGCAGGCATCGCCTTAAAATTGGCGGGCAGAAATTATTTGCTGGAAAAAAAATTTAGTACATACTTAATTCAACCTATATTTACAATCCTACATGACTGTCATATTACTGAACTTCAGTCTTACGACTGACCGCAAAGTGTCATTACTCTTTAGGTTCCGTTGGACTTTGCTTTTACAGTACTATATCGTATTAAAGATCATATAGGTGCATGCCATGGTCGAAATAATGCTACCTTCTGATGCTATAATTTCAATGACAAGCATTTTCGGGCAGGTTATTCTGCAGTTGTTAGAAAAAGTCAACCAGGTTTATAAAATAACATGTTTACTACGCGAGCTGTGATTGGTCAATACCCGTGCAGCATGAGACAATCATGCACGGAACATTTTAGGCGCTTCGCGGGGGTTTTAAAATGTCCGTTGTTTCTTTGTCGTTATTTTATAAAATAATTACCGAATGGTTTTCCGTGCAGGATTGTGTGATCCCAACACTTGGGATGTTGCTCGACTTTCTGAAAGCTAAAAATACTCGCCTATCGGCTCGTATTTTTTTACGCTTTCAGAAAGTCTCACAACATCCCGCATGTTAGGATCACGCAATCCTGCACGGAAAACCATTCGGTAATCCTTTAATATTTTGGAATTCGTACAAAGCACAAAGATAGGTATAGAGGTGCAAATTAAGTAAAAATTCTCATTCTATCGTTAATATATCGTCAGGTATATCGTGATAAGCCTCCGCCAATAAACCGCCGGCCTCAATGGCTCAAATTTGCATGAGAGTGATGCTGTTACACGTAGATAAATAGGTACGACACATCGAAAACACATTTCCCCTCAACGTTAACATTTTATTATACAGTGATAATTATTAAAGTCCTTTTATTGTAAAAATATCAAAATTATCTTCAGTGATTTTATACACTATATATACACTATACTATGACTGTGGATGTTTTAATGCATGAATAGTTTCTTTATTAACTTTGACATTCTGACACGAGAAATGACAATCATGAACATTGTACTTGAACATCGATGCTAGTGGGTGAGGGCTATATAAGGTTGGGGGGAGCGCGAGAAAGAAAGAGCGGGGGGAAAGGCGAAAAATAAATCATTTTTCTCCCCTCTCTCTATTTCTCACGCTCACCTAACCCCAACCCTAGCCAGGCTTCCCCACTAGCTCCGCTACGCAGGCTACCGGCCGTAGATCAATGTGGAGCGAATGTTTTTTGAAATGCACTGCACTGAATGAATTAAATGACTATTAATTTCTTATCTTAGTACATGAGTTAGATCGACAAAGTGTTTGCTGAAGCGCGAACGTGCACGTGACCATGCAGACGCTGTGGTTCGCTAACCGCATGACGCGCACGCAGGAGCAGTAATACAATTATACAAATCCATAGCAAAACCATAGCAAAACAAAACCTGTAGTTAGGCTATATGTAATACGTTCTGTAAACAGCCTGGTGAAATATTAACTACGAATGAAAACGAGTACATAACGCTGCATGAGTTAGCGTTAGGTATGAATTAGTCCACGATAACTGGTTCTTCTGCATCATCAGATGAATATTTAGGCGGTCGACCTTTCGCTCGAACTGGTTTGCATAAAGGATCAATTTTTTGTAACTCTTTTTTCCACTTCATACGTTTGTTCTGATACCACGTTTTTACAGTCACTGGATTAAGACCAAGATTCTTTGCGAGCTCAAACCTTTCTGGCGTACTTACATACTTTTTCTGTTTAAAATTTGCTTCTAGTTCATTGATTTGAGTTGGAGTAAACATGGTTCTTGTTCTCGTATAGCCAAAATATCTGTAGCGTTCCTTCTGTGTAGGTAGGATGTAAAATGAAAGCATGCTTGGCGGCATGCTTTGTAGCTGTTTGTTGGAGGGTTGAGACTTATCACCTGAAAAAGAAAGTTGTATTAAACTGACGTTAGCTCTAGACGCGCATTGAACTCAGAACGATCAGGGCGCAGTAAAACACAGTAAACAGTATTTTACTGCGCCCTGGAACGACCGAATGACCAACTGAGGCAGGTGATCCGCTTATAAGGCTAAGTTCATAGTTTACATATTAGTTAGAGTTTCTGGTTGTGAAAAGTTTTTGGTTTTGGTGAAGGTTTTTGGATGGTAGTGGTCAGCAAGTAAATCTTGGGGGAATATTATCATAAGTAGTGCTGAACGCCATGACCAGTGCCTAATTATCGCTTCAGTTTTGTTTTCTGAATTTCAGGAAACGAGATTTGGGGGTGTCCACTGTTTCGGGACCGACTTTTGATATTTGTTTGATCACATCAACACATGTACTACGAGTCAATGTAAAAATGCATGTAGGGCAAAGATACAGGACGAACATATTTTGTGGAGGTATGCCTCGCACAACTTGATCCTATTTGTGGGATATATAACTTGAAAGTAGTCTGGGGGCTGAGAGAAAATTTGGAATTTCAAAAGCTCGGAAATATAATTTCCTGCATTTTCAGGACAACAATGCCATTAATATAGAGTACTAAAATATAAAAAGACATTGACACTACTACATTATGACACGTTCTTTAAAAGTAGAGAAAAATAGCACCAGGGACGCCGGAGAGGGGCGCCCTCCTCTTCCTAAGGGGGACAAGGGGGGGAAAAGTGCCCTTATAATATAAATGAAACAATAATAATGCTGGCAAAGAAGAGAGAATACAGCTGTATAAGACGATCAGTGCATAATGGAAAGCTATTGTTTTCGTTCCGTACTTCTTTATATCTATTTGTACATAGAAATAACAATTAAAAATCATCAAAATCCCATCGAAAGGGCGTGACAGCGAAACATTTTCTCGACTGCCCTTACGTTCGCATTGCCCCCCCCCCCCCTGCCCTACTATCGCCGACGTCCCTGAATAGCACCCATGTGGTAAAAGTGAAATGTACAAAACGTTTATGAATAAGTTTCTCCTAATTTTACTCCGGTTTGGTCATATCTTTTATGGGCACTACACAAGTGTCTGATAAAGTATTAGAGTCTATCCTGCTTATTACAGAATGCAAATGTGTATGAATAATTTCAGTCTATGATATCGCGATAGTTCCTTTTACATACACCGATGCCAAGCGCTGTCAATAATATTTCTTAATACATTTTTGCAAAATGCGCTGCTTCTGCGATTGTCACTATGCCTATAAAGTTTGTTAGTTTTACGAAGGAAGTCATAACGTAAGCTTCAAGTTCATTAAAACACACTTAGAAGCTGAATCTTTACAACAGATTTGAGTTGATTTGAATACTGACGACTATAGACCTTACCAGTGAAGTGGAAAGAGAACGCACAAAGCCAGTGCAAAAGTCATGTAGTTTTTGCATTGTTTGAAGGTGTATGGATGTGTCCTCTTATATTTGAATATATTGCTTTCTGTTGAAATCATTACTTCGGACCAACTCGGTAACTTCGGTAATAAGTAGTGTAATTTTACAAATGTTGGGGGGGGTGTCACATCCCTGAAAAACTGGCCTGAGAAAATATCGCACAACCTTCCTTTATGCGAACTACCCTAAAACCTGACTCGTCCCCAGTCGCTCATATCGCGTTGAATGATGGGTATTCTTTGTCGCATTCTTTGCGCTCTATTGTTCTGTTAAAGAAATGTTTTCTCAGAGACTGTGGAAGTCAGGCCCCAACCTCGTTCCCAAGGTTTTCTTGTCGGTGGGTGTCGCCTTCTCCGCACCAGACTGCCCACAAAATAGCCCTAGTTGGTCAGGCCGTAAAACCTTGGCTCTATTAAAAACGCGTGGTGGATTCCGTCGCTGGCCATGAAAACCATGGGCAAAGATACTGGGTGAACTGATTGGCAAATTATGTAACATACGCAAATATAATGACTAAAAATAATGTTACTAGACAAAATGTGATGACTGTCGAACATGCACCCCCCCCCCCTATCTGGTGTGGTACTCTAAAATCTTTCTTTTTATCCAATGAGTTAGAGAACATTCAGAATAGATGTATCATGTATGCGGATAATGTGTCTCCAAAAACAATCCTTTTCAGTAAATTAGATAATCAAGAATGATCATGATACAAAACCATTGTATCTCTAAATTTAAAGATGGATAGTAAACATGGTTGAGCTCGATTCGGAGATTAATAATGTTTCGCTCGCCTGCTTCGTTCCTGCTATTGTGCACTTCTTATGACGAATACAGCAGTAAGAAGTGTCTCATTCTTGCATTATCATTTCTCTGAATTTTAGATACGTTTGACTCTATATTGAATATTTAATCACATAATATTACATATTATATTAAAATTAATTTTCGGACAATGCCTCATTGTTTTTCCGTATCTCTGTGGCAGAAATTCGGTGCGAGACACTGCGAGAGGACGCAATTCAAAATCGCTTCTTGTAATATGGTATAAACACCGGAAACTGCAAATGACGTGCAATGTCTGGCAACTCCGAACACAAAAAGTCCAATTACTCCATTAAGAATGGAAGCGTAACATCTTTATTATCTTGTCAAAACAATATTTAGCGGATTATCGCCTGTTTGAACTCGTATGATATAACAACTCGACACACTTGCGCAAAGAATGCAAATTAATAACAGTAGTCTTTGCATTCACTGCCCTGGCAAAACAAATAATATTGTTATAATACATTAATAAAACGAAAATTAGCATCAAAATGCTCAAATGCACTGTAGCTTTTGACAACAGTCTTAAAATATAGACAACTGGCAACAACTAAGAATACTACAAGTGCTGTTGTGACAAGTAATAGACGTATCCTCCATGCGGGGACAGGGTAGCAAAAGATCGAGGTCCTGATGGCCCCATCCCTGCATGGCGGACAAAATATCTTAGCGGTCGGAGATCCCTACAATCTGCGAAAAAGGAAAGTCAATTTTTTTTAAAGAATCATATAGGAACAGTAATTTCGAGGTCCAGCGAAAGGTAGTTGCAGCAGTTTTACGCACTGTGTGCGCACAGGAGTAAATATTTGAAGACCTCTTCAAAGGCCGGTCTCTCTCGCGGCCGTTGTACGTTAGGGTAGAGAAAAACTATTCAAAAAGAAGTCTACGACATGTTTATACTTTGACAGCGATTTCATTTCCAGGATACAAAATAACCAATATTAAAGTTAAAAATATGGGATATCGAAACTGAAACGGTAAGTAAAAGAATCAAGGTGTCCTATCTAGGCGTCAGTCTTCTTCATATATTTTCATAAGGTATTAAAGAACGCTTTTCTCTACATCCAGGTTAATTTTGTGCGTACATCAATTAAAGTTAATTTTGTGCGTGTTTGCCCGCAAACAAACCATGCCTTTCTAAATAACAGATGCGGAAAGTCCTTAACTTTCATTTTAAAAGTTTTTTCACATGCAGTCCACGAAGTGACCATTTATTTTTCTGTTACATATATTGTTATGCAGCCAAATTTGCATAATTGCATTTAACACTAAACTGAAAAAGCATAATAAATAATAACAACATTTGCATTCCCGCATCCGGCTAGACCACATACGCACCGACAGAATCAAAAACGTTCTTAATGCTTATGTTAAAAAAGAAAAGAACCTGGCGCTTTCTCGATATATGAGCAACTAAATCTAATATCAAAAATTATCAATGATATGGTTACTGGAAATCTGAAAAATGTCAAACGTGCAAATTGTGTAAATGATTGAATAAACCTTTTCACTCAACAAAACGTTTGCAAATTAGTAAAACCATTTTTATAACGGATAGTTAAATAGAATCTTGCTACTTCGGTATTCCGGCCTTACATAAATGATATATATAGATATCTTCGAAACTTGACACATTTCTAAAACTTTCAGTGTTCGTTCAAAATGTTCAAAAATTTCAGTGTGGAACATTGCGTGCCGCTGTGAACAATGCCAACATGGAAAATGTCCAACTTTTGTTTCCATGACTTTGCGTAAACAAGGAAATGACGGAAATAATCCTGACGCATACCAAGTATAAAGTTTATAATATAGTGTCCATGCAATAATGGCAATATGGGAGTAAATGTGTTGTCTACACACAGGTCACTAAAGTGATAACTATCAAAGTTGCTCTTTATAGTCTACTAACTGTTCTAGCTCTATAATAACAGTATAGTTCATATTTTTGTAATATCTATATACATTTACATTGATCATGACATAACCCATTGATGAACAGTTAGAAAGCGAAGGTTTCTGTACAGTTATGTAAAAACATGTCTTGTGCACAACTATAATCATAGAAGGTACAAAAATACATAATACGACCTACCTGTTGCCAGTGCAGTCTGCGAGCTAGAATCAGTAGTAGCCAGTATGTCTTTGATCAAGAAAGATTTGTTTGTCTGAGTCTGATTTGGTGACTGAGGAGGTGCACAATGAAATAACTGATGTTGGAAAATCGGTGGTACTGGAAGCATTGGGCTTGGAGGAAATAACAAAGGTTGAAATGGAAATGGATTAGCACAACAACCTTGCATGAACCAAGGTATGGCTGGTACACCTGTAGCCATTGACGGTACAAGACTTCTCGGTGGTGCTGGGTTCGATGCCATAGTAATGTATTTCTCTGTTGTATCCCATGTATTCATGCCTATGTGACTGTTAATATCCACCACAACTCAGCTGTGAAAGCTTTTAATGTTCCTACCGAATAAAAGTGTCACATAACGCACAAATTAAGTTTATGTAAACAAACTTTTGATCATAATTTTTGACAGCTATCGTTTCTGTTTTCTTTATCTACGCGCCTGAAGTAAGTTTCTACAGGCCAGTGATAAAATCTAAATCAAGCACCTTGGTGGTCTGAAACTAGATCTATAAACAATAATGTTCATCAAAAGTTTGTGAGATTATCATCGTGCTTCAACGATTCTGCATCAGTTGCAAGTTTATATGTAAATAATCATTAATAATCAGCGTAAAATATTTCAAAATAACTGTAAATTCTTTCTCGATAATAGGCGCCAAAACGACGCTATGCTAATGTATGACTCACCTTTTATAAAAAATTACCAATCAGTTTGGACCAATATTTAACTCATAGTACAAATTATAGTACAATTACGTGTATTTTCAAAAATATACTTGGAGAGGTGGGATGTTTATTTTGAGGTGATGCTCATTGCAGGTCACGCCCAACGTGTCAATGACGTACTACTCCAATGATCTATGGACTGTGACATGGAGTAGAAAGCCAGGACATAGAGTGGCCAACTTGAGCGATTCTCGTATAGATTGTTCCTGCAGCTAGCTGAAATATGGTATATTGAATAAAGATACCATAACGTCCCTGAGTTTTAGGTTATCATAATAATTTTATCCTGACGATCGAAGTCTGCAAAAACCGTTGCCTGATTAAAACTGACGTTACCAGCTACCTGCAACTTGTAAACACTCCAAGAAAGGAATGAAACAATTACAGTTGTTTAAAAAGTTATTTATTACAGTGTCATTCAGACTAGCGCCAGATGATTTTGGTGAGCGTCAAGTTATCTTAGTCAAATGGTGTAGCCCTGGAACGCTAACAAGGAGGGCTGGGGGTTGAAAAGCCATGTGGGAGGGGGTTGAAAAGCCATGTGCGGGGGTGATTACAAAATGTGGGGGTAACACGATGATAAACTTGGATAATTCCACTGATAGTGTTTTTCAGTGGTGTCCTGCAACTACAAATTACATCGCGGATACTCAACAATATATAAATACATATAACATACACTATTTACAATAAATATACATATGGACATGATACAATAATTGGGAAATAGAGCGAAATTAAGAGAAGGAATTGGGAAAGAGAAAGGTGAAGAAAAGATGGCGAAGAAGGATAAGAGAAGTTTACAAGTTACAAACGCAACGACTTTTTCAATAATGTTTTAAAGTTTGATAGTGAATACGCGTCTTTTAGTTCTGATTCTAGATTGTTGCTTGATAGGTAGGTCCTTGTTTTTCCTTGTTTGTCTTTGCTTTTGGTAGATGTAAGTCGCTGCGTCTTCTTGTGTAGTGGTCGTGGATGTTTTCGTTCTTCGTCAAATCAAAGTCAATTAGACCGTTTATGCATTTTTAAATGAAAGTAGCTTGTCGTTGAGCCAGTGAGAGAGTGATTGTAAGTCGTCGTTAATTCTAGCTTGATCGAAGTTCCGCCGCCGTTCTTGCAATGTAGTACAGTAACGTATCATCAGCATATAGAATCGATTTACAGTGATTGAGACAGTTAGGCAAGTCATTAATATAAATTAAGAATAGTAGTGGTCCTAGTATACTTCCTTGCGGCACACCTACGGTAACTGGTCTTGGAGTTGATGTAGTGTTGTTGATGGATGTAACTGCAGTACGTGATGACAAATAAGACGTACACCAGTTGAGAACAGATGTAGAAAATCCGAGATTTCTTAATTTCATAATGAGTAAGTTGTGATCTACTGTGTCGAACGCCTTTCGCGGCAATGAAAAGAGCACCGGTAACCAATGTATTGTCGAGATTGAGTAGAATTTCCTCAGTAAGCCGTGCTAAAGCAACGTTTGTAGATAAATTCGGCCTAAAACCAAACTGCTCCGAGGTGATGAGATTGTGCTCCTGTAGGTACTCGTAAATTTGTGTATATATGAACTATACGTTCCATTATTTTGCTTAATATAGGTAAGATGGTTATAGGTCTGTAGTTATTAGGTGATGTTGGATCGTTGGATTTGAAGAGGCGAACAATTTTGCCTTTTTTCCAAATATCTGGAAATGTTTGTGAAAGAAGCGAGGCATTACAGTAAGAATCTTTGTTAAATCGGATGCAATAGTTGAGGCTGAATGAAAGGCACTGATTTGATCGAGACCGATTGCTTTGTTGGGTTTAAGAGAACTGAGCTCACGGAGAGAAACTCAAAACTGTAAGGAAGATCAGAGGGTGGTGGAGGTGGGTTTGGCTTAAATGTACTCTTAATTTTGTCAGCTAATTTCTGCCCAATAGATGTAAAATACTCGTTCAAAATCGTTGCTATGGATTTTTGATCAGTGACGGATTCTTCCTCTGAGATTATGCAAGTTGGGTTTGTTCCTGATATATTACGTGATGTTAATTTATTTAAGGTTTTCCAAAGATCAGAAGGATTGTCTTTGTAAGCGTTTATTTAGTTAATATAATTTCTATAAAGTTCGCGAAATTTTTGCCAATGATTATGCCGGAGTTCGTCTTATGTGCTTGCTTGAGATGATAATCACGTTCTCGCATTAACTGCGTCAGCGTAAGTTCAGGGGTGAACACAAAATATCAAGCCACATAAATTATCTACTGAGCCCCGCCCCCTCCATTACACCCCTGAATGAAAAGTACTTTACTTCTTTATTTTAGAATGAAGAGTAAAAATAAGAATGGAAAACTATTTTTTACTGAACCTTATGAACGAATTTTGTAGTGTTGTTGTGCTTAGAAAATGTTGTTGTTCAGCAAGTGCTGAAATGAAACTCAAGCGCATACATTAATCACGTGATCAATTAGGCAATCAGCGGCACATGGACATACCGTCAAAACATCCAAATTTTGGGTGTGCGCGCACGAGGTCGTCACGTGACAACTGTAAAATCGGTCAGAGACGTACGCATACAGACTCGCGCGTAAATTCATTTCCATGAAACAATTCGCGCGTATTTAAAAACAATTGCATCTTTCGCTACTAAATTTTTGAATGTTTTCTTTCCTTTAGCACGGAATAAAAGTATTGATGCCGATGCAGAATTTTCAAAGTGACAACACGGCCAAAGTGACATTGCATGGCCAATACGGAGTAAATTTCCATCTGACTATCCGTGCGAAAAATGTCCTATGAAAATGGAACCATAATTCCATCCAAATGGTTTCAAGCTAAAGTCATATCACTCAACGTGGAGTTGTACTCCGACCCTCTGGCAATCCTGGCATGGCTGGTGTTCAAGCCTGGCACACCAGCCAACTTCAGAGCAGAACTCCGTCTCGCCCAAGCTGGCAACTACGAAGTATATTTGTCCGCAAAAATTACATCGACAGGAGATGTCAATTGAAGTGTTTCAATATTCCTAGACACTTTGAACACCTTTGTTCTTCGTACGTGACTTAACTTGTTTTGTTCTTTTAATGCTTAAATGCTAAAGAGAGAAAATGAAAGAAAATGTTTTGAAAATTTTAGTTCCAAAGACTTCTGATATTGTCGATTAATGTTCCTTTCCAAATATTTTTGTAAGGCAATTTTTCCATGTTACCAAGGCATGGACGGCACAATTTTTATGCTACTAAAGTGTTATGCAAAGAGCCCATTAAGTCCCACCAAATATTTACAAACATCAGTATTAAACATACAATAATACAGAAAAAATACAAATATTACAATATATATCTAACAACTAACCTTTAGCATGCTTATATATTTACGAACAACAGTTTGTTTGCAGAGAACGAGTCGGCTTTTACTGAAAAGGAAGATTTGAAATCATTTGCCGTAACCATTGCGGACATTCAAGAGCTTAAGCCACCCTCTCTTCACTGGACTGACGAGGAAAGCCTGTCACAGTCGAGTGGTTCGTCTTTAACAACTGTCACCTCACTTTCCACTCTCAACATCGATCTCGTCCCTGAACGAGGGAGAAATTGAGTTATCACTGGCTCAGACTTAAAAAGTCCAAAAAAATTTATATTGTCTGAACAGTATAAAATGTAATCAAATTGTGTTTTATGTATATAATCTTTTAATAAAACAGATTTGATTTTGGTATTAATTTTGTTTGATTTTTACTGGCTAAATATAATGAAGGTCTGATCTATACTAGATACAGGTCATCCGTCTTACGGATCACCGGACCCGTCTTGGTGTATAATATCAAGACGAATTATTTCAGTACAATCTATACTGGCAATGTTTCTGGAAACAAATTCAGGAATCGGATCCTTCTCTCCCCATCCAGCCACATCAATTCTGCCCCCAGACGAGTGTACGCGATTTTGAATGCCTATATTATCTCGGGATCAGGGTGGTCTCAAAATGCACGAAATAGCGTTTCAGAAGCTTCAGAATTTCAACATTTTCTGAGGGAGCATGCCCACGGCCTTTGGCCTTGAACGGATTAGTCAAACCAATGTTAATCGTGGCTACCGCCCTGATTATGAATATATACAACGAAAATGAGACCTCACAGTTATATAAAATCTCTCTCTTCCATCTCGCGCCTTATGTCAAACCTTGACGGCCCGCACTTTCCCTGTTTTGACAAAAAATGTTTGCTTGCCCCCATCCCATTAAGAAGATGCGATTAAGACACATTAAAGACACAATGCGCCCAGATGGGTCCTATACTTTGTTATAGGATTTAAGATAGACGACGCGGCTGCTACGACGCGCGGTCTCGTTCAATTCTCAAGAAAGAAGGAGCATTAACAGCCACATCAAAAAAAATGCGGTGTCCGCTTCTGCGGCTCGATCGATTTCAACAAACATCTCTCTTCAGTCGCAGCAAGCTTTCACGTTGCTTGAAAGACGCGAAATTGCTTAGTTTGAACTGTTAATGCTTTTGTCTAGCATGACGGCGCGTCGTTGAGTTGCCGCTTCGTAGATCTTAAACTCTCTATTCAGTTTACTCTGTCTCACATCAGAAAACTTCTCTTGTCAAGGAATACTAGTGTTAGGCGTTAACGAGTTAACCGGGCTATTCACCAATGTCTCTTGTCAACCTGTTGTGCATTTAGTCAATCAAGATATGGTCTGGAAACTCGGAAAACTTCAAAGCGTCTATAATGAGCTACCATTTTATGTTGAGACGACTTCACCGTGCAAAATCTTTTGAGATTTTGCTTATTAATATTTCAACAGCGTGGTTCAGTGAGTGATTCGACGAAATGATACAATTGGATGATTGCTCACTATGCCAAAAATTCATTGTATTCACAGAGCACAAGTTTGCATAAACATGAACAAAAAGATAAAAAGACTTTGGCCGAGTTTCCAGACCATATCTTGATTGACTATGCTGTGCCCTAACACCAGTGGTTATTCTCTGAAAGTGGAGAGTGTTGCGTATTAATGGCTAACCAGACCATGTCTCTTGTTAACCATTAGGCTGTAATTCACCCCAAGTCGTCCTAATTTGTAATCTACTCTGTATAACACCAAATGACTTTTACTTGTCAAGGAGAAAGTGTTGGCCCTGAACGGTTAACCAGACTATCTACCCCGCGCAATGCACGCACTCTTATTTTCACAGCTTCTGAGTTTCATACATTACGGACTATATTCAAAACGTATGTAGAAATATTTCTGGAATTGGCATCCTAGCCTTAGGGCGGTCGATTTAAGGAGAGTCAAATCTAATTTGTTTTATTCGTTCTCTTCTACATGCCGCATAAATCACTAATTATTCTTGCCCTCCATTGTAGTTATCCAACTATATATGGCATATAAACTCCGCTGATATGGTACAAAGCTTGCATGGAGTGGAATTCGAAAGATGCAGTTTTTCAAGGACATTGATTTGAAGACTGATATATAGTAGGGCAGGGGGGATAATGGAGGCGGGGCAGCCGAGAAAATTGGGCGAAGCCGTGCCCAGTCGATGGAAATTTTTCGCTGTCACGCCCTTTCGATGGGATTTTATTGATTTTTCATTGTTCAACTATAGATCTTGTTGAGAGATGTAACGATATAGATCTAAAGTACGGAACGAAAACAATAGCTTTCCATCTAACACTGTCTTTCTTCTTTAGCTGTATTCTTTCTTCTTTGCCAGTCAGTATTATATGGGCACAGTATAAGCCCCGCCTGCCCTCTTAGAAAGGGAAGGAGGGGGGCTGCCCCCCCCCCGCGCCCCCCTCTCCGGCGTCCCTGCTGATATAGGAGCAATACAGGTCCCCTGCCACAGTGGTTGCAATCCAACTGGCAAGTGCAGACATATGATCTGTCAATATCTGGAACAATTTAGACAAAGACCTAAAAGATATACAGCTCTTCACTTAAAACATTTAAGACAGCGCTTAAGAAACTCTTGCTTGCCAAAGAAAACATTTAATACCTCACTATTAGTATTAACTTAATATTTGTTCATTGTCTGAAATAGCTTTTAAAACTTACTTATTTTATCTTGTTATACCTTAGTTTCAAATTTTAAAATTTGTAAATAATTTCTGAAAAGCCCTTTCAGGGGAGAAATTTATTAAATATCTATCAAATAGTAAATAGTAAAGAACTCCCTTTTTAAAGGACTGTACAAAAAGCAATAGTTAAACCTTTGGTTTACCAACCAATTTCTCTTTGGTACAAAACCCAGCTGTAACTAATGAATGGTCCTTATTTTAATAACTGAATATTGCTATTGTGTTCGCTGTTCATATTATATGATTTTGCGATATCTTTGCCAAACAAAAGTCTAATTAAGCCTTGTATTTTCAGGCTTTCAGCCAAGTAACGTCTTGCCAGTTGGCTTTCAAATATATTAAGGAAACATACCTTAGGTTAAAGGTCAACAAGATTTTAGATTGCAAATCTCATAAACGTTGCAGGATTGTTGAATTGCCCTAAGGTTACATGTTCCAAAATATATTATGAATAACCTTATCCTTAGTTAAAAATCCAAACACTGGGAAAAGTAATTACTTTTACTTTTAGTCAAAATACTGCAACATGATCGAATGTTGGGGGCTTAGGGCTTCATTTACAACAGACAGAAAATTTTCGCGTTACGTTTTAAAGACTGACGAATGAAATTCATTAAAAGTTGCGGAAATTAACATTGTACTGAATGGAATTTACGTAATTCCCGCACGTCCTCGCTATCGCTGACAAATCACTATAGCATATAGGACCACATGAGAGTCGAAACCGAGAGCCCGAGCATCAATAATATAAATGACTACGAATTTCTGACTGATGTATAATGACGTTGATCAATATGAGCACATCTCGGAGACTGTCCCGACTCATCTGAGTATACCATAATATATCATATAATCATAGCATCTGAACACGGGTGCATGCAACATGTTATAATCAGTTAATCACTTTCATTGCATTTTGATATAATAACTGCACTTTCTTCTTTCTAAACATTGATAGAATGGCTATCTCATTCGCGCAGTGTTTTGTCTTCAAATGCTTATATTGGAGTTGATTTGGGATAAAGCCCAGCTATTTCTACCCTCGGTGACGGGTTAGAATAAAATGCGGATACGGATACGCGGACGGATGAGGGGATAAAATGCGGATGGGGCCATGGGAGGATAAAATGCGGATGAGGGGATAAAATGTGGATAGGGGATAAAATGCGGATGAAGGGATAAAATGCGGAAGGGATTGCGAAAATACTCAATAGATTTAAAAATAATAGAATTTTATTATTATCTTTTATTCATTACTATTACCAAACTATTGACAGAAATGAACGAAATATTTCTTAATGAGCTCATAGCTGTTGAGTGATTGTATCAGAGCATATTTACCATATATAATATAGTTATTTAAATGTTTCATGAATAGGAATGAATATAAACAAACTAACATTAAGGACCTCTTCCAATGGTAGATTCCACTGAAAGTATTTTTACTAAAAATGTAACTAACTAAGTTGGACGTGAAAAAGAGACTAAAACAATGGCAAAGAAGAGATAACTTCGAGACAGAATACAATGTCAAAATTCAAAAACCATATTTAGACTAAATAAGGATTTGTTTTAATTTCGCTTATATCCGGATACAAGCCCATGCACCTTTAAGTTACCGAAATTTGAGTTCGATCAATACTTTGTCAAGGCACTTTCTGTATACAAACTTGCATGTTAAAGTATTGACAATTGTCTACCAATACATAAATGTTAGGGTAATAGTTGATAATGACGATGACAACATTCGTTCCGCATTATTGTCCTCAACTAGAATTGCCTTTTTATTTCATGGTTCTTTTACTCTAGATTGGCATTGGAATTCTATTGTTTGTTTTACTTTTTATTGAAAGCTGTAAGTTAACGTTTTTTGAAGTTTATTGTTGTGTCGAAATTACACAATTTCAATTACACAAGTTGTTCATTCTAAGAGAGGTGGGTGCGCCTATAAACGACGAGTCCAAAATATATAAAAAAATCGTAAATATCCGCTTATAGGCACATGCTCTTATATGCGGGGGAATAGGGTATATATTTTTAAAACTGTCGTCTGATGATATTAAATTGATGGTATTAAATTGCTTGTTTGTATTTCAGAGCAAAATTTAATTGTAAAAAATTAAATCAGAAACATGGAATACCCCATATTACCGCATTAAACTATATTATAACTAATACATTAAGTTTCAAGAGAATTGATAAATATTAATCTCCTCATCCGCATTTTATCCCCCCATCCGCATTTTATCCCCTCATCCGCATTTTATCTCCTTATCCGCATTTTATCCTCTCATCCGTCCGTATCCGCATTTTATTCTTTACCTGTCTGTCTAGCTGGGGTATATTAACTCCATTATAGGCGAATTACATGGATAAATAATTAAGTAATGGACTGGGAATTTAGTCCGGTTAGCTATGTATAGTGGAAATATCAGGGACCACGGAGCATATTTTGGATTGGGGGGGCTAAAAATCTCAGAGGGCGCAGAAGACGCGAGATTCTTCTAGAAATCACAATATGTATGGTAAATTATTGGGCGATCCCTGAATAGCATGAGCGGCTGTGTTAGTTGTGTTGTATTAAACACGAGTCGAAGACAAGTGGTTGTATATCTGATGCAACACGGACGCGAATGCTGTATATAGCTTGCGATTTGTCTTGATGAAATTCAACAGGCTTTCACTCGCCTACTTTTCACATTGCACCCACCACCACCCCCCAGCGTAAATCCAAATTACGATTTTTTTCTTGAAATTTATCAGTTCCGCAAGAAGCCCCTGCAAACAAGGGCTTCAATCCTGCTTGGGGAATGTGGGAGCATGGGCCAGAGGTCGCATCCACCTACATTATACAATAATTTCCTTAATTTACGTCTAATGGCCGGTTCTTTCCCTCCACTTTCTACTGAGGAGAGAGGGATGCCAATGAAATATTATATATCGATTAGTGGTGTATGTTGATGACAATACTCATACAGCTGTGAAAACATTATGATGTCACGTTAAGTCCCATTATCCCTGACGACAGGATATTTCGCTTAGTACTTCATGATAAGACTATCAAACAATTAACGAATACTTCAAGTCGTCATTGCATTAACATGGGTGGTTAACAAAACAGCCATTTAACAGATTAAATATCTCATTGTTGTCGTAAAGATGTGGAGTGTTTACGCCCCATTACACCCAAGTTTACACTAAAATGACACATAAATATCAACACCACAAATTAAGTAAAATTAACAGGTTTAGTTGCGTTGCATTTTACGAGAAATGCTTGAGGCATATTACTTTTGCTACATTTACATAACGCACTATTATATTGATTGTGCTATTAATATTTATAGTATTATTTGTTACCAGTTCTAAAACTGGATACACTTTAATTATACTGCAGTTTGCAGTAGTGTAGCCTGTGTAGGAAAGTTCCTTAGTTAAAAGTAAGGTGCATTCCGTATTGGTAATTCGTTGAGTCATGCAGAAGAAAACAGAATACACGGAAGAAACCTCTTGTAGAATCAAATTGGAAACACTGTTCTCACATGTGACTGAATGAATGAAGCAAACAACTCCTTAGTCAAAACAACTGCAGCGACTGCAATTTTGTAACCCAGAGCGTTCAGCCCAAGGATCACAGGTTCGAGGTACGAATTGCAGCAACTGCTCAATGCAACCTCGTTCCGGCCAGACTCGAGATTGTGATAATGCATGTCCATGGTTTGAAAGCAAGCACCTAAACACACTAACAAATGCTGCTTTGGACGTTGATATATTTTTTACCAAATTCATTATAAGAAGATTAGCTTTTAACCCTTGGGTGCTATTATACAATATATAGGTCTAACCTTAGCTTAATAATCGGGAAAATAATCGGATACACATGTTTCCTTTTTTCCATGTGCTCAAAATATTACAAACTTTCATTTATATATATATATATATATATATATATATATGAATACTATTTTTCGGCAATCGGGAGGAGTATTTAAAGCGATTAAGCGCTGTGTTTATATAGCATGACTTTATATTCGTTGATATATTAATTTAAAAGACGCGTACTGCAGCTAATAGCTATACCTCTTTATACAGCCAAAAGAGCGTAAAAATAAAAATCTGTAGGAAGTAGTCTAATTTCTAAGCAATCGTGTAAGTAGATGTTACGCAAATTGTTTCATGAATACCGAGAACTCTAAAGCGGCGGTGTAATTCTATAGTCTGACAAGATGAAGTGAACCTCAAAGTGAACAATTGCAGACGCAAAATTGTACTTTGAATATATCAATATCTGTACTGCACAGTTGAGTCTCTAAGCAATCCAAGCAATTTCTGAATTGATATTACGCAATAGCCCAAATATTTTCTGAATATTATACGCTAGGCGGCAAATGTGATTCTATAGCTTGGTACTGATTGTAAACACGCATAATCTATCTTGAATAATTATGTTTCTAAATTGTGCGGTATGGCTGTTCTTTGCGGCGTTTGCGCAAGTTTCTGAAGTGATTTTTTGCCACGACGTGGTGTCACGCACAGCACACGGTGTTGATACCAGGCTTCGGCAGCGCTTTCCTTGCGATAGTAACTTCTAGTATAAGTTAGTCCGCCCCCTATACACTGATTTTAATTCATGCAATTTTGCATTATTTTCTAGCTACTGTATATTTACATAGTATGCTTGTTAAACTTATAGTATTTACAAAAGGAGTTCACAAAATCCACGTGTTTCAACCTTTTCCAATCCGGCTGAAGATGTGAGAAAAAATTAATGGTAATGCCTTCTTGATCGTATCTTGCGCAATGTATGAGCATATGAGGACCAGGATTGTCTTAACGTAAAGGTCTTCCTAGCTATTGATGAGAACACCATTCTGCATGCATAAAGTGACAGAGCCAGAAGCCGCTAAAGTTTGCGTCTCTTTCTGGAAACATGCAGCTGACGAACGATGAAAATAAATTTACTGATATTATTTCACATAAATCATACAACATGACTCTGCTGTTCTCTGTCTTCAAACTCAGATTTAATCTTCAAATTACTGAGTTCATATTCCTTAGCTTTAGTACGTAATGTCACAATGCTTGTTATACGTTGTTCCTCTCCGGGAGATTCTTCTCGAGTTCCGGGTGGCAGTCTTTTGGAGTCGTAGGATAATGGGGATAACTGTGGTGATAAGGCGGGATGTGGTGAAAGTACATGTTGTCTATGTACTCCATTACACGAGCAATGATACATCGATGTGCCTAAAGGTCCCAAACTACTATTGGTTGTACATTCATATCGCGCCATATAACCCCGGATATCCATAGTGCTATGTAGATCTGGATATAAAGAGGGGTTAATACAAGGCTCCTGTTGATGATAATATGCTACAGAACCTGCAGAAGGGTAGGGGTATGCAGCTGCGGGATATCTATCAAATCCTGCACAGAAAATATGAGGAGCAAAACCAAATGTTCTCATCTTTTCACGTTTTCGCCATTTTGCTCTTCTGTTCTGAAACCAAACCTAAAGTAAAGATAATCCTGTTAATAAATAATAGATCGTTTACAGGATGAATTCGAAGTCACAAAATTCTAAAATCTAAACTACTAAAGCAACAAAGCCGGTCAGTATCTCGCATGTTTCTTACATCGTGTTTACGAGTGTTTACCAAAACATTTCGAGTACGTCGATACAATTATTTCTAAAACTTTGTAGCTTTTATGTTAGAATTTTGTGACGTCACGTGACAGTTCAAACTATATATTCGTTATGGTTTTTGCTTTTCGCTAACCACTCATTCTCCTGGTTCCCACCCCAGTAGTGGTATAAATTAATCTGGGACCCCCATCAGCAGGTGAAAGGAAATATCCGGCAAGTGGACAAGTCTCAGTACTCAGTCTATTCAAGTGCACGCACATTTCGTGCACACACATAAGCATGGCTAGGAAAATGTATGTACTGTTGCAACGTGTAAAAATTAAGCACTCCTGCAATATTAATATATGGCTGTTGAGTCTCAACTAACTCAATAACTTTATTTTTAAGAATTCACGATCCAGTCATGAATTCACTTATTCACATTGCCCATGAAACACCCATTTGGCATTTTCATACCAAGGACAGAATATATCAATAAATAATGTTAAAATGAAGGAAATGTTATTGATTCCGGGGTGGTATGTCCTGAGGTCATTCCTTGTTTGATTATTTGACATTTGTACATTTAATCATTTTTAAGTGTTTCAGTTCATGGGAAAATTGAAAATAAATAATGTTAAGGGTCAATGATGTGTTTGTGTGATATCGTACATTTTAGCTTAACTAAATAAGATGGCGTTGATGGCGGAACATTTAACCAAATTAAATAATCAGAACAACTGAAACAACCAGTACCAATGATGATTTGAAACGATTTATTATAGAGAGATCATTTTACCGCACATGGTCTGGTCTGGTTTTCTTTACACTGTCTGTAATTTCATTTAATCTATAAACATTTCCTAAACACTCACAAGCAAGGTCAAGCAAGCGGTGATATCAATAGTTTGTCCTATTATGAACGAGAAATTAAATCTGTGTGAGTAAACAGAATTCTGAATGCCATTATATCTCCGATGCCGCCAAATTTAAAACCGAGGTAGAAAATTACCAGACAAATTAGCGGTTCATTAGATTTTAATTGATGTTAAATACCTGAAAGGATAGTCTGTGGACTAAAACCGGTTTTCCAATACTACGCACGTACTGAAACTAATTACATATCTGATCAATTCTTTCATATTTTAACAATTAATAGAAATGTCTTTAAATAAAACTTCAGTAATACTTTAAGGCAACCGCTCTGTGGACTGTGGCAAACGAGAGTTGCCAGCGAGAAGGAGGCTAAGAAATGTCGTCTTGGGCGAAGAAATTCGCTGGTGGAAACTGACCAGCTTCATTTTTGTTCCTTATATGGCGTTCGACTTCAAAACTCAGCGGGCGATATTAAAGTGGACTTCTGACTGGTCTTCTGCACTTTATAGAAAGTTGTTTAAATTACATTGAATGTAAATGAAGTGATATCTTATGATACTGCATGTATTTGGAATGTATAATCAGGTCAATAAGACCAGAATTTGCCACATCACGTGATAAAGCTGGCTGTTAAACATGTTTTGTGTGTCATTATAACAAGTATTCATAACAAATTTCAAGTCGATTTTTATCCCCTCGCGAATTAAGAAGGTTTGAATATTTCTTATTAGTGACGCCAGCATGATTTTCAAATGCCGTTAAAGCTACGTTTTTTTCCAAACTGAACGCAAAAACTCAATTTAGCTTTTAAAAGCAATATATAGTATCATAGTAAACAGAATATATATGAACATGTGTATTAAAACACGTCTTTCCTTGAGCATTTGTTTTTTGGCGGGCATGTTGGGTGGCAGATGGATGCCATCCAATGCCATCCAACATGGCCGCCAAAAAGCAAATGCTCAAGGAAAGACGTGTTTTATTCAATGGTTTTATTACACATAAAAAGGTAGCTTTGACGGCATGCGCATTTGAAAAGAATGCTGACGTCAGCAAAACGAATTATTCAAACCTTAACTCGCGAGGGACTAATTGTATCGACTTGAAATTTGTTATGAATATTGTTATAATGACATACAAAACATGTTTTAAAACAGCCAGCTTTATAGGTTGCACGTTAAAGATTTTAGAATTTAGTCACGTGATGGTGCACAACCTCTATTGAATATTTGGGCACAAATAACGCAGCTTTATTGAGAATTATACTGGTTTAGTAAACCAGTTTATCAATTATCACTAACCGATTTCAAGATTTTTTCTCGGCATCTCATTCGATAGAACTAATAGTAGAAGGTGTTTGTAGATGGAATACTCGAACGAAAATTTATATACATTTTTAGACCTAACCAGGAGCAGTTGCGAAAAATGCAACTTAGGCCCTCTGGCAGGAATATTTACCCAAACCTAATACTGGCATTACTCCCATCATATATACCATACTTGCGGTTAATGCTCAGCAACTGGACTCTGTAGCTCAGTTGGCTAGAGCGCTGCACCGGAATCGCAGGGCCGCAGGTTCAATTCCTGCCAGAGGGCCTACTGCTCCTGGCTAGGTCTAAAAATGTATATATATTTTCGTTCGAGTATTCCATCTACAAACACCTTCTATCACTAACCAATATACCTATCATTCATTCAGTCCATTTTAGGGTGAGCCCAACATACTTGTGTGGATGGAGGGGATAATGAATCGTTGACATGCCCTACCCCCCCCCCCCCCACCCAACCCACCCCCATACGGAAAATATGTGATTTATATGGTCTCTAGAAGGCTATTTCCTGCATTTTCAAGTGATATGTAAGCTGGTGACGCATGCTCTTGAAGAATTGCCTCGATCTATTCTCCTCCCATCGCACCATCCCCACAACACTTTCTCCATAGATGAAGTGGGGGCACAGAGGATAGGGGTCTGGTCCAACAGATATACTTACATAATACCGCCGAGACCCGGCGGGGCGTGCCTCATTTATGGGGGGGGGTGGCCTCTGTATCATCGGTTTAGATATCAAAAACATAAGACCTTTTAACCGACTAATCTAAAATCAATTTACCGACATAATCCGATTTTATCAAGAGATTCTCTGTTTTCCCGCCTTAACGACATGTATTTGAAAAGCAAAAACTGAGCAATTTTGGGCTTTGATGATGATTCATCTCATTTCATTTAAACTCTTGTTTTGTTCCAATGACTCGTAAAATTGTCATATTCATTTTAGATCTGATTTTGCCTGATAAATGTTGTATGTCCTAGTAATAAATGCATGCATAATTATAAGAACGAGGTATTTTAAATAAATTAGATTTGATAAGATTATAGGCTTGATATTGACGATATTTTATTACTTATTAGCGTGGGGTGAACAATTTAATTAAAATAATTTAATTTTAATGTTTTTACATGTATTGTCTCGTCATTTTGTCTCCAAGGCAAGTGTATTCGATGAATAATCCAAATCTCTATGAAATATGCTCTCAGTTACTCTCAGTATATGTACTACATCTGTCATTCCTGTTTCTCTACGAAACGCGAAGTCGAAGGTCCATGTATGCATGTGCTATTAGCCGAAATTTCCCATGACCCATAATGACATGAGTTATCTGTTCAACTTGACGTTGCCCTTCTGGCCGAGTCAGTGATTTTCCCATATAACAATAAGAAGGATAAGAGAATAATTTTAAAACATTTATAATAAAAGATAAACTGATCATGACTGCAGGGTGCATGATGTATATATTTTTGTATACTAGCACAGTAGCAGAGGTCATGCAAAGCCCGAAATGTTAAAATAAGGAAATAAATTAAGACTTATAAGTCAAGGCTTGCATATAGATGATAAAAAAGACTGCAAATTTTAATATAAGACTAAGCTAATTTCATCCGATAATCTTCGTGCTATAATCGCCTTTTCGCCTTTAATTTCTTCGTGAAGACAAAACGAGAAATACAAATATAGCGATTGCTGATATAGAATAGAAACAGACACAGAACACAGAACACAGCCAATTTCTCTTAACAAGAAACAAGCATGAAACGTTCGCGCAAGAAACAAACATGCAAATGATGCAATAGAGTGTTATCATTTATTGTCTGGCTAGACTAGGCACAAATAGTTCAACTGCATGATTGGCATTGAAAATGAATGTTCAAACTGCATCGGCGTGGTTGCCGATGGCCTGAAAAAAAATTCACTCTTTCGCTCTGACTATTATAAAGGTTGAGAAATATTCAATCGTTTGTGTTATGATCAGTGTAAGTGAGTTCCAAAATATTATATAAGGAGTTCCAAAATGTCTGTGCTCCTTAAAAACATGACGTACATAATACACCAGACACTGGAATATATATTAAACTTGGAAATCTCATGCCACTTGCCCACTTTCTTTGGCATGATTGAAATGGAGATGTGAAAAGTCCTCCTTCATTAGTCAACGCGACAGCACGAATGGATGATATATGTTAGAATTCAAGCATGAAATGAAGAAATAGGAAATCAGCGTCAGTGTAATTGCAATTATATATATCCTAGTACCTGAACTCTAGCCTCCGTCAGACCAATTTTCGCAGCCAAGTCTTCCCTAGCAAACACATCAGGATATGGTGCTTTATCAAATGCTTTTTCAAGTTCCTCCAATTGATAGGAACTAAATGTTGTTCTGTATCTTGTTTTCTTCTTCTTTGATGAACCATTTACACCATGCAGACTTGCTGAAGCGTCATTCATGGATTCATTGTCTTCCATGTCATTCTCGCTTGAAACTTCAACATCTTCGCTCATGATTTCCTCCCCATCAATACTTGCTTTCTCATTGACATCTATGAAATAGATAAAATATTTCGGTTTATGCATGCAGAACCAAGCAGAACCAGGTTGGTGGTAAGTGACTACCAGGACTACGTTGTTGCGCAATAAAGTGTATTTTGATTTATAAATGCCAATTCGTTTTGCATGTGTAATATGCCGTAACCGGAAACACTTAGAAAACACACTCTATATTTCAGTGACAAATCTTAATATTCCTTACCGCTGCTTTATATTTCTTATGTTTTGAAAAGGGTAAATTGAAAATTTAATGCAAAAGTGAGTATTATCATGTCGCCGTAAACATATATATGTTTTCTAAGTTTCTCATCAAATGTATATGAAAAAAGAAAGAAATGATTATAATTTGTACACTGACATCATTGCGTTATAATTCCTCACAACAAATTTGCCTTCACATACTGACAACGTACGTTTTCATTCTACATGCAGATATGACGGTTATATCACTTTAAACAACAAAAGTATATGGCTTTTGGTGAAAATTAATATTCTATACCTAAGATAAAATCTTCACCTCCTACGGCTACATTCAGTTAAGATGCTTATTGCTAACAATTTGCGCACGTGTTTTTTAATCCGTTTTGAGAGGTACAAAAGGCGCTAAATTATTTAGGCATAAATGCATCCATCCAATTTGTTCGAAGAATTACAGCCATTTATACTTTATCGTTTATTAACCAAGAAACCTTTTGAAAATGAATGCTTCGTGACCATCAGGTTAAAAATTGCATGGTTATACATTCTGCAAGCACATTTCCACATCATTTTGTATTTACCATTCAATTCATATTTTACTGAGACTAATGATTCACTGATGACCTGGGACCCAGCTGAAATCTATTTTTCATAACCCGGGCCAGAAAATGAATTATAGTCGAAGGGCACCAGATCTTCTTCCTAAGATAACGGCACGTTTTCGTTTGTTTGCCTCAAGCTTGGGCTTTTGTCCTAAAAGCGCATTTTATAGGAAACGTGTACTTGATCAAATGTGGTCAGTTATATAGCTATATTAAAGTCGAAATCTTATCGTATTCAAAATTTTAAATTGTATATATAAAATAACTTGAAATCAGCAATTGCGTTTCATACACATTCTGAATTAAAATTGATCGATATCTTATTCAGGCCATATGCTGCCTACTTGAGATGTAAAAAGGCAACAATGTGTTGCAATGTGTTAATCAGCTGTGCGAAAAATCTATATCTACATCAGAAACTACGCCTAAGGACATTGTTATACGTCATGATTTTTCAGGCATTTTTGAATGAAATAGATTAGAATAATATATAGTGATGTTGACAAGTGAGGCTTCGGTGGCGCAGTCGTCAGAGCAATTAAGCGCCTTTCACCTCTGAGTCTTGAGTTCGATTCTCACTGGGGACTTTACTCATCACACTCATGTGAAAAGGGTAAGTCAACGCTCTGCCGAAAGTCGTGGGTTTTCTCCGGACACTCCGGTTTCCTCCCACAGGGAAAGTTGACTGGGTGGGTTAAGAAAGGGTTAAGATATATAGGTTTGCGAGATACTGTAGTAAGCTGAATAATGTATGTAGTCGCAATTACGTGATTAAATGCTAATTAGAATGCTCGCAGAGAACATCTGTGCTTAGGATGTCCTTATTTTTATGAAAAGATTTCAGCCAATTATTGAGTGCCTGAAACTGCGCAGCAGTTCCCAGTACAAAATCCAACTGCTATTTTTCATAATTTCCCAAGAGGCTTTAGTGGTAGTTAAATGTGAAATTTTAAAATTATGGCTGTTACTAACAACTGTACGTATATAGAGTCTCACATAGTATTTCTTAAATACAGAACAACTGAACATTTTTTATTTATGCAATACTGGCCCACGTCAAAGAGCTACATTAAGCTAAAGCGAGGCCCAAAGCTGCGATATTTTAAGAGATTACTATTTATAGGAATTTTCCATCAGTAATATTGATATTCGACACATATTCAATAATCTCTTTTTTGCTAGTAATTTTATAATATAATCGCTTTATATATTTGCTAATTAATATAGCTTCTTCGATTCGGCCTTACTGCGTTGATTTTATATCTATAATATACCCCACTATATGCTTACACGACTTTCATAGCAATTAGAACTAGCTTAGTCAAGAGCATATGGAGTCGCCAAAATGTCGAGATGTATTAAAATATATAACTCTACAAATTGGAGTTTTATTTCAATCTTATTACGCCTCAATTCACATATATTCATCAGTTTTATTTTAATTCATAATTAAATATAATTGAAACAAGAAAATCATACTGCAGTAGAGAGACTAATTGTTTTAAGTAAACGTCTATAATCTCTTCGACATAATATATATGCTGTGAACGCAGCTATATTGAAAAACATAAGTATATGCATGGATAATAAATTAGGGAAAATGAAAATTGTGTATGTATTGTACGTTTTGCAGATTAAGTTACTTTCACTAGGCCTTCAGGCTTAAACATTTGTAATTTCATTAATACAGTGTGCTATAGGCGTCGTTTCTCTCTAATAACGTTCTTTTTATACAATCAAACACGACTTTTTTATTGTAGAAAAATTATACTCTAAAAAACATTGTCGTTGTTGTTAATTAATTCTTCTATCGTAAAAGTACAAATATTCCAAACATAATTTTCTCAGTTTACTTTTCTACAATAAAAGAGCATTCGACATTATAATTTAATTTGAGTCATGCAGTGGTCATGTCCTTTTCTTCATAAATTAATTACAACGCAATTAAACCCTATATATATAACGTTAATAGAACATGACATCAGTATATGTGTGTATTGATAGTGATAATGCATTGAATGACCCCACCGCCATGCCGGCCACCGCTGCACGCTTAACTGGCCACAGGCTACTCCCTAAAACGGTTTCTCGATTTTAAATAACTGTCATTAAGATTTTTATAACTCCTAAGACGAGGGTATAGAATTTAGATACTGCGGTTAAGTTGGATGAATCTACCTGAAAAATACAATAAGATCTTCGACGTTTCGAGCGAAAGCCCTTCGTCTGGAGACTAGACTGACACCGCACGTTCGAGGTATAGAATTTAAGATTATACATGAAAGAAGATTTTAAATAAAATAATTAAGCTTCTTAACAGGCTTATTTTTCTATGTGCATATATGGTTTTAACCATGCAGGTTTGTTTTCGAAATGTCAATGCAACTGATGCATGCCATTTCCCTAAAGTCTAAACCGTAACGAAAGATTGAGTCTCTAGATTCTACTTTTCGATCTCTACATCACAAAATGTTGATGTGAACAGAATAACCGTTAATCCATCAGCTTAATATGGTCCGAGGCAGACCTTCCTCGCATAGTATAGTCTGCAGCTTCGTATATATACAACAACAACAACAACAGCAACATCAACAGAATCCATTCAGAGTCAGAGTTCATAGAGAATGGGATTTGACTCTAATAGTTAAGGCTTTAAAATTTGTTTCATGGAAAGACCTATCTTGGTTCAATAATATATCTGTACTGAATATGATGTTCTGATTGTATATAATATTATTAAACCGTCCGAAGTCAATCCGAAATCCGGATAAAGAGAAGGGAGAACTTTGATGACAGTCACAGTATCTCTAGCCTAGGTTATACAAAGATAAACTACCTTTCTTCTTGTACACTATAATTTTGTAAGTAAAACACAATGTTATATCCAATGTCCATTTTGTCGTTCAAATGAGCCTCACATGCACAATTTGAACCAAGCTAGAGGCCAAAAGACCGGATTGCATGGACGAAGGACACATACATACACACATACATAGAGCACACCCAACCGTACGGATTCCCATGCATGTGAAGAAATTGAACCGGACGTATTTGCGCCTACGGTACCTAACTCGTCCGGCTTCGTGTGAATGTAGTCGAAGGTACCGTATAAGTTACCGGCTTCTGTGCTCGCGATGTTAATCCTGTCCATCCTAGGAATTATTGTTCAATATAAAAAATCCGTGAATTAGTTTATTATGTTTACCACTCTGAGGTGGAAGGAAAGCCTTAACAGGTTTTAAAACCCAATTGACAAAGGTTCAGAGAAATTCAATGAATTGTCAGAATCTTTTATCTTGCTAAATTTAAGTCAAGGAGTTTCTCTTTTAGGACGACTTTGTTCTCCTTCCTGTAGTTGCATTGGAAGCGTTCCCCGTCTTTACTATATATTCAGATATTCCGTCCTTATACCAAGGAAGCAAAAATCTATGATTTCAACTCGGCTGCCATCAATGGCAAACTTTTCAAATACAAAGTATAACATCCAATCAACACAAACATGCAGTTTTCCAGGTATTCACTCCGCTAACTTTATTCGGATGTTGTTTCATGGGAGAAATCCTCTCTAAACTGAGAATTGTTGCTTACTACGGTTGGTTTTAATTTGCGTTCTTAGACAGAGAATAAGAACTCTTGAATATAGTATAAAAATTTCCCAGGTATTCAACCATTCTTATTCCGAAGAAGTTTGGAAGAAGTTTTGTGTAAAGAATTTGTTGCTCATTACGGTTGGATCATACCAACTGATTTTAATTTGCGCTCAAAGATAGAGATTAGAGAATAAGAAATCCTATGTTATATCACAGTTAATAGATGAAGATGGTTAGGCTAGCGGCAAAACATCAAAGAGGGCGGCAAATGATGTCGGGGATCAAAGAGAAAAAATGTCACGTGATGCGATGTGTTCATAGGTTCGCTTCTCAAGCTGTAATTTGATATGCTTGAGGAGTGATTTGATACATCCAGCTGCGTTTTATTCGCATTTTATCCGCCACGGCCGGTCTAAGTTTGCGTTTCTTATCATGGCGGATAAATTGAATATAAACTTTGAAGTTGGCCAGTATTTGGAAGAAAATTTAGCCGAGGAAACCGAGCAACGTCGCTTAGACTCCTTGGAGTATGACAGCGAGGGCGAGATAGGTGATGCATATCGTATGAATGTTACTGTTGATTTTACCACGGCTGAGGACGACAATACCGAAGTAGAACAAGAGTTCATTGATGCTCTGGTTGAAATCGAAGGTCAGAAAGCATTTCCATGCACGCAGTGCGACAAAATTTGCAAATCAAAGGGTGGATTAACGCGGCATACCAATTCAAAACATCGAGACGAAAGTCAAAGTGTTGACTCAGATTGTATTGTAAATACAGGACTTTCTCAGGATACGTGGCTTGATTGTCGAAACCATAAAAGCCAATATCATAAAGGAGAACATATACGGCGAAGAAATAAATACGAGCTTAAAGACGGCGTCAGCTGGTGAGGCTTTGTTCAAAGCTTTATTGCCACTGTACCAAAAATTTTATACGAAGAAAAATCAGGACAAACTTCTCGAGGATTTCTATGGGTTGATACCGAGATCGTGTGAACTTTTGAACTGTGCAGACTGCAGGGTAACGAACTTGATAATGATTCATATTCCAGATCATTTGGTTGGCTTTTACAATGTTAGCCAAATAAGAGATAAGAGTGGATCTACTCCTGTTGCTGCGCAAGCTATGCAAATTAATCCAGCTGAACGTGGGCCTCTTTCGTACATTGGTGGGTATGTTGTCTCAAAATTATTTAAGAAGAACAAGGAAATCTAGCCCAGAGAACAAAGAACTGCAAGAGTTACTGCAGAATATGAAGTGTTCAAATGGAACAACTTCATATCAGCCCGACAAGAGGTGGCCTGGTCACACCATGTGATGATTTGGTGGCTATCTTAGAAGAAGCTGAAGTCTGTTTTAGAACTGAAGTAGCCAAGTCAAAACTGGTTCTACGAAACATACCAACTGAGAACATATCCTTTTTAACTCTAGAGTCACCCAAAGTTAAGTCATTGTGGAATAACATTGTAGTAGCTTCTGGGATCACTTCTACCAGTTCGACTCCAAAATTATGTTTGGAAAATGTTGTCAAACTTTACTTGAAAGTGAGATCTTTTTCCTATGCTAAAGACTATGTTGCAAAATATAAGATCAAAGAAAAGGAAGTGAGAAAAAGGGCACTTAGAAAGGACATGAAACAAAGTTCGGATGAAAAATGAATGTATATAGGGTAAATATTTATAGTTGTATAATTATAGTTGTAAATATCTTTGTCTTGGGGGTTCAGTGTCAGCTATGGTGTAGAATATAACCTCTCTCTTGAAATGAACTAACCATGCCTTAGCTTGTTGAAACGTTTTAGACACTTATAGGCTTGTGTGTTCATTTCAAGACACAGATTGTATAGTTGTAAATATATTGACTACTGCAACTTTCATTAGGAAAATATTGTATGTTTTAATAAAGATTATTGTTTGCTAGCCTGGAAAAAATATTTGGTATTTCTGCATATTCATATATTACTGTCTATATGCATCCAATTACTACTGCAGCCAGGTTAAATGTTTTCATTATAAGTAAATATTCTGGTGTAGTGGCTAAGCATGGTTAATAGATCTAGAACTAAGTCTGAAATGCCATGATATTACAAATAGTTACAGATCCAGATATAGTTCTGATTACCACAGGTGTTATTTAGTGATATATTACATATCCTAGCCAGTCAACCTCAGATATAACACTGTTTACATCAGTGAACTAAATAAAACGTGCATTTGATGCGGCAAACTATTATCACTTGTCAATCCATTAAGGCACAATGTGCCCTACTTTATGAGTTAACCAAAAAATCTGGCAATATGTCTTGTTAACTCATTAAAACTGCAACCTATACTTTATTTTTTTACACAGTCTAATGCCAGATGATTTTACACAGTCTAATGCCAAATGTGCAAGACTCTTCTCTTTGACAAGTAAAAGATGTATAGATGCATGCTTATCAGGGCCTTTTTTAAGAAATCGTTAGTGGGGGGGCCATCATCGAAAGGGGACGTAACAAGTAGGTGGTGTATTACAGGTGTGGGAAGGTGAAGGGGGTTTTGGGGTCCTCCTCCAGAAAATTTTTGTATTCTTGAGTCTCTGTGGCTTGATTTCCTGCATTTTCAGAGAAAATTTTTGATATATCCCATCTGAACGGAGCCAGGTTTAGTTGTGAGAATACCATAACTTTCCTCTAAATTCAGTTTCCCCCCCCTTTTTTTGCTTATACTTTGGAAAAAAGGGACCTTCACTGGGGGGGGGGGCAAAATAGCTTACTGGGGGGCCAACATGGGGGCTGGCTTTGGCCCCTCCAGTACATTAGAAATTGTTCTGAGCTTTCTTAATTTATTCTCATGAATAAATTCAGGGTTCAGTGACACAGAAGAAAGCTCATACCAACATTTATTTTTAAAGATATTCATACTAGTACACATATAAACCGTCTCTATCTATTAATAGACAGTTTACTTCTGTTTCTTTCTTTTATGCACCGGTTCATCGCTGACTATGTACCATTTCTCTTTTGTATAACGACCACCAACATTACCTCTTACCACTGGGGCAATATCCCTTTGTGCTGCAATGGTTAGGTCGTTGTATCCAAACTGTTGAGCTGTGGGGTTGTCTGACCGTCCGCCTTTCGCTCTTTGGTGTCCAAAGTAGTCTTCAACCACATCCTGCATAAATCTCTCACTCAGGACATATTGAAAGCCCTGAGCAAGGAGGAATTTAATTGCCTCGATGTGGAGAGTAGACCGAGATTTTGAAACCCTCATAGGTCTGGGTGAAATAAACATTTTCCTCTGTCAGTGCTGGAATACTCCCTTCTCTTGTGGTAGTCGAGTCTTTCCAAGTGTTGAGGTACTCCAAGAAAACATCTTTCAACCAGCTGAATCGGTCTTGGGAGGTGTAGGTTTGATCAAATGATTTCTTTTACTGACATGTTCCGTCTTTGACCTCACATTTGTACAGTCAAAGAAATCATTTATCATCATGCAGAACTTCGCGGTTGCCAGAACATCATCAACACCACTTTCTTGCAGTGATATGGCTACGGATCTGCTCAAGACCTGGATAGCCAGCTTCACCTAATAAATTAGAAAACACTACTTTTATAGCTTAGAAGATGCAATTAACTATTTGACCTTTAACCCATTAAATTAACATCCAAAGTTAATTGACGAGTAAAATCGTCTGGCATTAGATAGAATAAATGCTAAAGTAGGGTAAGTTTTGATTTTACTCATTTACTCTCTTTTCTTGTTTGTTAATAAAGTATTATAGTGATATTTAAGGAGCAAAGTAAGGAAATGAGTAAAAAGGATTATTATACATTACATATTAGTATAGGTTATCATGCGATGGCGAGTACAATTAGGGATTAATAGTACGAGTGATGTTTGAAAATTTGCTTGATTAATAGTACGAGTGATGTTTGAAACTTGTCCAATTTTGGCAAAAATTCAAACATCACAAGTACTATTAATCCCTAATTGTACGAGCAACATTGCATGATTACTTGTTTATTATTAGCATGACAAAATTTCTGCCATTTTGTTTGTTTTGGGAAAATCATTAATTGTACTGCAGTACAATTAATGAAATAATTGTACTCCTCTCAATCAATCAGCATCCAGTAATTTTGTCATGCTAATAATAATCATACATCATAAACAATTATTATACATTATATATCCACATACAGTGACTTTTTGTCTGCCTGATGTACATTGTACAATACCTCATAAAAGATATAAAGCATTTGTAGGTGGATACACAATGTTATTAAACCTTTATCAATATTATTACCTTCATTTTACTGTATGGAGTGAGCACAATATGATCCAGGGTCAGCTTAGGAAGGGTGTGGAGAGCAAACTCTTGGTCACTGTAATAGAGACTTGCAATGTGCCTCCACAGAAGATACTTCCCATCATTCCACATGTAACGGCTGCATGAACCAGATCCAGAGTTGTAAAGACAGTTCCGTGCAGTTTTTATCAAATGTGGCAAAGCGTGACATTGCAAAAAGATTTGGTGTCTTATATACAACATCACACTTCAGTTCTACTGCTAACTTGGCATGGAGGCGAAAGAACTTGCGGTTGGGAGAAGCACCATCGTTTACAGCAGCACACACCATCAGCTTTAGCGATAGCTCCAACGTGAGACCACTTTCCAGAACATGGGCATTAACTGGAAAGAGGTGACATTTCCTGTAAAGAAATATGCAATAACATGTTTGAGGTCAGTGCACATTCCCCTTACAAGAAATGCCAAAGCATGACTAGCCAAGGTATCTTCTTCCTGAAGGTTGGCAAAATTGGTCATCGGATCCCAAGATCAATAAATCCAATCAAGTCCCCAGAATACTTATCAAGACAAGATTGGATTGGATCTTCATTTCGTCCATGACAACGGCAACATATCTCTGCAGATCACTGTAGTTCGACGTTTTCCACGCAAATCATCAATGTTCTCTTGGTTGATTCCTGCCTTTGGCTTAAAATAGTTTTTGTAGTCCCGAAGAACTCTCTCACTTGGTAAAATCAATGCACCACTGTCTCTAAGCTCGCGATAAGCTGAAGCTGACTTTCCGTGTAGAGACAAAGCGAACCTGATAATTTGAGGGTGATACCGCCTACCCATCTTTTCGTCTGTAAAGCTTCATCTGCTCTTGCCAGAAGAACTTCATGTGTGGTGTAGCTTCCATATTTTGCCCTCCCATTATTTTGAGAAGGTCCTTCTCTAGCGACTCACTTACATTCACTCCCTCTTCATCAATCTTGCTTTGCAACAACTCAAGCTTCGCCTCCAAGGTCTTGCACTTTAGTCTTGTCTCAATCACAGTTGCCCGCAACTTTTCTGGCCCACATGCACTCAGGGATGCCTTGCTTCTGGCTGGAGTTGATGATGCTCTTGACTTTTTCCTCTCTGCTCGGTCTAGTGTGCGTCTAGCACTAGCGCATGGACCACACGATTCGTCCTCAGGATTAAAAGTCTCCATGGCTACTCGGCAATCGGCAGAACGATAGTTCACAGATACCTCAAAATGGGTTGGGGATGAACGTTTTGGGACTGAATGCCGAATAACTGTGCCTGGAAGTTGGTGTGTGGTGTCTGATGTTGGGTCAAGGGCCACAGATTTTGTCAGATGGTCTTCAGGCAATCCATCACACAAGCTGGAGTTTTCAATAGAAGATAAAAGTTCCTTAACCCCCTCACCTCTGACTGATCGCCTTCTGTCAGTATAAATACTGTGATCCTCTGGAAGGGGCCAATTATAAATAAAAACTGTAAATTCCAAAGTCGTGTTTACATCGACAGTGTATTTGGCAATACTGTGCACACCGTCCCACAATTTGAATTCGACTTCACCGTTTTCCAGCTTCTCTGAAACCCATGGAGCTATCGACTGTACGTCCAGCTGCTCGAGCACATCTTCTATAGCAATATCTAGCAACGACGACGAAGTCGATGGAATATCTTCAGTCGCGAGAGGGTTTCTTACCAGAGGTCGTCGTTCCTTCTTTTCAATTTCGTGGCTTCTTTTGGCCAGATTTTCGGTAGGGACGCTGCCAGTAACGAGAATTTTTCTTGTAGGGCCTAAAGATTATGTATAAATACTACATTAAAACATAAATATTCATATAAAGAGCCCTTTGTTTTATTTATAAACTGCGAAGTCCTGTGGTCATTGTACCGCAGCCGTATTTAAATATCAAGCGCAAATATGAACATAAACTTACTTGTTAATATACAATCTGGCTTGAAATGGAGCTCGCAAACAAAGATATTGTTTGCCTCGATGCGTTTTTTCAACTCCGGTGTCGTCTCTCTCGTTCGCAGTATCAATCGAAGCCATTCTTCTCTTGCTTTTGTCTTCAAAGCCACGGTGTGCTCGCTGTCATCATCGCGAAGTGACGGGATTTTAAAAAGCGAAAGCCCGTGCTTTTGGCTTGTTGCACAGCCAAAAAAGGCGCAATTACGCCCAGGCATGTATTCGGGACTTAAATTTCAAAATTTGCTTCAAATAGCGCCACAAACAAGGTGAATTTTTCGAAGAGTTTGTAGAGCCGACTGTGCTTCGCTGTATAAACCACGCTTGATGAGGTGTTGAGTGATGAATACATCGCATCACGTGACCCTCATAAACAGTGAACAATAACATATTTGTCACGTGATCCGGCTAGCCTAACCATCTTCATCTATTAACTGTGGTTATATATTCCTTTCATGTTGCCAAAAAGAAAATGCAAGCTAGGATATTTCTGAGATTTGCATGGACAAATTTAGAATATCTACTGGGAAAATGTAAATAAGAGAAAACATTGTCCTAAAACAGCGATTATAGAAATTGTACAAGTTGTACAACATTCGCGCTTATCAAGGTGTGAACATGGAATGTGGATTTGTTCGGTCACACACGTAGAGAGGGGAATTGTTTTATACAATATTCACGAAGTTGGTTGAAAGATTAAACTACCTAAAAATATAAAAATACTTCAGAAGGCCCATCCTAAGTTCCAGAAGAACAACCTTCGCTCGAAACGTCGAAGTATACTTTCTATATTTTTTCATGTATCTGGATCCTTCAACCAAGCTCGTGAATATTCTTCATCACTATACCTACACTGGAACCCAACACTCTGTTTTATACAAATTATACAAGAGAAACTATCACCACCTTAAAGTGCATTCAAAGTGTCCTTAGGACGTGAGTACGTTTCCTAAACTCTAACGAACCGCAGTCTCTTATGCGTCTGACCCTTATTCTATTTTTGTGTTAAACGTGCTCCAATTTTAAAAACAAACAACAAAAACTATATATATATAGACTATATGCAGAATTTCTAACTAATTTATAACTTCTAGTTCTACCTGTTCTGGCTAAATAGATGTGTACTTACACGAGAACCGACTCATAACATAAAGACTTTTGCGATCACAAAATTTTGTGATCATGTCAGATGTGTTATGCCCGACATGGTATACTTTTGCTTTTAATCTGTTTAATGTGGTTATATTATACTACACTGCTCGTACAACGGTACAGGACGTTGCCATACTACACGGAATCAATAAGGTAAAAAAGCTATGCTTGCCTTGCTTTTGTATGGATTCTGGATTTTCTTCAGTTGTCTCAGATTGTTGATCCTGGTCTGCAACCTGCGGTGCGTCTAATTCCTTTTCTATCAGACATGATCCTTCTCTTCCTGGTTCATTTTCTAAGCCAAGTATACCACAGATACTGTGCGAGATAGGTGACTGACTGCCTTCCAGTGATGCTCTTTTGTTGCTCTTTGCTGTGTCTGCCATTGTGAGTCAATGTTATAAGTTCCAAACTTTTGAAGATTGCGACAATTTATATGTAGTGAAAGACAATGATTTATCAGATGTTTAATCCAACGAGCTACAGGTTGAATATGAATACCATTAGCAGCTCAGTTATCAGCTTTAAGAGTTATCTCTGACTGTATTGGCAACAAATGGACCAAAATGCTTCTTGTGTTAAAGTTGTGAACCAATGAGAATTGACGAGAAATGATAATAGTTCTACCTAGACATTATCACGGGCGGAATGTAATTAGAACTAAGTGTAAACAGTGTAAAGCTAAACTTAGGCCCGAATAGTTTACATAACAATTCCTAAAGATACCCAATAAACACGTAATTATATTGGAATTAAAGTTTCTTGATAGGATTTACAGTTGCACGAGGGAAGAACAGTCACGGATTGAATCATGGCGGTTTTAGCAAAGCTCAAAATTTGATCTTCGTTTTAAGAAAGCTTTTTCGTTGCTCTGAAAATTATCTATGGAACTTTACTATTGCTTCGGTTTGTTGTCCGCCGCGATGCCTTAACTATTAGAACAAATATTGAATGAAACATGCCCAAAATATAATAATAAAATTTACACATTTACGTTGCTTTTTAATTGAATTTAATTACCGCCGTCTAAGAGGTGTCACATCATTGAAATTTAATTAGCGTAGCAATAGGTTAGCAGTGACAAAATGACGAATTATATATTTTAAAACACACATAGTAAAATGCAGTGGTTTGTACGGACAAAATTTGATTAGCTACGTACAAAATGGTTTAATGAGAATTTAGAAATAAATAGAAACTCATTTCAAAATAAGTTAAACTACTTACGAAACATAAACATAGTGGCCATAGCGGAAAATATTGATTAAAATGAAATATTAAAGAAAGCTTTTGAATAATTTTATAGAGTTAAAAATCGATTTATTTTACAGATAATTGGAACGGAAAAGTATAAGATAGGGAAATATTTGTTCATTAAAAGCCCAATGCTTCGTGCTTTGCGTTTGAAGTCTTTGTTAGGATGTCGTCCCGCGCCTTAGTGGAAACATTTAGGAGGAAATTAATTACGAGGTCAATTGAACGTGAAAGAAGCCGGTAATTAAAAGTAAGCAGTCGGTCATTCATGGGAAAAGTAGAAGAATTAAGCTGGCAACAGAGGTGGAGCTACTTACTTTAGTACGTTTGTTTTAGCAAGTAACTTAGGCTCCAGAATGCTCATTGCCCAACTCACACTGTGCCTGCACAATATGGCTAGCATCTGCTATGGCGCCAAAATCGTACAAATCAAATACATGCACAAATTCTTTGTCTTTCTGGAGAATATTTGAATACATAAACTCTTTTATATTCAGGCCAATCAGGCAAGCAAAGAAAAATGCCCATTCTTATCAGTTAGCGTGTTTTATTCTACCAAAGATTTGACCTATATCTTGACAATTATCTATATCCTATATATATGACCGGCTCAGTATACTCATGTGTGCTTGGCAAATCAGACTTAGGACACGTACAGACTAACTACGCGTGGTCGAATGAATAGTATAAGCTCTCTTTTCATGTATTTAGTTAATCTTATTAATTTTAAAGACCTTTTTCAGTCGCGGCGTGTCTGACAAATGTTTTGTTGGCGAGCAACCGTTTATTCGCGGCCGCCTTTAACTAATACGTTTATTTAATGTAAGATAATTCTTCAAAAGACACCGATGAATTGCTATGTTGGTTCAGCATATATTGAACCCTGAAAGGCTGAATTGAAAATGAACAAAATTGTACAGACTTAATGCCGGTACGAAAATCATTTGCCACATTATATTGAATGTTCTAACGACACACCTTGCATAGGCATAGGGGTGCCAATTAATTTTGTCGCACTCAATTGCCAGTACGAACTGAAGAGTTTTCAAATGTCATTCTGTGATAAAATGGCCAACGTTTGCCACATGCAACGAAGTAATAAAGTAATAATCGACATTTTGTTGTACGATAATTGCCAATGAAGGCTGAAATCTCGCTGTGTGATTTTCTAATGAAAACAGGAATCTATCGAATATGAGTGTCGTCAGCGGTCTCTTTTTAGTCTTGCCTTGAGTAAACATTCAAACAATTGTAGATAATCCGAGTAATTATCAATAAACTTATCGGCGGCCATTCCAAAGGCTGTCGTCAAGACGCTGAAAGCGTTTAGAAATGTCCTGCAATCGCAATCATGCAGTTTCCCAAAATCATGCGTTATTGTAGATTGGACATTGCGCAACGAATTTTAGGTGTAGTTAGTACCAAAATTTCAGTGAAGAAAGCCAGTAAAATGCTGATTTCGCAAAATTTCGTTTGATAGGTGTTTAGACAAACCTTTCAAGTTTTGTTTGACTAAACAAAAATATAGGTACTCCACAAAAACAAAAAAATAAGTGCACACTTTACCCCAAAGTATGTCTAGATATCGCAATTTGAATCTTCATAAGTAAAGTAAAAATAACGTATCATGACTAGATCAATTAATGATCACTATAAAAATAAACCATTAAAGAAGAGAAAGTTTCCGCACACGATTTTTTTACTTTACTTATGAAGATTCAAATTGCGATATTTATAGACAAAATTTGGGGTAAACTGTACACTTATTTTTTGTTTTTATGGAGTACCTATATTTTTATTCAGTTTTACCTGAACACCCATCAAACGACGTTTTTCAATCAGCATTTTTTCTGTCTTTTTTCCACTGAAAATTTGGTAAAACTACACCTAAAATTCGTTGCGCAATGTCCAATCTACCATAACGCATGTCTATCACGTGATGTAACCTTAAACTGACCACGTCTTTTGAGGTAAAAAACTGTCAAAAACCCTCTTAATTATTTCCTCCTAGCTTTTTTATACATTCTATTTAAGCGTAAATTTATCCGTCTCTCATCTAATGGTTTTCACATTAAAAAGTATTTTATCATCACAGCTGGACAACATGGATGTATTTTTCCTGTTATCAAAGTTCAAACTCATGGCATGATATCAAGGAAGAAGCCATTAGGTTATATAGTGGAGGCGTACACATTAATTCGGTTATCATTGCTTAATCTTATATAATTTATATTTTATGTTGTGCCTTTTACTCTCAGCGTCTATTTTGGGTGTAATTGATTCTCGGTGTGATTATGCTAGACAAGCTATAGAGTTTTTCTAATCTTTTCCTAGCAATGTGGCACGGTAAGAACATCTTGTATAATTCACGAATATAGTATTTATCCGTGACTTCGTTGGAGATTATGATTAGCATTAAAAGCTGTGCATGGGTTTTAATATTTATCACAATCTCTAATGATTAAAAATCATATTATAAATGAAATTATAACATTTTGCCCGTTTGAAAACAACGGCACAGTGATTGGCTGAACGTCAGGCATGATTGTGAAGAACAGGGAACATTGGCCAAGCCCAGACAATTATTTAGCCATTTCACAACGTAAGGGTTTTAAATAATAATTAAACTTTAGCACAATAACAGTTTTGACAGAGGTTCTTCACGTATATTTTATACCATCTACATTTTGCACTACATATAGTAAAAGTCCAGACGAACTAGAAGGATTGATCTAGCCCCGTGGGATCAGTGGCGTCGTGGGTTAGGGGGGGCCAAGCGCAGCATTTTCCGACAATATTCGGAAAAAACATTGTTGCTTTTGTTGTCGACGGGGGGGGGGGTGTTAAAAATGTTTTTTTCCGGACTATACTGTTTATACAGGCAAATTCCGACAATCTATCCTAATGTTGTTGAATTGTATGAATATTAGCTATTCTATAAACTTCTATTCTGAAAACGTAAACTGAGTTTGATTTCCGATATTTCATCAACATGTTTTCGCATTCGTATATGCAGGTATGCTTCACCATGAAGATTCCGACAACATAACAAATTTCCAATTTTCCGACGGGTCTCAACGATAGGGGGGGCCATGGCCCCCCTGGCCTCCCCGGCCACGGCGCCACTGCGTGGGATTATCACGTTAACTCATATTTTCTTTCTGTGCAGAAAAATACACAATACAGTAGTTTATAGTTTCAGCTATTTCAACGCTTACAACGTGATCAATTTCTTCCAAGTGTCACATATTTTATTTTTCAAATTATACTATAATTGCAGAAATTAGAAAATTTTATCCGATTCTATCCCCATATTCCATACCCGAGGTGAAATTATAAACAGATATATCCTGTGACTTTTAAGAGCTTACTGAAGAAAGAGCTTAGGCCAATCAGTGGGTTTGTGCAGAATTGACGTGACGTTAATAAGGAGTTTTTATAAAGTGTAGTGATTTTTTATGCTTTTAATACTAAACTGTCACCAAATTTGTAGGTTTAATAGAGTTTAAGAGTACTTCATTTTGCAAGGATATTGATGGAACGTATTTGCAAAAAAAAACACGTTGACGCGCAGTTAAAAATGACGCGCGCGCTGACCAGAAACAGAATATATTTTTGTTGTCCTTACTCATCAAGAGTATTGCACTGCTGTTCACACAGTCTGTCTGCAGGCAATGGAACGGAGGTAATAGGGACACTTTAGCGTTACATAGCGCAAAAGTATAACGGATCTGGCACGGTTGTGTCTTAAGGCCCAGACAGAGTTATTTGGTCCGCTTCTTTTTAAAATTTCCTTCCACATATATAATATACATATACACATATATATATAGAGAGGACGGTTTTATTTCCTTTCAAAAACTGAAGAATCGCGTCTGGATCTTTAAAGTCTATTTATCATTATTTCGCAACAGAACTATACGGGTGCAGCATGTGAAATCACTTGCCAGTTTCAAGTGAGAGGATTCGCAAGACAGATTGCAGAAAATGCCTGTTGAATGGGCATCGCTCTGCCGTATCATTAAAAATTGCATAATTTTGCTACTTATTAGGACTATAACTCGTTATTAGAGACCTTTAAGATCGAGGTTTACGCCGAACCGCTAACGTCTACGGGTCACATGACCCTATCCCGACGCCACGTTTGAGGTTTTCAACGCGAGTTTTGGACGTCAAGAGGTGGGTCTACACGTTTGTAATTTCCCTCAGGGTTTATTTGTTTTTTTTTATATCATGTTTCACGTATCCACACTATGCGCATGCACAGTACTTATCATTCTAGCAGGAAAGACGAATTTGAAGTCGAAATAGTTGATTCTTCGCATTTTATTTTGACTCGAACATGATACGCTTGGAGGAGCGAAATCCAACATGGCGGCGATCAACACTTGATTCTTCGGTAGACTTTAAGACTTATAAAGCGCATTTCACCTCTCGTTTAGATCCTTCGAAGAACATCATCTGAGTCGACTTCAAATCTAAGTCGAAAAATGTTCATCTAAGAAGTTCAAATCGAAGTCGAAAAATGTTCGAACCGCAAACGGCAAACCGCTAACGTCAAACGGCGGTTACAGGTTTGCGGTAAACCTGAATCTAAAGGTCTCTACTATCTGCAGAAACTGCGAGCAAATATCTATTTGTTGCCTTCGTTATTCTCATTTATAAGGAGAAAAACCTTTAGTCAACCGTACAACACGGCAAACAATGATAAAATGAAAACTATATTTTAGATAACTTATAATTAAAGAAACAATAATACGGTACATGAAAACATCTGAAAAATGTAAACCTTTGTACATCTTCAAATTGACTAATAAATAGTTACTATATATTATATTATATTACGATTTATATTACACTGTCCAACAACAATCCTATATATTATCTAAAGTGGTAATGACCATCATGGAGCCAGTCATACAACGGGAAGTGACCAACTGTTAATGTATATACCTGCCCGCAGATATAGTCAAGAGTAATGTACTTTTCATACTCTGTTTTATCAATAATGTGATATAAGGTCTCAAATATGAATACCTAATGTCACAGTTCTCGTAAATGATAAACTTTGAAAAAAGTCAAAACATGCATAAGACCGGGGAACTGAAGTCACATGAAGCATCGACCATTTTCCTGATCACAAAGAGCTGGATCACTTGAAGATAGCGGCACGAAGAAGACATCCAAACTTGATCATTCCAGGAAACACCAAGGACAAAGTCGATCTTCAGTGCTTTCATCTGATTTTATTAATCATGTTGAGATTTGTCTTCGAGGGCTTCTTAACAAGTCCACCAGCAGCAGATTTTTTCTTCAGTTGACTTCGATCAAAACATTTCCATATTCTGAGTGTTTCATCTGCTCCAGCTGAAGCAACATGCTCACCACTTGGCGACATACTCATACACAATACACGAGCACTGTGATCTACGAGATCAGCTACTCTCGTCATTGATGGATATTTCCAGATGGTCAGTTGATTCATAGAGAAACCATGTCCAGTAATAAGTTCCTTGTACTCTTTCGACCATAATATACTAGATATCTATAGGAAAATCATTAGAAAATGTATTCGTTATAACGACCATTGCAGGCTAATTTTAGCTAATATAGGTCACAATGCATTGGAATTTCCAAGTCATTACACTGTAGATACGAGTTGATGTGATAATGGTGCGACTTGTTCCAGTTACAAAAACACTATGGTAAATGTTTTGTGTTACAGTCAGTACTGAATCGTAAAATCGGAAGTTTAACCCATTTACGCCATACATGTTTAACTCTGGATGCATTAAATAGGTGACCTGCTTCAATACTTTACGTACACATGTGGTTTGATTGTGATCAATGTAACCGTGCTTTTGCTTTTGCTAGCGTGATCAGAGCAAATATCTGGGGCGCGCGATATCGCCAGCGCACGCCAACATAAATCTGGGTCTACATTAGCCTGCGGGCAGTCCCATGACGCAGGCTACGAGGCTAGGCCTACATTTGCATGGTCCTTTGTAATGATGGGTTTCTATTGTCTATATAACAAACTTTTAATTGTTTTAATATTTTGCACCAGTGAAGAGTGGGCTGCGCTATCCAGTCTACTTTCAGATCAGAGTCTCAAAACCGACAAGCGAAGCTTTAGGACACGATTTTGTAAGCAGAGCTCAAATTTCTAAAGTTTAAACTTCCTTTAAATTTCTTATAAATATTCTTATGAAATTTTCGAACTCTGAAAGTCGCACACACACAGCATATTTTGCCCGAACGATTTTCTGAGTTGGAATGTCGTATGTAATGAGCACTTATATATACTTAAATGAGATGAATTTACAGTTTGGCACTATGCTGTTACCTGTGACTTGGTATCAATACTATTGAGACATTCTCCAGTAGTTACATTCCACATCCGTATAAAACGATCTGCTGTACCGCCACCACTTGCCAACACGTTGCTTTGCCATGGACACCAGGACACTGCCTGTATACACAGGAAATAAAGATTACAGTTTACTCCTCTTTTTCATTGACATTAGTGCAAAATCTTACTGCAAGTGCTTGGCTGGCTGCTTAAAAACAATTAAAAATATTCTTCAATTCATTTGCTGTATATTAATATAGGAACACGGTTCGAAAAGTGGCAGTCAAGTCCGTTTTGCGCACGGGCGCAATTTGTGTAAATAACTCGTTTTTAAACAATACTGCGGTAGATAATTTAATTTAAGTTCCTATCAGTTACCCCATACCCTAGCTCATTACGCTTTCAAACAAGGGTTAAAGCGGGCAAAACTGTGATCGAGCAGATAAAATTGGCTAAATAACATGAAAAAAGCAAAAGGAAATTTGAAGAAGCATTTGAAGTCGTCTTTATCTGGAACAATCTCGGAGGCCGGCTGAGCGAAGTAAACGACGAATTTTACCACTTACTGTACAGACTAGCCTGCGTGGCTATGCACAGACAGGCAGCTATGACAAGCAAGAATAGACAAAATACCTTAGACTTATTTTACAATACGAATCTAGCAAACGTTTATAAAATTTCAAATTAATTGCTGACTTTTTATCGAAGTGGGAAAGATCTTGTATCCCGGATTTGTGGTAATTTTTAATATCCACAATAGTGGGTTTTTAAACTTGAGCACGAGTACACATCAAGTTTGATTGTGATTATACTAACCTTGACTGCAGCTTGGTGATGAGTGAGAGAGTGCAAAGGAACTTGACCAGCAACAAGTGGTGACCAAATATTTAAGAGATTATCATTGCCACCACTTGCCAGCATACGTCCATCTGGTGACCATGCTAGACCACACACATCTTGTGTATGCTCATGAAGTGTTGACACGATATGTTCTGCAATTCTTACGTCATGATTAATTATCTTGCCAGTTCGACCACCACTTTATGAAGAAAAACCATGCAATTGCTTTAAAGAGCAATTCTCCACTATTTAATACAGACACAATACATAGACACTTTGCCACTTTCTCCTGTCCTTGGTACATGCTTTCTTGTCACCCAGACCCTTTGCGTACGTACCCCGGTACACAGTACCCGTTCATAGACCACTTAAAGTATCAAAAAGCAATAGTCCGACTACTAGACCATCAACGAAAAGTATTTCTGGTCTTCTTATTATAATAAGTTGCTTCTCTCATCCAACATGAAGCAAGTTCACCATTATTACAGCTATTTAAAGAATATTTTGTACAGCACATACTTAGAGTCGCAGGTTGGCGTTTCTTCCATGTTTTGCAGGTAATTTTAAAAGAAACGGATGCAACTGCCAGGTTATTGCAGACGTCTACATATACTGGACTCAATGTAACTTGAGTTAAAGCATTTTAGCTACTTTTAATTAGTACAGGAAGGTCAAAATGCGTCAATTTGATTAGACAGATGGCAAAATATTAGGGAGCTTTAGCAAGGACTACGAGTACGAGATTCGTCATTTTCGCGCCAAACGCCGTGTTGTTTGTATACGCCATCTCGCAAAAGTCGTAGTCGTCGGGCTTTTGACTACGAGATTTTTGATAAATGTCGTACTCAAAATCACGACGACTACGACTTTTGCGAGATGGCGTATGCAAACAACACGCGAAAATGACGAATATCGTACTCGTAGTCAGTACTAAAGCACAGAGTAGACACTATACAGAGGTCTCACTTCAGGCAAAATGCGTAACCGGCCGCTATTCTGTCTGATGATGACTTTAAAATAGAGTGGAAAATTCACAGTCTCTCAAACTCGTCTTGTTTTATTCCTATTTTGAATTTTTTTTCTTTATTTTCTTAAATTATCGGCCGGCCGCCATGTTCCTAGCCAGTGCGGTAACGAGAGGCATTCACCCCCCCGAACAAGATGGCGGCCGATATTTTCGGAAAATAACCGGCATAAGAAACCCTTGTTACTTTCTTTATAACGGTTTACCTTGACTGAAGTTGTGATTAACAACATTAAATAGTTAACTCGAATTTTTGCGGTATTTTTACGTCTAAAAATGCCCTCCATTTTGAATGTTTTCGGGGGGGGGGTGAGAGCCTCTCCTTTGCGCACTGGCTAAGCATTGGTTACGCTCAAAACATTAGGATTTGATACACAGTGAAACCTCTTTATAGTGTCTACTCTGTGACTAAAGCTCTCTGTGCTGTTAGGGAGAGTTATAAACTTGAAGAGTTATAATTACTTGAAGAGTTATATAAATTACTTGAAGAGTTATAATTACTTGAAGAGTTATAAACATAAACTACTGTATTATGAAAATTACCTTGAAAGAGTAGACGAATTCCATGCTAATGATCCTACTCTTCCAGCATGACCTGACAGAGTTCGTAAACATTTTTCTTTCTCAACATCCCAAAGCTACAAACAGAGTACAACAAAATCACGATAGTCTCGATTGTTTGAGAACACACAGCAAGTTCACACACACAGCAAGTTCACACACACAGCAAGGTCGCCCCCCCCACCCTAGTGTCCACCACTGAGAGAGAGAGGGAGTGCAGAAGGGCAATTTTAATGGCTGAAGGCGAGCATGTACATTTGCTGTGGGGAAGAGAATGGGATGATATGATGGTGTTACATCACGATGATAGCGGGTGTGCCTAAATTACGTCAATCTAAAGCTTGGTAACTCATGCATGTATATTGCATATACAACTCAGTAAAGTTCACTTACTTCAATACAACTATTACTACTGCCAATTGCTAGAACATTGCCATCTTTCACCCATGATACACTTGACACATAATCATTATTTGGTATTTCTAGCAAATGTTTCGTTGCTTGTGTTTCATAGTTCCATATATATACACTGGGTCCCAAACCAATCGCAATGCAATTACTTGAACCCCAGTCAACCAAATTCAAATCTAGAAAATATAAAAGGAGTATAAGGAAGCATTAAAAAGTATTTTTTCAAGATTTCGAATGCTGGCCATCAAACAGTAATACCAAATGGTATCCTATCTGTATAGAGCTCATAGCTAGAGTTCAATAACTTACAAAAGTCATTCAAAAGGTCAGGTGCATCTAAGATCTTTTCAGGGACTTTCGAGATATATCGACTGCTTTTTGTTTTCGATGATCCACGGTTTTGACAATAAACAACACGAAGATTGTTCTGATAACCTGTAATAAGAATTGTTTTTCATTGAGAATGAAGTTAATGAAGACATCCAAATACAGGGTCAATTGTTTTCCCTTGAAGGATATACCTGTACAGTGAATCAAATATATTAATTTGTGTTTCACATATAGTCACAATAGAACTGTCTTCTGTGTAAGAAAAATAAAGAAAGGTGTCATCAACAGGTCAGATTTTGCAGTCACTATTACTCATGATAATTACTTTATATCAGCATAAAAACAACAAACTATGAAAATATTTTACTTAAAGTATAGGTTTCAAGCTTAGTTAAAACGTGATTGGTTTGAAGTTTTCAGCATAATAATTCATGTACACACATATATAATGAATCCTTCCTAATTTTTGCTTCTAGGAAAGGGGGGGGTGTTAGATGACAGTTACACAATCAATATGGGGTTAGGTTGGCTGATGACAAGTGATGACAGTGGGGGGAAGGGGGGGGGGGTGCTAAAATTGATGATGTAATTGTTGAACGGCCCCATCCAGATAAGCCAATTTTCCCTTGAAAAGTTCACTTGTTCGTAACAGTCGACAAGTTTTCATTGTCATTGGCAAGTCAAACAATAAGCATATCAAAGTATTCAACTGTTCAATCATTCATTTGTGTTTCACATATAGTCACAATAGAACTGTCTTCTGTGTAAGAAAAATAAAGAAAGGTGCACTTAAGGGAATAAATTTTCTAACTTGAAGCATGTCAACTGTGAGGAAAGTATTTGTTCTTTGAGCAATTTTTGCATATTCGAATGATGATTGGACAGTTGAATGCTTATTTTAATTATTCCAGTCTCAGCTACATGTTAGGATTCAACTGCAATTTTATCCTGAAACTCTGAACTGGCTTACTGTCATGACAATTACAATTCAAATATGAACTATTATTAGCTGCATGATCACCAAGCCGATCACAGCCACAGGAAGGACTGGGGAGAACACACCCCCAGTTCTCTCCTGAGCACTGCTCCTGAGTGAACTCAATTTGTTTACCTGGAACGATAACTGGTGGGTGAAAAGTGAAGCCAAAATAACAGTGCCTACATCATCAAACGGGATTGATTTCACAATGGCCAAAGTTCAAAATAAGTTCACGAAAATAGAATTTGTTTTTGAATATTTGTTAAAAACTGCACAATAGCTTATCTTATCCCATATTTTTATGGCTTTCATAAACTTTTTTCACAAACTAGCTTATACGACTGACAAAAAACAAAATATTTTCGCTGTTTGAAAAAAAACACTGAGAAAACTTGCTTTAATTGACTTACTTCAATGAAAGATATATTATCTTCCTAGTCTTCCTTCTGTAATCTTTCATAGCCAGTTACAAAGGAGAAACTACTTCGTTTTGCAAAAAACTGTTTTTTTCAAAAAAATAATACAAAACTAGAGTTGACGTACGGACCGTGCAGTAAATAAGTTGTGGAGGACTGAAACTGACGTACGAACCACCCAGTGATAGTGTGAAAGGGGACTGAAACTGACGTATGGATGGCGTGGAAGACTGACGTGATCCATATGTGATCTGGCAGTTGGGCTCACTTTTTTCCCAGCAAATCAATGAGACTTATTGTTCCAGGTAAATGAATTGAGTTCATCGGTTCTCTCCAAGGGCTATTTTCTAATTTGTAACTTTATGAGCCATAAATTACTATAGTCAGTTGACTCAGCTTAGTTCTTTATGGCTTTATACTTGATATTAGTTTTCTATCAATGACTTTTAATATGTGCCTGCAAGAAAGTGTTTTCCAATCCTGGCACTGCCATTGATCACAGCACAATTTCCTGCAGACAAATCAGCTGTTGCCATTCATACGATGTACATTTCATGACGTTAGGAATGTACTACATTCTATTTTGGGTAATACTTGGGCATGGTAAACTGTGAAGTACACAAGATATGTTTTATTGCAGAAATTTAAAACTTTTTTCTGTGCAAAGCAGACTATACCAACCTTCTCGGGCTGCAGGAGCTTTTTGTTTGAAATGAAGGATTCTTGAATCAGATTCATCTTCCAAGTTGTCTTTCATCGCTCTCTCATAGTGAACTTTTTCAAGAGCTTCAGGACTAAGCTCATTTTCTTTTATTTCTTTGTCTACTTCACTCACAAGTTGGAAATAGTTTTTATCATTGTCCATTGTAGTCCTGTTAGGTATGAAGCGATCAACATGCGGCGTTGTTTTACCAGGCGTTTTATGAGGAGTCTTCCTTGACTTAGGTGTCTTCAATGGCGTCTTGCCCGTCTTTCTCTTTGGAGTTTTACACGGAGTTTTCAGCGATCTGTTGCCATTGTAGGGAGACAACGGAATGCAATCTCGACTGCTGTTCCTTTTCCAGCGTGGTGTTGTGACCCTTGTTAGCGGTGCACTAAACTTTTCCAGACAGTCTTCGATGGCGGATTCAAACTGGAAATGGCTCATGGCTGTTTTACTGTTGACAAATATATGTAATTTAATGAATAATTGCAAGCACTTGTACCAAAAAGGAAATCACATTTACTAAGCACAATTCACATACCTTATAAAAACAAGAATCAAGCTTTTTATGCCTCTATTTCGCTCAAATATCAAGATATTTTGCTGAAGAGAAATAAAAATGAAGTATGCGCAAGCAAGTCGCCATATTTAAAGTTCCATTTCTGCCATCTGATTGGTCAATTTTAGAATAAACAATTGAGGGCGTGGAAGGGGCGTGGTATATTCACTAGTTCCAGCCTTCCAGCGGATAAAAACGCGCGAAAGAGCGGGAAAATATGGTACACGTATCAGTGGTATCCACTGAGCTTTATATCAGTGGAATATGGCGTCGAAAGATGCCGAGAACGAAGGGGAGTCAGAGAATGACGAGGAGTCAGAGAAGACGGCAGATGTCAATTCTTATCAAATATTGAGTATAAATGAAATTAATTATACTTGCTTGCTGTATGAAGACTGCACTATAAGAACGTGGGGCAAGTAAGGCGCTTTCAGAATGAACATTTATAAAATAACATGTTTACGTACTATGCGTCTGCGAGCTGTCATTGGTCAATACCCGTGCAGGATGAGACATTGTATAATCATGCACTGATGCACGCGAAAATTTTAGGCGCTTCGCGGGGTTTTTAAAATGTCGGGAAATGCTGTTGTTTCTTTGTCATTATTTTATAAAATAATGCATCCGTCAATTTCAGTTGCGATCATCCCCCCAGGCCAACCTCCGGGGCATTGGTAAATTTAAAAAAAATTTGGGCAAATGCCCAGGGGTAAGGCAAAAAAGAAGGACAATGTCCCACCCCGGGGGAAAAGAGTAAAACAAATGTACCATCCCTGGGCTGTCAAGATTTTATGCTGGAAACATCAAAATATATGCTTTGACACTACTAAATCACATGCGTGCTACCAATTTTAACCTCAATTCCTTGCACTTTATTGGATTTTTTGATAAAAGAAAGAAAACCATCGTGTTCAGATGAAAACAATGATGAAAGGCTATGACACACTTGCTACTCGCTATCTACCGTTTATTTTAGATAATAGGCCTTTAATTAATATTTTTTGTTGTAAAACAGTATTAAATTAAGAAAAATAATGTGAGTCATGTAACGAAGAATTCGCAAGTACGTTGCTTTACACAATAAAACGTATTCCCTAGAATTTTTATCAAAACGTGGTTGCCGTCTACATGGAAAGCTACACAGAGGATTCTCCAAAACTTGATTGTGGCCGCCGTCTTTTCTCTGTTAAGGACAAATGCCCGGGGGTCATTACCTGATGATGCGCACCTGCAAATGCCCGGGCCTGGGGACAAGTTAGCTTGCTGGTCGCAGCTGGAGTTGACTGATGCATAATTACCGACAGGTTTTCCGTGCAGGGATCATGCGTGTTAGGGTCACATAGTCCTGCACGGAAAACCATTCTGTGATCCTTTAATGGTGTGTTTGTGTGCTCATATTTGGGGTAGGGGGTGGGCGGTTGTCAATCCCATTTCCCAATCAACAGCGAACATTTCATCCCGCTTGCCAGAACAATATTAACAGCGGGAACCAGCCCACTCACTTGTATAAACACACAGTACTTTTTACTATAGAAACAATTACACTACAAGATCTCGTTAGCAGGCCAGCTAGGCTTCCATGTAAACAGCCCCTAAATCCCATTTCCCAGTGAAAAAATAGGCAAATCCCAGCTCCCATTTACCCCTTCACAACCCTCTGCCAATGATTTGGTTGATGTTGTACTTACTACTTTTATCATATAGATCAACCAATAATTAGCACACTATATGGCCCAATAGTTACATTAGATAGGCACATCCAATGAAGAGTGCAAGGCAATCCCATGCCATCATTCTCTTCCTTGTCCTTTAAAACCTATTTATGATATCTTCCACTTTATCATAAAAATCTATGACCTTTCTTAACATTGTTAGTTCTCCGACCATATTTCCTGTACGTGATTTTATTTAAATATCTTGGGATCCCTTCACATATTGTTAAATTCTCTGTGCTTTCCGTTTTTCTACAGTTCCCCTCTTCTCTATTTCCTTGCAATGCTGTTATGTTCAGTTTTATCCCCAATGCTTTTCTTATTCCTTCCCAGGGCTGTCATCTCCAGGATGTACTTATTTTCTTTATGTTTCTCTAATAGCCTCAACTTCCTCATTTCTATTATTTTTCTCTGCCTCTTCCAATCAGAGTCTTAGCTAGAAGGCTGTGGGCGTGCTACCATGGCAAAATGTAGCGAACAAAGCTTGATTATTTATATTGTCATCTAATAAAATAGAGCTATTTACAGAATTTGCTCCAAAAGAAAGTTTGTAAAATCTAGTGTAAGGATATTGTTAAAGTGATCTGTGATGTTTTCATGTTCAGGTGGATATATTTAATATAAATAGCTTTAGAGTCCCTAAAATAACTTATTGTAAAGACAGTGTTGAAATAGGAGCGTATGCTGGCCTTGTATTTGCTTGTAGCTCATAGAACCACACACATACTCTAACTGTCCAGAACCATGCTTTTGGCTATTCTGGTACATTGGCAGGTACACGCCCAAAGTCTAAAATCCTAACTCATGGACCTTGCTTCCGAATTACCTTCTTGTCTATTCTTTCCTTTATGTTATTTTTCCACTGCGACTTTGTAATGTCACTTATTTCTGTTCGTATATCTATCCCTATTCCATTGCCTTTTCCTCCATTTCCACGAACCAACTTCCCTTGACCCTATTATTCACTTGATCTTTAACAATCTTCTTTACCAGTCTGTCATCATCTGATCCCATTATGTTAAAAAAGAGCATAAGTTTTTTTGTAAAGAATTACGTCTTCTATCGGCCATACTGTAATCCCATCTCTATTAATACTCCCCAGGTTGGTGCTGACTTGGTAATTCAACCATCTTTTTTATTGCTCTGGTGTTAATCCTTTCCATCGTTTCCCAATCAGCTTTCCTAATGTCTATCCATACTTCACAATTGTAAAACATAGTGTGCAATCCAACATTTTTGTATACAAACAATTTCACCTGTGTGTCCATACCTCCTACTCGTTCCTTGGCAGGCATAAGGTTATGCTATTTTAGTAAAATTATATAGGTGATTATTGAAAATTCTCAACGCTGATTGGTTGCGCTACCTCGGATTAATACGCGATAATCACCTAAAGCGTTTTTAAGCCGCTTTTATCGTAAATATTCAATTAAAATATTTTTGAAATGTGCATTTTTTATTTTTTCCCAAATAATCACCTATGTAATTTTACTAAAACAATTATTCGCCTCAGGCTCGATATTCACCTCGCCTTCGGCGAATAATTGTTAAATACTGTATATATTATGTTATATCAGAATCTCTTCATTCTCTGGAATTTTTAAAAAAATAACTATCTTTCAGAAAATTTCCACTTTTGTTTTTGTTGTTTTCTGACATTTGTAATGCCACCAACTATTGCAAACCGTGCATAAACTCCACGTCTTCCGTTTGTTTGTTTATATTATTTTTAATTGTTTCGTTTCAAACAATTTGTAATAGCATACATATATATAAGCCTTGAGTAACCAGTACTCTATATTTCTAGGGTTATTTCCCATGACATACACAAACAACAAGCTATAATTATGGATGATACTGGAGACAAATTGTGTGTCAATACTGCAAAGATTGAGCCATATGGTTTTACTTTAGGATTCTATTATAATCTCATTGGAGATATGGTTAAAAATGAAGAATCTATTATGATGTTACAAGTACGCGCTGTGACATGTATAAATGAATTGGATATTGATATGTTTGTGAAAGCATTGGAACTAAGACGAAAATTCCTTAATGAAAAGGTTTTGTGTGAGACAGAGGTCAGAGGGGTTTTCCTAAGAAGTTAGAAGCTATACTGTGGTACTAGGCGGAAAGATAAAGGTTTTGTGGATCCTGCAGGCCAGGTGTTAAGGCCTATTCACCAATTGGAACGTGTGAACACCATTAAAGTGACCTTCCGACAGTCGGATACGTCAGTCTGAAAAATTGGATCGAAATAGAACGTGCTCTATTTTCATCAGACAAGATCAGAAGAAGCCGACTATCCGCAGACTAAACAGGTCACCGCTAGGGCCTGATGGCAGGTTAAACACCTTTAAAATCGGATTGTTTGAGCAGACATCCAATAATCGGATCCGATCCAACAAATCGGATTGTGTGAACAAGCCTTTAGACAGTGTACATTGGCTCATGTCTTGGAACACTGTAGTAACTAGTCAGTGTGACAGTGTGGCTAATATGATCAATGACACCTTGATGTAAGTGAGTTAATTGTTTGTACAACAAGTGAATTGGATCCTCATTCCAGAGCTAACACGTGATACTGTATTTCGAGTATTCGACTTTGGAAGTATTTACTTCCTTCTTGTGTGAACCAAGATCTAATAAATCTGAAAGATGAAATCGCGCAGCTGATCATATGCCAGTGCAAGCCAGTGGCTGCGGTGTTGTCTATCATCTGCCTGCCCTTTTCTTCATCTCTATGACTACGTTGTGTCAACATGAAAGGTGAAACAGTGTATTTGAAAAGACTGAAGACATACAGGTGATGGAAAAGTCGGACAGATGATGGAATAGGTGAACATATGTTAAAAAAGATGAACAGATGTTGGAAAAGATGGACTGATGCTGGAAATTGGAAAAGATGGACAGCCGCTAGGAGACAGAAATTATGTTGTTCTTGTTAGGGTTGTAAGTAGGGTGCATTGTTTTTAATAAACTCTCGAATATAACTCAGGCTTAACAATTAACTTTTTAAAATCATTTTTTATATAATGATAATTGATGTATTATAATATTGTAGATTTTTTAACTTAGTATTCTTTTTTAACTTAGTAACTTATTAATATTATTTTAGGTTGATAACAGTATTTATTGTAATGCAGATAGGTTTTACCCAACTAAAATAACGTTTTCAACGCAGGACCTTTTTTAAGGATTTTAATAATAATAATAATAATAATAATAGTAATAATGGGTTTATTGAAGCATATCTACAAAGTAGCTCTACATCTTCAATACTATAGCATTAAAATTATTTCTAACAATAAATAAAAACTATGTGTATATAGGGATGCTTAAATTTATATTATATTTACAATCTAATCATGCGTAGATGTAATGCATAACTCGTCTTAGACGGGAAACTCGTCTAATATGAATCCGGTAACAGACGAGTTTCCCGTCTAACTTTCCCGTCTAAGGGCCTGTTCATATGGGGAAAAGTTATCTCGGTTAGCGAGAAAACATTTCGACTAGCCAAATAATTTTGTTCTGTTCATATGGAGAAACGTTATCCCGATTAACGGGTAAAGTTTCCGGCTGTGACGTATCACTGGTGTGACGCGCAAGGCGGGAAAAGTTAAAAAACTTTAAAATACATTTTAAAAACAAATATGGCTGCTTTGAACTTACGTTACGTAGTTGGATTAATCGTAAACACGATTGTAAACACGATTGTAAATCGTAAACACGATTTCTGTTGCTGACACGACAGAAAGTTTTCCCGCTAAGCGGGAAAGTTGTGGATATGTTGTGTTCATATGGGAGAAACATTATCCCGGTCACCGAGATCTCGGTACACGGGAAAATGTTCGTCTCATATGAACGCAGTGTAACTTTCATACTATTTTCATAACAAGGCGAGATCTCGCTTGTAAGCTTGTCGAAATGTTTTCTCGCTAACCGAGATAACTTCTCCCCATATGAACAGGCCCTAACTTTCCCGTCCAAACAGACGGGAAAGTTAGACGGGAATCCCATCTAGACGGGAAACTCGTCTTAAATCCGTCCCTAAATTCATATTCAGACGGGTTTTCGCAGACGAGTTTCCCGTCTAAGACGAGTTTCCCGTCCCTAATATGAATTCGGCTAATAAAAGATATAAAATCTTTGTCGTCTCTAATTATTACTGGTAACTGATTAAATAATTTCGAAGAGCAATCTTGAAGGGTTCCAGTTTCCAGTGGGATAACCAAGTTGGTGCTTTGGCTCAATCGTAATTGGCGGTTAACTATACGCCTTTCGAGCTTTAGGTACGCAATGATTTATGTACCAGACGAAGAAGGTGGTGCTCAGTTCTTTCCTTAATAGGAAGCCACTTGAGCTGATGTAACACGTCACTTTCGTTGGTATATTTGTTGAAGACAAAGCTTGCTGCTGTGTTTTGAATCCGCTGCAGTTTTCTTTGCAAATACTGTGGAAGTGGATAACACACTACGTCGTTGTAGTCAAGCTTGGGCAGAACTAAACATTCCACAAGTTGCTTCCTTACGTTAAGTGGAGCTAAGTTCGGTGGACAAAACGGCATAACACGATGAACACGATGTGATCCGTCCATTTAAGATGTTCATTTAACCATGTACCGAGAAGTTTAAATGACGATGTTCTTTCGAGTACATCTCCTTTGACTGTGATTGTTGGAACGACATCCTTAAGAGCGTGCGCTGTAGACATTGGCATTTTCCCATGGGGGGGGGGGATTTTCTTAAAATTGACCTCCGTTTCTCATATAAAAAGAGGTGAAAGCCACCCTACTGGCGAATTGTAACTTTGGGGTCCTAGTGATTTTCTATCGTCAAAGATCTTTGGAGTCATGCATGTGCTCCTTTAGAAAAGTGATTTTCATATTTTTGAACTTTTTTGACAATCTGCTGGATTACGTCCTTTTGTCTTGAACGGGATAATCCCTGTATTCTGGGAGACTAATTGACAGTAAGTCTATGTATACTTCACTTTATGTGGGCAGCCCTGTACACTGGTAGAAAACACCCCCGGTAGTAAACACCCCCGAAAAGCAATTTTCCCATACACACCGATTTTATTTGTTATTTTCGTAAGTTTATATTTATTATTGTTTATTTAAAAAGGGACTTTTCTTCGGGGGGGGAGACAAAATCGACTCGTAGGGGGGCATCCCCCCCCAGCTTATATGTTAGAAAAGGCCCTGTTTCAACGTTAATGTTCTTTTTGTAGTTGTTTTTGTTAATGTTGTTGTTGTTGTTGTTGTTGTTGTTGTTGTTGTTGTTGTTGTACTGTGCAAAACACGTAAATTAAAAGTCAATGTTGCATGATCTGGTGTCCACTTTTCTAACTTAAACTCGTATTTAATAAACTCATTCCAACTCACGAAGAATTTATACTAAAGACAAATACAGTTAAGAGCTATTTTCGATCGAAACGTTGATAATAGTCTGATCGACAAACAACGTCGCAAGCCAGGCTCTTTTCGGGGAAAGCGGAAGTACAGAGCCTGGCTTGCGAAGTTGATCGACACAATTAAATCCTGAAAGTGTTGGACACGTACGTTGGTTTTCTTCCGTGAGCCGTTCTGTACGAGCTGGCTCCCAACATAGCCTCCCACTATTGTATTTATCGTTGACTTTCTATCCATCTCCGTCAAAAAAGACTGACTGACCTGGTTGCAGTGAATCTTAACCGATAAGTATTTAAATTCTTTATATTAAGCCCAATTTTAAGCGCCACGGCTACTTTGCAATCTCGTTCTTTTCTCTTTTGGGGCAAAAGCCTATGGCATCCGCCACAGGCAGCCAGGTGACCCATGAGATGCCTGCGGGGGGGGCTAGGTCCGGGCATGCTTCGTTATAAAGAAACTTTGAATTTCTGAGTCTTAGATCTCTAGAACATCATACGCCTCTGTTCCATGAAAAATCCATTTAAATCGGATAATGTTTTTAGATCAACTAGAACTATGAACTAGAGCAACTAAAACATTACTGTTCACATCAGAATTACAGAATGTCGAGCAATTTTGATATGTAGAGTCGGGGCATCTTTTTAAGGCGAATGAGCGGGCCAATTCAGCTGTGACGCTCGCACAAATATTACCGTTAATAATCGATCTCACCTCCCTCTACTAACTCCCTATTTTGAGGAAGAAATGTATTAACCACCCCCCTCAAAACATCTCTCTATTAGCCCCACTGATCTAAGCCCCCTTCCCCCTTCATAACAGAGAAAAACGTGTTAATTCAATTTAAGCCCCCCTCTCTACGAAGCTCCCCTCTCCAATAAGTTCTCATGCAAGAGCGAACCAATAATTACATCCTTTTGATAATTACCAAGATTTTTTGGGCATCTCGTTCGATAGAACTAATAGTAGAAGGTGTTTTGTAGATGGAATATTCGAACGAAAATTAATATACATTTTTAGACCTAACCAGTAGCAGTTGCGAAAGATGCAACTAAAGCCCTCTGGCAGGAATCTGCAAGGCTGCGATTCCGATGCAGCGCTCTAGCCTCTAACGAACTGAAGGCCCGTTTACACTACGCACGATTATTGGCACGGCACGGATAAAAATGAGCTACAATGAGCTTCTTGAGCTACAATGCCTACAAAGTCCAGTTGCTGAGCGTTAACCGCAAATTCGTGTATACAGTACATATAGTGGAGTGAATACTTTTTGGCATGATTTAAGGTGGCTCGATATGGTAATCACAAAAACCTTATTCAAAAATCGCGAAAACAAAACTTCATACTATATGAACAAACCCGCGTGACCATTTGTGCGCGCAGGAATATTAACGAAAGAACTTCCAAAATGACCTGACGTGCGTAGTTGCTCGCGCCATCTCGCGTCATTGCGTGTGTTTTACACTGGTTATATACCGTTTTCATGTCAATTGCTGACGTCATTAAAAAATTCCATTTTTCAAAAACAATACGCTATATTCATTATTCTGTCCGGTGACCTATGTTCAAATTTTGCATGCTGTATTGCACCGCAAGAATCTTTCATTATACCAAAAATTAAAAAATTCTGTAATGCCAAAAAAATTTTATCGAAGGAAACGACATTTTTGCCTTTTTCAAAAAAATGGCATTACAGAATTTTTTGATATTTTGGTTATTGTTAGTCTGTTTTGCAAGTAAATAATGCAAGAAAAAAATTGGGGGTCACCGTGCTTTTACAACTACACGAGGCGATAGGCTATTTTGAAGTGAATTTCGTACGCGTATGTTGCCATAGCAACGAACTCTGTTGTGTAGAGTTCACTGGTTGTGTGTAACTAACAAAATTTGAAAGTAGAAAGATCCAAATATATGAAACCCCGATACCTGGTGAATAAAACCTAAAATACGGAGTTTAAAAATTTCAAAGTGTTGAACACCCCAATTTTTGAAAACTGTATCGAGGCATCGAGTCACCTTATAAAATTAGACGAACAAAAGAAGAAATTATCGAAATGAAATCGAAATGCTCATTTTCCATATTGGAACTGCAGGGTTGCCAAGTTCGGGATTTTATCCCGAGATCTCGGGATTTTAAAAAGCAGTTGGGAACTTTTTGGGATTTTTGTTTTAAAAATTCATGCTCGGGATTTTTTTGGGATGTGATTTTTTATCCCACATCTTAACCGACGCCAAATCTCGATCTCGACAATATATAGGTCGGGTAAAAGACTGGGGCAAGTGAACTCTGGAGAAAACCTTAGCACGTCAAGAATAGTGTGCTGCCTCGCTGAGGCTCGGCAGCAAAAAGTTCTATTTGATATAAAAACTTCAAGACTTTAGGCAAAATGGAAATACTTAAAAAATACAAAAACAACCGCAATTTTGTAAAATACGGCAAATTTTCCCTCAAAGTTTTAAGTATTTCCCTTTTACCTAAAGTCTTGAAGTTTTTATATCAAATATAACTTTTTAATAGCTTCAATTTCATGTACAGTCCAATGTTCGGCGTTAAGTATTTCAACTCAAAACTCAGAAAAACTGAATTAAGCTGGCTTCAATTCCCCCCCTGCGTTAGCGTTCCAGTTTACTTATAGTTCAATGGGTTGGGGTCTTTGGGGACTGGGAACGAAAGTGGGAACATTGGGATTTTTGGGGGAATCTCGGGATATTTGGGAAGCTTAGTTGGGAATTTCACACTTTTACAGTTGGCAACCCTGATTGGAAGAAGCACTCAAGCACATGTCGTCATGTCGTGAACATGTCATGTCAAATTAATACAGTATTCTGGCAGTCAATTTGTATCGAATGCTGAACCTTTTGTATATATTTTTTTAGCTATGCCTTCTAAGAAGAACCCAGCACCAAATGGGTTCTTCTACTTTATGCAATCTCTTCGTCCAGACCTTAAGCGACAGGGAGTTCTGGTACAAAATAACCGAGAGTTGGCTGATCTCGCCGGACCACGATGGGCTGTGAGTTACTTTAGTCTTTATACTTTATTGTGTATTTACTGTATATTAATAAGTATACGTTTACAGTAAGTAGAAGTTAAGTATAAACTACGGCCTAGGTTTAAACTGAATTGAAGAATATTTTCAAATTATTTTTTTGATACGAAAGAAATTTAAATAGTCTGTACTATGATGTCATGTAAATATTGAACTGAATATTCCACTTTTAGCGACATGACTCGCAATGCGGATCAATTGAAGTTAACGACCCCCCTATGCCAATGGGGTCGTATACTTCAATAACAAATATTCGGATTGAAGTATACGACCCCCCTTGTATTATATCGTTAAATTTACGGGTTTTTGTGTCTGTTTCGAAGGAATTTTTATGACTTCCCTTTATTCTCTATTTCTCTATGTCTCAGTTCATTGATTTTTTGATCAGGAAACAAATTCAAAAGACTTTCAACACGATCAATAATATGCGCTTGAGGTGTTTTGTTTTGCAATTTTGTCTCCGTGTTTTGATCGCAAACTGCATCTTGTAAATATCTGTTCGATGACTCATTGCTGGAAAGGCGTTATAAAAGGCCTTAAAATGTTTGGTGAGCATACTGCAACAGTATTCCACCGACGAAATATACCTATTCACAACGAACTGCGAGAAGTAATCTTTGGCGACAACATGGAAGTGACGATAGATTTCCTGAAGCGACACGGTCTCGTTGCAAGCCAGAGAACTTTAGAAACCACCAAATATATAAAAAGAAGCTAAACAAAATTCTCGATATAAAAATCATGAATAAAAATCATGAATCATGATAAAAAGCTATTATTTTGGGGGGTCGTATACTTCAATGGCCATTGAAGTATACGACTCCCTTGGGGCAGGAGGATCGTGAACTTCAATTGATCCCGCAATGCAAACGAGGTTATAGGTTATTTGATTCGTTCTGTAACGATTTGCATTGCGAGTTGTCACTAAAAAGTTGTCCCAATTTGACATTTACCATGTATACGTATAAAGCGAAATGCTAAATTTAGTCAGAATATTTTCATGACCTTATATGGTTAATCCCTTTGTTTTGGAGTTTTGTTATTGACTTGGGAAGATTGAGGGGGCAGCTGATTACATGAACCCAGGCTGGCTACATACTAATTTACTTTACAAAACAATTTCACTTTATATGAAAACAGGGATGAAATTTGTCCATGTAAAGTCCCACCGCACTAGCAAAAATACCTTGTTTAACACAACAACATTTGTGGATAACATTATATTTCTTAAGTTGTTCTTGTTGCTTAAGTAGTTTGTTCAATAAAGCATGAATTTTTTACTTATCGTGACAAACCTTACACTTTCATGACAAACTTTTGTGACAAACCTTACAGTCCTGCCAATTTTGGCTTGTTAACACTACCACTGACGAGTAAAATCGGCTGGCGTTAGACAGAGTAAAGTACACAAGTACTGTAGGGGTACTACAAGTACTGTAGGGGTAGACAAAATAATAATAATCATCTTTATTATATGACTATGACGTAATTCTTCCATATACCAGGACAAATACCAGGCCGTAATTGCATGGTAAAATCCGTATTTCTCCTCTTCTATACCAGTTAAACCGGTTTAAACAGAACTCGTTTCTCGCATTTTCCCTCGCCCGCGGTGGGATCAGAAAAATACTTGAGAAACTCGTAAATACCCGGCCGTATTATACGCCAAACCATTCAATAAGATATATTTATTTCCAGAGGGTAATACACCTAGTAAGCAAAAGCTTATCTTCCCATTTTTGGGTAGCCATCAAAATGTGTATTTTGATGCCCAAATTCTGTCCAATATCTTACAAATTACACTTGCACATGAAACCTACTAAAATTCAGCCTTTGGATAATAACATATTGATAACAGTAATAACCACTTTTAATTGTATTTTACAATTAAATTGTAAAATTGTATTTTACAATATGCTGTGAACTCAAAACAAACGATTACAAATCTATGAGTAGGAGGTTACATAACTTAATTAATACCTATATCGTCCATGTCATTGACCAAAAGTTCAATTATTTTCAGGTTAAGTATGTCGTTCTCAACATTTTTGTTGACATGTGCTCGTCAGGGCCGAGCCAGAATGTTAACATTGGCGTAGAAATTGGGGGAAAGGCCGACAATCTGCAGGGGGTGCTGGGGGTTCTAAAAGGGTATTTCGTGCATTCTGAGACCACTCTGCATGATACCCAGATAATTTACATTCAAAATCGCGTACACTCATTGCCATGGTTCAATAATAATAATGGTTCAGATTATCAGTTACTAAGTAATCATTCAGTCTAATTCTTAAACTTCGCGAAGCAAAGTCAACAGCGAAAAGAGAGTCATTAATCCAATGACAAATTGAAGACAAAAGGAAAAAGCCCTTCAACTTGAATTGGTGAAAATGGAAATCAACTATTTTCTTATTAATATTGCCTTCCAGGTCGAGTTTATTTGCCATCAAAAACACACATTTGGGACAAACTCCATTTTATGACATGTTGCAGCGAAGAGTTTGTCAACATTTAAGTCTGCTTTCTTGTTTTTCCTTTTACTCCACAGCAGTACGAGAGACATTTTAGCGAAATACGAGTTTTGGTTGTTTTAAAAAAAAATAGTTGTCGAACAAGAAAGCGCCCATGATATTTTGGTCAGTTAGGACAATTTTCCCACCTGTTTGCTGTGACAAGTTTTTCCTTCTCTCATCTGCATGGATGCGCTAGGTTAGAAAAGTTTCAATGGCTAGTTCAACTGCCAACATTACACGATTTACCACACAAAATTTATTGCGATCTTTTGGTTATGTTTACAAAGCCTGTCATAATAATTAAACAGTAGTCATTAAAAAGATTGCAAGTGAATCGGCTGAGGTCTGAGGATCAATGAAAATATTTTTTGATGGATGCAAAACTAGTACACTCTTTGAAGCATGAAAACCGTGTGTAATAATGTTAGAGTATTAAAACAAGTCTATAAAATGCCATGTTTTAATCCATCCATTAGATTTCTCAACATGTTTATTTTCGAAAAGCGCAATATGGTATGCTGATTAATTTATTTAAATCATATAATTTGCATCTCGCAACACTGTAGGTACTATAAAACATAATTTGAATTTTGCAAAGATGACTGTTACACAAAAATCATTGTGTATCACATGTCTAATGACTTTATTGAAAAGAAGGGATTGTCAAGCAGTGAGATATCTGCACCTCAAGTTTCTTCACATGTTGCTGTGATGGAGAACTGTGGCGCTACCTTGTTGTATTACAGGTACTTGGCAGAATTCAAATTAATCAAGATGATGAACTGTGTCTATAACCTAAAGCAATAAAAGATGGTGGGGAAAGGGCGAAGGGATAAGAAAAGAGCTACAACGCCGTTGTTGCAAGCTAGCAGACCACAGGCAGAATGAAGACGCACGCAAAATACCCCTTATATTACATGACGTCAGAGACTCCCCTCGCGTAAAGGCCGCAGGCATGATTCATTCGCCGTTAACTTCGCTTAAATCCATGTTTAACCACATTTAACTGTAAAGTATCTGAGTTTGGAGGTAGGTGCGGTTGGCGATCAAGGCTAGTTAATCTAGCCTTGTAGGAAAAACCGCTACGGCAAATTGGCAATTACTGATGACAACAACTGGCAATTCGTTATAGCAAGAATTGGCAACTAGTTATGGCAAAACTGGCAAACAGTTAGGTAAAACGGCAAACAGCAATGGCAAAAACTGGCAATTAGTTATGGCAACAACTGGGCGGCAACTAGTTATGGCAAAACTGGCAAACAGTTAGGCAAAACGGCAATGGCAACAACTGGGCGGCAACTACAGGGTAGTTATGGCAAAAACTGGCAAACAATTATGGCAAATCTGGCAAACAGCAATGGCGAAAACTGGCAATTAGTAATGGCAAAAACTGGCAATCAGTTATGGCAAATACTGGCAATTAGTTTCAAACAGCAATGGCAAAACAGCAAAATACGTAAGGCTAATTATTAGTAGCAATAGGAGTTTGCCATGACAATTCTGCCAAGGCAGACCTCCAGAGACGGTCATCTCGATTGTTATGTACTTGAAGAGGAAGTGCCTAAGTGGCAGATTGCCATGGACACTTGACTCCATAAACTGACCGTAAGTACCGCATCGGCACCCACCATTGCAGCAAGGGGAGAATCTCGGGAGGAACCCAATCCCCAAAGAAGAAGAAAAGAACGACAATAAGCGAATTACAATCCGGTTCTAAGCAAATACGCTGCACTGTTTTACTGTCTTATGATTTGAATCATATCGGCTCATCGGCTGTAGTAGCATCATCAATACGGAGCCGTCACAGTGTGACCAGTTATACCAGCCTGGACGGTGGACCCAAGATAACAGAGAACCAGCAGAACCACCCTGTTGCTGGGTAGGGGTACAACCTTGATGATTTTTTATGAAAACATGCTGGGTTAACTCGTCTGTCGAAAGGAAATTTGTTGGACGGAGAGGTGAAGAGCTGGTAGTTGATACCGAATGATCCTCGGTACTAACGCCAATACCAGCAACCATTCTGCAACACCATTTGTTGCCCTGGACTTAGAAATTCGATGCCATATATTTATACAACATGAACAAGTGAAGCATCTCTGACCTCTCTATTACACCATAGTATTTCGCATACTTGGTTTCTTGCATTTGTCAAGTTTACCTTATGGCACTTCCAAGTTGACTACAGTATCGGATTATCAAGGGGTGTGAACGACTGAAGCGTATTCTAATGCATTAGATTGGTCCGTTGGTTACCATACTAATAGCGCGATAAACACTGGAAATAACCCTTTCTAGGTGATGGACAGCGGCAGACAAGCTGGCAACCATACGTGATTAACGCATTGCTGGTACGGCATCTTATGCAATCGACTCCGCTGCATCGGCTGTAGTCAACTACTCCGCTAATGGCAATGGTCTTCGTAGTAGAAACTTGTACTTGTCCGTTCCTCGACGGAAAAGATCCACCACTGACAGTTTAATCTACCCTCTATATGTTAAGACGGACAGGAAATACTGCGAAAATGTCATGTGAATACAAATTTCCAAAAAGATATCTAGAAATATTCGTATTCTTTCAAAAGTGAGGTATTATGTTCCACAAAATATTTTGAGACAACTATACTGCTGACATTACTGTTTGACTTATCCATATCTTATTTATTGTATTTTGATTTGGGGCAATGCTTATGAAAATTCAATTTAGAACATTATTATGCCACAGAAGAAAGTCATTCGAATTATGAACTTCTCTGAATATAATAGTCATACTAGTGAATAATTTTTAAAAAACTTGAAATCATAAAATTTAAGGTGTAATTAACTCTATAAAACTAAGCTTAGAAATTCGGTCAAGCCAACGTTTGCGACACGCAATACGCTAATATACAGAGAATCGGTACGTGAAAGCCACCCAACCTCGAGCTATCAGAGGTATCATAGGACAATCTGCAGGGGGTGCTGGGGGTTCTAAAAGGGTATTTCGTGCATTCTGAGACCACTCTGCATGATACCCAGATAATTTACATTCAAAATCGCGTACACTCATTGCCATGGTTCAATAATAATAATGGTTCAGATTATCAGTTACTAAGTAATCATTCAGTCTAATTCTTAAACTTCGCGAAGCAAAGTCAACAGCGAAAAGAGAGTCATTAATCCAATGACAAATTGAAGACAAAAGGAAAAAGCCCTTCAACTTGAATTGGTGAAAATGGAAATCAACTATTTTCTTATTAATATTGCCTTCCAGGTCGAGTTTATTTGCCATCAAAAACACACATTTGGGACAAACTCCATTTTATGACATGTTGCAGCGAAGAGTTTGTCAACATTTAAGTCTGCTTTCTTGTTTTTCCTTTTACTCCACAGCAGTACGAGAGACATTTTAGCGAAATACGAGTTTTGGTTGTTTTAAAAAAAAATAGTTGTCGAACAAGAAAGCGCCCATGATATTTTGGTCAGTTAGGACAATTTTCCCACCTGTTTGCTGTGACAAGTTTTTCCTTCTCTCATCTGCATGGATGCGCTAGGTTAGAAAAGTTTCAATGGCTAGTTCAACTGCCAACATTACACGATTTACCACACAAAATTTATTGCGATCTTTTGGTTATGTTTACAAAGCCTGTCATAATAATTAAACAGTAGTCATTAAAAAGATTGCAAGTGAATCGGCTGAGGTCTGAGGATCAATGAAAATATTTTTTGATGGATGCAAAACTAGTACACTCTTTGAAGCATGAAAACCGTGTGTAATAATGTTAGAGTATTAAAACAAGTCTATAAAATGCCATGTTTTAATCCATCCATTAGATTTCTCAACATGTTTATTTTCGAAAAGCGCAATATGGTATGCTGATTAATTTATTTAAATCATATAATTTGCATCTCGCAACACTGTAGGTACTATAAAACATAATTTGAATTTTGCAAAGATGACTGTTACACAAAAATCATTGTGTATCACATGTCTAATGACTTTATTGAAAAGAAGGGATTGTCAAGCAGTGAGATATCTGCACCTCAAGTTTCTTCACATGTTGCTGTGATGGAGAACTGTGGCGCTACCTTGTTGTATTACAGGTACTTGGCAGAATTCAAATTAATCAAGATGATGAACTGTGTCTATAACCTAAAGCAATAAAAGATGGTGGGGAAAGGGCGAAGGGATAAGAAAAGAGCTACAACGCCGTTGTTGCAAGCTAGCAGACCACAGGCAGAATGAAGACGCACGCAAAATACCCCTTATATTACATGACGTCAGAGACTCCCCTCGCGTAAAGGCCGCAGGCATGATTCATTCGCCGTTAACTTCGCTTAAATCCATGTTTAACCACATTTAACTGTAAAGTATCTGAGTTTGGAGGTAGGTGCGGTTGGCGATCAAGGCTAGTTAATCTAGCCTTGTAGGAAAAACCGCTACGGCAAATTGGCAATTACTGATGACAACAACTGGCAATTCGTTATAGCAAGAATTGGCAACTAGTTATGGCAAAACTGGCAAACAGTTAGGTAAAACGGCAAACAGCAATGGCAAAAACTGGCAATTAGTTATGGCAACAACTGGGCGGCAACTAGTTATGGCAAAACTGGCAAACAGTTAGGCAAAACGGCAAACAGCAATGGCAAAAACTGGGCGGCAACTACAGGGTAGTTATGGCAAAAACTGGCAAACAATTATGGCAAATCTGGCAAACAGCAATGGCGAAAACTGGCAATTAGTAATGGCAAAAACTGGCAATCAGTTATGGCAAATACTGGCAATTAGTTTCAAACAGCAATGGCAAAACAGCAAAATACGTAAGGCTAATTATTAGTAGCAATAGGAGTTTGCCATGACAATTCTGCCAAGGCAGACCTCCAGAGACGGTCATCTCGATTGTTATGTACTTGAAGAGGAAGTGCCTAAGTGGCAGATTGCCATGGACACTTGACTCCATAAACTGACCGTAAGTACCGCATCGGCACCCACCATTGCAGCAAGGGGAGAATCTCGGGAGGAACCCAATCCCCAAAGAAGAAGAAAAGAACGACAATAAGCGAATTACAATCCGGTTCTAAGCAAATACGCTGCACTGTTTTACTGTCTTATGATTTGAATCATATCGGCTCATCGGCTGTAGTAGCATCATCAATACGGAGCCGTCACAGTGTGACCAGTTATACCAGCCTGGACGGTGGACCCAAGATAACAGAGAACCAGCAGAACCACCCTGTTGCTGGGTAGGGGTACAACCTTGATGATTTTTTATGAAAACATGCTGGGTTAACTCGTCTGTCGAAAGGAAATTTGTTGGACGGAGAGGTGAAGAGCTGGTAGTTGATACCGAATGATCCTCGGTACTAACGCCAATACCAGCAACCATTCTGCAACACCATTTGTTGCCCTGGACTTAGAAATTCGATGCCATATATTTATACAACATGAACAAGTGAAGCATCTCTGACCTCTCTATTACACCATAGTATTTCGCATACTTGGTTTCTTGCATTTGTCAAGTTTACCTTATGGCACTTCCAAGTTGACTACAGTATCGGATTATCAAGGGGTGTGAACGACTGAAGCGTATTCTAATGCATTAGATTGGTCCGTTGGTTACCATACTAATAGCGCGATAAACACTGAAATAACCCTTTCTAGGTGATGGACAGCGGCAGACAAGCTGGCAACCATACGTGATTAACGCATTGCTGGTACGGCATCTTATGCAATCGACTCCGCTGCATCGGCTGTAGTCAACTACTCCGCTAATGGCAATGGTCTTCGTAGTAGAAACTTGTACTTGTCCGTTCCTCGACGGAAAAGATCCACCACTGACAGTTTAATCTACCCTCTATATGTTAAGACGGACAGGAAATACTGCGAAAATGTCATGTGAATACAAATTTCCAAAAAGATATCTAGAAATATTCGTATTCTTTCAAAAGTGAGGTATTATGTTCCACAAAATATTTTGAGACAACTATACTGCTGACATTACTGTTTGACTTATCCATATCTTATTTATTGTATTTTGATTTGGGGCAATGCTTATGAAAATTCAATTTAGAACATTATTATGCCACAGAAGAAAGTCATTCGAATTATGAACTTCTCTGAATATAATAGTCATACTAGTGAATAATTTTTAAAAAACTTGAAATCATAAAATTTAAGGTGTAATTAACTCTATAAAACTAAGCTTAGAAATTCGGTCAAGCCAACGTTTGCGACACGCAATACGCTAATATACAGAGAATCGGTACGTGAAAGCCACCCAACCTCGAGCTATCAGAAGTATCATAGGCCGAGGGAATATTTTCACTTGTCGCCTAAGACAATTTGTGAGATGAAGGTGGTTAGCCCGAAATTATTATTATGGACGGCAAGCTAACTTAATCAAAATGCAGCGAATACCGTGCTAGCTCGGCTCGTGCTGATAGTCTTAACCTCGAGTATAAGCAAGAACGTTGTCAGGTTACCGCTGCAAGGTTTGGCAAGCACTAATAAAAACCCCAAGCTACAACAGGGCGGGGATCCTAAACTACACCGAAAGGCAAGACTGATAGCATCGAGCTTTAATGTAGATGTCAAGGATGTTTAAGCCTTCCGTCAGGGAGCTTTAGATTGGACTACGAGTACGAGTACGAATTTTTTCTGCTTAACTTCTGCTACTACAAACTCATAGTTGTACTCGCTTTGGCTCAACTGTTGTTATAAAGATGTGCTGCATGTGCCAAAGAGAGGATGATAACAAGTTTGTAGTAGCAGATTTTAAACGGAAATATCTCGTATAGTCGTAGTCAAATCTAAAGCTCCCTAATATAGTGGTTGCAGCTGAACAGTTGGTGGAGGTGCTGTGATATAGCAAATGCGAATAAACCCCAGGCACAATCATAATAAAGGCAACATTCCAAATTACAGAAGACGCGCGCAAAATACCCCTGATATTACGTGACGTCAGAGACTCTCCTCACATAAAGGCTGCAGGCGTGATACATTCGCCGTTAACCTCACTTTCTCTGGAACAATCTCCCTCCTATCATTCGTAACAGCACTCTGTTTCCTTCTCTAGTATCAACTTCATACTTACTATTCTTCTAAATTAGACTCTACTTTTGATGTAAACAGAATGCGCACTTGGAAAACCTAAACGCCGTTCTTACAATTTAAGCTGTTGTTCCTAATTTTCAGTAAATAAATAAAACTAAATAAGCTCTTAGGAGCACTTTTTGACAAGACTCCATCTTTTCCATGCACTTTATCCCCCCATAAAGTGGAGAAGACGAAGTCTGATAACAAGGAATGTTAAGCTTTTAGGAGCGCGTTTTAGGAATCTATGTTTGGTTTGCTCCCCCAAAGTTAACACCCTGGCTACGCCACTGTTTATGGGGAGATAAAGTTAATTTAATTTGTAATTTCTCAAGGATTGAACAACACAATTCAGCAATGTCCCACAATTTTTTCAGTGTTTGAAACCATCTATGAATTTCGAAATTCAGTGTGTCTGTGCCTATGTAATCTTGAATGTATTATCAATCTGTACAATTAACATGTATGTTGTGTTTTCAGGCACTATCACAAGAAGAAAGAGAACCATTTAATGCCCAGGCCAAGAAGGAGAAGCAAAATAGGAGATATGGTCCTCAACCTGACAAAATGGATTGTACAAGACAGTACATCTCTGTAATTACCATAATACATTTGTATAGACTGAACAATGCTAAATTTTCACAGTTCATATTAGCAATTTGCGAGCCGACCATTCAATTTGCATTGACCATTCTATAAATTTAACCTTCTGAATTTTGGCAGCAACTGCACCTCATAAATTTCTGCTACTGATACATGGTACAAAATATGAAATGACCAGCATTTGGCCCCAGTACACTCAAAGAATTTGAAGTGATTATTATTATAGGTCATTTATCATAAAACATTTATAACTTAGGCTTCAAACATAATCTGAATCCAAAACATATTTGAAAAGATCATCAAAATATAATTTATGGAGACTGTGCTTAATGTGTGTAGACCTGGTCTACTGTGTCTGTATAACAAACCCACTGGCTCTGTATAACAAACCTACTGGCTCTGTATAACAAACCTACTGGCTCTGTATAACAAACCTACTGGCACACAAATTATGCAGCAGCACCCATCTTGCCAAATTGTTTAAAAACTCACATTTCCTTCACTGTCTAGCTTCACATAAAAATACATGTTTACATATTGTTACAGTTTATAATATCTGTCAAAGACTATGTAAAGTATATTGAATTATGTATTATGTAACTTTATAGCAAAGGGTTGATACTGTGCAGTTAAATGAACAAAGGCGAAGAAAAGAAAGGAAACACGTTGTTGAATCGTGGTTGGGAAAAGGTAGACTAGTACAAACTGAATTTTTGGAAAATGAATGTGTTTATCCCACTGAGCTTAATACATCTGAAGGACGTGCGCTAATATATGCCAGGCAGCAAAGTTAAGCAAAAAACATGGCGGATTTTGGACTTTGCTGACGCCAGAATGACGCCACATGTTTCTTTTTGCTCATGGCACAATTTTGAGCCCGCCACAACATTCACACACCCCTGGTTTTTGTACAATTTTAGCTTTTTGCAGTATAGTGTCGTTGTTTTGATGTTTTCGATATATTTTTCTACCTTTAACAATTTATTTGGAGATGTACAAGTTGTATACGGTATTCTCGCCCATCAGAATATCTTGAATATCACAAATATCAGAATATCTTGATTCTCTGCAGAATCCTGATAACTGGTGCGAAACTACCAGAGGGGTGTGACACCCCTTCAGTCAGGCACTCAGTTACAACTGAGTTAAATAGAATGAAATCAAATTGAAACTGTCAAATTAAACCATAACCTAACACGTTTTGGCTTAGTTCGGAGGTCGGGCTCCACTTTAGTCACACCCGTCTGGTCAGGCACCGAAGTTTCGGCCCTGCCTGAGGACTGGTTTTCTATATAGACATGAAACTAATAAGGTTGTTGCCTTGTCCCTGTGCCCATGAGCTAGTCAAAGGTATCAAGGGTCGTTGCCTGCCACTCTGTGCATGCACCCATAGTTTCTCCCAGGCTTAAAGTTTACCTAGGTCACAATATTTTATTATCTCTCTGGTTTTCCCCTTTCTCATTTCTTATGTTTTTGTGTCAAGTGAAAATGTATGACATTTTTGTATTGCAGAAAAAAAGATTTGTACAATATGTCATAGCCCTCATTTTAGAAAATTGAAGATACGAAGCAATTTTCTTTAATTTATTTTTTATTCTTTCTTCAAATAACTAGTAAATAATTATAGAGATCAGTAAATCAAGCTGTTATGCATTAATAAAAATGTGTATCCCCATGAGATGTGACTTTGCTTCAGCCTTGTGTCATACTGAACTAACATTTCAGTATGTTAACCTATTAGCTGACAATGCACCCAGATACGCCCTACGTAAGTATTTTACTCTGTCTAATGCCAGATGATTTTACTTCTCAGTGGTAGGGTACTACCAGTTAATTTTTAACTATGCATATTGCATATTATACATGGTCTCATAGGAATATCAACATTTAATTTTATAATAGAAATGAGAAGTAAAGTTTCCTTGTCTGTTTTTATAAAATTGTTATCATTACCTACTTACTAGGGGGGGGGGGGCTTGGGTTTTGGCCAGTTTATCGTCCTGACTAAATTAAGAAATTGGTCCTGGTGCACAGTACTTGCAGGAGCCTTACTCTGTCAAACTGGGGCATGTCCTATTAATTGGGACGCCATCCTTCTTTTAGTGAAGGAACTCAGTCATCTTTATGTAATATGTGTTCCTTAAAAGCACCTTAGCGGCCACCTGCCCTTATTGTGAGGGGACTGCATTGAAGGTACATTACTACTTGTGGAAACTTCCTTTTTGTAGGGGAACATCAACAGCTAGCAGAAATTATTATACCCCAGGGGTGGTCTGAGCTTATTGAACATAGTAGCACAGATTAAAAGGGTTGCACCATACCAATACTGCAGCCGCTGCCAAAAATGCCATGAACCACATCATCATAATTTGTGTATGCACTTAATTGTTCTGGTTGATAAGGACAACTTCTTTACAAGACTGTATTAAAAGAAAACAAAGAAAAAATGTAGAAACTGCTTCAACTGGCAATATTAAACACACAATTAAAGTCTGAGTGCAGAAGAATTTTGTATAAATGACTGCAGTTGAACTTTTTACTGTTTATAGCATCAGTTTTGTTATAATATTTATGCTTTCTCATACACAATTTTCTGTAATTCTGTGTAAAGCAAGGCTTTTAAAAAACATAGGATTTTAAAAAAGTAGGAAAAAGTTTTATGCATCTTACCGGTGAGAAGTAAATTGAATTATGACATCCACAAGCTGAACAAAAAGCCACTTTTTCCTTGATGTTGTAAAACAAACAAAGTGGAAGAAAAATATCAAAAATTGTAGCTCAAAAAGAAACGAAAACATAAATTGATAAAATATTTATCAAAAACCAGGGGAGTGAAAGATGCCGGCGGAAGCTTAGGATTGCGGTTTGTCAGTGGTAATTACCATGGGCAAAAGGAACCATGTGGCGTCAGCAAAGGCGAAAATCCGCCATGTTTTTTGCTTCACTTTTTTTTGCCAACAACTTCCTCCAGTAATATAATATACTAAATATAGCTCGGCGGTTTATCCACTTGGAATTGCATGGGGGACGTTAGCTCAGGGAAAGATGATCCAAACCTTTTGTTCTGCCAGCCCAATCACCAGAGAGATTTATTCCTTTACGCAATTATGATTCCAAATGCTCCCTTGTTGCTTGATGCCTAATATAGGGAAGTTATAGCCTCAGCATTTTCTGCCCATTTTTTTCCAGATAATGGGATGAACCCAGAGTATCACATCTATGTTTATAAACTCTAATAAATATTTTCCTATTTAGATGTATCAAATGAACGATTCCTCATGATTGGTTTCATGAGTTTGTGTGACATGCCAGATGACAAATTTATGCCATGTGAAATGGCTATTGCTGAGTATTCTCTGAGTAGTGGGATTATTCGAAGCCTTCACAAATATATAGATCCTGGTAAGTTTGCATGATTTCTACCTGATACCTTTCTAGATTAAATAAATATGAAACATGATAGCTCACAAAATTTTAGAGGGGGGCATTTTGTGCTGCCTTAGGGTCTCTGTGCTATTAAGAATGAAAGTCAAGACTGAAGTGAAGTGAAAATTGAGACAATGTTACTCAGTGATGTTTTACCAAAAATTTAAAACAATAAAAATAATCCAAATCAATAATGCACACAGTTGTGACCCAAAATGTAGAAGGTATTGTCTGAAATAGCCAACACGTTACATACATACAATACATTACATACATTATTCAGCTCACTCCCCGTTTGGGCTTTTCAGTGACTGATTACATCGAGTATCTCGCTTACCTATATTATGTACTTAGCCTACATTATCTATTTTTACAACAATTGTGATATTACTTTCCGCTAATCTGTATATCCTAACCCACCCAGTCAACTTTCCCTGTGGGAGGAAACTGGAGTGCCCGGAGAAAACCCACGACTTTCGGCAGAGCGCTGACTTACTCTTTTCACATGAGTGTGATCAGTGATGAGCATTAGTCCTCAGCGAGAATCGAACTCAATACTCAGAGGTGAAAGGCGCTTGCTCTGACAACTGCGCCACCGAAGCCCCATGTCACATTTTCCTGTTAAAGATTAATGAAGGTGCTTACCCTGTACATTCTTTCACTTATTACCATTCGAATAAGAACCAGCCCTATTTAATATCTGATTACGCTCTTTAGTTTTAAATAAAAAGATGCCATTGACTATAATATATCCAGTGGAGTTTTCAAATCCTTTTCATTACCTTGCCATATAATTTGTTTTGTGTTTTGAAATTTACAAAACTTGTGAAATTTCTAAGATAACAAATCAAAGCGGCAATATTCTTATATGCTACTGTCCAGTATGTACAGTATACGTATAGTCATGAATATTATAGAAAGCTCTTACCGTAGATTGATTTTGAATTTTAGGCACAATCCCACTGGGTTATCGCTTCGAGGCTATGCGCCAAAGTAAGAGTCTTGAATTTGTATTAAAATATATATTACAAAGTATAATAATGCATAAATGGCATCTCTTTCGATGCAATAATAGTTGTTGAAGGGTTATTGAAAATTATCAGTGTAAATTATCAAGTGTCTAATAAATGTATATAATATACACTCGATAATTTCCATCTACAAAAACCCTTCAACTATAATAATGCATGTTTACTTGTTTACTGTTCACAATTGGAAGCAAAATGTTGGTGTTAGTTTTATCAAATTCAATGAATCAATGAAGAGACATTGAACACTTTCTTCTTAAAACAACAAATTAATTTGAATATATAATACGAGAGCGATCTTTTCTCTGAAGGCGAAGCAACGCATCAAATTCCTCCTGAAGGACTATCTGCAGAGAGCTATCACGACATTTATGAACAAATCTTGCAGTTTGTCAATCCACGAAAGCTCCATACTTATCCTCCTGTCTATTGTAAGGTAAGTTCCATTTCATTGTCTGTTTAAGTGGATATAGCCTGAAATGATGGACATGAAGAACTGTACGAAATGCTTAATTCTGTCATTTATTACTTGATTGGAGGCTCAACATCTTCTCCGTATAATCGTCGTTTTCTCTGCATTCTCCATTCTAAGTAAAATGTTACTGTGTATGGACATGAAATGTGTTATATCCAGTTCCTACAATGTAAACTTATGTATATAACTATATACCAGTGGTGACGGAACTTTCCTTTGGTTTGGGGGGGGGGGGGGGGGGGTAGACAAACTGTATAGGGGCCCCGCCACCTCGGGCATCTTGAATTCTGGAATCTCTGAAATGGCTTTTCTTGCGTCCCGGAGGAAGCTTTGACATGCAGAAACCAGGTCATTTTGTTCATTTTGCATTCCAGGCAGTGAATAATCTGACATCTTCGTATTAAGTTCTCCCGCTCTGATCTGCTTCTGGGGGGCTATAGACCCCCCTAACCCCCCTGTTCCGCCACTGCTGCTGTATATACAGTAACTCTATATAACGATTTTTTATATTTATGTAGGCATCTGAGACAAAATTGACTGAATTTTCACTTGACTGGCTAGCATCCCGTGCAGGTACGATTTTACGGTTGTGTAGGGATACAAACCCAACTTAAGCCCGTTTGCCATTAGGCGAATTTGTTCGCACGATGCGAAGCGAAAACCGAATTTCGGCAACGTGATTGGTTAGTGAACCAATCAGTCTATGAATTTTCGCTTCGCGTCTCGCGAACAAATTCGCCTGGTGGAGAACAGGCTTTATGTTCGAGGGGAAAAGTAGACAACTTTAATATATATGCATTTATTATAAACTAAAGAGATACAGTACTTTATCACTGAGAGAGCAAAACAAGGAAGCACTTATATACAGATTTTTTTTCTCGGCATCTCGTTCGATAGGACTAACATTAGAAGGTGTTTGTAGATGGCATATTCGAACGACAATTTATATACATTTTTATAAATTTATATAAAATTTATATACAGTAGCTTATACAGTAACTTGCGTCTCCTATACCATCCTTTCTAAGGTTACAATTCTTTTGTAAAAGAAACAAATATGATTGCATGTGAAGTTCATTAGAGAGCTTAAATTTTTAACTACCATCGTTATTTGGTTTATCGTAAAACGTAAGTAAATTGATTCCACGCGCACTAGACATGTACCAATACGCACATAAAAACGCACAAGTTGTAGCAAACCTCCACCAGTACCAATTGAAAGCCTTGTCAACAGCTTGTTATCAGGATGTGTTCACACTGCTTGTTCTCAGCTTGTTGACAAGTCGTCATCAGCTTGTTGACAACTTTTTTACAAAGTTGTTGACTCGACAGACTTGTTACATGTTGTTCCAACAACTTGTTATCGTCCTGCAATTCACCAACTTGTGAATGACAACCTTTTAGCAACTTGATAAAATGACAACATTGTTACAGCTTGTTGACGAGCTTGCTATAAGCCGGTTGCGAACACATCTTGTTGACAAAATGTGAGATTTTTACTTCTCTTAGATTGAGGTTGAGGATAAATCATTGCCAATATTTTTTGAAGCGAAGTCTAGTACCCTTCTGATAACGTATCAACAGTAATACTAAATCAATATTAAGCTTACATTATCAATTTTCGTAGGAAGTCCAAACAAAATCAAAAAAGTTTACGAACTTGAAGGTTTAATTTGTGATCTTTTTGCTGAATCAAGAGACGCTGAGACCAAAATGGCTCCTTCTAAACATCAAGCTATGGAGCTCCTGTCTACCACAGTTTTTGATTACGAGTCAGGAGCAAGGTTTGTAAAATAGTTTATTTCAAAAAAATACATTTGCTTAGATAGTTTTATAAGAAAAAAACACCTGGGTTTCCGGTTACCCGACCCTATATCTAGTTTTTGTCTGCCTATATCTTTATTGTTGTGTTCAAGGAAAAATAACCTTAAAATGCGATCATTCAACTGAAAACCTCTTTGTTTTAGTCGCAAATAGACTTATAACTTACGATGTTATATTGATAACTGTAATATTGAGGGGGGAAAATAATAAAGTAGACCCGACCTACCCTAACTAGGTTTTTGTAACATGAAATAAGAAACCCAGGTATTGTTTTTTCTTCGCCGTTTTCTTGTGAATGATTGAGCTTATTTTTTGATAGCCTGCTCGCAGACGCTGTTAAAAACAAACGTCTGCTGAACCGAGCGCCAGAACTAGTTCTGCTATTTTCCCCTCAACCAATCAGAATTTACCTTCCAAATTCTGGAAAGTGACGTTTTGCGGTATATTCAGCATAATTAGCATAATTTTAAATTCAATATTGAGTTCAACGAAGCTGTGAGCAAATTGTTGTAATTAATTTATGCATTTTCACAAGAATCACGCTTTTATATCAGAGATTCTGATTGGACGATCAAAATAGACGTTGTGAAATAGCAGAACTCGTTCTGGCGCTCGGTTCAGCAGATGTTTGTTTTTCGTCGCTTGGCGTGAGAAGTGTTGTACCTTAACCTGGTCAGCCGTTTGTTGGGGTCCACTAAACTGCCCCTAACTACTGTTTGTTATCAGTGTATAGGTGGGCTTTCACTTAGCACTATCGTGAAGCTGCATGGTCCATGATCAACCAACCTCACATCACGGGTCTAATGTTTATTCTTTCATTATTTTGTGGCGAATAAAAATATTGTAGTTTAATTTTCTCGCTCTCATCAATGTTAAAATTCCTGAAGTTGGCCACCATTTGCTGCCTTGGTAACGGTTACAGGAACCCTCTAATAGAATAACTACTTTCGGTCCATGTACATTTATGACAATATGTACTGTATATAAATTGCGTCGTAAAATATTTAACGTATTTTAGATGCAAATGGCATGAAGAAAAAGAAGTAAGATTCTGTGCTTCTGGTACAGTCAAACGATACTGGTTAGTTTATGTCCTATTTTATTCCTTATTTATTTAACGTACCCTTTTCATACTTGGCTATCAAGTAAACTTTGAAATTCAGTTTAATCCTCGATTAACAAAAAGTTTTTCCATATAACGTGGTCAGGAGTAAAATCTTTAGGAAACTTCAAAGTTAAATCAAATATGGCGGATATGAACTATAGTGTAGTTAGGATATTAAGTGGAGTGTCCAAACGATGATTCGTGGACTTGAATTTTAGCAGTTTTGAAGCAGTCAATCGCTTTGTAATACCATTATAAGATAATGATTTAAATATCTAGGGTTATTTGCGCGTTCATGTGTTGACTACCATGGGCAAAGCCAGAGACCTATTCTCCCGTGTTTTTAACAGTTCTATTTTGAAAGTAGATGGGTAAAAATGCCGTAATTTATTGCCGTTGATCTGATTATTGATAGAAACACGAGGTACATTTAGCAGCTTTTTGTGCAGTATTCGGCTCGTGCGTGCGGGAATATTACGTCTTAGTAAAATTACATAGGTGATTATTGAAAATTCTCAACGCTGATTGGTTGCGCTTCCTCGGATTATACGCGATAATCACCTAAAGCGTTTTTTAAGCCGCTTTTATCGTAAATATTCAATTAAAATATTTTTGAAATGTGCATTTTTTTATTTTTTTTCAAATAATCACCTATGTAATTTTACTAAAATGTTAAATGCTAAATAATCCGCCATTTTGGGTGGCATTATCGTGGATTTCATCGAAGTGTCGTTTTCGCCTATATCTTGCGAAATACTGAGAGTTATAAAACAAGCTTTATCTCGCTAGAATCCTTGAACAACGTGGAAAATTTTGGTGTATAGTTTGTCGTTTTAGCATGTCTAGGACTCGAATTATCAAGGAAAGTTGGCGTACGTATTGTCAGCCATGTTGGATTTCATTTTATTTAGTTTGAATCAGTGGTTTGAATTTACCACCCAAAATGGCGGAAACGAACCAATTACGAGTTGTGACGTCACTTGCAAGGGCTGAATAAGTAGGTGTAGAAAATGCTTTAACCTCATCCACATGATCTGCTTTCAAAATTTCGTAGTTGTATTTTATTGACGGTAAATTTGAAATGCTGGCTAAGTACTTGATGACCTCTTTCACTGTTTAAACATTTACTAACCCACTATGATCTGAAAATAGGAACATCCGTGTCTTGTTATAAGTAGCCAACTGTACAGCAGGATAAACTGCAAACGCCGGCGCGATAGTGTGTCCAATTCAAATTTGAATTATTTTTTAGCTATTGCCTGTCAGATTTTCTTTGTGGGGCGTTTGGTATTGAACAAACCTCAAATCATCTTCCTGAGCGACCTGAAGGAGACTCGTGTACAGTAATAACACCTAGAACTGCCAGCAGTAATTCTAGACCAGGAAGTGCAAGATCACAAGCAAGAAAGGAAGAGGAGGCAGACATGGATTACCGTGGTTATAGAAACAACAACACTTATCAATCATCTGGTAAGATATTTACAGTAGTTTCAGGTATCATGAACTGTGTTGAAGTTCGAGTTAAACATTTTCACAAAGTAAACCGTACTCGCCAATACCAAATCACAGTCTTTATGAAGTACAGTAGTAATTATTCTTCCTTCTACGTAGGAACTATATGTTGAACACTCCAATGGATTATAGATTAGCTAACCCTGGTTAATATGCTGCATAACCCATTGTTTGGGTTTGTATACTTCTACATGTCTGAGCATTTGTAGAAATATATTTTAAAGTTTTAAAGTTTGTTCGTTCACGGCAACCAGGTTTAATATAGTCGTTTTAATTAAATGAATGCAACGGTCGAATTGCACTCACGACCCAACGTTTCGACACTCCCGTCTAGTGTCTTTATCAGGGGTGATCTAAGTCGCCTTTTACACGCTTTTAGAAAGTCTTATACTCACCTAACAGCTTTGAAACAACCGGCAGGAGTACGAAAACTTACTTTACGTTCTAGATGCGAGAAAGAAGCAGTATGCTAGACGTGGGCCCACGTATGATGAGGAAAGTCTGCGGTCAACTGACGTTGTCCCGGCACCGGCACCAATTCCTACTGGTTTACCAGCGTTTGGAAGGGGGCTTGGTCGGGGTCGTGCGATCCCGACTCAGCCATTAAGAAGACCAACCATGCCTGGTATCGCCGGAGCAGGGGGAGAGGAACAACCTTTATCAAATCAACCATCTTCATGGTCAGGTACACTTGGGGCAGGGCGTGGCCGAGGGGTACGTCCTCCTAACACTGCACCAATGGGGTGGGCAGGTCCTGCGTCTGCTCCAAACCCGTCGACAGCGCCTCGCCCACCAACAGCTTGGCAACATGGTCCGAGTCTTCAGCATGATTTCGAACGATTTTCGCTTTTTGACAAAGACGAGTATGATTATTGAACTGACATAATAATCACCGTTTATTATATGGCTTTATGAAATCCGCGGTTCTGATTGGCTAGCGAGCGGTCCGATAAAAGCCGTATCCGGACCGTGACTAGTTATCCGGACCGGTGACCCGGATTAAAAAATTAAAAATTTAAATTTAAATTTTTAAAAATATATATTTAAAAATATTTTTTTTTAAATATTTTAACAATTTTAAAAATGAGGAAGCCATTTCATGTCTCAACATAAAAGGTGGCGAAAAATTCTTGTTTATGCCTTAATTAATTTAAGAATCAATCTCAAGAGCCATATAATAAACAGTTTATTGACCTCGCTTGTTCGGTCTGTACAGTGAAATATCGGACCTCTGTTTTTTAGTACGGACCGCGCTCGCTGCGCTCGCTTGGTCCGTACTAAAAAACCTCGGTCCGATATTTCACTGTACAGACCTCACGCTCGGTCAATAACCTATTAATATTGACTTATGCCTATATTACCACGTTGTGTTAGGTTAGATCTAAACTGAAGTAACTGGGGTTGAGTTGTTCCTAAGTCGATAATAACTTATCCTGGGTAAAAATTATACATGTTTTGGCTTAACATTTTGAAATCGTTGCTTAATATATTATAATTTTGACGAATAACGTCATTCATCCATTCAATATTTTTGCATAACAAACATTGCAGTTTTCATTAGGTAGCGATAGTCGTATCAATATCTTGGTGATGGATGTTGTATAGTTTGCATGTATCTTGTATTTTGTTCGCGGAATTCAAAGCAATCGTTAGTAACATGACATCGTCGCAAGTCGCAACTGACATCGCTTAATCCAAGATCAAGTTAATTGACTTCCGAACAACCCCCCCCCAGACTACTAGAATTCGTATACTGTAGTTTAAATAGTTAACATTTCTGCCACACTTCGTGGCATTGCACAATATAAGTTGTCGTTAAATTGGAGACCACATGGATGAATAGATAACTCTAGTTTGCAACGTGCAAGTTCTAGTCTACAACGAAACGATGAAAAGATGAAAACTGATTGTTATTGGATAATTATAAAGGTTTACCTAGTTAATCTTTTCATTAAGATTAATATTCATTTGCGCACGGTGGTAAAATGTTATTGTTCATAAAACGTATTAATAATTAATGAAGAAAAATGTTTACGTTCTTTGTTTTTTTTGCAAGTGATTAATGACGATACGCACAGTTGGTGTCTTGCTGATGTCGTCAAATAATATTAACGTCAAACGTCATTAATAATGCAGATCTGAAATCAGCCCGACATATCGCACTTTCTAAAGTTGCCTCCATCACAGAGGCTGTTCAACGTACTTCAACCCTTCATCTCGAAGAACTTCCCTTTGATGGATTGCCAATAATATATTACCGCCCAACCAGCTCTCACCCAGGAAACTTTCTACTAGTAATTTGTAAAATAATCTGGCTAACAAAAAACATTGATTTCCATTATCAGCTGGTTAATTGAAAGATTTGTTCCTGTATGACTTGACAACCTGTAGTACCATTTCCCAAATAGAATTAATATTCGTTAAATTAAAGGCCAATTTCGCTATATGTCAGCCAAAGAAAATAGTTTTGGGTATGTACTTATTTGAAATGTACTTATCTATGATCCTATGACGTCACAAGGTAGGCACAAAAATTCCAACGATCAATCGACAAAATTACATCCACCATCTATCAGGTCAATAAAGTGGAATATCAAATATTGTAATACCTACTTGTATATAAATTTGCGCAGTATTAGCATTCGCAAACCATAGGTGAGCGAAATTGAAACTGAGCAAAAAGTAATCCGCGCGAAAAATAATCCGTGTAATGTTTCCCGCAGTGACGCAATGTGCTGATAATCAGAAAAGCAAATTAGAAACTATTCTAATATTCTATATGACATGTATAATAGTATTAATAGATATTTGGTATTAGATTCATTGTTAATACGGTACGTCACATAAGAAACTGTCCTGCTAATCTTTTCGTCATCGTGAGATTTTCACAAGCACTTACGTGAAAATTTTAAGTATCCGATAATGTCGTTAACATGGGATTTATTTGTACCGTGCGAAATTGAAACTGCGCGAAATGCCCGATGACGTGTCTTTGTTACTAGTTTGTTAGACCTTGTTATTGTTGGATCAATATCCGATTAATTTTAATACCCCGTGAAAGAAGAAAGTTTGAAAATTACATTTTTCGGAAACTAGAAATTTTAGAACTACAAAATTTTAGAATATTTTGTCTAATTGCCTTAGAGTAAAAATTGGCCATTCCCCCCCAGTGAGCTCTGTTCCCTAGCCTGAACCTCTCTGAACAGTGAGCTCCATATATATCTGGAGTAATACCATTTTCCAGATATATAACTGCTCCTGAACTGGAACGGAAACATGTGGATGAGCAAGCTGTAGCCACGTGGAATATAAACGCTGAGTGCGCAAGTATTACAGCCTGAATCAACCAATCACAGCTCGACGCGTCCAGAGACAAATGCCGGTGACATAAAGTGTAGGAAATGGCCATTGAATAGTGTCAAAGAAACTTATTTTGTACACCGTAGGATTGAGATTTTACAAGGAATTTAGGAGGATATTTTTCATTTAAGGTGAGAGATATTTACCATACGTACTCTACTACTCTTGGTTATGTCCACAAAACTACGTGTTAGAAGTGGTTCTATTTTATGATTTCATTATTCTTGAAGAAGAAAGTGACATGCATAGAGATAATTATATATAAAGGTGAATATTAATATTTCAGATATTAAATTCCCAGTTATATAAAGACCAGTAGTTAATCATTGGCTAACTTCTATATACAAACTGAAAGTATATATCTTTCTTTATTTTTAATACATAGCATTACACTTGTGTACAGCTGCTGGTGGTTTAGGCTATCCAAAACATAAAACTTACTTTGTTTGGAGGTACACATTTTGTATATATTCTACTAATAAGTATTTATAACAAGTGTAATATTAGTGAAGTGTGTAACAAGAACCATAGGAACAACTGATCAATATTGAGAACAAGTATTTAATTGTAAATGACAACTTGACAAGATATGCAGTATAGAATGTTTATTCCTTCAATAATATAAATCAGAGAACTTCTCTTGTTGCTGATGATTTTGTGAAGCAGCTGGCAGCATTTTGTGGGATAAACAGCAGTTGGAGGCTTTTGACTGTGTACCAGGTGGCTAGGCGTACATTAACGGCCACACTGCACTTGGTCAACATTGCACCCAAGATTTTTCAAGGCAGAAATGTTAGCATATCTGTCCTTGGGGTACCCTTAATAACAATTTTTGCATTTTAATTCATCTGTCCCCAAATGTCTAATTTTTATGGTTTTTGATTGTTTCATATCTATTTTGCCCTTTTGTGCACTTGACCTCATGCCTTTTGGTGTGTGCCTGGAAACTGTGTAATCCCCCTCCCTCCGAGTTGTTAACTTTTTGGCACTGGAGATCGTTTTGAAAAGTGCCCAAGTCTGCAGTCTGGACTAATGACCGATTTTATAGAAGACAATGATACACTGGAGGTTCCAGTTCAATTAAGATATACAAATACAATTAATTGACCACTTATTGAGAGCACTCTGCCTTGACTTATAGGGAAAAGCGAGTCAGACATTGCGACCTAATCAGGGATTGCAAAATTTTGCTCTTCACACATTACCACCTTAAACATTTTTGCATCTTGACAGAAGTTTCTGATTGCCCCATGACCTCGGCAGTTGATTTTGCACGTCCTGGCCCTAATTTGCTGTAAATTGTTATTTGATTCTGTAACGTTCTAATTCCAGATAGTTCATTCATTGGGTCTATATATTAATTGATTTTAACCAAGCTTGAAACTTAGACCAACTAGAGGGCCACAAAATGTGAGGGGCCCAGTTAAATTTTAGACACCCTCTTTATGTGAAGGCTCCTATATTGTTTGACCCCTATGGCAACTTACCTCCCCCATGTTAATGGCCCTGCATATAACATATACATTAGGAACTAGCTGGTTTTGCTTTGTTGCCATGTAGAAAGCCAGTTATTGTAATGTTGAAAACACCTTTGTCACTGAAAAATATATTCATTTTAACATCTTTATACATGGTTTTATATATTCATTGAACACTTTATTTGTTCACATTCAGGATATATTCAAGATGGTGAGGTGTTTTTGTGGCATTGTATTGTTGGCAATCATAACTTTATATTCAATATCTTATACAGGTATTGTATAACTGTAATTAATCAATTATCAATGTATCTTATCAAAGCAAAGAGGTTATATAAGGTCTAACAAGAGCAGGAGTGAGGGGGCTAAGGCTCACCCAAAAAAGAATCCGAGTGGGATTCAATTAATATGAATGTGTCAGATTATTTGCTGCCTGAAATGCAAAATGAACAAAATGACCTAGTTTCTACATGTCAAATCATCCCAAGAATGCACAAATTGCCTTTTCAAAAACTCTAGATTTCAAAATGTTTCAGGTGAGCATGCTGCCAACCCCCGAAGTGCTATGCTAGAGTTTGTCTAACAAACCAAATCTTCTGCTGCCTATGGAGACAGTTCAAGGCTCATCTGGTAGATAGGGGGTAGTGTACATTTTCCAGGTGCAGGTTAACCCTGGCTTGCACCTGGTCACTGCAGCTTCTGTAAAAAAGTGGATAAACTATGAAAATCTGGTATGAATGAGTTAATGCTGACTGATGTTGGCTATTTAATAATACTTTTGATGGGAATGTCTTTTGGAGTCTGCATGGATAGAGAAGTGTGTGCACCTACATTGGGCTTATTAAGCAAAATTGGAATGGTTTGATATGCCATTTTCAATTCTCATTCTACTTCATATGGAACACAATGTTCTTAAAACTATATGGTTTAACTTGACATTAGACTACTGATTATGATGCTGTTGATTACCCACGTTACCTTCAGTGAAAGGAAGTTTATCCCAGAATTACTGGTCAAAGGTTTCTTTATCTGTGTATTTCACAAATTTTTTTTGTTAATTTTCAGATGGCCTGGCTGTCATGTCTATAGATCTAGGAAGTGAGTTTATGAAAATTGCAATTGTCAAGGTAATGTCAGTGACTGATTTAACTAATCAGACTAGTTGGTCATATGCCTAAAACTCTAGATTACTGTATAGTATGTATAATTTCTAATGACGTAAAATCGTTGTATGATATACATATTAAAATACATTTATACAATTTATACAATTTCCTATTTCAACTTTTGTGTTCCACCAGCTCCTTACAACTGTTAATAATGTATAACATAGGCCGATCTACTGGTATATATGCACCCCCCTAGAAAATGTCAGCACCCCCCCCCCACAAAAAGTCAGCATCAGCAAGTCCATACTGAAATTTTCATGATCTATGGCATCTTTGACATAATTTGTGCTTGTGGTGGAAGGGTGCACCCCCCCTGCACTCCCTCTATAAAATGAGCCTGGATCTGCCCCTGATGTATAATTTATATGTTTTAGCCTGGTGTACCAATGGAAATAGCTTTAAATATGTAAGTCATCTGTACATATATTATAATTGTATATATTCACAAAATAGAAACTGGTATCAGTTTGTAGTGAAGCAGTGTTGATTACTGGTCAAGATAGTAACATAAATTTATCTTTAAATTTAGTGAATCAAGAAGAAAAACTCCTCTTGTTGTTTCAATGAAAGATGATGAGAGATTATTCAGTGATCCTGCCATGGGTGTGGTAGGTATCTACCGATCACCTTGGTATCTGCTGATCACCTTGGTATCTGCCGATCACCTTGGTATCTGCTGATCACCTTGGTATCTGCTGATCACCTTGGTATCTGCTGATCACCTTGGTATCTGCTGATCACCTTGGTATCTGCTGATCACCTTGGTATCTGCCGATCACCTTGGTATCTGCTGATCACCTTGGTATCTGCTGATCACCTTGGTATCTGCTGATCACCTTGGTATCAGCCGATCACCTTGGTATCTGCCGGTCACCTTGGTATCCGCCGATCACCTTGGTATCTGCTGATCACCTTGGTATCTGCTGATCACCTTGGTATCTGCTGATCACCTTGGTATCTGCTGATCACCTTGGTATCTGCTGATCACCTTGGTATCTGCTGATCACCTAGTGGTATCTGCTGATCACCTTGGTATCTGCCGATCACCTTGGTATCTGCTGATCACCTTGGTATCTGCTGATCACTTTGGTATCTGCAACACTGCAACTCAAATAACAAGAGTTGTATACTTACTTATATATAACTAGAGAAAGTTAACTCGAAAACGTTTCTAACTGAAGCACCTTAAGAGTGCGCGGAATTAAATCGCAAAAAGAAAATAATACCACGCGAATTTAAAAGCATATAAGGTACTTATACGGAATATTGATCTTTTGTTCGCCCTTGAACAATTAATATAGGGTGAAGTTGTTGGTATTCTCGTCATAATTTTAAGCTCGAAAGATCAATTAAACATTTATCGGCAGATAACACAAACACAGGCCTTGATAATTCTTCATCTCATGCGAAAACCGATTTCAATAATTGTTTTATTATTTATTTAAACTGGGGGCCGTTCAGAAAATGCATGACGCTTTTTTGGCCAATTTTAACACCCCCCTACCCCCTGTGACTATATGTGACAGTGGCCCAACTCCCCCCATCGAGAATTACCTGACCCTGGGCCAACTCCCCCCCTCCCCCCAAAAAATATATGTTACGCCACGGCAAACTTGTGCTCACATTTAAAAAATGATAGTACCTATAGTTTAAACCACGAAAATACATACAGTAGAGACAAAAAGATCAGTAGAGAACATGCTGATAGGCTGATAGGCTGAGAGATATATAAGCCAACTCGTATCCATTAGTTCCTGTTTCTGACCGTACTACAAAGTAATGAAGATACAAGTCTCATCCTGGAAGGACGATAATCGTCCATCTACGAGGCTAACAATCTATCAAGATGTGTCATTTTTCCAACTTGCTACAACAAAGTTCTGTCTAATTTTGTTGTGGTCTCCGTTTTTCCTGAGGCAAAGTTTCTAAAATGTGAGCAACTTTTTGTCCAATATTCCATATATAAGAGGATTTACTGAATTTGATCCAGCAGCTCGCAGAATGTAACCAAAACCATAAATTCAAAAATATTCTATTGGTAGATGTTGCCCAGTAACGATGTACCATATAAACCCCACAGATTCGTCGATTTCGAACATATCTGCTTCTTACTGCATTTGAACATACACGCTTCATGTGTTTGTTTTGTTTGACTAATGCTCGACCTATTTTATAATAAGCTACTGCCATAAATATTGTTGGGAACAAGTAAATCAGGATACTATGTAACCATAATGTAATTTAACATAAACAGCCGTGACATCGTTCGACTGCATGAAACAAAACGGCATAGATGTTCCACTCGCAGCAATCAAGCCAACAATGTACCCCAAACGAATTTCAATTTCCGTCGGCTTATGGCATGTTTTAAAGTCATGTATGTTCCTGCGACTCCAAAGAAGGAAGTTATTTGCAGGACAAGACAATATATGGCGGAATAATCGAAAACCTTGGCAAAATGGAGGTTAAAGACGTTCAAGAAGATTATAACCAAATATCACAGATTGCAAAGTGTAAAACAAGAAAGTAGTAGTTGTTTTTCAACAATTGTTTTTGTCTTAATATGGAGATGATTACCAAAATGTTACCAGAATCCCAAATACAACAACTGAAATATAAGAATATCTGTAGGCATCATATGTTGTCTTCTCCATTGTTTTGTTCCACAAATTTGAATTGTGACTTTCGTTGATGATATATACAATTCAAGATCAAACTGGTAGCTCGTTTTTGTTGTTCTCTCGAATAACAGAACAAATGGCAAATGAAATTATTTTAGTACGATATATCAGGCAATACCAGATGTATTCCGCCAATAAGAACCCTACTTATAAGAATTGGAAAATATTAACAAAGTGTGTAATATTAGCAAAGAAGAGCGTCAGACCGTTTAGCATGAAAACAAAAGAAGGAATTAACATTTAAAATTTAAGTTACTGCTATATCTGTCTTAGACGTACATAAACTATTGTATAATTCCTTCTGATTAGAGAATAATCTCTAATAGCGAGCTTGCAACATGGACAACCTGTTTAGATCTTCGTTCGCGAAGCCAAGCCAAGAAAGAGGCAAAAGAGAATTTCTCTTATTGGATGTTATAAGATGGCCTAAGCATTAAAAACTTTCTACCACACTTTTGACTCTATTGAAATAGGATGTTGAAGGATTTTCTAAAGACGAATCACTAATATTCGGGCAAGGATATTTGTTAACTTTGCAACTTCTTTTGTTTAGGCTGTAAAAAATCCAAAATTTGCATACCGATATCTTCATGATCTTATTGGTAAAAAGATTGATAATCCTCTTGTTGATATGTATAAGAAACGGTACGTCTAATATAATTCTAGTATATACTTGCATTGTGCACCGGTAGAATATTGTCAAGTGCAAATAATTTGTTGAAGAAAAGGAACAAAATAATATATATTATCATTCACATAACTATATAACTGCAAATAACTGGTGCAAATAACACGTCAGCTGCAAATAACTGGTGCAAATAATGGTCTGAGCATTGACATGGTTGCGATGGAAAACGTTTTACGGCTGAACAAGGATAATTTTACGCTGACAAAGGCGAAGAAAACAGCGATAAGCTTTATTTGAACTTTTTACTTGTCGAGTTTTCCTTATAATTGATATCTTTCATGAAGTGAATGCATGATAAAACAATTATTGAACTTGGTTATCGCAAAATATCGTGATTTGTCAGTGGCTCGCAGATAAATTATTCGTCATCGGCAAATATAATTGATCTGCTCGCCACTGACAAATCACGATATTTTGCTCAACCTCGTCCAATAATTGTATAATACTGTATGCGAATTGTACAACTGTATAATTTATTTTATACAGATTTCCGTTTTATGACATTATAAAAGACGATAGAGGTTCTATACTTTTCCAACATGACAGGTAATATTTCTCTTCTATTAAAGTTTAAAACTTATCAGATGTTTTGTTTTATATTTTCTCTGCATGCCTGCGATACCCGCCTCGATTCTCTAGCTGCTTCAATTAAAATATAAATAACTTTTATTGAGGAATTTCATCTAGTTAGCTAACATAGTAATTCGGATTGCTAAAGTGAAATGAAATCTTCTGGAACATGTTGTGTGATTAGCTTCCTTAATTTAAACAAAATTGTGACTCATTCTTGTGAAAATCTATTCTATAGCTTTACTGTCTTTCATTGTTTTAATTAACCAATCACAGAACTTGTTCCTAACTTCCTATAGCTTCGTGCCAACCCAAATCTTCAGGCTATGAATATATTGATTATTGGAACAGTCAATGTAATGTTTGCTACAACGGAAGTGATTATTGTATCATGCAATAATCAATATGGACTAAATTGTGTATATTTTTAGTATTACATTTACTGGGTCTTAATCTTTGTTCATCTTACATTGTAAAATAGTGCTACCGCATTTTCTGTTGAAGAACTTCTTGGTATGGTATTGAACAACTCGCGGGAAATTGCTGAACATTTTGCAGGTAATATGACGCATTTTATATATTGATTATTTTACCTGGTGTTTGCCTCACTCTTAGTTTTCCCAAAGTTAGTTTTCCAATTCCTTACCATTTGAGTTGCATATAATGTTTATAGACCACAAATATCGAACCACCTTTATATTTTCCGTATTATTTATTTACTGTATGCTGTTATAGATCAACCAATTAAAGACGTCATTATCACTGTTCCGCCATTTTTCACACAAGCTGAAAGACGTGCAGTGCAAAGGTAAAGCAAGATTTGATCATTACACGGCCCCATATAAGTCATGGCGACTTGGATTCATAACAACCAAAAGTATATCGTCTTACCTTACTGGAAAGAGCCTCGTTTTCGTGTTTGATACTTTGGTTTGTTATTAGTTGTTTAATGATTACATTTTTGCAAAATCATGCGATGATAATAAGTAATTTGTATAAATAGGTTACCGGTAACAAGATAAATGCTTTGTGACGAGGATTGTCTACTTTCCCGAAGGGCGTAGCTTGGGAACTTTTCCTGCTTACTTATAGCATGTACTGTACTAACAAAACAAACACAATCATGCTCCTCACAAAAATAGCTGTAAGGACATGCTAGATTACTTTCTGAGTGTTTTTGATGAGCCCAAAGTGAACTTGCATACTCTTGTTGCGTTCCTAACTGAACAACGGGCAAGTTGCTCAAGGCTAGCTGGATGCAGTATCAACTAAATTTATAATAAATTACTTTATATTTTTTCTGAAAACATTCTTTAGAGCAGCCTCAATGGTTGGACTTAATGTGCTTCAATTGATGAATGATAATACCGCTGGTAAGACATTTCCTAAAGTGAACCATTAAAATTCTACATTATACAGATGATATATAACGGCATGGATGTAAAACAATAAAAGTATGAAATTATCTCTCTTTGTTTTTAGCTGCTTTAAACTTTGGAGTGTTTCGATATAGTTCATTCAATACCACTGAAAAAGTACGTTTGGTCACAGAATTAATGATTTTTTGCAAGTATTGAAGATGTGAATGAATGTAATTATTATGATCTTGTATATTTTGTAGATATATATGTTCTACGACCTGGGTGCCACGAGTACTACAGCGACCATTGTTGGTATGTTTGCTTGTCAGTGATTCCTTCCCCTTATGTTGTCACCCCTTAGTGATATCACGTGTGAAATTTCTGAGAAAGCTAGACTCTTTTTCTTGCTCTAGCTACCATTGCAACTTGCCACGTGCGTCCATAAGTAGCTGCAACCAATATTGAACAATTATTGGATGAGGTTTTTGTGATATCCGGAATTATCAAGGTCAAGGTAAGTGTTATCAGGCGAAGCCGAAGGCTGAGACTGATAACACTTACCGAGACCTTGATAATAACAAAAACCGAATTCAATAATTGTTTTATTATACATTGCATTGTCATTAAACTCCTTCGATAAACAACGATTTAAATTCTGTCGCACAAAACAACGTTTAGTTCTAAAATATTGGGGTAAAAACCAATTATAAAAATAAAACAAGAACGACAAAATATTAGAAACCTAATTTACTTACTATAGTTCTGATAAAAGTTTCAAAAGAGTGTATTTTTTAACGCAAGAACTTTCAAAAAAACATCGGTTATTTTGTTTTTATTCTTGTATGTAAAGCTGCTGCTCGCTAAAAAGTGGCTCAACCTACAGATACCTAAGTTGTCTGCTAGCAGATAACTCAGTTATATGTATAGGTTGCGTGATTGCTATATTTAACTGTAATATGACAGAAGACACGTAATGACTACAATGTATAATAATGAATTTTATTGGTAGGTTACAGTACGACAAAAGTCAAGGACAGAGGCATTGCTGAAACAGCTCCACAACTCATTGTGAAAGGTGTTGGGTAAGTTATAATATGGTTTTCCTGTTGTTCATTGTAATGTGCAGAATATAACCAAATGTCATTTCTTCAATCAAACTGTAGCACTGTATACGTTCTGACGTTCGCTATAACCAGTAACGACATATCTAAATGTCCAATGTCCTTGTGGGGTTTAGCTTGTTTTTACTTATTATAAATCATTCGAATCGACTAATGGGTTCAGATTTACTTGTTATACATTATATATTCGTAAAAAGAATGGTCAAAAATATAGTTTTATAAATTGAAGACATATTATTTTTTAGATTTGACCGTTCGTTAGGAGGGCGAGAATTCGACTTCCGGGTCAGAGATCACTTGGTGAAACTATTTATGGTAAGTTATAGATGAACATGTCAGTCGTTGGAAAACCTCTCTAAATACTGGCTTAATACCAAACAATAAAAGAACAATTTCAATGGAATTACAGTAGATCAATCAAACTGGAAGCAATCTTCTTCCATGCAACTGACGCGAAATGATATTAAGAAAACTGATATTGCAAGAATCGAACATCAGTCGGTGAAAGAGGTGCAAGACACATGCCTGGATACACATGCATACACATGCATACACATGGATACACATGGATTCACTTATCCCTGTGCCACCAACATTCCTGTACACGATTCTAAGAAATGTCTATTCTTGTACATATACAATATCTAACTTTGCACAAGTAAAGGTACTTCCTGACCGTTGTACTGACAATGCAGTAGCTTATAAAATATTCAATTCCTATAACTGGCAAAACTACGAACTAAATACGATCTTGGGGGGGGGGATATTAAGATACTATGGCAGGATATTGGTATATCTGACATTTTCTCGTTACTTTAGGAGAAGCACAAAGATCTTGATCCTACCACATCTCCACGTGCTATGAGTAAATTTTTAAAAGAAGCGAAACGTGTAAAACAAGTTCTCAGTGCTAATACTGAAACGTACTCACAGGTATGTCAATGGTAGATGCTAGCCGTGTTTGTTTAAAGTTCAAAATTGTCAATCTAGCCTCATTTGCAACCATGTCCTAATTTACCCCTCGCAAGGTTGCAGTGGGCAGGAAGTCTGTCTAGAGATTTTCTTGTAAAATCGTGATGTGTCGCGGCGCATAAGCAAGCAAACTGTTGGGACTTATCTGCAATTCTGGACATAAATTGTTGACATAAGTGCTCATGTTGGACATAAGTGCTCCCTCTCACTCATCAATCATGTTGGTTGGTGTGTTCAAAGCCAGACGAACTTGAAAACCCTTGATATTAGGGAGAAGAGAGGCGGAGTTTCCCCACAATTTTTATCCACGATATTGTAGGCTAGATTTATGTAGACACTAGATTGATTAAATTTTAAACATTTTAATTTCTGGTGGTGATTCATGACGAAAGAACACCTATAACTATAAAAAATTATAACGTTTTGAATCTAACATGGAATATTTTATGTGATCATAATATAGATGGAGGGTGCTTTCAATGACCAAGATTTCCGTGCTAAAGTAACGAGAGCCGAATTTGAAGAAATGAGTGCAGATCTCTTTGATAGAGTTGCAGATCCTGTTATCCAAGCCTTGAAATCGTCTTCAGTTACCTTGGTATATTCCTAATATTATAATATATTAATTTAATTGTCCGTTCCCGGTAATTTAAATTGATCGATAGATATTTTACTTATTCTTGCTGTAAACAGCCAGGTAAGGGGGTCAACTGTACTTAAGATGCCCAGATAGTTCACGAGCAAATTGTACAAATTGTCTGGTTAGTATGGACAAAAACCAGAGACGTTTCCAAAATAATGGCTCTAAATCTAAAATATCGTAAAGAGCAAATTATAGGATATTTGGGCATTACCCTCCTGTTTCAACGTTTCACGTCTTTGTCGTACCCAAACACTATATCATAGGTTTAAATGAAGTACTATTATAGATGGCAAACGCGAAGGGTTTACTTGTTCATTTGTTCATTTCGCCAAATTAAAAAATTCCTAAAAACAAAAATTCCCTTTCTCTATTCTTTGTGCCCACTTGTTTTGTGCCGACTTGTTTTGTGCCGACTTGTACTACAATTAAATACAATTTAATACCCCCGTGAGATGCCCCCGTAGATACGGCCCTGGGCAGATCTTAACATGTGGCAAACTTGCCGTTTTTCTGTGGTTAGGAGACTGAGATTGAAATAGTGGCGTATTCCACCTGATCATGAGAGCGGCTTTTGTTGATCATAATCTTTATTTCGAACTCACGTTTGTCTTGTTCTATTCACAGGATGAAATTGACAGTGTGCTTGTTCTTGGGGGTGGTTTTAGAATTCCTAAAGTACAAGAAATTCTATTGAACGCTGTCAAAAAGTAAGGAATTATTGTAAATCAAACGAAAGTGAACATTTGAAAGTACAAAAACATGTATTTTTTAAACTTGCGCATCAATTAACTTGTTTTCATTTTAGGTCTGAACTAAGTAAAAATATTAACGCAGACGAAGCAGCAGCTATGGGTTAGTGTATAAGATTATTCTTCTATGGAACGAAACAATCTCATTGTTCTAAAACAAAAGCAATTGCCAAATGGGGCCAATGGAAGCACTGTGCCGAAAGCTGCGAGGAGGTTATTGCGAAGTTAACTTAACTGCGTCGAAAGCGCATATAATACAGGGTTCGTACGGTCCCTGGAAATCCTGGAAAGTCCTGGGTTTTTAAAATTATGAAGGTGCACGAACCCTGATAATAGTACTGGCAATAATGCTTAGTATTGATTAATGCATCTATAAACGCGAACATTTGTAAAAGATGCAAAATTAAAGTGCATGTATCTATCTATTTACCTCTTTTAAAACAAGTAACCCTATATATACTACTTTATATAATACAGGAGCCGTTTACCAAGCTGCTCGACTAAGTAAAGGATTCCGCGTGAAAAACTTTGTGGTTAAAGATGCCAACGTTTATCAAGTAAAATACCGTGTAAAACATGAACAGGAAGCGCATATCAGCATATCTCAGAGGGTGTTCGAATGCTGAATGCTGAAGGAGCGAGAGATAGGAAAAAATCACAATATTGGGTAAGGGAGGGGGAGGCTAAAGATCTCAGAGGGCGTAGTGGTATAGTGTTCGATCGAATGCTGCGAGAGGAGTCTAGAGAAATCACAATATGTGACAAATTATTGGGAGGGGGGGAGGCTAAAGATCTCAGAGGGCGTAGTGGCACTAGTTCGAATGCTGAAGAAGCGAGAGTCTACTAGAAATCACAATATGTGACAAATTATTGGGAGGGGGGGAGGAGGCTAAAGCCTTGGTACGAGATTTCATCAGACATGTATTAAGGAAAATTTAAAGATAAATTGGTTTGAAAAATGTGAGTTATTCATACATACATTTCTTATTCCGGGGCTTTTCACGCAATGACAGATTATATCGCACTGGTCAAGTTTCATTCAACTCCTGCTCTCTTTACACCAGGTAACATTTGACAGACCATTAAAAGACAATAAAGGCGAAGAAACAGGTGAATTGAAGACAGTGAGAAGAACATTATTTCATTATAATAATGTTGTTCCTCAAAAGAAAGTCATGACCTTCAATAAAAACACAGATGACTTCAAGTTTGCTGTTCGTTATGGCGATGTAACCTTCCTTACGGACATGCAACAAAGGTATGTTTTGGGTTTTTCCCACGTTTTGTTTATTTTTTCTATCCTTAGTTGTAGTCTTACATTACATTTCGTAAATTTAAGTCTATGTCCAGAAAATTTAAGTCTATGTCAGAAATCTATTTCAAATAATTATTATTCATAGTTCCGGTGAGTGATTATTGTTGCCCTATACTTCGAAATCAGCACCACATAGTAGTAATACATATCACGGCAACACGTTTTATTCATTGCTGGGTTAAGGCAATGTTTTCAAACACAAACAGTAGAATTTTAGCCAAGTAAGATAGTGATATCGAGTTTGTGCCAGTAAATTGCGAAGGATATAAAACGAATGTAGGAACCTTTTTTAAAAAAACGAGAAGGAATCAATATTGCCGTCCTATTTATTCGTTTGTTATGGTTTCGTGGTTTAATCGAAGCATACCCTTTCTTTAATTTTGTAGTATGATTGGCAGTTCTCATCTCTTCGACGTACAAGTAAAAGGTGTTGCTGAATCTTTTAAGAAACATGAAACAGACAAAACAGATTCAAAAGGAATTAAAGCTTACTTTACATTGGATGAAGCAGGAATTCTCTCATTAGAAAAAGTATGTAGTACACAGCAGCTTCTTAATCTCTCTATTTAGTTGCCAGTGGTGTTTTGAGCAGTTCTTTCGAGTCTTACGGACTGATTGCATAGATAATTTTTAGTCTGGGTTTAAGAAACTTGGAAGTAGACCATGATTTTGTACTTGCTGAGAATGTCGTACTTGCATGCTTTCTTACAAATTTACCACGACAATAATTCATGCATTTAGCTCTCGCGTGTTATTTCTTTCACATTTCCAAATTTCAGCAACCGGACTGAAATCTCAGCTCGCACGGGGCCTTTTTTAACTATATAACTGGGGGAAATCGGATTTGCTCCCCCCCCCAGTCATATAAATTCTGCCCCCAGACGAGTGTACGCGATGTTGAATGTATTTATTATCTGGGGGGATCAGAGTGGTCTCAAAATGCACGAAATAGCGTTTCAGAACCCTCATATTTTCAAAAATTTCCGGGGGAGCATGGCCCCGTACCCCCTACTCCACTAGCTAGAGATACTCGGCCTTTGGTCTCGAACGGTTTGGTCACACTAATGTAAACATCGTGGCTACTGCCCTGATTATGAATATGGACAGCGAAAATGAGACCTCACAGGTATAAAAAATCTCTCCCTTCCATCTCGCGCCTTCGGCCAAACCTTGACGGCCCTAATTTTCCCTGTTTTGACAAAAAGTGTTTGCTTTTTCCCCCCAGTGAAAATTCCTTTAAAAAAGGCACTGAGCTCGTGGGCTGAAACTTACCCATGAAATAAGCTCATAATAGAAATAATAGAACGACTCATGATAAATAAATAATAGAACGACTTCATAGTGTTTATTTTCACATAGATTGAATCAGTCTTTGAGAAAATACCTGAACCTGAAAAAGAAGAACCATCGACATTTGCAAGTAAGTAAATACTTTTATAAAATAACATGTATATAACGCGTGCTCTGATTGGCCGAAACCCGTGTTTGGATCAGGCCATCCAAACACGGAAGACTATCGTGTTGTTGTTATTTTATAAAACAATTACTTTATGGTTTCCGTGTTTGGATGGCCTGATCCAGTGTGTGGGTGACATATGGTTGTATACTTGGCCGGATTGTTCCACGGTTACAGTAAATGATTGGTCACTATGGATTATGTTTCTGTAGATGGCTAATCAGTTGAGTTGTTATTCAGTCTAATAGTGAGCACAACTTTGTTCCCAGGGTATTTTCCCTTCCTCGCATTCTCAGAAAAGGCCCTGGGAACCGGGATGATAGTAAGCTGTCCAATGGCTGTTCACTTACATGTACGGATCGCCTGAGTGATATTTTTGTTGGTTGGTTGCTTGCCAGGTGCGTATACTGCATGTATTGTCTTCTTTCGGTCATAGTATGGCTCTCCTTTTAGAACTCGGAAGTAAAATTTCAAGTTTCTTCACTGGTTCATCTGATACAGATGGTTCAAAAGAAGAATCGAAAGACCAAGAGACTACGGTAAATGGTTTATATATTTAACCTAGCCTCACCAACCGAAAACCAATCTGTGATTTTCCACGGTAAAAGCGAAAAAATGATACACAACTAATATAATGCTTATACTGTAAACAAAAACTACTAAATACCGAATATTACAAACACTATTTATTCAACCATTCCCAGTCTGAAGAAACAAAGGATACTGAGAAGAGTGAGAAGAAGGAAGATGAAAAATCTGAAGCAAAGTCGAAGGAAGAGAAAAAAGACGATAGTGGAAGCACAAAAGGTGGCGAGGAACAGGTACAAGACTTTATTACAATATTACGACATTCACAGATGTATGTATATCATTTCTCATTGTATTATTTGCGTCACAAAATTACTGGATTCTGATTCATTCTCATGCGTACAATTATTTCATTAGTTGTACTGAAATAAAATTATAAACCAGTTGTGGGACTTGGGAACATGTTTAAAATAGGCCTTGTATTTTGGATGCAAGTATGTAATTTAGGCGTAATGTAAGGCCCTGTGAGGGTAATATAAACCCTCTGGTTATTCCGGGCATAATATTATCAGCCTCTGCATGACGTGTAAATTATTGCATTTTATCTTTAGAAGAAATCAGAAGAAAAAGAAAGTGAAAAAGCGAGCGAAGAAGATCAAGGCGAAGAAAGCAAGAGTGAAGAAAAGAAAAATGATAAGACAGAAGAACAAAAGAAAGAAACGAAGGAAAAGAAACAAGAAGATAAAAAAGAAGGGAAATCAGATGATAAAAAAGAAGATGAGAAAGTTAAAAATGAAAGTGAAAAGAACAAGACTGATGAAAAGACTGAGAAACAAGCTCCACCAAAACCAGTCACTATCCGTGAACCTCTTCAAGTTCAATCTGAAATTGTTGATCTACAAGAAATGTCTTCTGATAGATTTGACGTCGCTGTAAATAGGTAAGACATTATTTTATGTTTTAAATCAGCACAGGCGTACAGCATGGTTTATAGACACATGTCTTGCAAACGAATTAAAACAATATCTGGCGCAATTTGTTGACACTGTTAAATGCTGTTAGGGCTGAACCAGCAAGAAGGACTTCAACTAATGTTTCACTGAAACCTGAAATCTAGAGGAAATGTTCAACCTGCAGGGCATACCGAGAGGCGGTGTAAACTCGACAGCAGATTGAGCAGATTAGAGATCGATTATTGTTCACAACTTTGTCAAAAGCAAATTCGCATCTCTTTGCTAACGTTGCATAAATTTTCGCACCGTGCTAAACTATTTTGTATCCAAATTGTATCTAGTCTCCTGTGCAGCCATTATAACAAATTCGTTCCCTCTTGATGGAGAGGAAATAGCCTTCACAACAACTCTGCATGAGACTAGCTTGTATGAGTAACGAGGTAAGATATTTCGTATATTTAGACTAAGAAATCTGAAAGCTCGTGATGATGCTAAAATAGCGAATGCTCAAGCAAAGAATTCATTGGAAAGTTTCTTGTTTGAAACACGAGATAAATTATCTGATGAGGAAGGTGAAACATTAATGACTGAAGATGAGCGAGAGAAACTTGAGACAGTTTTATCTGAAATATCTGATTGGTTGGATGACGAAGGATGGGATACTACTGAGGATGTGAGTATTAAAATCTATATTGAGTGACGTCACAACTCGTACACGTTTAGCTTCCGCCACTTTGGGTGGCAAAATCCTCCATTCCCATTGGACAAATTCAATCTTATTGAAATGAAATCCAACATGGCTGACATTAATCGTACGCCAACTTTCCTTAATAACTCGAGTTCTAGACATGCTAAAACAACAAACTATACACCAAACTACTCCTCGTTGTTCACGGATTCTAGTGCCTTATAACTTTCGCAGACATAGCGCCTTATAACTTTCAGTATTTCGCAAGATATAAGCGAAAACGGCACTTCGATGAAATCCACGATCATGCCACCCAAAATAGCAGAATATTTAGCATTACGTCATGATCTCGCGTGACTGCACGAGCCGAATACTGTAATTCTTTGCATAAAGGTACATTCACACGCTGCGATTTGTCGGGCCGATTTCAGATGCACGTTAATGATATTGAAAAATACGTGGCAAACGTCATCTGGTGACATCATCAACTGAAAATATTCGTCATTAACATTCAGCAAAACCTAAAATCGGCCCGACAAATCGCTGTGTGTGAACGTACCTTAATTCTGCCGTTTGCCACCGAGTTGCCTGTGGAGGAGGCTAGTATTGGAGTTAGATCAATGGGATTATGTGTTGCTGAATGGAATTGAACTTATATATACAAGAAGTATGGCATGCATGTCTCTCACGTAATTTAAGTTATTCTAAATTCTTGTTTTGGAACCTATTATATAATGTGACAATCGCTCGACTGTACAATTGACAGTACCGAAAAAGATGGCTACTAGCTTTGCGCGTAGTTAACCGCACTGAATCTCCCATAATTATCCTACCATAGTGTTTCGAAATTACACATATAATACTTATTTTGTTTCTGGCGTTTAGCACGTTTAAAGTGTTTATCTATTACGAAAAGTTGTTATAAGACTACAAAGCATTGTTGTTAAGTGTACCACCGTCATCTTTATCGGTTGTCATTTGACATTATTTGACAACCACGAGGGTAAAGCTGCGAACAAGGAGCCTGACAGTTTCATCTTGAAAACTCATTAATTGAGCCTATCAAGCCTCTGATTATACGTCACATGCTTTGGTGTTATAGCCGATAAGACATCCTTAACACTCCTTATTAGTATTCTATATGTCAAGCCTACTAATCTTAGCGTACTATGAATATATGAAGAATATTGAAGCAATAAACTGAATGAATTTCCCACACAATTACAACAATTGAAATTACACGTAGCGATGAAGTAAAAAGAGACCTTGAGGCTTATAAAGACTTATACATCTCACAGAATCGACTTATACACCAATATTACATATTACCATCACAAACACAACATAAAAGGACATGACTATATACAAGTAGTGCAATTAGAACAAGCAGAATATAGCAAGCAAAATATGAAGTTGTTTGTGAAGTGCATGGAAAGTTTCATATAATTATATGGTCGGTGAGATTCTGGTCCCGCAACTGGCAATTTCCTCATAGTCATACGAATAAATAAACTGATCGTGAATCAACTTCCATTCCTTTAGGTTTACAAAGCGAAATTGAAAAAAATAAAGGAAGCTTCTAAGGACTTTTATTTAAGAATATTAGAATTAAGAAATCGTCCTGAAGCACTGGAGAATCTACATCGAAGTTTGAACTTAACTGTGACATTTTTAAAACAAGTTGCTCTGATGAAAGAGAAGGACGAGATTTTCACCAACAAAGATTTAGAAGATGTCTGGAAAGTACTCAATGAAACAGTTGTAAGTATTGTACACCATTTGGCAAAGTGGCTGTCAGTAGTTTTTATCCCGTAATTGATTTCTTGGAAGGTAATCATCCCTGTTTTATTGAGTGCTTTTACATTATGTCCAATGCTGTGAATATATATTAGCAGATATACCCTCCTTGAGAAATCAACTGACTTAATACTGAATTGCTTGGTTAAGTTAATTAAAGTGTTAATTAATATTCAGTCAGAAATATATTGTTTAATATTGAGTCCACATTAATTCATTATCCTATTTTCCTTTCCGTGAAATAGGAATGGCTTTATACGACAGAGAAGAAGCAAAATGATACCAAACCATCAGAAAATCCAGTTTTATTGGTCAAAGATATTGTACAGAAGACTGGAAAACTGGATCGGGAGTTAATGTATCTATTAAACAAAGCTAAATACTATGTTCCCAAGACAAAACCAACAGGTAATAATACAAGAGAGTCTAACTGACAGAAGTCACATATTCCTGCGTGCTGCTTAATTGTAAAACTGAATTTCATGCTTTTAAGTTAAGCATTGCGTCACATCCATGAAATTCATTTTTAAGAGAATGCTTTTGATAGCAGTTCTCAGAAAACAGAGTGGAACACGAGGTGGGGGTGGTGGCAAAGAGATGCGTAGTGCCTTGCTCGCATACGTTGTCTCGTGCCCTCGCCACGCCTTTCAGAATATCTTACAGGAATATGAATGTTCAGGGAGGACCTGCAGAGGAGAAAATAATAACTGTTGTTTCCAAGAATGGAACACTGCGGTGATGAGTTAACTACCTGAATGTCCGAATAGATGTATCCTTCATATTTTCTCTATTCTGTCATTGTAAGAGATCGAAACCCAGCCGGACCAACATTTAGTGTGTTCAAAACTGAGAAGGTGATGTCTGTCCAAGGACGTTAACCGCACACACTCAGATACCAAAGATCTATTCCTTAGCTCTTTCCGTTGGATAGTGGTGTTTTCAGGCGTTCCAAAATTGGTCGTTGATTGGTATAACCCAGATTGAATTTAGTATTATAAATTAAAGGTTTTTTTAATAGACTGTTAGGTTCAGCGGGTACCACATCAGTAGGTTGAAAAGGTTGAAAAATCGCTTTCTATCTGATAACGCTCTCTGGGCTTCGTACAAATGGATGAGTTAATTTGTCTTATTATTTAATTTTTAGATAACAGTACGAGTACCAATAGCACAGAAAGTGAAGCAAAACCTGAAGATAAAACGAAAGAAGATAAAACGAAAGAAGATAAAACGAAAGAAGATAAAACGAAAGAAGATAAAACGAAAGAAGATAAAACGAAAGAAGATAAAACGAAAGAAGATAAAACGAAAGAAGATAAAACGAAAGAAGATAAAACGAAAGATAAAACGAAAGATAAAACGAAAGGAGATGAAACGAAAGAAGATAAAACGAAAGAAGATAAAATGAAAGAAGATAAAACGAAAGAAGATAAAACTAAGGAAGATGAAACTAAGGAAGATGAAACTAAGGAAGATGAAACTAAGGAAGATGAAACTGGTGATAATAAGACAGATGATAAAGATAAACAAAGTGAAAGCAAGGATGAAACAATATCAAGTGAAAGTGAAGATAGCCAGGAAACGAAGAGGGAAGATAGTCAAGATAAACAAAATGAAGATAAGGACACAGAAGATAATAAAGATGATACCACGACTAAATCTGAATCCTCAGAACGTCATAAAGAATTATAGTGATAAAACAAAACAAGTGTGAGCTATGCGTGCATTACGTCAGAGAACTTGAGTAAGCAAGAATGACAGTGGCCTGAATTGCAAACGCTCATTCTTTGAGATGAGCTCGTCTGAAATTCAGGTTACAATGTCAACATCTTCAAATTGTGGGTTATCAATTTAATTTGGCTGTTATATAACCGTCACTGTATCTAAGTTATCAAGACTGAAATAAGATCTAAGTTATCCAGATTAAAATTAAGAGACTGCCGATATTTGGAGAAAAGGCCCTTCGTCAGAGAATTAAAAACAATTACTTAGCTAACCAATTTCTTAATAATTACTCTCTGACAATGGCCATGTGCTCGATACCTAGGTATTCTTTTGTATTTTTCAGGCTGAGGAGAACTTAAACAACGGTTTTACTAAGTAATGCCAAGAACTGCATGTCATACTGTATAAGGAAAAGGAAGAAAATTAGCCGGGTATATTTAATAAGAAAAAAATTGGTTTTGCGAAAACACGAAAATACTTTGTTGTACTAGTAGTAGGTGTTTGTAGATGTAATATTCAAACGACTAGACGCGTTGTCATCTTGTTTGCTTAAGTTCTCTATATCATTGGAAATGAACAGCTAGGAAAAATATTTAATTTATAAATACTGTTTTTAACTTCTTTATTCATTTAAGTCGTTGCGCATTAAAATTGTAAAATATATTTTCCTCCTTGAATTTTACTAACCCATGGACCATGGTAATATAAAGTAAACATTAGGTGGATGTAGCTCAGTGAATCAGTGATCCTGTACTGTAGGTGGTTTGCAACCATTCTCAAGGGGATTCAAAGAATAAATGACGCCATGTTGATGAAATTTGAATTGCAAACAAGGAAATTCCTTCGTCATGTTCATCGAATATGGCGACGATGACGTAACGTGATATACTTTCTGCATATACATTCTCTGGCTTTGCTCACCTCCCAGCTGTGTCTTGAAAATTTGGACAATCAGTTACTATTATATTATATCGGTCAACCTGCGTTCAGGGCCTCCAAAAACGCCTGATCACAGGTTATTACACGAATTGGTGTGATTGCATAATAATCTGGTTGATTTCTATTCTTGAAGCGTACTAAGTAAATGTGAGACAGGTGAAAGTCAGGAATTAAATTAAAGACGCCCATATTAACCAACAAAACATTTAATTTGAAAAGAAAAAATATTACAAGACAAACACAACGAGTTATACATTATCAAACATACAGCAAACAAACTTCAAAAGCCTATATAGTAATTTATAACGTGCCTGTACCTGAAGTGTATTTGATCATTTTAGTGTTATATTAGTCCAAAGCCTTTACTGTACGTTATAGCTTTCACAAGACGTTCTTCTAACTGGCTTTTCTTTGAATAATCAGGGATAAGCATTACATTGAAACAGGTGTGAGCAGTTGGCAGGCTGGAAATAAATAAATATAATAGTTAAATACTTGCTACATTATTTTAACTGATTGGAATCAGTGTTTGGAATATCAAAACCGAGTTCCCATTCGGAAATCTGTATATACTCAGCGGTCACTGCCATGGGAAAGAGGGACTGTATATGAAATTAGGAGCACAAACAAGGAAAATCCTTTGCCAAATACATCCAACATGGCGGTGATTACGTAAAGTGAGAAGCACCTATTTTGGGTGAAAGCCAGATTCTCTCAAGCAAACACCAAGAACGACAATATACCTGTTAGAATCAGGACCTTGTCTTGCAATAACAAGTTTGAGTTTTGCCAAGCCACCAATAGGCACACGATCACTGCCTGTGATGAACATCAAAAGTCGTTTCTTTTGTTCAAGGGAAAAATTGTGAACAATATCCCAGAACCATCTAAAAATGAAAATTTGTAGAATGTGGATCAAAATTCGCCCGGCTGGGTGTCTGTCTCATGTAAAAACTACCGTTCGGTTTAGAAAGAGAGAAAGAAGAGTACAAAGACAAGTTACTGCGAGGTTTGCGTTCAAATAACGGAGAGTTTCATGGATGCACACTTTACGTTAAACATAGATTACCTTATGATTGGTGAAGTTTCAGTAAAACCTCCTTCATATTCTGTTGTACTCTCCAGAGCTTCAAAATCAAAATCCTATAGAAGTGAGTGAACGAGACTCGGTATTAACAACTAATCAAGAAAAGCATATGCAAAGGCAGCGCAAACCTTCATGGGGCCGTTACATGACACAACTTTAATATTAATTTAACCATGAACAAGTGTCAGTTGTCCTGTTCAGATATTCCATCAATAAACGAGCTACTTTTAAACATATCCCCATAAACCCTAGCTCCTACTTTAAGTTACTGACGGAGAACTCTAGTTAAGCATTTTTGAAAAAAATGTCCTTCTCAACGTCCACACCCAAAAGGTTGCAATAAATTTTTGGCAGCACTGACATCTACAGTACGTCATGACACATCACTTTATTGAGAATAGAGTTCTTCACATTATATTTCGCGATTACGTCCCAAGTTATAAATGATATTCAATATACCTTGCTGCCACAAACAAGCAGTTCCACCTCCTCTGGTCGAAATAGTTGCTTCAAGGGAGATTCTTTGGTGACCATATCAAAACCTTGTTTGAATGGTCGAAACTAAATATGATGTCATAACAATATATTACCATTCATATATCGGGTAGCTCAACCAATCAGATTTCAAAATCTAGCTCATACAGTGCATTCCGTTTTATGATATACTCTAATTGGGGGATACATTTTGATGGTATACATTCAAATTTCGCGCCATTTTTACATTAAGCCAAGGACATATAAATAGCAATACCTGGTCTTCGATAGATTTGTTGAGAATGTAATCTACGTAGAGGTGAACATATTTCTGAAACATAAATTAACTAAAGATTGATACAGATTCCTGCCAGATGTATTCAACTTTAAACAAAAGGCTCACTTATGGTCTACGCAAGCATGGATTTAAGCGGTTTATTCATAGACGTTGACGAAGAGACAAATCACCCAAAATGTCACCCAAAATGTCACCCAATGACCTACCTAATGAGACAGTTGTAATAAAATTATTGCTATATGCTATTTTGAACAATTTTGTATAGCATTCACAATATAGGACAGGGGTCGAAATAGAGAAAAAATATGGCCTGACAGTTAGTTGAACTGCCAAAATGGTGAGGTCGCAAATGAAATGAAACATGATGAAATGAATGCCATTTTATTTTGACTTGATTTTTCGCCAGCCATCTCTCAAATATGGCCTGCTTTTGGCCATTGGCAGGCCGCTATTTCGAGTCCTGATATAGGACCTTGTTATATAAACATATTTTCGTTGTTTTAAGTTGCGTTTACACTGCGATTTATTGCGCCGATTTCGTATCCATTTTTCGTATGATATCTAAAAAATACAAGTGAACGTCATCTGATGACATCATCAACTGAAACTTTCGTTTGGCAAAACCTGAAACCGCCCCGACAAATCGCAGAAGTGTAAACGTACCATTACCGATAGACAAAATTAACATGCCTTGTTAGGAATTGGTGACCAATGGCTCCGTGGAATCGACATCCACGAAAGAGTCATTCTCATTAGGAAAAACTGACAAATCCTACAGTATATTCGCTGGTAAAGTACAGTATCTCAGATTACCTTTCGGTTTTCGTTCGTGACCGGTATATCTTTACCGTTTTCAATCAACTCGTGAGTTAGCAGATTTCCAAAAACATCCGTGTAACTGATTGCAAACGAACAGAGAAATGTATTTTCTACATCTCCTTCAAAATCAAGCATATTCTGCAGACTGTTGGCGATCACCTAAAAATCCAAAGAAACTCACGATAAGGGGGGTGGATCCAACTTGATTTGGTAGAAGGTTGCTAAGCGGGTGGGTGTTGATCATGGAGTGCCATGGTCCAAAGACCGCGCTGGTGCTAGGGGGGGGGATGGGGGGGATAGAAATGCTAGATTCTAAGCTAATTTAGAATAATTAGATAGATAATTTTTGAAAAATAGGGTTTTATAGGCGGTCAGAGAAACGCAAAGCCCCCAAAATAGCTATTGGATTTATTAATACTCGATACATAAAGCAATAGAAAGAAATGGAGTTGTTTTGCAACATTGCTTTGGGTCTTAACGTTTAGGGGACAACGTTGATGAATAAACTGCATGCTAATACAAGCGATTATACTATAGGCATTCTCAAGCAATTCAACCAACCAATGATTTGACGAGCATTGGTTAACTACATTATGTATTTACTTACAGGATGAGAATCTTTAAGATCAACCAAACTACCATTTCTACCAAACAACTTTCTGTAAACAACCATTGGAAAATGTACATCCAGTATGATATTATTATAGATTGCTAAACCCAACATTAGACCAATCAACGTGAACTGATCATGACCGTCAAACGATGTTGGATTAAACCAACACTGTCTTGTGTCTGTATCGTATGTGAACATTCCTAAAATAACATAGATACATATAATTTGCAAAATATATTTTTACACGTGAGATGATTGTACAAAATCCTAAAGTTAAAGGCAACAGCATGACGAAATTGCATACGACATAAATAAATGTCAACACTTTGGAGCACTATATTTTCTAAATTATCTTTTGTCACTTTTTATTAGCAAGAGTCAAAATACCATATCGGAAACTTGGGAGAATACTTCTAAACTGGCTTTCTCGAATTTCTAATTAAACACCAGTCGTCTGGCTTAACATTTTCTCTAACGATTTCTTAAATTCCTGATTTGACCTATTTAGTAAACTGTTTATTATATACTGTTAGAATAAACCCTTTGTCAAATTCATGGAATATAATTTGAAATGAAAAGGAATTTATGGTGATGATCGATGAAGTAAGGTGAGAACCAGCTACATATATGGTCCTTAGTCATCTAGTACCATCGTCTGTAATGTATTACATGTTATCGTAAATCAAACCAATGCCCTAGCTAAAATCACGCAATTAGCAAAGGCTGGTACTAGTGACGTAATTATTTATACGATGAACTGTAATGTTTAATCAGACCTACACATACCATAATCTGGATTAAAAATGTGTTCGACAACCAACTGGAAAAATTCCTTGGATACGCCACCCTCGTCTAGACCTTGTTCACCAGCAAACTCAACAAATAATTGTTTCTTGAGGTCATGAGGATTGTCTTGGTATATCATTTCAAGCTAGTAAAGAAAAAAAGATTGTGCTTTTTTAACGTTCCACGCTTGAATAGAGGAGGGAAGTAAGAAATGAAAGAAAATGTATATAACGTACGGTACATTATTTTCCCAGTTACCTCATGCCGGATTGCAAAGGAGTGAATCGATTTCATGGTTTTTTACGTAATTGGGCTGTTGTTTACATAACACCGGGCTGTTGGGCCGTTGTTTACATAATCTTACAGGGTTCGTACGGCCCCTGGAAAGTCCTGGATTTTTTTCTTATCCTGGAAACCCCTGGAAAAGTCCTGAAATTTCAAACTAACCCCTGGAAAACTGAACTTGTGTTAAAAAATATTTATCTAAGTAATATTAAACCCGCACAAAGTGTCGATGTCTTGGAAAAATTATTTTTGTCTTGCTTTAAATACCCCTGAAAAACTCTGGAAAATGACAGAAAAACGGCCTGGAAAGTCCTGGATTTTTAAAATGATGAAGGTGTACGAACCCTGATCTTAGGATGACAGTCGCAGACAATGTTTATGCTTACGCGAAACTTTCATGTTTGTCAAGGTTAAATCTAATAAATGAATGAATTTGAACTACCCTCACTCTGATGGACTAAGATAATTCAAAGTGTTAAATTGTTCGTTACAAATATTGAAGTATCATGTGAACATAGACAATTGTTTTCTTATCTGCACCTGTTCAATTTACGATAAATGGAAGTAACGGTAAAAATACATTCAGCAAAATCACATCGCTTATAAGGTAATGTGGAAAAGTGACCCCTCGAGTGATCCGGAACCGAATAAACAGCGCAATTTGGTACCTACATTGCAATGAAGAGTGTTTTTGCACAAAGTTTACTAGTTTAGAACAAAATATATCACAATGTTTATTTTGTTATATCGTTGCGATCGTGAAGTCTTCAAAACGCTTTCTCTTCTTGCGACAGAACTGCAATTTTAAAGGTTATGTTGTGTGTATGTTGCGTGTATGTTGTGTGTATGTTGCGTGTATGTTGTGTGTGAGTTAGTGGCGCCAAGTGGAGCGGTGTACTTGCAGTCCTACGTTGGTGGAATCTGGTATGAAAAGTAACCCAGTTACAAGTAGAAAGTGAAGTACGAGATGTGAATATTTAAACTTACATTTACTAGAGCGTCCTGAATCAAATTGTCCCTATGCACAGTTAACTTGAGATATGGTGTTGGCTGTTGACCACGTAGTAAGCTATATAGGTGTGTGAGACGTCTTTCTTGCAACATATTAACACGATTATCATAAAACATCCATACACTCTTTATAGGAGTTGTGAGAATAAAGTTACAATCCATAAAGGAAAAACCTTCTTTTGTTTTATACAAAGTAAAATCACGATCTACCGCTATTTCTTCATTCAACGGCTCGTTAATAAACTCATCAAATGGCAGCAGAGGTTCTCGACAATCTAGTACATCCAAGTCAAGTCTTTTTGCCAAAGTTTCCTCTTCTTCAGACTCACCAGTCTCCATAGGTTCCTCCGTTGAACTTAACTTATCAAACTTCCCTCCCAGAAGTGAAGAATAATGAAATAGTTTCAAACATTTTGTAGCATGAGCTATGACTGGATCTTCATTTACTGTTATAGAACTAGAGCTTGATGAAGGACCATCGATCACACGAAGTGTTATAAGATGTTGAAGCATTTCAACTTTCCTTCTTAAAGAATCTCTGGGGTGTTCGCTCCACTCAAGTACTAGCGGCACTTGAATATTAAGGGGAAGTAAGGACACAGCCTTGCAAAAACATGGTAGAGCATTTTCTAAATATTCCGGTTGATTTAAATAAGGATTTTCGAAAATGATTAGAAATTGTTTGAAATAGTTCGTTTTATTAACATACTCTTTGCGTTTTAACTCAACTTCGATCGCTGTCGACAATGTTCCTAAGGAGTTTATTAACGTATTTTCAACGGCAGAGTTCTGCAGGTTAGACAATATTTCATACATTTTCCTGACAGACTCGAAATCAACAGCTTCATCATTGTTTGACTGCGGAGGAAAACTTTTGTTTAGTGATGATGATTTAGTGAAGACATCTCCAAGAAGACTAACTAATTGTTTAAAGTTGTTTTCTTGCTGACACGAAGTTATAACCTCATTTAGTTTTTCTTGTGTCAGAAATATCTCTTCCTGTTCTGTAGAAAGAAATATACAAAGAACTAAATGAATGTAGCACTAATAGAAACAAATACACAAAAGAGATAACTTTGTCTTAAAACCTCTCTATTGAACAAGTTTTACTAAAGTCTATGTTCACCCTATATTAAGAGCACATACATGCCGAGTCCAAATTTGGATTTCAAATGGAAATTGGCACATTTGATACGGAAATTGGCACCCCTCCTGCACCCCCCTTGGTCAAGGCTAGGTGGGGTGTGCACCCCCATGCACCCCCAACAGTAAATCCATCACTGCAGCCATGTGGTTGCTACATGATTAGTTGGGAATACTTTTCAGCAAATCTTTCAAATCAAACTTTCCAAAATACATAATAATAAATTGGAATGTATTAGTGGGTCGAATCACTTGTGGGAGAATGCATTTTTGAGTGCTCTGAGATAATAGGATGCCCGATGGAGACAGAAATATTATATGCATGTATGCATCCAACACGGACATTTCAGGAAGTGATTAGACTCCATTTGGCCATACCAGAAACAATACTATTACAGACTATTCACACAACAGGAACAAATATATTTCATATTAACGTATTTCATGGTTTACCTGGAACTTTTACAGGTTTTTTTGGTTTCTCGCTAACTTTAGGAAGTTCTGCAACACAAAGATTTGCTCTTTCTTTGAACAACTGCAATGCAATAGCAGCTCCTTCATCATTCCCAACTGGTGCAGGTCTGTTCTGAGCACAAGATTTGTTCTCACAGTTTGCCTTACCACAACCATGAGTCACTTGATGGTAGTACCTCTGAAGAAGGTTTTGGAATAACATTTTTTTTCTAAAAAGACAAACAGCTGTGAGTTCATGATAACCAGAGTATGGTATCAGACATCAAAGTAGTGAGGGAACATATGTCAAAATGAAATAAAGGAGTAGGGGGAAAATACCCAGGGCCCAGGGTATTTAATGGGGCCTGGAAAAGTTGGGTAAGCATGATCGCAATTGTGTGATGGGAGGGGGTCTACAGCCAAATTCATAAGGATTAAAAGTATTTTAGAGGCTGCCTATTTTTTATGGGAGCGAGGGGCCCTGCATTCCCCAACCTGCCCTGGGCCTATGACTAGGTTGCCGCCATTGATTTTGAAGAACATGATAATACTATCTCCCTTATGTTTTTATACAATGACAAATACTGGGCCCAGACTATACAAAAGATTTATAAGCATGCCTATTAGCAAGATTTAAAATCCAAACAAAGTATTCTTAGTTTTAAAATTTGGAAGTTAATGAACTTAATTTAAAACCTGGCTGTGCAACGTCTGGGTCACTGCAATCCTTGACCGAGCTGTACACTGGCCACTTTTGTTTATAGGAAGCCAAATCACAAAACATGTTTGTTCTAGGTTCGTCATTTGGGATGCTTTGAACAAACTACTCTAATGTGATATTAAGATCGAGATTTTGGCATTTCATATTTGTTTTCAGATGTGAACAAGACTTTTTCACCCTTTGACATGAGATGATCTCACTCTGCCATATTGTAATTCAAAGTTCAAAATATAGAGATGTTTAACTTTGCTACAAGAGGGCAGGAAGAGTGTGATCAAGCACGCTCTCTAACTCTCACAGCTTCTGAACAAGATGTATTTGCCACAAGACTAAAAGCAACCTTGCATCATGAGCATAAAACAAAGAGCCTGGTACAAGGTTGATTTATTCACTAAATTAATGTTATCTCTAATCATGCCATAATATGTAATCAGTTGCATTTTCGCAACTGCTCAGTTACTGTAGGTCTAAAAATATGCATATAATTTTGACTCGAAATTTCCATCTACAAACACCATCAACATTAAGCTTTATTGAGTGAGATGCCCAAAATATAGAATATTACCCTAAGGCTGTGCACATAGTTTCAGAACAGATTATTGAGCAATTTTTTATGTTATTAACTGCCCGGGCCAAAAATACTTACACTATAGAGAAATGAGTACGATATAGCTAAGTCCCCCTGCATTAAAAATGAATTTATTCTAGCAGTGAAACAACGAAAGGCAAAACACTGATCCAACATTAATGTCGTAGCGAAACAGCAAAGAAAGAAAGAAATGTTCAGTTTTTCAATTGTAAAATTATATAATTGTATAAAATATGAAGCTTCTTATATATAATTTATATAAGCTAATTATATATAATTTATGTGGTGTTTTTCTCACAAAAACCGAATCATTTGTATACATTGCAAAATATTCTACTCTCCGTGGTTAGTCTATGCCCAGCCTCAGCAGTTTATCTAACAATTTCAAGGCTGATAAAATTACTATTACCGAACAACCATTCAGAAAGAGTAAAAATTTCTTGCTCTTTCTCTTAATATCATCTAAATGAATGCGAAAATAACTATTTTGCACACTTTTCAGTGAAATTTGATGGCCTGGGGCCAGTTGTTCAAAAGCCGGTTAACTTAACCCTGGGTTAGTGGTAACTTTCATACAAGTTTCCCGACATCGGTTATATTAACATGAATAGTTTTTTCTATCAACCTTGTACTGAGCGATCGATAGAAGTTTTTGTTTACAAAGTTTTGAAATAAACAAACATGTAGAAGTATACAAACCAGAACAGCAGATTAAAATTTAACCCGGGGTTAGCGTTAAACTGGCTTTTGAACAACCGGCCCCAGGGCAGTTCATTTTTGTCCCGGTTAGTAATCATTAGTAGGACCGGTTAATTTACAGTCAAATCAAGTGTTCTGTTGCGAGGAACATTGCAATATTGTCACGCAATATTGCAATTTTGATTTGGAGATTGCTCTGAGCAATTTGCAACTGGTTCGAACAAATTGCAAATTGAAATTCACAAGCAGGTGTGTAAACAAAGCTTCTGATTGGCTTCTAGCAAAAGAAGAAACCAATCAAATGCTCCGAGCAATTGGATTGGAGCTTCCTTTTTGCTAGTAGCCAATCCGAGGCTTTGTTTACAAAACTGGTTGTGAATTTCAATTGCAATTTGTTCACACTGGTTGCAAATTGCTCAGAGCAATCTCCAAATCAAAATTGCAATATTGCGTGACAATATTGCAATGTTCCTCGCAACAGAACACTGGATTTGACTGTAATATGGTGTCAGCAGTTCTTGCTTGAACTCAAGAATGGCAATCTATGCAGCTTAACATTGGTGATTTCAAGCAAAAATGGCAGTCACCATCTTTAAGCTGTGTTGTCAAAAACATCACTTGCTTAAACTTTACACGAATTCAACACTGGCTTTGCAGAATTGCAGTTTCATGCAGGTGCTGTCCTTATTATGGCATAATGCCAAACATCATAAGGACAATATATTTTGTTTATACAGAATTTGTTTATTGAAAGTTAAACGTGAATCAATTGAAGAACAGTTAAACTAGTAATAATGACTATTAAAGGTATTAATTTCTGTATCAAAACTTCAAAATAAACAAAATTTCATTTCCCAAACATTGACTACCTACCTGGTGGTTCCATCACCTGAGCATTCAGCGATATCTGGTCTTCTTTCACTATCACAACTTCCATCACCTTGTTTTGAGAACATTGCCTTCTAAATTCGTCGTTCAGAACAAGATTTTCCAAAAAACAACATAATTTATAGAAAAAGAAACAGGCATGGCCTCCATCACGCCGGAAGATGGAATGATGGATAAAAGAAGAATATTAGGGATTTCTAATGAGAACAAGATAAATGGATGGGGATGTATTGGGATAGAAAAGGATAGAGTAGGAGTAGTTTTGTTTGCAGCGTCACTTTACACTTTTCAAGAGTTTACTTTTTCAAGGAAAATTGAATATGAAAATGAACATTTCGTTACATTTCAGTAATTTTAAGATTCACCATTGACGTCAATGGAAGTCTGAGAATATTCCGGAAATATTGTGAAATATATAATTATAATCCTTCAAAGACTGGAAAAAGCCAAGCCAATCAGCAGTGCGCAATGCCCCTTTTGCCCTTTGCCGAAAGGGACATTGGGACAAGGCCCAAGGGGGAGATTAAAACCAACTTAACCAAGATTTGTTATAATTTGACCATAATATTTTGCATTCCGAACGTACATACCATATTATTGATATTAATAAGCGGCGGACCATTTGATTTTGATGAAAGGACATTGGGACAAGAGGGAGATTAAAACCAAGATTTGTTATAATTTGACCATAATATTTTGCATTCCGAACGTACATACCAGCTATTGATATTAATAAGCGGCGGACCATTTGATTTTGATGAGGGCCCGGGGAGATTTTCATTGAGCCCGATATTTTTCTTCACCTCCTGACGCTGCTCGATATTTTTTGTCGTTCAAGGCTCTCCCACGATATGCACATATAAAATTTGTATATATTATATGAGATGTAACTTTGTACATGACATTCTTAAACTCATTGACTTGAGGAGCATAGCTTAGTAATAGTATCATGGTTGATATTGAATAAAAACTTTCATATGTAGAATATTAAAATCAGCAAGGGTGAGAGGTGGAGGCAGGTAGAGAAAAACCCAGGCCCATGCTCTTGAGGCTTGGTACACAAAATTTAGCAGGGGAATAACCATTTCACATCTGTCCTAGACGCCTTGTCGGCCGTGGGAACTGGAACAATTTTACAATCAATTTTTCATCGTCTGTGGCACTCGTTTTAAATTTTGTCAGTGGTATAGTCATTTGTCTCTGCTGAATACGAGGCTTCTGTATCCTCGCGACTCTCTCCTCCGCAGAGGCTTTTGAGCGAGCGCTGCACGCAAGATTAGCAAAGATTAAAGATTATAGCAAAGATTAATTGGGGGAGAACAAGAAACTTCATGTAAGTGCGTCTTATAATCTTTAATCTTTGCTAATCTTATGAAGTGCTTCGAGCTATAACAAAATACGATTGCCTAGCTCAGTATCAGGGTGTTTAACAGCGCCACAATGTTACTAATCCGTTTCAGGGTAAAAAGGTGAGAATTTCTAGGGGTCCAGGGGCGTCCTACCCCGGAAAATTTTGAAAATCTGAGGCTTCTCAAACGGTATTTCGTGCATTCTGAGACCACTCTGCTCGACTGAAACCCAGATAGTATACATTCAAAATTGTGTACACTGGTTCAGATCAGTTACTAAATAATCATTCAGTCTACTCGAAAGGCGTGTTCGATATTTTTATTGCCGTTTGTCCTTGCGCGATATTATTTTTTAAGACTTTTAAGTTGAAGTGCTTGCTCAATATTTTTTTGAATTCTACCCCCCATCAAAAATCAAATGGTCCGTCCCTAACTATGACAATCAGGAATTGAAATTACAACTAGAAAAGACTGTCACACTTTTGTCACACTGAATCCAAAAATGGCAGATGCGAAGATGGGAATTTTACTATATCGTTGTGGAAACACTGTTTGAATTTGACAAGTGACAACAAGTCTCCAGCGGAGGCAGGCGGAGGTGAAGACAGGCAAGCAAGCAGTATGTTTACCAGGTGATACAGTTGATTGAAAACCGTTTGCTGTTTGAAATTTTCGCTAACCTAACACCAAAATTCCACCTTATCGTCCCTCGACGTCTGTGATAAACAATGGCTTCAACGAAAGACGACATTGCCCATGAAGAGCGAAAGGTATTTCACGATTTTTACAACTACTTTTATTACATTGCAGTGCAGCTGTTTTCGTCTACACTATTCACTATACTAGATAATGCTTTCGGTATATTTTTACGATGATGTGTGCGGGAGTTTGATATAGAAATATTTTGTAGAGTTTGTATTATAGCGCAAAATTTATAGTTGGCATAACCAAAAAGGGGAGATTTCAGTGCGAGTACTTTAGACGAGGTCGGTAACAACTGCCGCTAAAATTGCCGCAAACGCTATTTACTTTTGACCATGTTTGTGACCTTGGTTTTATGTTAACGGCTGGATATATTGCTAATAGCGTCTTTGAGTTAATATATCTATATATAAATATAGCCGAGTAAGCCTCCTTGAGTTTACCTAACAACGTTTGGGCGACGCTGGGTTTCTTTCATGGCGTCAAGTGCGGTGTTACAAACCAAATCATGTTGGAAAAGTTTTACCACATTAAAATTTTATCAAAATGGGAGTGAATGCCAATTCCCTAAATTTTATTTAAATTGATAAATATTGCTTTGTTTAGCAATTTATTTTGCGTACGATGATCGATTTTTACCGCGGAAATTTAGCCAGAACAACGTGGTTGGCAAAGCAAACAATTCATGTTAATATAAATCGTTGTTTTGATCCAATGTGCCAAGTGGCATTTCCCGTTTTTTCAGCTCCAGTTCTCCAGACCTATTTGCGCTATTGTTTCTCTGAATTTACTCTTGAAATTTAATACAAGAGATTAAAAGGTCCATACTGTGCAAACGCTATACAAAAATATTAAACAGTTTTACAGGTCAGTGTAAATTTTTATTCCGATAGATTGGCGCTGATTTATTTTATCAAAGATGACAAAGTCAATGACAAATACAAGTATTTTAGAGTGGGCTTTATGAATGACATGAACCATTGTGTGTTAATTAAAATCGTTTTAAAAATAACAGGATCAATATAGCAAGGTTACAAGGTTTAATGCTAGTGCAATATACTATTTAAAATGCATAACTGACCAACAACACTGTATATTTACTTTAAAATTTAATAACAGTATGATACTGAGGAATTTTCAACAAGTGGCCTCTTATGTAATTATTGATGAATCTTCTGTCATCACTTCAATCAATCATCATTTCTTTACCTTTTATCTCTTCTAAATTCCAATCTTGCGTATTAGAACTTAATCAAGTTAATTTTAAAAATACATAGCTGGTACCCTTATACACCAGCTTTATATTATATCAGCTTTCAAAAAGATGAGCATCTTAAATATTTTTCTAATAAGAATTCAAATTAACAGGCTTTTATGATTGTTTATTTTTACTACATTTTGAGGTATGGATCAAAATGTCACTTCTCTGAATAGTCTTCCTGTCCCCCTAGGGATTATATTTGTTGAAATAAATTGAGTGTGGAGTGAGTGGGTTTTATCAATTCAAACCAACCTCACTACAGGCACCTTGAGATAAAATCAGTATGCATGATGTTTATCTGTCAATCATTGATTGATTAATTGATACATTATTTACTTTGGGTAGTCCATTCTGTAGTAAAAAATGCAACTATCGACTGGAGTCCTGAATGGATTAATAGATCTGTTTATTGTAGTATGGTAAATGACCCTTGCATTTACCTATAGATGGCTAGCGAAAGATCTGAAAGTTAGACTCTGATAGCATTCTTTGTTACAAGCTGCCAACTATCATTTTCTTATAGTTTAAACATTGGTTAACAAAATTATATATGTTGGCACTTCTGATTTTGGCAACTGCAGAAGATTTGAGAATTTCGATATTTGCCTATTAAAGTACAAATGTTGACTAAAAATTGAAAATTTCAAGTTCACTTTCAACTAAAATAAACTCTACCATAAGAAAGTTTGCAAAAAAAGTATATATAAGACATTTACAGTCAAACCGGATGTTCTCTTGCGAGCAACTTTGCAATATTGTCACGCAATATTGCAATTTTGATCTGGAGATTGCTCTGAGCAATTTGCAACCGGTGCGAACAAATTGCAAATTGAAATTCACAACCAGTTTTGTAAACAAAGCCTCTGATTGGCTACTAGCAAAAAGAAAGCTCCAATCCAATTGCTCGGAGCATTTGATTGGTTTCTTCTTTTACTAGAGGCCAATCAGGGGCTTTGTTTACACACCTGGTTGTGAATTTCAATTTGCAATTTGTTCGAACCAGTTGCAAATTGCTCAGAGCAATCTCCAAATAAAAATTGCGTGACAATATTGCAATGTTGCTCGCAAGAGAACATCCGGTTTGACTGTAAGCAACTAGTGCGATTTTTCAAGTCGGTTTTGAGTTGAATTAACTTCATATTTCTGAGCATTAAAATCTCAAAATAGGATATGAAAAATCGTACTACTCGCTTAAATGTCCTATATAATAATATACTTTTTTGCGTACTTTCTTATGGTTTAGTTTATTTTTGTTAAAAGTGAACTTGAGATTTTGCATTTTTAGTTTAACAGGCAAAATTTAAAAATTCTAAAATATTTGGCTGTAAATTCAAAATCAGAGGTGCCAACATATATAGAGGATATTACACGGCAGCGTGAAGATATGAATTTTATCTTCGAGTGGTGAAAACAATATTTTACGAATGAGTAAAATATTGTTTTCAACATGAGAAAATAAAATTCTTATCTTCAAGCCACCATGTAATGTTCTTTTTATTATATAGTCATAGTGAAATTGACAACTTTAAAACACAAAGCCATTGGCGGGAAATGATCACATGATCGATATCCTCACTAGGAAGATATGGAAAATATGTCACGGCATATTTTCCATATCTTACTGAGTTACTGTCTACTATATAATAAATAGTCTTATTCACTAATGTTTAAAAACACCTGTTACTTTCCAAAAACATCATATTTCAGAGTTTGAATGCAGGTTGCAAATTGTAACTCAATTTTGATATTTGCATACCAAAAATGTAATATTTGAGAATTGAAAATGTAATAGATTACAAATTTAAAATTACAAAATTCACAAGGAAACAGCCATCATTTTGCCTCATCTGATGGAGGGGGTGTATTTGGAGGTGATGGCATTCTCTTTGTTGGCATACCTCTCTGCCAAAAATGGTTATGAAAGCAAAGGTATGGGTTATTAACTCCCACACAGGATATGCTTTGTATGTTTTTAATGCATACATATGCAACAATATGTGAGTTGTATTTGTTATGTATGTAGATGGCGGTTAGTTGCAGTATGTTATTAGTAAAGAATGGGTAGCATCTATTTTCAGTAAATTAATTGAATATTAGCCAGTAAAGTGGTCTTTAAAAGACTTGGTCTGTAAACTGACAAAAATATAGATGCACCTCCTAAAAGACATAACCACCACCCCTAAAAGGATGGTCTCAGTGCACCACTATAAATGGGGGATTGAGTCCAAATACAGTTTCAAATTTATGGACAAGTACATGCTGTTGATGCTATGATAAATAGTTTAAAATCTGTTGGCACAAATTACACTTTTGTGGATGGTGTCTGTGGAACAGTATTGAAGGTGTTTCCATACTCATATCTAGGTTTTTAACAATATGATCAAGCACATAGAGGAGTTGACCTCTGCAATATGTCCCGCTTCAGAATCTCATACAGTATTATTTTCTGAAATTGTAGTTTACCTAGCTTAGGCTTAGCAACAACACATATCAGAGATATGGATAAAGGTGTAGTTTTCAACCTAGCTGTTTTCTTTTGAGCATTTCCATTCTGTCCGCAGATTACCAGAGTTTAGCAGTTTGTTGAAGATATACAGTTCGTAAGTGATATAGTGATGCAACAAGCACATTTTTATCACCTAGAGGGCACTAAGAGGACTGCGCACCTCAATAAATACATCAATAAATTATACATAATTATGCATTCAGTTCTTCTCAGCCTGGAAAAGCAAGACAAACATTTTTCATTCAAATTGAACCAGAATTTGATTGATTTGTCCTTGGCATACAAGTTTTCTTATTAAACTACAATCTTGGCCAAAAGTTCGTAGAACGACTGACAGAATGCGCGATTTTCCCCACTATCGGGTTTTAACATGAAATTGTTTCTCCTCCCGCGCCCCCATTCAATGTTGCTTTCTAGCATTTTTACTGGACGTAATAGTTTGTTTGTCCCAGATGCCAAGTCACTAAACATCAAGATTGAATGGGGGGCGGGGGGGGGGGGGGTGCATCACTAATGCACAGAAAATGACTCATCGTTCTACGGTTTTTGGCCAAAAGTTCGTAGAACGACTGACAGAATGCGCGATTTTCCCTACTATCGGGTTTTAACATGAAATTGTATCTCCTCCCGCGCCCCCATTCAATGTTGCTTTGTAGCATTTTTACTGGACGTAATAGTTTGTTTTTCCCAGATGTCAAGTCACTAAACATCAACATTGAATGGGAGGGGGGGGGTGCATCACTAATGCACAGAAAATGACTCATCGAGTCATCGTTCTACGGTATATTTCTATTGTATATTTGATAGTTTATAAGTTATCCTGCTGACAGACAAACAAACAATTACAAACACAAACAAATCAAGGTGAAAACATAACGTCTGGGCGGAGCGAATAATGAATGTCACAATCAAACCTTTGTCCGGCTTTTGATTGTGCAGAGCATTTTATACCTCACATGGTCGATATCCTGGATAGTTTCCTTTGTTATTTGTGAAACTGGGTTAGGTCTCTTTCAAAAACACTGAGTTAAAAGGGTGATTACATTAGGTTGGCTGTTTCTTTTGCATTGTTAAGCACTATTCATCACTTGCAAGTGACCTCACAACACATAATGTGATGTTTTGTTTGGCTTCTGCCATTTTGGGTGGCAAATATTTGAAACTAATTAAGAACAAACCATGCATCAAATGCAGTCAATTAAGTCAAAGCAGGTCTGCGGTTGGTGAGTGCTCACGATGATTTTGCCACCCAAAATGGCGGGTTATTTAGCGTGACGTAATAATCTCGCGTGACTGCATGATCTGAATACATGGAGGGAGTAGTATTGCCAATAACGTTAGAAAACTTCTGTTGAATTCTGTAACACTTAGTGTTTCTCTACGGTACTCGCATTAGATATTTAGATAGTTTCTCTACCATACTTCTCTGCAATAGGAAGGGTTTGACTGATTCGGTATGAATGCGAAGCAATGGTGTCTTATTGAAAAGTGTTCAGTGAATTATTTTAATATTTCTTTTGAGCAAATCCAATATTTCACCTGTTAACCAGGGTAGGATTAAAACAGGTTGTGGGTAGTTCCAAAATTTTAAGTAATTGTACAGCCCCGCACAGACTAAGGACGTCTGCGAGGCAGGCTACGCACAGACGAACAAGTTTTACTTGACAAGTTTTATTTGCACGTGTGCATGACAAAAAATTGACAAGTTTTCCTTGACAAGGCGCCTTTTTAAAAGCTAGTCATACCAGGCAATGCGAAATTGATCGAAAAAGCTTGTTCGCCATACACACGAACAAATAAACTCGCCATGGAACTTTTCAAGAAAAACTTGCTCGTCTGTACGCCTAAAGTTCGCCTTAAAACCCTTTTTATGTTGGATCAAATTCTCGCAAAGTCAAAAGATCCCTCTTCATATCAAACAGAAAAAAACATGCTGTATATTCTATCCCTGAGTCAAAGCGCCAATTTGGCACACGTTTGCATGAGAGAAAAGAGAATACCAAAATGTTGTTTCAAATTTAGACAAGTGGAAATCAGCTTTGGCTGATCACGAGTCTCAAACAAAACATGCTATTGCGTGGTCCATATGAGCGCGTAAGGCGAGATCGCTCAAATATGAGTGCAGTTCCAAATTCATCCGGCCTGGCTGTGTGAACCAAACCTAAAACTACCATTGTGTTATTTCATTTGGACTTACAAATCAACATTTTAATAATGAATTTTACTGTCCTATAACAAACAACTAGAAAACGGGAGATATCGAAAGGCGTTCTCGTTGCCAGCCAGCTAGCCAGCTTTTGACTTTATACATAACGAAACAACTGCTATATAATAATCAATTTACCATACACCATACTTTCCTGTCATAACGTCACTTTTGGTTAGCAAGTACTTAATAATAGAGACCTTTAGCATTTCGTTTTTCGCAAAAACCGAAAACCGCAAAATATCACGTGACCCTGGTCTTGCGGTCGCGTTTGGCGTTTGACGTTGACGTTTCAACCGCAAGAAGGTGTTCTAGCGGTAAGTGAAATACGGCGACGTTTTAACACTATTTAAAGTTTACAAACACACGTTTAACTACTAAAGCAAAGTTCTTTGGCCTCTTTTCTTGATACATGGCAATTTTTATCCTTAGATTATAACTTTTACAAGAGTTATGGCGATTATTACCGAGCAAGTGAGAATAGCCATGCGGAAGTAAACAAAACATGGCGGACTCATTGCGCGGTAAGCAGAAATGAAACGTCAAGCTAAATGCACCAAACGTCTAACGGCAAACCGCTAACCTGAAACCGCGGTTTGTGGTTCGCGGTCTGAAAAATTTACGCTATGCTAAAGGTCTCTAATATACATGACGAAAACGCATAGTATTGATGCTATGTTAAAGTCATTTTTTACAACCAAAGAGTCCAAACGTTTTGTAAAATAATATTGATTTCCTTATATGATCATTAAAACTGTGTCTGTTTACTGTAGTACGTTGTGGCTCACGAGCGACATGCGGGTTCTCCTTGTCTGAAATGTGGACCTGAAGTTTGTATTGGGGGCCTGGATTTACATTTCTGGAGGTAGGAAACATTTCAAGGGGTGCAAGAAATATTTACAAGTATTTTTGTGATTTGCTACTTCACTTTTTTTGCCTGTGTCAGTGTTGAACAACTGCTGAACAATTTCGAACGATCATTCTATAAGTTTGATTCACTAAGAAATACCATGCAGCAGGTGGTAGTCAACCTGCAATTACCAGAGTAAGAAATACCATGCAGCAGATGGTAGTCAACCTGCAATTACCAGAGTAAGAAATACCATGCAGCAGATGGTAGTCAACCTGCAATTACCAGAGTAAGAAATACCATGCAGTAGATGGTAGTCAACCTGCAATTACCACTTTACCAGAGTAAGAAATACCATACAGTAGATGGTAGTCAACCTGCAGTTACCAGAGTAAGAAATACCATACAGCAGATGGTAGTCAACCTGAAATTACCAGAGTAAGAAATACCATGCAGCAGATGGTAGTCAACCTGAAATTACCAGAGTAAGAAATACCATGCAGCAGATGGTAGTCAACCTGCAATTACCAGAGTAAGAAATACCACACAGCAGATGGTAGTCAAGGTGCAATTACCAGAGTAAGAAATACCATGCAGTAGATGGTAGTCAACCTGCAGTTACCAGAGTAAGAAATACCATGCAGTAGATGGTAGTCAACCTGCAGTTACCAGAGTAAGAAATACCATACAGTAGATGGTAGTCAACCTGCAATTACCAGAGTAAGAAATACCATACAGCAGATGGTAGTCAACCTGAAATTACCAGAGTAAGAAATACCATACAGCAGCTGGTAGTCAACCTGAAATTACCAGAGTAAGAAATACCATGCAGCAGATGGTAGTCAACCTGAAATTACCAGAGTAAGAAATACCATGCAGTAGATGGTAGTCAACCTGCAGTTACCAGAGTAAGAAATACCATGCAGTAGATGGTAGTCAACCTGCAGTTACCAGAGTAAGAAATACCATGCAGTAGATGGTAGTCAACCTGCAGTTACCAGAGTAAGAAATACCATGCAGTAGATGGTAGTCAACCTGCAGTTACCAGAGTAAGAAATACCATGCAGCAGATGGTAGTCAACCTGCAATTACCAGAGTAAGAAATGGTGGCAAATAGATCGATTTTATTAGTGTCGACATTTCTGGTGTTGATCACCATGCACCTGCTACCCGGTAACACTTACTGAAACCCATAACCGTGGAACCCTGCATTCAGCCATCTCGTGAACACTGTTACCTCTTGTCCCTGCATGCAATATACCAAGACTATACATTCCTTATAAAATACCCCGTCATTGCCGTTAATATGGCCAAGCCCGTTAACATTGTCAAATTTTTGTGTGCCGCAGGGTTCCACTGTAATAATGCATAAATTTGAAAATCAAGTTTTTGGGATAACTATTTTCTAATCTATGAAGTACTGTTATTATTGTAGAAAAATTTGCAAGACATGTAAGTGTGGTGCTGCTGATCATGATATTAAAAGTGACGAAGATTTTACTCATCAGTTAATTCTACGTGATATACAACAGTTAGTCACAGGTCCTGATGGATGTGGCATTGTCAAAGATAACATTAGAAAGTTTCGTTTGGCAAGTACTGATTCACAACCGGAGGTTTTCCCCAAAGGAAACTTTTTATGGGTTCCTTCTGGAGTAACAAAAGAAGTGGTACGTGGACCAGAAATTATCTGTTAAATATTCCGTTCAATTTATTTCTCCGTTTAATAATAATAATCTGTTTATAGATTAGTATTATGAAGGGCTTTTGTAGATAAGAACTGCGAGCGAAAACTATATATATATATTGTTAGACCTAACCGGGAGCAGTGGGCCAGTGGCGATAACTGCACTGCGGCAGGAATCGAACCTGCGGCCCAGCGATTCCGGTACAGTGCTCTGACCACTAAGCTACAGAGTTCAGTTGTCAAGAGCTGATGTCAGTGTATGGTGTAAGGGTAAATATACTCAGAACGTTGGGTATCTCGCTGGATAGAACAGAATGTCAAGGGTTTTATAGTAAAAATATCGAGCGAAAACTATACATATTTAGACCCGGAAACATTTGCGAAAACTAGGCCCTCCAATTCCAGTGCGCTCTAACCACTGAGCAACAGAGTCCAGTTGCCAAGTTCATGTATCTATACTATGGTATTGTTTTATTTCATTAGTAATAACTTCCAATTTCAAAATCGCTGTCTGAAGAAACGTGTGTTTTCCGTTTCCTGATTATAAAGTACAAACGAAACTTTCAAACGAAATTGAAAAGCAAGTCGAAATCGAGAGTAAATTTTGAATTTATAGACATAAATGCGCGGACACGCATGTGCGTTGGAATGAAATACATTTTCGTGTTTGTGAACTAGTAGACTAGTGAGGTGTATATTGTTTAACATTCATCGGGTGGTTGCGGTATTCTCTATATATCCTATATAATTATTTTAAGCAATTGTCAACATAATGGTTAATTGTTAACCATGTAGATGATCACGCGATGACTGTGAATACCTACAGTAGGTATTTATCATTTATTACCATCAACCTATCGCAACTGTTACAAAATCCTCTTTGAAAGATTTCTATGATTAAGATACTCTATGATTCAACCTAGGCGGACAAATACATGGCATCTCTGCCAGAGGACAAGGCACCAATAAAAGAATCTGATGGTGAAGTATATCGTCGTAAACAAATGATGACACAACTTCCCGCACATGACAATGATGAAAGGTTTTGTGATGCTCTCACAGATGAAGAGAAAGAACGCATGAGGGATTTCCTACAACATAGAAATGAAAAAGCTGTGGGAATTGGAGAAGTTGGTGAACTGGCTGATACAAAGGAAACAAGTAAATTTGTAAGTCACGTCGAGAACCACATAACCAAAGTCACATTTTGTTGACAAACGTGTGTATTTTATTATCTAATGTATTGAGAATCAAGATTATTCATAGTAGGTTAGCTGTTAGAATTTTAGTTCGAAGGTAAATCATCAAAATCCCAGATATGAAGTAAGACAGCAGATTAAGATCTCATTAATTTCGATTGTTCCATTCTGCCAATATATGTATTCATGTTTGTCTTGTTTGGTAATCATTCCACTACGGATTTAGTGAGGATTTAGGGTAACCAGTGAATCTAATGATCAATAGGATATCTTGAACCCCGATACTGGTTGGGTCACTCAGGATGTTCGTCTATGGAACTACAGTGTATTGTATTTTTGTGGTAGGCAAAACTGAGCTTTAAACTAATACCTAATTCGGGCGGGGATAATAGAGAATTTAAGCTTCGCGTTTGTACGTCAAACGACTCCCTGTTAATTGTCATGTCCGTACTGTAAGCCATGCAGCTAAACATAAATACTGTCTTGTTGTATTTCAGAACTGTGAGAAGTGTGGTGAACCGCTCGTTCCTGGTGATGTAGCCGTATTTGCAGCACGTGCTGGATCTGATATATGTTGGCATCCACAATGTTTTGTCTGTAAGAAATGTGACGAGCTGTTAGTTGATCTAGTCTATTTCTTCAAGGATAATGATATTTATTGTGGTCGTCATTATGCTGACTTCTTTCGACCTCGATGTCATGCTTGTGACGAGGTAAATTGTACTGTACTTAAAGTTTGTGTGGTGGCGCAGTCGACAGGGCAAGCGCCTTTCACCTCTGAGTCGTGGGTTTGATTCTCGCTGGAGACTGTATATGAAAAGAGTAAGTCAACGCTCTGCCGAAAGTCGTGGGTTTTCTCCGGGCACTCCGGTTTCCTCCCACAGGGAAAGTTAACGGAGAGGGTTAGAACATACAGATTAGGAAATAATATCACAATTGTTGTAAAAATATATAGTGTAGTCTAAGTACTTAATATAGATAAACGAGATACTTGATGTAATCGGTCACTGAAAAGCCCCGACGGGGAGTGAGCTGAATAATGTATATATCTTTGAACCTAGCAAGTTTCTTTGATTGTATACGTAAACTTGTCTTAAAGTATCTTCACTTACTTACATAGTAAATCACTGTTTTTCCTTCAGCTCATTTTCAGCAAAGCATATACTCAAGCAGAGAGCAGTAACTGGCATCTCAAGCACTTTTGCTGTTTCGAATGCGACAAGAAACTTGGCGGTGAGCAATACGTTGTTCGAGAAAACCCATATTGCCTTGCTTGTTATGAAATTCTCTTTGCGAAGAAATGTGGTACATGTGGTGAAGTGATAGCTGCTGATGATAAGAGGCTTTGTTATAAAGAGAATTTCTGGCATGCAACAGATGAATGTTTCCACTGTAGTAATTGTTCAGTATCACTTGTTGGCAAGGAGTTTCTTCCAAAAGGATCAAACGCATATTGTTCTGCGAAATGTTATAAGGAACACAGGGGACAGTGATATGTCATATGTATAGTAGGTTGTAACTATGAAACAAACTCTATGATATCATGTTTACCGCATGGGTAAAACAAGACGACATTTCTAAACGGTTATTTATGGGCTTGTATTATGAATAGTTTGATTGTGAGAAAGGCATTGGTTATGTCTGGTACTCAGGAAGGAAAGAAGGGGTTCCTACGTTTGCGGTACGTTATAGTAGGATTAGAAACAGGCTTTGCCTCAGCGCTAGAAGCACAATCAGTACGAGCATCGTACGTATGAGCATTTCGGAGGTATTAAGTAATAAGGTTCCATTTCACTTACAAAACAGAAACTATATTTACGTTAAATATATTGTCGTCTTGTTTTCCTGACATTATAGAGTTTAAGATATGCATTAAGACTATTTAAGAGTTTGTTTCGTTCTAAAGTATGTTTTCGGCACGTGATTTAAAAATTTATTTAAACGGTTGGTACCATCTTGCAATAGCATCAGTAACCGCGTTTGCACACGCTGGTCGCACACGCTACAATTTTAGTCAGCCGATCTATGGTTTAGGTGCATGTTAAAACGAGAAAATGTCAATGGTATGCTGGGCTCATTATCCTTGCTCCTCTGCATCGGCTTCGTTAAATACCATGCACCTAAACCATAAATCGGTCGACTAAAATCGTAGCGAGTGCGCCCGGCTTAATAAAAGTAACGAACATCTATGGATTTCTAAATAGGCACACCGCCCAGCTTTTCCTATGGTCGGTTTTACGTAAACCCAGATAGCTTATCCGCTGACCCGTACCCATTTTGTGAAAGCATTGAGATCGTACGTACTGTGTGGTTGTGTCCGTAATTTTGCTATTTGGGTCCTATCTGAGTATAGATAAACTACATATTCTGGCTTCGTACAACTGACCCATACACTGGCAGTCAGTACAATCTCTGTCGTTTAGGGTTACAAAACACCCTAACGATACAACATGGGGCAAGCCTAGTCCCAGACTCTTCTGCCTTGGCTGATATAGGGCCTAGACAATAAAGGCCTAGGTGCCTTCGTTTTGCTCTAAAACGACACGTGATTTAAAAAGATGTTTGCTATCTTTCTTCTGACGCCAGACATGTTCGCCTTCAGCCATATACAAACAAACTATATTATAGGCCACTGATTTTGTCACGCTGTATGCTATTTTAATATTTTTACTCGCGTAATAATTCTGCTGTTATGTTATGGTAATTATTGACGCTGCAAAGTACAACGCTGTATTGTAACTGCTTAGTTTGATTTTTGAAATTATTTATAAAACGTTTGTTTATGATTAAACTGGAAGGATAACATTGATTATAGAAATGGACATATTTGCTGTATAATTTCATCTAATAAAGATAAGTTAACGAGTAACGGGTTGTATGGAGTGTGTTTTTTGCGGGAACTATATTGGCCGTTTTTATACTGGAGACGCATTATACACTTGACATGGCATATCGTTACAGTCGAACTACTCTTTAATTACGGTCACGTCTCTAAATGTTCCGACCAAATTCTACAACCTCTATAATACAAACAACGGGCACTAACTCTCGTCCCTAGAGAGCGAATCGTATAATTTTAACTAGTAACCTGTTTACCCTATTTCTAGTTCTCCCGTTCCCAAATTTCTCTATTCCGCATTTTCTGTACCCAGACCCTTCGGTGACTACGCCGTTACGTTTCTTACCAGAAGGGTTCCTCATAAGACATGTAATGACCCATTCAGTTTTTCTGTGTACAAGACATGTTTCTGACGAACACAGAATAAATCTGTAATTCCTTCTTCCAAGAAACGTTTATAAATACCTCGAGCCAAAAATTCCGCGTAAAACGAAATTATCTTGAGCGTCATATGAAGTTACGTCTACAATACAAGTTTACAATAAATGTTTCTAACGTTTTAAAAGAAATCTGCCATTCCTTCCTCCAGGAAACGTTTATATATACTCATGAATTTTGCTACAAATGCTTCCAAGTGATAGATGACTTTATTACCACGTTGCAACCTGTGTTCATAAAATGCCGCCATACGAGCCACTTCTGCTTTTAATGATCCATCACAGTTTGTTACCAGTTCTTGAACAAGACCCTAGCAAAATTGTAATTGTGTAAGAAACAAAACTAGAAGCCTTGATTTATGGGTAAATTGGTGCCGATAATCGGTAATTAAGGTTAGTAGATTATTTCGAATTTTTTTATTTAATTTGCAAAAATTGCAAGTATTCAAGCTAAGCATAATTGTGTCGCTGGGAGACCGCAACAGCTTATACATGCAGCCAAGTACTGCGGTCCCAATAAACAAAAATGTTAAAACCAGACATTGTGACCTGAAGTATGCGCGTTGAGCCGCATTTTAAACACACCGATTTCCAGGTCATCGGGGATCATACTCTAGCAGCATGGCTCTAAAGCGTGGTAATGTTATATTCGTAAGGAGGGCTTGAAATAACGGCCGGTCAACGGACATTCAGTCGCGATCTTCCACGCGGGGTCATCAATTCGTGACTGCATATTAGCGCTTGTCTCCCGGTACCACCACGCCAATTATTCTTCATGAGCGCCAGCAAAAGAATGAAACTCAAAGCCTCAATCAAACGTTGTTGATAAGTTTAAAAGGATAAGTAAACAAAAGTGAATATTACTAGGGTTTTTTATATGGCAGTATATTTGACCAGCTAAAAACGGGTCGTGTCCTTAACATGACAGCCGTTGTCTAGCCGTTGTTTCATGCCCTACGTATGGCGCATTTCTTCTGGTGGTTTGTTCCAAATTCTGCATGTTCGATGAAAAAATGAACGTTGGAAAGAAAGTCAAAGTTTTGCATTTATGTTTTTCAACCTTCATTAATTAAATATCAAAATTCAAGTATAAAAATGTGTATATTTCAATTTTGAAAAGCAATAATTTGTGAAATGATTACTATAAACGTAATGATCATAGTTCATGAATTTTTTGGGTTTCTGAACTTTTCTCTGCCCGGTTGCGGCGGGGCCCGAGGGCGGGGTCGGTTTTTTTTCGCAAAATTATATTTGACGTTTTGTTTTGGAGGTTTACGCACATGAATAATATAAAGACAATATTGCTGAAAATGTCAAGTATCTTTCAACATGAAAATAACAACGAATGAACTATTTTAATTATTCAATCGCTCAAAAGTTATGGTTATGCTATTTTATTTTTGAGTTTTTTGCAACGACCCACACTGCCACAGTAGAGGCTAGGTAATACACTTGAAAATCAATCAATCTTAGATAGATACACGATAGTTATGTTAGTTAGTGTAAATATAAAATATAAGTATTCCGATTATTGGCATATGCATATGGGCACTTCGTCTTCTTCATTCTCTTTTATAAAAAACCCATTGTTTTAGCTTTTTAAGCTGGAAAAAGGACACTTTAAGAAGGAAGGGGAAGGGGGGCCATGCTCCCCAAAGACTTGGAACCAGAGGTCTGAGCTCTTAGTTTTGAATTCTTGACTTGTGACTCGACTTGGACAAAATGACTTGTGACAACTTGACTCCAACTGAGACTTGTCCACTTGTCAAGTCACCAGTAAACGTAAAACGAGCTAAACGTGAAACTCAAGTTTTCCACACTGTTAATCTGTCGTCTTGATCCATCGATCGGCGTGTTTTGTTTTTTCGACAGACTTTTCATTTTAAAATTCTTCAAAATAAAAGAATAAAATATAAGACGAAAAGACAAACATTGACTGACTCTTGACTTGCTACTACCGCAGGTGTGACTTTGACACTGACGCTTGGACACACTGTGCTTGGACTAAGCCTATGATTTGAACTTTTGATTGAACTGACTTTAAATGACTTGTGACTTAACTTGGACTTGCAGGAAATGACTTGTGACTTGGCTTGGACTTGCAAAATACTTTAAGTTTTAAAGGCTCCCAGGCCCTACAGTCCTACAGCAAGTGGTTAGTGTAAGGTTTTTTTCAAGCAAGCTCTGTTTCAGTTTTACACTGTTTATAGAACGGCGGCAAAATTGCGATGCGTCATTAATGCCAAATATACACACTAGCTATATAATTATACAATGTCGCCTCTCACCTTCATTATAATATCAGCAGGAATACAATGAGTCAGCAATTCGTATAACCTTCCTCGAACTTCCAGAACTCTAATTGGCAAATAAAAGGGATAAATTGGAAGAGTATGAATTGGTATTCGCATGTAAACGAATTAGACTGAGTGGATTGGACTCGTATTTGATCTGTTGTAATAGTAAGCATTCTTAAGCGTACTGTAATGTACTAATTGGGGCTACGATGGGGCAATCGTCAGAGCAAGCGCCTTTCACCTCTGAGATCATGGGCTCGATTCTCGCTGCGGACTCGTGACACTTCAAAAGAGTCAGTCAAACGCTCTACCGAAAGTCGGGGGTTTTCTCCGGGTACTCCGGTTTCCTCCCACAGGGAATATTGACAGGGTGGTTGGGATAAGTCCCAAACTAACATCATAGCTGTTCTCCCTGATCAGGCATGAGTCATACGGTGGCAGCCAGAGGCGCCTTTAATATATAAGCCTTCGACTCGATCTCAAGCTCCGTCCTTCGTAATTCAGCTCAGCTGCAAGTAAGGATGTTTAGCACACCAGTAGGGTTTTTAAAGGTTTTAAAGTACTACCTTTTAGGAGATTGCACTTCCACAATCAATTGAGCAGTTTCCTTGAGATAAACCTCCCAGTCAGCTTCTTGTATTTGTTGATCCTCGCTGAATGGATACCTGGATTATAAAAAGCTGCGCTCAGACTGAGTGTCCATGCAGCTATCGTCTTGCGCGAATAAGTATAGCGCCAATACAGAATAATAAGGATATGTCAAATGTTGGTCGGTAGCATCGTTTTCATGCAATGTGACGTAAAATTCGAAAGGGTGTATCAGTATGACAACTCAGCATTCTTTGGAATGCAATGCAAAATTGACACCCCTCATTTGAATGTGCTAAAGATAAAGTGCACATGCTTTCTCAAGCGTCGAAAAACACTCGTGTTATAAAACACTTACTGTTGTACTCTGCAAGCTTCACACATAAGTAAAGCTTTTCGAAGGTTTCTTCCTGATTTTTCTGCAATGCGTTGAGCCAGTTCATCTGGTAATGTAAGTGCTTCTTTTCTGCACACATAATGCAAGATTTGGCAGATCTTTAAGGAAAGGAAACGTACATTAACCGATTCAGGTAATATATTACTCAACACCAAGCCACTTCATATCTATATACCTTAATCTCCCGTCGAGAGAGGGCTTAATAGAGAGGGGGCTGCGTCTATTAGAGAGTAGGGATGAGCCGATAACGAAAATTGCCGATTACTGAGGCCGATTATTTGTAGGCCGATTATCTCAACTTATCGGCCGAGTAATCGGTATCTGCCGATTGTAAGTAGCAAGACGGCGGTGTAAAAACCTTCCAAAGACGGCGGTTGCTTTGAAGTTCTTTGACCAAAGCCTTTGATCACAGAAACTTTGCTGGACGTAGGCATAGCAGAAATGCATTGTATGGAAGCTTTTTAATTTTGTGAGTTCTTTCGCAATATGTTAATAAAAAACCCTGTGAAAAACAACCTATCTATTCGCTTGTATTTAGTATTTTAGCATGTGCTTGGCAACTCAGTGCAAAAAAGTCTTATGGCCAATTATTTTGCCGATTATCAAACATTAATCGGTCGATTACCGATTATTTAAGAATGGTCGATTAATCGGTCGATTAGAGAGGACGGGCATATATGAGGGTGGGGGGGGGTGGCCAAAATAGAGGATTTACAGTATATAAACAAACCTCTGGATGTGAAGGAGCAGAGACTCGTATTCCAAGACAACGACTTCGGATAGCAGGAATCACTTTACTGGTTGAATTACAGTAAAGTATCAAGCGACATGTTGCTGTGTATTTCTCCATTGTTCGTCTTAGAGCGTGTTGTGCATCTTTCGTGAGTCTATCAACCTCTGTAAGGAGAACCACTATACAAAGAAATAGAAAAATATATCATCAAGAGATGACTATTGGTCTAGTCACAAGATATCCTCAACTCTACAAAATCACAGGCAATCCAGAAGACTGCAGGGACTGGAAACGCTCGCTCTTTTCTGTGCGAGTCATTCGTGAGACGGTATTCGCACGTGAGCATTTGGTAATGTCACGGATACTCCGTTAGCATTATTTGCGCTTTAGCCAGCGTTACTAGTACATGTTTCCTGGATTGTTTATGATCACACGAACGAACAAATGAACAGAATAAGCGAAAATGAAACATATGAGAAAAAGAATAAAGACACATGCAACACGAAAATAAATACGGAATTGATAAAAGGACAGGATGGAAATGCAGAAGACAACGTGGTAAGTGGACGTTAAACCAGCAAAATGAATGTTTTTAACTCTTAAGAAGTTTACTTAACTTTTTCCCGTATACATGTTTTTCTACATATTTCTGTAATGTGGTTTTCTAATTCTCTGTTTTGATTTTGTTTTGATTACATTCATCGGATTTGTTTATTTTTATTATGTGATCGCTTTTGTAATTGCACTAAAAGCACACGTGTTTTCCCGACCCACGAACTTCCAGACGAAGGGCCTTCGCTCGAAAGACCTTCGCTCGAACCCAACACTCAAGATATTGCTTTAACACTGCTTCCTCGTATTATAAGCAGACAAAACGTTGAATTTCCAGTTTCCACCTTTGTCTGATGTTATTTAACAATAATAATTCCAATCATATCCACACGAACATATAATTACACAATACATGATGTCTTCTATTTCAATAGATTTACCTTTAAATTCTTTCTGTGAGCCAGAATCCAACTGATGAGACTGTGCTACTGTCTTTATGAGATCTTGAATCACAACTCGATCATATATTCCAGCATCACTATATGCAAGTATAATTTAACAATATATCAAGCCGATGTATAAATTGCAGTACAGATACTGTGGTAGAGGTACAACGAAGTAATCAGTTAATTCATTTACTCGCATGCAGTTAGATTTGCAGGACAATGAGGACAAACTCAACGAAGTTTATTTAGTAGAGCTTTTAGTGGATATTAAAACTACAAAACTACATTAGGATTTCCTCCAGCGTTTCACGAAATTGTATGATTGTTAGATGTCATGGATTACTGTCTACTGATGATCAAATTTTACCTTGGATTCACTTCAATATGATAGTTACTAGCAATCGTTGAAATTTCAACTTTTTTGTTAGAAGGTGTCTAAACATAAAGAAAATATTATATTAAATAAAAAGAAAATGTCTGTCTGTTCGTTCTTCTGCCTGATAAATATATTACAAGGTCAAGGATCATCATACCAACATGGACATGAGCCACATACTTTCGCTTACCGATGCAAAACTAGTGAATTTTCTGTTAGGTATATATCCCAAAATATTACTTTTACTCAATTTTCATTATATATGGAACAAATTGTAGTTTATACTTTAGTCTGGAAGAAAATGAAGAGGAAAACAACGCTTTCATTGAAAGCAGGCATGACGTGATGGATTAGATCACATTGATCAATATGATTGGCTAATTTCCTCATGAATTATGAATGAGTTAGTATGAGATAAGTTACAGTGTTAAGGCCATGGTACACGAGACAATTTTTGCTGCAACTTGCAACGCAATTTCGGACACAGAGCCATGTTAGGTAAAAAGGTGTATTCGCGGAGAGATTGCGAGCATGAATCTCGTTTTACTTTGCCGTTATTTTTCTTACTAAACATGCCCAGAAGGCAACAAAGAAATGAATGAGAATGATAATATCGGTAGAGTGAAACACGGGCCATGTTCACTGTTTTTCTGTGCATACATTTCCACATAACATGATGTGTCTCCACTTACAGTAAACGTTTGTCGTTGAATTTTTAGTTTCTCCGCACTAGGACCATACAGCTCTCTCAAAACACACATTATCCTCGTTTTCTTGCCAGATCCAGAAGGACCATAAAACATGAGGTGAGGAAAATCCTTGCTGTGAGCCTTAAATATGAGATGAATTTACTGAGTGAAGAATGTATGGAACTGCTAGGGCTTGGGGACAGACACATGTTCGTTATATGTTACGGATGATAGTTACAAATAGCGAAGACAAATATACTAAAAATAGATTCTTTGTACATAACTGGCTTCATGTAGCGAGGTTGTACCAGTTTACCAGTGGCGGTACGTTTGAGGACGAGCATCGGAGCATGTTGTGTCAGGGAGAATAAATTAGGAGAATGGAAACAGATAAGCATTCTGGCGCTTTTAGTGCAGTCAATTTAAGATAGGCCTATTGAAACAAGTCATTATTGCAAAAAACGGTCGAGTGGGAAAATTTTTTCGCGATGTTTACTATTCGAAACGTAACGTTTTCTAGTTAATTACGTCACGTTTTGGGCGTGTGATGATTTAATTTATTCAATACGATTAATCAATATTAGTAAAATTGCATAGGTGATTATTGAAAATTCTCAACGCTGATTGGTTGCGCTACCTCGGATTAATATGCGATAATCACCTAAAGCGTTTTTAAGCCGCTTTTATCGTAAATATTCAATTAAAATATTTTTGAAATGTGCATTTATTTTTTTCCAAATAATCACCTATGTAATTTTACTAAAACAATTATTCGCCTCAGGCTCGGTGAATATCGGTGAATAAAAACCTCGACTTCGTCTCGGTTTTTATTCTCCGATATTCATCTCACCTTCGGCGAATAATTGTTAACTAATCTATTGTTGACAGCGATTAATCGATTACGAAAATATCCCGATGGGAGCAGATATGTGTGTAATCCTAGCTCAAACACATCGACAACATACTGTATTTCGTACGTTCAATTACTAAACGCCGTTTACACAATCAAACTTTCTTTGATCAAAGCCAGTATATTCTATCGTAAAACTTTAACATTTAGAGTAACGTGCCGCAACCATGCAACCAATTGCAACAATGTGACGTCACACATCCGTATTGAAGTATCGGTAAATGTTGAGGTTAATTTCCATATTAATTTAAATACATGCGTCAACTTTAGGCCCTTTGCGTAAACGTCATAATAATGAATGACAGAGTAGCATGGAGTGTTAACAGTGAGATTTTCAAAACAATGAAAAGACAATGGAACATTCCAATCATTGGAGTGTGAGTGGATGGCGCTATTATTATGCTCAGCGTTACGCAAAGGCCTATCCTAATCCTTGCAATCCTAATCCGATACCTCACTCCTAACTGTAACCCTAATCCCAACCCTAAACCCAACACTAATGCTTTTGAAAAAAATGTTGAATAGTCATACAGAGAACGTCAGCCAGATGTTGGATATCTTTTTACCAATGTACAGGTACAGTACAATAATATAGCATACACTGTACACCAATGCCATCCCCAAATTTACTTTTTGTTTGAAGTTTTAAAATGAAACAAAGAACAACTTCATGCTTAAATTAAATGAGATAGATATAAACTGCTTTTTTCAGAATATCAACAGCCTTAACATTATATTTTCTTTTCATTAAAATGTGGCATTGAAGAAATAAATAAGAATGAAAAACACAAAGTCTTTACTAGGGAAGTGTTCTACACTTTAACTCCAGCACAAGCTCACAGGAAGAAAACAAAGTATTGCTTGCCACAAGTGCTTGAATCTTTAAGATTCTATATATTCTCTAGAAAGCTATTCCTTGACATCCTTGCATTATAAGATAACAAGTGGTAATGATTGTAAGGTTGTTGATGTATGCCTTGGTTCTTTTGGGTTATATCTATGTGCTATACATTTTTAGGTTTGTTGGAACATGAAACATGATATGCAGTAGTACACATACACGATTACATGCAGTAGAGCTCTATTAACCCCCCTATAATTTATTCAGCTTCTTTCCTCTCCCCCATTGCTCCCCCTCAGGCCCTCACAACAACAAAAACACATATGTACTGATTTGATGTATTAATTGGCCTGTGTTGCTTTTGAATAAATAGGCATCCCCATCTCTTCTAAGCCCCCTCCCACTTAAATGGCTTGCTGCTAAAAACAGGAATCTAGTCAGACATATTTTGTTTATGTAAATAGTATTTTTTATGGTTGAATTCAGCAAGTTTGACAGTACAGTGATGTAGAAAAGAAATGGGGTAGTAGGGCCAATCTTAAATATATAGGGGCCATTGGTCTATATAGTATCAACATGCCCATCTAAGCACGTCCAGGGACATATCATTGAGCCCCTTCCACACATATATTGAGATCACTGGGGCATATACTCCAGTCCCCAGGGAAATTTTTGAATGTCTGGAAATATCTGCAATTTCTAGCCGAAGTTTCATGAAACCAGACCTGCACCTCCGCACACGCCTTAACTGGTCAAGATGCACGTTTTATCATGCGCCTTGTTTGTTTTGAGAGTATGAAATCACGCGCCTCATGTATGTCACTTCGCGACTTTTAAGTTTTTACGTGAATAGTTCTCAATTACTAGCCACACATGTTGCACACAATATATTGTTGCCAGGTTGCAAAATGGTAATCTAGTCCGCTCTATTGGCGTAGTTTTTGACCATTTTTCAAACATGCACCTGACATGAATATGGCGTGCGATATTCCACTCGTCTGCAAAAATACTACACAAATCTTTTACATTACTATTACACCTGAATCTCATACATTTTCGCACAGTTTAAAGCCGGTCCAAGTGGCTATTAAATACATCACTGTACTAGCGTAGTGGTTAGGGTGTGTGCCTGCGATGAGCTATGTCGCAGGTTCAAATCTGGCTCATGCACTTTTTCTTATATATATTTTTCTTGACTAGGTTAACTTTCTAGGGTTAGGCCATTAGCATTAGGATTGATTAGGATTTTTATAAAAAAAACTTCAACTCGTAGTATAATATATGCCTGACTTAGGGCCTGTTCATAGACTATGCCGGATTAGATTCCTGACTTTTATCATGTGCCTGAGATAAAAATAGCCCCAGTTGACTTGATAGTGGATTTATGTGTAATAACCTATTTCAATCTGTCAATTAGTTCAGGTTTGTCATTGTTTGACTACACTTTTTCAACCTGATCTGCTCCAATTTGATTGTCTGATTCCAATCAGATCGGGTCAGATTCCCTCAGATTCGGATCAAAGTTGCGCATTTTACATTTCACAAGAGTGATTCTTTAACCTTTTATAACATTCGTTTTAAATATACAGCAAGTCAAATCATTTCATCATTTCTTACCAATTTCTTGAGATGTGCAGCTAGATTCTTGTGATAATCTAACTTTGCCAGGGAATTTGGACGATATTTGTCAACCCACAAACTCATATTTACTCTGCTTTAGCAAATGAACTTTACATTTATATTACAAAACACTGCCACACTGCCACAGACTGCTTTTTACTTTGTTGCTTTCCCAAATTCCCGCCAAATTGACGGTTATTCGGGTTATTCTCGATTTCGCCCGAGTGGTTCCGACTGAAGCTAGAGGACACTGGAGGACACCAGTGGACGCTGGCTAGCCCTATTCTGTGCCCACATGTACAGCAGCCCTTCCCACAGTGAGCTAGATTCCGCAACGTATTTACTATCATACTATAGATTGCTTTTAAAAGCTAACCCAAGTTTTTCGCGTTAGGTTTGGAAAAAACGTAGTTTTTAACGGCATCAGAAAATAATGCTGACGTCAGCAATACGAATTATTCAAACCTTTTAAACTCGCGAGGGAATAATTGTATCGACTTGAAATTTGTTATGAATACTTGTACGTTATAATGACATACAAAACATGTTTAACAGCCAGCTTTATAGGTTGCACGTTAAAGATTTTAGAATTTGGTCACGTGATGCAGGACCCCACTGAAAAACACACTAGTGATGTGGCCGTATCCTGGATAAACATAATTATATAAAAAAAATAAAATAAATGATGGTGCAACATCTCCATACTACACCACACACACAAACACACTATATTACAACACACATGCGCAACGTGTTCGGGTGGGAAGCGGAGGTAAAAGAGCATGGCTTGCGAGGTTGACATACTTTCAAATTTGTAATTTCCATATTCCCATAAATTCCCAATGCTATCCCTAAGTATCACAATTTACCCCACAATAACCCATATTATTATGCATTACTGAATGCAATCTCGATTTTGATTGGCTAAAAACTTGCCACCTTCTTGCCACCTACACGACATTGAAAATTATCGGTAGGTGGCGTAATTTTTTGCCGCTATTTTTTCCCTACAAAACTCTCTAAAGGCCTCTGCATTTATAAATGCATAATAAAACAATTATTGAATTCGGTTTTCGCATGATATCGAGAATTATCGAGCCTCAGTTTGCGTTATATAACGCAAACGCAAACTATCGGCAGATAACGCAAACTTCGGCTCGATAATTCTCAATATCATCTCAACCTCATCCAATAATTGTTAATTATTTGCTGAAAACTGAAATTTCCATAGAATTTCCATATCTTTTCCAATTCCATGAAAAAATCCATATACCTGCATAAAATATGGAATTTCATTCACTGGCGCGAAACCACTCGCTGCAACATGATGAGTATTGCGGGACAAGTAATGTCGATGAGGGATGAGCTATTGGGATGAACAGGTGAATAATGGATTATAATGGATAATATGGGATATTTATGTTCTTTTCTGTCACGATTTCCAACCGCCATTTTGATTCTCACGCTCTTCTTTTAATTTTATTTTCATTTTTTTATATTATTTTGTTTAAATTTTCATTCTTTACGATTTATTAATGGCTGCAGAAGACATTTGCAACGACTATGCTTCTTCGCTGGAGGATTTAACGTTCAATTCAAAGCCACTTATCAATATGTTGACCATGCTTGCTGAGGAAAATAGCCAACACGCTGCAGAAATTGTAAAGTTAATTGAAAAACGAATATATGAGGTAAAACTTTGTATCTTAGAGTTATTTGAACTCAATAAAATGAAATAAACTTGATGTTTTGTTGTCTCTAGTCTTGGCTTCTGGATTATAAATTGTAAATTATAGGTCAATATGAAAAATATGTTTGCCTTTGCCCTTTCACCCTTTGGTGTTAACACATTATTAAACTGGCAGTACCCAGGTACCACTGACGAGTAAAATCGTCTGGCGTTAGACAGAGTAAAATACTAAAGTAGGGCGCATCTGGGTGCATTGCCAGCGAATGGGTTAAACTACTAAACAAGTGAGATTAGATCAGTGAACTCAATTTGGTTACCTGGAACGATAACTGGCGGGTGAAAAGTGAAGCCAAAATAACAGTGCCTACGCCATCAAACGTGATTGATTTCACAACGGCCAAAGTTCAAAATAAGTTACGAAAATAGAAAAAAAACTTGAAAAGCTGTTAAAACCTGCACGATAACTTATTTTATCCCATATTTTTATGGCTTTCATAAACTTTTTGCACAAACTAGCTTATACGGCTTATACGACTGACAAAAAACAAAATATTTTCGCTGTTTGAACAAAAACAAACAGAAAACTAACTTACTTCAGTCACTCAGTGACAAAGATATGTTTTCCTCCTAGTTTTCCTTCTGTAATCTTTTTTAGCCAGTTACAAAGTAGAAACTACTTCGATTTGCAAAAAAACTGTTGTTTTTTTTTCCAAAAAATAACACAAAAATAGAGTTTTTTTCTGAGTTTACGTACGGACCGCGCAGTAAATAAGTTGTGGGGGACTGAAACTGACGTACGGACCGCGTGAAATTGACTTTTGAGGGACTGAAACTGACGTACGGACCGCGTAAAAGGACTGGGATTTAGGCTTCACTTTTTTCCGCCTGAATGATTGAATGTTATCGTTCCAGATATTAGAAATTTATGGAGTTCACTGGATTAGATTTGGCTACAAATACGAGAATGACAACGCAATCTGTTGTTTGCACATGCCAACACTACGCCATCTTGTATCCACACCATAATCTCGTAGTCATGCCAATTTTTGAAAAGTCTTGTAGTGAAAAGAGCTTTGGCAACAAGATTATGGCATGAACATGTGATGACATGTGACATTTGGTAAATAGAGAGCTTTAAATTTGGCTATGATTATGACTATGAGATTTGTTTGCACACACAATACACCATCATCTTACACTGTCACATACTGATGGCATAATCACATAGTAGATGCTTGTTTCACTACGAGAGTTTTCAAAAATCCCATTGTCAATTTGGTCATGGCTACAAAATTATGGCATCAGTACATGATGGCGTAAAGCGATGTGCCGATGACATGTGCAAACAATGAATCTCGTAGTCATAGTCATACTTGATGTGTGCAACAACAAATTGAGATTGAAGTCAAGTCTAAAGATCTCTAATGTGTGCATCTGCTTGGTCTGTGGGTCTGCACAGTTGTAAATTCTTGTGTACTCCTGTAAACAATCAGCAGGCCTGGCCGTAAGTATTTGGGCAGGCGCGCGGCATATCGCGCGCCATATTAACGTCAGGCGCGCGATTAAAAAAACGGTAAAAATTACGCTTATTGGCTATACAGACTAGAATAACATTCACAAAACTGAGTAAAAATGTATGTAGAACAAAACAATTTTAACATTGGAGTTTAGACGAATTAGTATAGGTACTATATAAAATGTTTGTACCAGTGAGTACGTGTATTTACGATATTTACAAAGTCATCGTACTTTAAAGGTCAATGAAAATGTCAACATCGCTGCAGTCCTCTGACTCGCTTTCCGACGAGCGTGACGAATCATCGTTATCGTCAATGGTTATGGCGTCTTTCTCAATTCTACGCTTTTTTAACGGAGTTTCTTCATCCACGGTTTGTTCCGGCAAAAATTCATTGCGTTAAAAGGCACATCTCGAGGAGTCAAGGCGCGTGCAGAGCCGCGCGCCAAGGTGCGTGCAGAGCCGCGCTATCGCGCGCCTCAAACGGCCAGGCCTGAATCAGCAGACACTAATAATTTCTCAAAGCCTTTGAATGATAGCTGATTAACTGTGTAACAAAACTGTATCCAATAATCAATCATTTTACAACCACAAAAGTTTTGATAGGCTATAATTTAAGTAAATTTGCATCAAGTTTAAGCCAAAAAGGTTTTAAGAACCAGGAATTGCAGTTACAAAAGGCAACCTAAGTTTGCACCCCGAATATTTTGTGAAGTGTCCAACACTGGCCAGGTAGTGTGCAGGCAATGGGCAAATAAACAAAGCAAGGGTGTCTTGGTTAAAGTAAGGAGCATCATGCACCATTCATTGAGCTTGAAAAATGTGTAAGATGCTTTCCTCCATTGCTATATTTGCATTTTGAGCAAATGAGCTATTTTCTTTACCATGACATAATACAGAAGGCTTACCAAAGCTTTCTTGTCAGTGGAAAGGTAATTGAACCTAGTGGTGCACCAGAGACATGGATAGTGCTGGATAGTTGAAAATATATTGCTGGATAACAGATATTGTGTAGATCAGGCCTTTCTTCTGGGTCATTTGAATTGGATATAACTTATAAAGTGAGAGTGTTCATCATATTTTGACTTAAAATGATTGGCAAGAACCTTATAATCTCACATCGGTATACATGCATGTTTGCGTAAGCCTTGTGCACAAAGTGCAAAAACCAATTTTTTTTTTGGCCTTTGCAACCAAGTATACTAAGTCATAGTCAGGCGGATAAGTGCAAAATTTAGCAGGAATTGTGCGTTTTGTGATTAAAGCACCATATTTGCAGGAAGTGTAGACTTTGATATGACAATAAATTTTAGATATGGAGCCATTTGAAAAATTAATGTCGCCGGCCTAAAATTTTGGTTATTTTTCATTTTCCTCATTAAACTCCTATACTTGTAAAAACGTGAAATTCCAAGTTCATTTTAAGCAATAATGACCTACGTCATCGGAAAGCTTACAAAAAACTATATATAAGACATTTATACTGGGTTTGGTGGATAATCCCAATAAAGTGAGTAGATATATACACAATTTAAGACCTAACCAGGAACGGTTGCGAAAAATGCAACACTAAGTCCTCTGGCAGGAATTGAACCCACGGCCCTGCGATTCCGGTGCAGCGGAATTCCGATGCATGGTTTGCACCATTGCATGATTTTTCAAATCCTTCTTGAGTTACAAGCTGTTAAAAACGCATTTTCAGGCTATTACGCAGGCTTTTTGCGAGATTTTGTGGCATTTTTCCCATTTTGGAACAGCAATAACTTGAAATGGGTTGGGAAAATGAAGGCAACCGCTTAATTGACCTATATATAGTTTTTTGTAAGCTTTCCAATGATGCAAGTCATTTTGTATTTTATCTTACTTGTTATAAAAAATATAAAAACAACAAGTAACTGACAAATTTTTAATTGAAATGAAAATGGAGTAATGCTGTTGAACTAGCGTTACGAGCAAACACAAGGCCAGCATACGCTCATATGTCACACTGACATTACAATGAGTTATTTTAGGGACTCTTGACATTTAAAGCTATTTTGACACAAATACGATTGTCATTACATATATCCACCTGAACATGAAAACATCACGGATCACTTTAACAATTTCCAAAAACTAGATTTTACAAACTTTCTTATGACATAAATAGGAGCAAGTTCTGTCTGTTGTAAACAGCAACACTCTATTTTATAAGCTGACACAGCTTTATATAAATAACCAAACCATGTTCGCTCTATTTTGCCGTGTTTTTCCATTTATGACCGTGGCAAGACAGCCAACACAGCCTTCTAGCTAAGATCCTGTGTTGAAGTACCACAATATATTTGAGACTGGACTCTCGCATTTCAAGCAAAGGAGCTTTGTCAAAGTGAAATGTTTCTTTCGTACTTGGTTAAGGAGTGAGGGTCTGTTAAGAGAGTAACAGACTAACGCTGACATCAATAGGCAAGAATCCTCACTGGCTTAATTCTGTTCCTGAAATACCATACTCTATACTTGAGTCTTGCAATTATGTAAAATTATGTAAGTCTTGAATAATAGTTAGAGACACGGCATATGTGTGACTTTACAAGAATTGATACAACTATTATTATATGTAACATCCTAACCGGCAATTAAATTTAGTAATTTGCATCATCATTTATGAACGTGCATGGTCTAAAAGACATCTATGAAAAAAGACAATTGAATACTTTTTGGTTTCAACTATAATTTGTGGGAGAATAAACAGATGTTCTTGTTCTTTAAACTGTCTCTCAAGAAGAGTCCCACAAGCGCAATGAGAATAGCGCAAATGGGGACGTATGAGAAACTTGGAACAATTCTAACGTTTTATATTCTTTTAACATAAACCCATATCGATGGGCTTCTCTGAAAAGTGAAGCTGTACTGTAGCAAGTAAGAACTGCATTATTCATACCTATACCTATATTTTTGTGCCTATGTTTTCACTCAAGCAGATTTAGAATTGTGTGGTATTAGTTATTAATCCATGTTCCGGTATTATTAACTTCAGTGCTATGAATAAATAGATGTGTCCTTTGCGTTACGTCATAAATATTTGAAAACAATGAGTGACTGAAGGCATGGAGAACAGTGGGATTTTCAAGACAATGAAAAGAAAATGAAACATTTTGATCACTGGATCGTGACTGGATGACAGTATTGTTATGCTAAGTTTTATGCAAAGGTATTCTCCCAAATTAAGTTGTTTGGTCTCGAGACCAAAAACACCTCATTATTTTCTTGGTAAGTGCAGTTCCAAATGCGTTGTGCATCGTGTAAAGTTGTTATTATGGTATGCTAAATTTCTTTAACAAATTAATGAACTAGGCCTCCCTTTGACTAGTAAAGTCGTTTCGTCGTTTTGGTCCAACAATGTTGGGGATGTTGGATGAAAATTTTGATTCAAGTCCCACCTGATCCAACATCAGTAAACATAGTGTTCAAACAGACCAACTTGTTGGGCTGGTTTTTGAACGGGCCTTAATTACTATAACGTTTTCGTGTCTTTTCATGCAAATGTCCCAATTTGATCACAATAGCTCTCCATACAAATGTACCAAATATCATTCCAGGTTACCATTGATAAGAAACTTCCTTCACTGTACTTAATGGATTCAATCGTGAAGAACATTGGTAAAGAATATATAACTGCAGTATCTCCATGTATTGTTGCTATGTTTACTCACGTGTTTGAGCAGGTATACAATCTCATCTCTCGTTTTTATTGTCATGTCTTTTATACGTTTGGCGCATAAATTTCCTGCTATTTGAATTTCGGAAGCTTTAGTTCGAAATGTGCCACACACGCCATTTAGGAAGTTTATGAAAGTGCCATATATGTATAGTTGATTTTAAGCTAGGTGGGTGGTTGATTGTTTCAGTGGCATAGCCAGGCTTACGAGCCACATGGAATAGGAAAAACCTGGGAGGGGCCGAAGCACTTCTACTTTGTGGCAAACTTAACCTGACTTAACCCTGCCATGTTGATAATCTTCGGCCTATCAAATACACTCACTACACTGACGAGTATCCGCATGAATTTGATAACTATAACAAACTAGGGATGGACTTATGCTTCAGATTATTATTTCAGAAAGAAAAACATGCGTATTAGGTGTGTATATGCAGAATGTAATATTATTTTAATATGTTTCAAAACTTTAGCAGCACGCACTTGACCACCATTTATTTCTGCTTAATCACTCGCTATTCGTTTTGTTAACAAGTTATTGTGATGTATTTTTAGGCGGATGAAAAGATCCGTATGTCCATGTTTAAACTACGAAACACATGGTCAACATACTTCCCAGCCAAGACACTTCATGAATTAGATTGTAGTGTACATAAACGTGATCCTGGGTGGCCTGTGGTTGAACCCCCTCCTCCCAGTCCATCTATTCACATTAATCCCAAGTTTCTGTCCAAGGTAAGAATATATTGCATTAAATATATCACTAAGCAATATCGTGCAGCAGATGTGGTCAACCAACAGTTATCAGAGTGAGAAATCGATGTAACTTCTTCATATGTTATAGTCGTGTGTGTTGGTGGCCAATTTGTTTGCTCCCATAAAGGTACGTTTGCACTCTGCGATTTGTCGGGCCGTTTTCAGATGCACGGTAATGATATTTGAAAAATACGTGGCAAACGTCATCATGACGTTATCATCAACTGAAAATATTCGTCGTTAACATTCAGCAAAACCTAAAATCGGCCCGACAAATTGCAGCCTGTAAACGTACCTTTACTGTCAACAAAATACCTTATTAACAGCACCTCCCTTCGTAACCTTCGTAGTTTGTTTTTATTTCTTGTGTGTGAAGCATGTGAATCATCTAGGCACTGTAATATTTGTTTGTTAAGCACGTACCATTTAATATACTTCTGGCTGTTCAACACCCAGGCAATACATAATTGTCGACTTTCGTTTCCAAAACTCTTTTTGCTCCTTCAATTTTTTCGTATGTCGTATTAGGCGCACTGTATTGAGACAGCACAGAAAGCGAAATTAAATGTTTTATTGACATTGCATTTAATGGATAAATCGTATCCTATCCATGCAATATCCAATTTACGGATAAATCATATCCTATCCATGCAATATCATATCTTATCGCTTTCGGATATATTTATTTAAAAGCTTCACCTATTAAGGTTAGGTAACCGCAACAGCGTGTAGCCAATTACAGTGGTCCCGAGATGATAACCCATGTGCGATTTCATGGTCTTCAAGTCTTTCTCTACTACTCGATAACAGCGAGTGTTCAGGAGTCCTCTCTTCCTTTGCCTTTCTGGTGTCTATAGGGCTACGCACACGTGATACTGTGAGATTCTTTTGTCAGAACATGTTCAATCCAACACCTCCTCATGAACAGTGGCGGACACTAGGGGGAGGGAGGGGGGTTTGGGCAACGCAAAAGGCAAATAATTTCTGAAAATGGTGGGTGAATAACTGTAACCAAGGTGTAAAAGTGATTTTACAACCGTGAAAGCATTGGTACGCTATAAATTAAGTAAATTTTAAGGCAAAAAAGTTGAAAGATCTTAGATTTGCAGCAACAAAAGGGTGGTATTATGGTGGCAACCAAAATTCCCCCCCCCCCTCCCCCGCCCAATCCGCCACCGCTCATGAGGAAGGTTTTCAAGATTCTAATCTAGATCCTACAAGATTATGGAAAGTAGTACACAACTCGGTCACACCTACCAATCTGTCACGACATTTGCCATATTGTTATACACTTTAGAAGTGTGTGTGATTTAGCTTGTTCCACGAGTCTTATAATTTATTCTATCTAGATCGATGAAAATGAAGAAAATATGACAAGTTGTTCCTCATCTGATGAGGCACAGATCATGGACGAATTTGTGCGAAAAAAGAAAGAACTAGAACAATTGCAAGGAGAGCAAGTGAGATTACAATTGATGCGACTAGAAGAACTGCAAATGAAATATGAATTAATAAAAAAGAAACAGGAGAAAGATAGACAAAGCCTTTTAAAACAACAACAAGAACAGATATTAAAAATGAGATTACAACAAGAAGAAGTGGACTCTGCAGACGTAATTAATCAACCTCGTACCCAGGGCCTGCTCGCCCGATTTTTTTAATAGGGTGAAAAAATCGAGCGGGCAGGCCCTGGTTACGAGGTTGGTAATTAATATAATGATGAAAGAATGACACATGTTTGAAAAAAGATTGGCTTTTGTTCTTACTTATTTTTTTGACCGTAATTATTGGCTGAATATGTACCTTTTGTAGGCACTTTCTATTTTAGTTTTTGTATTATACCATATATTGACATGAAAAGATCCAACAAAAAATCCGTTGCACTTTTTTGACCTCACGTCGATGCCATTTCCAATCTTATAGAATGTTTCTAGGAACATTAGCGCACGGTCTAATACATACACATGCACATGCACATACACATACACATGCACATGCACATACACATACACATACACATACACATACACAGCAATATAAATAGTCGTGGTTATTTCTTTTCAAGATTTTGAACAACTTTTTCACAGTTGAATTTGTTTTACAATTCAGAAGGCAAAATAGTTGTTATTTGCCGATCTTTGAAAAATATATGTTAAAATAATACGGCATTCCCTCGCCCCCGCTCGTTATATTACTGTAACCATTGGTACATGGCCGTATGGATCACAATACGCCATCACCCGCGTATATTACTATAAACCCTTGATACATGTGATAATCTCAGAGCTAATATTCCAAAGGTTTACGGTAATATGTACAGTATATCCACGTCTTGATAACATTATTTCATAAGGACTAGCGGTTGCTTATGATTTTTTCCATTGCAGGAAAGCTCGACTGATTCCAAATTATCTGAAGATTCTACGACAGTTAAACAAATCATTAGAGATCCTAGACTAAAGAAACTTGAACATGAAGTGACAGACAGCAAAACAGATACAGATACCTCTACTGACAATACTAATGTTGAAGCTGGAATGGAAGAAGAACCTTCTACAGTAAATATAGAAAGTATCGTTGAGAAACCTGTTGATAAAGTAGGATTTGATCTGGAATTTGTTCCTCTTAATAAAGATGACGACAATATAATCACAACGCCTGCTTTGGCTTATAATAGAGATAGACCATTGGGTAAGAATAGGTACTTTAGAAAAGACCCTAAAGCTAAAATCATGAAGAGTGATAGTGACTCTGGTTCAGACTTTGCAGACAGCAAAGAATCAAGCAGTGATGCACACGGAGGTATTAATAGGAGAGGTAAAAGAGTACGTGGTAGTGGACATCATAATGACAGACAAAGACATGAGCCTACTAAAGAAAATAAAGAGAAAAAAAGAAGTGATAGGGGGCGAGGTAGAAGACGACACTCAGGCGATCGACCAGTGAATGATTCAAGTGACAGACCAGGAGAGCCCACTGAAGATCGTACAGGTCATGATCGCCCTGATGGCCGAGATCATCACCGTACCCGTTCAGGTGAACATCCTGAAGACCGACCAGGTGAACATCGTCGTGGTGACCGTCCTGATGCGCTAGACCGTCTAGGAGACCGTCCAGATGAAAATCCTATGGGTCGTCGTGGCGACCGTCCAGGTGAGCATCCAGTAGACCGTCCTGGAGTACGTGACCGTCTAGGAGACCGACCTAGTGATTGGGATCGTCCTGGACGTCGACCTAAAGACCATTCTGGTAGAGGTCGTCCTGATGACCTTCATGGAGAACGTCCTAGAGGCCGTGTACCAGAACGTCCAGGTGATCGTGCTGACATGAGACACAGGCATCCTCCGAGAAGAGAACATGATGAAAGCATGCATGATGGTAGGCTGGATCATCGTGAAGAATGGAGCAGAGGTCGTGGGCAACGCAGGTATGAGACACATTACACTCATTTACAGTATGAACTTGGACGGCATTTTAACATGACCCTTTTATTTAGTATCTACAACAGGCCCTAGCTATGCGTAAACTGCTGCAGGGACTACTATACTTGTATTGTATTTGTACATTGTATTGTATTTGTGTATTGTATTGTATTGTATTTGTACATTGTATTGTATTTGTGTATTGTATTGTATTTGTACATTGCATTGTATTGTATTTGTACATTGTATTGTATTTGTACATTGTATTGTATTTGTACATTGTATTGTATTTGTACATTGTATTGTATTGTATTGTATTGTATTGTATTGTATTGTATTGTATTGTATTAGAGGACGTTTCTGAAACAGGATTGTTGTAGCTGATGTATCTTCTTGTACAATAAATGCAATAATTGTGTTAAATTTGGTAGACCGCACCGAGGGCATGTGTTGGAAGGATCAATTGAAGGACGAATTCGTCCCCCTCAACCAGTTGATAACACAGGTAGATTACCAGAAAGGAGGGATCAAGGTTTTGACCGACCTGATGGAATGCCGTTTGAACGTGATTTTGGCGAGGAACCACCATACAAAAAATCCCGAGCATCACCACCTAGACCGTTATTTAGTGAAAGAGAGATATCTGAGATTCGAGAGAAACGTCGCGACTCCCCTGAACACCCTGATCATCCTTTAGAGGAATGGCGTAATGAACAAGCTGGATTTCATGAGCCATGGCGACATGGCAACATTAGACAACCACCACCTGAATTCTTTAATAATCAAGGACCTCACGTAGGACCAAGGCCACAACGTTTTCCTCCCCCGAGGGATGCGTCATTTGCACCTCGAGGTATGCCGAGAGAATTTTTACGTCCTCCGCAACACTTCCCTGGTGATGTAGAAATTCCTATGGAACTCACACTGGATAACGAATCAGAGATTTTAAGAAGTGTAAGTTACGCATATATTATACGTGGTTTCACTAAAACACTGTTGTACAGAGAATTCCTATCATCTTATCATGATGTAGTAGTCATGTATATGGTGGCAAAGTGTCAACACTTTAGCAGTTGACCACCATTTGATGCCTTGTAACGCGTACTGAAACCTAAATTAAGGAATTTGTTCAATCTTTCATTCACCAATTATTTCTGTACCGAAGTGATATAGTCTCTCGTCTCCATAATATAGCTGTGCTAGTTTGACCAATTGTGCAACAGCTATAGTTGTTACATTTGAACTAACTCATAAAATTCTGAGTATAATCATAACTAATAGAAATTGAAATGTTTAACTTTCGTGTTATTTAGGCCGAGCATCGTCTACGTACAGGTGACCTATCTGTAGAACAACACCATGAATTACTGGAAAAGCTTAATCAATTTTATGAACTTCAGAAATGGCAACGTCGTCGTAGTCTTGATATGCAACCACAGCGTGAGTCAGGTCATCCAACATTTATACCTCAACCTGCATTACACCCTGATGGTGCTGCCCTTCATCCTCATGGCAAACCGATGATACCTGAAACACATTTGAATCATGATCAAGGTAAGCGACTGTTGAAAATTAATTAGAATGATAATGCTTTTCGATTTTCTAGCCATGTTGTCAATCTAGATAAATTTTGCGGATGTCGAAATAAGGCCCGTTTCCAGAGCGACGTATATATCAGTTAGGTGCAGCATACTAAGTTGGAGCGACAGACGTTCGGTAGAGCCTGTCACATTTTGTGATATTGGAGCGACATTGATTCATACGCCGCTTCACTCGTGTGCTGAACCTAACTCAAAACTTACTTCACTTTACTAGAATTAGATTAGCCACCTTCTAATGATTACTTTTTTTAATGTTAATAATAGACTGTTCGAGTCGCCACCGTATATTTTCTTCGCTGTTCGAATAACTGCCGCCACTGTGTCGCTCCTACGTCACATCTGATACAATTAAGTTCGGCACGTGTGTGGAGCGGCTGGAAAAATACCGGTTTTTCAGAATACGAATTTCCAATGTACATTGCATGAGATATACATGTCAAAAACATTTCATAATAAACAACTTGGGTTCGCAAAAGATAATTGTAAAACTGACATAATATTCTATTCTATTTTATTATGGTGGGATTCGAAGGGTTTCCTTCTTTCCAATAATTAGCTACAGTTTTTCCAACGTTTGTTTTAACATTCTTCTTACAGCGCCAGAAAGGAGGGTGCTCGGTGAAGCTGATATGTTTGCTCGTCAACCACATCTCGCTCACCCTGCTGGCATGACAGGAGAGACCAGAGAACGATCTTCTGCACCTGACCCAATGTTGCCTCGTAATCATGAATCCAATGTTTTACCTGATAAAATAAATCCTGTTGGAGGTAAGTCCTTATGCTCGTATACTACGCCTTCCTTAGTACGGAGTTGTTTATCAGCGCAGTTTTCCAATTAATTTGCATTAAGATTTAAGTAGATTAAAGTATTATAGATATTCGTGTATGTCACCCATATGAAATAGTCTGGATATTTATACTTGATCAATTACAGAGATATTTCTTCACTCCCTATTACACAGCCCTCTGGCCACCTTATTAGGGAGCTTTAGATTGGACTACGAGTACGACTACGAAATTGTTCTGCTTAACGTCTGCAACTATTAACTCATAGTTGTACTCGCTTTGGCTCAACTGTTATAAAGATGTGCTGTGCCAAAGAGCGGACGATAACAAGTTTGTAGTAGCAGATTTTTAACGGGAAAATGTCGTAGTCGTACTCGTACTCGTAGTCACATCTAAAGCTCCCTATTGACATGCTTGCGACAGTTACTGTAGCCTAGGCTATAGATACTAGATGTAATACGTTACTGAGCTGAATAATATGGATAAAATACGTAATCTTGTTCTATCCTCTCTCACAGACGACGTTCCTCCATCAAACTTAGTAATGGAAAAACAAACGGTAGATGATTTATTCAAGAGATTGATGGATGTTGGTGTTATAACCAAAGTAAACCAAGGATTATCTCCAGCCAGAGCAATGACACCTCCTGTAGTGGAAACACAGATCTTAAAAGAAATTCCTGTTCCACAAATACCAGAATTGCCAGAAATAAAGTTAACACTCGATCATCTTCGCAGGTAAGTATTTCCGAAATATATACACAGGGCAATGCTTGGTGCGCTGGAGTGAAAAGCCTGGGGAGTGGCTGGTAACGAGAAGGCCTACCACAATTCGCAAATTTTCCCTTCTAGGAACCATTTTCCCCTTCTATGAGTACGACATAAACAGGTCAAATACACTTAAATTATAACTTACCATACAATATAATATATGAATCTGCTTTCATTGATATTTAATTTTTCGAATACCATGTTAGAATAGCCTGGAATCAGGCGTTAAGGATTTGCGAAATGTGGTAGGTCTTCTAGCGCGCATCAGTTCGCCCGTAAAGCTCGCTATAGAAGGCCAGAAACTAGGCTACACATGGCCGTTCGAGAGAAATTGGAGGTCCCTATCAGTTGTGTGGCTTTGGTGGCACAGTCGTCAGAGCAAGCGCCTTTCACCACTGAGTCTTGAGTTCGATTCTCGCTGAGGACTTTACTCATCACACTAATGTAAAAAGAGTAAGTCAACGCTCTGCCGAAAGTCGTGGGTTTTCTCCGGGCACTCCGGTTTCCTCCCACAGGGAAAGTTGACTGGGTGGGTTAGGATATACAGATTAGGAAAGTAATATCACAATTGTTGTAAAAATAAATAATGTAGGCTAAGTACATAATATAGGTAAGCTAGATACTTGATGTAATCGGTCACTGAAAAGCCCCAACGGGGAGTGAGCTGAATAATGTATATGCATGCATGTATAGTTGTTCAAACGTCAAGTTTAATGTCAGCTAACCTTTGTCCATCATTTTTTTCACAGACGCTACGATGGTGTAATCATGGAGCTACATCGTGGTACTCAGTGTTCATCTTGTGGATTACGTTTCAAAGAAGCAAATAATGAAAACTATAGACAACATTTAGATTGGCATTTCCGTATGAACAGAAAAGAAAAAGAAACAGTGGCTGCTCATCGAAGTTGGTTCATCACTTCTGACGTAAGTATGAAACTTGTTTAACGTATTTGTTGCACTTTACGACAATTTTTCATTTTACGACAATTGTAATTGTGTATTTTCAAAAATTCTTTCATGATTTAATATTACAAGAAATATTATTACAGACAACAATTCAATCTCAATAGTCCTATTTTTCTTTAAAAGTAATCATTGGGCATTAATTAAAAAACCTAGAGAAGTTTAGATATCGGAAAACATATTGTTCTTGCTGGTAAAGAGCCTCGTTTTCGTGATGTGTAGCTTGGCTCTATAGTGACGTTTGTCTTGTTATTGGTGACATATTTATGAAAGATCTTCAAGTGTAACAAGATAAAAGGCTCTATAGCCAAGGTTGTTTACTATCGGCAAAGGTCCATGCAGGGGTTTAAAAAATAGGCGTACGGACGTACGATTGTACGCCAAAAAATGCTTGACGTACATGAAGTATCTAAGGAAACGTACGATCACGTACACTTGCATGCTACAGCTCCTTTGTGTTAACCTACAATTACTTCAAATAACGAGCATTCTCTCGTCCGAGTTAGCGTCGTCATTTTTTCCATCTCGCTATCTGCAGCGCTTTTTAGTCTTACCAAAATTTCACGTTGTTTAACGGTTAACTCGCGAGTAACAACGTTTTGAATATTAACGGTTTCTTTAGTTTAGAGTAAGGCTCATCTTTTCCTGCTTTGAAAACTCGGTAAACGCCCGCGAAACAGAATTTCTTACAAACAGAAAATAAATACAACAGAGAACATGAGTAAAACTAGTTTAGAAAATCGTACGTCAACATCGATAAAACGTACGCCAACATAGTTATAGAGCGTACGACCTCGTACGCGGCATTTCTCAAGCATTTTTTAACGCTTGCCATGCCTCGATAAACCATTGAAGGTTAGTGCTCCTAATACAATAAACGTTTTCTGTGTACCTATTAAAAGATTATTTGACCCTCTTTAACACAAAAGACGCTAGTGTTGTTATTTAAGTTCTGCATAAAGTACAGAATTGTATTCTCGTTGTACCATGTACCTGCGTGTATGTTATATTGTGTTCTAATTTCGTGCCGTACGTGTTAAGGCGTTCTAAAATGTCTTTCTTTTTCGACTGTAACGATTAAATACTTCCAACGTGTGGTGCCGGCAATGTAGGTAGCGTCTATACAATAAGCTTCGGGTCTTTGGAATCAATCTATCTGAAAATACAACAAGAACTTCGACGTTTCGAGCGAAGGCCCTTCGTCTGACCTTAATGTTATTTACTACTCGTGCCAATTTTTTACAGATGTGCACGTGTGTGCTGCATGGTTGTTGTAAATAACTTTGCAATTTTTGAGATAAATTTGACTGATATTTTTTAGGACTGGTTGGAGTTTGAATCATCCGAGGATCCTAAATTAAAAGGTATCAATAGTGTTTTATTTGTTTCATCATTGTTCTCAACAATGTTCTATTAAAGACTTTTCGAATATATAAGTCTGTAGGAATCTTCCAAATTAAGTTCATGTTCGCTTAATTTATGCTTTTTTAGCTCGAAGTGCTGTATTTGAAGCTGAATCGGAAGGAGAATCAGAGAAAAGCGAAGATTTACAAGAAGGAAGCTGTCCTGTCTTAATAGATGATACCGAGGCTGAGAGGGTAAGTGCCACTGACTTACTGTGGGACTTGTTGTCGACAAGTTGTGTTTGCTGCACGACTTGTTCCAAAGTTAACAAATTAATTATCGTCTTGTATCAAGCTTCATGGTGGTTGTAGCGTTGTCACAAATTGCTACGGCATGACTTATATTAAAGAACAAAAGACTACGAGTGTAAAACCTTTCTAGTTACACAAACGTATATATTGTTACATACATACGATATCAAATTGTTGTTATAAGTTGTATAACGGTCATCAAACAGCACGATGATGACAATTGAAGTAGTGCGAACCCATCATAATTTCGACTTGGTTTTTCGCTAAGGTGTTGTTCATCTGTATTGCTTACTAAGGATTTTGCCAACCATACGGCCATATATATAGTACATTCTGACTTTCTCCATTTTCCTGTTTTTAATCTGAACCTATTTTTGTCTCTATCATATCAGTCTTTTCTTTAGATTGTTTTATCTTTTCCGTTAAATCCGGCGTGGCACCACACCCATTTTTCATATTTTGTATATATTTTTTTCCGAACAGCAATGTGATATTTGCTTCGAAAAATTCGAAACATTTTGGGACGAGACATCTGAAGATTGGCATTACAAGAACGCCGTAAGAGTTGATGGAAAGGTACAATTCAACCCACTTCACATCATCAAATTTTCTTTGTAATTGTTATATTTATTATTGTATACGCTTGATTTTCATTTCTTTAGACATATCATTATTTATGTTATCAAGATACCAAAGAGGTAAGATGATTAGATTACCAACCGTTTATTGTACTCCTGGGGTCGGTTGTACGAAGGCCGTTTAGCTTAAACGGTGGATAAGCCAAAATTAAAAAACACTTTCACACATTTGGTGAATGACTGAACTTAAATCTTATGCCCGTAATATGTAGTTGCAAATATAATTGTTCTATTCAAGTTGAAATATTTTAGCTTGGTTGTTCGATGAATGTATAGACTTCATCTATATTTTCGAGTTATCCACCGTTTAAGCTAAACGGGCTTCGTGTAACCGGCCCCTGATGTAGAATATAGAGGCTGCTTTTACACGTACTGCCTTGGGGTATGCTTTGTTTAAACTAACTGGACCCTCATACTTGAGCCACTCTGCATGTGTGATTATGAGATAAATCTAATTGTTTTTATAGCTGCTGGACTTTATATAACCATCTTTAGATTATATAAATCTAAAGTAAATCCAAGCCCTGTCTTGTAGTGACTTTGACGTGGTTTTTAGCATATGACAAGCATGTATGTACTATGTCGTTCCTCTACATGTGAGATAAATTCCTGTCGTTTTCCTGTGGAACTCACATGGTGGCGTACGGTAAATGAGTGGTAAAAGAAACCGCTTTTTTTAACATTTTACTACAAATTTCACTAAAAACAGGTTGTTTTTGAAATACTTACTTCGCTAAGCAATGTGACTATTATGTATGTGCTTGTATTTTCATATGTAGGCTGATGACAGTGATATGGAGGCAAGTGATGAGAAAGAGAATACTGAAGATAATGATGATAACAACGATACTTCAGAGAATAACGAAGCAGTTACTATAGAAAGTAGCATTACTAACGATAAACCATCTATAGTAACGCAAGATACTACACTAGAATCAGGAGTAGATTCAGTAGTACAGGGCAGTGACGAGGTAGCCGTAAACAACACCAATAAAGAAGAGATAAAAACCGAGTCTTCTTAAAATTCTACATTCACCACATTCCATCAGCATTCTTACCATCATGTCCATTTCTTCATGATGTTGATATATTTTCATTTTGTCTGTCTCTTTGTATGTTTATGTGTTTGTCTTTTTGAGTTGGAAAAACAGAACAGTTGCATTTGGAGTAAACGTACGTTTACACACTATACAGTTGCTGTATGATAACAGAGAGCTTTAGATTTGAGTATAAATACGAGTACAAGATTCGTCATTTGCCCAGGTCACTAACAAGCATTGAACTAACAAGCCGGTACTGCATGATGACAACGAAATATAGCGTTACTGACGCTCAAATTACGAATTTTGTATTCGTAGGCGTAATTGCGCTAAAATTGCCCCTGGCGTTAAAAAATGTTACGAGGTTGAGTGAATTCAATTGGCGCAACAAATCGCGGTTTGTAAATGTACATTAAGAAGTTAAGAATGTCTTCGTAAGAAAAGCTCGTTCTTCTAGTTCCTCGTACGGTTTTAGATTTCTACTTGAGGTTTTTGTCGTTCATACACCACATTCGTTTCGTACATGATATGTGTGTTTTCAATTTCTTTGTTTTAATGTTGTTTGTCTTGTTTGTTTGTTTGTTTGGATGGCTGTATTGGTCGTTGGAATAAAGCGCGCGTGCGCCCCTTCTTGAAGATGAGTTTTTGCGGAGGAATAAAAGCAAAAAACAACAAACGTTGCTGTCCATTTTATTAACTGTTCCTATATTGAATGTATAACAAGTTTGAGCATTCACATGAATTGGCTGCTGTATTTTCAAGCTAGAGCAAAGCGATGTATTAAAGTCGTAAAGAAACATTGCCTCGTTTTAAAATATTGTTATCTGTGCTCTAAAAAGAAATAAAAATTTGTTACTTAACTCATTGTGTAGTCTTGTATTCTATTATAATATATATGGTACATAGGGCAGTATGTTCATATATCTTTAGACTTGTGTTGAAAGCACGATCCGTATATATACTGTTAAGCCCCCATGCAGATAGTCCCCTCTCTAATCGGCCCCTCCTTTTAGAGGAAAAATATTATTTAGTACCTCCTCTCTGTTAACTCTCCCCCATCAGGACAAAGACACATGTGTTCTGACATGCATAATTGGCCTGGAACTTCATAGAAGGCAGTTATCGGAGTGACGAAATTGTTCACTGTATTAATTAACCTTGCATTTGGTAGACTTGCCCCAAGTTAGCTTCATTTTCTCGCTCCGATAAGTGTCAATACATTTGAAGTTGATCACCGCGTGTAACACCACCTAACGATATGTTTGCAGTTGATTTAGACATGACAACAAGTAGGGCCTTTTTAAGAAATCGACAGGGGGGGCGAAGGGAAAGGGACCTAACAACAAGGAGGTAAACTGGAGATGTGCGAATCTGTTGGGGGTTTGGGGCCCTCCCCCAGGAAATTTTCGTATTCTTAAGTCTGTGGCGTCATTTCCTTTGTTTTCAGTAACAATTTTTTATATATCCCATCTATTTGTTATGGGAATATCGCAACACTTCCTGAACTAAGTCATTCTTCCCTTTTTTGCTTATATTTTGGACAAAAATGACCTTCACTGAGGGGGGAAGGCTTCTCCTTGTGCAAGAATACATCGTCTAGCTCGGGAAACCAAGCCATAATTCCATAAAATATTTAAAGGAATATTAGATATTTGGATAATTTGTTCGGCATCCAATCCAAATATTTTTGCTTCAACTCCCAAGGCCAAGAACAACTAACAAAATAGTAAATTTACTAGGAAATAATTTAAGTTCAAATTCACATGAAAGTTTAAGTGTTACACACCAACTTTAAAGTTAGCCATTCCAGAATATAACAAAACTTATTGGAGTGTAGTATATAGCTGTTATAGTTTTTACGTAACATTAGAATCAAACACGGTAACTTTTTTGAGACACCCACCATAGAAACACTGGACAAACCTGAGCGTTTTAATAATATGTCAATGACATTTAACTTGGTGGTTGAAAATGTCTTCCAAAAGCTCAAAATTTTGGTTTAAATTATCAACCTGCATTATTTTTATTGAGTATATCTACAATTTTGCTTAATTAATTATCAAGAAATTAGCTGTGCAGATAAAACATCAAAAACAAAAGTTATCTATTTTGGCGGGTCAACCTCGTTTAGCGGGTGGCACAAAATCGAAAGACTGGCCACCTGCAAAAATAAGTACACTAATATGAATCAGACAAACTCATTGTCCATTGAGATATAATGCGTGCTTTTATGAAACTCAAACTCATCTTGGTAAACTCTTGGAGTCTTGATAACACAAATAGGCGGAACAGCTGGCTATATTTCTTCAAGATCATAGAGAAGACATGAAAGTATGCCAGTTCAAGGTCATAGCCAAGCACCTGCTGTTTTCTTGCAGATTTGCAAAATACATATGAACACGGATATATTTCGCGTTGCCTATATCTTTTTGCTAGTATGTGTCCAAGATCAATTGACAATTACCATTAATTGAACAAATATAATTACAAAAATCGATATGCAATCAATTTCCTTACATATTCCGTAATTGATTATATCAATTATATTGCAACATGATCAGAAGAATTAAAGACAATTGTAGCATGACTACTTTTACTATCATAAAATGATTCCTTACGGGAATAAGAAAACTTAAACGCCCGATACACTTCATTTGCCTTGAATTGAAGTGTTTAACGATGTTTAAAATCTTGATAAGAAAAGACTATAATTCTGTCTACCTGCTAAGGAACTGTTTGGGAAAAGATTACGTAATGTTCATGTTCTGAGCTGGGCGTGTGCTCGGTGGAGATCTTTTCGTGTGATGACATCAGAGGTTTTATCACAGGTTTTATGTTGTAGCTCTATATTTGAATATTCGCTCACGTTGGACATAAAACTATACTCTTTCATTGTTGTATTTAGTTTGTATTTATTTTCAAAGGAGAATAAAGCGAGATGTCGGAGATAGCATCTCAACGCGTGATTTTCTTCTTTGTTGCGAGTGTTTTAACGTATGCAGCGACAAATGCTGCCTCTATGGAGAGACGTGATTTAGAACCAAATAACTGGAAATATCACAATTATGAGGATATGACTAAATTACTGCAAGAAGTCGCCTCAAAATATCCCAAGATAACTCGCCTTTATAACGTCGGAGAGTCAGTGCAAGGTCGCAAACTCTGGGTATTGGAGATATCAAATAAGCCTGGAAAACATCAAGTCGGAGTTCCTGAATTTAAATATGTTGCGAACATGCACGGTAATGAAGCTATCGGGAGGGAGGTTGTCTTAAGGTTGATCAAGGAGTTTTGTGAAGGCCATAATACTGATGCTGAAATAAAAAGATTGATAAAAACAACACGCATTCATTTAATGCCTAGTATGAATCCAGACGGTTTTGAATTGGCATTCAATTCTGGTACAGACAGCAAACGTGATTGGCTGCTTGGTCGTTCAAATGCCAATAACGTTGATCTTAACCGTAACTTTCCAGATCAGTATTTTGGATTAACAGCTGGTAGACCTCAGCCAGAGACTGCCGCTGTAATGAAATGGATTCAATCATATCCCTTTGTCTTGAGTGCAAACCTTCATGGCGGTTCATTAGTGGCTAATTATCCCTATGATGACGCAAGGAACGGCGAAACAGCATACAGTGAATCTCCTGATGATGATATATTCCAAGCACTGGCTAAGACCTTCTCTGAAAACCACTCCACGATGCATCTGAAAAATCCACCATGGCCTTGTCCTGAAGTGCCTGCGGATCATTTTCGTGATGGCATTACAAATGGTGCTAAATGGTACAGTGTTACAGGAGGAATGCAAGATTACAACTATGTCAGAAGCAACTGTTTTGAAATTACTGTTGAACAAGGTTGTAAGAAGTTTCCACCTGCTGCTGATTTACCTAAATATTGGCTGGAAAATAAAAATCCTTTGCTGGCTTTTCTCGATCAGGTAATTCACCTTATTTTACCTTCTTGCTATAATAAATGTAAAACTAATGATGGTGAATGTCATTAAAACTATAAAATATAAACTATAGACTACATAAAACTACATCCTTCTAACCTTTGCTTGACTTTTAGGTACACAAAGGAGTGAAAGGTGTTGTCAAAGACGAGTCTGGACAACCAATTAAAGGAGCAAACATCTCTATCAAAAACAAACATAAGGATGTGAAAACAGCTGTAGATGGTGATTACTGGCGACTGTTATTACCCGGCGAATTCGAAGTGACTGCATCAGCACATGGTTACATCAGTTCCACTAAGAAAGCTAAAGTTGAAGACGCCCCAGCTACTCACATCAACTTTATCTTAAAGAAACCTAATTCGAAATATAAAACTCATCAGTATGACCAAATGGAGCATGCAGGAGAAAAGCCTGGGACTGGTGTCATCCCGGGGCCATTGTTTCGTACTGGCTTTCCTGGACGAAATCTCCGACCATCTGGTGGAGGTCTTTCGGGTGGAGGTCTGTCGGGTGGAGGTCTGTCGGGTGGAGGTCAGTCGGGTGGAGGTCTGGCGACGAGTAGTATCATGAATCAAGGCCGAGGAGGCAATATGGGCTGGGGAGATTATGGTAACCTAGCAACAGCAGGAGCTGGCGATGGTGCTGTCCCTGCACAAACATTGCAAGATGGTCCAACAGGAATGTCGGATGAAATGTCCAATCCTATCGGGCATTTGGAAACTGGGCTCGATTCCTCGCCAAATGTTGGTATTTTACCAAGCGCTAGGGTTGAAGATGGAATCATGTCGAATTATCACAGCGAAACAACACTTCCAAAACTGAACAGTATGACAGGAATCGATGCAATGGGTTCAAATGCTATTGAGAGATTTACAACCACTAGAAATGAAGGCAGCCCTGCGACACAGGGTAGAAATCTTGATTCCATTGCAATGACATCTCCGTATGAGTCGAACGCAAGAGATTATCTGGATGGACAGTACTCGACTAGATCGAATACACAGCTTGGAATGCGTTCTGGTTCATCTGACAAATGGTTCTGAAATACACACAAAAAATAAAAATATTTACAAATACGTGACACGCTGACTATTCAGTCTTTTAGTGGTTAAACGATCATTAATTCAATTATTAGTGTTGTCCTTGTTTGTTCATGCACCACCACTAAAAAGACTTATGGCTATATATAAACCAGTATCAGATGCGTTAGATCTAGTGATCCACGCAGATCACGACTTGATAATGAGTACTTTGATAGCATACTAGTGTAACACTTACTGCGGGTAGTCCTCCGGGATGAATACGTTATACAAACGTTCATGAAAAAGATGAGAGATAGATGATGTAACCTTTCTGGCTGCAGGCGGGCTAACTACAGGCACAAAGATTGCATTTCCTTCGGGTGTTTTATACGAAAGAATTGTTGCTTTTATAATAAATAGCCTTTTTAACAAGGGCAGTAGCTCGCACCAACTGCTCCCGTGGTTCAATCGCCCCTGGAGAAAATAGTGATGTAAAAGGATACGGGTTAAAATGCATGTGTAGACAGTAAACTTTAATAAACTACTGAATTTTCAAAAAGTGTGCAATTAATTTGCTAATGCCTAATTAGCTCTAATGGGAACGAAATTATGAATTGTGCAAACGAAATCGAATAAAATTTTGACCAAGTTTTACCACTTAACGAAGGCACACGCGGTACTGGAATGCTCAAAATACACACTCCATATGGTAAGGGTGTTTGGGGGGGGGGGGGGGGTCACTAAAACGATTCCAGGACTATAGTATTTCGACCTTTTCCATTCCTGCAGGCCAACATTCAACCAATGTATTACATCAATAAGCTTCAAAGTGCATGACACCCCCAATGATGTCCAGGTCTAGATTGACCAATATGCTCGTGTGATATCCTTTGAGAAATTAGCAGCCTATATATATTAAAATATTAAACCTAAATCTATATCACCATAGTCACCCCCCCGACACACAAATAAATTAGGAAAGCTCCCCAATTCATTGAGATGTCTGCGGAGAATTGATTAACTGGTCTTAAGGCCATTTTCCATTACGGTCGTTTTGCCCGCGCGGGCGAAGCGACCGATTCGAATCACGTGAATAATTAGTCGCGCGGGCACGCCAACTAAGTTGAATGTAGTTCAACTTTCAGGCGTGTCCGTGAGGTGTAAAGCGGACAAAAAATCTCATGCTAGACACCTACAGCGAAAGTTGAAACATGGTCGCTCCGCCCGCGCGGGCAAAGCGACCGTAATGGAAAATTGCCTTTAGACTTAGTAAAATTTGCACGCGTTTAAATTCTCATGTGTGTTTTCGTGTCATTGAACACTTGACTTGTTTTCCTGTAGACTCACCAAGGGAATTGGAGCTTTACATTTTAACTTCTCAACTCGATATCCCCGTCGTCCCGATGGTCTTTAGCATGTAGGGAGTTTAGCATTGTTTAGAGCGCGTGCTTTTTTTTGAGAGCGCGCGCCAGGTGATCTCGGCGAACTCATTGGGTTAACAGTGGCGGAAATTCAGTGTGCTCCGACTAAACCTTCAATTTTCCGACAAACACCCCATTTACACTCAAAATGTACACTCAATTTACGCCACTGTGGGTTAATTTTTTTAGCTTGTTGCAATTGATATTCCAAGCATTTTTGAGATTTTAATCCATGAATCTCGGTGGTTTCGACGGTAGCTGATGGTTTAGCAAACAACATTTCTTTGCAACAGAAACAAATCGGCTCTACAAGCATGCGCATATATACTTGTGGTACTGTGGATCAATGAAGCTACTCAAAGTTTGTGTACCAACATCTTATCTGTTCATTTACTCCCTAATAGTGTTTTACCAGTTAATATATCATATCTACTGGTTATATATGCCTATACGCTATAATAGAAATTTTGTTTCTCATATAAAGCAAGACACATCGATTCTCTGAATTGTATATTAATTAGGTATTTATAATGGAGATTTAAAATAAAAATCAACCCTTTTCTTACAAAAATATGATCATTATATGTGTGAAAATTATACATATACTACATTGTAAAATTATGAGACATTTAACACTGCGTTTGAAAAATTTAAGAATATTTATTTAGTAAATTATCTAGGTCTGCAATATATATGTTCACCAGTTCGTCATTTTTATGCAGCCCACATTTATATTTTTGAATTATCTGTACATTATTTAATTCATCTACAGACCACAGACTTACATTTCAATTTTAAAAGTTCTACAATAAAAATCTATATTAAAACACATATAAAACGTTATAGCTACTATTCTATGGTCTCTAAATTGTTAGACATCGTGCATGTTGAAATTGTAAATTTGACAAATATTTGTATTACTATTGCTGTTCCCGATCAATTTATCGGCAATTAATCAATTATTAACAATTGATTACAATCAAAATCGTTTTCGATAAACTAAATTAGGACACATCCAAATTGAAGTTTTCATATTTTAGTAATCGCTTCAAATATATATATGTAATATATATACAGATTCCAGCAACCTTGTCCTTGTTACTAAATCAATATAACGAGAAATTATGGCATCGGTTTAGCCAATAGACTTAAAAGGTACTTATAAGGAAAGTTTTTGAATAAATATCTTGCAGTGTATGGTTGTGTCGATGATTCAAATGTTTTACTTTTATGAAAATAATAAATTTTCAAAAATAACCGATAAATGAATGCGTCGGGAGCAGCTATAAAAATAAGATCACTAGCATACTCATGTCAAGCTTATGGTAAATGACATGGTTTTTGTCCTATTATTATGCTATTAATCCACATCTTCCAAAAGACGATTATGTGTCATACGTCTGTGGCGCAAAACATAAGCCAACAGCCCAAGAGAGAACAGTAATGGAATATAGCTTAAGATGGAGATAACAATTTTGAAATATGTGTAATAAGAGTGGCCATAAATGCCAGAAGCAGCACCGCCAAAACTGCTGATTAGACAGAGATTGCACAACAGAACAGCATCAGAGATATTTAGTATTCTGTATGGTACTACCGTACCACCTTCGCCAATATAAGGTTGACACAAAACAAACACAGCCAAAATAATACAGCAAACACTATTCATCAAACTAACTTGCAATGCTACTCCTGGGACAGTAAGATCTATTACAAGTAAGATAAACCGGCAAACAAAATATAAACCTGCACACCATTTATAACCATCACGAAAACATCTCTGGAAGTTATCAAGCAAAAGTTTCTTCAAACCATTATCAATGAACTTAAAGCACTCGCGACGAATAAGAAGCAACGGAAAGAATATACCAACAAATATCACCAACAATAAAGCAAACACAGCAAACATCGCGTGGTAAGAGCAGAGGTACTTCACATTTCCCTGGTAGTACACAAAATAGTCATTACCTATTTTGATAGGATAAAGAATTTTCAAGCTGATATTGACCACTGTGGAATATGAGAGTACAATTAAAGTACAAAATGCCCGAGCCAACGAGGTCTGAGTAAATCGACGTGTGAAAAAGTTATTGGGCCATGCTACAACAACCTTGTTAAGGACAAACAAACAAATAAAAAAGTAGAAAGGCAGTAGATAATTGAAGGCTAATTTTTTCAAGTCATCCATGTTTGACCACATGCATACACCACCAACGCCAGTAATTTGGATATTAGCAAGGCCATTAATGAAGGTTAGAAAAGGATCAAGACTCATATTACCAGGCACTAAAATTAATAATACTTGATAAGAATATAGCCATGCATTAAGATATGCACTAAAAGGGTCGAAATTAATATGCATAATGCAAAGCACTAACACAGTTAAAAACAATAATATAGCAATCAAATAACCTATCCATTTCTTTGATCCAGAATTACACTCGCTTGTACATTTGTCATCACCAATTTTTAAAGAAAAGCCTTTCTTGCACTTTCCACACAGCTGATGATCTCTGTTGCCTCTACATTGCTTGTCCTTCTCAAAATGACACTCGCCACCAGATGTAAGATTGGTTTGACTGCAATGACAGTAATTTTCTGGACATGATACAATAACAAATGTCCCACTTGATTCTTCATACAGGTAGCCTCCCCAATAGCCATTTAACAAAAACAAAGTTTGTTTCTCATTATCACATCTTGACACACCAATCTGAGTGTCATCACACTTACAAGAAAAGTCTTTCCATACAAATCCAGGTTCACATCCTTTGACCTCTGCATTTAATATTTGACCAAACACAAGTTGACTGTCAAGAGTTTCCAGGCTAATGTTATAACAAGCTTTTGGTTTAGCTTTGATTTGAAGGGATTCAATCTTATCTTTAACAATAAAATATGTTGATGGAGGATCGAGTTTTATTTGGCTTTTTGAATTTATTGTAATATTTATAACTCCAAAGACACTGTTAGATTTCTCATCAGTAAGCTTGACAACTGGAGAGAAGCTCTTGTCTGGTGTAGTATTCCAATCACTACTAACTATTTCTATGTTTACTGCATCAGTTACTATTTCATAGTTCATGTCAGATTTAGTTCCATTGGCATAATAATAATGAAATGAGTCCCATTGGAGGACTGAATTATTCACTCGACTTTCGTTAGGATGACGGCAAAATTGTAATGTGGTTGCATAAACAGACTGCCCAGAAGCATTGGTTGGACCTTTGTTGCCATAGAAAGAAACACTACAGTTACAATTTTCTGGATAGAAAAAGCAACCATGTAACTTGAGTTCAGTAGATTCAAATGCAAGCATTTGTGGTCCTGGTGTTCTCACATAAATTGCACCACCTTGCAAAGAACAACTATTCTCAATAAAAGTGAGATTTCCCTTGTCAGAAACCATTATCTTGCTTCTACCATATAGAGACATTGCACCACCTCTTCGTCCAGTGTTCTTTATGAACGAAACATTTCCATAGACTTCAACCACAGCACCATCAAGTACCAATGCAGTTTTTGTATTAGAAATAAACTTTGTATTGTACAATAATATTGGTGTACCCTGTGCATAAAAGGTTCCAATTCCAAATACTTTTGCATTATATAAAATTGTATTGTTTTGAATAATTGAATTAGCAATATTGATCTTTAATGTATCACTGCGGCCTATTCCATACACATTAGTATTCCACAATGCTGAACAAAATGCAGAGCCAACAGTTGCAAAATTATCCTCAATCACACAATGTGTTAAATTTATGAAGCTTTGATGAGGAAAAACTGAATAAGACTGCTTTGTTGTTCCATATAAAGATATGCCTCCACCGAGGATTGCTTTGTTGTGTTTAAAATAACATGATGTGAAGTGTACCCAATTTGGAATAGAGTTAGTATTTTGATGCATGGTTATCAGTCCAATTCTCACAGCACCTCCACCAATACTGGCCTTGTTTCTATAGAAGTGACATGATTGAAATATTAAACTGTTAGTTTTAGTATTATCTTGGAACTCAGCAAACAGTCCTGCACCCCATTCAGCAGAATTATAATCAAAGTAGCAGTTTTCAAATACAAAGGTGTTGTTTTTGGCAGACCCTTTGATAAAGAACGATGCACCACCACCACGCCCAAAAGCATTATGACCCTTTCCACCTGGATTAACAGTCTTAGCAACTTCAGGGGCAGTATTTTCTTCAAATGATACATTAATGAAATGAAATATACCATTTTCTTGATAGATATGTTCTGGAGGTGTCTTAAAGGGATATAGTCCACCCATGAAGGTGAATTCAAAATAAAAGCCTCCTCCTGGAATGGAACTTTCCTGCTCTTTTTTCCCATTTGTGGTAATGTGTGAATTGGAAATATTTACAATACCTGTAACATCATAAAGCTGCATTCCTATCCCAGGGGAATCACATATTGTAACCCAGTTCATGCTGAAATTAATGCAGTTCACCAGAAACAATCCTGTTAAAAATGTTGGATACTGAATTGAGGTGCTGTTTTGAATTGTCCCGCATGAAGATAAAATAGTACTTTCCATTATAATTCCTGAACTATAAATAAAGGCAAGACCAGCATTTGTTTGACATTGAATCACAACTTCACCTACACCATGTGGACTGGTTAAACCAATTAATGCAAAATGGTTAACATGCCAAAACGTGTGACTTTTGTTCAGAATATAATGTCCCAATTCCACATATACTACAGTTGAATTTTGTTCCTTTATTGCTTCAAAAACATAATCCAAATGCTGGCACGGACTGGAAATATTTTTCAAGCATTCTGTGCTGTCATTGCCATTGTTTGATACACGAACACTGTGCTCCCACTGCTCAATATTCGGTATACTGTCGTGGTTCTCGCGCGAATTTACAACACTCGGAAACAACGACACAAGTACTCCAAAAGTCCATCTTAAAACGAAGAGATACATTACCTCAAGTTAACGATGTTTTCTGCTTACGAAAAACTGTATACGTTCATAGTTTTAAAGCCACAAAAACATCAAGAGCGCCAGAGGTAGTGCGCCAGAGTACATTGAATTGCTGGTTTTTCCTGGTATTAAATAACAATAGAGGTATTGCACCATCACGTGACCAAATTCTAAAATCCTATAAAGCTGGCTGCATCACTGAGCTATATAATACCTGGAGGAAGTGCTCGGCAAAAAGAAGTGAAGCCAAAAACATGGCGGATTTGCCGAAGTTATGATTAACAACATTAAGAGGCAATGTCCACAAGAATCGAGCAAATCCAACAATTCGTGGCAAGAGTCAAAATTTCGAATTCGCTCTACTTTTAAATATAGTTAGGCCTTTATTAGATAACAATCGCTGGACAGTCGGTTTTTGAAAATATTCTATATTTTTTGAGAAAATCGTTATACAAGAGTCCCTACCGGATACGCAAGCGAGAGACGCCCAACACGCGAGAATTGCGATCAAAATTATCAAACTTCACACAGAGCGTGTGTCAAAAAGAAAATACATATTTCAAATCTTAAACATTTTGCTTATAATACAACTCTTTAACGTTGTTTGGGCGGAATTTGACGCTATTTGGGCAGTTGGAAAATATTCTGGAAGACAAGTATGTGTTTTCATATGCAAATTAGTATGCTCGAGAGAAAAAAAATTTTAAGTATCGGCAAGTGTTCTGATTGCAATGAAATTCAGTACATAGACTAAGGAAGAACATATCTTTCTATATTTGCAAAGTTTGGTTTGGGGAAAATGATTTGAGATTCACAACGATCGCTTCATTTGTTTATAATTATTTGTAAAAATCACGCTTTCCGAACAAAGTTTGACTAACAATTTTTCCCAATAAAGAACGATCTGATTGCCGTAAAATTAACGCTAGAAACTAAGTAAGACATGTGCTTTCTGTTTTTGTAAAGTTTGGCTTGTAGAAATATATTTAGGCTCCAAAGAAAGCATTGCTTTTGTGCAATAATTTACGCACGAAACATTGCTAATTGATGATTGCATGACCGACAGTTCAACTTCACAACTAGACGTCTGAATGCAACAAAATTTGCTCTAGAACCTTAAAAGAATCGTTTTTTCTATGCCCCATATACAGTAAGTTTAACTAGAAACATGAAATTCGGACTGGATATAAAAGCTTTCAACATGGTAGTTAATACATCCGTGGCTGCATGTGCTTGATCAACGCGGCTAAGTCGATGATTACATGTTTGGGCTTTTGCTGTTAAAACCATTGTTGTTTCATGTTGTTGTACTTTAAGCCTAACAAATACAGTAATAAAAACATACAAAACTTACTTACCAAAGCTTCTGATGTTGTTTAGAAGCCATCAGAATATGTTCGTGAATCGTGATCGTGACATCGATGGAAATAGTATGCACACTAATGTCTGTGACACAGGTAATGGGCTGTGGCCTTATATGGAAGCTGGGCTGGCCCGTTTAGCGAGACAGCCCGGTATTAAAGTGGGATGAATTTCTCTTGTGTTTATATGAGAAAATTTCATCCCGCTTGCCGGGCAATTTTGTTGTTTTGACATTGTTTTGACAGTTGTTAAAAATAGCTCGCGGCGGCATCTTTGAACTTTCATCCCGGCAAACGGGCCAGCCCGCTTGTCCATGTAAACGCACGGTAGTTTTTACTATAAAATTAACTACACAGCTTACCGAGCTGTCTCGCTAAGCGGGCCAGCCCGACTTCCATATAAACAGTCCCTTAGTAGCTAGTGCACTTGGCTCCATTCCGCTCCCGTTTCTTAGTATTTTCATGTAGAGCGTTTTGAGTCAGAGATCAAAATGTCTTTATAAAATAGCTAAATTCACAAAGACTTGTTTAATGTTTTTCCATTGGACAACTATTTGAAGTAAAGGCGAGATCTCGCTTTCCAAGATGCAAATTTGGCCCAGTTGCCGGGATGAAAGTTCAAAGATGTCGCCGCGAGCTATTTTTAACAACTGTCAAAACAATGTCAAAACAATGTCAAAACAACAAAATTGTCCCGGCAAGCGGGATGAAATTTTCTCATATAAACACAAGAGAAATTCATCCCACTTTAATACCGCTAAACGGGCCAGCCCGGCTTCCATATAAACAGCCCCTTACCAGTGTTACAGACCTTAGTGTGCATACTATTTGCATCGATGTCATGATCACGAACATATTCTGATGGCTTCTAAACAACATCAGAAGCTTTGGTAAGTAAGTTTTGTATGTTTTTATTACTGTATTTGTTAGGCTTAAAGTACAACAACATGAAACAACAATGGTTTTAACAGCAAAAGCCCAAACATGTAATCATCGACTTAGCCGCGTTGATCAAGCACACTGTGCAGCCACGGATGTATTAACTACCATGTTGAAAGCTTTTATATCCAGTCCGAATTTCATGTTTCTAGTTAAACTTATATGGGGCATAGAAAAAACGATTCTTTTAAGGTTCTAGAGCAAATTTTGTTGCATTCAGACGTCTAGTTGTGAAATTGAGCTGTTGGTCATGCAATCGTCAATTAGCAATGTTTCGTGCGTAAATTATTGCACAAAAGCAGTGCTTTCTTTGGAGCCTAAATATATTTCTACAAGCCATACTTTACAAAAACAGAAAGCACATGTCTTTCTTAGCTCCTAGCGTTAATTTTACGGCAATCAGATTATTCTTTATTGGGAAAAATTATTGGTCATATTTTGTACGGAAAGGGTGATTTTTACAAATAATTATAAACAAATGAAGCAATCGTTGTGAATCTCAAATCATTTTCCCCAAACCAAACTTTGCAAATATAGAAAGATATGTTCTTCCTTAGTCTATGTACTGAATTTCATTGCAATCACAACACTTGCCGATACTTAATTTTTTTTTCTTTCGAGCATACTAATTTGCATATGAAAACACATACATCCGACTTTTGTCTTCCAGAATATTTTCCAACTGCCCAAATAGTGTCAAATTCCGCCCAAACAACGTTAAAGAGTTGTATTATAAGCAAAATGTTTAAGATTTGAAATATGTATTTTCTTTTTGACACACGCTCTGTGTGAAGTTTGATAATTTTGATCGCAATTCTCGCGTGTTGGGCGTCTCTCGCGTGCGTACCGGTAGGGACTCTTGTATAACGATTTTCTCCAAAAATATAGAATATTTTCAAAAACCGGCTGCCCAGCGATTGTTATCTAATGAAGGCGTAACTATATTCAAAAGTAGAGCGAATTCGAAATTTTGACTTTTGCCACGATATGTTCGATTCTTGTGGACATTGGCTCTTAAATAGTTAACTCGAATTTTTGCGGTATTTTTACGTCTAAAACTGCCCGCCATTTTGAATGTTTTCGGGGGGGGGGTGAGCCTCTCCTTTGCGCACTGGCTAAGCATCGGTTACGCTCAAAACATTAGGATTTGATACACAGTGAAACCTCTTTATAGTGTCTACTCTGTGATAAAATTGTGAATCTGATCTGTTCTGATAATTTTAATATGGCTAACGTTGGCTAACGTGGAAAAGGTGAACTATGGCAAACCGCAAACGACCCAGACTGGAAGCTGATTCTGATAGTATATTAAATCGTAATCATTCAATATTCATTGTTCCTGTTAAATTCAGCAAAGCGAGATTAAAATTGTTGAAAGATATATGCAAATCAAAGAGACTTCAAGTTGTTGAGCAGTTTAGGTACAGTAATTTAGATCCTTCGAACTCAATATCTTTTAGTATAGTTAATAAACATTATTTGGCAGTACAATGAACTAGAAATTCAACATAACTACATGATGGGGGTGTTAAGTGAACCACTTCTGTGGCAAACTCTGTTTGAAGTGACAGGCAACCAGACAGTTGTGGCATGTTTTGTACTACAGATTAAAGTTGAATTTTATAAATAAAAATAGCCCTCTGACCATTTGACCGGCAGCCGTCAGGTTCCAAAATACTATTTGACCGGCATGCAGGGTTGTTCAGAAAATATGTGATGCTTTGGGAGGTAAGGGCAGTGATGATTTGCAGGGGGAACGGCAGGGAACACCGTTCCCTCACTATTTTTGCTGGGGGAACGGCATTCCCCCTGATAAAAACAAAGCATGGGGGAACGCCGTTCCCCCTGACAAGATCAAACCTCAAGGAACGCAAACATACTGTTCATCACCGCACTATTATAGTTCGAAAATAGAGGTTAAAACTGGTTGGCCAGGATTTGAACCTGCGACATGTGATGTCGTAGACACATGCTGTACCCACTATACAACTAGCCAGGTTACTGAAAACATTTGCAAATAAAAACATTTTATATAAATATTAATCTGTAGTGCAAAATAGATCACTGTAAAATAGACCAGGCCCAAACCTATCCCCTACCTCGAGAGGATTTGAATCTGCAACATAACTTGTCGCTTCACAGTGCATTCCTTAACCATTACGCCACCAGAATTCAGGTCAACTATTGTCATGTCAGGTAGGCAAAGAATTGTTGAACTATAAGTATGTAATGCAAAATCTTGTTAAGGGGAAAGTGTTGGACGTTAATGGGTTAACCTGACTATCTGCCCATGTTGTTTAACTTAAAAGCTGCAATGCATCCTTTCGGCACCTCTTAATTGTTGTTTTGGGGAGAGGGTGAAAAGGGACTACTTGACCTCTGCTAGGTGTACAGTTTTGTCATCCTCATTCTGAGCAAAATGACTTAACAATGCTATACGCTATAACCAGCTCCTACCAGGGTCTTTTATCCAGAAAAGGGAAGAGCCTGGAAACAAGGTTGTGTTTTACTCATCAAAGGTAATTGCCATTTGATTGAGATAATCAAATTTAAGTGCAGTGTCAGTGACATTACCTTTGAATTAGTAGTTCATCAGTAAATCAGGTGCTACATTCTTAAATCAGGTGTTACATTCTTGAATTTCCTATTTTTGGGTTTTCTGCAAAATAATAACCGGATGTATATATAATAGGTTTCCATTTTTTCTTAGTTTTATTGACACATGCATATATGTTTTTTGTCTTAATAGCCTATATTGTACCAATATTCAGAAAATAAGCAAATTTACCCAATCTTGTTCAGGTGTGTTTTTTCTTATTTCTATTTTCTGTATAAATAGTGATATCATATACAAAATTCAAGCAATTTTCAATATGCAAATAAAAATTATTCTGTCTTCTAATGTCTTTTACCTACTAGAGATTTACATAATGGTAAATAAGTAGAATCCAATTAATTTTTAGACCTAGCTGGGAGCAGTTGCGAAAAATGCAACTTAGGCCCTCTGTGCAGCGTTCTAATCAACTGCGCTATAGAGTCCAGTTGCTGAGCGTTAAACGCAATATATGATGGGAGTGAAGCCAGGATATGGTATATGGGTAAATATCAAGATTTTTCTTGGCATCTCGTTTGATAGGACTAATAGTAGAAGGTGTTTGTAGATGGAATACTACTTTTGTAGATGGATAGTATTCCATCTACAAACACCTTCTACTATTAGATGCCGAGAAAAATCTTGATATTTAACAATTAGACAACGAGGCCGAGTTGGCTATGAGCGAATAGTCAACGAGGCGAAGCCGAGTTGACTATTCGCTCATAGCCAACGAGGCCGAGTTGTCTAATTGTTTTAGTATAAACTATAGCATTTATTGAGAACTAGGGAACACAATACAAAAGTAAACAAAAGTATTAATATTAATTTTAAACGTGAATTTTCACGCCATTGTTTTGAATTTTGCTACTAGTAGACTATCACTAATAGTCTACGAGTAGCGTAGCCAATCAGAACGCAGGAAAAGTGATAGTCTATTACTAAGTTTATACTAATTACCCATATACCATATTATACTGACATCACTCCCATCATATATACCGAACTTGCGGTTAATGCTGAGCAACTGGACTCTGTAGCTCAGTGGTTAGAGCGCTGCACCGGAATCGTAGGGCCGCAGGTTCAATTCCTGCCAGAGGGCTTAAAGTTGCATTTTTCGCAACTGCTCCTGGTTAGGTCTAAAAATGTATATACATTTCCGTTCGAGTATTCCATCTACAAACACCTATTACTATTACTATTAGTCCTATCGAACGAGATGCCGAGAAAAATCTTGATATTTACCCAGAATTCAATTAAGGTTACAGAACACCCTAGAACGTCAAAAATATCGATTTTTTTATTTTCACATATTCGGAAAGCTTTTATCCGTAGCGAGAGTTCGCTATTATTGATACACATGCCGCGTGGTTCTTGTTGAAAATTCCCACAAACTACAGAGCAATTTCAACATTTTGAACCTGTGCGCTATTAGTCTGTGTTAAACCTTTACGTTTCTTCACTCGCGGCATTTCCAGTATTTAGTGCATGGTCGCGTAGAATTAACAACTGAGATTTCATTTCTTCAAGCCATAGCTCAGACACACCTTTCACCAAATAGAAACCGCTTACGTTGTTACTGGTTAACGTCAATCGGAATATCGGATTATCTTTCCAATTGCAATTTATATAATTTATACCGTATTTACTCGTTTGAGCGCCGCGGCGCTCTTTACATTTTCAGAGCTTCAGATGCGGCGCTCATTCGGGGGCGGCGCTCAATCTGGGGCGGCGCTCTTAAAAAATTTTTTTTTTGTGAATTATAACAAGAACTTTTAACAATAAAATAAACAAGTTTTAAATGTCTTTGTCACTAAATGTCCCCATTTTGACGGCGGAATGTTTTTACACTGTTTTGTGCGGCGCTCACTCGGGGGCGGCGCTCTTTAAAAAATATTTTATTTGTGAATTATAACAAGAACTTTTAACAATAAAATAAACAAGTTTTAAATGTCTTTGTCACTAAATGTCCCCATTTTGACGGCGGAAAGTTTTTACACTGTTTAGTGCGGCGCTCACTCGGGGGGCGCTCTTTAGAAAAATTTGATCTCAAATGCGGCGCTCATTCGGGGGCGGCGCTCAATCAGGGGCGGCGCTCAATCGAGTAAATACGGTAGGCGGAGATATTAGCATGAAGTATGAAAAATTAAGAACTCCGCGCGAAATGTTTACAACCTGTTTTCGGCCGAATAAATTTTGCGGTAAAACCAGAGGGAACATAAACTCGCGGAAGATAGTTACCTTGATTTCAGATACACCAAAATATTTCAAAAACTATTAAATGTCTTGTCTATTTGACAGCACTAATATGCAGGGAGTTTAGTTTGAGGCCGATTGGTAAAATATTTAGCGCGTAAGAGCAAATTTCCAGAACCAGCCGTGTAGGGTGTTCTGTAACCTTAATTCGAACTTTACACAAGGACAGTTATGCTGTTATGGAGAACACAAACACTCTTCTACCTTCTGGTTGCAATGATAAGATGTAAGAACAAGACAATATATGTATAAGTTTCGAGAAAAAACGTTTCGAATACGATAAAATTAATGTGAACACTAGCTAATAGACCAGTTCTAAATGTCGACTGCGCATGACTGCGCATGTACAGCTATTTCAAATTAGGTTGTCATAGACAATAGTCAAGTTACAATATGAGCGCTATCATAGGATAATCATAGTTTTAAATAAGTTTAACACATCAGTAGCCTCGTGGGAATACAAATATAGTATCTCAATAGCCTCGTGGGCATCCCATCATTTATTTAGCGCTCCTATTGTACATTTGACTATTGTCTGTATATCCAAATGACGCGTTCTACGTCGGGATAAGAATTAAAACTTGCGTTTGAATCATAACATGTTGCTGAGACTGGAGGTTTTAAAATATATATCTCAACTGAGTATTCAATTGTTCAATCATTCTTTGACTTTGTAATTTACAAATTGCGATAATACAACTGCAATGCAATGTGATTTGAATACGTCAAACGTACATCGAAGAACAATTAGTTTTCGCACGGTTCACTAACTTCAAATTACACAAAAATATTCCCTTAACAAGAATATTCCGCTGTGACAAAGTATGTTTGTACAAAATGCATTGAGTGAATGATTGACCAGTTGTTTACTTTGACATACGTTTATCCCAACGGCGACGCAGAACTCGTCATTTGAAATGCGCAGTCGCCATTAAGGCTGATACTGACGCGAAAACATTTACTGATTTATTGGAAACTTTTGGCTTATTACAACATGTTACTGTACCAACTCACTCGTCTGGGCATACCCTGGATCTTCTAATTTCGAGATCGTCCAATGACATTAATATCCACCTAGTCAAGACTACTTTCTTTTTGTCAGATCATTGTTTTGTTGAATGCAACCTCTCTTTTCCTCGCCCGAATTTTGTGACAAAGGAAATTCAGTTTCGTAAGACAAATCATTTGAATCTTCAGGCCTTCAAAGCTGACATCACTGATTCCAAACTGTGTAATGACCCATGCTCCAATCTAGATGATCTGGTGAAACATTATGATAATACGCTATCACATATTTTGGAGAAACATGCCCCTTTACAAAGAAAGGTAGTGGTTGTCAGACCAAGAGTGCCATGGTTCAGTGAAGAACTTAAACGTATTAAGGCCAAACGCAGAAAACTGGAGAAAGTAATGCTACGATCAAATTGCCAAAATGATAAAGACGCTTATCGCCAAGCGCGTAACAAGTATGCTGCCAGTTTGAAAAATGCTAGACACAAATACTATTCTGATCTTATCGATCAATGTTCGGGAGACTCAAGAAAACTTTTTAAGGTTGTGTCTTCACTTTGCAACACACCTCAAGAAAACTCCTTGCCTCCACATGATGATTCACGTAAACTGGCTGATGAGTTCGGAAAATATTTCTGTCGAAAGATTGAGCTAATTAGAAATGACATTGAAAACGTTGTAGTAGACCCACCATTAGTAGATTATCGTTTACCTGATATCAAATTAGATTCATTTAAGCTCCTGTCAGAAGAAGAAGTCCATAACATAATCATGAAGTCGTCGAATGCAACATGTAACCTTGATCCTATTCCAACATGGTTGCTGAAATTATGTGCCAGTGAGTTAACACCTGTCATTATGAAAATGATCAACTTGTCGTTAAGTGAAGGTCACGTCCCAGAAGCATGGAAAGTTGCCATTCTTATTCCAATTCTAAAAAAATACGGTCTTGATCTAGTCTTTGAGAACTTCAGGCCCGTCAGTAACCTGTCATTCGTTTCTAAAGCTACGGAAAAAGCAGTTGTTAGCCAGTTATTTGAGCATTGTGCTGATAATGCTCCTCTTCCTAACAACCAATCGGCATATCGTCAATTCCACTCTACCGAAACGGCTCTCCTAAGAGTCCACAATGATATCCTTATGAACATGGACCAACAGAAAGTAACTCTTTTAGTGCTCTTGGATTTGAGTGCCGCCTTTGACACCATTGATCATGAAATTCTGACGGATATATTGAAGTTAGAATTTGGTGTGATCGGAAATGCCTTAAAGTGGATTAAGTCGTTTCTCTCCTGTAGAAAGCAGCGTATTAATATTAAGCAAAAGTTTTCCGCCAATTTTCCGCTGAACTGTGGAGTTCCACAAGGAAGCTGTCTTGACCGGTCCTTTTATATTATACGTGTCTCAACTGTTCCAGATTATTAACAGGCATCTACCTTCTTCCCATGGGTATGCAGATGACACTCAACTTTATTTATCTTTCCGTCCTGAGTCACCCGTTGTCCAAGATCAAGCTATTCAAACTATTAATAATTGCATCGTCGAAGTTCGTGCTTGGTTAGTTTCACATAAATTAATGTTTAATGACACTAAAACGGAATTCTTGATAATTGGAACTCGCCAGCAGCTGTCTAAGGTTACAATCGACTCGATTGAAGTTGGTGATGCTGATATAAAACCTGTACAAGAAGTCCGAAATTTAGGTTCGTGGTTTGACGAACATATGTCTATGAATGTCCATGTGGGCAAGGTTTGCAGCAAAGCATTTAGGGGCTTGTACAACATTCGACAAATAAGGAAGTTCCTCTCCATCGAATCAACTAAAACGCTCGTACACGCCTTTGTGACGTCACACTTGGACTACTGCAATTCTCTCTTGGTCGGCATTCCCAATACCAACTTCAGCGTCTTCAACGAGTTCTCAATGCCGCTGCTAGAGTGACGTGTCTTATACCAAGATGCGCTCATATTACCCCTGTCCTGATGCACCTTCACTGGCTGCCTGTTAAGTTTCGTGTTGATTTTAAAATTGCACTCCTGGTATATAAAGCTCTCCATGGGATGGCGCCAGGCTACATTATGGAACTGTTGTTAGAAAAACCGAACTGCTGTTACCAACTGAGATCTGATGATCAGGGACTACTTTTTATCCCAAAAACTAGAGCCAAGACTCTTGGTGATCGAGCATTTGTGCATGCAGCTCCGTCAATTTGGAACATGCTACCTTATGGTATTAGAAATAGTAAAACAATTGACTGTTTTAAATCTCAATTAAAGACTTTCCTTTTTAAGAAAGCTTTCGATTCTAACTTTTAGATTTATAGACACTTATACCTTAATTCTTAATATTTTAGCTGCTTGTATATAGTAGAACTTCATTGTTGTAAAGCGCTTTGGAATATTTTATATAATTTAAGCGCTGTATAAATCTTTATATATTTATATATTATAAGGCTGATCCGTTCCAGTCGAGGGCTCATAATTCAAAAGAAAACGATCGTAAAAGGTCGATCGCGCGACATTTTGCACTGAATGGAAATCAGCCTTTACGCAGGCTAGCATTACGACAGAAAACAAACCTTAAACAAACCCTGTTAATTAAACTGAAGCAGCATAAAGGCTGTTAAAGGCTGTTTTCCACTTCAACCGTATCGTAACGTACCGTACCGTAGCGTTTTCTTTTGTGTCAAAGTCATTAGTTCTGCCGAGTGGTTACGAAACAAAGAAATACGCTACGTTTCGGTACGATACGAATGAAGTGGAAAACAGGCTTAAGGCCGTTTTCCACTTCAAACGTATCGTAACGTACCGTAGCAAAATTTTACCGTAGCATTTTCTTTTGTGCCAAAGTCATTAGTTCTACCCGAGTGCTCAGGAAACAAAGAAATACGCTACGTTTCGGTACGATACGGTTGAAGTGGAAAATGGCCTTTAAGACCGATTTCCACTTCAAACGTATCGTAACATTTTCTTTTGTGTCAAGTCATTAGTTCTACCCGAGTGCTCAGGAAACAAAGAAATAGGCTACGTTTCGCTACGATACGGTTGAAGTGGAATTAAAACCTATTTCCACTGCAGCCGTATCGTAGCGAAACGTAGCCTATTTCATTATTTCCTGAGCACTCTGGTGGAACTAATGACTTCGACGCAAAAGGAAATGCTACGGTACGCTACGATACGGTTGAAGTGGAAAACAGCCTTAAAGGGGCATGTACTTTGTTCCTGCACTGCCTGCAGAAACACAGCCACAGGTTACTTTATGCAGTGAGTTAATTATTATACAAGAAGACAGACTGGATAACAGATCCCTTTCATCATAGCTGTGTACCCCGATCAGACACCGAGACACGAGTCCTACGGCTGCAGCCAGAAGCGCTTTTAAATTAATAAACCTTCTACTCGATCAAGTCGAGCTGCGTCCTTCGTAATTCAGCTCAGCTCTCAGCTTCAAGAATGGATGATTAGCACACCAGTAGGTTTAAGTTTATATATCGTGATAGAACGTTATCGAGCACGAGCATTTGAGACTTGGGTGAGGTCAAGTCACGATAATATGAGTATAATGCAGTGAACTCAATGGTTAGAGAAATTGATATCACTGGTATAATGTTAGTCTACACAAGAAACAAAACACGAATAATAATCCGCAATTCCCTGCAAGCCGTACAGACGTCTTTATGTTCTCATTTTCCTCGTAATTGAACTCCTTTTCCTTATATAGGATACGCTTTCCTAAGCTACCGCAATCTTAAACTCTCTTCCAAATAATAATTATAATAATTTATTCTCTAGTGATTCTGTTACCCACATAGTGACAAAATTTGAAACAAGAGGAAAGGTGTACCAATATTTGAAGAGGTAATGTTTTTTTTTCTTGTCCTGACACAGTAACCCAATATCAATAGAGATGCCTGCAGAGGAGGCTAATGTTCGGCTACATTGGATCTCGTAACTGAAGTCATATAGGGCTCATTATTTTCAAGTCAAACTGATCCATGCATGCCCATATCTTTATCTACGAGTTAAGATATAAGTCGCTGATGAAGAAGTTTTTCAGAGTGTTTATTTTTATGAAAATACCCAGAAAGTACCCAGATTAAATATTTTTAAATAAGGAGTCTTTATTACTCTATTATGTAAATTAAGGACTTTCATGGTTTTTAACTGAGACCCCCCAACGAGCCCTGATATTAATCACTTTGTTTGCACGTCTAAAAAAGATTTGAATGGATTCTGTTGTAGGTCATCATTGGGGACAGTGGAAATCGTTAATGATGCATGTATGTTGGTTGTAACGTTTGCACTGTTAGCAACACTGGAATGGGGGCTGTTGACTCCTCATTTCTGTGTGATCAATTTTTCAATTCTTCCAAATCCGATAAGAAACTGTTAAGTGAGGCAATATCCCAAGTGAATACATCCTTCCAAAATGGCCTTTTTTAACTGTAAATATAACTGGATGACATGGATGACATTTTTTTTTTGGGGGGGGGGGCATGTAAAATAACTTTATAGTTGTCTTGTGCATTTGGTGTTTCAGTTTATGTCACCTGGCCTTGCCGCTGTTAGCATGTCCTATATACGACTATGATTTTTGAATAATATTAAATTCCATTTTACAAAAGAAACAATTTCATTCTTCAAAATTGTGTTTCGTCCAATAACCGTGCAACAATTCATTTATTAGGGCTGACCGCCTGCCTGACAGAATGCAGGTTTCTTGACGTGGTCGACAAAGATAGGATTGAACCTCATTTATTATGCAAAGGTTCAGATAACATTGAAAGGTATGTTGTTTTTTTGCTTTCACAGCCTGTAAGTACTTAATCGGAAATGTTTTGAGTCAAGGCGTCTTCTTCGTCAAGGCGTCTTGAGAACTTTATCACTATAACTAGGATGGAACCCACAAGTGATGTAGTTTCTTAAGCGCAGACCCTTCTTCGCCAAGGCGTCTTGAGAACTTTATCACTATAACATGGCTTGCACGGGCGTTCAAAAGGGTTCCGAAGTGGACTACATGCAGGTTTTCAGGCTTTGTGCATGTTGTGTCTTATGTCAACCCCCAGCCAGTGGACACTCAAATGAGGCTGGACAAAACTTTGCGTAAAGTTGACATAATATACTGTATGTCAAAAGGTCGAAAGAGAGAAGTAAACTTTCAGCCCTGTAAGCCTGGGAGGTAGGAACACTCTTTGAAGCCAATTGAACGAGTTAGCGAAGAGAGGCTTCAAGCATTAATCAATAATAATCCACGCCACACTGCAGGAACCAGTGAAACACGGGGATAATCATTATTGATGAGACAACAAAGTTGCCTCCATTGTGGGCCATTATTTTAGCCAGGTTGTAGCAGTGTAACAAAAGATGATGTGCGCTTTTTCTCTCCAGGAAATGCAGTAGTAAACTTTTATCAGATGCGAGATCGAACCTTGATGTCTTTTCATACCAGGTACGTTGAGACGTTTAGTGCAGAAATTTATTGATGCATTGGATGAACAGACAAACAACTAAACAAAGAAACAAATTGGATCATGCATGACTTATGTATGATTATAGTTTTGCAGTTAGCAAGCGAGTTGCGAGCGAAGCGAGTAAGCTACGGCAATGGAATGGGAAAATACTAGGGGCAACTAGGCCCCAGAAAGTCAATTTTGGCAATAGGAAACATCACTCAGGAGAAAATCACGCAAATCTGACCACCGCGAGCGTAAAAATTACAAATTAAAAGATACTGGGATTTTCTATATTTGTAGACAATATTTTCTATTATACCATGCAACACGCACGAGAGTGTGACACCTTCTGACCCAGGTTTGCAGTTAGCTCAAGTCACTTGCAGATAACCGGGTTACCGTGGATCCCAACATCTGACACCCATGTTAGACTAGTTGGAAATCTCGTCTAGACTTACATGCTAACCTGTCTTTAATCTTGTGTATATATATGTTGTAAACTATAGAGATTCTCAAATATTAGTTTTCTACTTTTTCTGCGTAGGACACAAAATACGAATGCCAACGCCGTACTCCACTGGATCATCACAATAGAACATTTACAGTAAGTTAATGAATTTTACATTAAACTGTATTTATTTAAATTCAAGAATGTTTAAAAACAGTCAGTGAGGTAATTCGGTTTTTAAAAACAGTCAATGAGGTCCTTTTAAAAGGAGTTTATTATAGTGAAACACCGAAAAGTGTGTTGAAAAGCAAGGCGCTAGCCGAGTTTTTTAACATACTTTGAGGTGTTTTTAAATCACTATAATAAACGACTTCGAGTGTATGATATAGCTTCTCAAACAAACCAGTATTTAAAGAGAAATTCAACGCAAAAATTGAGTTAATTCATGGGTGTTTATTACCGTGGTATCAAGACAACGATACGATTTCCCATCCTCGTACCCAGGCTTTTCCCTCTGTGGAGATAAAACCCTGGATGGGGCTGGTCACGTGTCTCTTTAAATTTTTATTGCCTAAGGGGGTGAGGAGAAGATGAGGAGAAGTATCATATTACATGCTTCCACTTGAAAATTATACACTTTAATTGCAAGGAGTGGGATATTATGACTTTTGTATAATATATCTCGAGAATCATATATAGTTTAAAACACTTGCAAAATTTGTTTTTTGTTTGCTTTTAAGTTTTAAAAACGTAGTAAACAGTTTTATCAACAGACAAGTCAAGTAACCAACCAAAATTGTATGCTTTTGAGGTGTTGTTCAATGTTCTCTCGAGCACGGTTTCATATCAGACGCCTCTGGATCTAGTCTATATTATTAAATCAATCGTCACTACAAATATAGAAACCTATATTTATAATATTTTTGTAATATGCCAAGCTATAAACATGCGGAGAGCCGGAGATTGATGTCCACTCTAAAATCTGTTGAAGCATTTTACAGTTTAGAAGGTAGTAAGATACAAAAATTCTCAGGGAAATGTGGTAAATTATGATTTATGTTATTCGAGAACTTCCTTCTTGTTGCCGATTCTATAAACATGTACAAGTCTGAAGCCTGAGTGAAGGCAAAAGCCTCGTCCGCAGCTGGGGGAAAATACAAATTACGATATAGTATTGTATTGTAAATATAGGCTATATGCAAAGAAATGATAGCGCATCAGGTTTACAAAATATTTTTCATACATAATTCGAGACATAATTCATAAAAACTGATGCGTACCCTTTCCACAGATATATAATATATATATATGTAAAATTTAGTCCTTCAGAGTTAATTTAGTCCCATTGAATCAGCTGTAGAGTGTATAGTACAGCAAAATAAAAACATAGTTGTACACTAAATTTTGTCTATACTATAGGACAAAGACTTTAAGTCGGCTTATTGGACACTTCCAGCAGATACTAAATAACTGTATTCTAAATCCCTTTTGTATATTATATTAGATCAAGCTAGAAAGACGAAGAAAACTATTTAGGATTTAAAGTGTGGACGTGTATACTAACACATATGAAGTATAATTACATTTTATCGTAAAAATTCAAGTTGTACCGCACGCACGGAAGAGTCGTTGAATTTGCCTTTATCGGATAATTTTACCGTACGTTTGGTAACATAAAGTTATACTTCGACATACTTCTTGATCGTCGCGTTTAGCGATGCCAAGGCGGGATATTTTACAATCTTGAACGAGATTTAACCTCTGGATAGCATTGTTAATGTTTACACACAGTAGGATCTCGATATTTTATAGCAATTCCATGTCAGCATTAAAAAAATCCATTTTGTTTGCAGTTTGAATACCAGACAGGATAAGGTTCAACACTGTTAACAATCATATCAGTCAGTCTATAGAAGATATGTTTTATTGATTGTGTTTTATATTAAAATACCGTGCGACGCGTGCTTTCCTTGGCTTGACAAGCATTGTTGTGTATTGAAATCTGATCCAACTTATCGCTACTTATCGCTTGAAATGTAACTCAACACTCCAGGATACAGTAGGTAGTGACATGATGATGAATGCGACTATTTTATAACAACAGTTTTGTCACAATTTCTTGTTGCAAATTTTCAATTCATCGCCCCAAAATACTTTTTTCCAAACGCAACAATATCACATAAGACAACACGCTCCTGTACCACCCCTCCCTAAGTGTATTCTCAATTTATCACGCGAAATCCGCGTGACACGTGACCAGCTCCATCCAGGGTATTATCTCCCCAAGAGATAAGAGCCTGGGAACGAGGTTGTACGATTTCCTTCGTGTTTTGCTCATGAATTATTAATGAGTTTGAGAATTATATGTATATATCGGTTAACTTATATCACTTCACTTAAATGTATTAATTAATATGTACAGTTGGATGTTACAATGTACAGCACCAGTTGTAACGTTTAATAAATAACAATGACTATCATTTACCTGACGTCATATCGTGCAATAATGCATTTCGTATTGCAATTGTTGACAAATCAAATCGTAAAAGTACCAACAGTCGTATAATGTATATATTTTATAGGAAGCTTTGGAAGTCTTAGAAAAACATGCAAGCTACATTGATCGTGAACATGGAGAATCACGAGCACTTGCGTTTAGAAAAGCTTCGTGTGCTTTGAAATCCTATCCCAGGTGAGTTATATACATATATAAGGTCACGTTACTATCTCCAACTCTTTCACCACAATCCAAAGGCATGGTTTCAAATATTACAAACCTGTTAGTTTGGGTGAATAAAATTAAGCTATAGTAACATAATTTCATGACTTATTTAGATGAATTGTGTAATATCGGCAGACAATCATTGAAAATATTGTAGAAAACTTCGTCTTGTATTATTCTTCCGACGTTGACAGTGTATATTATAAAATATAACCCGAACAGTTTGTAGTTCAGGAGTTTATGAAACTTTTACTAGACGCCATATATACTGTAGGACATTCTGAGTATTTTGCCGAAATTTAGATTCCTTAATTGCTATATGGTCCTCAACTAGCCATTAAATTTCTTCTTAGTCGATGGAAGATTTGTGACAAATACAAATATTGACGACCTAAAAAGCGGAAATTTAATCGCTAACCTCCGGAGAAGTTATGTTACATCAATTGTTGCCCGCGCCTCAACCCCAACCATAGACGGATTTTCAGATATTTCTCTGGGGGGGTGCCGAAAATTTAGGGGGGCTGCCAAAAATTTAAGGGGGGGAGGTGAGCGACAGGGTGCGTAGCGCCGCCGAGCAAGCTGCAGCAGGGGTCTGGGGGCACAGTTGGCAATGGAGGTAAAGGGGCGAAGCCCCCAGAACATTTTGAGATTTTTGGTCTTATTTAGTTCAAAATCTTTGTTTTTAATATTACTTAGTTCAAAATCTTTATTTCAATCACACTACTGTCATTTATCCCAATGAGCATTTAAATGTTTTTTTGGGGGGGGTGCAAATTTCTCCAGGTGGGGTTGGAAAACTTTTTGGGGGGGGGGTGCAACCCCCCCGCACCCCTCCCAGAAAATCCGTCTATGACCCCAACCCCTTAAAACCGCCAGCTGCGCAGGCTACATCAATTGGTAATTGTTAATTACTATGATCGGAAATTTGCAGAAATTTACGAGTGCACATTCCAGTGGTACATTCCCTCGGAAAACAAAGGGATCCGAGGAGATCGTGGTATTATTGCGTTTAAAACAGTTCTTGTTAAGATACCAATGTCTTTTGATTCTTCGATTTTTTCTAGAGAAATAACAAGAATAGATGAGATATCAAGGATAACACATATCGGAGAACATTCATTGAGAGTTATAACGGTATTTGTGCTGTCCTTTTATTATCTTATGCATGTATGTATGTATGTGAAGCAAGCATGGGATTTACGTAATTGCATGGCTGGTAATAATTGACCTATAATAAGCATTAATACCCTCGTTGCCACCCAATTCACTTACGTATATGATGTTATTGCATGCTCATGGTTTTCATAGTAGGCATGTGGGTTATCTGAAATGTGAGTTAGGTAGCAACAGGTCTCAATATGAACCTATGTAAGTCTTTTACTGTTGAGAAACATTTGCCACAAATTTTCTGAAGTTTGTTTGGTAATTTCGAATTTCGCTGCGAAGCTCATGAGTCATGGCAAGTCGGTTAGGGCAAGTTCACATGTATTATGTAATTCACAAACAGGTTTGTAAACAAATCATATAATTGATCACTATATATATATGTTTTTGCATGGTAGCTGTAATTGTTTAGCCAATCAGTGGTTTGCTTTCAAAACCTGATTGTGAAATGTTCGAAATTGCCAACGAACTGGACAACCAAAAAATAAAATAAAAATGGTGGCCAACGTTTCGTCAAATCAACTGCATGTATGTGATAACAGGCTCCGAGTCTACATCAAAGTGATAAAATATACTATCCAAGTATACTGTAAGTGTTCTTATCCGTTAAGTATCGAAAGTACTCTTTCAGTACGACCTTTTACTAACATTCTCACTTTGTGCTACTATTGTTAAGTATTTTACCTTCGATTCATTTTTTCTCGAGACAGCCCTTGTTGTTTGCAACTCTGATACACAAAATTTCCCCTAAATTTCAAAGGGACGGTTGTAAATATATGAAAAACTCGAACATAGAACATTAGAAATCTGCAGCGCAGAATTGTTAGTAAGATGTTTTGTTGGATAAAATTAAGTTGGTCCAGAGCTAATTGAATTTCAAGTTTTTATCGACAAAAAGTTTGCAGACAGGAACTAGTTGAGGTCAATTGTTAGAAAACGTCGCCTTACAATTATGCGTACGTTCAGATAGTGTTGTTTGGTTGGGTAGCTTAAATGGTCGTAACCGTGTCGTAAACGTGCCGTAACTGTCGTGGACATAGGCTTGCAGTCTATCTCCACGACACGTTTACGACACGGTTACGACCATATGGAAACCAGACCTTAGTAATAAAATCGTTGTACTGTATATAATTAAAGTAATCTTATGATTCGCGAAATTTTAATTTTTATGATTCATGATTTTTAGGAAATTTTGGAGAATGGCTTCTCTGAAGAAGTCCAGAAGATTACCTCGAATGAGATGTTCCAAGTTATTGAGGTTTGATGAATTTGTATTGAACTGGTTATTTCTCAATCATTTTCTTCTCTGTTTCTGACCTCGACTTCCCGTTGATGAGTGCCAGACGTCATTATAATATTTCTGTTTTATCTGTTATTTAGCTATTTACAGGAGTATATGGATGTGGTCCTTCAACTGCTCATAAGTGGTATGGTTTAGGTCATACGACTATACAAGATATTAAAGATAATGAAGAAGTTCTCAATCTCAATGTCCAGCAGAAGTATGGTAAGTGCACGGTGTTGTTCTCTACCTAATTACACGTGTATATCATTGTCGAGTTATATGTAATAAAGATATTAAATTAAACTTAGCAACTGAAATTACTTTATTTATACTGAAGAGCTCTATCAGGTCTTAACTGTTGTCCCAAGAGGTCCAGTAAGAGCCATCCCACAATAGTATAGTATAATACGAGAAAACTGGAGTTCGCGGAGTTGCACTGTTTTGTAGAGTGACACTTTTTTCACATCCGAATGCGGTTATTGTATAATGGAATTTAAATATTCTCGACATAACAGTTTGCTTTTAATATATGACGATATTTTTAATCAGTACGTTAAAATACAAAAATTTGTCCCACATCTTTTTGGACGTTTAGGTGTGGAATACTATGACGGTCTAAACACCCCTGTTAAGTTGACAGATGCCATGAAAATTCAACGTCTCGTTGTAGAGCAGGTAGGCGTCATATACTTTGTGTGTACATACGTATAGGAGATTTGTTAAAGGTGGATTAATGGGAGTGCATGCAGGTTGGTGCACACCTCGAAGTTTTCTTCGTGAAAATTATAAAGCATCAATTAACTAAATGCTTACCAAAGTTTCTATGATTTGTGCAAGGTTTGACACAAGCTGCCTATCTAGAGTGAACCTACACCCCCATTGCTAGATTAGTTTTGATCCGCCTCATGCATATTGACCTCTAGCCCTTGACAACGAGTAAATATTTCGTTGGGAGAGTCGAACAAGTAGCGACTTGGTGCGTGATTGATAAAATAGAACTTTGCTGGTTTCATATACAGTTATCACAACAACCCTGTATTGGAAAATGAGGTGGAAGCACTTGCCCTTCCCTTCGTCGATCTCATCCTAAAGTGCCACATAATCAAGGCTAATATAAAGATCAAGCACCAGAACAACACTATCATGCAACAATGCTAACATCGTAACCTTAATTATGTTCCTTGTTCTACCAAAAACTTGAACTTTTTATAGTTCATCTTTTTGTTCTTAATTCCAGCTTGATTTAATCCAGCCTGGCTACTCTGCTGAAATCGTTGGTGGCTTTAGCAGGTATATGAATAGACTATATCTGTTTCATGGTGGTGTTTGTAGATGGAAATTTCAAGTGAAAATTATATACATGTTTTCAGACCTATAACCAGAAACAGTTGCGAAATATTCTGACAGGGGCGGATCTAGGCTCATCTGACAGAGGGGGTGCAGATTTTCCCGGGGAGGTGCACCCTTCCGCACCCAGCGCAAATTATGTCAAAAGTGCCATAGATCGTGAAAATTTCAGTATGAACTCGTTGATTCTGACTTTTTGTGGGGGGTGCTGACGTTTTCTTTGGGGGGTGCGCACCCCCTGTAGATCCGCCTATGAAAATGCAACTATAGGTCCTCTGGCAGGAACCGAACTTGCGACCCTGTGATTCCGGTGCAGCGCTGCACCGGAATCCTGGTTAGGTCTAAAAATATGTATATAATTTTCGCTCGAAATTTCCATCAACAAACACCATCAACATTCAGTTCAATCCAGCGAGATGCCTAAAATTTAGTGTATCTGTTTGAGTGGTTTTATCTTTCACTAGTTATTCACGCCTGAAATAATCAATTAATCATTGCATGAGGTATTTATAGTTTCCATGTCTCTGGCAGTAACCCACGTGCATATTGCATAGGTTCAGCCATATTCAAACGAACTTAAAATGTCATTATAGAGGTAAACAATGTGGTCATGACATTGATATTCTCATTTCTCATCCGGTGGAAGACCAAGTTGAAGGCTTGCTTGTTAAAGTAGTTGATCGCTTAACTAAGTTGGTAAGCATAGGTATAGTAAGTACACAATTAATTCAACTAAAGTCTAAACTGTTCCTCTGAAAGTTAAAATTTCACGTCACGTCTCGTCGATAACGAATTGTATTTTTCATTTGTAGGGATATATGCTCCATACTGCAATATCTGTGGGTAAAAATGTCGACCGTAAAGATATTTTTGTTAAAACAAAAGGATCTCAAAAGAGATGGCAGAGGTTAGTAACTTGATAAGTTCCTTGCAGGTTTACATGGCTGCATGGCGATAAATATATCATTTATAAACAATGAATTTACTTTATCTACGGCCTTAGCAAAAATATTGGTGTTCAGAGCTTAGTTTGCTCTTCATTACCAGGGGTACAATGGACAATTTGGACAGATGTTTTGCGATCATGAAAGTTGAAAAATCTGCAGATGACAATGATTCATGTAATTCCTGGATTGCCCGACGTGTTGATTTGATCATCACACCTTCTTCTCAGTATGCTTTCTCATTACTTGGATGGATTGGATCCAAGGTACTATTTATAAACAAAGGATAATGTCTAAATGCTTGCAAGTCAAACCTGTATAACAATAAATCGAATACCAAGACAGTGTCATACTGTACCACACCACACCACATCACACCACACCATACCATACCATACTATGCCATACCATACCATACCATACCATACCATACCATACCATACCATACCATACCATACCATATCGTATATCATACCATATACTATGCCGTGATTGAGTGATATTGAATGATCCAAGTACTCGTAAGTCACCCATGGTGACCGTGATACATCGAGGGAAAACAAAACGCAATGGCATGGAAAGCCATATTTCCATTCGAGTTTAACTGTAAAGGTACGTTTACACGCTGCGATTTGTCGGGCCGATTTCAGATGCACGTTAATGATATTTGAAAAATACGTGGCAAACGTCATCTGACAGCATCAACAACTGAAAATATTCGTCATTAACATTAAGAGAAACCTAAAATCGGGCCGACAAATTGCAGCGTGTAAACGTACCTTAAAGCATGATCATGTTTGGGGAAACATTTAACCGTTGATTGTATATTTATACTTTGGCAGACACAGAGTCAGACTAAAAAGTTTGTGACGATTTTTACTAATTTAACTTCAATGTCTTGAATATCTTAATTAAACAGCAGTTTAACCGATCATTGAGGCTTTATGCTTGGAAAGAATTGAAGATTCATCTCAGTAGCCATGGGATGTGGGATCATAAATTAACGGTAAGCCAAAACTATTTTTTTAAAATAATATTTATTTAAATGCGTCTTTTTTAGTTGCGACGAGCAACTAAATTCATTCTTCAAGACCATGACATGTCCTACCCAGAGCGTCTCAAGAAACTCCATTTGCTACCATTATCTTATTGGCTGGAAGTAAAGGATCTTCTCTTCTTCTTTAAATGTTTAAAAGGTCTCTATGATCTTGACGTCTCTTCTTTCGTTACTTTCTCTTCAGAATCTGTCTCTCGCACTCGCACAAAACAACTAAAATTACTTACACCTAATCTTTGCAGAACTTCTCACTTTAGGAACTCCTTTTTTCAACCGGATTGTTTTCCTTTGGAACAATCTTCCAGTTCACATCCTCGAATGTACTTCTATTTTCTCTTTCAAACACAATCTGTATACGTACTATTTTTCGAAACTTGAATCGACCTTTGACGTAAATAGAATGCGTACATGGAAGATTACTGATAATGGGATTCCTGTCCTGTTGATCATACCTTCAACCTTGTTTGTTTCCATTTATGTTGTATATAGAGAATATTACATGGTTGCGCGGAAATATGGAATTTATTTCGAGTGTTCTCTTAAACACGAGACATATATGAAACTCAAAACAAATATGTAAATAGTACACAAATAGTAATAGGTTTTTAATTGGCTTGCAAAAATGATATTTTCACACGTAAAAATATCGTATTTTTTACGTGTGTTTAAAAACTCTATATAACACTTATGTTTATATAATAAATATATATATTACTAGACCATTAACTAACGTTTACATTTAATACCATCACGTCTAGTATCACACAATAATAAAATATATAATCACTCGAGAACATTTCAACTTATCTACTCATACGATTCTAAACTCGATACTTTGTATATACAGGGTGTATAAAAAAAAACGCAACCTCGGAATTTCCCAAGAAATCCACTTTGTTCTTAAGCACAAAAGATTTTAGGCCCGGGGGGATTAAAAATAGTAATACGACCTATTAGTAATTCGACAGTTATGCTCCTGGAATACGATTAGAAGCTATTTTAAATTCCCAGGGGCCTAAAATCTTTTGTTCTTAAGAACAAAGTGGATTTCTTGGGAAATTCCGAGGTTGCGTTTTTTTTGATACACCCTGTATACAGGGTGTCCCAAAAAAAAGTGACACTACAGGGTGTCCCAAAAAAAAGGCTACCTTTTCAAATTCAAATTAGCATGTTAACTCAAGCAACCTATTGTATTCAATATCCCATTTGTATAAAACTGTGTTTTTACGCATTCGTAGTTCAAAAGCAATAATGAATTTCAAAGAAGTACAATAGGTTGCTTGAATTAACATGCTAATTTGAATTTGAAAAGGTAGCCTTTTTTTTGGGACACCCTGTATAGAAATTATCTCATTGTTCTTAAACCGCTCTTAAACGCGCGTGATTATACACCTGGGAATTTAATAAAATTCGGTATTAGGGTAAATTGTGTTACAACAAATACTCGGTGCTCTGTAGTCAATTGAACCATTGTTGTTACTCCAACTGATCGTATGATTTACATGTAATTTGATTTTTATGGTAATAGGAGTTATTTTAAATTCCAGAAGCAGAAGTTTATGCACTTGTGGGTTTAGCATAGTGCTCAGGCATTCAAATTATAACAATAGGATAATTTCTATAGTGTCACTTTTTTTTGGGACACCCTGTATATAAAGCGATCTTCAGGCGATTCTACTCAAATGATAGTTTGATTGCGTAAACTCTCTCTCTCTCTATATATATATTTATAATTTTAATTAAAATACGCTTGTTCATATATATACTTGTTTAGATAAAAAGGTTGTAAAGTTAATAAATAAATAAAAAATAATAATCTTTTTCCTTTCCAGCCTCCGAAGCGTCTCTTTGCTACAAACGAGGAAGACATTTTTAAAGTTCTTCATCTTGACTTCGTCGAACGCCAAGATCGTAACTGTTAGATGATAGTAGCTCACTTGAAGTACAGTCATGGCGGTAGAGTCACGTGATTTACCTGGCAGCGAGATGGAAACCACTGCGTCTACCTCGTACCAGGGCGGTGTGGCTCGCTGAAAGATGCCGAGGAAATGATACTTAAGGGGCCCACTTAATTGTAAGATTGTAAGGGGCTCATTATGACTCATTTCATCCTGACCATGCCTGCCATGCCTTCCATACCTGCCATGCCTCGTGCGTATGAAAAGTTTCGTTATATTTAGTGGGAGTTGCGCCTGAATCTTTTCAGGGACCGCGGAGACGGGGGCAGGCTGGGGTGGGGGATATAGCACCCCCACTTTTTTGCCAACCAAAAAGAAAGTAAAAACATTTCCGCGGGCGGAGTATCTATCTATGATTTAGCCCCCCCCCCTATACACTCTCTAACATGCTCCGCGGGCCCTGCTTTTATGTTGTTAAGTATTTTACCTACATAAGAAAAATGACCGTATCTTTTATGTCGTAGAAGCATATGACAAAATAGATATATGCGGGTGCCTGAATGACTTAACCATACCTATAGGTTTTGGCTGCTTTATAGGCCAATATATTATTTAAAATTTTACAAAGAAATGAGTTTTATATAATTTATGTATATTTTTATATGAACTGTGTATATACTATATTTTAAAATATTCTGTTTTAATAGCTGATTAGTAAGTTTAAGCATAGAGACTGGAGTACAAAGCAAGAACGATATGCGATATGATTGTGAAGAAAATCTTCTTTTGTATTCACCATGGTATGAATAAAATACGGTTTCAGATTAGGAAAACCTTAGCTGCGGACTTTACAATTAATAATAATAAGAGTTCTATACTCAAGACCCGAAGTATGTACGTTCGATAATCATTATTGTCTATTGAGGTGGGAGAATATAACATTCCTGCAACTATTTTGACAGATGGGGATTTTTCCCTATATACGTTTTCCTTCAAACTTTGAATAAAAATCCTTTCATCATAAAATCATTGGTTCTTTGATATTTGATGATCAACGCGTACGCTTATTGCGTTCATATTTTATTATACTGATTACTCTGGGAATGCAGGAATATACTTCTTAATCAAAAAATGGGGGGGGGGGGGGAGTATAGAATATGTATCTGGGTTCCAGTAGGATTTTTAGTAGGATGACTATTATGCCGGTGTGGCGGTGTCGTAGAGACTCGGTGAAATTGCTTTGAAATACCAACATTTCTGCCATAGGCGACGGAAACACGAATATTTCTGGCATAGCCATAAAGTCGCGTTTTCGTCACAAATTTCTGTTGATCTAGAGACATAACCCCAAGAATATTTTTTAAGAAAGTCTATGATCTTAGCCACCCCAAACTACTATTTCAAGCCATGTTAATGGCAAATTAAAAATATTCACACCTCACCTGCACGGTGGGCCATATATAGTCCTGTTTTCTACTTTTACAAAATTAATCATAAGAGCAATTCGATTTTCTACTTCTAGGCTATGATTGTGGTCAGTATGTCTGCTAGAATATAATGCCCGAGCGCGATATAGCTGTCTGATCCAAATGTTGAGGGGTTTTTGTAGGTGGAAATTTCGAGCGAAAATACTTTTAAACCTAACCAGGAGCAATTGCGAAAAATGCAACCAATAACCAACCATAGGCCTTCTTGCAGGAATTGAATCTGCCGGCCTGCGATTCCGTTTGAGCGCTCTGCCAATTGAGCTACAGATGCCAGTGTTTGGCCGGGTAAATATTTCTAAATTTTGGGCATCTCGCTCGATAAAATTGAATGTTGAGGAGGTTTGGTAGATAGAAATTTCGAGCGGAAATTACATATTTTTAGACCTAACCAGGAGCAGTTAGGAAAAATGCCAGAGGCAAAATATAGGGGCCTATAATGCCAGGGGAGAAAAATGCCAGGGTTGTATTTCTCGCAACTGCTCCTGGTTAGGTCTAAAAATATGTATATATGCCCAAAGTTTACAATTAAGAACCAGTCTATTTGTCTGCCCGAAGTGGTTCTTGTATTTTAGGTGCTTATGCTGGTGGTTCTTAATCATGGTTAATTTTAACAATGAAGAACTTGATTTCAGCGCGTTCCAGACATCCACAGTAGATCAGTGGAACAACCAGAACAATCCCATGATTCAGCGCGGGCTACTAAATTACTAAATATGTTTTTGCGCGCAGTGTGGCGCAGCTGTTCGAGTAATTCGATTTTCCAAGAATATTTTGATGTTTCAAAGTGTAGCCGTTCCGTAAAGATGGGTTGGCTAAACCGTACGATCTTTCTAACAATATTATTGCATCTAATCAGTGCGATTACTTCAACTAACGCTGGAACTAAACATACAATCAATGTCCATACGAATGGCTCAAATGATTACGCAAATTGCCCTACATCAACTCAGGGCTGTACACTCATGTCTGCTTTGCGTGCCGTGTCTCTTGAAGACAAATTCAAGAACGCCACGACAATTCTGATCAACTCAGGGAACTATACATTAAATGCAAGTTTTACATTCGAAAGTATCAATAATCTAGCAATCACTGGACACAACATCGCAACTGCAAGTGTGAGTATACAATGTTCAGGCAACGCTTCTGGTTTGGCATTCATGAGATGTCGTAATATTGCAATTCGTGGCATTTCCCTGGTATCATGTGGGACACTTTACAACAGTTCATCCTACAACAATCCTTTATTTTACTCAGCGTTGTTTGTGAAGGAAAATACAGATTTCAAGCTGCAGGATGTTGTTATTGAGAAAAGTTTGGGCGTTGGTATGACCATGTATGACACAACAGGACATGTAATTATTGATTCTGTCACTTTTGAGAATAATGGACCGAATTCGTTGAATTGCCAGTACAGGGAATCCATGGAATACGTAAACAAGTTAGATAATATGGCTAAAGCTGGAGGAGGGCTATATGTTGATTTTACGTATGATGAAAGCAATGGAAATAATTTGAAGAACAGTAATTACCATGTATTGCAATCCATTTTTAAAGGAAACATTGCACCATATTCAGAACTTGTAAATGCCACATTCAAGCGGCCAGGTGGAATCAAGCATATTGGCTTCAGTCGTGGTGGGGGATTGTCCATATACGTTCGAGGATCAGCAGAAAACAATACTTTCTTGATTGATTCATGTACCTTTGAAGACAACCAAGCAATTTGGGGTGGTGGATATTTTATTCAGTTCTTGGATACTGTGAATGGAAATAATATCAAGATTACCAATACTAATGTGACTAGAAATACTGCATGCTTTGGTGGAGGGGCTTTCCAGTTAAGTATTATTTCATCAATTAACCAATCTGATAGTCAGTTTATACCTAATAACATACTGAGCACATTTTGTTTGTTTTCCAATAATTCTGCTGTGTCAGGGGGAGGTGGGACCATTTTTGGCCGAACAAGCTTGGGCTATGTTGACAACAGTTACTCATTTAATAATTGCATTTGGAAAAGAAACGAAGCCACAACTGGTTTTGCTCTAACACTAAAGTTATGGGATTATGATCAAGGTTTGTTTGGACCAAACAGTCCTTTTAAAGTTAAACTTTCACATTGTCACATCATTGCAAATACCATGAGAGATGCTTCAAAATATGGTTGGGGTGTAGGAGCTGTTTATGATTTCCTGGTTCCACTTTTCCTGACAAATGTCTATTTTATGGAGAATACTAACACATCATTAATCCTTGACACATCGTCTGTACAAGTATATGAAAATGTAACATTTAGCAGAAATACTGGTTATAAAGGGGGAGCTGTGGCAATGTATGGAGAAGCATCATTTCATTTAAAGAAAGGCTCAAGACTGACTTTTGATGGTAATAATGCTTCTGAGATTGGTGGAGCTGTATTCGTTGAAACCCCTGGACCAGACAATCTCCCAATTGTTACAAATAATTATTTGCAAACCCATGAATGTTTCTTTAAGTATGAAGATTCAACTATACATCCAGATGAATGGCAAACAGAGGTGATTTTTATTGAAAATGAAGCACCATTAGCTACAGGATATTCTATATATACCAATTCTCTACGTGATTGTGTACATCATGATGAAGATATAGCTAAAGTACTAGAGTGGAAAAGCTTTCACTATTATGTTCGGAATGCCTCAAACAGTACAGTGAAGCGACATTTTGAGATTGTCACAGATGCTATCTACATAAATTCTAAGAAATCAAATTGGTCTGTTCCTCCAGCACAATCATTCTCACCACAAGTCACTTTACTTGATGAAAAAAATAATTCAGTGTATGGCATGATCCATGTTAGCATACACACTGAAGACCCATCTACTGTCACATTGGGAACACCTTCATCCCTGTTCCTTGTCAGACATGAAATCCCTCTTCTTGAATTGAAAGGAGAACCAGGAACAAACTTCTCTGTAGATTTTAGAACAGTTGGTGGACAGTTTGCTCAGAAAAGGTTAGAAAATGTAGAGTTGAAAAAATGCAATCCAGGTTTTGTGCTGAAAGGGAAGCAATGTGTATGTGCTTCAGTTGACAAGTTTCAAGGGGTTTCACGTTGTAATGAAGACAAAACTGATGTGTATCTGGAAAAGGGTTATTGGGCAGGAGAGGTTGAGGATGAGAGCGGTGAAACAGTGTTTGTTACAGCTCAATGTCCAACAGGATATTGTAATTGTCTAAAGCTTGATCACTATTCATTAAGAGCAGATGAGTGTGTCTATAAGCGAGATGAGATATGTAATGGAAATAGAATGGGGGTAATGTGTGGTTCTTGTGAATATGGATTTAGTGTTCACGTTGGTAATCAGAATTGTTCTGCTCATTGTAAAAATTCTGATTTGTGGAGATTGGTTCCTTTATTAGTTTGTTTAACCATTTTAGTCTTCCTTATCTTCAGAATTAATCTGGACGTTTTTACATGTTACCTGAATGTCTGGTTATATTTTTATCAGGTAGTATACCTAGTTATAGGTGTGCATGAAGACATCCGTTTAGATCCTTTTATTGGATTTGTTATTGGCTTAGCACAGGTAACAATAAATGGCTTTGGTAGTTGTTTGTGGAAAGGAATGGATAATTTAGAAAAGCTTGGTTTCAGTTACTTGTTGCCTGCATATGTTTTCGTTGTTGTATTTATAATTTCCTTGGTTGCTCGAAGATTTCCTAATTCTTACTTTGCAAGAAATTCAACATTTCGTGCATCTTGTACACTTTTTGTGCTCTGTTACTCTACTTTAGCCAGAGTTTCCATGGATATACTCCGACCTTCTAAAGTTGGTAGTGAGATTGTTGTATTTTATCAGGGAACAGTAACGTATTTCAGTTCCTACCACAGTTATTTTGCTGTTCCAGCAATCCTTATTCTCCTCTTTATTGTCATTCCATTTCCATTCATTCTTATGTTTACTCCATTCTTTATTAGACGTGTAAGGTTTTTTGTGTATGCGAATCCATTGTTTAATACGTTTCAGTCTTGCTTCAAGGATGGATACAGATGGTTTGCTGCTTTTTACTTCTTTTCAAGATTTTTCTTTCTTCTCTTTGCAACCTTTATACCTTATGGCACTGTCAAAGCGTTATTTATGCAGATTTCCTGTGTCGTTGTCCTTACTGTTCATGTCTATTTTTGGCCATATTTGGAGAAGCACAACTGGATGAACCGAGTAGATAGCGTACTTCTTACAACGTTGACAATCATCAGTATTATTGCTGGACAAATAACAAATAACATTTCAGCAAATGCCAAGGATAATATGGCGAAAATCATTGATAGTCTTACTTACATTCCATTAGTATATGCTGTAGGGTTTGCTTTATACCTTCTCTATACATGGTTGAAACCAAAGATACGTCCACCTGAGCAAAACTTAGATAATATTGAAAATATACTGGAAGCGTAAAAGAGATACGATCAATTTTAAGCGAAGAAAGACAATAATACAATATACATATTTTTACCATATATAAAGTTTGTTGACTGGTAATTTCACATACAATATATTCCATAGATTAAAATTTATTTCTATAACGACATATTGTGTATTATAGGTTGTATCTCAAAAGTTTGGGGTCTATTGTAGTATAATAAGGTGGCTCGATACATGAAGTTTTCACAAAATCAGATGACTTGCATAACTGTTTGACAATCCTGAATTTCGTATTCTTGGGATATAAGGATACAGTACATATATTTTACATTTTCTTCTGACATAGTCAAGTCATTTTGGAAGATGAAAGGTTAATTATTCATATGAGTCAAAATTTTCGCGATTCCTGCCTTGGGAGTTTTGTGAGAATTTATATATCGAGCCATCTTGAGTAGATTATTAAGTAAATTTTCAAGGCATAGGTAACAAACATTTTTGAGCGTAGATAATAATTAGGACGTAGTGGACTACACAAAATTTTGATTTTGTAGATTAGATATATCTTTGTACCTTTATGTCTTTGATCTGAATATATCAATAATTTTGTAAAACACATAGCTTTTCTTTATAAAAATTAAACAATGTTATGCAAATCAATCTTGTTGGCACTCATTGAACTAAACTGAGCTGTACTACAATAACTTGACCATAGATTTTTCCGAGGGGCGAATCACTCCTAAAATTAGTAAAAAGTGTACGAGAATTTTGCCTTTTGGGTTTTCGAAAATCCGGGAATTCTATAGTTGGACTTTTGGGGAATTTGTGAGACTTTTTCGGATTTTTTGTACGAAATAATACAATTTTTTTCAGTGTTCTGGTGAAGCTATCCAGTAAAAGAATTATGTCCGCGTTTTCTTTTATACTTTAAAAATATACGAGAAATTGAGATATGCTCGTAGTAGAGCAATTTTCATGGTGCATACCTTACTTGAAGATATGATATTACATGAAGTAGATCACATATTTGTAGAATGTAGCGGCTAACTTCATTTAAAAGTTTCCTGCATGATATGTCTAGAATAATAGCTAGCTGACCTAGCTAGTGAAACTATTTGCTTATTGCAACTTTTCCCTGGATGATAGTAATTCGCAATTACATCAATCATTTCAACTGCGAATCACGCAAATAGCTGGAAACGATTATATATACAATTTACATGTTACGAGGTCCCCAAATGTTGCCCAAATTCAATTATTTTCTCATCCTGCGCCCCGTTTTGCGCCCCGCGAAATCCAGAACCCGCCATTTTTCTTCTGTTAATACCGGTTTCTCGTCAAAATAGACGTTATCCTGTTTCAGTCACGGAGAACCTAGTGTGATTCATTCGTTGTGTATATGAATTTCGCCCAAAAATATGAATAGCTTTTCAGTTATTAATTATCGCACAATCTAAGTAATTAGAAACAAATTTTTCGTCATAAATTGGGTAAAACGCTTTCTAATTATTTACGCAACAATTCCGTGTGCATGCGCGGCCCTAATTCCTGGGTAAAGACGTTTGTCAACTTATAAATTCTAAGATAAATAGTAATTTGCATATTCAAGAAACAAAACGAAGTTTTGTTAGTACACTGGTAGTGAAGTTCAAACCAAAGCAAACTTCTAACTGCGTGAAAGTTTGAGCGGGTAAGTATTTTGTAATCTAAAATATAGACATTCATTCAGTCGTATTAAAAATTGCCACATACACTTCTTGATTGGGTGAAGAACCAAACACTGTCAAACTATGTACTAAACTTGTATTAAACGGCAGCATCTGGCAGAATACATTTAATAATTAAATGCTTTTTTTCTCAAGTAAAATTAAAATGCAACAGGAGAGACGACAAGAACACCGAATCTCAAGCGCAAGAAATGAATATTTATCAACATACAAAAAAGATTTTACTGGTGAATTCGGACACCCTTCTGGATCAGCAAGGTATCGAAGTATAGATGAAATAGACTGTACTCATTGCTAGTGTTGCAAAAAGACAACATATGTTGCCAAGCGACTGTCCATTTTTCTGTTTTGATTGTCGCTAAATTTAATTCGTTCGAATCATCCAACACGACTGCAAGTTTGAATGCAGAAGCAGGCAAGCTCAAGGAATTGTTTGGCATACGAAAGGCAAAAGGCACTAATCAAATGCATGGAATAACAAAGTCATGAAAATGTCTGGACTAATACCCCCAGTAAAAAGTGAAAATCGTCTGACGTTAGAATAAAATCGTCTACCATAGCGAGAGCCGTGAAAACAGCTCCATAATCCCATAATGTCCACCCTTGTCCTTGTGACTTGAAAAGATAGTCTATTCATATACATATTTTATAGACCTCGTTCATCATCAATATATCCAAAAGGTGATAAGATCGAAATTCCAACGTATAGAAATGATTTTCAATCAAAACCAGCTCAGAAAACTGAACTCATAAGAACAGAATCATCGTCAAGAAACAATCCACACCCATTGAAAGTAAGCCTTTATTTAATTGTAAGAGAATATTGCATAACAGCATAACATGTGTTCGAAGTTGGAGCGAGTTATAGGCTTATAGCCAGTGCTGTAGAACTAAATTCATAACTAGGGGGGCTCTCTAGACGAGCATGTTACCAAGGGAGAAAACCTAGGCCGGGCGGGCTGCCATTATGGGAATACTCTGGGTACGAGTTGGTTACTTTTTGGCAATTTCATTATAAATTTATAATACAGCAAGTCAGCAATGAAAGTCATGATACGAGCGAGAGTGCGAATGACAGAAGGTCACAGAATTCAGAATTTTAACACCTTTATGCAACAAAATTCAAAAGTCATAAAGTTTTTCCTCGTATATTCGCTCAACAATTCAATTAGAAAACAACGGAAAATTATAGAGATGCCTGTGGAGGAGGCTACAAATTGTGACCCAAACCTTCTCATGAGGCATGAGGGCCTGTGAAGGAGGCAGCTTCACTTGGAGATTATAGATAACGGGAAACTAAAGTCTAGGTTGGAGTGGCCTTAGCCATAATATGTAATCAATTATATTATTACGCCAAATTGTTTCCAAAATCGACTTTCATCTAAAAAGAAAACTCCCGAGGTTTTCATTCGGAAGTTTTGTTTTCAACTGTGTCTATGTTTTCAACCAATCAGAGTTGCATATTTTTAGAGAATCAACTTTCAGCTTATAATCAAATATAAGATCTTAAAATACCAATTTTCCGCAACTGCTGTGATGGCCGAGTGGTTAAGGCGTTGGACTTGAAATCCAATGGGATCTTCCCGCGCAGGTTCGAACCCTGCTCGCAGCGATAACATTTTGCACGAATTTTGCATTCACATTACGAATAAAAACAGGCATAACGATTCTTTTTCTCACCTTACTCGTTACGAATTAGTATTTTTTAGCCACATATGTTCTAAATAATGTCCTGAAATTTCAACAATTAAATAAAATATAAACCTAGGAGTAGGACCCAGTACTTTATGCGCGGTATGGAAATTAGCCTGTTCGCAGGTTGCCAGTTCTTTTCAAGGCCCGCAACTTGACCGAAAGGGTATACCAGTGGTGCGCAGTGCGCACAGCAGTGGCGGATTGATTTGGTAAGATTGGTTTGGTTGGGGGAGCACCCCAGGAAAATTTTGAAAACTGGAGTCTCCGGAATGGCATTTCTTGTGTTCTGGGCAGGGCCGTCGCGGCGTCGCCAACAGATATATGCAGGGGGGGAAGTGAGCTGCGGGCAGTGAATGGCTGCGGGTTTCCCCATAAACAAGCCTATTTTAGAGAAAAAGGAATATTTGACAATACTTATAACACCGAGTTTTAATTCTCTTAAAATACAAAAATAGTTGTCAATTGTTTAATCATATATAAAATGTTGCATTTTAAATTTTCTCAAAAGACTTCGTTTGCCGACGGACAGATGGAAATATCGCATCTATTTGACGGGAATTTCTTTACTTACTGACAATATGCATCATATTTGACCACATTTTTGACGACATTTACAATAAAGAATTTCCCCCTTTAACGTATCGTTCATTTATGGTGATATTTTTAATTCGCCGGCAAACGACAAATGCTTCATTTGCAGACAACTTTTTTCAGGGGGGGTAATATTAATGTTACCAACAGCAAATATTTTTTCTGGCGGGCGGTGTCCAGGGGGACGGGTTCAGCTTCACATTTTCCTGAAATAAAGAACATGAAAACCGAGTAGTGATGCCAAAATCGAAGACGGATCAGCTCTAATTTACGCCTGTTCCTGCTCTGAACGCTTTACATTTGACACAAGAGATGGTATTACTATTAGGGATAGGCGGATAGCCAATGTATTTTTGTATCTATGGAGCAGATATTTAGCGACAGTGCCATGGGAATAATAAATAGAATAACTGTGACCAATTAAATGCAGGAACAATAATGCCATCAGTATTCACTGGGCAGGCATTTCACTTACGACAGTAAGTCATGCATGTCAGTAATTTGGGAATAAATATATGTTAAAGGTATGTTCTGCGCGCAATGGAGCTACTATAGGGTCACTATACCATGAAGAAAAAATTTCCCCCTGTTGTGACGTCACATAACATTGAAAGTAAATCCAAGATGGCGGTTTGATGGGGGCAGTGAACTCTATATATACTGGAACGATAACTGCGGCTCGAATTTTGAAGCTTCGTCTTGTAGGTATGATCCAGGCCCCTGCGCGGAAATTCACTAAATTCCGACTTTCCGTAAGAAAAATTTGCATCATTTTATCGGAAAGTTATATCATTTTTCAGCGTACTGTTTGTTAAGTCGAGCTTTTTTATGCCTCTGGGAAACTAGAGAAAGTCGTCTTTCAGAAAAAGTAAATTTGAGAATTGGCCGAAACATTTTGTTATAAATAACAAAGTTATCTCAACTTATTTGATGAGTGAAAAACAAGTTCGCGCCAAAAAACATCGGCAAACTTTTGTTTTTTTCAGGACTTTCTGTGAGGAATTTGAAAAGAACAAAGAGTAATATGGACTTTAGTTTCATCAATGTTAGCTTTTCATTTAATTTTTGTCTTATATATAGGTTATATATCACTAAAAATGAGTATTTTCGTGCAAAAACTGGAAAAAAACTTTTAACAAATTTTAACTCGCTCCAGTGCTCCGACTCTTCGTGACAGGCCCACGCAAAAAACACGCACATTTATACCAGTGAACTCAATTTGGTTACCTGGAACGATAACAGGCGGTGAAAAGTGAAGCCGAAATAACAGTGCCTACGCCATCAAACGTGATTGATTTCACAACGGCCAAAGTTCAAAATAAGTTACGAAAATAGAAAAAAAACTTGAAAAGCTGTTAAAACCTGCACAATAACTTATTTTATCCCATATTTTTATGGCTTTCATAAACTTTTTGCACAAACTAGCTTATACGACTTATACGACTGACAAAAAACAAAATATTTTCGCTGTTTGAACAAAAACACTGAGAAAACTAACTTACTTCAGTCACTCAGTGACAAAGATATGTTTTCCTCCTAGTTTTCCTTCTGTGATCTTTTTTAGCCAGTTACAAAGTAGAAACTACTTCGATTTGCAAAAAAACTGTTGTTTTTTTTCCAAAAAATAACACAAAAATAGAGTTTACGTACGGACCGCGCAGTAAATAAGTTGTGGGGGACTGAAACTGACGTACGGACCGCGTGAAATTGACTTTTGAGGGACTGAAACTGACGTACGGACCGCGTAAAAGGACTGGGATTTAGGCTTCACTTTTTTCCGCCTGAATGATTGAATGTTATCGTTCCAGATATTAGAAATTTATGGAGTTCAATGATTTATACCTACAATCACCATAGTAACGAGCTTCTATTGGCCGCCATCTTGGCTTCAGGCAAGTATGGGCGTGTTTACCTACAGTTATCGTTCCAGTATATATAGAGTTCACTGGATGGGGGGCAGCCATTGGGGGCAGCTCACTGGATCGGGAGTGGAAGCGGAATCTGATTGTGACTGAAATCAATTATTCATTTTAAATATTTTCAAATTATTCCTTATTCGTCGTATTTGTCGATTCATTCATTTCTTAGTTTTCATTATTCTTTCCACCATAAATCCGTTATTCATTATTCCGGATTGTTTGAACTCAAATATTCATTATCTCAAATAGGATAAACTTTATCTCTTTACTATATAATCAGACTCCCTTTTACATAGGAACAGTGTTCCTTTAACACGTCTAATATAGAGCGCATAGCCATAGGTTTGGCACATAGAAATATTATCTATTATAGTATTATTTCTATGGTTTAGCAGCTGATCCTAGAAAAGATCTTCCTAACTTTGTCTAATCATGACAACTTCCTAAAGAATTTTAGATATATCTTACATTTCTATAAACTATTTTCCTTTCCATATTTACAGCCATTTCTCGTTTGGCGACTAAATGGTCTAGATGCATTGAAACAATGGCGCAAACTTCCTGTGGATCGACACGGCATTGACGCTGCTTTACAAAATCAAAAAATATCAACATATCAAGTTGACTACGCCGGTATACAGAACGGTAAGTCACTGACAACACTGTCTGACATAGCCCGATAGGACTGTAAAACATTTCCCCACAGACTCACTCTCCTCCACAGAGGCTTAGGGACCGTTCATTATTTATGCCACAGGTTGGCACGGAAGAGAAATTGAAAAAAGAGACATTTTTTTAACCCAACTCATACTAAATTCAAGGTTTTAAAAATGCTTTTATAAACTGATTTATCAAGTATAAATATAAAGATAATTTATAGCCATATATCACAACCCTAGCAGAATATCAGTTATAAAAGTTAATTTTAGTTGGAGAATATTAGTTGGAATTATAAAATTAGTTTTGTCTTTGCATTCACATCACTATTATTGTGTTAACATTTTGAAAGTTGTTCCTACCCCACTTGTCTCTGAAAAGAATAGGGTATATTAATTTTGGGTGTTTTATATCAATGGCCATTTCTTTCATGTACGAACTACTTGGTACTTCTTGAAAGGCATGGAGATAATAGCCAATAGGGAATTACACTCCGGGGGCCTCTTTTCCTAACCTGCCTAGCCCGCGAGCGACTAATAAATATACAAATGGCCTCGAGCAACTAAGAAAATATACAAATAAGCCTCTGCGGAGGAGAGTGTCACAGAGTCAAAACGTTATGAATATCTATTACCTATTTATCGACAGCATGCTGTAATATTGAAAGCCTGTATCGGTTTCACTCACCCCCTCTCTTCACACACAAAATTGGTTCTTAACACGATTCATTAACTTATCCTGGATCAAAATTAGTTCTTAACACGATTAGCTTAGACCAGACCTTAGTAGTCGCGTGTAACTCTAAATAAACGTTTCTATTGACTATTGGCTTTGCTTAACACAGGATAACTCAAAGACGCTCGAAAAAATGGTTGTATAAAGCGAAAAGCCAGAACAAAGAAGATGAGATGAAAGTCTTGATAAATTAAATATTTGCAATCAAAATTGAATTTTGTGTTCATTCCTAGTACGCTAAATTATATAAAATTAGCAGTACATGTATGCTATGAGTAGCGTGTTTATTTCAGTTCATCATACTTCATTATTTATATGTCATTATATATGCCATGTGGCTATGTCTGCTTCTTTGCAGTAGCTTTCATTCTTACTAAATGTCTAAGGGAAAAATATCCACCGTACAATGTCTGTAAGAACCATTTCATTTGGTCGGAGGTATTGAATTGCAAGTCTCTACACAATAAAATAAATGGATATGTTTATTATAAAGTGCATGGATGAAAGGCAATTAATACTTCATAATGAAATGATATGTAAGACATTTTAATAGATAAAGTTAGCTAACGTTCATTAATACCTAATTCACAACTTTGGATAACTCACATGCCTACTAATACTATTGCTCCGGCCTCCGGTTTACGGAAGAGTAGAATATGGTAACGACAGTATGAATTAGAATTATCTTAGAATTATCAATGAATTAGAAAAAATCGCGCAATAATCCATGTGTAGGACGCTGACCGACCGAAAGGCTCATGGGACTGCCTGAAATATTGCATTCCCATCATTCAACGCATGATAAGCAACTGGAGACGAGTCAGTAATTCTAAAGGCCTGTTCACACCGATTCTCCTCTTGACGTATGTGATTTACTGGATTTACATACCTGGCGAAAAGTGTAGTTGTTGCACTGAGTTGTTGCACTGAGTTGTTGCACTGAGTTGTTGCACTGAGTTGTTGCACTGAGTTGTTGCACTGAGTTGTTGCACTGAGTTGTTGCACTGAGTTGCTGCACTGAGTTGTTGCACTGAGTTGTTGCACTGAGTTGTTGCACTGAGTTGTTGCACTGAGTTGTTGCACTGAGTTGCTGCACTGAGTTGTTGCACTGAGTTGTTGCACTGAGTTGTTGCACTGAGTTGTTGCACTGAGTTGTTGCTGTATTGTGTGAAATCACATACGTCAGGAGGAGAATCGGATCCGACAAATCAGATTGTGTGAACAGGTCTTAATATGCCTGGCTATAATTACATTTTTTCTATTCTATCTTCCACAAACTACGGTCAATATTCACCACGACAATAGGAGCAGTCATCCAAAGTTGTGAATTAGGCACAGTTGCAACGTTACAAACAAGCGTTGCCTAATTATGTCCGTTGAGTGTTGGTTTCCTACAAAATCCATAATCTACCAGATGTTCGTATACATGCAAATTTTTTTAACTAAAACTCTACATGAACATATATGTCATTGTGGTTTCTGATGAGTGATGTTGAGCAATTGCATGGTTACCAATTAAAATTTTTATATAACTATATCAGTAATATACTAATCGAGCCAACCGATCATTTCAATGGTTAAGGTCTTCCTGGTTAATGACGTAATGTCTAATGACTACATTTAGTATTTTCGTTATTGTATCATCATTGTATACCCAATCAGATCAAATCGATTAATATACCTGCTAAGTTTCAATGCAATAAGTCCTTCAAGTGCATGAAGAACAAGGATCACCAAATATCTACAAAATATAAAAACATGTGATTATATTCAACTAGGCACTGTCATGGACACATTTTCAGCAGGCTGTGGCCTGGGTTTGTGTTCGTCAAGCACTGACCAGTTACCAAAATGTTCACTGCCTAACTTCAGTTCGCAGTGCATGGTCATGGAATATTTAATTTATCATTTCCTAAACCACTCAGGTGATGCCCATGTGCTTAAAACCCGAAAAAGACACCAAATAATTGCCATTTAAGTAACAACACCGCCAAACGACCAGCGCCAATGACAATGATTGCACACCTTACTTGTATTTAAATTCGCGTGGTACTAATTTCCGCTCAGTCTTACTGTAAATTCGCGCGATATAATTTCGCGCACCTTAAATGCGATATTTTCACGTAGTTTTGATTTCGCGCACCTTCAAAACTAGAAAACTAGAAAATCACACTTAAATCATAGTTTTTTCGTGTTAAAATGACATTTGGATACTTAAAATTTTCACGAAAGTGAACGTCAAAATTTCCAAGCCCCCTGAGCCGAAAAGTCTCAAGCGAAGTACTGATATGGCAGATATGCAGGTAGCTGTAACAACGAATCTAATGGCTAATCCATATTATACGGCATTTTGTGATTTTTGTCTGATATAGAATATTTTCTAATTTGTTTGTCTAACTTTCAGTAATTTGTGTTATGATGGCAAACGTTTACACGCGGACTATCAGTTTTTTCGCATGTTACAATTATAGAAAACCATTTTCCAGCGATTATTTTTCGCTCAGTTTAACTCGCGCACCTATGGTCTGCACGAATTCTAATACCGCACGAATTTAAATTACAAGTAAGGTATTACTGATTAAGTGTAGCATATTAAGTTACTGTACTTACACTGTTTTTATACCATTATTGTATTCCTTTGCAAAATGACAAAGACGATCCCCAAGATTGCCCAGTTGCTGACAAGGTAGTAAATTTGGCGAAAAAGCCAGAATCTTAAAAATCAACCAAACATATGTAAATAGACACGTTTTACAACTCAGATAATAAGACTTAAGACCATGTTACATGGGGAAATTTTTGCTGCAACTTGCAACGCAATTTCTACAAACAGAAATGTTATGTTGAAATGTACACTAGTACAGTACGCACAGAAAAACAGTGAACATGGCCCGCGTTTCACTCCACCGATATTATCATTCTCATTCATTTATTTGTTGGCTTCTCTCTATCAACCGATTTAGTACGAAAATGAGGGTAGGCCATGGACAAATAGATAACATTTTGGTTTAATTTGGATGAAATTGGGTGAGGAATTTACAAAAGTTTGTATTGCTTCTCTGGGATAAAAAGAACGGAGTGCGTAATGAGTGCATTGTTTAATTTATGCATGAATACTGACTTAATTTGCTGGCAGAGGTATGCAATCTCCAGTGGTGTAGTCCTGGAATGCTAACAAGGGCCAAGGGGGGCTCTCAAAAAGGGGGGGGGGGTGACAAGGTGGGGGTGTCATAAGTGGAATAAGGTGGAAAATTCGAAGATCTATTTTTGGTTCTAGTAATTATTCAATTAGTGTTTCTAAAATGAAGAAAGGATTTAAGCTACTTTATGCTAAAGTCACATAAATGATCTAATGGTAGGATCAAAGTGATCAAGTAGACATTACTAAAATCATCTTAACATTACAGTTTCAACAACCTTCCTAGGTTAAGAATATGCTCCCCTTAACCCCCCCCCCCCTCCACTACACCCTGGCAATCTCTGAGTGTTCTCTAATTATAGAATACTACAAATTCACACATGCATTCTACAAACAAATTCACAGACCTCTCAACTTTCCTGGCAAGTAAAAATTAAGATCTGTGACAAGTGAACATCCTTTTAGGGGGTTCCGAGTACACACGTAATTTCACATCTTGTCAACAAGTTGCAACAAACTTGTAGCAATTACTGTCGATGCAATGGAAGTGTTGATAAAATATTGCATCTATTCTTTTCCTTAAGTTGATCAATACATTCGCTTCCTGTGCGTGTGAATCGACCAATAGCGTCTCATTTCAGTGATTGCTTGACCAATTGGGAACAAGTATGCTAGTAAACAGGAAGTTGAGCAATCTTTGAGCAAATGTATTGAACAACTTGAGGAAAAGAATTGATGCAATATTTTATCAACACTTCCATTGCATCGACAATAAGCTTGTCAACAAGTTGCAACAATGTTGTCATATTATCAAGTTGCTACAAGGTTGTCACTCACAACTTGTTAACAAGTATTTAAATTGCAAAACGATAACAAGTTGTTGGAACAACTGGCAACAAACCTGTTCAGTCAAAAACTAAATTGTAGCAAGTTGTCAACAAGCTGCAGGTTTGTTACAAGTTGTGCGTGTGTACATCCCCAGAATATTTCTGAAATGCCTTAAATGTTTATGCCTGAACATCCTCATTCTCAGGACTTCTGATAGTTCTCAGCCTTGCTGTGTGGGAGTGAGAATTAAAATTTTGGGTTGTAAAATTTCAAGGGTACTTCATTACATCACATTCTGGAACACTTGCCAGTAGACACATGCTTCATGTAATCAAAGAGAATGTTAAATTTTTCAAAAAACACCATAGAAATGCTATATACTTTGCATCAGGTGCACAGTTTTGATGTTTTCTGTATATTTACTATTAACCTTACAATTGGGTGCACAATAATTTTCCAACTGCTGTTGTGCTGCTGTTACAACATGAACCAAAATGAATTTTTTCTAACTATTTTTGTGTTTTAAGATAATTAAAACTCACTGTTATAAGTATTGACAAAACAATTTTGTTATTTCTGGGTCTTTTTCATGTCTCTTTTTCTCTAAAATAGGTATGTTTAGGGGGAAATGTTTGATAGTAAATCCGCAACTCAGAATGCAGGAAATGGCATTTCTGGGCTTCAAATTTCAAAATTTTCTCAGGGTAGCATGCACTGGGTCACTGGGACCCCCTAGTTATGCGAGGCCATCCTGGCCTGTTATTCCTATTGAATTAACCAAATCCTCATCAACGAAAAGATATGCCGGATTCCAAAAATTACATGTAATTGAGTAGTCAACTAGGAATGACCATACCCAGAGACCACACCCTTTCGTTGGCAAATGAGATACCCACACACCACCTGCTTATACCTCTTTGCGACGGCCCTGCATACCATACCATACTATACTATATTCTGATATCTTTATTGAAGTATTGACAGTGTGGATTATAACGGTCGGCATTCGGCTATTTGCCGAACAAAGACACAGAATGGCCGATTAGTTTTATTCCGCACGGACATTTTAACCGATCAAGTAAAGTACACAGTTTCCCTCCAACTTAAAGGTATAATAACGGATACTGACAATACGGAAAGTCTCTTTGAAGGAAAGAGTAATATAAAAACTATTATAGGCAAGGCCGACCATTCTTAGCCAATGTCCGAGCAACTGTCTAGTTGATCGGACATTTGTCAGACCCAAACGAAATCGTTATAATCCACACTGAGTATTGATGGAATAAACAATAGTTACCTACAGTATTAGTACTCAATATAACTACTTAACAACATGCACAGCACCCGCTAACCGCACACACCGCACATGCTAACCACACAAACTGCACACGCTAACCGCACAAACCGCAACCGAACCACAGTGTTAAGTTACTTCTAGGCAGTACTGTAGACCCCTTGCCTTGTTTACATTTTGCTGGCAGGCATATCCGATTATACAAAAGATAATGTTCTCCATTGTGATTCAACAATACAAGCTGCATGCATATCACAATAACGAAGCTCTCTTGGGAGCTTTAAAACTTTTGTCTGCCAGAAAAACGTAAACAAGGCAAGGGGTCTATACTATATTGACCTAAAATAGACCCCTTGCTTTGTTAATACATTTTGCTGGCAGGCAAATTCCGATTGTACAAGAGATTATGTTCACATATCACAATATAAACGAAGCTCTCTTTGGAGCTTTAAAAACTATTTAATAGTACCTGAGGTAAACAAGACCAGAGGTCTGTAGCAAGTTGCAATTTGCAGTAATTGGAATATTGTCAATTTCCATATCGAAAATACGAATGTTGTTTAATAATTACCCCATGTGATACTGTCCAAAGTAATATAAGAACCACTTGTAAAACTGTGATATACTTGAATTCTTTTATTCCTCGCTTGGCCTTTTCCTGCTCCTTAACAATTGCCATGTTGTAACTTTTAAATAGTTATAGTTTTAAATTTACATTCAGTGTATTAAAATATGGAATTACGGCATTACCGGAGTCACTACCAGTCACGACAATCTCTATGGTCCGGCTATACCCAGAGGGCTATACCATAGAATAAGGAATATTAAAATAGAAGGGCCACTCTTTTGATGTTTTTGGCGCTGCCGACACGCGCCGGAAGTTGACGGCCCTCCATATTGCTGGCCAGAACTAAAAACTGCAGGGTATATCGACAAGAACTTTTTAGATTTGGATTGAGCGTGTTTTAATCTATAAGAATATGTAAAGTTCTTTTAGCTTAGCGATGTGTCCAATGAAATTCGTTTTCTAGCCATCTTTTGGTGGTTTGTCTATAGATAATGTACGAGTCAAATCCAACCGCGATCAGGCCCCCCCCGGGCGACCCCCAGGGAATTTGACTTTTGAAAAAATAAATAGTCAAATGCTCGGCCGGACAGGCAGAAACCACAGTCAAATGCCCTGCTATAAGGGTACATGGTTCTGGAATTTTGTTGCAAGAACAGCTTTCCGAATTGTTTTTCCTTTATTCCAAACTTTGAACAACGGCATATTCAATATTTGTCGCTCAGAATGTGTTTAAAAAAGCAATTTTAAAAACTTCGAAGCGCTAGAGTGTACATACTTTATGGGAACAACCGCTGACCAATTTGTTGTATAATGGACAAATGCCCGACCGGGCGGATTAAACTTGCGTCAAATTCCCGCCTATACAGAGCTGATCTTGAGTCAAATGTCCGGGGGGGGGCTGATCGTGGTTGGATTTGACTCGTACATAACTTACCAACAATAGTTAGTGTTAATTCATGCACGATGACAAATATTAACTACTTACTAACTGAGCGTGAGGTCTGTACGGTAAAATATCAAGCTGAGGTCTTGCTGTATTGACCGAGCGATAGCGAGGTCAATACAGCAAGACCGAGGCTTGATATTTTACCGCACAGACCGAACAGTCGAAGTTAGTAAGTTGTTTATTATATGGCATTTCAGACAACAAAAAACAATTCATTTTGCCAAAAATTGGTCACGCGAGGGCAAAGTCCGAAACTCAAAGCCGGTCATTTTCAAATGTCAAAATAATTTCAATGATACGAATTTGTCTTAGTTTTTTACAAATTTATCTAATCTTAGCTTAGTAAAACTACTCTACAGTACCATTTATAGAATAAAATATAAAATTAATAGAAAATATAGTGATATTGAGCTATCGGATCAAGGACAAAAACAACTTTGCATGTTCGAAAAAACAAAAATATTCTTGACTGTTTTAGTTAAAAAACATCGTAAAATTTACCTTAATATTTCGACTTGAGCCAACAAAACTTGATTTTATCCCTTGTAGTTATCCCTTTTCCGTATTTTCCGTTTATTTTTCATTGTTTTAAATTATTTTTAAGGATTTTTTAATGCTTTTATTGGTTTGAAATATGTTCAAGTCGTCGCAGGGCAATAAGAATACCGTATTGCCCGTGGGCAATACGGGAAAATCCTGCCTCGTCAGCGACCAATCAGATTGCGAGATTCACCAAAACAAGCACTTGCCATATAATAATAAATATTAATCTACCCGTGGAGGTTAATTCATGTAAATATATCCATTGTAAGTTTGCCACAACCATTTTTTTCAAATAATTATACCATAATTATTAATTTATGCCACAATCACTGATCTGAATATAGGCTGGATAACGCATCTCTTAATAATTTGATGGAAAAAAGTGAAGCCGGAAGTCAAGCGGCGATCAGTGCCGCCACCCGATTCTGAGGCCCTACTTTATTATAGATTGTATTACAGAATCCTAGTTTTTTCGCTTTTTTGCCTTTTAAACGTTTCTGGCCGGGCCAGTTTTACTATCACAAAGATAGAAGCACACGAGAAGAAAATTGAGCAAAAAATTTGGAGTATTATGGCTTTATAACGCCGTGAAACTGGATTTACAAGTTCGAAGGAGTGAACAGCCACATGTTAGCGATGTTTTGTTTATGATATTTCAATTCAAAATCCACTCAAAATATTAGAATTACTGCTACTGGACGAAGGCACTCTAGGAATTTGATGAAATGAACCAGCTCAGCTGCAGTATGAACAAAAGCGTGAATGTGCTAAGCTTTTAAAACAGGAATTAGGAACAGTGCTAGTTCGTACTGAAATGAATACATATTAAGTTAATAACCTATTTAATTCCTGTTTTAAAAACTTACCACATTCACGCTTTTGTTCATACTGCAGCTGAGCTGGTTCATTTCATCAAATGCCTTGAGTGCCTTCGTCCAGTAGCAGTAATTCTATATTTTGAGTGGATTTTGAATTGAAATATCATAAACAAAACATCGCTAACATGTGGCTGTTCACTCCTTCGAACGTGTAAATCCAGTTTCACGGCGTTATAAAACCATAATACTCCAAATTTTTTGCTCAAATTTCTTCTCGTGTGCTTCTATCTTTGTGATAGTAAAACTGGCCCGGCCAGAAACGTTTAAAAGGCAAAAAAAGCCAAAAAACTAGGATTCTGTAATACTATCTATAATAAAGTAGGGCCTCAGAATCGGGTGGCGGCACTGATCGGCCGCTTGACTTCCGGCTTCACTTTTGACAAGAGATGCGTTATCCAGCCTATATTCAGATCAGTGGCCACAATGGGCAGATCAACAACATTTTGTCATTTTGTGCCTCAACGGGCTCAAACATGCTTTCTTACAAGAGATGTCAATTTTTCAATTTTCAACTTTTATTAAAACAAATATTCAAAAAACAAGTTACACACTACACTAACCCGCAAGTAGTTATAAACTAATCTAGGGCCTAGGCGGGTATCGTGTTGATTACGAATATACGCTACTAATTATGGTACAAGAAGATTAATAAAGTATTTAAATATAGTAATGAACAGCAATTTTAATTGTTTGATTGTTATACAAAATAAAGAGAAAAGGAAGGAAACAACAATTAAGGGCTAAGAAGAAAAATATTTTTATTAACTGATATGTTTTATCTTTGTTATTATCGTAGTGACATCAACATAAACATCCTCGCTCTCCAGGACCTGGAGAAGTATTGTATTTATTCAGGGCCGTCCCTACGGGGGGGTTTGGGGGGTGTCACACCCCCCCAGAAATTCTATTTGGAGTTTCAGTCGGCAGAAGTGCGATTTGAGTCGGCAAAAAAAAAATATTTTTGATGACTAACACATAAAACAGAAATTGTGCCCGCACAACCAGGAATGGAAAAACGAAATTTTTGTTTTTAAAAAGTTAATTTATAGGCAGGAGCAAACTTATTTATATTAATTTTAAAGTTTGAAGTGGTTAAATAGCAATATAAAAATGTTTATAGTCCCGAAAATATTTTTTTACCTTTCCCCCCCCCGTCGACCAAAAAAAATAAAATTTTATGGCAACGAAAGAAAGAATTATTGGCAACCGCTCCCGACCAAGAAATGATCGCCAACTACGGGTTGTAGTCGGTACAAGTTCGTTTGGCAGTCGGTTTAAAGGACCTTACACCCCCCCTTAAAAAAATTTCTGAGGACGGCCCTGTATTTATTTTAGTTTTAAAAATATGTTTACGTCGGTTACGTAATTCGTTAGGGATACTATTCCAAATTTTAGTTCCGAATCGAAAGAATGAATTATTTTTTTGATTCAGATTCGATTGCTGAATAAAATAATTTCCAGCAATTGCAGATCTTGTGTTGTGACTATGTATCTGGGTTACATTTATAAACATTTTTAATATGTTTTGTGGTGCTAGAGTATTGGCTATGTCGTGCATCAAAATACTCACAGTTTTATAATAGAGCATACTTATCGGTAGCACATTTGCATCTACAAATAGTGGTTCTCTATTTGTTGCAAAGCGAACATCAGTCGCAAGGCACGTTTTTGAAGAATCAGTATTTTATCCAAATTCGTTTTTGCTGTCTGTCCCCCATACAGATAAACCATATGAAATATATGGATGAATTAGTGAACGATAAATATTTAAAAGGGTTGAAAAAGGAACAAAATGTCTCAATCGCGATATGATACCAATAGTTTTACTTATTTTAAAGTGCTTATAAACCCAAAATGGGTTTTTATTGATTCGGATAAGGCATGAAAAGTTAGTTAGTAAGTTCTAGATTAGTTTTTGGCTTAGACTTTTAGTTTCGGAGATATAAAGGCTCAAACAGGCAAATTTTGGCATTTTCTGAAAAATAGTAGCGCGACCAAAATATCACCAAGGGGCCTGGATCCCAGGAACCCAACTTTGATAAACAACTAAGAAATATATGGCGAAGATATCGATATCTTGTGTTTTTTTGCCTATTTTGTCTAAACCATGTTTCGTTTGTGCGTGATCTTACACAGAAAGTACCAACAGTAATATATCTAGCTATCTGACACCTTTTTTGGATGATAAATCACCTATTGCGGCTTTAAACCGATAGAAAAGAGGACACCGAAACTCATCGATCTGAGACATTTGGTGGCAAATACAGGCCATAGTTATCGACCTATAAACAAAGACAAATGTACCCAGTTGTCCCAACATAGAACAGGAATCAACATACAGGTAAGCTGTGATTTTAACAAATGCAATGACGTCTATTCGCGCGTATGAACTTTGGATATTTAAAGTGCTTATGAACGCAAAATGGTTTTTATTGATTCGGATAGAACATAAAAAGTTAGTTAATAAGTTCTAGATTAGTTTTTGGCTTAGACTTTTAGTTTCGGAGATATAAAGGCTCAAAGTCGCTATTTTGGAAAAAAAGTAGCGTCTTCCGGGAGACTGGGTCCCAGGAACGTGTGTATTTAATTTTACTATAAAAACAATTACATTTGGATAAATCATCTTGAAAAGTCGGCTATTTCTTGAGGAAAAAAACACATTTTTGAACTCAAACACATTTTTGAGTGTGTAAAGTAACCCTTCTAGTGGTTTGCATCGTCAATCGTGGAATATAGACGAAGGAATGGTTTTAAATGCGATTTCAAAGTCGATCGTGGAGACGACCATGACACTTGATGACAGTAACTTATGTCTATAAATTCTGTGACATAGATGCCTCTTGCTTATAAAATTATTTCGAAAGAAGAAATAAATGAACGAATGCAAGGGTTAAAAGTTTGTTGGAATGGAACTTAAACCTTTTACTGCATTTTATAGTCTTCATGCCTTCATGGACATGGGAATCGGTTGCATTTCATTTCTACACCTGCTTTAAAGTTGGTTCTCACTTTAGCAAGGAAGCTTGTTTCCCTACAAATTTTACATTCAAATTTGCCCAAAATTTGGACATTTTCAAGAACAGTAACTGGTTAACTGCAACTGGCCAACCCACAATCTAATGAAATTGCAGGCCCCCATGTATATTCTCACAGAACCTTTCATAGAAAGATTGGTTGGCAGATTGTCATCTTTGTCCATGTAACTGAAAGATGATCAATACACGGATATCATAAACTGGATATATAGATATATATATATATATATATGGAATTATTGTGACAACACTAAACATTAATTGCCACATAAATAGGCTTAGAATAATATTCATCTTTTGAGAATGTTTTAGTGGGTGGGGGAGACATATTTATTTTAATAAGCCATAAGGCCAGTATGTGATCTGCAAAACTTCATACTTTCTATTACAGTAGCTTTGTCTGTGTGGGCAGAGCAAACATGCTTCAACTTTCACATTAGATGTAAGATGTCTGGTGTGAGAGTGATGTATGCTTTACTCATAGTGTACACACATCCAACTTTCTTGGCATGCCCACATAGCTGATTAAGTAACTTGGAAAGGTGCTTCTCTGTGCAGGTAAACCGACTTCCTCCCCATGGAGGAAAATGGATGTTGACCCCCTACCAGATGTCCTTGCACATTTTAGAAGTGGAATCTCTCCTTCCAGATGGGTAAAGTTCTTCCATAGTGGGAGTCTGGCTCTTTTCTAGGTAACCCATCACCCAAAAAGCAGCTAAAGTTTAGCTGATCCAATCAAGCACAGTTAACCCATTAATTGGCAGTACTCTACCACTGATGAGTAAAATTTGCCAATTAATGGGTTAAATAATCAATCGATCAAGGGCTGAGCTATTAAAAGTGAACTTGCCCCCAAGAGACAATAGAGTCACACTGCAACATATATTGATAAAGATGTTTAATAAATATTTAATTAAAAATATTAATTCATCTTTCACTGATGGTTCCAATTTACTTCACTGATAATCTAGATGAAATCACAAACAAATAGTTTAATGGGCTATACAATGTTGAAGTGTATCTCTCTATTTAGGGAATTTTCTGTTAGCCTCCCTAAGGTTCTTCAACATACGTGGCTTAGGGACCAAGGCCTAACCGCAGAAATGCCTGATACTCAGGTTAAGGTGGTTCCACTAGTGGGACAGTGCAGCACTTGGTGATCAACTTTGTGCCAAATACATGTATCAATTAAACATATATCATCAGTATCTCACTGTCATATAAAACATGTGACATTGACCACATGTGTAGGATAATACAAGACACTGAAAGTCCACATATAAAGTAGGTTGAAGTCTAAAAGTAGAATGGCCTATTAATTTATATTAGTTAAATACCATAAAGGCATTAAAGTTGTGATAATTTCCACATTGAAAAATATATGATATATTATTCTATAACAGCAGTATGTAATCTCTCAGAGGTAGAAGCACTTCGATCGTTTTGTGCGTCAACAAACACCGTTGTACACCGGACATGTCCGGCGCAGAACCTTTCATCCATACTGGCTTCAATGACATTGTATACTAAGCAAATAATATGCACATTTAGGTGACATGATTCAACGTTAAATATCCAAAGTTCATACGCGCGAATAGACATCATTGCATTTGTTAAAATCACAGCTTACCTGTATGTTGATTCCTGTCCTATGTTGGGACAACTGGGTACATTAGTCTTTGTTTATAGGTCGATAACTATGGCCTGTATTTGCCACCATGGGCCATTCCATTTAATATCCACACCCCCCCTATGGACGAGATTTTCTGAGGGGTGGTGAAAATATATAAATTTCTGAGGGGTAGAAATATTTTGTACCAAATATTTCTGAGGGGTAGTGGTAATGGACGAGATTTTCTGCGGGGGGAGTGAAAATATATAAATTTCCGAGGGGTAGAAATATATTGGCCTAAATATTTCTGGGGGGTACTGGTAATGGACGAGTATTCAGAGGGGTAGTGAAAAATCATAAATTTCTGAGGGATAGAATTATGTTGGACCAAATATTTCTGAGGGGTACTGGTATCCATGTGGTAATCGTATGTTTGTTTTACGGTATGGACAGACACCAACGCACCGTAAAGTGCATGCTGTTAACTTCTGGACCAATTGGTTTACAGAATTATATTATTTAAGTCTTGAAAACCTTTCATGTCTAGACCAATCAAACTAAAATATCAAGAACTGTTTTCTGTTTTTAACCAATCACATATAATTATTATCAACACAACAGCTGCTAATATTTGTATACCAATATTGTTTCATTCAACCTAATGATGCCAAAAAGGCCAATACCTTATATTCATTTAAAAGGCTTATACGATTCCGAGGTCCCGTTCCATAGATTAGGAAAGGTTCACTATGGCTTGATCATTAAATTTGATAATTTGTAATAGTTATATTTGCATGTTCTGTTTTAATTTTTTGTATTTAATTTCATTTATATCTTTGGTTTTGTATTCTTTATATATTCTGGCACGCCCCCCATGGAAATCAACTATTGTTAATGTTGGGGCTAGCGTGTTGAAACAGAATTTTATGTACGTATGTATGTATGTCTCACATAATATTATGGCATGCTCTAAATTCTGTTTAAAAATCCTAGATTACTACCCGAAATAGACGAAATACTTATACATTAATTATTGATGGCTTACATATCCATAGGCAAAAGCCAACTTTAACCAGGGAAGTATAAAAGCGTCGAAAGAACTTATTATCTTTAATTAAGATATGTTGACAGATGTTTATCACCTACATCACACCTGTGTTTATATAACTTGTAAAATTTTAAAGTAGTTTCATAATTCCTGAAGATGACTGAAGATAAGTCGAAACGTAGAATTATAAAGTCTCAATTGTATTTTATTTTATTAAAATACGCAGTGGTTACCGCAAACTAAAGAAATCATTATATTGGTTTTCTGATTACATCAAATTATGATTAACCTATAGCCTTAGGTAAAATATTTCAGGTATGATATTTGATATATAAAACGACTTCATTTCCTGATACTTAAGATTTTAGTTAGATACCCTGAAATAAGATGCTATATTGCGATGAATAACAGATTAATCCCTAGCTTGGTCGAAATTTTAATGAAAAATTTCATTGAATTGTATCATAAAACAATTATTGAAAGAAAGATTTGAACCTTCCGTTGGAGAGAGCATATATACATAACTTGTTTTATTAACGCTTCTCAAAGTAAGCTAAGGAAAAGCGCAAGTTTTGGTGCTGGTAGCTATAGACGCGCAAGAACAAGGCGCTTTTATAGAGGGCACCTATATAAACGCACTGCGCAGGAACGATAAAACGCGTTCGATATTTTCATATTCACAATAATACATATAGAAACATATTCCCATTTATAGCACCTTGTGAACTATAACGTTTCGTACGAATGCAATGATTTGGACAGGGTTTGGCGGGGTTCAGACAATGACTGCAATTTCATATTAAAAAATAGAATCACTTAAGCCGCCAAGATTAACGTGGGACCAAGTAAATGCTATGGTTTGATCAGTTTGGGACCTGCCGCAAATTGCCACTGTGATATGCCAAGTCGACCCTGGCCACGAGCCACGAGCGAGGAAGTTTTGATCTGATAAGCACTCAAATCAATGGTGCGGATGTTAATGACGCGGAAAACGTAAACACGGACAAGCGTAGACCATAAAACGTAGACACTCGTAGATCCTGGCAACCAAGGGAAGTAAAAATGCGCAAATAGGTCACAAATGGATGTTATTCAGCGAAGGTAGATTTTTACAAACGTTTATAAAACGCTTTCACGCTCGCGAATATTGAAATTATATTCATAGGTCATGAGGGGCCATGCACATATTGGTCGATTCTGACAACGTCAAATTCAGTTTCGAATCGAGATGGATCTTGAAAAATATATTGAAGCTCTCTTACGGTGTTACCAAGAAAATAAACATCAGTTGAAAGCACGCTATTTGTTCATTACCACTACCAGAAAACTTGTCTAAGATGCAGAATTGAAACCTTGATGTCTTTTACCAAAATCACTAAATAGGTTAAGACTTGAAAGCTTAACAGACAGAATAAGCCAATAACAAAGCATTTTCATGATATAACTGCATGATGCTTTTCTGATTATAAGTAGCTATAACTGTATAAGTGAAGTTGGATAGAAAAGATCTCAATAAGTACTCACTGCTGACAGTGCTCACTGCTGTGCATTACATCTATATCATTAGGGCCATTTATACGAGACAAAATAGGGCCATTTATACGGGAGAAAATAAGTCGCGACTTACATAAGACGCAAACACACTCGTATAAATGGTCAAATTCTAGTAAATCGCGAATTAAATAAGAACAGGGGTTCAGACTGACAATAAGTCCCGACTTATTAGAATTTCGAACGCGTTCAGAACGAGTATAACGAAGATTCGGCGAATGAGTAGACTGTAAAACACTAAAACTACCTGAAAAATACAATAAGAACTTCGTCGTATTAGAATTTGACCATTTATACGAGTGTGTTCGCGTCTTATATAAGACGCGACTTATTTTCTTCCGTATAAACGGCCCTATTATGTCTTCTTATATTGATAATAAGCAATATCAAATAAAATGATTAGTACAATCGCAACGACATTATAACTCGAATAAGTATATTACAATAATCAATATGCAGCATCTTCGTGCGCAGACAAAGTAAAATATTCATCCGTTTTCAAACTGATATAATTTCTTACAGGTACATCGTTTAGGGGTTTTCTATTATATGTATACTTAAAATTCAACACTCTATAAAGCAATGAACAGCGTTTGCGTTGTCGTTGTTCGCGCCATTCATGAAATGGCGGGAAATGCGGATATGATTATTGTCAGGCCCTGTCCACACGTATCCGGATAAGTTTGTACGGCTAACATTTTGTCGCGGATACGCCTTCCGTCCACACTTTGCGGATACGAACGTAACCGCACCTTTTTGAAAACGGTCTCCAGAGTAGACTTGTTCCAAGTCGACCTCGACTAGTTTGGTCGAGCGACGAAGTCGAGAGAGTAGTTTAATCGAAAATTCCTCACTTTCCCGCAAAATACTTCCTTGAAAATTCCATCGTTATTGACAAAGTCTATCTCCAGAGTAGCCTGAGCTACATATTCGTCTGTGGCTCAGGCTATCTCCAGAGTAGCCTGCGTGGCAGGCGTTCTATTGTGGGGGAGGGAGTTTTGTTTGGAGCGCGCGCTAAAAGCGCGCGCTCTCAAAATAAAAAGCGCGCGCTCTGAACAAAACTCCCTCCCCCACAATAGAACGCAACTTATCCGGATACGTGTGGACGCACTGTATCCGCAACTTTCTGAAAACAGTGACGTAAATTGATGAAATTTGAGATACACCCACGCTAATAACACAAAGCGGAGTTCGATAGCGCATGCTCTGTAAGCGATTCTAGCGTATTCGTATCGTTTTCGCGGATACGTGTGGACGGTCGAAAACGCAACGAACCCAGATACGTGTGGACGCATAACTTTTTGAATCCGCAACAAATGTTTGCGGATACAAACGAATCCGGGGATACGTGTGGACGGGGCCTCAATGTGGATATTGAATATAATGCGTAGCGTAGCTATACGTAATACATTCAATAATTTCATAGAAAATATGAGTAATATACTAAAATTTAGAGTAATATTCGTCCTTATGTATGATTTTATGACCGTATGCCACCCATGGTTCATTGGCCCTAATCCGAAATATGACACTACAGAGTTTGAACAGTGTATGCTCTATATGCCACTCGCACAGATCATAGCACAGATCGACAAATAGACCGTGTCGTTCATGCAGACAGCATTATGTTAAAGTGCGTGTGTTTGAAAACATGATTTTTGCTTGAAAATTATTAGGAACGCTGTAGCTTAAAACTTTAGTTTGTTATGGTTCAGACAGCTTAACCCTGGCCACGAACCACGAGCGATAAGCGCAAATCACGATGCGGATGTCAATGACGCGGAAACGTTAACACGGACAAGCGTCCATGAAAACCATGGCAGTAAAACTGCACAAACCGGTACAAAAGTAATATATTGTACAAACTCTTTCATGCACGTGAATGTTCAAATTATATTCAAAGACGGGCCACATAAATTATATATATTGGTCGAATTGAGAGGGATATTTTACAATTGTTGTGAAGCTCTCTTAAAAGAAAGAAACTAAATATAAAGGACACTGTAGTTTTAAATCTCGTGAGTCGTGACTGTGAAATATGGTGTTGATAGATAATTAGCACTAGAATAGCATCTCTAGTTAACAAAATGTTTCAATATTTCTTGATTGCTAGTGACATGGCCATATTTCTTTACCTGAAAATATCGAACGCGTTTTCTTTTCATCTTGAAACCAAAGAAAAACGCGTTCGATATTTGCTATGCCGAGATCGTTCCTGCGCGTCTAGCTATCCAAAATGCGCTTTTCCTTAGCTTACTTAAATAAGCGTTAATAAAACAAGGTAGGTATATGATCTATTTTTCAATAATGTGAAATTGCATTCTAACTCATCTTATTTGATTAATGAGAACCTTCTGTGCTGACTGTATACTATATCTAGCTAAACTCTTAAGTACCAGGAAATAACTATGATCAAATATCATACCTGAAATATTTTACCTAAGGCTATAGGTTAATACATACGGGTCAAATTTGAAATGTCTGTTTAATAGTTGTGTGTATAAATAATAAAGCAGCTGAATTCAGAAACTATGAAAATATGTCTTTTTGGTATATCCATAGTTCTGTATTGATTGTTTGACAATCAATATTATATTATTAGATCAATATTCAGCTGTTGACTTGCTCTACCGGTTCAAGGAAAAATTATCCGGTAATCGATAATTAGCTGTATCAACGTTGACCCTGCGAGCAGAGGCCTTTCAGTATTTAACTGTATGCTAAATAATAAATAATTTTTGCATTTATAGACCAATTTCTTAAATTTCTGAGGGGTTGAGAAAATATTTCTCAAATTTCTGAGGGGTTGAGAAAATATTTCTCGAATTTCTGAGGGTTGCAAAAATATTTCTCGAATATCTGAGGGTTGAGAAAATATTTCTCAAATTTCTGAGGGGTTGCGAAAATATTTCTCGAATTTCTGAGGAGTTGAGAAAATATTTCTCGAATTTCTGAGGTTGTGAAAATATTTCTCAATTTCTGAGGGTTGCAAAAATATTTCTCAATTTCTGAGGGTTGCAAAAATATTTCTCAATTTCTGAGGGGTTGAGAAAATATTTCTCAAATTTCTGAGGGGTTGCGAAAATATTGCTTGAATTTCTGAGGGGTTGAGAAAATATTTCTCAAATTTCTGAGGGGTTCAGGAAATTTTGCAAAATTTCTGAGGGGTTCAGGAATTTCTCATACCGTCCATAGTAATTTCTGAGGGGTTCTTGCAATTTCTATAGAAAATTCCGAGGGACTAGCACAAAATTGCCGATTTCTGAGGGGTCGGGGCAAATATAAGATTTCTTAAGGGTATATAAATGTGACATCTCGTCCATAGGGGGGGTGTGGATATTAAATGGAATGGCCCCAAATGTCTCAGATCGATGAGTTTCGGTGCCCTCTTTTCTATCGGTTTAAAGCCGCAATAGGTGATTTATCATCCAAAAAAGGTGTCAGATAGCTAGATATATTACTGTTGGTACTTTCTGTGTAAGATCACGCACAAACGAAACATCGTTTAGACAAAATATGCAAAAAAACACAAGATATCGATATCTTCGCCATATATTTCTTAGTTGTTTATCAAAGTTGGGTTCCTGGGATCCAGGCCCCTTGGTGATATTTTGGTCGCGCTACTTTTTTTCAGAAAATGGCAAAATTTGCCTGTTTGAGCCTTTATATCTCCGAAACTAAAAGTCTAAGCCAAAAACTAATCTAGAACTTACTAACTAACTTTTCACGCCTTATACGAATCAATAAAAACCCATTTTGCGTTCATAAGCACTTTAACGTTTAATCATGCCACCTAAATGTGCATATTATTTGCTTAGTATACAACGGTGTACAACGGTGTTTGTTGGCACACAAATCGATTGAAGTGCTTCTACCTCTGAGAGATTACATACTGCTGTTATAGAATAATATATCATATATGTTTCAATGTGAAAATTATCACAACTTTAATGCCTTTATGGTATTTAACTAATATAAATTAATAGGCCATTCTACTTTTAGATTTCAACCTACTTTATATGTGGACTTTCAGTGTCTTGTATTATCCTACACATGTGGTCAATGTCAAATGTTTTATATGACAGTGAGATACTGATGCTATATGTTTGATTGATACATGTATTTGGCACAAAGTTGATCACCAAGTGCTGCACTGTCCCACTAGTGGAACCACCTTAACCTGAGTATCAGGCATTTCTGCAGTTAGGCCTTGGTTTGTTAGCCACCTATGTTGAAGAACCTTAGGGAGGCTAAGAAAAAATTCCCTGAATAGAGATATACACTTCAAAATTGTATAGCCCATTAAACTATTTGTTTGTCATTTCATCTAGATTATCAGTGAAGTAAACTGGAACCATCAGTGAAAGATGAATTAACATTTTTAATTAAATATTTATTAAACATCTTTATCAATATATGTTGTATTGTGACTCTACTGTGTCTTGGGGGCAAGTGCACTTTTAATAGCTCAGCCCCTTGATTGGATCGATTGGCTTAACCCATTAATTGGCAAATTTTACTCATCAGTGGTAGAGTACTGCCAATTAATGGGTTAACTGCGCTTGATTGGATCGGCTAAACCTTAGCTGCTTTTTGGGTAATGGGTTACCTAGAAAAGAGCCAGACTCCCACTATGGAGGAACTTTACCCATCTGGAACTTTACCCAATTAAGCACCTTTCTGAGTCACTTAAATCAGCTATGTGGGCATGCCAAGAAAGTTGGATGTGTGTACACTGTGAGTAAAGCAAACATCACTCTCACACCAGACATCTAATGTGAAAGTTGAAGCATGTTTGCTCTGCCCACACAGGCAAAGCTACTGTAATAGAAAGTATGATGTTTTACAGATCACATACTGGCCTTATGGCTTATTTATTAAATTAGATATGTTTCCCCACTAAAACATTCTCAAAAGATGAATATTATTCTAAGCCTATTTATGTGGCAATTAATGTTTAGTGTTGTCACAATAATTCTATATATCTATATATCCAGTTTATGATATCTGTGTATTGATCATCTTTCATTTACATGGACAAAGATGACAATCTGTCAACCAATCTTCCTATGAAAGGTTCTGTGAGAATATACATGGGGGCCAATTTCATTAGATTGTGGGTTGGCCAGTTGCAGTTAACCAGTTATTATTCTTGAAAATGTCCAAATTTTGGGTAAATTTGGATGTAAAATTTGTAGGGAAACAAGCTTCCTTGCTAAAGTGAGAACCAACTTTAAAGCAGGTGTAGAAATCAGAAATGAAATGCAACCGATTCCCATGTCCATGAAGGCATGAAGACTATACAATGCAGTAAAAGGTTTAAGTTCCATTCCAACAAACTTTTAACCCATGCATTCGTTCATTTATTTCTTCTTTCTTTATTTGATACTATACGAAAGAATTTTATAAGCAATTGGTTCGCCAGAAGAGGCATCTATGTGACTATGTCCCAGAATTTATAGACATAAGTTACTGCAAGTGTCATGGTCGTCTCCACGATCGACTTTGAAATCGCATTTAAATCCATTCCTTCGTCTATATTCCACGATTGACGATGCAAACCACTAGAAGGGTTACTTTACACACTCAAAAATGTGTTTTTTTCCTCAAGAAATAGCCGACTTTTCAAGATGATTTATCCAAATGTAATAGTTTTTATAGTAAAATTAAATACACACGTTCCTGGGACCCAGTCCCCCGGAAGACGCTACTTTTTTTCCAAAATAGCGACTTTGAGCCTTTATATCTCCGAAACTAAAAGTCTAAGCCAAAAACTAATCTAGAACTTATTAACTAACTTTTTATGTTCTATCCGAATCAGTAAAAACCCATTTTGGGTTTATAAGCACTTTAAGTGTTATATGATCAATATGAAATCTCCATGAGAGGTTACTATCAATCAAAATACACAAATATTTCACATAATCCTTTTGCTCGAGTGATATTAATGTATTTGTTTTATATAGTCGTGAACTTTCAAGTTCGGTTTATAGTTTAATCGTTTTTGGTATGGGTGAAATATGACAAAACTTGACTTTTTTATGTTTAAAGTCAATTTATTGGCAAGTAGCCAGTCACAAATATATTCTAGTTGTTTATTAACAGTAGTTTCAAGCGACTTTAGATTTTTGTCAGCATAAAGTAAATTGGTATCATCAGCAAATAAGAAGAAGTCCAATTTGTTCGAAGAATATTGTATGCCATTAACATATATTAAGAATAACAAAGATCCTAGTAGGGACGACTTTTTATATTTGTTTGACCACATCAAAGCTGTATTACGAGTTACTCTGTTAATGTAAAAGTAGGTGTAGTGCCAGGGGTGTAGAACGATTGTTAAAAAATAGGGGGCCGACCCTCAACGAGGCGCCACCATGGTTGGCGCCGACGGGAAAATTTTAAAACTTGAGTCTGTAGATCGTCGGAAATGGCATTTTCAGAGTCTTCTCTAACTCTGTCGTTATATGCCCTTTCATTAATATATATAAGATTTCAAACACTCTAGTTTCGAATTCAAATATTTCGCTGCAATTTTCTTTATATTGCAGTTATTTAAAGAAAACGCCCCCCAAAACGTAACCTTCAACATCATAAAAACCCAATTAGAAACTGCATTTTTACAACAGAGTTGACTTAATTTTACTCGAGAATACTGACGTGGAAATAGAACGCACAATGCGGCAGAGCAAAAGTTAGGAGGTTTTGCGCAGTCGTGTATGGCTACGTCATCTTATATTTGAGTATTGCTTTAAGAGGAAAATATATCTCTGGGTTTTGCAATGTTGATTTCTTTTATTGACAATTTTTGTATCGTTTATTATACGTTTTTTAGACAGGATGTTTCGGACCAACTCGGACCGAATTAGTAGTGTAATTTACAATTTGGGACCGACTTTTTAAAAATATTCACAAATTATGGGGGGGGGGTATCACACCCCCCCACACCCCCCTAATATGCACCCCTGGTGTCAAAGGCTTTTTGAAGACCTATAAAAACACCACACGAAAAAAGGTTATTATCCATGTTTGTTTGTATTTTGTTCACGATATCAAGGAGAGCATGTCTTATGTCGGTCTGTGATCGACACAGTTAATATATCGCCTGTGCAGGCAAAAACAACCCCCACCTATGATGGTGACAAATAGTGATCTAGCTTGTGATGGTAGCACAAAATATCAATCTACCTGTTGTGGTAGAGCCCATTGAGGCACAAAATATTGATCTGCCCATTGTGGCAGAAAGAAACATTGATCTACCCATTGGGCTATTCCATTTAATACCGTACCCCCCCTATCGAGGACCCTGGAATTCTTCAGGGGTAAGGGGCTATTTTGCCTTGGAACCTTCAGGGGTGCGACTATTTGGGCTTGGAATTCTTAAGGGGTTGAGTAAAAAAAATGCATTCTTCAGGGGGTTGCAGTCAAATTCTTCAGGGGTATAATAGCTGTAAGACAGGAATTCTTCAGGGGTAGGTGTTGTAAATACAAAATTCCTCAGGGGGGCTGTTGAAAGTCAGGAATTCTTCAGGGTTATAGAAAAACCCCTGTCCTCGATAGGGGGGTGGGTACGGGTTTTAAATGGAATAGTCCATTGTGGTAGAGCCTGTTGAGGCACAAAATATAACTGATCTGCCATTGTGGTGGAGCAATAATATGGATATATTACATCATCTGTAATGGGATGGAATCTGCGATATAAAGAATTAAATATTTCCAACATTTGCCATGTGGATCCCTGCTCACAGTTGTTTTGGAGAGATTTACTATTATGTGGTTTGCTGTATAATCATGCATGTATTTTGACAATTCACTGGACAGTACAGATGAATACAGATGGAAGCTAAATGCTAAATAAATATGAAATGAAATATCTACAGATTGGGAACAAAGACTGTTTGTGACATGTTTGCTTAGCACATGGCAAGTGCAGTATCAATATCTTATGAACACAGACAACATGCAAACTATTATTGTACCACAAAGATATTAAAAGACATTGTCTTTGCAATTGCAAGATGCAATTGACAGCTTTGAAGTAAATAATGATTTCTAATAACAGGAACAATAATGTTGGTACCAAGAATTCCATTGACAATAGTCTGAACACTCTGATAAGTCGCTTTGAAAACACATGTGTACTTCTTGTATATTATTATTTACAATAATCACAGTGTTGTAATCGCACTGTTGTAATCTCATCGTTTGGACAAGAAAATAAATCTATACATACAGTGTGCATTAGCAATATAAATACGTTCAATATTACTAATTGGTCGAGGAATTTTGCATGCAGTTTGGGCGTCAAGGCATCACTTTCCTTGCGATAGAACTGTTATGTTAAGAATTTCTGCATACTTCACCTACGAACACGTTAGTAGTACCAGTGAACTATAAGTATACTGGAACGCTAACTCAGGGGGGGGAATTGAAGCCGTGCTTTGTAGGTAGTGCCAGTCCCTTTTAACATATTTTTTTCAAAAAATACACTTTTTATATTGCAAAATTTTACCCTTTTAATTTCCTTTTATACTTTCACTATTTATCTTTGACTACACTAGAACAATTAAACTTTTTACTCAAGTACTTACAATGAACAAAGGTCGTTCAGTTTCTGAAATATTACTGGGAAAAAACAAAATTTGTCAAAAAACCGCGCGAAAATGTTTGGTTTTTCTGAGTTATGAGACTTTCCAAAAAGAGTTAAGAGATTTTATGATTAAAAAATTGCTTTTCAAGCATGCAGTAACTTAGTTTTGACAGTTAAAATAAGGATTATATAAGCTAGCTCAGCCGTCATATTCAAAGTGCTCAATGATGACCAACAAGAAGGCGCGAAGACAAAAATAGCACCACTTGAAAATCGTCAATTTGTTTATATTTTAGAAGGGTTAAAGCAAGGACTAAAAGCTCAAGATAAAAAGCAATACCTGGAGTATAGTGCAAAATCAATTTGGGGGCTGCCGAAGTGTTTTCTAGTATATTTTTTCTGAGTTCAAGAGCAAAGTTTGCTTCGGCACGTTCAAACATTTGTCATTTTTTTCCATATACGATAACGATCCGCCTCATTTTTGCTGCAGATAGATGTAAAACAGTCAAAACTAATCGGAAAACCACATTTGAATCCCAAACATTGAAGTCTTCTGATGTAAAAAGTATTTTTCTTGCAAATTTTCGCTCAAAAACAAACTTTTGACGGAATTTTTCTCACTCCTCGGAACTCTCCTCAGTCCTTTTGAAAGTTCAAATTCCCGCGCATTGGCTTCAACGAATCATAGGACTTGATCATAGGAATTAGCGTTCCAGTTTACTTATAGTTCACTGGTTAGTACTGAATTTGGTGTCGATTCTAGTGATGAATATGGTGACAAGACAATGAGAGGGTTTTCACTCGTTTCCATCTATCAAACTGACGTTACGCAATTTTCCCGATTTTCAAAGATTTCATATTCGTTCAGAGGTTATTCGTTTTTCTTAATTTTTCTTCATCAATTTGGTTAGAGTTAGGTTAGGGTTAGGTTTTGGATTAGGGTAGGTTTTAGGGTTAGGGTCAGTTACAGAGTCAGTTACAAAGTTTTTTTACTTTACTTCAAAGTTGAAAAAATGACGTAACGTCAGTTTGGTAGATGGAAACAAGTGGCGACCCAATGAGATCGAGAGAGCCAAAGAGAAAATGGCGGCAGGCAAAGGGCACTGCAAAGGGTGATATTTTTTATATTTGTACAATAATTTACTAATCGGATCCCTCTTCAAATTTTGAGAATGGGTCTTATAGGAAAAATCTTAGTATTAGTTGGATTGATGATAATAGTTCACGCGGGATATTCCTCAGAGCAATGTAAGTGTGGAAATACAAAACTATAAAAATTCAAATAATTATATTAAATCTAAATTAAATTTTTTAGTAATTTTACAAATTTTAGAATTTGTTGCACATGTTTTGTACTATGGTTTTCATCATGTGTTCAGCAATAATACATGAAGTTTAGAGTATCCAATATTTCATTGATCTTTAATTTGTAGATAGAACATATTTGAAACTAATTGAAGAAGAATTCACTTCCTTACCAAAAGATGTAAGTACATGTTATGAGGCCTCGTAAGGGGCGACATTCATACTCATTTTGCCACGCAAAATGACGTTTTCGTTACATCCCACCCACCCACTGTGGAAAACGTCAGGCGTGAATACGAATATAATATCAAATAAAATACCATTTTTGGTCACTTTTTTATCTTAGACATGCAGTCATGTCATGCTAAAGAGTGTTAATATCAAACTACACACATATTTAAAGTAACTATCATTGGAAAACTTTTGCGAAGCCATCTTAAAATTGACTTGCGAATATGAGAGTGTTGTAATGATAAAATACCTTTTAATTAAAACTGATTACAAAGGCAACATGATGTGTGTGCATGAATTAATCTGATATTTTCTGTCTCTTTGCTCTATAGAAATTCAAACTGCCATGCAAAATGTCAGACCTTCTCTTTAGAAACCCGCCCAGTCAAAATGTCATTTTGCAACATTGCTTTGAAATGCCAACATATAGAGAATAAAATAGTGACATACAATGTGAAATTAAGAGAAACAATGGGTCATTCCATATAAGATCCACACTCCCCCTATGGAGGAAATTTTTGCTGTCCATAAGGGTATGGAGGAGGGGGCGGGAATGTACTTAGAACTGATAATAGTAAAAGGTACTAGGATGTCGACACAAAGGGAGTAGTTTAACCTACACTATATACATGATATGTTTGAATAAAAATATAAAGCACAAGTGACTATTTAAGTCCAATACAATAGTCTAACTGTAGATTATAATAATATTATATATTTGTAACACAATAGCAACATTCATTAGAAACAGAATGGAAGCTAATAATGCCACTTAGTATTTTTGCATCCTAGAATAAGATTTAAACGTTTTGAGGTAACTAAATGTTAGTTGAAGCCTTGTACTAAAGGCCGTGCAAGAACTAGGAGGAATTAAATGCCTAGTGCATTGGGAATACAATAATTTTTGCACGACACTGCACACCTAATACACCCAAGAAGTGTGATTCATTGCACCCCTACCCCTTTCTTCCTGGGATGGCCTGAGTTAAACAATCTTAGATTAGATGAATAAATCAGTGTTTTACTTTTATATATTTCAACTATATTCAAAAGCCTGTAGGCAGTGATTGCTAATGCCACAATTTCTCAAAACCAAAACTGATATTTGTTAAAACTAACTCTTACTTAATGGGTACAGTGGTACACAAGGAACACAATGAGTGCAGATTGGCTGATTAACCCAATTAGGCCCAACACATCCCCATTGTTTGCACAGCATCGTATACAGTAATACAGATGACTTGCAGGATTTCAGCATAATGGGTCAATGTGCAACAAACTATTGCACTGTGTAACAAGCATTACACTTTCCATTTACTCTTTAGATTGTGCTTCAATGTATTTTTGGCCTAGTATTAGGATCAGTTGGTGCCATTCAAATGGCAGGAAATTTGAAGGAAATTAAAGCTTCAGCTGAACTAGCCAACAAGTGAGTGAAGGAACAAATGAACTATTAAACTATGCATTCATTTTCCAAGTACTGCCAGTGTGGATTATAACAATTTATTTTGCGCCTGACAAATGTCCGATTAACTAGACAGTTTCTCGGACATTGGCTAAAAATGGTCGGCCATGCTTTCAATAGCTTCTTATGTGTACAGGTCAGATAACATGTTATTGCTGATACTTGTGTGATACACCTATATTTACATGAAATGTCCTATAAAGCAACACATAATTGCATTAAAAGTAGAAACATTTGAAAGTTTAACACTCTTTCCTTCAAAGAAACCTTTAGTATTTTTAGTATCCATTGTTATACGTTAAAATAGAAGAAAACTGTATTTTATTTGATCGGTTAAAATGTCCGTGCAGAATAAAACTGATCGGCCATTTCGTGTCTTTGTTCGGCGAATAGCCGAATGCCGACCGTTATAATCCACACTGAGTACTGCATGTACTAACTCATGGTCAGTTCATAGAATATTAAGTCAGACTTAAGAAACTATAACTAATTGTCTGTTCTCTCTTACTTTGTCTTTTTAGAAGTTGGGAAACAGCAAGTAATAGGCCATCATTTTACTCCTTTCATCACAGAGGAAAAATTATGTTGAAAAATGTGATGCCAGAATAAATACAACTTTACCTCCTTCATCGATCATTCTTGATCAGCATCATTTTAAGTGATGTTAGCACATTGTCATTGATGAAAAACACCCTGACCTGCTTGTAGCCTCTCAATAACGATCAGTGTGTTGTAATGTATACATACAGTTTCTTACATACTATTGACATTGAAAATATTTAACTGACACATTCTGTTAAAGCAGTGTAGTTAGACATTTTGTTTTGTTTCATTTTTATATTTCAACTGCCTTAATATTATTGACTAGGTCTAGGCATGTCAATATGACTAGGCATGCTAGTTTCAGTAGTTTGGGAAAGCAAAAAAATCCACTTTATATATAGTACGAACACAATGGGACAATTTAATAAGGGGCAAGAAATAACAAACAGGACTCGATGACAGAAATGATATTAAATATAAAATTTTGCTCACACAAAGCGTTTTACTTATTATTTATGACAGTTAGTTTAAATATACAAGGTTATATCCAAAAAAAGGTCAGTTACGATGAACAGATCATAGCCATAGGCATAGGAAATAGTTTTATAATCTAGTTCTTCACTCTGGTGACCATGATATATACAACCTATATACTGTACTTTGAAGGAATGAACAAGCCTTGGCAAGGGTGTTTTGAGTATATAGTTAACAATTATTGAGTGAGCATAAACGTATTTTTACGAAGATATGAAGTAAACCATTTCAATACTAATGAAGAACATCATTTTAAGTTTCAGAAGTAAGATTTGGTGATCAACAAGATCAAGGTTTTGGAATCAATATTCAATAAGAAGTCCATTCAATTGTTTGTTATCAATATTAGTTAGAATTTTATCAGTAAGATTAGTGACTGCAAGTTCACATGAACGAGATGTCCTAATTAAACCCAAATTGATTGTCAACAAAAATATTGTGCTCAGCCTCAGTTAAGAAATGGTAAAATGAAATATGAACACGACGATCGACGTTCAAGAATGTTAGAGATAATGGCCAAAACAGAGATACAGTAGGACGAAAGTTGGAACGGTCAAATAGCGAGCCCGAATTAAAAAGAGGAGAAACCTTTGCAATTTTCCGTAACTCGGGAAAACTAGCCGAATTTAATAATACTGAGATGATAATGAATATAAATCTTCGTCAGGATAGGTAAAATAGCAGGTGTAGCTATTTTGAGAAAGTAGCCACTTACTCCATCCAAACCAGCGGCTTTAGATATAGACAGATGACTAAAAACAAAATCCTCCGAAATTGGTGGGATAGTTGGAGAAATTTTAGAAGAAACAAAATTTGCGAGGTAATCCCAATTTGAATTGTTAGTAAAGACATTAGTCATTACATTATTCATTAAGCGAAAGATAATTTATTATGCTAGTAAAATTATCGTTAAACGAGTCAACGATATCTTTCAAAGGTTGGTAATTGTCTCTCATTAATAATCAAGTGGTTAGGAGAGTTAGAGGATTTGACCTTGAAGGAGCAATGTTACGAATTATTTTCCAGAGGCAGATATTTTTTGGGTTATCAAGATCAGCATTAATAATAGAATCAGAAAAGAACGTAACGTTTAGCGTCTCTAATTAAATGGACTACTCTATTTCGTGCAGTTCTATAATTCTGCCCCCATTTTGCTTTTCTGCTGCTCTTTGCACTATCAGAATTAATATGAAAAGTTACTTTCAATAATAAGAGTTCTTTTAATTCTTCAACTCACTTTATGCACAAGCACTAATTAAGTTTCTTTTCCCTATATTTTCGATTAACTGATTATAGTTAATCGCTTCATCGACAACGTCGTCATGTCAAACTATAGGTCCCTCACAGCTTGCAAACTTTGTTTCACAACTTTAAACGCTCTTGACTAAGTTTGGTGATTTACTATAAAGGTACTCACATTGTACTCTTTACAGTTTCATTTTTTCTCTTCTCATCTACCTGTTCTTCATGTCTGAAAATTGAGGCAATGTCTAAAACGAGTTTGTTGTCCCAGATCAGACCACTGCCCCACTGGATCAAACAAATCAACCAACAGCAAATGAACAAAATATGGGTTCAAAGAGACAACCCACTGTGAGCATTGATATAGTTAGTAAATATAAGGAACAGATTGACTGTTGACAATGATTAACCCATTAGCCAATGATGTATTGATGCGCCCTACTTTACTATTTCACTCTGTCTAACGCCAGACGATTTTACTCGTCAGTGGTAGGGAACTGGCAGTTAATGGGTTAACCAATTAGCAATTATTGAACTCGGTTTTCGCGTGATATGAAGAAATATCATGCCCGAAGTTTGCCGTTATCAACCGAAGCCGCGCAGGCTGAGGTTGATAACGGCAAACTGAGGGCATGATAATTCTTCATATCACGCGAAAACCGAGTTCAATAATTGTTTTATTATTTATTTAAAAAATTAAAAATATCTTGCGTGCTAGACAGTCAAGAATTACGAAATGCGCGAGGTCAACAAAGAAGTTGCATAATATTCCCCGTCGCTTGCAGCGATAAAACGATATCATTTAGGCTACTGACACGCGAAAACCATGACAACGAAGTCATATTGACACGTCAATAATTATCATATTGACTCGCTTGACCATATTTGGCAAGCTGTCGCCGCGTAAAGAGCCTGGACACGAGGTTGTTGAGTTGATATGACGATTTCACAGTTGGCTGTTAGCCAATCAGAAACCAGGAATTTTTTAAATAAATAATAATTATGGATATGGATGCAGTTCTTCTTTGTCATCATGTTATGACTTTCTTACTTCCGATGTTTTAGTACATCTTTATATCTTTACGTATACCATTATGGTTCGTAATGTGAAGGTTTCAGCAATAGTTGTATCTCACTATTTGTTTCAGTAACATAATCAATGGGCAGTTTGTCCCATTTATCTTTCACTGATGATAAACTTGGCTTGTGCTTCATGAGAAGTTGGATCACTTCTATATGTGATTTCTGTGCAGCCTATGAAGTAAAAATTGGTATAATTTTTACTGTTGTCTATGTGTCACAAACTATGAAAAGTATGACCTATGCCTTAATTTTAAACTTCTAGTAGCTTAGGCAATTCCCTATCCACGAAACTTAGGGGAGGGGGGGGGGGGGCTGAGCCCACATTTTATTTTGCTAGAATGCTTACACATTCATAATTTCCCCATAGTTTTCATTCTTTAAGCATCAGTTATCCAGGCATGAATGTGGTATAAAAATGCATTCATGGGATTGGGGGTTACTTATGATGTCATCCATACCTGAAGGTTTTCACCCCTGATTATAACGTATTTTATTCACTACTGTCTGTACTGAGTATAATGTATGGATACTGTGGAGGTCTCTAATCAGTTTCAGTGAATAACTAAAGTATGGAGGAACTAAGGCAGATTGAGAAGTACTTTGAATTTGCCCTTATTTCCTAGATTCTGTCCCTCCTTGACAATGCCAGAAATAGCAAAATTAATACAATTCTGGCACTCAAAATTTGCAAATTTAATTGGATTTGCACACCTCTGATGGCTGGAGATTGGATGTAGCTCAGCCAATCAGAATTATGCACAATTTAGCATGAGTATATATATTGGCTAGATCAACATTGCCTTGTGTAATGCTGTTTGTCCATCAATATCAGCTAAATCCAATTTTGCTCCATGTTCAACTAATATTTTTACAATGTCACTGTGTCCACTATAAGCTGCTCTGTGTAATGGATTGGCCTTTCCAGCACGTGTTAAACTATCAGGGTTAGCACCATATTTTAATAAGATCTTGCACACATGTAAATGACCATGACGAGCTGCATAATGCTATGAAATAGAAAATAATATAATTTTAACTTTGTTATGAACAATGACAGCATATCATTAGACAGGCATTAATTAACAACTTTAGTCAGAGTGCTTTAATTGAGAGTTCTCAGGACTTCTGATGAGTATGTGATATGAAGGGGGATTACCTGTTTTTTGGTTCCAGCTGGTTTCGCAGCTTTGATGTCTGGCTTCACCAACTTGGAAGGTGTTTGACTTTAGTTTTATGGCAGAAAAAACGTATGGTTGCAGAGGTGCTTCATTCAGATCCTGACTGAAAATTGTCTAGTGTTGGACAGACTAACAGAGTGAATATATCCCAGCCTTTGCAGAGTAAAATATACCATCAGTTGGTAACATGTATCTAGGAGGGTTTATACATATGAATAATGCACACAACCAATGGCAGTGCCCAGCACTATTAAAACTCAACACCTAAAAATTGCTATGTTCCTGGGAACTTTATCACATTCTATCATATAAAGCTACATATAATTGAATTAAAAGTACAATCTTAACATTTGGAACTTTAACACTCAAACTTTCGTTCAAAGAGACTAATTTTGGTATTTTGGTAAAGAAAACTGTGTTTTATTTGATCAGTCAAATACTGACCATTACAATCCACACAGCATCAGTATCCGGATATCAATCGCACAAGGGCACTGTGCATGCACCCCACTCTGTAAAGTTTGTATCACACAACCGAGATATATATCGGCAGTGGCGTAATCAAGGGGGGGTGAGGGTGGCAACGCCCCCCCCCAATCACAACCAAGACCATTATCACAAAGTCTAAATCCGTATAGAAATGTGTGGGGGGGGGGGGTACACGGTATCAAAATCCAAACCCAAGTACCAAATTGTAAAAACAAGACAATGGTAAGCAACTCGCAATATTTGATAATTTGCGATATCGCAATATCTGATGAAAATAGCTTTGATACTGCCACTTACATCAACAAGTGCACAAAGGGCATTCAGGTTTTAGCTTCGAGAATGCCCTTTGTGCACTTGTTGATGTAAGTAGCAGTGTCAAAGCTATTTTCATCAGATATTGCGATATCGCGAATTATCAGATATTGCGGGTTGCTTACCATTGTAAGTCTAGACTGCATGAGAACAACCATGAAGCAAGGAAGGTCATAAAATCTTATGCTGATGTCCATTGAAGCAGGAGTGTCGTTAAAGAGGGGTGGGGGGAATTCACATTTTGTTGAGGAAGAATCTATGTTTTGTAACGATCCTGACAATTCTATTTTACTGCAAAGTACCCTCGAAATGCAGGAAATACCGTATTTTTAAGTGTTAAATACATGACTGTGTGCCATTGTTACAGAATGAATATTTCCTCTCAATCTATATTCAGTATCTTGTGAAAAGTTATAAAATTTTGCAGTTTATCGCCTTAAAACTTGTTTTTTTTCCAATTCATTTTATTCCGAGGAGAAATGTTTGGGAGTAGGTACATTTGTGAGATCATGAAATATCATGTCTTTCATTTACTTTATAATCTTCGGAATTCTTCAAAATCTCACCCCCAAAATGCTAGGAATCGCATTCCAGGGACTCTAGATTATGATATCGTACCGATATCATTATCACATCTAGTGTCTTTATCAGGGTGATAAGCAGCGGGAAATAAAAACCATATCGTCCCCAGGGACATATCGTTTTTATGTCATCCTGTCATCGCCCTGATAAAGGCACAAGTATGTGATAAGTATATTTACCAAAGCAGTATAACCAGCACTATCTAAAACATCTGGGGAACATTTCTTATCCAAGTATTTTTGAACTTGATCTATTTCACCATTCATTGCAGCAGACCAAATCCCTCTGGTAAAATCCATCTCATCCAGGTTTTGAGAATATGCTGCAGACCTTGCCATACATTGGCAGTTAGTGCCATTGTGCATGTGGGTTGACATTTCTAAACCTCTCCACTTGATTTTATAATCATAAATTAAAAAAATTATTCACTTTTGCCCATATTTTTACCAGTTTTGAATTTTAATGTCATTGTCATTACGATTTACAAATCTGACAATACGAGTAGATTTGTTTACAAATAAATTTTCACTTGAATCAAAATAATTTCTTTATGTGATGAGTCAGCGGTGTTTGAAGATAGATTACTTCGTGTAATATCGTTGATATTTAACAGTGTGTTTACACAAGCTATCAACAATATTTAATGTTTTTATCATTATTGTATTGACAAAAAGCAAACTTGTGAATTACAATGAAAGAAAAAAAATAAATAACAGCAGCAAAAATGTAGAAAATCTATGCTGAATTAGTGAATTACTGAAAGTTGCACGTTATTCTATTCTGGGACCCAGGTTCTTTATACGAGCCTGCAGCAGTGAGCTCCATATATATATCTGGAGTAAGAACTTCTAATGTTCGGCCAATAGGCCAAGTGAAGCCAAAGATGGCGGCAATTGACGTCCAAACTCATGAAGGTCATAAACAGTTTTCATACCATTTTTCTAGCTAATTCCAGTTTATACTAACAGATCGCATCGCTAATCAAGTTATTAGTTCATAAAATCATGATGTTATTGTTTACATCGGAGTAAAAACACGAAATTTCGGCACACTCCTTGCCGGCTTGTGCAAACCGCGCGGTCGAAAACAATAGAAAGGGATTGGCACTGGACGTCAATTTCCGCCATCTTTGGCTTCACTTTTTGGACATAAGTTCTCACTCCAGATATATATATATAGAGCTCACTGGCCTGCAGTGCGCGCGGGCAATGGTCCAAACGAAGAAAAACGAAGCAGTGATTGTGTTTTTGTAACTACAAACTTCTTCTTTACCAGCTTTTGTCTTGGTAAAAATTCAATCGCTGTTCGTCTTTCACAAATTCATGTAATTGATGGTTGGGTTATGTACTAATTTAATGAATATGGCAAGAAACTAAGTCGTAAGAATGAATGAATGGCGGCGAAGTCGATCACCACATAACAACAGAAAGTTTAGGAGAAGTAGATCTCGGTCAAGAAGTAATGAACGAAGTCATCACCGTAATGGATTTTCGTAAGTAATACAATATTTAAGATCTTGTAGTTTTATCACTCAGACAGACTGACAGAGTAGACGTACAGACGTGTAGATGTAGATTTATAATAGATCCAGTGGGCAACATGCCTCAGGGCCAGTGAGGGGCTACAAACAGGACGTCAGGGTCGCACTGTTACTAAAATCAGTAGAGTGTCGGACAACAAAAGTTGTGAGGTAGCCAGTTTGAATGGCCTAAATGCCGACCTCGATCAATTTTCATTTTTAGCTGTGGATAGCAGCTCAAAAATCTGTTGTGTTTGTTTGTTTCCATGTCAGACTTTGTAATTACTATTCTTGCAGCTGCAAGAATGAAAGCTTGAAAGTGGCCTCAAAAAATGGCGAGAGGTACCGACCTGGGTCAGATTTAGGTCGGCATTTTTTTTCCCGAGGGCTGCACTTTTCATGATAATTACCGACAACAACTGTCAAATACCAACAACAAGAGGGTTCTTTTTATTTGAGCCTTTCTTAAATTTGGCATTTTTAAGTAGCACATGGTCAACCGTCAACAGCTAAGGAACCATCTGTTTTCCCCTATAATTCAACCAAGGTTTGTACATAATTGTGTGTTTGATGACAAAAGTTTGGCTTATTGATTTTAGATATATGGAACTATCCAAAAAATTAATGCCTAAAATTAATGTCTATTAACATGCAATCCTGTGTATAACATATGGATTAAACCCACTACAAACAATATTTCTCACAATTATATGCAGGTATTTTTCGCATGCATTTGAGTGCAGCTCAATAGATGCTTAGTAGCTGCTTATAAACTAAATTAAATCCTCTCCCTCTGTTCAGTTGCTGAAATTAAAACTCTATAAATACTACACCCAAAAACTTAATGCATGCTTTGATGTAAGTTCTAAATGTCGTTCTTGCATTTTGTCTTGTTGTGTGCATGTTTTAAGATTATAATTTTGTGTTCAATTGTAATTGTGTGAAACTCTGTAAATATGTCATTGTGTTAATTAGTAATGTAGTATATATATATATATGTATATGTAGTATAATGTTGTACACCTTTGTATGGCAGGACTTAATTTGGGACTCTATTTGTCCTGTTGTCTGCGCCTTCAATTATTTTTGATTGTAAAATTAATAAATAAAATAAATAAATAAACTCCATCTCCAAAAAAGTGCCATTTCCAACCACCACACTGTCCAAGATGTCTATTCCTGAAGATTGTAGCTTGTTTTCTGATAACAAAATGCAGAACAAACCTTAAACCAGCTCGGTTAAAGAACTCCAGTTTAACACGAAGTGTTCTGAGACAGAGACTTAGTCCTCCGGAGCAAAGAGGACTCAAAACAAAACAGCAGTCCAAATACTGTAGAAAGCAATTATCAACACACTTTCTTGACGTTGAAGAATTTCGTGAAATTTTGCAAAGTGCATGCAGTTCTTCAATTCCGAAAAGTGTCAAGGAAAACACTTTACCGCTTATTAAAAAATACGATAAAACGTGGAGCATGGTTATCAAAATCATCTTCAACGAAAAAGACTTTGTTCCATTGTGTCAGCCAAACGTTCAAATGGTACAAACATAAAACGGACAGCATTGCACTAAACGACTCGCGAACTAGAAAAAGCTATCCTGAAAGCAATTCAACAAAGCTTTCCAAGTGCCCCACAACTCCTTTGCCAACGGCATCCTTGAACAATGTCCGTCGACATTTACAGCAAAAAGTAGGAGTACCTGTAAAGACAGAAATGAAATTATCTCTTGGAAAGATGGACTAGTAAATAGTACAGACCGTGCAGATTCTGAACTTAGAACTTTCACTGTCGAACACGTTTTTAGACATTGCCCCAAAGGCCAAACTTATAGTCACATATTTTGAAAATTCCCTCGTACCACGAGTTCGGGATAATGTTTTCAAACCAAGGATATCTATGCTAGGCCAAACGTAACAAAATATCAAGTATGTTTTTTAACATCAAGTCATTCAATATCAAGTGTCGTTATTTTACAATCAAGACGTTCGTTTTCTATAACAAGTGCCGTGTTTTTGCAATCAAGACTGTCGTGTTTTATGTCAAGCTAAATCTATCTATCAAGTTATATCTATCTTTTATAGATAGATAGATAGATAGATAGTATTTATTAGAAATTACATTTGCAGCTGGATAGCTGAATTGCGTAAATCTTTACATCTATAACAAATTTTAAAATACAATTGTTAAAATAGCCTACAATAATCAGTTAATATTAAAAAGATAAAATGTCTAAATTTTCTACTTTACTTACAATTACTGTATATGAAACTGTTTTTCAACCTATTGGTTCTACATTTGGGCACATTAAAGTTCCGTTTATTTCTAAGGTTAATGTTACACATGTTCTGATCAGGTAATAAGCAGTGTAACTTGTGATTACTATTGGACGCGATATCTTGGAAAAGTTCTTTCGTAAGGCTGTCTCTTCGGTCGTAAAGGGAAGAGAGGCCACTAACCGCCAGGGCTTCTCGATAACTCAGCTGGTGAGAGAAAATTATTCTTAGGGCCCGTTTCTGCAGTCTTTCTATATCGTCCGCTAGGTATTTTGGAAGTCTGTTGTGAAAAACTGGGCAAGCGTACTCAGCAATGGGACGAATGCAAGTTACATAAAATGTTAATAAGTCTTTTGTTTGCAGATTTGCTCGCTTTAATTGCCTTAGGAAGTACAAGCGAGTAGATACTTTACGTACAATTTCGTCTACGTGGAGGTTCCATTTAAGATCTTTCGAGATGTTGAGACCAAGGAGTTTTACACTAGGAACAAGTTCCACAGGGTTACCATTAATAATAACCGGGGGGAAATCAGGAGCTGACCTGGCGAAGGATATTCTCAAGTCAATAGCGTACTACATCAAGTATTACACGTTTATATAATTCACGTTTCTCGTGTGTTTTATATCAAGAAGGGAGAGGACGTCTTTTGATCAGAATTCTCCAGAAGTGGAGTAAAACACGTGTTTCTGCACCTGGGGGGGGATACGGTGGGTGGGACGCAAAATTTGAGCCCCCATTCAGAAAATGGGGTTGAAAATCTATAAATCTATAGGTGAAAAACTAACAAATTTACATTAAAAATGACTGATTTACATAACAGACAATTTTCATTTCTTGAATAAAGCTATAGAAAAATTGAGTAATATGAGAAGATATAAGAAGAAATTTGGTCTAAAAGAAAATCTTCTTAAATAATATAAGAAGATATAAGAAGAAATAATATAAGAAGATTTGCCATCCTTGATTCGAAACATACGGCCGTTTCTAGTTTGGTCGTTTGGTTTGTATCGTTTATAGTTCCTGAAGTCTGCATATCTCTCACAGACACAGAATTCAAAATTCTTCGCACAAAATTTTCAACCCCATTTTCTGAATGGGGGCTCAAATTACCCATATAAACAACGAAAGAAAATCGAGAGAAAATCCAAACGAAAATCACACGTGTTCGAAGCGATGGGCGCTAAAATTGTAAATTTCCTGTTTGGCCGTAATTTGGGAAATATCATTCCGGGTCCCTTTCAATCATTTTTTTAAAGAAATATTATGAAAATTAACAAATGAGTTCTCTGGTTGCTTCCAGTCTATGATTTATTATTTAACGATAATATCTGGGCCATTTATATACAAACGAAAAGAAGTCAGAGCCTAAATAAGCGGCAGCATTAAGCCTTAATATGTCGCGAAACGGTCAACTTGCAAATTATAATTATAACTGTTTAACTAACGAGTCGCTCGCGACTTATTTAAGCTCCTGCCTATTCAGGCTGCAACTTGATATTTTCATTTGTATGAATGGCCTTATTGAGTATTGCTGCATGCATGTCACATGATATGCATGGTTCAAGGTATAATTGACTGCTTGTCGGTATTTTCCGATATGCTCCTAGTTCTGTCAGCAGACCTCATTTTTGCAGTGGCAAGTGCACTTTAGCAGATCGCTGCACCAATAACATACTTGTGAGCTCATGTGTTGTACGTTATAGCGCTGTTAAATACTTTGTTGTGTCAACCTAAACCTATATATAACCCTAACCTTAAAAATTCGAAAACGTTTGCTGCACTTGATTTTGAATTTGAATCACTAAATACATATATGCAATCCAAAACGTGTGATCAAATACTGAATTACATGGCATCAAATCAAAAACATCCCATTAATCCTTCATACACTTTGTTCTACAAACTACATATAGATATGTTTACGGTACTCATACTATCGGGAGTGCGTACTTACATTTCGTTTGTACCATATGACCATCAGAGCTTTCCTTGGCTTTACACACTGTCATAAAATAGGATATAATTATAAATACGTAATTGCATTATGAAGAGAAAAGTGCTATTATTACGTGATCTCTTGCCTTGGATCTCTATATGTTAATATTTGTCATTTACTTCATCTGAATTTAGTGACAGAGATGGAAAGAAATCCCATGATGAAGGTCGATCAGAGAGGTAAATTGCAGCCAATCTTCTTTATTAATTATGAGGGGCTTCGGTGACGCAGTCGTCAGAGCAAGCACCTTTCACCTCTGAGATCGTAGGTTCGATTATCGTTGGGGACTCATGACACTTATGTGAAAAGAGTCAGTCAACGCTCTAACGAAAGTCGTGGGTTTCCTCCGGGTACTCCGGTTTCCTCCCACAGGGAATGTTGACAGGGTGGGTTTGGAGCCTTCGACTCGACTAAGTCGAGCTGGGTCCTTCGCAAGTCAGCTCAGCTCTCAGCTGCAAGCAAGGATGATTAGCACACACCTACTTGCTTGCTTGCCTGCCTGCCTGCCTGCCTGCCTGCCTGCCTGCCTGCCTGCCTGCCTGCCTGCCTGCCTGCCTGCCTGCCTGCCTGCCTGCCTGCCTACCTACCTACCTACTTACTTACTTACTTACTTACTTACTTACTTACTTACTTACTTACTTACTTACTTACTTACTTACTTACTTACTTACTTACTAAATCACAAATATTGGTGAAGCACAAGATTTTAAGACTTACAATACTAGACCTATTGTGGCAAAAAGCAACAGAAAACTAATATACTTTTTATGCCCCATTGGCCAGTCACTTTAACAATTTAACCCATAAATTTTACCTGAGCAATTCTTCTTGAAATGTTGCAAATATTACAAAGATGTAAAATCCTTGATATATGAGGAATGATTGAATAATTCTGTAGACGAAGGCTGGAAAGAGAACAGATTTGTGCAATGGGAGTTCCAGGAGCCTGGGGTCTATCTCCTAAAGTTCCATTAGATGAGTATGTAATTATAATTGGTATTTATAATGATAGAGAACTTTTGGTATCAGCTTTTAGAAAATGATTTAAAACTTGAGCTTTGGAAACTAACATTTTTGACTTTCTGGATAACTCTATCAGTTCAAAACTTTTCTCCTGTCCTTATATTGATCCAGTGTTACCACAAGAGGAAACCAGGATAAACGGAAAATACCTGTACGTGGTGTTTATTTGAGTCAAACTTGAGGCGCTCTTCTCATATACAACCAAAGTTTTTATCCAAGTTTAAATCAATGTTTTACTGTATAAATATATAGTTCTGATGATGAAGAGGAAGAAATCCAAACTACGAAGCAAAATAATATACACAACAGGCATAAAACTGATACAAACGGTAAAAATGTTTAGTTCGTTTTTAGCAAGCGTTAGTTTTGCTGAATGAAGCTTTTGATTGGCTATGTATGTGGCAGGATTTTCCTGTTTTGCCCATGGGTAATAGCCGCAGTACGAATTGATTGTCCTGCGACGAAAAGCTGTTGATACAACAAGAACTCAGTTTGGTATTTTTAGTACCGTATATAGACCACACAGTTTTTAAACAAAATTACCATTGATATAAATACATAGGCTGAAGAGAACTAAAGAGATGTATCCCATTAACCAATCCCAAACTCGATTCGCAAGCTTGTTACCAGGTTTTTGTTGATTTTGTCATAACTACATTTTCCCAAGTTGTGTTGTATTCCTCTAAAATTAATGGCTGAGTTTTTTCGAACACTCTAGAAATTAAAATACAATAAGGAAAATGTATTTATCACAACATTAATTCCGTGTGTATATAAGGCTAGTATATAACGAAGTTTTGAAGCTATCTTCCGAAACGTCTATTGTTAATTTTTTTCTCAACGGAAAACAGCAGCTGGAAGTGAGAGTGATGATAGCACAGACAAGAAATCCAAGAAATCCAGCAAGAAAAAGAAAAGAAAACATAAAAAGAAAAAGTATGCAAATTTTTATACGAAGTTAACTTTGTTGGTTCACGTAAATCCTACAACACAGGTAATCGCGTGATTTCACAAGGGTTAATATACAGTTTGGGCGCTCTGGAATACCCACGTTTATGTAAGACAACACTTGTTGCTACTGTATAATGGTCCAACATTGCAGGTTATACCTATATAGGTATTTCAATCAATAAATAAACGAGGTAATATAGAAAGAAACATTGCCATGCTTGATACTATTTCCTTACCCTATTTCAGTAAGAAGAGGAAAAGGAAGAAAAGTTCAAGTGAGGAAAGTGAAGACGAATCAGAAGGTGGGTTTTTTCTTTATAACAAAATAATGGAATTCACATGTTGAAATTTTGTCTTCGTTGGTTAATATATTACAGCCACGTGCAAATATTATTTTTTAATGAGCAAAGGCAAGTTTTCGAATGTTTTTGTAGGCCAACAATTAAGATATTTATAACAACAGATTTACATTCATTTTCACATTCACGAGTCAAATTTCTTGTACACGTCAGTATAGACATGATTGGTAGAAACATTAGTTTCGATCATTGCCACACGTTCAATAATAATAAAGGAATCCGCCTTCTGCCCTTCTGGTTGCTTAATGAGTTGAATGTCTATTTTTCATGTTACACTTATAATTCAGTGTCACCTGCTTACATTGTTTTAATTGAACACATTTTACTAGACGACAGCGATGGTGCTAATGAGTGGCTTGAAAAACGTAAAGGTATGCTACTATGTTTTACAGTACAACTGTGATGTAGAGTATCTGGAAAAATTGGGATTTCTTTACATCACCACCATTATTTACTGTACGTCAAAATGCCATAAATCGTGAAAATTTTATTATGACCTGGTTGATGACTTTTTTGAGGTGCTGATGTTCTTAAGGGGGCTGTGTAGTATGGCTTCCACAATATATTTATATTCATATTAATGTACTTTCCTGTATATAAATTAGGAAGATTACATTTTCAGGGTTAAAATGGAAATAGAGAGAGGATAAAATTGTGTTTTGAAAAATTAAATTATACTTGGGGGCCCCTTTCATCCAAGATTAATGACCTCTCTCGGGTGGTGCAAAAGATGATACTCCACTGGAATGTGCTGAAACTTTCCAGGCGTGAAGTTCACTTGACATGTAAATTAAAACAGAAAAACACGTTGGGGTCACCAAAAAATGCTACCTTTGCCCAATATGGTGCCATTACGAATTTCACTAAGATCACAACTCGAAATATATTAAAGTTCAGCTAGCGTGCATGGATTTTGTTTTAATATATCTATCCAATAATTGTTTAAAAAAACATTGTTGTAAACAACATAACACTAAGTCCTGACATGTATAATTCTGGCCAAAAATGGTCTTTTCCACATTTCTTGACATGTCTTTCTTTGAAAACATGCGTGAATAAAGTTAATTTTTTCAAGATCTAGTGGTGATGTTTCTTTTAATTTCTGATATGAAATGTAAAATGCACTAAAAGAATTAAAGGCTTTTTAGAATCTAGACAACTACATGAAATACAAGTAATAAATATACTTCTCCGACAGGGAACCCTGCATGTCTTCTCCGAATATATGATTGTATTTTTGAAACGGTACGCATAATGGCTGACATTATAAGTTATTAGATGTGTGCAGTAATAGTACGCAATGAAAACTGCGGAATTACCTTAAACTTCGTAATCACAGAATATATTATGGGTTTTAATTTCCAGATGACAAAACTGGAGATATTGTTGTTGGTCCAGTGCCTGTTACTTTACAACATGGAAATGCTGATGAACAAATGGAGTAAGTATAGGTTCTTATTTGTAAACTTTCCCAAGTAATGTTGGGTTATAACATAAAATTGTCTAATCGGTATAGCTCCGAATACTCTGTCATAATGTCTTCCTTCGTTACACTTTTCTATCCTGTTAGAACTATCGCAGTCAAAGTTTTTCTCGCTTGCTGATTATATCTTAGTATACATATTTGGGAAGTTACAAAGTTTAACCACATTGGATTCAAACGGTATATGGTTTTGGGAGACGCATGTTAATCACTCAAATGTGGTCAAACGTCTACCAATTTTGAGGTTCTCCTTCTATAATGATTGACTTGAGTTCTTATAGTAATTTTGGTACTTTCTAACACTCGGTCCCACTCTCCTTATCGACTTTCGAATGGCCAATCAACATGCTCTTTGCAACACTGCATGTGGATCAATCAATCAATTAATCAATCAATCAATAAACTTTATTTATTGAGGGTAACACTATCACAAAAATTATTGTATTCTCCCTATAGTGGTCCTCTGAATGGATTTTTCGAGCGAAAACCATATACGTATTAAAACCTAACATTGCAGAAGCATTTGCAAAAATGCAACTATCAAGTCCTCCAGCAGAAATCGAACCTGCAGCCCTGCAATTCCGGTGTAGTTTTGTGACCACTGTATATAGTAACTCCACGAAAAACCTGTAAGATTATTTCCAGTCAAGCTAGATAATTTATCACTTCAATACACATTCTACCCACAATAACGGTGTCGTTGAGAATCTTTTTGTCCCTCTAGTTTCGGCGCTGCTTTATTGCCTGGTGAAGGTGCAGCGATGGCAAACTATGTAAAAGCTGGTAAGCGTATACCACGTCGTGGTGAAATTGGTCTAACCAGTAATGAAATTACGTCATTTGAAGATCAAGGTTATGTCATGAGTGGTAGCCGACATCGACGTATGGAAGCCGTTCGTATACGTAAAGAAAATCAAATTTACAGTGCTGATGAAAAGTATGTTAGATTTTATCTCAATTTCGTTTTTGTTAATTGATATATGAACAGGCAGTCGGGGTAATGTATGCTCTGTGGTGCAAAGAAGGCATCCTGTTCCAAAACCTGTTCCAACACATACTTTTATACATGCGATACGTATTAAAGGTTTTGATAACATAATTTTTTAAACGGGGTAATAGATACAGTAGCTATGTAGTATTATCATTAGGCGCGTATGGCCATTAACCTCGGTTTTTATTCGATATGACATATAAACGAATACAGCATTATGCTTGTGTACTAATTATTGGGGCATTACTTGTCCATTACAGGCGAGCATTAGCAATGTTCAACTATGAAGAAAGATCGAAAAGAGAAACGAAGATCTTGTCAGATTTCCGAGAACTTGTTCACAAGAAGATCAACAAACAAAAGAATTGATATTTGACGAAGGCAGAAACAAATACTTTATAGCACATATAAACAGGCATCAAAGTGTACAGACATACCAATTACAAGTTGGAGGGTGTGTTCTCGCTGCTTAATCTAAGTTATCATCATCTTATATCAATTAGTCTAATTGCGTCTCTTTATAAGCAGATAATATAAGATTAGTCAGTGTTGAAGGAAGTTGTGAAACTATACATGGAAAATAATATCTATTTTTTAAGCATATTGTTCTTTTTGTGGAAAACACCATAACTATTTATTTCGTACAGTTTTAAGTCCGTATATTATAAGCCTGGGTCATCATGCATCAGTATAAATAAATGTTATTTGGAAACAATATTATATGCACTAATGATGATCATCAATAGCTTGCGGATCAACAGATCTACCAAATAGAGCAGTGGTGTTTTCCATGAAAAACTTTATGAGGCACGAGGCTTGTAATAAGCCAGGGTTGTTTCAAGTTTCATGCTTGCCTGAATATATGACAATTTTCCAGTAATTTTAATCTAGTTATGCCAAACAACAACTGGAACACAACGACAAAATTATTTTTACATTATTTTGTAGAATGTAGTTTATTTCAATTGCGCTAATTAATATAAATATTTGCAAAATACAAATAAAGGTATTACCTTGAATGTGAAATTTTAAGTGAGCACATGTATTTTGCTTACATTATATATATTTAGGCCCTGTTACTGTACCTATAAATCCACTTAAAACAATACAAATAATAAACAAAACAAAACGAATAAGTAAAACAAAACGATAGGCACAACTATCAACTGCATGTACATATAAACTCACTTTGCCGCACGGAATTTCTTGGGAATGATTTGATGTATTAAAATGCCTTACGTCGTTACTCGTTACGAGTTACGTTTGATTCGGTAAAATATTAATTGTTACATGGAAATAGACTTAGTCTATTTTATACGGAAATACGGCCAAATATGTTTTAAATGGATTACTAGATTTAAATGGATCTGTTTAACAGGAATTATATACTGTATAGTATACATATAGTTGTAGACGTGTTTCAATACATCAAATTAATCCCATTAAAGAACGTTTCCTCGCAACACTGGGTGACGTAAACAGGACGCTGTAAATAGCTAACTTGGACTTTTAATATTTTCTATATTCGCCTCGAACCATTGTGTGAATGTAGAATTGTTTTGTGATACATCCCTTGCAGGTGATTGTAATATGTTAGCTGCGCGCGGGTAACTCCTTATCATCCATCTTTTTAATCTCTTCATTGAACCATTCACTGAACTGAGGTATTAATGTAGATTCCTCCTCGGAATCTGAAGGTTTGCAAGAGGAAGAGCATCGACAAGACATTGACGACAAATTTTCTTTATTTAGTACGTTCTTTCCTTCATTACGATGCTGAATAAATGCATCAACTTTATTTTCAAACCATTCAGTAAATTGGACTTCGTTTCTTGTTGAATTAATAGTTCTTGCTGCAGTGCCTGGGTCCATAATGTCTTTTGACTTTCTAAGTCTCTTTGGTGAGGGAAATAGCTTCTCAGTATCTTGTTGTTCTTCATTGGTGGAAACGTCATTCCTTTTAAAACTGCTATCAATTTGCGCATCTTTACAATATACTGTAGGTAAGTATTTCAATATATTCGGTTTTTCTTCCTGAGTTGTCTTTTGTACGTTTACTTCCGTTTGACATGTGTCACTCTCATCACTGTCACTTCCCCAAAGATCCTCTAAAATATTCACAAACAAAGGAAGTAAATGAGGATTTTTTGTCTTATAATTACAAAAACATAAATTACGATTTTCCAGCTAATTACATCATTTGGATAAAAACAGCGAACGATATGGCACCTTTTTCTCATTTTCTTTGCTACATTGACAATGCTAAGCCTTAAATACCGTAAATGATTCAATAAACGCGCAGAGTTTACCAATAGACGCCTCTCTCTACCCTTACGCCGCTTACCTAACAAAAGCACCTTCCATACAGGGGCATATAAACATTTACATGTAATAAACGCTTGTTGAATTATTAGTGTTGGAGAATAAGTGTAATGTAGTATATAATGGACTATAAAAGTTGAAGTCATGCAAACTGCTAGAAAGTGTTGTTTATGAAGCGTAAAACTGAGAAAAATCCCCCTGCAATAAACGCCCTACCCCTTAAAGTACGAAATGTAATAAATGATCAGGGCATTTGTAAGATCGTTTATGATAAGATTTTGGTTGAAATTTGGAATGTTTCATGAGCTAATTTTGCATTATTTTGCTGTTGACTGTTGTAGATACAATGAAGTAAGGTTATGATATTTAGTTAATACGATTAAAGCTACTTTAACTTAATTTCATTTTTATTGTTGTACTGTATGCAATACCAAACAATACCATCTATGTAAATAGGAATGCAAATAGATGTTGTTGTTGTTGTTGTTGTTGTTGTTGTTGTTGTTGTTGTTGTTGTTGTTGTTGTTGTTGTTGTTGTAGTTGTAGTTGTTATTGAAAGTGCTGGGACTGGATAATTAAGAAAACAGATTACTAACCATATTCAGTAAGTGCTGAAGATACTCCTTTTTTCAAAAATAATACAACAGGAACTTTGTCTTTGGAGGTTGATATATATTTGTCATTTGAATTACTTTCATCTTTTTTCACTTTACTAGTTTTCTCCACAAGAAATTGACTCATTGTACGTTGCTTCATTTTCAATGATTTATTTTCACCAACATTAGGTTCAAAAATTATTGGTTTTAATGTCTTTGTAGCATAAGGTCTAAAGTGCAGTTGATTCTGTTTAATATTCTGTTTTATACTGTCTGTTGATTTGCCTTTTGTTGTTAACCATTTACCACATCCTTCCTCCCGTCCTTTGCTTTGTGAAGCATTCATACTCATCACAACTCATCATCTGTTATTACAGTAAAGGCATTCTTCCACTAGCAAAGACAAAAAATATGTGTATAAAATGTAAATATAAATATTCAGTGGCGGACACTTCGCAAAATATTGGGCGTGTGAACTTAGGTTGCCAACATATAACCACCCTTTTGTTGCTGAACCATTTTGGCTTAAATTTTATGCAAAGTTAACTTACTTCAATTATAGCCTATCAAACCTTTCGTGGCTGTAAAATCATAGATACTGTAAAAAATTAACAGCTTTGTTACACAGTTAATCAGCTATCATTCAAAGGCTTTGAGAAATTATTGGGTGGGTGGGGGTGGGGTGTCTGGAGTGTTATATGGTATTATATAAGACAAAATAGGCAACACTGTTAACACTGTATAAGATAATTAATAATGTAAGACTAATTGGTGATATAATTGGAGACTTAGAGTTTAGAGTAAAATAGCAAAAATACGTCATACATTTACCATTATTGCATTGTTAATAAATGAGTTAAAGTTAGAGGGAGAGAGTAGACTATATAATAAAAAAAAACATTGATTTTTTCCAACAAACAGTAAATCTAGTTCTGGTATATAGTCTATAAAAATATATATAAATAAACAAGGCACAAATCGGTTTCTTTTCGATATATGAGCAGAAGAAATAGCCATTATTATTTATGTTAGGTTAGGGTGGATTAGTTGCTCATATATTGGATATATTGCCCCGCCACAACAGACCAGTCTACAATCTGACACAGAAGATGTTGCTCCAAGCAGCAAGCACCTGAAGTGAGTGGCATAAAAAAACTACCTAAAAACTACCTTGCATTTGAAATGCATATGGAAACAACAAAAAAAAAATGAAGGAGAAATTTCTCATGGGATCAAATGCAAAAAAAAATTCTGCGAGTGTGTGCACAAATCATTCTGTCTAGAGGGGATAGACTAAAAAACTGTCACTAAAATGCAGGGGGAGGACCGCCAGATCCCCCTGCACTCTCATGCACTTTACCACCGCTTGTCTAGGTCCCTTTACATTAATGGTCCCCCACTGAAGAATTCTTAAGGCCCTGTTATTCCATGCATGCCTGCTTTATTTGCTCATGTTCCAAATTTCAATCAGAGTTTTCATAATCATGGAAAAATTCATGCACAAAATTTTAGTGCCAAAATATTTCTGCAAATCAAAAGCAGCCAAAAAAATATCGTGCATGGGAAAAAAGTCCTCCTCCTCATCACTTTTCTAATGCTCGCCCCTAAGTGCGCCATTGTTATTGCATTAATTTATAGCTTGGGTGCGCCGCTGCCATACTCTGCAGCCTGGCACAAATCGAGTACTTGTTGAATTTGGCAGCTTTATAATTATGAAACAGTTGTGTAGACTGCCAATCCGCCAACAGTCACAAAAGTATACATTCAAATATATTATATTATATTATATACATACAAAAAAATTACCTTATTCTCGGGCATGGAAACCATTTATTATCAAACTTCAAGTTTCAAAACATTTCAATTTTCAAATTCCCCTCCAAAAAGTTACCACTGGTTAACTACAAACGCGGGCGCATGTTTACTTTAACTCCTCTGCTCCAAATCTATGCAAATTTCTATGCACACGTTCAGCATATTTTTCTGTAATTACTGAAACGGTAATAACAAGAAAATATGGCAAAGAATTCTGCAGGTTTTGTACTTGCTGTAGATGTTGGAACAACAAATCTAACGTGTCATGTCTTTGATAACGCTGGTATTTCTAAATATGGCGCAGTCAGAAAGGTTTGTAACACTTCGCAAATCACATACGTATAGTATTTATACATATTTTGAATTTTTGATTTAAAGTACATGTATGCGATTAGAATTTGGAATTTACATTATAGTGTCGTTAATTTTGATATATGGTATGTGATTTATCAAAGAAAGTTGAAAGGAGTTCAATAATGGACAGATTTGTATCTTGATATGCTAGGGGTAGCCGGGTGGGTTTTTTGATTGTTGGATTTTTATGAAAAATTCTGTCAACATCTGTTTCAACAAATGCTTGATTTGAAATTCTTGCCAGGAAAGATTGATGGATTGGAAGGATTTAGGAAGGATGGGAAGAAAGACACAAATGAAAGGAGGAAGGGATAAGGGAAAAGAATTAATGAATTGGCCAAATTCCTTCCATTCCTTTCCTTGATCCCTCACATCACCTTCCCAGCTCTTTTGCTTTCTAGCAGTAGAAGGAGGGAGGGAGAAAGATGGTTACAAAAATAAAGTAAAGAGAGAAAGAAGCAATCAAGAAATTAGACAGGGAAGTAGAAATAGGAAGCAATAGATAGGAGTGAGTGAGGAATGAGGGAGTAAAGGAAGGAATAAAGGAGGGGGAGGGAGATGGAGGGAAGGAATAAAGAACAGAGAAGAAAAGGAAAAAAACAGGAAGAAAGGAGAATGAGAGGAAAGAAGGAATTGGAAAGAGGGAAGGATAAAATGAATTTTAAAAGGTCAAAAAGTCACAATTGAAACAATCTGCAGTCACTCACCATTCCTAATTCAATTTTTGGTACAGCAAAAATTGCATCATTAAAGATTTCAGTGATGTGGAAGAAGTGTCCTAGCAGAAAAGGGCCTGCATACACATGTAAAAACGCACAACTTGTAACAAACCTGCAGTAGCAAGTCTGCATCAACAACTTGTCAACAGGATGTGTTTGCACGGTTTGATCCCAGCTTGTTGAAACAGGCTTGTAGCAACTTGTTCACAGACTTGCAGCAAGGTTGTTGTGACAGAGCTGTGGCAAGGTTGTTGCCAACAAGCTTGTAGCAAGCTTGTCAACAACTTGGCACAAGTTTGTCGATAACAAAGCTGTAGCAAGCTTGTCAAAATCAAATTGTAACAAGCTCGACACAACAAGCTTGTAACAAACATGGGGGCTCATGTATATCCCAGTGAACTCAACATAAACTGGAACGCTAACTCCAATGATCAAGTCCTGTGATTGGATGAATCCAATATGAAGCTAGGAGCAGTAACCGCGTGGGGAAAATGCACTTTCAAAAGGACTAGGGAGAGTTTCGAGGAGTGGAAAATTCAGCAGTGTGACCAGATTTAGCATAATTATGCTAGTTTAGCATAATTTTACCATTTGAGGAAGAAGTTTAGCATGATGAAAAGTTTAGCACAATTTTATCATAAAGTTACAGGATAAGCATTTGTGTAGTGTAAGATGATAAAATACCTCCTTTTAAAACCATGAACGAGCCTTTCTTTAAGAAAAAAGCCTGAACATCTTGCCAAAACTGGTTATTTGGAGCCAAATTAATTCCCTAGTCTTTTATTCTTACTCGTTCTCTATTGCAGCGACCAGTTGGGAGGGCTTGCGGATGAAGCAGGCGATCGCTCTTTATTACTTTTATTACATATTAACAGCACTGTGGCTTGTTAAAGGGTTGACATTTAACAATTTAACATAATTTATCACAATCTGTTTTTAAGATCTGGTCACACTGAAATTCAGTCAAAAGCTTGTTTTTGAGCAAAAATGAGCAAGTTTTCTGGATAGATCTCACTGTTCTACACTTAGTTCCAGCAAAAATTCGAGGGGTACCAGTTTTGTATTCATAAAATAGGCAAATGTCTCGAAGCAAACTTTGCTCTTCAACTTCGAAAAAAGCTTCTTTAAAACATTTCGACGGTCCCAAAACTTGTTTTGTGCTAAAGCCCAGGTATTGAAGTCATTGCTGTAACTACTGTAAAACGTGAGTAAATCCATGTTTCCCAAGTGGTGTTTTTTCCGGCTCCATACGTCCATGGCGAGTGGCTTCAAAGATGGCGGCCGACACAAATTTCGCTTCTTTTATGTGAAATTTCATATTATTTTGAAAGAAGAAAACAAAGATTAGTGAGTAAATACAAATTACAAAGGTAAGACATTGATAAACATATTTCGCATGTAATTAAAATGTTTTTCTGAGTATTTAGTATTGTGTTTTATACTTTTGATACAGTTGACAGACGGACAGTTCACCCTTTGCCCTTGCCTTGTTAAATACAGGCATTCATAATGTATACAATAGATCATGTTCTCATGACACAATTACATTGCTCTCTTGGGTGCTTGAGAGTTTCTTTTTCCTCCATTAATGCAAAGCAAGGGGTGTACATTGCCAGTTTGTCACCATTCTCAATTATATAAAGGTCTAAAGTCTTAAAGATCAACTGCCATGGGTTTTAATATGTTGGAACTACTGTACCTAAAGAAGATTCAAAACACTTGGAAGTTTTCAGAAAATCAGTAGCATGGCATTGGCCTTTGCCTTTCCTCTGTGAACATCGGAGTGTTTTACATTTTTTTCACTGTAGTTCCAACACAAACCCACGACAGCATTTTTAGCGAAAGTTAATACAATCTCTCTAAATTATGATTTAGGTAATCCAGGATGGAAGTTATCTGTTGGAGCAAGTCGATTACAGAGATATTATGCACCAGTCAATTTGCATCTCTGCTACTACACATAAACTTGGCATAACAAAGCATTTTCTAGTTTTGACGCCCCCAAGGCCAAGATGTGATCCCTAAACCCATTTTATCATATCTGTGCTGTTGGATCTGGAAAATTTCAGAAATATAGAAGTCTGGAAACTAAGATTACTCTTTCTCAAACGTTGCCAGTTTCAGCTGCTTGTCATTTAATTAACTCTTTGTGTGTGAAATAACTTGAGCGTTCTTTTAGTTAGTCTGTGTCACAGACCTAACTTGTTGTGAGTTATCACAACTTAGAGCCTTAACAGAAAAAGTGGATATTTTCTTTTCACAAGTTTGCCGAGGGGTGAAGCCTGTAATACTTTACCCACATTCAAAACCCGGTCTCTGCCAATTTGTGGCCTGGGCTTATATTGACTGGTGCATTTTACCCCAATTACTGGTTTTCCAGAAGTTGCTGAAACTTTCAGAATTTACAAGATGATCATGCAACTAGAACCTGAAGACACTTGTATTAGAACAAAACTTTAACAGACATTTAACTATTTTTGTATGTCTACTTTCATGTCAGATTCAGGGCTTCTTTTCAGGTGAAATAGTGATTTGAATTGAAAGACTGTCATCTTAGCAATCCAGTACAAAGACCTAACCACACCCTTGTGTTGTCCACCATTTCAAATAATTATATAACCTGAAATGAAGGCATGGACCTGGTATACTGTAAAGGATGCCTAGTTGATATCCATCCAGCACTCCTAAATTATTATTCTATGCACTCCTATAAATTATGGTTTATGTGGAGAATAATAATAGGATATATGATATAATGATGTACTGCTATATATGGACATAATTTATAGAGGGGAATGGTGTCAAAAAGTTGAATAAAAATAGACTGGTCAATCACTGTATATTGCAAGTACTTGTGAGTGTCAATCTTTTGTCTGCATGCATCCTTTTGATAGTTCAATGTTCAGTTATTAAACATTTTCTTTTCCTTTCTGAGATTTATTCTGTTGCATTCCTCCCTTGAAGAACCACTAATTGTTTTGTTTCATAATGATATTCTTGTAAATCTGCCATTATTTCACTCCAGATAGCATGTTGTTCCTACAAAATTATGCACAGTGAGCATATACACTCTTAAAAAGTTGCATTTTATGTGGCCCGATCTCGCGAATGAACCCTCCCCATCCCTTTGCTTAACCAGTTAACATTCTTAATGTTTAGATTGAATTGCTGCACCCGAAGCCAGGATGGGTTGAAATGGATCCAGAAACATTGTGGGAACAATTTCTGGATGTTGTAACAGAGGCAGTTGAAGGTACATCTTGATTTCAATGTTTGCCGAGGAGGCATTCCATATATATTTACTAAGATGAAATTTTCGTTTTTGTACAGACATGCATGCATGATATCGTAAATGGAATTTATTTATTACAACAAAACTAACTTTAACTGACTAGAAGTTGTACAACCTGCGTCTGTGTCTGAGATTTCGCGTAAACTCCTGTATATAATAAAACAGTCAAACTAAAGTGCTGGCTGTAGCGTAACGCAATGAATGTACTAGATGAATGAAATATGTCGTAAACACTTCTTTTTAAAACCTAGGAGCAAATATCCGTTATGAAGATATTGCTGCTTTTGGTATATCTACGCAGAGAGGAACATTTCTAAATTTTGATAAGTAAATTACATTTTTATAAGCCATATTATGTAAAACAAAATGTTTATTTAAGTTACGAATGCTAATCAAACTGTTTCTTTCTAAACAATTTGCACGCGTGTTAGGGAAAATAATTTTCATTAGTAAGGCTAAATTGGGGAAGTCTTATTAGTGAATGTTGGTGGACTGTGGTGGACCTGGCCAGGGTCGGATTAACCACGTGGCAGATGCGGCATATCCCGTGGGCCTCGCGCTTATGGGGGGCCTCACGCTTTACTGTGCCACGCCCATTTTTACGAGAACACGACCATTTTCTATTGGAACACGCCCATTTTAGGTGCCTCGCGAATTTAGATGCCTCGCGAATTTAGGGGCCTCGCGAATTTAGGGACCTCGTGCATTTAGGTCCTCTAGGGAACGTAACGGAAAATTATTCAGAAATCCTGCTGGAGATAGCTTGGCTGAGAAATTGCGGTGATTTGCGGATAAAATTGAAAGAATTATTTAACAATTTTTTGTGTCTTTGAATTCAAAGGGGGGGGGAGGGCCTCGCGCTGAAAATCTGCCACGGGCCTCGCGCGACGTTAATCCGGCCCTGGACCTGGCATACTACGAGGTGCAGTAATAAAGACGTGCACGTCCCGTATATCCGCAGTGTTCCTTATCACTATACCAGTATAATGAGCAACAGAGCGTTTATACAAGATTTCACAAATGTTTGACAGGTTCTCTGGCCGACCTTTGTGTAACAACTAAACTAAGTCTTGTATTCCTGTAGACACAGTGGTCGTCCTATTCATAATTTCATTACTTGGCAAGATTTGAGGGCAACGGAATTGACTGAGAATTGGAACAAATCGTTTACTTTAAAGGTAACAAATTGCTTCGTGCCCAGGGGCTTTGGTTTGCTATGCTATGCCTCTGCTTCACGCGTGAGTTTCAGGTACTGCGATCACGCATCGCACGTATAGCAGTCCTTGAAACTCAGGTCGGCATTCGGCAATGCCGACCTAAATGCCGACCTGCAAAGCGATATGTGTAGATTTAGGTCGGCAAAATTTTGCCGACCTACTTTCAAATACGTCTCGGCATTTTTTTCCGCGAACGCATCTTTCATATACGCATTTTCAACGATGATGTTTTAATTATCACGCACAAGCAAATACATATTTTCGTGCAGGGGTTTTCCCCATTTTGCAGCGCAACTGTTTTTGCGTATTTATAGTCTACAGGTTTAAAATAAGCATTGTTTTAGTAAAAAAATGCTTAATTGTAGTGTCTAGTGAGTATCTTCACTATCTTGTTACTGCAAGTGTTGAGTAGCGTGCAAGATTTTCCAGACATTGGCCATTGACACTTGAAGTATTATGTAAAAGTCCTGACACTGTAATCTTAACATGTAATGACTAAATATACAACAACAAGACCTTAGCTAGAGTGCTAGACTATTAGCTATAGACCTTAGCAAAGACCTTAGCAAGACCAAAGACCAAAGATCTTAGCTAGACCTTAGCAAGACTTATTAGCTATTCATGACTCCCGTGAATTGGCAAATATTTTAGCGCTCACGATCTTGTCATTGGCTGTCAATATAATTTGCTTGCTCATGGTACATGCACTGTTCGATTGGAGTTCATACATTTTGTTAGTTGTTTTGTTTGCTATTGGCATTGATTGCAATTAATTGCTGTTTATAGATACGCGTATTTGCAGCAAGCAAATTAAATTTTCATTTGGATATTGTCTATTTGTTTTGAAAATATTTGCCGACCTAGATTGAGAATTATTGCTTTTAGGTCGGCAATTTCTTGCCGACCTGAAATTTCGGGAGTTTCAAGGACTGTATAGCGTGTAATACTTTGGAAGCTTTAGCACTTTGTACTATGTACTGTATGCATGACCTGCATGCTAACATGCATGACAATTTGTATAATATACAAATTGTATTATATTATACTGTAATTGACTAATTGTATATGCAAAATGCATTTTAGAGGCATAACGCGCCATACAATTTCCGTCTATTTTCCATTTATTACGTTAATTTGCTAATTGGAGTGACATCCGTTTATCATCCATCTAGTGACTTTTTCAATATAGTGCATGCAACCCCGTTAACAACCCGCTAGTATATTCAAAAACGGGCCATAAATATTTAGCCGTCTTAAGGGAATACTGACCGTAAATCGTAATAATGAGCTCACGATATTAACGAAGTGGCCCCAAAATCATCCAACCTCCTATCCCATCTCACCAAAGCAGGACCATGTAAACAACGCCTAAGCATTTCTTTCCGAGACTTATAACCATGCACATGATGCATATGATTTAAACAAGCCATTGCACATGCACATGTATGTATTGCATGCGTATGCAGAACAAATATATAGAAAACCATACTGCAATCAAGTACAAAATATATACTGTACAGCGGATGATAAAAAAATGTGAGTAAAGTTACTGTATTGTAATGGCATGTATATGCCAGAGTTGTAGACTCGAGTCGTGCGACTTGAACTCGAGTCGCAATTTTTGTGACTTGTGACTTGACTTGTTACCGAGACTGATGACTTGTGACTTGACTTGGACTTGGACAAAATGACTTGTGACTTGACTTGGACTTGCAAGAAATGACTTGTTACCAACGCAAGTCAAACATAAACTCGAAAATATCTAGTGAAAATCAAGTTTTCCACCACTGCATGGCACCGTAAATTCGTCGTCTTGATCGATCGATCGGCGTGTTGTAGAATTTGACGCATCGACAGAATTTGCGTCAACTTTGTGATAAAATGTCTGATATAAAATAGCGACGCACAGACAAAATGACTTATGACTTGACTTGCTACTCGGAGTGAATGACTTGTGACTTGACTTGGACTTAAACTAAATGACTTGTGACTTGACTTGACAAATAAATGACTTGTGACTTGACTTGACTTGCTGGCAATTGACTTGTGACTTGACTTGACTTGACTTGATTTGGACTTGCAACATAGGACTCGTTAACAACTCTGGTATATGCTAACTTGTTCATACCTAATTGTGTCATTCTTTTTCTAGGGCTTACATTTAAGTGCTAAAGCGTTACATTTATTATCAAGACGGAAACAGTTTCTTGCTGCTAGTGTTATAAACTTTTCAACCCAACATGTGAGTATAAAAATGTATATAACCGAAATTATACCATACATGTTCGACATACTGCATGGCCGTGAAGTTTGTTGAAAACGAGACTTTAGTTAAATTACATTTACACAGGTCTAAAAATTTTCATATTTGATGCTTTGAAGTTTACCTAGTCTACCTAGTAGGTTTATATATATAGTAACAAAAATATGTTACGCTGCATGAAATTTTGTATGAGCTATATCAATGTAAATATTTTCAATATCCTTTTAAGGTTTCTATGAGATTACATTGGGTGATGAAAAATTATAACGAGGTAGGTTAATCTTTTTCCCATTGGTACAAAATGCACCAGCATAAGGCAGCATGGTAATTTTAGTTTTGTTTCTGATGCATAAAGCCATCATGTATAGATGAGGTATTTGTGCTGTATATAACCTAAAATGTATTTTGGACACATGTCGTATGTTATTCACTCCGCTGGTACACTTCCCATGCCTTTTGTGTATGTTAAAAGGTATTGGCAATTAAAATTGTGAAATAAGGACTGGTCTTTTCTCGCTTAATATTTGAAAGCGTTAAGAAAAAGATACATTTAAAAAGTATGTTGAGTGCAGAATCTTAAGGTGAAATTGAAAAAGATATTAAAAGTTTGAGCTGTATATAGTTTTGCTTTCATTTCAACGCCCATTTTCAAAGCAAGCTGTTAAAACAAAGTTGTTTTGAGCAGTACACGGAAATAGGTTTAGGTTCTGAAGATGTTTTACTGAAGTCTGAAAGTTCTCACCAGGGGCTCCCAGAGACATTTGGGGTCCCGGAGCAAAACATAACTTTGGCGCCCTAGTTATTTTCCATCGTCAAAGATCTTTGGGGTTGTGTGCTTGTTTAGAAAACTGATTTCCATACCCTTGAACTTCTAGGACAATCAGCTGGATTACGTCCTGTAGTCATGAACGTTTGAATAACATTCTCAAACTGCATTCAAACATTTTGAAATCTAGGGTCTCTTTTGAATTGCAAATTTCTGTGTTCCAGGAGACTATATATATGCATATTTGACTTCATTTTTACTTGGGGGCCCCCTTTAGCTGGGGCCCCTCGGAAATTTCCCCTCTCCCCCTCCTCTCTGGACTGCCCTGGTTTGCACTAAATAATTAGGTTCCTGTTTTCTTTACTTAAAGGTGATAAAGAAAGCTAGTCAAGGATCAGTATTATTTGCTACATTGGATACTTGGCTCTTATGGAAATTAACGAAAGGTTAGACCACCGCTATATTTTTACCACAGAGCCTTGCTTATGAGGTCCTTCACAACGAATTTAATCTACTGTTACTCTCTAGCATAGGCATAAACCATAAGAAAACCAACCCTCACTAGTCGTTGCCAATTACTTCCATTAAAATATCTTTCTATAGCTATAGTTCAATCCTAGAAATATAGCCAAAAGACATAAAGATGAAATATTACTAACGATCAAATTTAATGTTGTTTTGCATAATCTTGAGTTTTGCAAAATGTTTCTGTAACTATATTACCGTATTTTGTTAGTTATGGTTATGTACCAAATGTACATGTAGTCTTTTTTCCAACATTTGCATCAGCTGAAAGTATTTAAACGTCAAGTTTGGCTAATACTCCAACTTAAATAATCTATTAAAGAATTTGTCAAATTCTATATTGTTTTAACTAGAAAGATTAAAATTAATAAAGTTACATAATACAATTCATCTTTTTCTAGGACAATGTCATGTAACAGATTATTCCAACGCCAGTTCAACGGGCATGTTTGATCCTTTTGTGGTGGGTATGACTATATTTTTCACGCATTTGAAAAATGCTTTCAATTGGTGTTTTTCTGCTAATATTGTAATTGTTAATGTTATAGTCGAGATGTTGCATCTTTGACCGTTACATAATTATATTGTTGAATCAGGCTTATAGTTTCTATTGCGTTGCTATTAACTTGTAATTTTTTTAGTTCTGCAAAGCCTAAAGAGATTATCAAGGTTAAATTGAATAATTAGAATTTCTTTTTTAGTAGATGTGTTGGAGTTCGTTGATGACATCATTGCTTGAAATTCCGCTGTCCATGATGCCTGATGTCGTCGATACAAGGTACTGTACAAAGTAAAAGAAACACCGAAAAAACTTATTGCAAAATTGAATGACGTAATTTCAGGATAGTAATATGGAAAGTCACCCGACACTATAGCTGCTTCAGTGGCGTCGCCAATGTGAAGAAAGTAGAGAGGACAAACGAGCGCCGAAGGGCGAACATCTAGGGGGGGGGGATTTGGAATATTAAGTCCCAGAATGCCATTTCCTGCATTTAAGTTAGCTGCGTTTAGATTTTACAAATTCTTAACGACGCAAAACGTCGTAGTATAGAATGCTCAAAAGGAAATAGATTTCAGGACTGCAAAGTTTCTCCTTTTCATATTAAGAGATAAATAAGATAAAGTCTGAAAAATCAAGAGAACTTAGAGACCGTTCATTTTTTATGGGCATGGGGTGGCTGGTGGTATTTTGCAGTCGGTCACCCGAAATTCCGTGACCCCTCATCATTATGTAATTTTTTTGTATGACCCACCCTTTGGGTAGTCTTTTATTTTTGGTAACACCCCCCCTACAAAAATATCTAAACTGTTATAATTATGCAGTATGCTTACCTTTCGTACATAGTTATGATCAGTATGGGAACAGGGTATAACAAATTAACAATGCTAAATTTCTTAAGGTTAACCCCCCCTTGGTGCTTTAATTTTTTGGGTAGCTCCCCCTTGCAATGTCGTTATTTTTTTGGTGACCCCCCTCGAATTCCACAAGTCCCCCCATGCCCATAAAAAATGAACGGTCCCTTAGTTGGAGAAATATGTGATACTCCCAGCTACAATGCGTGTGCATGTTTAAAATTCTTGTCAGCTTGCCAAAAATTATTGTATATCATGGTGAATATATATTGAAGATTTTAATCCTATATTCTGTACTGCATGGTGTTATAAATGAGGTGTTTGTACATCAACAAACCCTGCTTTCAGCCCAGATGCGTGACCCGTTGCAAGATGGAAGTTAGAATAGATTTACTATTAGTTATTCAACTCTAATATTCTCGTTGATTTAGCGGTTTATTATGTGAAACTCATGAAGATATTTTTGGAGCACGAATACCTGTGACAGCTGTGGTATGTTGTGCATGTACTGACCATTTGCAGAATTACTGGAGCGTAGCATTATACATGTACCGATGTACGGATAGCCTCGACTTCATTATTTTGAAAACAAACAGAAACTTCAAACATGTAGGATTAAGTAATATTAAAAAAAAATGAAGGAATGAAGACTAGGCTATGCGTGTATAATGCTTCGCTCCAGTAATTCTGCAAATGTCTATACTATGTATTATATGTCATTAACCAAATGTATGCTCCCGAATATACTGTACCCTTCGCTGTTCCGCCGCGGGTAGACCGTCTGACACGTAGTCTACCCGAATGTAAGCCAACAATCATGTACACAGGATTAGTTACTTATGTTTAAATTGGTAAACGTAGCACTGGCAGTTCCTTTTTGAATTGCACAAAGTGATGCATTAAACAAGCTTATATAGGGTGCTTTTCAATATGTACAATATGCAATGAAAACTCCCCATAGCACCTCATGCATGCAAGCCTTCAGTGGTGGAATAGTCTCATTGGCTATTGTATGTATTCATGCCCGTGTAAGAAGAGGTAATGAATGTGGGCAAGTGTGTTTGCTTAAGACGTGATAGGGAGGTGTCTATCTTATGACTTTAAAGTACTGGTGGCTCCCTATAATATGATTTGATTTGATTCATCTGAGAGCCGAGTTACTCAGACGTCACACTGACATGTTCATGATGAACTGTGTTTAGATTGCAGATCAGCAGGCTTCAATGTTTGGTCAATGTTGTTTTGATGTTGGTGATATAAATCTTACAATGGGAACGGGAAGTTTTATAAATATAAATACTGGCCAATATGCACATGCCTCAGTAGCAGGTGAGTTTTAGTATAACCTGCTTGCTCTTGCCCACATGCATATATACATATAAACGTTACCAACCTCGTACCCAGGGCTTTTTGCAGGTCACATGACACCCTGAATTTTGGGGTGTTTAGAATGATAATTTCTATTTGGAGTTTCAGTCGGCAGAAATGCTATTTTAGTCGACAGACAAAAATATTTTTGATGACTAACAACAATGTAGTCGGTACAAGTTCGTTAGTCAGTCGGTTGAAAGGACCTTACACCCCCCCTGATAAATTTTCTGAGGACGGCCCTGCACTTAGTCTCAGGCACGCAAAATCTTCTTCGTATACTATGCACAGAATTTTGTGCACGGTAGATGAGAAATCCGAAGCACCATCGAATTATACTTGAAAATCTCTATAAAGATACCCTAGTCTGCCCTTTTTAATCAAAAATCTTAACTCCGTATTGGGACTTCAATATCCTTTATAGACAATTTCTCATATAAACCGATTTCCGAAAAAGAGATATCTTACTAGAGAAGTTTTGTGCACGGTAGATGGAAAATCTAAAAAAACACCATTGATTCGCCAAACAATCTTATTCATTTAATCATTTTAAAATGCAAAAATTTGAAATCGCTCCTTGTTTAATTGAATTTAAATGGAATAAATTATTATCGCCCGAATAATTTTTGCTCGAAGACTAACCAATCAGGTTGCAGAACTGACCAGCCGAAGCCAGGGCTATTTTCGCTGACCATCCAACCGCGGAAGCAAAAAGCCCTGGTTACGAGGTTGAAACGTTACAGTCGATTTCAACTAACTTTTCACTAATGTTCCGAACTTCGTTTCGAACTTCGGAAATTCGTTGCGAAGTTCAAATGTTCATATGAATGTAATCCTTAATAATATACCATTGGAAAATGTTATTTCAAAACCATTACTTGGCGTCACTATAAATCATAATTTGTCTTGGGAGGATCATATAAACACCATTGTTTCAAAGATAAATAGGAATACAGCTTTACTTCGTAGAATAAAACGATATTTACCACTACAGACACGAAAACTATTCTTTGAATTGTTCTATTGTTTGGGGTGGTTCACCTCATGTAAAGAAGATCATTTTAACGCAAAAGAGAGCAGCCCGGGTAATTTTAGATATCACAGATAATCGTTATCCTAGTAAGGATATGTTTTTGACACTGAAATGGATCCATCGTGGATCGTATTGAGTATCGTAAAGCCATTATGGTCTACAAAAGTCTTAATCATTTGTGTCCGGAGTATATGAGAAATATGTTTACGTTTGTTAGACAAGTCCATGCAAGGACAACTAGATCAAGTTCTGCAAACGACTTGTACTTACCTCCAGGAAAGCATAAACAAATATATATATGGATACGTTTGGATATAGCAGTGTAAAGATATGGAACACATTAAGTTCAAACAGAGAGAGTGCATCTCTAATGCTAATAATATTCTATTCTATGCTACATGTTGTATTTAACTTGTAGTTTTAACTTAAACAGCGAGGGCCCTGGGGAAGATAAGTTTTTGACTTACCAGGTATATTGGCTATGTACAATATTTTTAACCCTCTTTAAATAAAGTTTATTGATTGATTGATTGATAATGAAATTCAGAACCGGTTTGTAAACTGAGCATTTGATTGGTTGCTTTTTCTCTAGCACACAATCAGAGGCTTTGTTTACAAACTTGCTTGCGAATTCATTATGAACTTTTGAATTTCGCAAAGTTAGTTGAAATCGACTGTAAGACAAAATAAACGTGAATGTTTAGAGCAGAATTGACTGAAGGACGAAGAAGCCAGATTTCGAGTGGCTTAGTATTTAACACAATTTGCGCTGCCACTTTGCTTCAACAACTAAATAATCACTTTACTTGTATTAGTATTATTACTTCACATTCTAATTACTGTAGTTTGAATTTCAGGATTATATCCACTAGTTGCGTGGAAAATAGGATCGGAAGTGACGTATCTGGCCGAGGGTAATGCTGCGGGGACTGGGAGTGCTATTGAATGGGCGGGTGAAATAGGTAAGAATATTTAAAACAGTACATTTATTTGAGATTTTCTTGGCACAATTACAACCAGGTTGGCACAGTTAGAGCATTTTTTTATCAGCCTCTCCGATAATAAGTGAAAAATTGCTTGCGTAACAGCTCCTTAAAAAGTCGGTGATCATACAAATCCAAGTATTTTATTCGGAGCACGTATTTCTATTACGAAAAACTGACAATATCTCAATGACTCAATATCTCAATATAATGACGATGTACATATATTGTCTTATTTCAGGTTTTTACCAGAAAGACAACGTGGCAGAAACATCTAAGATTGCAAGCTCTGTTAAAGGTAGCTGAACGTTGGGTGACTTTCCATATTACTATCCCGAAATTAGGTCGTAAGGATTAGGGTTAGGATTAAGGATTAGCGTTAGGAATAAGATCAGGGTTGACGTTAAGATTAGGGTAAGGATTAGGATTAGCGTTAGGAATAGGATTAGGATCAGGGTTGAGGTTAGGATTAGGATCAGGGTTGAAGTTAGGATTAGGATTAAGGATTAGCGTTAGGATCAGGGTTGAGATTAGGGTTAGGATCAGGGTTGACGTTAGGATTAGGATTAGGATAAGGGTTGAGGTTAGGATTAGGGTTAGGATCAGGGTTGACGTTAGGATTAAGGATTAGCGTTAGGATTAGGGTTAGGATCAGGGTTGAGGTTAGGATTAGGATTAGGATCAGGGTTGACGTTAGGATTAGGGTTAGGATTAAGGATTAGCGTTAGGGTTAGGATCAGGGTTGAGGTTAGGATTAGGATCAGGGTTGACGTTAGGATTAGGATTAAGGATTAGCGTTAGGATTAGGATCAGGGTTGAGGTTAGGATTAGGGTTGACGTTAGGATTAGGATTAAGGATTAGCGTTAGGATTAGGGTCAGGGTTGAGGTCAGGGTTAGGATTAGAGTTAGGATTAGGGTTAGGATCAGGGTTGAGGTCAGGGTTAGGATTAGAGTTAGGATTAGAGTTAGGATTAAGATTAAGTTTGTATTAAAATTCAGGTTGTTAATATTGAGCCTAAACGTTATCACAATTGCCTTCCATGATCACATATAGTCATTCAGCAGTGATGTAAATCTCATAATCTTTTCTGACGAAATCGAACTTTATTTCTACTAACAGGGTATTCATGTGACACAAACAACTTTATCGTTAATTAATGAATTATTCATTATTTTCCAATAATTTACTATATTCTTCCTAGACTGCAATGGAGTCTACTTTGTTCCTGCCTTTAACGGTTTACAGGTAATCATGTTAGTACAGTCAAACCTGTATTAAGCAGTTCTGCATAAAGCGGACACCCTGTATTAAGGGGACACTTTGTAAAGTCCCAAATTGAATCTCATATAAATCCTATTAATGAAACCTCTATTAAGGCCGGCCTCCACTTACACGTACGTACGCACAATTGCACGCACGTACGTGTTTATACTTTCGTGAAATGTGATTGGTTAAAAACCTGACGGCCGCACAGAAAGTAGAATACAGTTCTACTGTCATACGTACAAAAAGTTAGCCGCGACGGTCAAGATTAGCGATCATTTTCGGGTCACAGAGCACTTGCACGTACGGCCAGCGCGGCCGATTTTGCGCATGCTCTGTGACTCGAAAATGATCGCTAATCTTGACCGTCGGGGCTAACTTTTTGTATGTATGACAGAACTGTATTCTACTTTCTGTGCGGCCGTCAAGTTTTTAACCAATCACATTTCACGAAAGTATAAACACGTACGTACGTGCAATTGTGCGTACGTACGTGCAAGTGGAGCCCGGCCTTTAAGCGGACGCGGACACCTAAATTGGCACCAAAAGACACAAAAAACCTGTGTCAAACGGACAAAAGTTTCTTAATTTTTCATAATCTTTACAATTTTTGCGCTTTAGTAACTATATTAACGATATTCGGCAATCGGTTCAAAGTCACACAAACAATAATTTCTTAACTTTATTACTCATAAATAAACAGTCGTCTTTAAGATCCTCACTTACCAAGTATTTTGCCATTTTGTTATTCATGTTAAAGTTAAAATCTTTGGAAATATACGCACACCGTTCATTTGTTGAAATTCATGTTTACAACTATTTATTCACGAGGGGGGGGGGGGTGGGGCTGGTGACGAGCATCTCCCTAAAATTTAAAAAATTTCAAATAGCGTTGTCTCACGTAGCTAAAAATAGATTCCCTCAGCTAAGACCCCCCACGAGACTCAGACAAACAAACTACTATTTAATATAGAATTATACTAGCAGCGAACTATCATTGGCATATTTTTTATTTTATCTGCACTAAAACTCATTCAAATTTACACCAAAGTTAGAACATGGTTAGTACTAAGCACTGTTGCTGGGGAACGTGTGCAAGTGATTCGAGATATCCAGAAAAATTGCCGAAATCGCTTCAGGAAATGAGAGCTTCTGTGCAAAAGGTATTTATACCTTTTCCAAAACCGTCGCAAGGAATTGAAAAGTCTCGTCGCTGGGTTTCAGCATGTTCGCGGAAAAACTTTGATGTATCAATGATAAATAGGAACACATATATTTGTGCAGTTCATTGGCCAGGCGAGAAAAGGCCCACGGATAAAGGGCCAAAGTGGTAAAGGGCCTTCGGCGTTTACCACTTTGCTTCAAGCCTCGACATTTTAACCACCGCTTGAGTTGATCGACAGTATAATCTGATGGATCATGCTCAAAATATGAGCCGGGAACGCCGTCGTTTTCAGTGAGAGTTGTTAAATTTATCGGAGAAGCACTAGTTGTAGAATTCATTTTTAAACCAGACACAGTGCCAAAGGGCGGTTCTCTCTTTTACAGAACTGTATTTAAAAATAGACTATTAAATCAATAAGTTAACCGGCTTGTGAAATATTTTTTCAACATCTTTTTTTATTGTCAAATCAAAATAGTTTTACTTATCAACGGAAGATTCCTCAGTGAAAAGAGTTTATATTTGAAATTATTTTACGTATAAGTGACAATTAATCTTTCATTTGAAATAAATCCGTATTTTAAATATAGAATATAGTCGATAGAATAGTAGACAATCCTAGCCCTAGCTTCTTTTATAGTATTAAAACTAAAAGGTAAACAAAATAGACTATAAATAGTGGATACTAATACAGCGACAAAATAGTAAATTTTAAAAATAATGGGCACTATAAAAGCGAATATAAAACACCAAAAGAGCAAAATAATGGGCACTAAATCGACAAAAAATGGTTTTTAAGCGTCCAAACTTAGTATAAACACGAAAGCAACAATATATTAATATAGACTATATAGGATAGTAGACCTATTTATAGCAGCGACAGAATAGTCCATACTAAAGCGATGAAATAGCCTATATTACAACTACCAAAGCAAAAATATCGACACTGGCACTTCGACTAAAGCAAAAAGTACAACGTGTGTATGATTCCGCACAAATAAACTTTAAACAAACTATCAAATTATCAAAATAACTCACAGCAAGCTCTCAATCATAATACAATTTATATTAAGAGTTGCCAATGTTTGTCTGAGTCTTGGGGGTCGGAATTCGTGACGTCACGTCGAGACAACGCTATTAAACAACTTATCATGTAAAACGCTTTTCGAAGTCTATATGCTGTGTAGGAATTTGGCGGGAAAACTATTAATTTTTTCAGTCACATTAATTTTGAGTCGTATACACGCACTAAGAAGGCAACGTTTAGCTTGCGTTTTAACCGATTGTTCATAAATTTGGTGCATGTCTTGGCTACAAAAGGGTGTTCGCGCGAGTTTTACAGACCTTTAGTTGCAAAGATACAAGCCTTTTGTTGTGCATTAGTTGGAATATAACACAAGTCGGGAAAGAATATGTCTTAGCTAAGTAACAACTAAAGCAACAATAACATGCGAACACCCTTTTTTATAACAATCCCCGAGAAGGCTAAATGTGATAGTTTGACAGGTTTTTAGTGAAACCGGCGTCGTATATCGCGGCGCGAAGGTACCACAAATTTAAACTCGTAGCAATATTCGGGAAAATTATTTCTTTCTCACATAGTTTATGAAACTATGTTATTCTTCATCTATTTGACTACATTCGGCGAAAATTTGATAGAAATTGGATTAAAATTCGCCGAGTAATGGTAGATTTCCTGAAACACGTGCATAGCGTATCCTGTAAACTTAAGCGGACACTAACCTATTCCCCGAGGGTGTCCGCTTAATACAGGTTTCACTGTATATAGATATTGGCAACCAAACCCGTCTTTTCATTTTATATCTCTTCTTTATTAAATATTTTCATGTTATTTCCCCAGGCACCTATCAATGATAATAAAGCTTGTACTTCGATGTTTGGTGTTACACCCTCAACAACCAAAGCTCATATTGTTCGAGCCATTTTAGAATCTATTGCTTACAGGTATATTTAAATTGTGATAATTTAAGTCACTTTGTATTTGTATATATAAAAGTTTCATCGACTCAGTCTGTAATATTCGATCTTTTAATATACGACATATTTTATCTATTTTGTAGGATTTATCAACTTTACACCACAGTTCAAGAGGAAACACAAATACCAATTATATCATCAATAAAGTAAGACTTGGATATATACTCTGTTATATAATAGATAATGAACTGAATTGTAATGAACATGTCGATGTAATATACAAAAAACTGGGACAACGAATTGGAGTTTTGAATAAAATAAAACGTCATCTTCCGATTGAAGAAAGAAAATTGTACTACGAAGCTATGATAAAGCCAATCATGATGTACGGATGTACAATATGGAGTACATGTTCATCTGAGAATTTTCAACGGGTATTCAAGTTACAAAAGCAAGCAGCTCGAGTCATTCTGGATGCAGACACAAGGGAAAAAAGTGCAAAACTATGTAAAGAACTTAACTGGTTACCTTTGCATGATGACGTAAATATTCAAAAGTGTTGTATAATTTATAACCGAGTTTTTGGACAGTCCACTGAAAGTACCTTGATAGAACAAGGCGTTTATTCTCGTGTCCTGTTAATTATAAAATATCAAAAGAAATTAACTTTGGCAACTTAGCATGTGAACAACTGATGCAAACTTGGGTCTAACGAATCAAAAAATTCTCCTAAGGATAGCTGTCACCATCATGCATACAATGGTCCTCTTTGTATTAAAGACATTTGGGTACAGTTTATGCGTGTGCTGCTCATTCGCAAGATTTCAGTCAGTGTGTAAACAGTGCTAGTGACATTTTTCAAATTTTTTTTCAACGTATCAAACCTTGGTACACAACAAAAAATCCACCCACCTCCCCATAGGCAGAGCCGAGTACCGATCAATCGATCGAATCTACATGCCCAAATTTATTCCTGGATCATCTATATGTAATTATTTCTAATTTATTCTATGATCATCTATTTGAAGAATTGAATTAAACAAATAATGGCAGGGAAGTGCTGTCCTTTGGGACAACACTTCACGACGTGAAGTGCATTTTACAGGTCATCCAGGTCGTAAATGCGACCTAATGACCTGACCTAGAGACTCGATGGGTCAGTCATACATAGTTGAGTACCCAGTGCACCAATAGTTGGTCACCAGTCCAACTAGGACTCAATTTCAACGACCTGACTGACCTGAACGGGGTCCGCCTGTTCCCCTATTATCTAGAGGTCCACCTGTTCCTCTAGAAAAACCTACAGTTTTTGCATGCTCTGTCTGGTCTTGAGTGCCCTTACTGTCTCAGTATAACCGATGGTGGTCTCTAGACCATCAGGTCTCAACTCACTGGACAACATGCCAGAGCTGGCTCAACCCTCTGCAATCTAGAAGTCCTCCTGTTCCTCTAGGTAAAAACGTAGGTTCGCTAGAGCCTCTAGACTGTTCGAGCACTTCCTTGCTCAAAATATATGCCACAAAATGCGTCTGTTGTATTTATTGTCTTGCTAAAGTTGCCAGTTGTCCAAATGATATATTTCAACATATTAAACTTCACCCCCAACTATATCACCAACAAAGTAAGACTTGCATATATACTCTGTTATATAATAAAGATTGGTATACATATATATAAAGGCCATAAAAGCCATAGCAGACTTTTCACATGCAATATTGTTCCAGCAAGCCAATATTAAGTTGTGTTCGCACTGCTTGTTCGCAGCTTGATGACAAGTTGTTAAAAGCATGCAAGCAGACTTACTACAAGCTGGCTGCCTCGTCCCCAGTCGCTTGAAGTGAATTCCAGGGGGGGACTGAATTCCAGGGGGGCAGTTTGATTAGTTGAGTATAGACTCGCGGAGGATGCAACTCAGCATCGCTCTATTTATTGCCACTGATTTATATGTGCCACTGATATATGCTACACTGATCTATATGTGCCACTGATAAATGCTAAAATAAGAGCCTGCGGAGGAGGCAGACAAGCTGGATGACTTGTTACAGGTTCTTTTATAATATTTTTCAGCTAATTGTTTAACTCAAAACGTAGATTTAGGATGTCGCTTCAGTTCGACTACGTAATAAATTAATTAACCAATAAGCAAATCACAAAAACATTAACCTCTGATACAATCAATTGATCGCTCAATTTATTTGAATCGTTTGGTAGTCTAACAAATGTTTCTTGTTTTTCTAGAGCTGACGGTGGCGTAAGTAGGAACGACTTTGTAATGCAGTTACTGAGTACACTGACAGGACAGAGTATTGAAAGACCAGCTCAAGTTGAAATGTCATGTTTAGGAGCAGCATTTTTAGCAGGTCTAGCTGCAGGTAGGTATATACGGTATGATTGTTATTTTGCTGGTGATACTGTTAACTAGGAACTGTATGATGTATATACAGGGTGTATAAAAAAGATAATCCAACATTGGAATGTTATTCGTGCGTTAGGTATTAGGTATATAAATTTAATTTTTCCATAGCAATAAACTGAATAAAAATTAGGCTTTTAGCTGTCAAATGATACCTTTTTTGTATCATTGGGATAAAAAAATGGCCAAATGCGATCCGATTTAAAATGGACGGTCAAATTGCTTTTTTAATTTCACCATTGGGAATTGAGTGCTAACCTAGTGTTTGAGTATCGAAATGATTCTTATTTCGGATTCAAATTTAAAATCTTGGTAAATTTAAAGATGGTATTAACTCGCAATTTAACAACGAAATTTCTTGGTTAAAACATTTTACGAAACTGGAAATTTGCAGAGAACTAACAATGCCTAATGCTAGTATGCTACCCACATAGGCAACCTCCATTTGGGCAAATGTTCGGAAATTTGAAGAATATTCATAGGCACAGACGTGGAAAATGTGTTTTCGACCGGAAATTTCAAATCGTATCGTATTTGGCCATTTTTGTTTGCAGTGATACACGCAAGATATCATTTGACAGCTAAAGACTTCATCTTCATTCATACGAAAAAGGTAAATTGGTAGGTTGCGGTTTCTCGAGTACAATTATCCACTCCTCCCACGCGTGCCCGCCACGCAGCGGTGTATTAAAAACCATGACGCCTCTTTATGTTATTGTTACTATTAATCGCATTTTAATGTATGTGCTGTTTGCTTTCACCGAATTGCTGTTTCTCGTAATGAAACTGCATAAACTTGTGTTACACATCCATATTCGCTGTAGTAATATTTGCTTAAAGGTTTCATATTGCACTTTGATCGCTGCATAGGAGATTAATTTGGGTTTTAATTACAATTTAGATTTCGAAACAAAAACCCTTCATTAGCGCGAACCGCAGGAAAAACAAAAGTGGATGTTTTAATGTGATGCTTTTCCTTCAGCTATTAAACAAACAAACAAACAAACAAACAAACAAACAAACACTTTCACTCTTCTGTTTTCCAGGTGTATGGAAATCACGTGATGAACTTAAAGCTATTCGCTGCTCGGAGAAAATATTTCAGCCGCGTTATGACTTTAGAGATGGACATGAAATAAATTATGAGAAATGGAAAGAAGCTTTAGCCCGGAGTCGTTGTTGGTACAGTTAATATAAGATGCTAGGGAGGCAAGGTAGTTTTTTAGCTCAGTTGTAGGAAAACTGAAGTTTCATGTAGTAATTTTAACTTACGAGAATAAGTAGTTACGGCCCCTTGTAAATCAGTCGTGTATGCATTGAAGGGTTTTCTCCGTTTTTAAATAAGTTTAAATAATAATAAAATAAAATAATAAAATGAATAAAACAATTGTTAGCAAGCACTATGTGTACACGTGGCAATCTGAAGGGACAGAGCAAAGTGTCTGTATAATATAAGAGGTAATTACGTGACGTCACTCCACTGATAGTTTTAAGTGTACAGACTACAGCAAGTAAAAACAGGCCTTCTGCATACGAAACACTGTTTTGGAACGAAACGAACTACTACTGAACGCAATGCTGCACCTAAAGGCCTGGTCACTTGCTGAAGCAGTGATGCAAGATCTAGAAAAGAGATCCGTAACTAATAACGACGGTATAAAGACTTGGGACAGATATGTAGATGACGTTTTTGCTACAGTTAAGAAAGACAAGACAAACGACATTTTACAGACTATAAACAACACTACAGAAAACATTAAATTCACTAAGGAAGAAGAACAAAACAACCAACTTACTTTCCTCGACGTTTTACTGACAAAAACTGATGACGATGTATCGCACTAGAAACACACACTGACCAAATATTAAACTACAACAGTAACCATCCTACTCAACACAAGATAAGTTGAATAAAGCCGTTATTCAACCGAATTGACACACACTGCAACACAGAACACGCAAAAACTAGAAGAACGTAAAACCTTTACTCAACTTTTATTAAAATCAACTATAGTCTATACCCAAATAATTTCATTAACAAAATACTAACCAAGAAACGTCCACCAATTAGTGACATATCACACAACAAACCGAACCAAGAACCTGAAATTTTAAGAACACGAGTTTCTTTACCAGACTACTTTGACCATTCAACATTGACGTAGCACATAAACCAACACATAAACATAGATCATGCTTCACAAAACACAAAGACAAGACAACCACATGCAATAGAAACGGGCAATGCAATGTACATGATTCCATGCAAAAATTGCCCACAGCAATACATAGGCCAAACCTCAACACCAAAACGCCATCAAAAGACACGACCTAAGATCACTTCCCGCCGCACACACATATGACAATTGCCATACATTCAACTGGTCACATACTAAACTACTAGGACAAGCATCAACTAAACATGCCCGCGAATTTAAAGAAACGTGGCACAGGCCACAGCATGGACAATAATACAATAAATCGACATTGATATTCCCACGATCTATCTTGAATTAAAACAGTTACACTGCAAAGAATAATGTGCTTGCTGTGGAAAAAAAGCGGGGCATGCACAACCTGACATACGATACAATTTACAGTTCAGTTATGGCCAGTTATGTTCCAGTGTTAGTACAAGCAGTGGCGCCGGCGAGGGGGGGGGGGGCGGCCGCCCCCCCCAATATTTTACAGAATGGGTTTCTAGATTCGTCCAAATCTGGTGACAAAGGGGGAGGGGGTGACGGGGTGTATAGAGAATGAACTGTGCTACGTAAGTTGCGCGTATCTACTGAACTTTAACTAAAAGTTCTACAATTGGAAAAAAACGAACTCGTATTCATAGATTGTTTGGAGATCATTTATGTTCCGGATGCTCCTAAAAAGTGATTTATTAAAACCTTTATATTTCTCTCCAAGTGCCTCCAAAACGCATGAAATGGCATTTTAGACACCCAAAATTCAAAATTTTCCCCGGGGAGCATGCCCCCGGACCCAAAAATAAATCCTGGCGGCGCCACTGAGTACAAGCAGATAACAAACATTTTCCCTGCTACTATATAAGAACAATTCAAACTTATAATAGAATAGAATAATATATTATAGTGTATATCAATAATTAATATGTATATGCATGTTAATAATGTTATAATCGCATATAGTATTTTATTATATAGTAGACAGTAAGATATGGAAAATATGCCGTGACATATTTTCCATATCTTCACTAGTGAGAATATCGATCACGTGATCATTTCTCGCCAATGGCTTTGTGTTTTGAAGTTGTCAATTTCACGATGACTATATAATAAAAAGAACATTACACGGTGGCTTGAAGATATGAATTTTATCTTTTCGTGTTGAAAACAATATTTTACTCATTCGCTGCGCTCATTCGTAAAATATTGTTTTCACCACTCGAAGATAAAATTCATACTTTCGCGCCGCCGTGTAATATCCTCTATATATAAGTAATCTGGAACATTTACAAAACTGGTGAATAACAGGAAATACCGAACTATAAAAGCAACGAGTAATTATTAGCATATTATCAATTAATAAACAAGTTGGAATGTAAAACGTAAGGGAATTATGTATGTACGAAGAAAATCTAAAAATACGTTTATGCTTCTTGAAACAGTTGAGATTGTGCTAAAAAGGCAGCATTTACAACATTTTAGGTAACCTAGTATTTATAATTGTCTTTGATGCATATCGTCTTAATAATACCGATGTTCAAGCCCAAGAAGCACGTCGAAAGATATTTCGAACGTGACCTGATTCAGTATCACCACGGGTGTTCGTGTTCAAGACAAAGGTAATAATTGAACCATTACTATAGTTGTAGCTTAATAAATGTGTTGAGACTCAGCAGGTAACATGTAATACGATATACACATTATATTCATGACCTCTTCGATACAATTATGTGGATATATATATTTAATATTTATTAAGATAATATAGGATACAATGTTAAGCTGAGCCATAGGCATAGCTGAGCTTGGGCTGTATAAGACTGCCTATCTAGTGAGGTATATCCGTTACTCAAATGTTGTTTTCAATTCAACCACGTAAAACAACCATGGAGTGCGCATGTCATTTCCGTCCGACCGCGTGCGTCATTCATAATGGAGCACGGGAACAATACGATCAATCAAGATGGCGACGCCATTATGAATGACGCACGCGGTCGGACGGAAATGACGTGCGCACTCCATGGTTGTTTTACGTGGTTGAAAACAACATTTGAGTAACGGATATACCTCATCTAGTCGTAGGTCTCCCGAAAACGTGTTTTATTTTAAAAAAACAATGACGTAACCGAGGTATAGTAAGTACTTCATGTAGTACGCATTATAGATGTTTTACTGCAGATTAGTCTAGGGAATGATACAAGCAATTGAAGCAATTTTATGGATTTTTCTAAATAAAACAAGTTTTCGGGAGACCTATGACTAGATAGGCAGGCTTATACAGCCTAAGCTCAGCTATGCCTATGGTTCAGCTTAACATTGTATCCTATATTATCTTAATAACTAGGTTACCTAAAATGTAGCAAATGCTGCCTTTTTAGCATACCAACATACACAACTTCCCTTACGTTTACATTCCAACTTGTTTATTATTAAATTAGATAATACTAAAAGTTCCTCGATCATTGCTTTTATAGTTCGTATTTCCTGTTATTCACCAGTTTTGTAAATGTTCCAGATTACTTACATACTATATGCGATTATAACATTATTAACATGCATATATAACAAGTTTGAATTGTTCTTATAGTAGCAAGGAAAATGTTCATTATCTGTTTTGTACTAACACTGGAACATAACTGAACTGAACTGAACAGTGCTAGAATAAGAAATATGTCTTCGTAGTCGTAGATATATTATCCTATGTTAGGTTGTTCATGCTTTTTTTCCCACAGCATTATTGCAACCACAGGCACATTATTCTTTGCAGTATAGTACACGGTTGCTTCAACTGTCAACATCATTTAGATAATAATAGGTAGCATAACACCAGCCTGCATATACCGAAATGTTTCGTTATATTCGCAATATATTATTTGTGTGATCGAACTCAGACACAGGTCAGTAGGTCACATTTATAAACTCACTGATTTTACTGCGTAGACGATAGACATTGTCTATTTTGCTACGAAATCATGCGAAGCACTGTCTTTCCTCTCGCGAAAATTTATTGCTCTGACTTACAGACGTTGTAATACGCCTCAAATGGTAGTATATTTCTCTATCTATTCTTGTGAGAAAATTTTTCGCCTTCCAGCCTTCGAAGCACTGAGTGCAGTTTCAATTTGGCAAACTGCCTTGATCTTGAATATAATTTGGGTTGCATAAACGTCATTTATAGACCAAACGCAAAAAGAGAACAATGCATTGCGTCTCTAGCAGATTGAGATTTTGCGTAGCTGTATCAATCACGGTTATCAAATTAGTCGCGGCTGAAGGATCGCTCGCAGCGGCAGCAGTTATGTTGGTTTCCTGATCTCATAGCCTCAGTCATAGACTAGTACAAGATAAAGACGTTCTAATCAAGAAATGTACAGCTCTGCTTTTGAAGATGAGTTGTATAAAGATCGAAACCAATCATTTCGAAAAGCTGTTCACGCTCCAAAGAAAAACCAACGATATTTAGCAAATGAAAGTGGTCTATATAATCAGCAAGACACCAGCACGTCGACTAATGTCGGGTACTTGAACAAGACAAGTTCATGGTGGACGAAATATAACTGGAAGCACTTTTTACCGTGGGCACCGAGAGCGAAATGGTAAGTGTCTAGATTGAGTGCATATTAATTTATTAAATCATCCCGGTAGTTGGCTGGTGTACAAACAACTACAGATCATACATGCATGTCTATACATTAAAACGAGAACAGTCATTTGCACTGAGTATATATTATAGACCTAGCTAGTACGCACACAAATAAATTGCGATTGGTTAAAAACTTGACGGCCGCACAGAAAGTAGAATACAGTTCTACTGTCATACGTACAAAAAGTTAGCCGCGACGGTCAAGATTAGCGATCATTTTCGAGTCACAGAGCACTTGCACGTAGCGCGGCCGATTTTGCGCATGCTCTGTGACTCGAAAATGATCGCTAATCTTGACCGTCGCGGCTAACTTTTTGTACGTATGACAGTAGAACTGTATTCTACTTTCTGTGCGGCCGTCAAGTTTTTAACCAATCAAATTTCACGAAAGTATAAACACATACGTGCGTGCAATTGTGCGTACGTACGTGCAAGTGGAGCCCGGCCTTAAGAACCATATTATCGTGCAGTATCTCATCGGAGGAGCGAATCACAGTCTGCGTTGCAGAAGCTAAGCGTACTGGGGCTTACTTAATTATGAGAATCTTGTGGCAATCAGCAGCATACAAACTCAATGGATTCCAATTGGAAAACTTAAATTCCCATCGGAATTCCAATTGGATTCTTTGTAAAAGTTATACCTACACAGATTACGTCATTATGTGGTGAGGACCACAGCGGCCCGAACTTTGTTTCGTACTTTTAACAGATGATTTGTACTATTTTATTCGAATTTAATGCAGGGTTTAACGTTCAGACCTCTCTCAAGACTGTCTCAAAACTGGGTCACGAATGTTTATGAAGTGAGATAAACACGTTTATTTATTTGGCAAAACTTTCGATTCACAAAGAATAGAGACTATAACATGGACGCTAAGAACATGGTCGCAAGTCATGCGCAGTAGAAAACACCTTACGGACATCTGTATCTCTCTAATCTGTGACTTAGTTTCCATTCACTAGCCTCATAGAGGTCTATGACGTAGGCTACCATTCACACGTTCTTTTATACTAAAAGTGACATGCGTGATCTATTTGCTCGCCAGCTCGCGTCATTTGAAACTTATTAAACATGTAAACCATCACATTAGCACAAATTAGATACGTATATAAAGAAAATTTTGAAAGCATGTTGACTATACACAACGGTGACGGTGAGAAAAATAGAACTTGAACAGATATTTTTCATTTCGAAAATGTTGTACATTTTTGGCAGTTTTTTAACAATTATAGGTGTTTGGGTTTTAACACTTAATGTTTCCTTTACGTCCAGGCTGTTTTCATGGATAGGTTTGCCAAATAAACTAGAAATATCTAATAGAAAGTAAAGTACTGCGAAATGTACAAGAGCTCTGTGTATTACCGAATAAACAAGTGTTACATTTGGGTTACAGTCATGATTATTAGGAAAGACAGTAGAAAACAATTCTTTGACGGTTGGTGTTTGCCGACGATTTGTTGCGTGACAACATTTCAGTACGTTTTCCTCTAGGCGAATTATATTTAATTGTTCGCGCGAAGCGACTGTTTCTGGAAAATTAAACGGGATTTAATTACAGGCACGCGCGATTTGATTTAGCGCCGTGCTAATTTATTATTAGATGTCGACGTAACGCGCATGCGCAATAGTACAATAACAACAAAAATCGCTTCTGATATACTGTTTACCGAAAAACCGTATAATAGTTTAGTTTAATCTTTTCAAAACAGGCATAAACTATATATTTTTATTTCTGGTCGTATCGAGCCAAAGACAGGTTCTTTTCAAAAAAACCCAGTAAATAGTAAATAAACTCTGAATGTAACGGTTAAAGTTTAAAAAATGACACCCAGTGACACGTAATGACGTCATATACAAAGGAAAATAGTTACATTAAGATACAAGTGTGTGATAAATTTTAAAAACAATTATATAACATAGATTGAATATATCTATTTTCATTGCGATTAACCTGATTTTCTTTTTTACTGAAACAGCCACCCTGCTAAACACCCATTAGACGACTGTGGTTTTATTTCGTTTATATTCTTATCATGGTGTACGCCAATTCTGATGAAAGGTTTTAAGAAACCTCTGGAGATTTCCGACCTGGGCAAACTACCTCGGAATTATTCAGCGGCAGTAAATTACAGAAGATTTCACCGATTCTGGGCGGAAGAAGTAAAAAAGAAAGGAATAAAAGATGCTTCAATTGGAAAAGCGATTTTTAGAACTGTGAGAACAAAAGTCATTGTTAGTGGACTATTTTATACACTGGCGTTATTCCTTACGTTCGTTGGACCGGTATGTTTGAATTACTTTTACATGGACTAGTTTTTTGTTAAGCCAGGCGCACAGTCCACACACCGAATTATTTACTGTTGGCCGATTTATGGTTTAGGTGCATATGGTTATGTTTCTCGTTTTAACATGCATCTAAACCATAAATCGGCGGACAAAAATCATGGCGTGTGTGCCCGGCTTTAGAAATGGAATCGGACTAGGCCAAGGTCAGTGTATCCCATTTTGCTGTTCATCCAGTTTTGTTTCCTAATATGGTTCAAAACACAAAACATTGGCGCTATTTTAAGTCAAGTGCATGTATTTGGAAGCCTGTTTGGATCAACATGTAAACTTATAAATATCGAACGTATTTTATCTATTTCCTTTTTATGCATGTTTTAGGCCTATAGTAAGACATGATTGCTGTATTTGTTGTAAGTCAGGCAGATCAAGTTAGAAATGCACTCTTAATTCTTTGCATTCTTTTTTGGATTAAGTTTCATATGATTTTGGCCGGCCCAGCTATATGATCTAATTCGGATTGCATCGTAGATTGACTATGTTTGGTAAGGCTTCTGAGATGGTAATATCGTCTACATATACATCCAGTGCTCTGAGTTTAACGTTTTTAGATCGTTTATACCATTCCCAAGAAACGAATTGGGCCTAATTTTGTTCCCTGAGGGACTCCAACATTTACACGCGCACTCAGATACTGGCCCTCCAAGTTTGACTCTGCCTGCAGCAGATAAACAATCATATAACCATGGAATGAGAGACCTCCCCATGTCAATCAGCTTGGTGATCAATACATTTAAGTCACTTCTGTCGAAAGCCTTATGAAACATGTCAATGCGGTGGTATAGACGAACCCCGACCAAATTGCTTGGGATCTATCTTCCAGGTTTCATTCCACCACCAGTTCTTCCATAACTTTGGAAATACATGCATTGAAGAATTTAGATGCGTGGAGTTTTATAAGCCATAGAATTTAATGTACTTTTATCTTTTTTAGGCATTTCTAATTAGCAGAATTTTAGAATTTGTGGAGATGAGAACGGATTCAATTGGAAAAGGAATCACATTGGTAGGCACTTTTTAAATTGGGCACGGATAATTAATGTACCCCAGGGAGCTCGTAGTCCAGTAAATATGCAGGAAGTAAAATGTTGCAAGTTTAGTTTAGTTTATAGCACTAGTACTATACTTGAAGAAGATGAAAGTTTCGACTGAAGCCAAATGCTAAAGCCTGTATATCTACTTCTGTCTTCAGGACCAAGGCCCTTATTAGCTCGAAATGTCAATCGGGCTTAATTTTATACTTTTGAGGTAGTGTTTCAATCTCACTCAAACGACTTTGAGTAGATGCATATAAAAACTCTATCGCCTGATGTTTGCCTTGCAAGAGGCATGAAGGCATATATATATATATATATATATATATATACAAATCTGCAGACATGCATGTTTCGCCGTTCAACGGCTCGTCAGTGCAGCTTGTAACGCAGTCTAGATGCGAGTGACTTCGTATTTATACACCATACTCTTGCCCTCACCAAGCGCATGTGGTACAATACTCAGACACATGCGCATCCAGACATGCGTGAAGTGTCTTGAGGCCAGAGTGCTCAATATATATATAGCGAAAATCTATAATTCGCTCTAACTATATGTTGTCGAGCACTCTTTGCGTTTCGTAGACCTAAACCTATACACGTATATATATATATATATATATATTTTCGCTTACCTCACTACCTATAATTTGCTCTAACTATATGTTGTCGAGCACTCTTTGCGTTTCGTAGACCTAAACCTACACGTATATATATATATCTGGATGCGCATGTGTCTGAGTATTGTACCACATGCGCTTGGTGAGGGCAAGAGTATGGTGTATAAATATGAAGTCACTCGCATCTAGACTGCTTTACAAGCTGCACTGACGAGCCGTTGAACGGCGAAACATGCATGTCTGCAGATTTTACTATATATATATATATATATTCGCTTACCTCAAAACTTGTCTGCAACAGGCTGTTTCATCTGTAAAAGAATCATCAGGCAGTGACAAGTATCGAAAGAAATGACCGCTTATATGCTTCCTGCCGGAGCGTGGGGGTATATGTGGGAGACAATGTGTGCATTCATGGCTTTGCTTGCGTTGTTTACGCGAAACTAGAGACCTTAAGTAAGCGAACTTCATTTCGTAAATTTAAGACGGCAACGTGACGACGACGGCTATAAATACAATGAAATTTATAGTATTTTAGAATAGAAATGAATAATTAAAATCCCACGGGAATTTTAGACGTCATCCTCGCTCTGTTTACAACGGTAAACTACAGATTTTTACGTATTGTGTTCAACGTCTGCATTTCAAGAAGCGAGAAGTGGTACTCAGCAAATTGGCTCAGTACTGAAGTAGAAATCTTCTAAACCAAAAGGCCGTTATCTCAACTTCCTCAAACTGAAGTGAATTCATACGATTGATAATACACGACAACTTTTATTTAATTGATTTATTTGAAGGAGTTTGTTTTAGCCGTCGTCGTTCGTGTTGCCGTCCTACATCGTAAGGTCTCTATTTGTTACGATGACGACACCGTGAAATTATTTCAGCTCTTTTGTTGAGTAAACAATTCTTGTTTTTTTCTTTCAAAATACAAAATTTTTCTTCTAAACATAAATTGCATCGTTTTGATCCTCCCGTGTACGAAATATAATGTTTTAAAATTTGCCAATTAATACTGAAATCCTTATTGTTTTCTTTCAATGTCCAAACATATTTCGAAAATTCCGTGTCATTTGCATGCTTTTTCATATGCTGAAAAGATTTAGTGTGGTTGGCCAATCGCTCTTTGAATGTGGTTGCAGTCATGCCAATGTAATTTTTGATCGTGTTGGTGTTGCTTACTGTGACTGGTGCTTTGTATACTATGTCCCTAGTCATGCATTGTTTTTGAAGCGGGCAAATGGTGTTTTCTCCACAACTGCAATTGGTAGTGTCCCTATCCTGTGGCTTGTTATTCCTAGATATGCGTGCATTGTGTTTAGTGTTACTGACTTGACATTGTTCATGCAGCTGTAACTTACTTTAACTGTATTTCTGTTAAAAAATGTATGGAGCTTGTGGTGCGGTGGAAAATGTTTGTCAATTAGACTAAGGAAATTACGTCCTATGTTTGTGCTAACACTCTTGCTAAATGGTGGGTTGAACCAAATGATGTTGCGTTGCCTATTCCTGCGTTGTTGTTGCGGTGTGTGCTGAGTGTAGCTAAGTTCATGATTAAAGTTGCTATGCCTAAGTGCGTTCTGATATATGGGTGCAGATTCCTGAAAAGTTTGCTCATCTGATGAAAGAAGTGCGATGCGCTTGTTAATTGATGCAGGTAGTTGCCTTGTGATGCTCGGTAGTTGCCTTGTGATGCTCGGTGAGTGCATATTTATGTATAGTGGATCGTCATTGGGCTTCCTATAGGGTCTATGTTTTCCATTGTTATGGTCGAAAGTTACATCTAAAAAGTTTACTATGCGTAAATTTGATTCGGCGGTAATTTTTAGGTCAAACTGCTCGAAAATTTTGTGGAGGTCTTTCCTTGTTTTGTCTGCTAAACGTGCTGATTTACTTTTTATAATAGCCAAACCGTCATCTCTATATAGGCCGATGCTTTCTTTGCCAAATTTTTTACTCAGGTGGTTTAAAATGAAAAGGCCTACTAACTCACAAATTTCCGCGCCGTCGAAACTGCCCATGGTAACGTCAAACAAACTCTCGCTATCTTTTTTATCCATGAAATTCCGGTATTGAAAAGGAGAGATTTTAAATAAATAAGCTTTTAAATAAATATCTCACAAATAAGCTTTATTCTAACCTCGCTCGACGCATACAACAAGCTCTTACATGACAACATCACAAAAACATATAAGCATGGATCCGAGGACACTATAGATGAAATTGATTCAGAACTAAAAAACATTTCGAACAATTTAGGGATCGGCGACAGAATTGAAAAAATGAAAAACGCGAAGCATTTATATCACAAAGAAAATATCGAAAACAATCCAAAATGCCGATTAATTAATCCCGCTAAAAGCGAATCCGGAAAAATAAGCAAAGTTATTTTGGACAAAATTAATTCTAATTTGAAACTGAGAATTTAAATCAATGGAGGAACACAAAACAAGTTATTCAGTGGTTTGGCAATATAAAAGATAAGGACAGACACAGTTTTATTTCGTTTGACATTGTCGATTTCTACCCATCCATTTCTGAAAAACTATTGGACCAAGCCTTATCTTGGGCTTCAAATTTGGGAACGACTAAAAGGAGAGTTAAAATTGGAGAGTTAAATCGGAGAGTTAAGATTTCGGAGAGTTAAGTTCGAGCCACGCCCACTTTTGTGAACGACCACGCCCACTTTCTTAACTCTCCCGATGGTATATTTGAATTAACGTCAGAGAGTTAATTTTGATTTAACTCTATTGCTTAAAGAAATAAAAAGGAAGAGAGAGTTAACTTTGTCGTAACTCTCAAAATGCCCAAAAATGCTAAGCGAGAGAGTTAAGTTAGTTTTTCGAATAAAATGGTGTCCCATACCGGATATCTTGTCAGGATGATCACAAGCGATTCATAATTGTCATAACTTATCTAACGACGACACATAACTTATCTAACGATATTGAATTGTTTTGCTTATTTTGCTAATTTATTACAAATGCGATGCCTGTTTGTTGAAAAGTCGAATATAATGCTGAAAGGTAATTCGATATATAGGCTTTCAAAAGAGGCATAGCATGTTTTATAATTGTAAATATTTATTGAGATACCAGTCGAGAAAGAGGTTGGGAATTTTTACGGGCGGTCTGAAAGATTAATGGGTAGCGAAATTGTTTATATATACTATGCTCTCTTTGTTTGACTCGGATGTTGCCTATTAGTATTTTATCACTATTGTCACGTCAATATCACCATTTTATTCGAAAAACTAACTTAACACTCTCGCTTAGCATTTTTTGGCATTTTGAGAGTTACGACAAAGTTAACTCTCTCTTCCTTTTTATTTTTTTAAGCAATAGAGTTAAATCAAAATTAACTCTCTGACGTTAGTTCAAATATACCATCGGGAGAGTTAATAAAGTGGGCGTGGTCGTTCACAAAAGTGGGCGTGGCTCGAACTTAACTCTCCGAAATCTTAACTCTCCGATTTAACTCTCCTTTTAGTCACACCCTTCAAATTTGGCTACACGGATGAGGGGATAAAACACGGATGGGGGGATAAAACACGGATGAGGGGATAAAACACAGATGAGGGGATAAAACACGGATGGGGGGATAAAACACGGATGAGGCACAGAATAGGGAATATTATTCAGAAATCTCGCTTCTTTGATGAGTTTGCGCTCCACCGTTCGGTAATTCTGCCGTCAAGACGGTCGAATAGCCCCCTCGACCAATCTCGTCTTTATTCCTTAGCTCGCTAAATTTAAAAACTGCGACACCAGCTAACTCAGATGATATAGTTGTTTTGCCCTTTTCAATGATTTTATAATTCGCATTAAATTTGATTATTTTATGATTTTAAATTTTGGCGGGAAAATTTCCGTGTTTCTATAGTTATAGAAACACGCTTCTCGACCAATCAGCACGCGCGTACTATAAATGTTATATTATAAATATATATATAAACTACAACTTCAACTAAATACCTCGGATTTGAAAGTAAAGAACATGCATTCACCCGTGGCCAGTCTACCGTTTCCGCTCTGATATTTATGACACAGAACTGGTACAATGCCACGGATAACTCTCAGTCTGCTAGAAAAGTTGTCCATGCCCTATTTATCAGTTGACTTCCGAAAGGCTTTTGATTTGGTGGACCATAACATCCTTGTAGAAAAATTAGCATCTATGAATGTTAATAAATCATTCTGGTTGTGATCAAGAGTTTCCTTACAGGTAGAACCCAACAAGCCAATTTACATGGAATCCTGTCGTCAATGCGCCTTGCGGCGTGCCGCAAGGTTCAGTTATATCACCTATTTCGTTTAATGTACATATTAATGACTTAGAGGACATTGTACTTGTTCCCCGCCAATTACATATTAACACATGCAAATATGCGGGATTAGATTATTGAAAAAGGCATGCAGCTCCATGAAGGAAGTCATTCACGGCCTGTGTGAATGGGTTGAAACTAACAAAATGCTCTTAAATCCCCCCCAAAACAAAGGATATGTCAGTGGATATGCTTCACGGATTCAATCCCAGAACCTCCTCCTATTCGAATTGAAGACGAAAAAATTGAATGAGTGAACAGCTTTAAGCTGCTAGGTGTATGGTGCCAAAATGACCTGAAGTGGAATAATCACATAGACCAAATTACACGTAAAGCAAGTAAGAGACTATACCATCTCAACCAATGCAGAAATTCTCAACTACCAGCTGAGATTGGTCTTATGACCTACACATCTAAAATCAGACCAATACTAGAGTATGCCTCTCCTTTCTGGGGAGGTCTTCCAGCATATCTAAAGAACGAAATAGAAGTGTACAGATAAGGAGTCTAATCCTTGGCTTGGATAAGGATAGCTTACCATCCTTAAGTGACAGGAGATAGCTCGCTACCATACGTGAGATTAGACGAATTCAGGCTGAACCAAGTCACCCCTGTCATGTTCTGTTACCTGAGCCTACAGATCATAATTATAACTTAAGAGAAACAGGACAAGGAAAGTGCGTCATTTTATAAACACAAACAATCTTTTGTTGCTCGATCTTGTAAATATCTATGACATATAGCTAATTATATAACTAATTTACTGTAATTTCGCAATTTAATGTACTGTAAATATTAACTTGTAATATCTTTTTTATACTAGCATGTAAATCCATTGTATTTTTTAACCTAAGATGGATTTTAAAGTCATATTCATTCATTCATTCATTCATTCATATTTTCCCAATTATATTGATATAAGGTGCTGGGTCTTATGGTGAGCGAAGTGTCTCGAAGTTGGTTCCTATCAATAAGCTACTTCATTAACCTCAGAAATGGTACAAATGCAAGATCCATCGTATGGATAATGGTATACAACAAAATGTCAAGGTTGAAAAACGCTGGAGATAAATCAATTGGAGAGGTATGTATAATATTGTGCTAATTAGCAGCCATTATGATGTTCTTTATGATATTTTGTGATTGCTATACAACAGGGTATACCACTATAAATCAATTACGCTACATGCTATATAATGATGCAATATGTAATATGAAAGGAATCATTACCCACGTCCACTTGAACGTCGGTTGCTGCCTGAGTGCGGGCTATGATTCAGTTATGATATATTTTATTAAATATGCAGAGTTGTTGGTATCTTCAAAACAAGATGCCTAACAGCTAAAAATGTCACCTTTTTATGCAACACCACGGAAAAATGTCTGTGCATGCGCAGGAACTAAAAATGGGTGCAAATTAAATTCCAACTTTCATGCAAAGTTATAAAGACAAGTGTCCTAACATTCAATATATAAAAATAAATAGAAATTAAAGAGAAAAACCTATTTGAGTGGGGATGTACCAATTACCTAAGTTCACGTCTAAAGTATAAGCAAATTCTCAGGGTCCTAATCTCCTCAATCTGTCAACGCAAAAATTCTTGATGCTACGCAGAAAAAGACATTGAATAAAATGTGGATAAAATAAACTTTCGGAAAACATCCTTGCAAAACCTTGCGTGGTTCTGTATTAGAATCTTTCACACGATAAATTTATCGAGGCATTGGTTCATTTTCTTGCATGATACAATTTCTTAAACTCGTAGACTATAATTATTTCTAGTTTTTAGGTTGACACGTTTATTATTTCGCTCGCATTTTGAGTCTTCGGCAACCTTCGGAACACTTTAAGATCAAGCCGTCACTAATTTTAGATTATAAAGTTTGCAAGGCAATTTCGGTCAAGATTGACGCATGCGCAGACGTCTTTCCGCGGTGTTCATCTGTACAGGTAGGGACTTCATGTAACCCTTATCGACATTTATATAACATTAATCCCAAACCCCCACCCAACCCCGAACCCTAACATATATTATAATAAGGGTTAGACTAAGTCTCAACGTCTTTGCAGCATATGAGTTTCTGATGCGTTTTTAATAAAATGAATGAACCATTTAATATTATGACTTCTTAACTAGGCATAAATGCATTTTTGTCCAATTCGCTTAACAATTCAACAAATTATTAAACGATTTTCCTGTGTGCTAAACCGGAGAAACTGTAAAAGAACGTACGTCATACATACTGTATTACAGACGCATAACATAAAATTATAATGAGGCAGTTATATTTTAGGCGTCGTTGTAGCTCATTGTTTAATTTTCTACTTAGCTGGTTAATATTTGTGCTAGTGATGCCCAGCGTGTATTTTACTGTTTCTTCATGGGATCTTTTATAATTGGCAAGTGAATTAATCATTATTTTTGTAACGTTTCTATAAAATTCTTGGAATGAAATCCTGAAAAGATCAAAACATTCTACTTTAACTTCATATATAGGTGGACCTATCGCACTCATACTTGTTATAGCCTACACAACATACATATTAGGACCTTCAGCCTTGCTTGGATGTCTCATATTGTTGTTAATGTTTCCAATTCAGGTAAGTTAAAGATCAATTTCATAATCAACCTGTTTCTAAGAATCAACTATTTATATCAACGAGGTGTATAATAGTCCAGTTTTCCAATAATGCATGTTTCTTTTGTGATCTATATACTCTATAGGCCTTTATTGGAAAAATTACAGGAAACTTGAGAGAGAAAGCAGTTGGTGTAACTGATCAAAGAGTAAAATTGATGAATGAAGTGTTGAGTTGTATAAAGTTAATCAAAATGTACGCTTGGGAAGGGCCTTTTGCTAAAGTGATTGGAGGTAATATAGATGGGTCTATAATGATATATTGTTGTATATATGCATATGTAGGGTATTGGCTTAAAGTTGCGCACAGAAACAATCCTCAGAAAATTTGGAAAGATCCAAGTGCATGACATGAAATAACAAAGTGACTCTATTTAACGTATCACAGTTTTCAATTAGAAACGTGTTTTCGGACTGTCAAACGATCCCACGTTAACATCAGAGCTCCTGTTGATAACAGTGCTTATTGTATCACTGAAAGGACGTACTAGTAGTAATATAGGGGCCGTTCGACCCCCTTTTTTGGGGTGTCACGGGGTGGCACGTGGTCATTAGCTGGGGTGGCACGGGGTGCCGCAACTCATTATTAACATAAACATTAATTATGTATTGACGTCATAATGATATGCAAGGCGCGTTTGGGCAAAACGGTCATTATGTTGAGTTCAGCATATTTTGTGTGCAAAAAAATATGGTTTTGTTGTCGCGAGATTTATAAACTCCTTCAATCTCGTATCTAGTGAAGTATTTCTTTCTGAGTCGACCAATACTAATAAGTTTACAAAGTTTCAAGCGTATATTTAGTAAAGCCTATACAAGTGGGATTTACAAACATTGTCGTTTTGGCGTTAGAAACATAAATATTTTGATGCATTTGTTGCTAATGTAAACTAAAGGCACAATAGCTTAACTCATTAAGGGATTAAGTCAAAAGGCTTGTTTGGGCGAAACAATCATTAATCTGAACCATCACAATAGCTATATACAGGGTGTATCAAAAAAACTGCAAATACCATAATTTGTATGCACGAGATCATACATTAGAATTTCAATGGCTGTGCAAATAATTACGCTTCTGGGATTTGAAAATACGTTTCCACGTGCAGTACTATCAAAATAAGCACACAAAGTGAATTAAAATTCACTTTGTGTGCTTGTTTTGATAGTACTGCACGTGGAAACGTATTTTCAAATCCCAGAAGCGTAATTATTTGCACAGCCATTGAAATTCTAATGTATGATCTCGTGCATACAAATTATGGTATTTGCAGTTTTTTTGATACACCCTGTAGTTTGCCAAGCGTCGTGTTCCAAACACAGTCCGTTTCGACATATTCTCGTATCTAATATAACCTTATACGAAACGTCTTAGACAACTAATATAGCGACGCTTAACCTAGTAAAATATTATTGCCTTATACGAAATAATAACAAGTAGAAATATAGCTTTCTAAAACGAGAAGATCTTAAGGTTCAATCGGCATAGTTTAGGTCTTATAGAGAGATACAAATATATTTTTGCCAAGCGAATGTTAAAGGGATTTAAACCTTACAAAGTTTCAAGCGTTTTAGATGTAGCAGAGTGGGAAAAGCAGTGATTTTTAAGCGAGATTTACAAGCATATACAAACATTGTATATAAACATTTAGCGCTTGTTAGGTAATTACGGGTAATTGAGATTTTCTAGCTTAAATTGAGAATATATCATTATAGGACGGGAAAATATTGTACAATGTACACACATAATTCATTTTTAAAACATATTTATTGCTTAAAATTTATTTTACAACGTTAGTAAGGTCTGCTCCTAAGAGCATATCGTTTAGGCGTCTTTTGTGTATTTAAAGAGTTCTCATATTCTTGTCTGTCTTCGGGTGATAATCTTGCAATATCCTCAGCTTTCATAGGAATATATTTTGGTCTCTCGTGAAGCAGTCTTTGTTCGTAACCTTCTCGTTTCTCTGGAGTCATCATTGCTAAATCTTTAGGTCTCCAATCAGCCGAGTCTACCCAATTGTGGAAAAAGTTGTGTTTGAGTTTGGGTCGTTCTCCTTGTGTTGGTGGTGGTGTGAGAAAGCCAGGTTTAGGAGTAGCAGGCACAGGTTGTGCCATCTCGATAGATCTAGGAGTGGTTGGTTGTGTTATCTCCATAGGTTCAGGAGCGGTTGGTGGTTCAACGATATCTGGGGTTACAACAATTGGAGGATGTGTTGGAAATTATGCCTCACATCGGCTTTATAAACCATTTATTAATCTCAAACATAAAATATAGAAAGTTCTCCGTCAATCGCAATGTTATTACACCCCCTGTCTGGTTACAGTAGCCCTAGCAATTGTCTCCGACACGCTCCCCCGATACAGATTTCCCGAAATATGTATGTTCAATTAAGGAGACAATACTCTAAGATATCAAAACATAACAAAATGTCAACACAATGTTCAGATACTAAACCGATTTAGCACTGCATGTCTCTTCGAAAAGTTTTTAAATGCCATTGTTCACTCTTTCACCATTTCTTTAATTCTTTGTTCTGCTTCGATCGCCGCAACTCGCTTGGGTCGGAATGTTTGAGCTTCCGGGTTAAGATCTTCTCGTTTCGAATTTGACTTACTGCAAGACAGTTCCAAGGGAAATAAGTGTTGCACCGGTCTCTCTAGAAATCCAGTTCCGGTTTGTAGTCTGACGGCTCGCACTATTCCATCACGACCGGGAAATACTTCTCGTACGATCGCTAATGGCCATTTACCACGATTCTTCTCGTCAGACTTTACTATAACGACTTCTCCAACTGCGACCTCGAATTTCTTACGATTATGGGTAAGATTATGCCGTTCTCTTAAGGCAGTCAAGTATTCTTTGGACCAGCATTTCCATAATGCATCCTTGCAGGTCTTTAGGTACTTCAATCTCTTTCGAAGACTTTTATCTTCCTCACGCCATGGTTGTTGCTCTGGTAGAAGGTTTGGTCTTTGGAACAGGTATGATGAAGGTGTCAAAACAGGAAGGGTTATGTCGTCTTCAACATAGCTCAAAGGTCTCCGGTTTACTTGAACTTCGACGTCAAGGATCACTTCGTTTAACTCGCTCCACATCAGTGTTGCCCTTCCGATTGTCTTGTGCATCGCTTGTTTGACCACTCCTATAAGTCGTTCGAAGTGTCCGCCCCACCAAGGGGCGCGCGAAAGATTTAATTGCCATTGCATCTCGTGGTTTAGCAAATAGCCTTGCAACTTCTCATCTCTTCCGATTCTTTCGAGCCATTTTGCAGCCTTTACGAAGGTACCGCCGTTATCAGAATAGATTTTCCGGGGCCGACCGCGTCGAGCAATAAATCTCTTGAGGGCAAGGAGGAACGTCCCTGTCTCTAGATTTGGAAGAAGCTCGAGGTGGACAGCTCTTATTAACCCGCAGGAAAACAAGGCTAAATAGGATTTACCTCGACTCTTTGATGCCTTTCGATAATAAATTGGCCCAGCAAAGTCCACGCCATTAACTTCGAAGGGGATAGCTCCCTTAGTGCGATCTTCTGGTAGTTGACCAGGTGGAGGAACAGCTAGGGCCGTTGCTTGGAATCCCTTACAGCCTGAGCAACCACTTCTTACAGACTTAACAATACTTCTAAGCTTCGGTATCCAGTATTCCTCTCGAACAGCTGACATAGTAAGTCCAACACCGCCGTGTAGGGTTTCACAATGAATCTTCTCTATTAGCTTTCGTGTAAAAACAGCGTTTGGTGGTATGTGGGATAACGTCCTTCGATCCTGCCACGACACTCTAAGAGCTCCTGATCATTCACTTGTAAGTTAAGTTGCCCGCGAATCTGATCGAAGTTGGGTGATAGCTGATCCTCTTCTTGAATAAGCTTGATCCATTTTCTCTTTACTTCCTTGATTTCCTCAACCGTTAGAGGACCGTTTCGAGTTTCCTTCTTTTTGCACTTTTGAATTAATCTTGACATCCATGCTAGGATTCTCAGCGCTTTCTGCAGGTTGTACTTCTCTAGCAGCACATCTAAACTTTGATCACAGGATTTCTTCGTCATCGTAACTACTTCCCTAATTACCTTAGCTTCGACTTCGGACGTTAAGATTGGGTTAGTTACCAGGTTGGGAGGCCACTTATCACTCTCGGGCAGCCAAACTGGTCCGTTCCACCACAACGAGGTCGGTTTACCCCCTCTACTTGCTAAATCTGCGGGATTTTGAGAGGTGGGAACATGTCTCCAACTGATCTCTGGATGCTGATGAATCTTGTTGACTCTGTTACTCACGAATTGCTTATATTCACCGTTCCCACAGATCCAGTGGAGCGCCACTGTGCTGTCTAGCCATACCTAAATCAGGGGACTAGGTAGATCACCAAGGGTATTCTTCACGTTAACTGCCAGATTCATCGCCATATGGGCAGAAACAAGTTCAAGGCGTGGAACTATTAGACCTTGTTTAGCCAAACGAGCTTTGGCTGCTACCAGACGCTGAGTCGTTCCTGAGGGTTGACAGATCACAGAATAGACAGCACCAACTCCTTTCGTACTGGCGTCTCCAAATGCGTGCAATTCACAACTCTTAATAGGCTCTTTATAATTCGCAACTGACCGTGATGCTGTTACATCAATCGGCAGGGAATTCTTCCAGCAGAACCATTTCTTTGCCAGAGGTGGACTCAATTCATGATCCCACGGCATCTTTTGATTGCAGATATCACGATAGATAAATTTACCCTCTAGAACCAATGGAGACACTAACCCCTATGGATCGTACACTTGTGCTAGGTGGCTCAACACATTTCTTTTGGTTGGGATAGACTCGCAAGTTGGAAGCTTTACAGACAAAGTGTCTGTACTTCTGTCCCATGGCAGCCCAAGTACCTTCGTCTCGCTTGGTTCTGTTCCTAACTGCTTCTTAGCAAGGGTTGTCTCGTCACTCAGAACTTTGTTACTGTCGTCTTCCAGTTCCGGAGCATTGGAGCACCATTTGTGAAGAACAAACTTGGCGTCCTCGAAAATCTCACTCGCTTTACCCTTTCGTTCTGTGGCTTGTTCGATGGTTTGTCCCCCACTTGTAACGTGTATACAATATGTAATGTGAAACCGATGTGGTTTCCGGACAGTGGATGATCTAGACAATGACTTGAGCCGATGACGAGGGAGTGAACGCGCACCTCAGAGCGAGAGGGTCGCACATGAAAGGCTATAGCCTCTGTAATATAACTGGGAAATAAAGAGTTTAAAACCGAGTTCGTGAAGTCTATTGAGTATCGGCACGCTACAATTGGTGGCAGCGGTAAAACAAAAAACGAAATCATGTCAACGAGCATTCTGCCAACAAAATTCGACGGAGACGACGTTGTCGCCTGGCTAAGAGAGTTTGATGCATGTGCTGTAGCCAATGGTTGGAAAGACGACGACAAGATCAAGAAATTACCTGCGTTTCTCCGTGGCCGCGCGTCTAGTCATTTCTACGCCATTCCTGCCGAGGAGAGAGCCACATACGACGCCGCGACGAAGCGCTTGAAACAAGCCCTGTGCCCACCAGTCGAGAGGGAAAATTATTATGCCAAGTTTGAGGCCCGAATGCTTCGGAGCGGTGAAGACCCATCAGTTTTCAAGTGGGAGCTGGAACAACTTCTGGAAAAAGCCGACCCAACGCTCGGTGACGAAGCCACATCTGCACTTTTGTCGCGCCAATTTATGCGTGGTCTACCCAAACCAATGAGAGGGAAGCTTTTGGCTCATAACCCCACACCAAACGTGAACGAAATGCTAGGCTTTGTTCAGCGTTATCGTGCGATTGAAGAACACGACTCATCCTTTACAACCAACGCCAGCTCCGCAACACCCAAACCGAACGCCGACATGGACCAACTCGTGGGTCTCATGAACGAACTTGCCACTCGACAGAAGGCGCTCGAAGATCAGATGGCCACTTCAGAACAGTTCTATGCCGCCGCAGTTAACCAACCTATAAATCGACAGCGATCGAAAGCTACATGTTTTCAATGTGGAAAACCAGGTCACCTTGCTCGTGATTGCCGCAGTCCACGCCAACGTCAAAACCATTCCAATGTACGGTGCTATGAATGTCAAAGATATGGACATTTTGCTCGCGATTGTGGAAACTATGCACCTTTAAACTTCCAAGGGGCGTCTCGAGGAACTACAGGCCGGTAGACAGCCCCGAAACAAGTAAGCACTGTGACTCTCTTAATGCTAATAGTACTAATGTTTGTAATGAGAGCTTGCCTGCACACCCATTCGTAACATGTTTCATTGACGGTGTACCGGTCAATGCTCTTCTAGATACTGGATCAATGAAGTCTTTTATTAATGATAACATTCATAATATTCTCGATTTTGACTGTATTCTATTAGATAAATCATAATCACAGCGTTGCACTTCAATTACAGGTGGGAATTAGATATTCAAGGCAACATTGTGACAAGTGTCACTTTTCCTCATTCTCAACGTAAATATAATAGTTGTTTTCTTGTAAGTAGTAATATACCCTACGATTGTGTTTTGGGATGGGACTTTATTACGCAGCACAAATTAGGTATTCAAGGATTTTCGGGAGGTCGAAGTAGTTTTCAGTTAGTGGGGCCCTATGGGAAATTCCCATTACATGCGGAGCATCCAACAATGAAGGTACAGTCGAGCGGAGTTGTGATCACAGAGGCAAATCCGCCTGTTGCTTCCCCCGATGACTCGAGTAAAACCACTGAAACAAGCATGCTTCTTGTCCAATCTCAGTTGAAAGGTGTTAACAAAGTTATTCTTCCTAAGGGCATTGCAATTCCGGCTCGATCGGAAATAATAATTGACGGTAAGGTGCTGGTGAAAAACATTTCACAGGTTGGTATGATATCAGGTAGTCAATCAGATAGTGTTAGACATTTAAAAGGCTTGCATGTAGCTCATTTAGTTGTTACTCCTGTAGGTAAAATAGTGCCAATTCGAATAGCTAACACTACGGACAACGAAATTGAATTACCACAAGGTTGTAAATTGGCGGAATTTTGTCCTCTAGTCGAGAAAGAGACCGTTGCTAACAACAACGATCCGGTTAACTGTAATGCCGTCAAAGCAGATCACGTGGCGTCAAAAATTGATTCTAGTCTAGACCCGGGTTTAAGTAATTCTGAAAAACAACAAGTGAAACGAGTGTTAGAAGAGTTTGAGGAACTTTTTAGCGGTGAAATTAGCAAAACAAACGTAGCGCAGCACAAAATTGACACCGGTGACAATTCTCCAATTAGGCAGCGAGCCAGACGAATGCCATACGCATTTCGCGAAGAGTCAAACAAACAAATTTCGGACATGTTAGATCAAGGAATTATAAGTCCTAGCACCAGCCCATGGGCTAGCCCAATTGTTTTAGTGCGAAAAAAATCAGGTGATATTCGCTTTGCATTGATTACCGGCAACTTAATCAGATTACTCGTCATGACGCACATCCTTGCCAAGGGTAGACGATTTACTCGACTCGGTGGGAAACGCGAAGTATTTTTCCACTTTGGACCTAAAAAGCGGCTATTGGCAAATTCCAGTTCATCCTGACGATCGTGAAAAAACCGCTTTTATCACGCATAGCGGCTTATACGAGTTCAACCGAATGCCTTTTGGCCTCGCAACTGCGCCCGCAACGTTCCAGCGAGCCATGGAACTAGTTTTAGCTGGTCTTACTTATAGTATATGTCTTTGCTATTTGGACGACATAATTATATTTAGTAACAGCGTTACCGAACACTGTGATAGGTTAAGAACGGTTTTAACTCGTTTCCAGCAGCAAAATCTGCGGTTAAATGTGTCAAAATGTACTTTTGCGGCAAAGAAGGTTCACTATTTAGGACATATGATATCCGAAGACGGTATAAGCCCGGTTCCGTCAAAGGTCGAAGCAATCAAGCAAATTCCGGTGCCAAAGACAGTCAAGGAAGTCCGAAGTTTCCTAGGTTTATCGGGGTATTATCGCCGTTTTATTAAGAATTACGCAGCCATTTCGGCACCTCTCTGACTAAATTGACCTCAACAACCAGTACAAAACAGTTTGAATGGAACCAAGATTGTGAAAATGCTTTTACAACGCTTCAGACATGTCTGTGCAATTCGCCGGTACTAGTCCATCCCAAATTTGACCGAGAATTTATCCTACAAACAGACGCATCGGATATAGGACTAGGTGCGGTATTGTCACAGATTGATGACAATGGCGAAGAACGACCCATAGCATATGCGTCTAAAATTTTGTCCGCCCGGGAGCGAAAATACTGCACAACAGAAAAGAAGCATTCGCGATTGTATTTGGTATCCGCACTTTTCGGACGTACTTATTAGGCCGCCCGTTCAAGGTTATAACAGACCATAGTGCCTTAAAATGGCTACATAGTATACGTCTTAAAGGACGGTTAGAAAGGTGGGTAATGGAGTTACAAGAATTTCAATTTTCAGTCATTCATAAGCCAGGTAAACTCCACAATAATGCCGATGCTCTGTCTCGTCTTGTAGCACCTATTCCTAGCGAATCTCACATGCATGAAAACACAGTCCAAGAATGCCAAACTGATACCACTGCGACATCGTATTTACAGGACTCTGTCGAAGATAAACCTAATTGTGCAATAAGCGTTAATCCAACAATTAACTTACGGACTGCGCAACAAGAAGACCCGATTATTTCTCAAATTATCCAACTTAAAATTAGCGGCACACCAAAACAGAAGCTTGCGACATGGCGACATGACCGTCACTTAGTAACATTTTGGCATCATTACAAAAAGTTGTTTGTTCGAGATGGGTTGCTTTATCGGTCACTTAAGACACGAAATACGCATCCCGATCCGGTTGTAGTTGTACCCAAAGCACTAGAAAACGTGATAGCCCATTTACCGGACACCTAGGCGTCACACGAACACTAGACCGTATTAGGAAACGTTTCTTTTGGCCACATATGCGAAAATCTGTTGAAGATTATATCCGCCATTGCGACGTATGCATCAAAAGAAAAGCGCCAGCGCCGACGGCAAATAGTGGAACTGCCCCATTGCAAAGTTTAGAAGTGAGCACACCATTTACATTTTGGGCTTTAGACTATATGGGCCCCTTGCCTGAAACTAGTCGTGGCAATCGCCACATATTGGTTTTAATGGACCACTTTACAAAATGGTGTGAAGCGTTTCCACTGCAGATCAAAAAGCGTCCACAGTAGCTAAAATACTTGTCGATAAAGTTTTCAGTCGATTTGGGCCCCAGTTGTCTTACACTCTGATCAAGGGGCGAACTTCGAAAGTAATTTAATGCACGAAGTGTGCGATTTAATGGGAATCACCAAGACGCGAACAACGGCGTATCATCCTCAATGCGACGGCCAAGTAGAGCGGCAAAATAGGACACTGCAAGATATGTTAGCGGCATTTTGTACAAAACACGATAACGATTGGGATTTATGGCTAGACGCAGTAGTTTTCGCCTACAACACGAGTCGACAAGAGTCATTGCAAACATCTCCATATGAGATAGTTTTTGGTCGTACGCCGAGATTGCCCTTAGAATTAGAGCTAGGCCTCCCACTGAAAGACCCTAGCACACAATCCGAATACACACAGTCTCTTAGGAAGATATTTAAGGAGGTGAGAGAGGTAGCAAAGGTAAACTTAGAGAGAGCAAGGGAGAAACAAATGAAAGGTAATGAAGAGAGAATGCAAAAGTGGCGCCCATTCGGGTCAGGTGAAACAGTTTACTTGCGTAGACCAAAAGGATGGAAATTTGGGGCCAAGTGGATCGGGCCGTTTGAAGTTGTTTGTCGGTTAGGCGTTGATTATAAAATCAAATCGATCGAAGGTAAGATTACGGTGGTACATCATGATCGATTGAAGCGTGGTTATGCACCATTAAACTGTGGAGACATTGTCTGCCCTGCGCGAGAAATTGGGGCGATCAGGTGGTTTACAATGTTCCGCAAACAACGTTCAACCTAATTGCGAAAATGCTCCACATGTCCCTCGGTTAGCCTAGGAATCTCAGGCAAGATGTCCATGCGCCTGATCGGTATGGGTTTGCTGCGTAATAAGACTCCCAGAACAAACTCTGTTGTAGTAATTTATATAATTCATAATTCTGTAAATGTACAATTCTTGTGGGCAAGAATTTTATGTAGGGAGATGGTGTAACGTGTATACAATATGTAATGTGAAACCGATGTGGTTTCCGGACAGTGGATGATCTAGACAATGACTTGAGCCGATGACGAGGGAGTGAACGCGCACCTCAGAGCGAGAGGGTCGCACATGAAAGGCTATAGCCTCTGTAATATAACTGGGAAATAAAGAGTTTAAAACCGAGTTCGTGAAGTCTATTGAGTATCGGCACGCTACACACTCAACATGTCATCTACGTACAAGGACCTTCTTAGCTCGGCCACAACTTCAGGCATTGTGCTTTCCCACGTCTCCAAGTGCTGTTCGATAACTCCCCCTAAGAGGAAGGGCGAGGATGTTAACCCAAACAAGGCACGAGTGAACCGATAAACTACTGTTTCCGATTTCTCTTCGCTTCGCCAATGAAACCGCAGTGCGTCTCGTTCCTGCTGTTTGATGCGGATTTGAAGGAATGCCTTTTCAAGGTCACTGAATACAGCTACCGGAAGGAATCTCTGATGGACCAAGACATCCCACAATTTATTTTGTAGCGGAGGACCAGGATATAGACATTCGTTGAGGGATGGTGCACTTGGGCTAGCTTTAGCAGAAGCATCATAGACAACGCGAATCTTGGTGGTCATTGCCGCTTCTCGTATGACTGGTTTGTGTGGCAAGTTCTGGGGCTTCGGTGGCGCAATCGTCAGAGCACGCGCCTTTCACCTCTGATATCGTGGGTTCAAGTCCCGTTGGGGACGGCTTGTGATAGCCATGTGAAAAGAGTTAGTCAACGCTCTGCCGAAAGTCGTGGGTTTTCTCCGGGTACTCCGGTTTCCTCCCACAGGGAATGTTGACAGGGTGGGTTGGGTTTAACCCCTAACTGGCCCTTCCATCGTAGCTGTGCTCCGTGATGGCGAGCAAAAGGTGGCTGCCATAGGCGCCCTAGAAAGCCTTCGACTTGGTCATGTTGAGCTGTGTCCTTCACAATTCAGCTTAGCTCTCAGCTGCAAGTAAGGATAATAAGCACCCCCGCTTACTTACTTACAAGTAAAATGTTCGCCCCGAAGGTGGATCTGGAGCAATTTCAATGATTCCTTTCTCTTCTTGATCCTTGATGATTTGTTGATATTCATTGGTTATCCCCTGTGACACTAACTTCTTGCTTAGATTGTTTAGCCGACGTAAACTTCCCTGTTCATTTGATGGAAGGGGAGGATGGTTACCTCGCCACGGAAGTCCAGTCTCATACCATCCTTCTTCACTGCGGACAAGTTGTTCCTTGAATTCACTATAAACCGATTGTTGGTCATGTTCAACCGAATCAGCTAATCCCAGTACATCCAAACGACACAATTCCTCATACTCTCTCTGTGTTGTCTGGGTCATAAACATGTGATGACGGTCAAACTCTTGTCCTGGCGACATGATAAACCATCCTAACTTCGTTAACTCGGCAACCGGCTCACCTTCTTCCCCTATGCATGGTCTGTTCTCTGTTTTGATTCTTGCAAACTCCCCCGATCCCAAAATGACATGTATGGGCAGATGAGGCTTTGTGTCAGAATCGTTCATCTTGACATCTTCCAAATGGGAATACGTGCTAATCAGATTTGCATAATTGGGATTGTCAACCGCCAACAACTCGCTCTTGTTAACTTTGATCAACTTAACTTCCATGCCGAAATCTCCGTCCAATGACTTAATTTCTGTCTTATATGTTTCCAGACGCTCATACCGAGAGCTCATTAACATGTCGACTTTCCCGCTCTTGACTTCATCAGGTTTCTGTTTCAACATACCCACTAGAGTGGCTGATGCATAGGAACTGCCTGCGCCACTGTCTATCAATGCGCGGCAAGTGATACCATTCACTGTTACGGTCACGACAGGAAATGTCCCTTCTCCTGTTTTAGTTGCAGTCATAGTCTTCTTCGGCTCTTCTTTCTGATCACCTACCGAAGTATGATGTCGACGCTCGCAGTATTGACATGATAACTTGCTTGTACAGTTGGCAGCCCGGTGTCCTGATCCTGTACAATTGAAGCAACGGCGACATTGTGCTAGTATTTGCTTCCTTTGACTGGTACTCACAACTTTGGGACAATCACTTGATTTGTGGTCAAGAAGATTGCAATAAACACACTCTCTCGACTGCCGGGTATGGAATAATTTCTTATGATCTCTATGCTCTCTGGATTTGTCGACTGGAGGGGTCTCTTTAGGGTTACGCCTAGTCCACCTTTGCAATGCATCGCACAACTTCACAAAGTTCCAGTCTTCCCACTGTTCGTCAGTTCTCACTAGATCACCCTTAATACCCAATAACTTATCTAGAGTAAGGGACACATTCCCATTCACTTGATCTAATTTCCCGAGTGTTTCTAGGGACTGGACACTATACCGTAACCGCTCGTAAAAATCATGGATTTTGTTCACATTCTTCCCTGGGATGTTTGGTAAATCTAGTATGTCCTTAGTGTAAGCTTTAATAATTTCACTCTGTTTCCCATATCTATCTTGCAATATGCTTTTCGCCCGATTATACCCTCAGAGTTGTACGGTAAACCCTCGATGCTCTTTCTTACTTTAAGTGACACTAGTTCCAATAAGTAGGTGAACTTTGAAACGTTAGGCATGCTCGATTTATCCACAGCTTCACGAAATTGTCCCCAAAACCGAGTCCAATCTTGGAATGACCCATCAAATTTTGTTATTACCAATTTTGGCAATCTTACAGGGGCAGCTTGGGTCACCTGTGTTTTTTCGCTACTCTCAGAAAGGCTTCTCGCACCCCCCTGATCGCTAGATTGCTTAGATTTTGAACTTTAAGTTGGTTTTGATAAAGTAACTTCGTTTCAAACAATTCTTTCTCAAAATCAAGCTGTTCTTTCCTCGCTTTCGCAACATGCTCACTCTTCGCCTCATCAAGCCACTTTCTTAACTGTTCTACATCGCTATCTGCCGCTGCAATAATATCTTCGACACTAGTACACCACTCAGTTATATTCTCGATTTTCTCCCCTTGATCGATTTTTAACTCTTCAACTTCGCGTTTACGTTCATCGGCCGCTTTCACTAACCTTTTTAAAGCTTCACTGTGACGTTCAATTCGTTCAATGTTGTTAGAACTAACGATATTCTCGGTTTTAACTCTTGTTATCTTCAACTGTGTGAGTTTTGTCTCGAGGGCCTTCACTTCCGCGTCGATATTCTTCGCCATTTCTCGCTAAAGACTACGTTTTCTTGCCCTTGTTCGGGCTAAATTCACTAGATCCCGTCTCGAAGGTGCCACGTGTTGGAAATTATGCCTCACATCGGCTTTATAAACCATTTATTAATCTCAAACATAAAATATACAAAATATAATCTCAGTCTCGCAGTCACATGTAACTCTCCGTCAATCGCAATGTTATTACACCCCCCTGTCTGGTTACAGGTAGCCCTAGCAATTGTCTCCGACAGATGATGGACTGGAATATCCATCTTGTTTTTAAAAGTTAGAAATCGATTTAGTTGGTCAGAATACAGCTTGCTTTCTTCAACCGCGGTAAGCTGTGGTGCTTTAATGATCTCTTGCATTCGCTGCTCGGTGTTATACATTGCATTTGCAAGGGGTGGTTGACGATAGGACTGTTTCCGTACATATTCGACTAAGACCTCGCCTGGCAATACATTTGTTTTGAGTCGTTGTTGATCATCCGTTGTAGGTTTTAAATCCAACATCAAATACCCATGAGGACGGCTCGTAGCTTCATAACTCCTCATAAACTCTCGCACTCTGCCAGGATGAACTTGTCTTGCAAGCATAGAGATTTGTTGCTTATCTCTTGGTGACTTAAACAACACGATATAATGAGCGTTGAGACTAATATTTCTCATTTCTTTGCCTTGATGAAATATATTTTGGACAATATAGATGAAGTTTGTCCTTGCCAGATTGTGCCATGAGATGCGTTGAGAAACATCTAGGTAATCTGCTTTGTCAATATCTTCAGGTATTCCTTCATTGAATTCTATTCCAGGCATTGTTCTCATCATATAAAAATAGGATGGCTGCCATTGACCATAACACCAGATGATACGCTGAGGAGGTGGACTTTCTGGGCATTCTCCAATAGACTTTTCACCCATACAGTCTTACCACTCTGTGTACATCCTGCTACGATACAAGTAAAGGGGTGTTGCAGAACTGTAGATCCATTAACCGTAAGGTATTGCTGTCCAAGATTACGACTTATGACTTATGACTTAAGGCCGGTTTACAGGAGCGAATTTGTCACTGAGCATGCGCGGGGGTTATTTATGGCAAATTTCGTCATTCTACTCGATTCGCAGCGACTGGCGAAAAGGCTCTTTTCCACTCATCGCAAAAACCAAGTTGCAAGCTCGCTGCGAGTACTTTTATCCATTCAAAATGCTCGATAGTTAATTTTAATTAGATGCAAGCACTCGCAGCGGGCTTGCGAGTTGGTTTTGCGATGAGTGGAAAATAGCCTAAAGAGTTGTCGCCAGCGAACGAATTAACGTTTAGCCAATCAAGAGCCAGGATTTTTGCAAGTTTGCAAATTTTCGAGCGAATTTTAAAATGTGTAAACCCGATTCGCTATATTATGACTTATGACTTGTGACTTCACAAGTTGACTCTTAGCCATGAACAGTATGTCGATAGTCATGTTGTGTGCACAAACTGATTAAAGTAAATTCCAACATCTGTTGTGACGCTATTGTGATTGTTCAACTTAATGATTGTTTCGCCCAAACAAGCCCTTTGACTTAATCCCTTAATGAGCTAAGCTATTGTGTCTTTAGTTTACATTAGCAACAAATGCATCAAAATATTTATGTTTCTAACGCCAAAACGACAATGTTTGTAAATCTCGCTTGTATAGGCTTTACGGCTAAATAAACGCTTGAAAACTTTGTAAACTTATTAGTATTGGTCGACTCAGAAAGAAATACTTCACTAGATACGAGATTGAAGGAGTTTATAAATCTCGCAACAACAAACCCATATTTTGTTGCGCACAAAATATGCTGAACTCAACATAATGACTGTTTTTCCCAAACTCGCCTTGCATATCATTATGACGTCAATACATAATTAATGTTTATGTTAATGATGAGTTGCGGCACCCCGTGCCACCCCAGCTAATGACCACGTGCGACCCCGTGCCACCCCAAAAAAGGGGGTTGATCGGCCCCTATATTACTACTCGTACTGTATCCTAATAAAATGAAGGGTTCTCATTCATTCATTTTATTCATGAAATGGTTAACAGAAAATATAGCCGTAGCTAATTTATGTTAGAGGAGTCCTCAGCTTCATTCCTCCCTTGACAAGTGAAATTGTCAGGCGTTGGATATAACCAAAAAGTGGTTTATTCCTTTTTTTGGTAGAACATCCCCTCGAAAACGATAGATTGATATATGGAAGATATGCAGGAAAATTCTGTACATTTCCTTCCTCCTGCATGTTGCTTTTGGGGTTTTTTACTGTGCTGATTATTTGGCTTTCTCTTCTTGTTTAGATATACGCGAAAAAGAAAAGAATATTCTTGGCCGTTCATCTGTTTTGCAAAGTTTAAATGTTTCCTTTAGTACTGTCGTGACTACGTTTGCTACTGTCGTTACTTTTATTGTTCATATTTATTCTGGCAATGATCTTTTAGCGTCACAGGTTTGTATAGAGCTACGAAACATTCATACTCATAGATTATTCCATAACTGAAGTAGTATGAGACAATACGTCTACAACTCGAAATTTACTCTCAGTGTCACATTCATTGTTTCAGTAATAACACGCAACCATTAAATCTTTCTTTCAGGCCTTTGCAACCGTCGCCGTTTTCAATGCTACAATATACGCCTTCGTTCTGTTACCATTTGCAATTAAAAGTTTAGCAGAAGGAAGGGTTGCTATGAAGAGACTTAAGGTATTACATAACGTAAAATTTGTTTAAAATTAATAATAGTGTGATAATAAAAGTTAGTTGATGCATATAAGTATATATTATTATCATTCTGACATTTAAACTACAAATTTAATGGACTATTTCGGAGTTTGGTTTTCCCTTCTTTATTTCAGAATTTATTAAAAATGGAAGAATATGAACCTTGGACCACAAAACCTGAAGATGAAAATGTGGTTGTAGAAATAAAGTCAGCTACGTTTGGATGGAATGAAGTAAAGCATTTCAATTTTTGTACATTAATAATTTTCTACGTGATTATGTTGTGATTGGTTTATTCATGGTTGCTTGTTCATTAGATGGTAGCATGATTTCTTTCTACTCTCAAAGTGCATTAGCAATTAAAAAATGCTTCTGTATACCTTTGGTTTGTGAACAGGAAAACAAGCTTCTCAACATGCACTCTAAAAGTAATTAAAACTATCCTTATTTACCAGATTACCCTCTGTTCTCTCAAGAGATTCAATAGGGTCCTGTGTAGTCCTATAGTAGAGTAGTAGCCTAGTTTGTTATTGCACAGGATGATAAAGGAGGAAATTTTTATCATGTGGTAAAATGAGGTTGTCTCCACTTAGGTAAAACTAAAAAAACAGAAACCGATCATACCAACTTCAGAAAAGAACGGAAAACCGAAGAGTGGAAGTGACACTAAAGAAAAAGGTATCGCAAAAATATATCAATATGACAAAAATGTTCAACCAGTAATATAACTAGACGGTTAATATGTATATTTAGACGAAGCAGAAGTGAGCGAAGGTGTACAGGATGATCAGGATCCTGACGAATTTGATACACAATTGGTGAAAACTTTGTTTGATATTAACTTGACCTTAAACAAGGTAAATATGCAATTAATATTTTTATTCTGTACTATAAGTCTATATAAATTTTGTATACTATTTGACCGTTGGCCAATTGCAAATTGGAAATAACAACATACCTATAATATTTATAAATATATTTTGTTTCATTTGACATTTATATATATATATATATCTGGCCCCAAGACACTTCACGCATGTCTGGATGCGCATGTGTCTGAGTATTGTACCACATGCGCTTGGTGAGGGCAAGAGTATGGTGTATAAATACGAAGTCACTCGCATCTAGACTGTGTTACAAGCTGCACTGACGAGCCGTTGAACGGCGAAACATGCATGTCTGCAGATTTTACTATATATATATATATATAGTTTTCGCTTATACCTCAAGGTATCCACTACAGCCTGTTTCACGCAATAATATGTTTCAATGAATATGGCGAGAGCTTTATAATTGTGTAATACTAACTTAGGTTTAACTAACGTTTACATTACCATCACGTCTAGTATTACACAATTATAACATCATACGCATTTCAAGTACGAAGCAGACATAACATCATTACTCGAACCAGATCGCGAAAAACCTCTCGCCGAGTACCTGAGTTCTTGGTGGCGCAGTTGGTTAGCGCGCTTATCTAGAAACTCAAAGGTCGCGGATTCGATCCCCGCTCGGGGACTCGAGCTTTTTGAGTAATAAAGCTTGAGAACAACTTTTACTCATATATATATAGGGTAAACTTATTGGGATATGTGGCGGTGTTGGAAGCGGCAAAACTTCTTTGATTAATGCAATCCTTGCCCAGGTAAGACCATGCATGCTGCTTGGAATATCCAGTTTAAAATCCCTTTTGAGATCAATGAAAGCGATACTTTATTAAGGACCGTTCATTTTTTATCTGGGAGGGGGGGGAGGGGCTGGTGGAATTTAGTGTGCCCTCTTAAATCTTTGGCATGGCCCACCCCTTCATACACAACATTTTCTCAGTGGCCCACCCCTAAATACTGATATTTTTCAGATGACCCCCCCCGGCCCACTGCCTCCCCACCTTGTCTCCTAAAATTTCCAAAGTACATGTAACCTTAAAAAGTCGTTTTTTTGTGATCATTGGGTCATTTTTCATACTGTTAATATATTTTGATTTATTTAAGCAGCAGTTGCAAGACTGAGCCCAATTGCGTAGTCATTCTACGGGTCTTGCATGGCGAGAATCTTGAATTTTAGTAGCCCAGAGTGGCCATTTTGTGCGCTTTCAGGGTGACATTCTTGCAAACAGAACAAAACATTGTAACGTTTTTGCGTGCTCCCCCTTTTTGCCAATATTTGTCACGTGGTCCACCCTTTCGAGGCCATACTTTTTTGGAAGGCCCACCCTCCTAATTCAACCAGCCCCCCCCCCCCTCACAGACAAAAAATTAACCGTCCCGTAATCATATCAATTAAAAAATGTGTAGTAAATTACACGAAAACGCGAGGAGTTCCGAGTGTTAAAAATATCTTTTCAATATCAGATCAAGAATTAACGTGGTTCCAAACTTCCAATTTACCCTATTTTCCAACTCAACCGTATCGTATACCGAAACATAGGGTATTTCTTTGTTTTGTGAGCACTCGGACAAAACTAATGACTTTGTCTTTGTCACTTTGGTACAAAATAAAATTCTACAATACAGTACGTTCGCTGTTGAAATGGAAAACAGGCTTTACTCCCTTCAGATTTATTAAACGTTTTGGAATAATATTAAAAATATTTCCTCATGCAACGATGGAATATTTTTACCTGTTTTAGATAAATCTTATTGAAGGCAGTGTCTCGGTCAATGGCTCCATGGCTTATGTTGCGCAACAGGTACATAAAGATGATAGTACGGTTTAAATTATATGATATTATAAAATAAAATATTATTATTTTATTTTATTGTCAAGGCATGGTTAATGAATGCATCTGTAAGAGAAAATATTATTTTTGGTAAAGCTTTTAAACCTAAGCGGTAGGTAGATCATACTCATTTCTTTAGAATTTCGACATTTTTCTTTGTTATAATTATTATTATTAGGCCTTGTTACTATAGTATGTAAGTTATGTAAAAGTGTTTTATTTCTATATTATTTTTGCATTTATGCATTTAGATTTGGGGAAGTTATTTCAGCATGCAGTTTGAATCAAGATCTACATGTTTTTCCACATGGAGATCAAACAGAGGTTAATCTAAAATATATATACCCATTGGATTTCAACGCACCAAATTACACTGTCCTGCACTTTTGTTTTCAAAAAACCTCCCCTTTCAATTTCTTATTTCCAAAAGTATGGTTGAAATTTAATTTTCTGATTTTGTAGAAATCTGTTTTGCCTTTGGCTTGATTTCCTAGGGTTAAAGTTCCTTACTCATAAACATACCCATACAATGGAGTTTGGGTTTTTGTCGAGGGTCAGAGGTTGAGGGTCGAGGGTGGAATGTCGAATGTCGAGGTCGAGACTCGAAAGTCGAGGTCGAATGCTGAATGGTGTAAAAACTTTTAAAAACTATACTATTGTCAATTTACAGAACTTCTTTTCGTAAATATTAACACGAAATATTGATTAGATTAATGATACTAAATTTAGATTTTATAATTGTTGTTAAATTGAACTATTTTCATAACTCTTTTCAGTTATGACCGCGGCCTTGTCAATTTAACAACAATTATAAAATCTAAATTTAGTATCATTAATTTAACTTACTAATCAATATTTCGTGATAATATTTAAGAAATAAGAAGTTCTGTAAATTGACAAAAGTATAGTTTTTAAAAGTTTTTACACCATTCAGCATTGTACTCAAATTCAACAGTACCAATGAAATCAATTTTTCGACCTCGACTTTCGACCCTCGACCTCGACTCTCGACTTCGACATTCGACCCTCGACCTTCCACCCCTCGACCCTCGACCTTTGACCCTCAACAAAAACCCAACTCCATACAATGTAGTTCTATTTTGTATTATTGCATTTTATTTTATCTAACAAGGGTCGTAATTCTCTAAGATATAGTAGAAGAATACAAAAAAAAAGATAGTCAGGAAACTGGGCAAACTTCAAAGCGTCCATGTTGGACGTCTTCTCCGTGCACAAATCTTTTGAGATTTTGCTTATTAATATTTCAATAGTACGGTTTAGTGATTCCACGAGATGATGCCATGGATGATTGCTTCATTATGTCAAAAATTCATTGTCTTTACCGTGGAATTTGTCAGCTCGTTATTAAGTGCATTCTGCACGCATATATATGTATATATGCCGTCTCATGCCGTTCACTGTTTTCTATACCTGCATATTATACAGGTTGGTGAACGAGGTATCAACCTTAGTGGTGGGCAAAAACAAAGAATTAGTTTGGCAAGAGCAGTGTATTCTGACAAGGTATAATCCACCAAGGATGGCACTATTTGTTGTTTGCTATTATTGTTCTGTAAGGTCAGGCATTATATGCAACTTCGTCGAAACGTCGAATTTAGTTGTTTTATTTTTTATCTATGAAAATAAAGCAATCTGATTGGCTAGCGAGCGTTTCAGAGCGGTCCGGATTTTTGCATCCGGCCCGCTCTGAAACTCATCCGGCCCGCTCTGAAACTCATCCGGCCCGCTCTGGATTACGCGACAAAACACAGGAGTGAAACAATTTTTAGATTAAAAAATCTACCCAAAAAGTTCAAAAAGATAGCCTAACGATAGTTAGAGTACAAAAATGAATTGGATCAACTCTAAAGGCTTCATACTAAGCACGATGCGCCGAGAAAATTAATACATTTGTTTTAAATGCTCATGTATTTCAGTATTTGTCCACATTAAAGTTAAAAAAATACAGTTTAAACAGATATCATAGAAGAAAAAACTTTTCTCTATACATAAAACTTAAAAACATGGACCAACTGTAGTGAAAAGATGGCCATTTGTTCAAGCACTTTTCGTATACATATTGTAAACAAAAAAAATTAAAGCCTTGGCCCTTGGCAAATAAAGTTGAGGCTATGTGTTTATTATCGTGAAACTACGAGACAAAAATTACAGCATACCTTGTTCATGGTCCAGTTTTAGTAGAAAGCGTTGATCGAAGCCTGGTCGAAGTCAAAATACATGCATTCACTGCATGATTCACTTTATGAGTTTTTTATGGGCAAAGCAAGTAAACACGAAGATATCCTTGTCGAAGCAACACTGAACACCAGAAAACCAGGCCCAAACCTTTTATTCCTATGCTTTTCTGCTACCATATTTAAAAAATATCGTGTACATTTTTACAGAAACTATGTTTTTTTTGTGAGTTTCTTGCCAGTTTTCTTGAGTTTTCGTCTTCGTGTTTTCTTTCAACGTTCAAGTTTTGTCAGCCTCGCTTTGATTTCACAATTGCACTGATCTCAAATTATTTCGCTACACTGGAATTTTCAATTTTAATAAATTCTTAAATTTTACATATGATAAACCTCGGGCACAGTTTTTCTCATCCGGACCTCGCAACCGGTAAATAACATATATATATTTTACAGGTATATTATGATCCTATTATTCCTCAACTATATCGTTTATCCGGCTATCTACACTGGATCCACACCGCATTCCAGATTATATGTAACTATGTAAGGCATCGCCTAAGTAATATAACAACATTTGAAATGTTTTTAGGATATTTACATACTTGATGATCCACTGAGTGCCGTAGACAGCCATGTTGGACAGCATATATTTGATAATTGTATCAAAGGCGCCTTAGCTGACAAAACTATCATTTTTGTCACTCATCACTTACAGGTTCGGAAACTTTCTAACACTTTTGTACCACCTACAACAACATGAATGCTTTAATTGTCATCTGTTTAAAAGTTAAAATAAAAGAATAAACAACTCATTAAAAATATCCAAACGTTGTTAACTATATGTAGGATTGCATTGATAGATGTATGATATCAGTCACTGAATCCCTATGCGGAACGTTGATGCACAATTTTCAAATTTTTGTTATTGTAGTATCTTAATCATTGTGACGAAGTCATCCTCTTGAAAGATGGTCGTATTGCTGAAATGGGTCCATATCAAAAACTTATGCAAGATGAAAAGGTACCGTAACTTTATCTTGGTAAACTGTGAATAGGATATAAATGCTAATGCGCGTCACTAAAATCACTTGTCTAAATGTGGAACGTAGATTTATACAAGCACTTAGTCTACTACCGTTTTAAACGAAGATTGAGGTTTTTTAGTTACTGTGAAGTGTGTGCTCACGGCGCACCCCTCTACCGGAGGGGGTTGCTTGGGATGTGTTTCCCCGGAATAATTTTTGACTTTCACAAGCCCCAAATTCCAGAAGACAGTGCATTTCCGGCGACCTCTGTGAGGAGTTTCCCGAAGATTGCCCCAAAAGCAAGAGTAGTATGCATAGAGTAGTATGCATAGAGTAGTATGCATAGAGTAGTATGCATAGAGTAGTATGCATAGAGTAGTATGCATAGAGTAGTATGCATAGAGTAGTATGCATAGAGTAGTATGCATAGAGTAGTATCTACATGAGCTCATTCAGAATCGAATATTTTTTTCTTTTCACAAATAAATATTCCCATTTGCCACAATTTCTTTCGGAAAAATTGTGAAAAAATAATTACGTTTCAAAACTCAATTGAAAATTGAGTAAAGTGCTTGTATAAATCCCTGATAGTTTAGTGTAACTCAAACGATGCTATAATTAATTTTCTATTCTATGTTTTCATTAAAGGATTTTTCAGTTTTAATCAACAATTTTTATCAGAAATTAGAGGGAGAAAAAAACGAGGATAAAGGAGATGACGGGGAAGACACGAGTAAACCTTTTGAGAATATTATAATAGAGAGAACTCTGTCTGCCCAAAGTAATGAAGATAGTCAATCAAATAAAATTGAGGAAAAGAAAGAAATGAACGGTGTAGAAATTAATGGTGTAGAAAAGGGAAAAGGTTGGTAAAAATACTAAAATAGCTACAACAACAACAACACCATCATCAACAACAACGACAACAACGACGACGGCAAAACGGAATCGCCGACGACTGTTGATTACCCTGAATTTATCCATTTCTCTCCCTGAATATTTAATGACCTTCTATCAGTCTATCAATATACATACGTCTTCATTACGTGCTCCCATGTTTCTAGATAAACTTATGAAAACCGAAGAGAGAAATACAGGAACGGTTTCATTTTCAACATATTTGAATTATTGTAAAGCAGCCGGAGGTTTGTGCCTTAATATTTATACAGTATGTATAGAAAGGTAGTGCCTTGCAACGATCAAGTAGGTCTTTGCTGCGTATAAACGATCCAAAGGAAACGTGTATTTTGTCAGGTTTGGATAATATGCGCAAATATTAACAAAGCACACGTGTGAGAAAATATGTTGGAAGGACGTATTTGCCTATAATTATCCAGTTTCGCAGGACACCACTGTGTATGTATTAGTGGAAGAAGTGATTATCTTATTTAACATTTAAACGTGCGTTTTACAAACATGTAGTATTGTTTCGGCAGTCTTTTTGTTGTTTCAGGTTTTTGTGTAGTCACTGGTGTGATATTGATACTGCTTGCCACAACAGTGGTAAAAATGTTTACTGACTTTTGGCTTGGACGGTGGATCAATGACGGAAACGGGAACGAGGTAAGACGTTTTTGTGTAGTTATGTATAGTATAGTGTTCGGAAAATTTCTTCAGTGTTTTAACTCTGAACTAATTAATTTTACCAGTGTACTGGAAATAAGTTTCTGAGCTAATTAATTTTACCAGTGTACTGGAAATAAGTATCTTAATAACAAAAATTGATTTCGCAATATCATTTTAAAATAATTTGCGAAATAAGTCATCGTGATGTCGTGTTTCCACAAAATATATTCAAATTTATTTATCGCCATGCCAACCTATAAGAAACTCTATTTAGTTGTAAAGTGTAAGAAATAGTAAATAAGATATGGTAATAAAATATTCTTCTAATTTGACTGAATAACTTTTAGTATTATATATAAAACCTTATTACCGATTTTCTCACCTTTCTCATTTCTTGGAACATATTAGAATAACTAAATAATATATATAGTTCTGGTGACGTCATAACATGGCTCGCCCACTGACCTATACTACAAGTGGGTGTAGTCGTGTAGATAATACGCATGCAGCTTTTCGGAACATGATTGTCTCCATTTAACAATTTCTTTTGGGTTCAGAATAATTAAATTGCTTCGTTATTTGGAAAATTCGAGGAGGTCTTTAACAGTTGCATACTGACTCCATGAGTGCCAAATAACAATGACTAGATATTTAAAATATTGTTAGTCACATTGAAATCCAAAATAGCCACCAAAGGTTAGTTTTTATGGGCTCATATTTACTATTGGTTGTCAAGCAAAAACATTGCGCGTCGCTGCTGGTGACGAAACAGGTATATCCTGCACAATATATAGATTGCGGATAGCCCACTAGCTCATTTATGGTGATTTCGTTTTAAAAATCTGTAAAGTAAAAGTGTGTCTACATAATTTTAAAAGTCCTTTCACATGAGACAAATACAAAGAGTAAATAATGAATTATTATAGTAAATATTGAGCAGTTTTTGTTAATTTTTCTCAAACACTTTCTAGACTGACTCGGATTCATCTGGTGAACTAAATGACAACCCTGATCTTAATTTTTATGCAACAATTTACGGATCGTCATTGATCGTACTAATAATTCTTCTTGTCTTAAAATGTTTCATATTTGCGAGCACCGTCCTACGTGCTTCCTCTAACCTTCATAACCAAGTATTCCGGGCTGTTACGAAAAGTCCAATGGAATTCTTTGACACGACCCCTATTGGGCAGATCTTGAACAGATTTTCAAAAGACATTGATGAGATGGACACCGGATTACCTTTATATATAGAAGTACTAGTATTGAATCTGTCTTTGATATCTATCACGTTCATCGTTATTGTGGTGATATTTTATTGGTTCTTAATACCACTTTTTATTTTCGTTGCACTATATGTTTCACTGAATATCTTTTTTCGTCGTTCAGTTCGTGAGCTAAAACGTCTGGATAACATTTCAAGGTCTCCTATCTTCTCTCACATTTCTGCCTCGGTGCAAGGACTTTCGACACTACACGCCTATGAGAAAACTGGGGAATTTTCGGAAATATTTGAAGCACTGCTCGATAAAAACACTTTGCCATTTTTTATCTACTCTTCTTCCTTGCGTTGGTTGGATGTACGCCTTGATGTAATAAGTATTGGTATAACAACCGTCACAGCACTTCTTGTGGTTCTACTTCGAGACAATGTTCCTGCTGCCATGGGTGGACTGGCTATTACTTATGCTATACAGGCAAGTTCGGGAGTTATCCCTGTTTAAGCATCTTTTACACTCATCCCAAGAGTCAATTTAAAAGCTTGCTGTGTATACCTTGTATGCAGTTTGCAGTCGTGAATGGTAATTATATTAATGAAAATTACACTCAAAGCGATTTTGTCAGCTGTCACTTCTGATAAGTGAAAAAGAAGGTAGCTTGCAAAAATTTTTTGTGAGTTACTTGACAATTTGTCGTTATACTATAAGGGGGATACAATAGTCAACACGCAATTTGATTGGCTATGTGCCTCCAAAACAATGTAAACAAACTTACAGAGATTTAAAGTCCAAGATTTATCAAAAAGCAACAGTAGACCTAAACGAAATGGAAGAGCCAGCCAACAAACGACATCGCCACCTCGTACCCAGGCTTTTCCCTCTTGGGGAGGAAAGTATATATCTCCCCAAGAGATAAGAGCCTGTGAACGAGGTTGACGACATCGGGGCGATCGCTGCAGCTGTTTCTGCTGAGTCTGATCGAAAGTATTTTTTCTTGAAAGTCCAAGTTACATAGCCATCAGCTGAAAAACGCAATAGCTGGGCTATTTCGACATTTAAAGGTACATTACAGGCTTTTTCTTTTGATATCAAATCTTAATTAAAGATATGACGCAAACGACAAAAAAATAAACTAAACGAATATGGCCGATTTTTATGAATTTTTAGAAAAGATATATCTTACGACTATCGACAAAAAATTCATTCGAATAGCACCTTCTAATAGAACAAATACTGCTAAATTTATTTGGTGCCAGATGAAAAGAATATGATGAGCCATCTCGTGCAGCTTGAAGAAAACCTTTCTTTAATGCCGAGTCCAATAAGCCCATGAACTACAGCAAATTAGGCTGTTTATATATCATTGACATTGTGGACTGTTTTTTAACAGTTTTGTATCCATTTTCCATCCATAATTATTGTTGACTTGCTCGTTTTTCGGACCTTTGCCTGCCAGAAAGCCCAGAATAGGCGACTTGCACTAAGAGGTCACGTGGTCTCAATCCTCTTAAAACAGTAGGTACGGAAATATAACTTATAAAACAAATCCAGGGTGATGTCTTAAGTAAATTTCAGAAATTTGTTGGTAAAAGCTTGCAATACCTTGCAAAAATGGCGACATTGTAGCCGGTCACGTGACTAAACTAAAGCTTTTAATACGTGCAATAGATGTTAAAAGCAATTTTTTACACCTTAACATGTAAAAAGACTGCTTGATATCACGTCTGCCAAGTTTTAGCAAAGACGAACAGTTATTAACATGATAAAAAAATATTTTTGTTTTTTCCCCGCCATGTTATCGAATTTGTTATCCAATATGGCGCCAAAAAATTAAACAAAATATCACAATTATTCCTAAAACTTGACATGACGAATATCAAACTGTTTGCTTACATATTTCTTGAGGTTTGAATATATTGCGTTTGAAGAAGATTCCGTACATGCATAAAACGTTTATGTTAGTCACGTGGCTAGTTAGGATATTGCCATTTTCTCTTAATCAATGCAAGTTTTGAAAACCAAAATTTACCATTCAGTATACTTTCTCTAGTGTTGTAAATCCATACCTACTATTTTAAGCAGGTTAAGGTCACGTGACCTCTTGGTGCAAGTCGCGTATTCATGCGAGCTTGTATTGTTGCAAGGGTGACGTAAGTGCTCACATGTTAGAAATAATTTCAATATTGATCTTTTGAATCAAATTGTTTACTGTTCTTATGTCTTATCATATTATAAAAGGCACTTCCTTCTCGTGTTCTCCCAACATTCCCGTCATGCCTATTTTGAACAAAAAGTTTGACAGCTATAATGAATGCGACTGAAGTAAAATCCAAAATACAAAAATATTTTACCAATTGCCCAGTGTTCATTTAGAGCAGAAATTTTGTATTGTTGTTACAGTCAGCATGTAAAATTTTAATATTAACCTGAAGCTCTCAAAAGTTAGTGGATATAGGTGAATAGGACTGGTAACTTGTTGATTTTTATCTTATCCTTTTTACTTTTAGTTGTCAAGTATTATGCGGTTTACAGTTGGCTTTATCGCAGAGGTTGAATCAATGTTCACAAGTGTGGAACGTCTTGTGTACTATATTGATAATCTCAAGCAAGAAGCTCCCAGCTCAATTCCTGACAAGAAACCCGCTGATGAATGGCCCGCCAAAGGAAGTTTATCCATATTGGGTTTGAAGGTAAGGGACCAGTCATTATTAATGCCGAGTTGGGGGCTGGAGGATATTTTTCTGAATAGCAAAAATTTTTCATGACCCCTTATTCTTTAACGTAATAATTGTATGCCTCCTCCTTTTAATTGAAACAAAATTTTTCATAGCCCCCCACACAACTCTCTCATACTTGTTTACTTGCAGCTGTAAAGGAATATTGTAAAATGTGTTTAATATACTGCAGACAATTCGGATTTTACACCAGAGAACTAGAGAAGTCGTTGGTCCTCAAACCAAAACCCCACAAATCAGGCCTACTCTTACTAATTGAAAACGATATATTTGTGTCTGGTGAAAGCAAAGAGATGGCAGAAGAGGCTGTCAACAAGTGTGGAGGTACAGAGCCGCCAGAAGATCCAGTATTAGGAGGCGTATAACTGGACAACAAATGTCATGAATTCAAGCTGAATTTACAAATGCATTAGACAACCCTCCAGACAATTCATCGCATTCTTGTGATGAAGGACCGCGATGATTGATAGAACACAACTTTTATTAATACTTTGGGAATTACTGTTCAATTTTTATATCTATATTTCTATACTTGTATCCTTTGACCTTTTTGATAATATATTATTATCATTATTATTCCAACTATTATTTTTGTACCCCCCCTTTCATGCTCAAAAATGTTTGTGTCCTCCCCCCCCCCCTCCCTCATTATTCAAAACATTTTCATGGCACTGACTACAATGTATTACTCCTTTTCGTTTATAATGTCCAGTTTATTTCAACTTCTAGTTGAGGTTTACTGTGATACAAGAGTGCAAAGTACAAGTCAAAGTAAAATGCCTCGAAAGTAGTGCAAATAAAGCGGGAAAAGATCTGAACATTCTATATTTTTCTGTTTGTCAGTTTTGTCGACAGAAATGATGACGGACGGAATCTTCAAAGTACTTTCGCTGATAAATAGAAACAGTAAAATATGTCACTGTATAAATTAAAAAGTCATTCACTTTGTGTCCAGAGAAAAATACGTCCAAGGTGTCCGTTGTAACGAGAGTAGAACAATAAAAATGTTTGTTGGGGACCACATGAAGTGTCCGCAATGCCGTAATAGCGAGAGTCCGTAATAGCGAGAGTTATTTCAATACATTTCTTAGTAGCTTGGTCTAGTTTCGGCCGGGGATTTACAAACTGTCCTTAACGGGGTGTCCGTAATAGCGAGGTGTTCGTAATAGCGGGGTGTCCGTAATAGCGGGGTGTCCGCAAGGCCATAATTTCTAGACAATCATTAAGACACCCGATACCTCAAAAAGTATGAATCGCGCAACATTTCATTTATGGGAAAGAGTCCTTTCTATACAGATCTAAAATACAGTCAAATTCTTAGCCATTCTGTTTATACGATAACTATTGAGTGCTTTTCATTTTTGATAGATGCGATACAGAGAAAATTTGCCATTGGTCTTAAAAGGCATCACATGTAATATCAAAGCTGAAGAAAAAATAGGCATTGTGGGTAGAACTGGTTCAGGCAAATCTTCTATTGGAGTACCTCTTTTTCGACTTGTGGAACCTGCAGATGGAACAATATCTATAGATGGAGTTAATATCCTAGACATTGGTAAGAATGATCACAATGATCACAATTTCCAGACCTTATGATATTAATTCGGATTAAGTTTGCAGGGTTATGAATGATCTTGTTTGACACAAGAATACTCCAGAATAATCCTCCAACGTACCCTGTGCGCCTTCGTGCTCCGTTCTCCTTCTTTTCCTTTCTCCTTTCTGCATATTCTTCATTTCTTCATCTTCGTTATATTATTTTCTTTTCCTTCTTCGTCTTCTTCCTTCTTTTCTTACGAAATGGTTCATATGATTTGGCGTGCTCCATCGAGATTGGAGGAGGTTGTGAAAGCACGGAAAGACGCAAGCTAGTATTGGTCAAGACGCTAGCTTTTGAGTGTTTCCCAATATCCCATGTGCTGCATAACTCAATGGAGCACGCTAAACCATGAGCTATTCGATTTATAACATAAACTTTTATTAAAATACATAAATTTCTTCGTGATAGAATTTAAATTTCTCTAAGCACAAGTAAACTACAATAAAATACAAAAGTTTGTCTTGCAGCTTCCCGGGCTGAAAAGAACTAAATGGGTAATTGGTGCATGTATAATTTGTGCATGAATACTTGACTCAATTTGCTGGCGGGGTATTCTCTTTTCCTTTTTTCTTTTTGTTTTCTTTTTTACCTCCATTTCCGTCTAGTTTTCTCAGTATTTCATTTTTTCATCTCATGCTCCTTCTCTTTCGTCAGACCTCAATCGCGATTACCCAGGGTTGACTGGCTGGATCATTCTTCTTCACTATTGCGAATATCAGTTTAGTTTATTGTTCTTCCATTACACTTAAATGTAATTTTAATTAATTTATATTTGCAGGAGCAATATCATTTTCTTTCATATTGTCTAGGACTCAGTGATCTTCGTTCAAAATTATCAATTATACCGCAAGATCCTATTCTATTTATTGGGACAGTAAGGTAAAAATTTTTCAATAACCTGTGAACTTCGAAAAAGTATTCGGATAAGATACTCATTTATTCATTACTGGGACTCAAAATGGTCAGTGTTTATTGAGACAGAGAGTAAGTTTAGTTAAGATATCTTAACTTGATTCAGACCATGAACCGGTTTGTGATCGCTTGATGAATTTTACAATATATCAAACTGAACCCAGAGAACCCAGTTCACAATTTTGTACAGTCGATGAATTTGAAATGATATCCGCCATACCATATCAGACGTAAATAAACTAATAGACTTTCCCAAAGTCCGTTTTCTTTTTGTGGAGGTCAAGGCGAAGAAAGAAGAGATCGCATATTAAGAATTAAATAAATAAATAAGTCAAGTTATAGAGAAATCGACTTGTGGAAAGTCTAATAAACTAATAAATGAATGATATATTTCTTCGTGTTACGATATTCGTGTCTGACAATTATAATTCACGGATGTTAAAATAAATTTTTGTTCATAGATATAACTTGGATCCATTTCATGCACATACGGATGAAGAAGTGTGGATTGCTTTGGAACGAGCACATCTAAAATACACTATCAGTAATTTACCGTTGAAATTGCAAGCACCTGTTGTTGAAAATGGAGAAAATTTTTCTGTTGGTGAACGACAACTGATTTGCATGGCCAGAGCTTTGTTGAGAAACTGTAAGGTGAGTTGAGGGTCTATATAGAAAGTGCACAGTCCATGCAGAATACGTGGAGTAAAATTTACGGAGTGCAGAACACGTTCTCCGATTATGATTACAAGGTCGTGGTCGAATAAATATTTTAAATTCAGCCTCACGTTTCAAAAGCTAAGATATCTAACAGATATTAAGCTACTGGATGAATTTCAGCCTTTTTCTTTAAACTACAACACTTTCTCCTGTACTTTAGTAGTTTACTTTGTTGTTTTAGTTTACGAAATAAATCTAGAACGGTTCTTTACCTTTCAGATCCTCATGCTTGATGAAGCCACAGCTGCAATAGACTCCGAAACTGGTATGATTAATACCATACTGTCATACATAATTATACATTTTAACGATAAATGTTCCTATACAGGTATTAATCCAACTGCAGTTTGAAAGGAGTGGTAACATAAAAAATTAATGAAATATTAAGATTTGCAACATTGCATGTCTAAGGAATTTGAAAGAAAAATGCATCTGGCTTCTTAAAGTTTATCTTCTGTCTTCTGCCTCCGCCTACCGGTCTTCTCCCCCACCAGACAAAGTTTATTCCCTGGAAACATGACTTGAGTGAGAAGTGCTACACCCGAAAGACAAGAATGAGTTGTATACATGAATATAGAGGAAAGCCAGGAATAGTGATTTGAAGCATGGCAATTATTTTTTGTAAACAAGTTTTCGATTTCGTCAGAAATGCTCCTATGGCGACGGAAAATTCCTGATAGATTGCCGTTTTTCCAAAACGACGGCATCTTGAAATTGCAGACATACTTTATGCAGTATTAATAGGTTATTGACCGAGCGTGAGGTCTGTACAGTGAAATATCGGACAGAGATCCGATATTTCACTGTACAGACCGAACAAGCGTGGTCAATAAACTGTTTATTATGTGGCTCTTCAGATTGATTCTTAAATTAATTAAGGCATAAACAAGAA